>OW121853.1:136140900-137378400 GCA_933228895.1 Platycnemis pennipes | reverse complement strand
GGAAAGTGAACTTTATGTCAGAGGTAATAAATCCATAAATCTTGATCCAGGAAAATATTATCCACACAGATGAAAGGAAGTTGATTTTCTCTACAGTGAATTTACTTGTTTTTTGGAAATAAAGATGTTGTTGTTTTTCTGTATATATTAAAAATGTAGGACTAAAAAAGGAATGAAATTCAGAATCCATTATGTGAAACTAAGGATCCGAAACCAATACAAAGATATGAAACCAAGGCAATGATCTGATTCTGGATCCAGATCTGAAAGAAAACCTGGCTCCATCCATTACTAATAGGGTCGTTCACCATATTTTTTATTGCCGAATCAGATAGGGGTTAGTAAAACAAAAAGACGAGTATTTTTATGTTTTTTGTCCATCAAATAGTTCTCGAGTTATAAGCGGTGAAAAACTGATTTTTTAAAACCCTTTTGGGACCTTGCATGCGACCTCTGACGTCAATCACTTCTTCGTCCAATCACAACCGAGCATGCTACTCTGCCTTACTGCAATGGGGGACACACAGCAGACTCTGACAATGGAAGCAGTTGCCACAGGATCTGTGCGAGCAGATCTCCCGACAACCCCCCTCCACTCCCTTCCCTTCCCCTAAAAGAGGACGGGAGGTTGATGACGTATGAGGTCTCTCAAAGCAATTGTTCGGTGGGCATCACCTTTTGCTCATTTTAGTTTTTTATTTATGAGTGAATGCCTCTGGTTAGAAGATTAATTTTTTCACAAAAATTCATTTTTCGTTTCCATCTAAAGATTTTGTGTAAAAAATTGTGATTTCAGTTCCGAGTAAACCATGATATACCTCATTGATACGTACACAAAACATGAGAGTTTCTCATCAGAAAATAGAAACATATATAGCACTGCAGGAATACTTTGCGACCAGAAATGAAATATTCTTGATCCTAAGAAGCTAAAAATGTTACTCTTTTTAAACAAAAACCTGCAGTTGGCTCAAGGGTTTGTGTCATGATCTTTTATTCTTATTTCTTAACGTTGAAGTTTGAATTATAATTAAGGTAGCCAATGGTGACAAATAAATATTATTATTATATGTAGATAACAGTTTATTCACCGTTGACATGCCATGGGGAATCTTTACAGGAATGCATAAAACTGGGAAACCCGAGAAGTGATTTGCCAGGGGGACAATCAGCTGCACGTACACAACCATTGCTGGAGGGATTAGCGGTTGAATAAAAAGATGTATTAGCCATCAGATCAGTTTCGTTCACAAGAGATGGTTTCCCTGGTGGAAAGAATACTCACTGCACTGTGATCTCAGAGAAAATGTCGTGCATCCAGAGGTTGAGGAGGTCGGCGCTGACCCAAGCCTCACGCGATGCACAAGGCTCCGATGCAGGAGGAGGCGAGAACGATGCCAGGACAATGGAGCGGAAGCTGAGTGCAAGGGAAAGTGCGGCCGAGACATAGGGGCGTGGGCGCGTGGGGTGCAGGCGGTTGGTCCTCCGGTACAGGCGAGGGATGTCACGGCACTGCCGAAGATGGGCCAACGAGTCCTGTGAGATGAGCGCCACTATGCAGCGAGACGCCAGGGGCTGCACTTGCGCCAATGATTTGAGCGTGTCACCCAGGCTTCCTGGAAGGGATACCAGGCCACAGGTCAACATTCACCAAACATTCTTCCTGAAGCCATACTTAAAGAGGCAACGAGCAACAACATTCCTAAAAAATATTGCATTAAGGATTTGAGAAGTAACACGATTCATTATAACTTCATGTTACCTGGCCTCCGGCTATAGCATAGTCTCAACTGCTGCACTGATGAGAAGAAGAGACCCAAAGCCAGGAAATCAGAGGCTACCGTGAGTAGTCGTCAACAACACTCCTAGCAACAATGTGTATTTAGCATCTTGGTGCGGAATGAAACGCTATTTTCTTCTTGTAGATAGCTGTTTTTATTGAGCTCCTCTTACAAGATTCTGTCTTCCTATCTTCTCCATCAACAACTCCTCATGGTAACCAACATGGGTATTGTTGCCCGGTTGGTATTTAGATGAATAAAATAATAAATAATAATAATTGATAATAAATAATAATAATTGATGATAAATAATAATTGATAATAAATAATAATAATATAATGAATTACTACATAATGAATTACTACTTAATGAATGAATGGCTTATAAATGAATATGATTATTTGCCAACGCGGCTGTTGTGGCGGAGTATCGCCACTCCCCCCCCGTGGGGAAAAAGAGGGTCGGCTGCAAAACGGTTTGGAGGACGGATGGTGCGGCCTAAGCGGGTAGAAATCGTAGGACCTGGTGGTGAAGATGCAGGCGGCGCCGATGGGGTAGGCGGTGGAAGAAGTGGTGCTGGTGTAGAGGCTGAAGGCGGAAGGTCGTCCTGAAGAAGATGGGCTGGCTTGAGTCGGTCGATGGAGACAGTCGAAGGCTTGCCATTGATTTTAAGGGTATAGGTCTTCCGATCACGGCTGAGGACAGGATATGGTCCTGTGTAAGGTGGTTGCAGGGCAGGCTGCACGGCATCTCGGCGAATGAAGACGTGGGGAGAAGTGGCCAGATCTTTGTGAATAAAGACTTGCCGACGGGTGATGTGGCGTGACGCTGGGGTCGGAAGTAGTTGAGCCATGTAGTCACGCAGCTGAGAGACAAGATCCGTCGAGTCTGGGCGTTGCACGGAGTCTACGAAGAAGTCCCCAGCAAGACGCAGTTGTTCCCCAAAGAGAAGTTCGGCTGGCGTTGTCTGCAGGTCGGCTCTCCAGGTAGTGCGGAGGCCGAGAAGAACTGTAGGTAGGGTGTCTACCCAAGAGTTTGAAGAATGACACATAAGAGCTGCTTTTAGGACGCGGTGTAGTCGTTCGACGAGTCCGTTGGCCTGGGGATGGCAACTCGTGGTGTGGTGTAGTGATGTCCCCAGAGTGGCGCACAGACGTTGGAAAAGAGAGGAGACAAACTGACGCCCGCGGTCACACGTGATGTGTTTAGGACAGCCATAGTGAGCAACCCATCCCAAGTCAGCTTGCGTGAGAAGAAACCAAGTGGTTGCCAGGAGTTCCCAGAAAGTTGGGTCAGGGCAGCACCGATTGCAGTTTGGCTGGTATCTACGACGAGAGCCAGAGGTGCAGAGCTGATTGGATGGGAGAGGGTTGCGGCCCGGGCGAGTCCAGCTTTACAGTCCTCGAAACTTTGTTGAAGTTCTGGTGTCCACGAAATTAGAGTGGAGCTTCTGATTTTTGGGCCTTGAAGGAGTGCGTTGAGTGGAGCTTGGGCAGATGCGGCGTGTGGAATGTGCTGGCGGTAGAAGTTCAGCATTCCGAGGAATCGTCGCAGATCGGGAATGGTCTTGGGTGGAGAGAAGTTGTTGATAGTAGCAACTTTGTCAGGCAAGGGTGAGCAGCCGTCAGCGCTGACATGGAAGCCGAGAAATGTGACCTACGGGGGGATCCGAAGACGCACTTAGCTGTGTTGAGGACGACACCGTAGTCAGAGAGGCGCTGGAATAGGATCCGGAGATGCTGAAGATGCTCTTCTTTCGAGCGCGAAAATATCAAGATATCATCCAGATATGGAAAGCAGAAAGTGAGGCCTTCGAGAGCTTCGTCGATGAAGCGTTGCCAGGTCTGAGCAGCATTACGAAGCCCAAACGGCATAAAATAGAATTCGAACAAGCCGAACGGTCTAATTATCGCTGTCTTTTCGATATATTCGGGGGCCATCGGGATTTGAGTGAAGGCCTTGGCGCAGTCTATGATGCTGAAGATGGTGCATCCTTGAAGATCATTGGAGAAATCCTGCAGATGGCGGACGGAGTAGCGGTCTGGAATGGTGCGGGCGTTGAGGGCCCTGTAGTCGCCACAAGGTCTCCAGCTGTTATCCTTCTTGCGAACCATGTGAAGTGGCGAGGCGTAAGGGCTGTGTGAGCGACGAACAATGCCTTCGCGTACTAATAGCTCGAATTCTGCTTGTGCATCCCGAAGTCGATCCGGAGCTAGACGGCGGGCACGGTAATAGATCGGCGGTCCGGGTTGGAGGCGTATGTGATGCTTCGTGTGATGGTGGACTTCCCGAGGAGTGCCTGGAGGCCGGGTGATGTTAGGGAACTCGGCCAGGAGGGCATGATAGGGTGAAGATCCCGACAGAGCGCGCACACTGTCCTGGGAAGATCGACCGCGATGACCCGATGCAGAATGGCCAGAGATTGTGTCGACGAGCTGAGCGGTGGCCATGTTAGGAACGAGGTGAAAATGAGTGAGGAAATCTGCTCCGATGATTGGCTCGGTGACGTCAGCAACGATGAATCGCCAAAGTAAGTCGCGAGGGAGGCCAAGCTGAAGGCGTAGAGGTAGTGTACCGTAGGTACGGATCCGGCTGTCGTTGGCGGTGGAGAGCTCGTAGTCCGTGCAAGTCCGGTGGTCGGTGAAAACTTTGACTGGGTAGATAGAGAGGTCTGATCCCGTGTCTATGAGAAAACGCCGTCGGGAGTGGCGATCGGTGACGAAGAGGCGGCACCCAGTGGTAGGACGACTCGTGGCCACCGTTACGAGTCGCCGTTGGAGTTTAACGGGCTGATTTGGCGGAGCAAGGCTGGGTGCAGCGTCTGGCTTCGACACCAAACCTGCGATGGTAATAACACATACTAAGTTTAGCGGGGCACTGTGTAGTGCCTGTGGATTGCATGGGACGAGGC
The DNA here is from genome assembly GCA_933228895.1 of Platycnemis pennipes. Lineage (NCBI taxonomy): Eukaryota > Metazoa > Arthropoda > Insecta > Odonata > Platycnemididae > Platycnemis > Platycnemis pennipes. Next base: position 137,373,707 of record OW121853.1, on the reverse strand, counting down.
TGAGGTCTATCCCGGGTCCAGGTCCGTGTATATGGAGGATTGCTAACACGATTTCGTAGATCTTGGACTTGCTTGGCGAGGTTCTCTATCCGTTGATTCAATGCCGAATTGTCAGGCGTAGAACGTACAGCGTGGATGGCTGGGGCTATAAGAGGCGGAACGACGGCGACGATGCGATCGGCCATATCTGCCAGCTGATTGAGCGGAAGTGTAGTGGCCTGCGCTTGGAGAATGGCTTGCGCGCTGAGCGGGAGACGCTGTAGCCACAGCGTGTGCACGAAAGAGTCCTGCACTTGCGTGGCGCCGATGAGAGAACGCATGTGTCGAAGGAGTTGAGAAGGCTTGTGATCGCCCAGCTCTTCTGCTGTGAGAAGTTGCCGAACCCGCTGCTCCTCGGAGAGAGAGACGCGCTGTATCAGCAAAGCTTTAAGTGTCTGATAACGATTTGCGGCCGGTGGGTTTACTATGAGGTCGCTAACTTCACTGGCGAAGCGATGGTCTAGATTTCCCATGACATAATCGTACATAGAACGGTCCTAGGTGATGTTGGCAAGGGAAAATTGTGCTTCTACCTGGGCGAACCAAACTGCAGGTTGAGCAGGCCAGAAAGGAGGCAGTTTCGGCGTGACGCGATATATGGCAGCAGGACCGATGCCGGCGGGATCAGGAAGCGGAGAGAACTGCGGCGATATTTGCGGAGGAAGCGCTGCCTGCTGTTCTTGCAGTAGAGACTCTTGATGCTGTTGCATATGTTTCGCTTGCTGGGCCACGAGCTGCTGCTGGAGTTCCGCGATTTGCGCCTGGTGTTTGGCTATTTGCTCTGCGTCCGCCATGGGTGCTTTTAGGAGCAGCTAGGTACGCAGAATGCTGTGCGAGTAGCGCAGAGAAGCTCGTGTATTGCGGTGTGCGATGATGTCCGTAGAAGCTTGGAGGCCGATGAAAAGGTCGTCGTCAGGGGTCCGTTGTCCGTCGTGTTTTTCGTCGTTAGGGGTCACCAGTTTAGCGTCTTGGTGCGGAATGAAACGCTATTTTCTTCTTGTAGATAGCTGTTTTTATTGAGCCCCTCTTACAAGATTCTGTCTTTCTATCTTCTCCATCAACAACTCCTCATGGTAACCAACATGGGTATTGTTGCCCGGTTGGTATGTAGATGAATAAAATAATAAATAATAATAATTGATAATAAATAATAATAATTGATAATAAATAATAATAATTGATAATAAATAATAATAATTGATAATAAATAATAATAATTGATAATAAATAATAATAATTGATAATAAATAATAATAATTGATAATAAATAATAATAATTGATAATAAATAATAATAATTGATAATAAATAATAATAATTGATAATAAATAATAATAATTGATAATAAATAATAATAATTGATAATAAATAATAATAATTGATAATAAATAATAATAATTGATAATAAATAATAATAATTGATAATAAATAATAATAATTGATAATAAATAATAATAATTGATAATAAATAATAATAATAATTGATAATAAATAATAATAATTGATAATAAATAATAATAATTGATAATAAATAATAATAATTGATAATAAATAATAATAATTGATAATAAATAATAATAATTGATAATAAATAATAATCATTGATAATAAATAATAATAATTGATAAATAATAATAATATAATGAATTACTACATAATGAATGAATGGCTTATAAATGAATATGATTATTTATTATTATGCCGGGAAAGGAAGTCGGTGTTGATGAATCATTGTTATTGTGGAAAGGTAGACTTTCTTGGAAACAATAAATTCCCATGAAAGCTTCTCGGTTTGGGATAAAAATGTTCGAACTTTGTGACTCCGTAGGGTATTTATGGAATTTTATTATTTACAGTGGCTCAGGGACCAAGTTAGGTTGTGAAATTACAAATGACAAAGACCTTTTTACAACAAAGGTTGTTCTAAGTCTATGCGAGAAACTTTTAGACTCGGGCTGATGTATTTATATGGACAATTACTACAGTAGTCCTGATCTTTTTTTGAGATTAGTTCAGAGGACAACAGATGCTGTAGGAACAGTGAAAATCACACGCAAAGGCATACCAGCAAATTTTAAAAGGAAGCTAAAGAAAGGAGAAGTGGTTAGCGCAAAGTGTGGAAAATTAGTTGCATTGAAGTGGAAGGATAAGCGAGATGTGACAATGTTAACTACTAAACATTCAGACCAAATGCATCCCGTTAGTCGGAAGGGTGGGTTAGAATGTGTGAACAAACCTGCGTGTGTAATAGATTACAATAAATATATGGGAGGCGTAGACTTGAAAGACCAACTTTTAGAATCATTCTTGTAGGAAAGGAAAAGGACAAAAGTGTGGTACAAGAAATTATTCAACCATTTCGTAAATATAGCTATCTATAATCCTTACATTCTATACTGCAAGGCTGGTCACAAAAAAGATCATCTCTCGTTCCGAGTAGAGTTAGTCAATAACATCATAGTCAAGTATCATGGACAGAACATCGAGAAACGCAAAGGGCGGCCCTCAGATATGGATACGGAATGTACACGCTTGGCAGGCCAGCATTTCATTGAAGAAAACCCAAGAACAGAATCATTGAAGGTTGGAAGTGCGTGGTGTGTACGAAAAACGGAAAGAGGAAAGGTGTAAAAACTGCCCCTTCACTCTGCTTAGACCCCTGTTTCGAGAAATACCACACTCAGGTCCACTACTAAATGCCAGATATGGAGTGCAAGAAAAAATAAATGTCTCGGAAAAATGAGAGTATCCAATAATGAAGAGAATATATTTTTGTATTGACTGTCATTTTTTTAAATTTTTTTGAAGAGCAACTATTGTGTAAAAAATAATTCGGCTAACGTCTGCACAAATGGTCCACACTGCCCAGAAAAAAAAGCACCCTGAGAGATTTAAATACCTCCGATTAAAGTCACGCTAGAGGCATGGCAATTTAGCAGACGCAACTGCTGCGTCGCACACGCTGGAGGGGTTAAGGTATTGAAAAACATATTTGACTCTGTTGAACTGGTGATTAAGGCACTTAAGGTAAGTAATTAAGGTGATTAAGAAAATGATTCTTGTACCAGTAATAGCATGGTACTTACTTAATAATGGTAAAACACATGTGATGATGTTTTCCCCACGACAAGTTGTGCTTGATGATCATGAATGCCAAAGTAGGTTATGTGATATCATGGTGGTAGAAAAATCAGATCCCCATCTTAAAATGGACAAACATATTGCCCAGATATGTAAAAAAATTAATGTAGCCTACCATCAGATATCTGTGTTAAAATACACTGTCAGCGTAGATGTCTTAAAAATGTTATATTATGGCCTGTTCTATTCCGTAATTTCATATGGAATTGTAATATGGGGATCATCACCCTCATTAAACCAGGTGTTTTTAATAAAAAAAAATAAAAAATCACGTGTAAAGAGCACTCTCATGCACACTGCCGACCTCTTTTCAAATACCTCGGAGTATTAACTGTACCCTGTTAAATACATCTACCATGCAGCTGTATATTCAATGAAAAACAAGAATGACTTTACACTGAATGATAGTAATCATTGTTACAATACCAGAAGATGTGAAGACATACATGTGATATCAACAAACTTGTCTATGGTGGCCAAAGGGCCAATATCAATGTGCATGAAATTGTTCAATAACCTACCTAATTGTTTAAAAAATGAACAAAGATTTCCACTGTTCAAGAAAATATTATTTGATTATCTGGTCAATAAGTGCCATTATAGTGTAAATGAATACTTATCTAAGTGTGTACCTACCATTTCATGTATCTTTATTTTGTCTGACTATTGCCTTTACTTTTGACGTGTCCTATACACCTGCCATTTGTATTTGTAATACTGTGCATTGTTTCTGCTGGACAAATAAACTTATTATTATTATTTTATTGTCACTATCTGTAACTTCCACCTCCGAGTCTCCGGCTAGCATCAGGTTTCGTTGCCGTCATAATTGCCGGAGACTCGAGAGGGGTCGTGCCTAGGGGTAGCCACGTCCACCACCAGTGGATAGGTGGCTACCCAGCATTAGGGTCATGCCTACGAAGCAGGCAGAGGGACCCGAGAAGGACAGCCTGCTGCATTGCACTTGCAAGTGCATCCGCTCATGCCCTGCACGCTGGAATGCACTTGAGATTTTCAACCAGTGAGCTCTTGACACCACCGAGCACGCCCACGATGAGGACTACCAGTTTCACAGAGTAGCCCGCGTACATTTGCCAGAGTTCGCACAGCAGATCTTGATATTTAGTCCTTTTATCAATCTCCTTCGCTGCCATGTTCGTTTCGGCCGGTGCCGAAAACTCGATCACGAGCATGGCATGAGAGAGATTGTCGAGGAGAACGATATCAGGCTTCGTCGCTTCCAATTGCCTGGAAGTGAAGAAGGAATAATTCCACCAGATCTTACTCTTATCGTTCTCCACGACGGACTCGATGTCTCCAGGGAGGTAAGGCAGCACCGGATTCGCATCTATACCGTAATGGTGTCTTAGATGGTAATACAACACCCGCAGAGCTGAGTTGTGCCGGTTTATATATGCGTTCTTCGCATAAAAGCTGCAGCCGGAGAGTAGATGACCTAGTCTCCGGCTGCCTTCGGCACGCTCTGCATCTCGTGTCCGTCACGTTTGCCCCAAAGATGAGGCAACGGTACACGAGGGTGTTGATGACACCATCTTGAAACGCGAGCACGAATCCCTCGGTTTCGGACTTCAGACCTGCGGAGCGCAGGAAGGCGAACGTGAGCTCCTTCGACAGGCCATGCGTTTCTTCCCGATAGAAACTTCCACGCATGGGCTTCTCGGTATACTTGCGGAACAGGATCTTTTGCTCCGCATTCTTTATTTCGAGCTTTAACACGTCCGCCTTCAGCGACAAGATGGATTTGTCGCACGCTTCTCCGCTGGAAGTAAGGTCCAAGTCCAAACCAGTCTGCTGCCCTTTTCGCCGCCTGGAATAGGAACGCCCCTTTGCCGACACACTCGTGTTTCTTTACGAGCAGCATAAGGGGGTCCGTGCTGTGGAACACGCAGCAAGCCGTATTCAGGACTACTCTGTCATGAAGGCACTCCAGGCTTATCAGCCCTCTACCACCTAGCCTTCTCGGGAGATACAATCTGGCAACGGAAGACTTCGGATGAAGACTACGGAACATGGTCATCATTTTCCTCGTTCCCCTGTCGAGGTTTTGCAGCTCGTTGACATTCCATTTGATGCAACCGAAGGTGTAGAGCAGTGTTGGAACCGCGAAGGTGTTGGTCGCAAGAACCTTGTTCTTGCCTGACAGGTCAGAGCTCCAGATTCGCCTGAGAGTCTGCCTGTATTTCGCTGCTTGCCTTTCCTTCACTGCTCTCACCTCCTGCAACCGGCGCTGGGGGACGCCAAGATATTCATACGCTTCGTCGTCATCAAGATAACGAATAGCATTTCCGTCCACGAGCTGCACGTCTTCCTGGTCCTCCGAAATCTTTCCTTTCGCCAGATGGATGATCGCGCACTTGTCCAATCCGAATTCCATCCCTATATCCTCACTGTATCTGCGTACGGTGTCTAACGCCAGGCGCAGGTCTTTCGCGCTTGAAGCATAAAGCTTCAGGTCATCCATATAGAAAAGATGGGTGACCTTATGCTCCCTTTTTGACGGGACACCGCACATATATCCCCTACCTCGTCTCAACTGAATGGACAGTGGGAGGAGAGATAAACAGAACAGGAGGGGACTGAGGCTATCGCCTTGAAAAATGCCACGGTAGTATGTTACCAAATCCGTGTAGATGGTCTTCTTGCCAGATGGTATGGTGAACCACGTCTTCCACAGTGGTAACAGGCGTTCGATGCAGTGCACAACCTCTGGGTGGACTTTCATGTACCTCAGCATAGCTATAATCAGCTCATGAGAGGTATTATCAAAAGCCTTCTTGTAGTCCACCCAGCCCATTGACAGGTTATTCTTGTATTGACAAGCGTCCTGGCTCACACACCTATCAATGAGCAGGTTGTCCTTGCATCCCGCGATGCCTTTCTTCGAGCCCCTCTGCTCGTACACTTCCTCCCATACCGGTTGGACGTGGCGGAGGATAAGGTCGTTCAAGATGGAAGTGAACGCCTTGAATACAGTGTTGAGACAGGTTATAGGGCGGTAATTCTTCGGATCGGACAGGTCTCACTTTATCGGTATTAGGACCGTTCGCCTCTCAGTCAGCCAGGACGGAATTGGCTCCGTCCCTGACAGGAAGGATGTGAAGATTCTGGCCAGCTGTTTGTGCGTGGAAGAGAACTTTTTCCACCAGAAGTTATTCACTGCGTCCATTCCTGGAGCAGTGAAGTTCTTCTTGCCAGAGAAGGCCTTCTTCACATCATTTTCCGTGACTGAGATGGGACGATCCATATCTTCTAGGTGGCTGTCACAAAACTCTTTAAAGTGGGCAATAGCTGGAGTACCTTCGTTGAATGGCTTCCTAGTCTCGTAGATGTCCTTCCAGAAACGTTCCACCTCCGGGACAGTTGGTGGTGTTTGGACAACAGGTGGAGGGGGTCGGAAGAGGCGGGACGGCTGAAAGGAGAAGGTGGAGTTCTCTTTCCTGGCATTGGTCCTTTTGACCAACTTCTTCCTCGCCGTTGTAAGTGCCCGCACTCTATCCACCTCGTGCTGCTTAACCCATTTATGCCTAGTGTTCCATTTTTGGAACACCTGACACGACTTTCTAATTTAATGACTACGACTCATTATACACCAATATGCCACGGTTTTTCTTTCTGTACCTCTTTATAAAGATATATTGTATTAGGGGGCGCAAAGAGTTAGTCAGTTTTGCCAACCCATCGCAGCCAGTGTGTTGAGAAATATCGGTCTTCTTTTTCAAAGCAGTTTTTCTAAGACCATCTCAAATGTTATATTAATAACTATTTGCCATTATGCCCAAATGTTGTAAATTTTTCCCTGCATGTTCAGTAATAGTTCACCTATAGTGCTTTAAGAAGAAAATTTTGAAACAATGTATTTTGTTTTAGTTATAAGCTTTTATTTAACCCTTTCGCGACGGAGCCACATGTTAGAAAATGCTACTTCCCTCACAAATGCCAAAAATTCGCTTCGCTACGCTAGGATCCTCTCAGGTACCTGTTTCCCTAACTTGGGTCGTGGCCCAGAGGGGTGTCGAACCTTTTTCTCGGCCACCGGGCCGAGATAATCTTCACCCTTTCCCGCTTCATGATCCCTTAGCAGCATGCCGTCGCGGTCAACCATTTGTTTATGCAATCGTTTTGCTAAAAACATTGTTGCTGCAGCGTCGATATTAATTGTATCGGAAACGAATTAATTTAGTTCTGCAGCGTCGATATTAATTGTATCGGAAACGAATTAATTTAGTTTTACAGTGCCTTTACAGCTTTTAAACGAAATTCTACCATTAATATTAAGCTCTCTAGCAAAAAAATCGTATCAATGGTTAAGCAAATAATTTTGCCGTTTTATGTCACAGTCTTAAATTATTTTGACCACTTTTCAACGATAAAATTATTATGAATATAAAAAAGCCTTATTCAGGCATTTGACATCATCAGAGTGCCAATCAAAGAAACGATACTTAGAAATCTTCAGCACGTTAATTCATGAGATGCACGGTCTACGAAACCCTTAATTTCGATTCGAAGGACTGCCAGAAATCACTATTCTTTAGGCGGAAAGCATTGACCAACGAAAGAAAGTGAAATCGTCAGCTGTCATGATTATATTAGACTGAGTAATTACAAGGAAAAATAAACATTGAAACTCACGAAAGATATGGCCATCAACACATATAAAAAAATAGCATTCAGTTGTTGAACCTAAAAACATTATAACTTCCTTACTAAATAAAAACATAAAAAATCACTCATAACCAACTAAATAATTAACAAAAATTTGTTCGGAGATTCTTTTACTCACGAACTACGTTAAAAAGAACGGTAGAGCTCCGTTTAAAATTTGCAGTTGTAGAACTAAACATAAGGAATATACTTATAATGCTCAATTTTCCAATTAAACAATAACTTCTCAGTTTGTTATTCTACTGCACCTACAAGCAACTGACCGCGGACCCCTGCGGGGATTGGGTCGCGCACGGCAACGAAGGGTCGGGATAATCCTCTCCCGCGGACCGAGAAAGGGTACCTAAGACGTCCCGAGAAGAGGGCCTTTAAAACACACACCTTTCTGGCCTGCTTGGGGCTAGCTTAGCGACTACGACTTGTTAACACGTCGTTCGTTCGTTTGCGTAGAAAAATTGACGCCGTTTTAACACGTCCTTCGTAGCGAAAGGGTTAACAGTGTTCCATTTTTGGAACACTAGGCAAATCCACTACTATTATGCGTGCATTCAGGCGCACTGAAATATTCACTTTAATTTTAAATCAAGTAAGCAATTAGATGTTATGCGACTGAGGAAAAAGATGCTATGTCTTGGCTATAATCAGTTTCCATTTCAGTGAAAGAATAAATACATCGATAACCAACTGATCACTTGTGAACAGAGAGATGAAAACATGAAAGTCACCCTGTGCACTCTTCCATTCGGGACCAAGCCCCCTGGGTCATATTGACACCATGAACACTTATCAATGAGCGAAGTGCGGCTGCTTGCACCCAATATTCTTCTCCTTTTCTTTTTAGCAGAAAGTTTATTGTAAGTGTTCGGGCTACGCACTTGTCCTGCACAGAGCGGCACGCCGCCCCCCCACTCCTGCCGTATCGGTGACTAGAGGGTTTTTCCCGGGTAATGCTTATTCCTTTCCCTCTCCGTATCTAACAAAGGGACTTTTAGCCTTTTCTTTAAGGCATTGAAATCCTCGGTGCCACTGTTGGCCAAGAGAGCAGTGACCCTTTCTCTTGGTCCTTGGGCCATAGCGTGGGTGACCCCAGGGGCCCTTGGGTTTTTACAGTAGTAGTATGTTGAGTGCGAGTACCAGGATGTCGAGATATTTAACAGTGCATGAAATAACTGATCTATTAGAGACAGAAGATTACGTAGAAATACGTGATATCATCATTGAACCCCCTGATAACGCAACAGAACCTGTGTCTTACGAGGACTCCGGGGAGGAAGATGGTGGAACAATTAATAATCTTCCCGGTTCATTGCTGCATGCTCCTGCTCATCTCATTCATGGTTCTTCTGACGAGAACTTTGACCATGCTGACCTTTTGCTGATACCGGATGGTGATACTACTGAAAATGACGGTGCATCAGCTTCTGCTTCGCCTCAACCTCTTCTTGCTCAAAGAAAAAAGGCAACCAAAGTTGTACGCAAATGGAAGAAAGCCGATCTGACTGCCCAGCCAGTAGGAGGTAGAGTTTCAGAAGAACAAATCACGAAAATGAAAACCCCTACAGAATATTTAGAACTCTTTCTGGATATTGAAGTGATTGATATGATTGTCAAATATTCCAATTTATATGCTGCAAGTAAGGGCGTAACCTTGAACTGACTGTTGGTGAGTGCCGGTGTTTTTTGGGAATAATTTCCCTGAGTGGTTACGTCTCTGTTCCGAGACGGCGTATTTTTTGGGAGCAAAGACCGGATTCGCATTATTCTCTAGTTAGTGGTGCAGTGAGACGTGACTGATTTGAAACAACATTTTCATATTTGCATGTTGCTGACAATTCTAACTTGAACCACATGGACCAGTTTTCCAAGCTGCGACCTCTCATAGAGCAACTGAATGACAGATGTATGAAATTTGTACCAAATGAAATATACTTCAGCTTTGATGAGGTCATGATTCCCTATTTCGGTCGTCACGGGTGCAAACAGTTCATTCGGGGTAAGCCTATTCGATTTAGGTATAAATTCTGGTGTGGTGCAACGCATCTAGGCTACATTTGCTGGTTTCAGCCTTATCAAGGAAAAAACCCAAACACTCAATACCAAGAATAGGGTGTAGGTGCTTCAGTTGTTTTGCAATTTACTGAGTCACTCACAACGCATCATCCTGGTAAATACCATTTTGTGTTCGACAAATTTTTCACAAGCATTGCACTCCTTGATAAACTTCATTCAATGGGCCATCAAGGAACAGGCACAGCGAGAAAAGATAGCGTAGACAAACCTCCTTTACTATCTGATGCTACCCTAAAGAAAAAAGATAGGGGCACATTCAATTACCGAATTGATGGAAAAGGCAATATTGTTTGTAGATGGAATGATAACAGTGTTGTGACTGTTGCATCTTCTGGTGATGGTGTCAATCCTTTGCAACAGGTCAGTCGTTATTCTCAAAAGCAGAAAAAAAAGATACGAGTTACTCAGCCAAATTTAATCAAGGTCTATAATCAGTACATGGGAGGAGTGGACCGAGCTGATGAAAACATTGACAAGTACCGAGCATCAATCCGTGGAAAGAAATGGTACTCGAGCCCTCTGTTATTCTGCTTTGAGCTGGCTTTACAAAATGCTTGGCAATTGCATAAAATAAACGATGTAAAGCCAATGGATCTTCTTGAATTTCGTCGCCGTGTGGCCTTTCACTATATAGAGACATATGGTAATACTGCTGAGCCTGGTAGGAAAGGGAGACCATCTCTGAAGCATAACCTTGACTCACGTCATGCCGGCATGAATCACACGATTGTAAAGCAAGGAAAGCAAACTTGCTGTGTCCAATGTCACAAAAATACCACTTTTCAATGTAAAAAATGCAATGTATCCTTGCATGTTAAGTGTTCACCTGGATTTCACTCTTAATAGTGAGTTAATAAATGTCTGAATCAATTGATTTGCTTGTTATCATTGAGTATGTCATGGTAGTGGATTTGCCTAGTGTTCCATTTTTGGAACACCTCGTAATTAATAATTGGCAAGAGATACATTGTTTTTTCTTTCGGATATTGTTTTCATACGTATTTTTATCTATAATATGTAAAAATCAGGGTAAAATTCACATTTTTCAAACCTTCGGCATAAATGGGTTAAGGATAAGCAGCACTCTTTTGTTCAGTGTGTGGTGGTCTCTCCGGATTGCACGCGCAATGCGCTTGACCTTCGGCGTAAAGGCCCGACTGAAGGAAAGGTAATCCATCACACACTGAAATCTTGACACCTGTTGTCTGGGACAGCTGTTGGTCCCACAGAGAAATTTTACGATGAATATTTCTCTGCCTGGTAGTCGTCTCATTGTAGCTTATCGTGCTTTCCAACCGCTGAAGTACATCAGAATCGGCCTTCGGCTCGTCTTCCTTCGCCGAAAGTTCGGCGGAAGCACCGGCAGTAGGAGGTACATCTGCCTTGGTAGGAGATTGAGCCTTGGCCGGTGGTGTGCTACTCTGATCCTGCGGTCGGGGTGTCGTTTTCTTGCGCAGGTGATTGGCGTAGTCGCGCAGATTCTGCTGCGACAGATGGTTATGTTCAGGATGCATCTCACACCACAAAGAGTGCATCCTCGCCATGTATCCCCTGCGACTTGGCTCACTGGCAGCATGGCAAGCGAGAAGGTCTCCCCTCAGGGTCTCCGTCCACTCCATGCGAGCTCCCTTTTTTGATGGCATAGGTTTTCCACACCCAACTTTGCTAGGGCCCTCATCCGAGAAGGGCCGGTTGTGGGTGGCGTTACTGGATTTCTTCGGAACCCAATATTTCCGCGAGTGGGGAGGTTAACCCCACAAGCAGACAGCCACGATTAGCTGGCCAAAGCCGTTACCGGGGACGCCACGAGGTGGTCCGTTTTTGACCCCTTAATTTTGACCTCTTATTATTATTATTATTATTACAGTTGAGTACCTCTGAGAATGGATAAGGCATTAGTGCCTCGCAAATGAACAAACGTCTCACTCACTCCTCTCCTCAACTACATTCCCACCATTTACACATAAAAGTGTCTTCAGTATCTCGCTGCCTCCAATTCATCTATCTGACCATTCCATTTTATCTTCTTCCCACAGTATTATTAAGCTATACTCAATACTCATCAAAACAACACAATCACTGAATGCTTATTGTATCTTGAAAATCATTTCCTTATGACTCTTAAGTTAAAATACAAACCAAAGATGGAAAAATGGAACTATAGAATTTTAAGTAGGAGGTCTCAGAGGATACTCTCTAAGAAAAAGCTCAGGTCAGAGATTAAAAGGTCAATTCCTTCCAGTTGTACTAAAATACATCAAATACATGTTTTGGTGGTCCACACGATGGAAAGTTTTGCATGCCTAACGCTCATGAAGCTCACTTTGCAAGAGATCAGCGATGGCCTGCTGTTCACAGTCACCTCTCACCGCCATGCCGAGAGCAGAGGAGGCAATTGTCACCAACGTGTCCTGGAGGCGCATGGACAGTTGACAGGCGTCACGATGCAAGCACAGAGGCAGCAAAAGGGCTCCCGGCAGAGTCCTGCCATGGTGCGGCTTGCTTCCCTGCTCGGCAGACGGCTCATCACCCCCACTCGCCCCCCCCACCACGCCATCTCCTGGCTGCAGACAAAAGGGAGCCATTCACTAAGGGTTATGGGGAACATTTACATCAGACAAAAAAACCATTAAATGAGATCATCACTGATTAAAAAAATATAGCTATTTACCAGCAACACTTTCATTCAAGCTCCTAATGTAATGAATGCAAATGTCGAAGACAGTTCACCAGACTTTGAGGTTTCTTCTATTTTTCAGTCAATGTTTAAAAGCTACTTCTACAGAATTAGGTTTTGTTTAGAAGTGATTTACATATTTTTATAAGCTCTGGATCTTATCTTTTCCTCGAGTCACACTTAAAATTATTTAACTGCGACCTATTTTGATACAGTGTATCATCTCCTTGCAGAAACTGACAATTTTTCAGACTAACAGAGGATTAGTAGGTGAGGATGGGGTAGGGATAGTTGGAAGATTTGGGGGCAGAGAGTAAGGGTGATATTTGGAGGAATTTTGGGAGATGAGCGTCCTTGCAGTGTCCTTGGCACTCGGTCAATGAGTAAAGGGGTCAATCAGTGAGCTCCAGTCTTTCTCGGAGAAGAAGTACAACACTGGGGGGCGAGTGACCCTAGGTAGTGGAATACTATGCACAAACTCGGCCCATCAAGCGTGCTCACATCTCCTCTGCTCCTTCACTCTGAACTCGCCACACAGATACGAGGCCAATAAATGAACAGCTCCCTTCACCATGGCACTTCTCCCCCCCTTCACCAAGAGTGGGGGCATATAAGGAATTGCAAAGCAGTGGAGAGACAGCACCTGCCATCCTTGCACAGCCTCTGCCCCTCTGGGGAGCGCACTGAGAGGCACACTCTGCTCATGGAGTTCCTCCACAGGCAATACTGTTGTGGGGGGAGAGAGCCCCACACCCCCTCATCACTTCTTTCCACTCCTCCCAAGCTACTTGCCAGTCCAAAAATATTGTGTACCTTTTGACCTGTAATTCATGTCCCGCATTTTACATTGACGAATGCACTACACCCTTGGCAATCCGTAAGAATAATCATCGATCTTCCACAAAATCCGCCATATTTACATCATTTCCAATCACTAAACACACTAATTCCCACGGCCTCCCTTTTGATAAGTGCTTTTCCCTCTCAATACTCGAATCCCTACCGGACCATGTTGGCAAAATAGAGGTCAGGAATCGTGAGAATGCTTTTATTTGGGCTCTCCGTGCATTCGAGAAGCCCGGAATGAATGTACAGCATTAATCACCCCCACCCTCACCCCTCTTCCTCCCCTCCAATTTCTTTCTCCCTCCCCTCCAACTGCCTTCACACCCTCGCCCCACACTTCAGTTCTCCTCCGGGAAAACACAGAGATTTCTAAAGTATGGTTGATATTTCCGAACAAAGTTGGACGGAAGCTACAGAAGAAATGGGCAGGACATATTGCACAACATAATATCGATAGAGAAGCTATACCAATATTCAGAAGAACACCTGCAATACCTCTACATGACAATTAAACCATTATTGCTCGAAGGAATCATTTTCCATCAGTTTCAGCCTGTGTAATCACAATTCACAAATCGCAAGATGGCACTTTTGATGAAGTGGTATGTATATGAATATGACCGATCACACTGCATACAGTTAGTGTACGTCGTCTTATCCAGAGTGACAAGTATTATTGGTTTACATATCACCACAAAAGACAATAGCCAAATTTTTTGTCATGGCCGGACAAACTCTACATCTCTGATGGATTTACAACTGGAATTCAAGAGGCTATCACTTAATTAACTTAAAACAATTAGTAAAGTTATGTCTGACTTTTATACAACGGGACAGGAATAGCTTTTTTTTCAATCAATTGTCAAAGCATCTTTGCACACGCACTCGATCTCAATGACAGTATGTTGAAAAAAATCAAATGTAATTATTCTGTCGGAAACATATGAAAGATGGAGAAATCATTGATATTCAGAATTCTATTGCGTTACAAAATATATACGACCTGGAGTTTCTTCCTGAAGTTTCGGCAATTTATCATAATGCAGGTAATAATGCGAATATGGAATATGGTGACCTCACATATGGATATTCATTCAAACAGATCAGCTGCCCTTGGAGTGTTTCAGTCGGGAATCGGAGAACTTAATTTATGTAGATGTGTCACAGAAACTGGACATGTTATCATAATTATTGTTTATATTTCTCCAGGGAAAAATACACAGGAGATCATTAAATTCCTTCATCAAAATTTATTAATATATACTATATCTACGGAATCCAAGTCCCCCCCCAGAAAACCACCCCTCAGATGGTATATAACGTCGATACGTAAGCCACCCGTGAGCCGTTAGCCTGAAATGCTGTTATGCCGTGATGTTGCCAGCCTCTACTAACCTAGGCTCTGGACGTCTTTCTCGGGGCATACGTCTGTCCGAGAGTGTGCGACAAAGAGAGGAGGGAGTGGCCCAGAGAGAGAGAAGATTTGGAGTGGCGTAGGAGGTTGGACCAGAGAAGAAAGCAGGCGGGGTGGAAATAGGAGATCGACCGGGAGTTTTTCCGTCGAAAGGAAGGTCACCCCACGCACTCAACAGGAAATTCTGTCAGCCGAGGAGACAGCAGAAGGCGTAACAATCCCAAGGAGAGAGAGCCACCAGAGGAATCAAGCCCTCAGCAGTGAGAGAGCCAGAGGTCTGATAAGTAAAATTACCAAAGCCCAAACTATGTCCCCAAGTAAAGATGATTTCGACTGAGAGTCCCTCATCAGTGTTGTCCATGGACCCCAAATCATTCCCTCCCCCCCTCGAGTACAGAAGAGACCCCCCCCCCCCCCCCCCAGTGGGTTAAGAGATCCCCCCCACGGGTTTATATCACCCGTGTATGATTGTATATGTTGGGCCGTCTTGGCTTATTTCTGACTTCGGCTATGCGTGCCATATAAACGCACTGTACTTCTTTCATTTGAATGCCTGTCGTTCCCCTTACTCTTTCCCATCTCCTTGTGTTCGACACTTCCTCTTGAGGTGGGCGAATTGGCCCCTGCGCACCACTCTCTCGGGGAAATGGGTCATATAAACCCCCCAGCCGATTTCACAGAGATTTGACTTTGGCTCGGTGGTGTGATGGTGAGCATTCCGAACCGGATATTTGGAGGTCCGTGGTTCAATTCCCGGCTGAGTCAAACTTTTTTCTGTTGTGATCTGGCTTGATTCCATCTTCACCACTTCTTCCTTGTGTTTGTCCTTTTACGTGTTACCTATCCCTTTTCCTTATTCTACTCTTGGCACATTTGTATTCGCCTCTGAGCGTGTTTTCGTTCATGATTGTATGTGTGTATATATTTTTGTGTCTTTTTCATGTGCTTTTATACTTTTGTCACGCCTGTGACCAGCTTTATTGCTATTTGTGTCTCGCACTGCGAATTTCCTGTGAACATTTATATATACATAGACACACACACACACAAGAGCTTCGCATTGATGCTATTTTTCTTAGTTTTTTTATATTCCACCCGGCTGACATAATAATGTTCACAAGATCCTTGATTTCCTTATGAATTTATTCATTTGTTCATTGGTTAACAATGACGACTTGGCAACAATGCCCCTCACTCTTCACTCCGCCCCTTTAGCTGTCATTGGACTTCTTTCGCCGTGGAAACTGTAGAATATAAAAATAGAGAAGATAGGGGGGGGAGAGAGAGGCAGAGAGCGCTGAAATGCTGATGTCTCACCTTCACACTTCCAACGTGACGTCCCAAAATGTCTGTGCACCACTGGCAATACCGGCCAACCAACTGCAAACTCATCCTCCAAAACCTATGCAATGAGGAAAGAGTGGACTGCTGTAGTTCTAGCACATATGTTTTATAAAACTACAAATATATTGATTTAGGCTGCACTTTAGTATGTACTCCTAAATCCACCTCTTGGTGGACGTGATGCTTAGAACAATTTTAATTGCAATAGTTGTGTATTTAGATACTAATAACGAGGAGCCACAATACATACATCCAATTTTTCAAGCAGGCTTAATTCAGAGCTCAATTACGAGATGTCCTCACGTAAGCCACACCCTCGTGTATCATGTGTGCATATCTTGAATTCAATCTTTGAGCGATAAAAATTCCTTCCGTCCATTCCACCAATCTGAGGACTTGAGGAAGGAGTCTTTTTTGATATGGACGCAAATGGTTTCATTGATATTGACCCTGAGGTTATTTTGATGACACCAGATTTCACTTACAGAAGTATTTGTGCTATTTACTCAATTGCAGCGATTGCTTTTGGCCACCAATAATGACATATTATCGGCATAAATAAGAATCTTACCAATTGTTATAAAATTAGGCAAATCATTTACAAATATAAGTAAGAGTATTTGGCCAAGTATCCAGGGACTTATTTATACCCCTGAGGCCCCTGGTGGAATCTAGATTGTGGCCCCCAATGTTATAGTCTTGCAACCTGGAAGCTTCACATAGAATTTTCCTTCACATTAAAGCAATACGTAATGCCTATAAATATCTATCACTATTAATACTCCGCTAGTAAGCACTAGGTTACTTACAATTACATTTACATTTTCTCCATTGTGAGGCCCCCAGTGCTTGCGAGGCCCCCGGAGGCCTCTGGGCACGCCATATGCTAAATACGGCTCTGCAAGTATCGAGCCTTGAGGAAAACCATAATGTAAACATAGGGGAGGAGAGAGAGCATAAGCAGCTCCATCAGAAGTGATTCTTTTGTACTTGATGATTTACTGGCCATCTGTTGAGAGAGAAGATCATCATCATAAGTCATCAATCCTCAGATTGGTTTGACACAGCTCTCCACTCGATTCTTCTATCGGCCAACCTTTTCATTGTGACATAATTCTTCACTTTCACATCCTTTATCACTTGTTCCATATATCTAGCACGAGGCCTTCCTTTGCTATTCTTCCCTTCCACTTGTCCCTCGATGATTGTCTTCATCAGGCCATCATTTCCAATGATATAGCCAATCAAATTGTACCATCTTCTTCTTAGGGTATTCAGATGACTTCTCTTTTTTCCCACTCTTCTTAGAACTTTCTCGTTACTTACTCGGTCGATCCATTTTATCTTCATCATTCTTCTGTAGCACCACATTTCAAATGCGTCCACCCTTTTCTTCTCTGCCACTGTCATTGTCCATGCTTCACTGCCATAAAGAAACACGCTCCATATTTAGGTTCTGATGAAATGTCTTCCTACTTCTACGCTTGTATTTCTAGCGGTAAGTAGATTCTACTCATGATAGAATGCCCTCTTCGCCTGGGCTATTCTGCTGACTATTTTTTTCTTGCTTTGTCTGTCGTTGGTTACTCGGCTTCCAAGGTAATAGAACTCTTTCACCCCTTCCAGCTTTTGTTTTGCTAATTTAACGTTGGCTTTGGCCTCTTCTCTCTTGCTGCACACCAGTATCTTAGTCTTCTTCTTATTGATCTTCAGCTGATATCTGGCCATTGTCCTTTCCATGGTTATCAGCATCTTATTCAGATCCCTCTCTGTCTCTGCTATGAGATCTATGTCATCAGCGAATCTCAGCATGCTAATTTTTTCTCCATGGATATTCCCCCAGAAGACTTCTCCTTGATTTCATTGATGGCTCTCTCGATGTAAACATTAAAAATTACTGGAGACAGTGCACAGCCTTGTCTCACTCCTTTCCTTATTCTTTCCTCTTCTCAGCTGGGTCCAGATTTAATCACAGCTACTTGGTTTTCATACAGTCTGTGTATAATTCTTCAGTCATTGTAGGACACTGCAATTCCCTTCATATTTCCAAGTATTGAATCCCAATCCACCTTGTCAAAAGTCTTCTCTAAATCCACAAATGCAATGAACGTCGTCTTGTTCTTCTCCATTCTCTTCTCTATAAGCAGCATAAGAGCCAATATTGCTTCTCTTGTACCCTTCCTTTTCCTGAATCCAAATTGATCTTCATCCAGGAACTCCTCTGCTTTTCGTTCTATTCTTCTGTAGATGATCCTTGTTAATATTTTCGATGCATGTGTTGGTAGGCTTATAGTTCTAAAATATTCACATTTCTCCACTCTCTTCTTTTTGGGAATAGGAATGATGATGTTTTTTTCGAAGCCCCTGGGTATTTCTCCTGTTGAGTACATATCGCTGATGGTCTTGTAAAGATGGGTTAATGTCTTCTCTCCTGCATTTTTTATTAGTTCTGCAGGGATATCACCAATTCCAGAAGCCTTATTCGTGCAAAGGTCCTTTACTTCAGCATCAAATTCCAATCTTAATATTGATGTTCCAATATCATTCTGTTCGCACGAGGACTGCCCACTTTTTTTTGTTTATTTGAATTCCCTCCCTCTGTTCCTTTGTTGCCGCGGCAAGCCCTCGCGACCATGTTTTGTTTTTGTAATTATGGTTTTTGGCCGTTGAGGGCGCTCGAGAGGGAGGAGAGATTTTTTGGGCTAGTCCCCTGAAGAGAGAAGAGACTTGCACGAGCGAGTGAGAGGGCAAGTGGCCTGCCAGCACGGCATGTATGTATGTGTGTGTGAGTGACTGATGAAGATCCTCGGAAGACGTCAGACAAGGTACGCGGAGCGCAAGCCCGGCTACGTCCTTCTGTTTCACCCCCTTTATTTTGTGACAGTTTTCTCTTTCGTTTGTTCCGTTAAAGGCCAGCCTCCTTTCTTTATTTTACCCCTGTGGGGCTTTACTTGTCTGGGGGCATCACGGTCATTCTTTTTCGACATTCTTTTTCGACTTCAGTTTCCTCTTCGAACACTTTCATACTG
The DNA here is from genome assembly GCA_933228895.1 of Platycnemis pennipes. NCBI lineage: Eukaryota > Metazoa > Arthropoda > Insecta > Odonata > Platycnemididae > Platycnemis > Platycnemis pennipes. The sequence continues at coordinate 137,354,462 of OW121853.1, read as the reverse complement.
AGATTTTTTTCATTGTAAAACTCTTCCAGATATTCTTTCCATCTCATCACTTTGTATTCATTTTCAATCAAAATTTCTCCATTCTTGTCCCTTATGGCATTGCATCTTATTCTCCGTTCTTTGAAGTGGTTCCTCACTACCCTATAGGCAGTTTATACCTTTCCAAGAGCAAGGTTGTTTTGTGCATCCTCGCATAGGCTCTTCATCCATATTTCTCTAGCTTTCTTGGCTTTGTGACTTATTTCATTCCTTATTCTTTTGTAGCAAAGCTGCCTTTCTTCGGTTTCCGCATCCTTGTACTTTCTTCAATCAGGTCTAAGACTTCTTCCATGATCCATGGCTTCTTCTTGGCAACTCTTGTTCTTCCAAGAGCTTCCTTTGCGGCCTCCTGTAGTCCACATTTAGTATTTTCCCAGTGCTCATCCACTGATTTCTCAGTCGGGTCCTCTCCTATGTTGTTTCCCACTGCTTTTTGAAATGCCTGCTGGTGTTGAGCTCCCTTCAGTTTTTCTATTTGCCATACGTTTTTCATTGTTTTCTTCAACTTCTTGAATTTTAGATGGCGTTTCCTCATTACTAAATTATGGTCACTGTCCATGTCTGCCCCAGGGTAGCTTTTGCAGTCCTTCACCTGGTTCCTAAATCTCTGCTTCACTAAAATGTAGCCTATCTGAAATCTTCTTCTGTCTCCTTGCATTTTCCAAGTGTATCTTCTTCGGATATGGTTTAGGCATGTAAACTTGCACCACAAAGGTATCTGTAGGCTTAGTTTCAACTTTAACCATTATAACCCTCTCACTCTACTGCAGGAAGCTCTTCACAGGCAGTCCTGCTCTCTTCCTCAGCATTATGCCTACTCCAGCATTACCATTCAGTGATCCCGTGTGTATAATTCTATAGCTTCTGCTCCAGAAGTCTCCTTCAGGCCACTTCATTTCGTTGATTACATCGAGGCCCATTCTTTGCATATCCACCTTTAGGTTTTCCAGTTTTCCGCAGGTACGAAGCGATCTCACGTTCCATGTTCCGACCCTAAAATGCTTATCACACTTGACTGTTGTACTCTCTCGGGTTGTCCCCTCCTGGAGATCCGAATGGGGCACTATTTCACCTAGAGAGAAGATAACCAATAGTAATAAGGAGAATGAAAATTGTGAATTCCACTGGTTTTTATTATTGGTACAACTGGTTTCAGCCGTTAGGCCATCCTCAGGTACATAATAGAATACTTTCCATCGAGTGCCTTTATAGTGCCATTTAGGGAACAGGGAGGGGAGGGGGAAGGAATGTGAATTGTGGGAAAGGGATGAGGGGCAGGTTGAATAGGACGTGGATTTTCCATGGGTAAAACAAATGAAAGTAGGGGTGGGAGGTTAAAAAAGTTGATGTCATTCAACATTCCAGGGTCCTTGCAAACAAGGCTAGTCTGAGAGGATTTTTCCATACAAGCAGGATAGCGTTTTGGCTCCCCTTGCTAAAAATTGTGTTTTTGTTGTTTTTTACTTTCTTAATAGGACCTTCGAGCCTTAAAATAACGAACTCTTACTTACAACTTATGGACATAGATTATTTCTTCATTTAAATTAAATATTGCGAAGACATTCCACTGTAATTTTATTTATTTATTCAATGGGCTACTGCGATTAAAAAAAAAATTTATAGAATAGAAATAAACGCAGAAAGAACTCCTTTATCGATTTTGATACATTTAAAACTTTGAAAAAATATGTTTTAATCCAATTAATAAACTTACAGGAAAATAGAGAGTAGATAGTGAGTTAAAAGAACAAATTAGTATTTTTCATAAATTATAAATGAAACAAAGTAATACAATAGCTTATACATTTGTTAACATTTTTATCCTGTACATGCTAAATATTGTTCCTTTGAGTAAAAAAATTATACTGAAATTTTTCTAGCCTTAAATTTGTAAAATCTTTCAAAATAGAATGTGTCAATTAACTTCAAAGTGTCGCTTTCAATGGCTTATGTGACAGCCCAGTCAATCGCTCTTGAGAAAGTTTTGATCAACTTCAATTTTGAAAAACTTCTTTCGCCAGTAGCAACAGATACACAAAAAGACAGTAAGGTCAAGAGGATTCGCAAACTTACAAAAGTATTGGGAAAAATGTCAATAAAATTAATTTTTGTAATACAAGATCTTGGTGGATATAATCTTGGTCTAGAAGATTCAGCGGGAATAATGGGCGCTAACATAAAAACTTCATCGCATAGTTCTTTTCTGTCGATGTCACATTTATCACATCACTCAGGACATCCTGAAGAATCATGTATGCAGCATTTAGTTTTGCACGATCCCACTTCTGCATATCATGAAGATTGTATAGGAAGCTTAAATTATCACTATGATTGTCCATTTGCTCAAATATTTCTTTTAGTGAGTTGATAGCTGTATCCAGAATTGCGTGGAAAAATTCACCTTAAAGCTGCATTTTACTACTTCAATGGGATCATCATCAGATTCACACGAAAATTGCTTCTTCACTCTCCTGGAACGGTATGCTTTCCTTTTTCAAAATCTGAATGGGATCCAAGTTTTTCGGCAAGCTCTATGGCATCCATTATCACGTTATTGAACCCCTATTCAGACCTTATCTTCTTCAAAAAACTGCGAACCCTTTCAACTAAATTTATGTCACTTTGTAAATTTACAGTAATCTTTTCGAGAAGTTTGCTAACCTTGTTGATTTTGAATAAAATTTCGTACCAGAACACTATGGAACAAAGAAAATTACATTCCTGTAATTTTTCTGCAATACCAATGGCAGTGTTTCTTTTAAAAGCATCTATTTTATGATCTTCACTGGCTTCATTAACAGCATCGAATACTTGATCAATATAGTATTGAAGAGGCTCCAATGCATTTATTCGGCTTTCCCATCGGGTATCATTGAGAGGTTTTACAGTTACACTAGATACATGCTTTTTCAAAATACCCCATCGATAGGTAGGTGCAGAAAAAAATTTGAGTATCTCTTGCACCAAGCTAAAGAAATTGACAGCGACATGACATGACAGCACTGCATCGTTCATGACAAGGTTTAATGAATGACTTCCACATGGGATGAAAAAAGCTCGAGGGCTAAGGTCTTGGATTCTTTTTTGAACTCCTATCTTTTTCCCTTTCATATTAGAGCCATTATCATACCCTTGTCCTTGCATATTTTTCAAATGAATCTGCCGTGTTATCAACTCGATCAAGAGAATGTCAGTAAGTAAGTACTTCACCAGTAGTATATGTAACTGGAGTAAAACCAAGGAAATGTTCTTTAATAGCTATTTCTTCACCAGACTCTGCTTGTAAAAAACAAACGATGATCGACATCTGTTCTGCACAACTGACATCTGGGGTACAGTCAAATACAACTGAATAGTATGGCGCTCTTTGAAGTTCATGTAAAATATAATCTTGAATGCATGTCGATAACACAGTAATGAATTCATTTTGACTGTTTTTACTAAGATAATGAACACTGGCTGCATGAGAACTTGCTCTTCGCAAGTGTTCTTTCAAGACAACATCAAATGTGGCTATGTGCTCCATTTATTTCAAGAAATTCCCGTTTTTCTTTTTAAATAGTGTATCTGTTGTTCCTCGAAATGACAATCCCTGAGTCCCTAGGAATTGCGTTGCATAAAGCTACCTTTTTAATAATTAACACCATTGTTCACTTGCAGCATGAATAAGTCTTTGGTTTGCATCATCAACTGTTTTACCTAGGCGCAAGCGTAGATGTAATTCTCGTCATGATTGGCATGCTTTTGAATGGCTAGGGAATTTCTTGTGTTGACTTCAAATCCGGACATATTTCGCCAGTCTGAAAATCCAGATGTGCCAGAAAGTGAGATACTTTCAGCACTAAAAAGTTTACAAAAATAACAAAAAATTGAATTTTTTGAAACAGCCAATTTTTTAAATCTGCCACTCTCTACGGATTTCTTCTCTGTTACATAATTTTCTTTTATAGTTTGCCGAAGTAAATCTTCTACCTGTATAATCGACAGGATATTCAGCATCAGTTACTTGAAAAGGGCCTCTTTCTACAATTGTTTTTCGCATGCCATTTGTAATTTTGTCAGGCCGTTTTCCACAACCATCAGTTGACAAGTCAACAATAGGCGTGGCAGGTGATTCTTCCTACAGTTGCAATGCAAAACGTAAGTTGACTCAGTGTTTCCCTGTTAGACGGTTCGATGATTGTAGATGGCAGCGTGAAAAAAATTCTCATCGCTTTAGCTTGTTTCTGATTTTCTTCAATTTCTTGCGCTCTTCTTTTTCGATAAAAGGCACTGGACGATTTCTTTTTGTCATACATATTTTCATTAGTGAATCACAAGATAGTAATAAAATATTGAAATTCTCAAACCCACCCGAAAAAAGTACCCAATGTAAATTGGTAACACGTACACAGAACAAGAGCACTGCACAATATTAACTGAAAGACTGCGTCGTTGTTTTTTTTGTTTTGTCAGTGATAAGTCAATGCCAGTGCTTTTTGGTGGCAACATTGGTAGAGGGGCACCGCGGCACGTGGAGGGGGTGCAGCTCTAGAATAAATATTACTTTGTAACTTGTGCATCGAGATTATTTAGTATACGACCGGTTTATTTGCATAGTCGACATCCCAGGTGTGCCTATGAAATGAAACCGATTGAGTGCCAAATAAATCTTGTAGGATGTTACAACGTATCGTTTATTAATGAATGACTACTAATTTCCACCAAGTTGAGCCTGTGACATTGAATATATCTGCTCATAGTTTACCTATTCTCCGTTGCAGAGTATTTGCTCTATTGCGAACCGCACATATAGTATCCCTGTTAGTGCCATAAACATTTTGGTTAAAATTTTGTTATTCCCTTATTGTATATTTACAAGAGTATTTTTCTTTTGTCACACGTTGGCGCCCCTCTCAGCTTGGCGCCCCAAGCGATCGCTTGTGTCGCCTAGAACTGGCCCTCCTTGCAAATGGAGGCCTCCTTGCTACCTGGCATCCAGCTTTCGAAGGCCTTTGGGGGCCAAATGGAGGATTTGGGGTCCAAAGGAGCTGCGGTGACTTCAATTAGATGTTGTGTGAGGCTGGAGGTCAGGTCACCGTTTCGGAAGCAGTTCTCATGCTCGTTCATATCCTTTTGGAGAAGCTTCTTCCCGTCTGTCCAATGTAGAAGCTGGAGCAGTAGTCACACTTGATTTTATATACTCCGCTCTTCCAATTGGGGTCAAAAAGACCTTTGGCGCTCACTTTGACGACTTTGTCACGACAATAAAAAGCATAACAGAAAAATGTCGTGCCTTTAGTATCAACCATACACACACTTCACATTAACAGCACAGTACTTTCAATTTCTATTCCTGGCTGAAAAATGATTCAAGCATCGTCTGCCTCAGTCGAGGGGCAGGTGGGCGGAGGGGTGGGAACTAGCGGGTGGAGGGGCGGGAAGGGCGAAGAAAGGCTCAACTCCTCCACCCCACCCCTTACCCACACCATTGCTCTGCGCTGCCATGTGATTGGCTAGATGCTTTTCCACTTGTGCATCTTCCGCTTCCGCAATGTGAACTTCGCTTAACAAAAGAGCAACTAAAAAGTGCAAGCGTTCGCACGGTATGCCAGGGCAGGCCGTAAATCGTGACAACCTGGACCTGATCCAACTATAAATAACGCAAAGAAGGCACAAATCTTGTATTCTAAGTTGTAGTTGACTAATAATGCCACTATAGATAAATACCATGCGTTAATTTGTACTTTGCAGTGCATCACTCTCATGAAATATCACTCGTAATATCGAGCGTCAGGGCCGGCGACAGGGGGGGGGCAAAGGGGACAATTGGGCCCCAGGGGCCCGGGCCACCAGGGGGCCTGGGCCAAAATAAATTAATTGAAAACAAAAATTTTAGTATGAATAAATTTAAATGCCAAAAATAATACAAAATTTTGTTGTTTAAAAAGTGAAAAAAACAAATGAAGGTAGAGCGTGTGTCAGTGTGCAATAGAGAAGTATGACGTTAGCTTTGTTGTTGTGGTCATCGAGGGTTTTGGGGTGATGGGGACGATAGAGCGAGAAGCACGGGCCCTGTGTCGACACATTCGCCACTCAATGACATGTTGTAACCTGAACGACAAGAAACCCAATCCCCCCGCCTAAAGTCTATTGTTTACTTGTTAGTGGACTGTAAATAATGGTTTATTCCACAGGTAAAGTTACAGATTATCAGTAGCAACATTCTAGTGTTGTGCCATTGGTTTTGTATACATGAGCGCCCATACACGGCGGTATAGGGAGGGACAGTGGCCCACCCACCTAGCCTCCCAGTAAGGATTGCAATCCCAGAGAGATTTTTCAATCCTGGGATTACGGGATTGTCATGTATTAGTTTCATTGTTATTATGCTTATTGTCATGTATTAGTTTAGTTGTTGTTATGCTTATCGCATTGTCTGTCTAGTGCGAGTTTCAGCACTCTCTTGTTTTTTGGCGTCATCCTTGTGAACCCCGAGTCCGGCATCAGTTGGCATTAAACCTTCCGGGATGTTGGACACATCCCTGGCATGTGAGCGAATGTATCGTGAAATCTAGTTAATACAGTCGAGTTAAGTTAAACGCTGTCTGACTTATTTCGCCAATCCAATCAATCCACAACAGGGATCATCATCAAAAGTTAGACAACATTTTCTGGAATTTAGTCCATCTTGTTTAATGCTGGCGATCACTATGTCTTTAAAACGAACACCGTGTACGGAAGAAAAATGGAAATGAGCTTATAAGCTCATTTCCGTTTTTCTTATGTATTACAAATAATTACAAATTACTTATTCCAATAAAATGTATTAGTCAATGGACTCAGAAGTCTAACATGTTGCATTTCATGTCCAAGAAAACTTACTTATTAGCGCTGCCTGTTAGCGAAAAGATGTACGTCAATCCCGGAATCCCGGGATTCGTTTATAATAAATCCCGAGATTTCGGGATTGTCATTTAATCTGGGATTCCGGGATTGCAATCCTTAACTCCCAGGTAAAATAAAAAAGGGAAGCAAAAAAATATTTTATATTTAAAATGTTGTGAATATATACCAATTTCAGAAAGTTATTAATTCTTAAACATGATGTATAATTTATCCTTCTGAAATATTTTATATTTAAAATGTTGTGAATATATACCAATTTCAGAAAGTTATTAATTCTTAAACATGATGTATAATTTATCATTCTGAAATATTTTATATTTAAAATGTTGTGAATATATACCAATTTCAGAAAGTTATTAATTCTTAAACATGATGTATAATTTATCCTTCTGAAATTTTTCTAAATTTGTTTCCTTGTTTTACTTAAATAAGTTCAAGGCCCATGCATGCACTGTCAAGATTTTGTGTGGTTTTTGATAATAGAAAGAAGAGGAAGAATTTGAACTTTGAACCGATGCTTTTTTGGAGATAGAATCATGAAAATTGGTACAAATACTCATAATTGATTGGGAACTGTGGAATAGCATGTCATTGGTCATGTTCTGACGCCGTTACCGAGATGCAGGGGCTCAAACATAGCCAAAATTACACCCGACTTTAGTTTTCTATGAAAATCTTCCTATTTAAGTTGAAGGTGATGCTGTGGGAGGGATTTGGTCAGATAAAAAACTAGTAGGTCTGTTAAAACCACTCTTTTACTTGACTATGCTTAACTTGAGGGTTTTTTTCCTAAATGTAGGTGATATTACGTAACAAAATGGCATACACTATTTTCACACAAAAATTCATTTTAAGTAGTAAATATCTGGCATGTTAAGTGCCTGTCAAGTGACCCATTTTATCAATTGTTGATGCTTTTTGAAGGTAGATCTGAAAAAAAATTGAAAAGTCGTTTGCGACGCCAATAATTACATATGATTTTTCGTATGCGCGTGCGGAGCTTGAGACACGTGCCGGGAGCTGGAAATGACGTGATGCGAGTAAGTTTTTTCAAGCCATAAGGAACATAACGCCTCTTATTCGCCTTTTTTAATATGTGTACATTGCTATCGATCTCCACCAGCTCTACACGTATAAAATCATGGGGATATAGAAATATTAAGGTCTTAAAGTGTACGCGAAATCGCGTTCAAGGTTTCTCCTCTCAAAAGTAAAATTCTCACTCACACCCTCACAGTCTTAAAATTCCTGTATTTTTTCGCACGAAACATTATTTTACGTTCCGGAGGGACACTATTAAGGACTTCTTTTCGTTTATTTGCCCCTTCACCCCAGCAGTCCAAGCCTTTGACCCTACTAGGAGGTTCATGCAGAAAGGTACATTTTGTGCACCGTGGAGCTTTTGGTTGTTCATCGAGAAAATCTACTCAAATCTTTCATTTTCCCTGCGTTACAATATACATATCCCTGATTTATACGTCACATTAGACTATTCATCTAGGAAAACTTTAGTTTCTACTTTACTTGAATTATGCACACAGGAAGGAAACAAGTTATCAAAAATAGCTTAATATTGAGGCACAACAAAATATATTCTGTTCGTCAAAACCCTTAACTTATATTATTTTTACCTATTCCCTGCTGTTATGTTTGATTGATGGTTAGATTGTTATGTTTGGCTCTATCCTCGGACCTCTTTTATTCTCACTTTATATTAATGACTGTCCATTATCACTCAGAAACTGCAAACACCATCTTTACGCTGACGATTTTCAAATATATCTAAACTCAACTGTTGACAACTTAAGTAATAATTTGGAAAACATCAATAATGATCTTGTAGAAATTAATAATTGGAGCAAAGCCAACTTCTTAACAATTAATCCTGACAAATCACAAGCCATCATAATTGGATATCCTCGAATTCTTGCATCAGTTAAAAAATATGAGCTTCCGCCCTTACGAATAAATGGTGATCCAATTCCTTATTGCGAGGCAGTTAGAAATTTGGGAATATTAGTAGATGAAAACCCATCATGGTCGTAACATGTAAATAATATCTGTAAAAACGTCAATAAATCATTATTTCCCCTCCTCAGATTGAAACATGTGATCCCCACATCTCTTAAGGCACAGCTGGTTTCCGCGTTAATTTTACCACACTTTGACTACGCCGATACAGTTTATCAAGATCTATCACAAGAACTGTCACTTAAACTTCAACGCTCTCTGAATGCATGCATCAGGTTCATTTTCAATCTACGGGTATCAGATCACATCACCCAATACATAAATGAACTATCTTGGTTAAAACTTAATTACAGACGACAACTTCACACCCTCTCTCTTCTTTATCAAATTCTGAACTGTAAAACGCCTCCTTACCTCTTTGAAGAATTCAAGAAGCTGAAAAATGTCCATGAATCCAATACACGAGGAAATCATAAGCTGGTAATACCTCTCCACCGGACTACTATCTTCAATAAATCATTCATTGTCACTGCATGTCGTGAATGGAATAAACTTCCCTTATCCTTAAGAAACTCTCTATCATTTCCATCTCTTAAAAGGGCGCTACATAAAACACTTCTCAAAGTTCAGCAGACATGAGCATCACAAGTCACGGGCACTCTCTATCACCATCAATACATATGATAGATTAGAACACGGATGGCAAGATAAACGGTGAACATTTAACACCATGTTGATGTTTGTTTTTGTTTATTAATTTTTCCTTAATTCCCTTTTATTTATTTATTTTTATTTTTTCTTTCTTTCCGTTTTTTTTCTTCTTTCCACACATTTTGTAATTTTTCTTTTCTTGAATTTTATTATTATCTACTAATTTTCCTATGTACATGCTATTATATTTGAGTTATTCTTAAACACTAGCTTTACTGTCAGTAGGATTTCGCAGGTTTTTCACACCCCCCTCCTTGTGTGGGTGTTTTCCTGCAGTGGGTTTTTGTGTAAAAGATGTAAGCATAATAATCCTCACGTTTTTCCCACATTGTAAATTCTTTCACACACTATTAGATATGTAATATTGATATATTGTGTATATATGTTTCTTTTGTATTAATTTATCATTCTTTAATTCCTATAATTGTATTCTTTACTGATTTTTTTAAACTTCAGATTGTAATTGTTTTAGGTATTGACCACTATTTTATTTATATATTTATATTGACGACGGGTTAGATGGCAGAAGGGACAGTTTTGTCTCAATCTCGCCCCAATAAAGACCTTTTATTATTATTATTATTATTATTATTGAGAGAGTTGTAGTGAAAGCAAAGCTTAGTAGAAGTGAATAATCTGCATTCATTTTAATTTGGTGGTGGTATAATTATCTCCGTATCTCCGAAAAGATGGAAGTAATTGTGGATATGCTAATTTTGAAATAAAAAGAAAAGTACGTTTTATATATGGCTTTTTATAAAACTTTCAAGTTCAAGTAGGTCCTAGTTTTCATTACTGTAAAATGAAAGTGTAAAGTGTGTTACACCGCCAAAAATTTTTCATTTTAAAATTGCTTTCCCATCCCATTCCACTGACATGCGTTTAATTTAAAAAAAGGACAATTTTTAGTAAGTCAAAAGATAATGTATGACAGTGTGCAAGTTTCTTCAGCAGTTAAAAGCTGATAATCAGGTAAGTCTTGGTTATCAAATAGCCTGAAAGTTCGCAGTTTTGGTCTAAATGGAGTGAGGGGGTTTGCCGAGATTTAGGGGGCCCGGACCACTCAGTTGCCCAGGGGCCCGAAAATCCTGTCACCGGGCCTGCCGAGCGTATACAGTGGTGGGAGCTTCTTGGCCTCGCTATATCCATTTTCTTTCACGTGTTAATCATGGGCTTTTTGATGGTGCATTGCCCATCACTCATTATAGAGAGATTCTCGCTACATGCCATACTCACTATAACAGGCCTCTACTGTATTTTCATAAATCACTAAATTTCACTGAAGCTAGCAAAAAAACTTTGCAAGCTCCCAATCTACTGTTTCTAGGGTTAGAAAGCAAGCGTCTCATGGTGTATTAGTAACTCCATCGAAAACAAAAAAATTAGCCAGCCTACATTAGATCTTTGATTTACGATGATTTTATAAAATCGGTAGTAGGAAGGAAAGTGGATAAAATGGTCATAAGAAATATTCCACCAACTTAGAGAACTATCCTAAATTCTAGGCATATAGACGACGATATTCCCAATTTTAAAAGAGCTACGCTATACCATATTTTCACTGACATCGGTTTTCTGTGCGAACGAAAAGGTAGGCAGAGTCTGCTTATCGAAAGAGAAGACATAATTCGTTGGTCACGCCGTTATTTAGGAGAGCTTAAAAATATCGAAATGAACAAAGGACAATGTTATATACTGAAGAGACAAATAGTAAAAAAGGCTCGGCGTGATCAATAGATTAACCCATTTCGCCCCAGAAAAATTTTTGTTTACGATTTTGAAGATTTTTTGGTATTTTACTCACATGGTCACCTAAAGTACTGACGCAAAATATTTTGGTGATATATAAAGTCGTTTCCACAGAATGACCCGTAGCCATATGGCTACACTGGGCGGTAATGGGGTCAATATATCGCGTGCTGCGGTTTACAGATGCATGTCCAAAAAAATAATGAAAGGTCTGTGCAAACATAGTTTGGTATTTAGAGGCACGTAAAACAATACCTTTTCCATACAATTCTTTAATTTCTTCAATTAATTGCTTCTTATGGCAAAATAATAAGAACGTTAGTCTTTTGTTACCAGGACAGTGGTAAGATAACTTTTTACTCTTATGCCTAAATTTGATGGAATATTTTGCAAAACTGAACGTACACAAAATAAGTCTTCCACTGAGCTACTTTAGATACAATAAGAACAGTATATTTATAGGAACTATGTCTCAGTACAGGCCTCAGAAATAGGCCAATTTCTAAGGCCTGAACTGAGACATAGACCTAGGCTTATGGCTTCGTTTGAATAAATTAGTAATGAAAATTAACTTAGGCACATCTCACTACAAAAACTTATGCAAATTGAGCAATAAAACGAAATTGCAATTAAAAATCGAAAAATTTTGTCTCAGTACTGGCCCAATATTTAGGCACCTTTAGTGAAATGGCCTGTAAAAGTGAACTAAATGTCTAATGCCATAAAATCGAAGTTATCTTTTAAAAACACATGCATTAAAAAAAGCATTTCCCAAGTTTTTGTGCAGCAGTTTTGCGTTACTTCGTATGATAACTTTGAAGCCTGGAATGCAGAGACCAAGGAGGCATTTAGAACAAGAATTTCACACTTCGCTGCTGGAGTACTCGCCAGCAGACGGTAACCTCCCATTGTCCTTCTTCTGAGCGACGAAGTGATCCCAACAGTCAAAATGGAAGATTGTGAGTGGAATCGCCAACCATCTAACTACGACCAGGCTTTCCCCGACTTTCTGTTTTATATCGCACAAAGTGAGTCTGCACAATGGTACATAGAATTTCAATTTTTGGCTCATTTCTGCCTGCTCATATACAAGCGCTGAGAACACTTGCACTAAGCAGCCAAAACAAATAACAGCCACCACCATTTTTCGGCACTGTGGATAGCAATGTCTTGGCCTATCAAGTCACTTCCATCCATTCCACGGTTGTACTTTTCCGTGAGATGTGGTTTCTGTGCAATTGTGTCTTTTTGTGCTTTTTTCAGTGTCTTTGTTCCTTAATCATTTCCATGATCACAGATTTGTCTCCTTTGAAATGAGAGTTTAGCTTCTTCTTTTTTCCTTTTCGCAGAGTTTCATGTTCATAATCTACGACTTTGGAGTCTGCACCACCAGAAACGTGGTCTGGGTCCTCTTTTTATTCAGCAAATTTTGCAAACTGGAATGAAGCGTGAGCCCTAAAAGGAGAGATTATCTGCAACTTATCCACCTTTCCATCTTCATCACCGAATTCTTAGCCCAAAATGCTCCTTATTTCTGGATGTTTGATGGAAAGGCCTAGTATCAGTGTCATCCTCCAAAATGTCTAAGATATCTCGAACTGTCAGATCCATGGGAGAAAAATGAGGAACCAATAAGTACATCTATTTCTACGCAAATACCTTTAGTTATTTATTTAAACATGTTAACCACAGTTAAAAATGCCTAAAGTCCGGTAACCCTGATGAAACAATTGGATTTGGCAACTTGCGTGAAATGACCCCGTAACCTCCCAGCATAACCATATGGATAAGGCAGTATTTACTCTGCTACAAAAATCGTACTTTGAAACAATCACACAAAGGAAAGTGTGCACATGACACCCCTATCCTTTAGAAACAAAGGAAACCTATTTTTAGTTCACAACCACTGATTGCACAGCAAAAAGTTACATATTTACCTCCAGCTGGCATCCATTTTGCTCCTCTGACGTGCACACAATATTTCACGCACCTAGATTCTCGCCCCGACCAGCTTCCAAAACAAAATAACACTTCGATCTGGTGATCGTGACCTTCAACTATGCAGTTTTGACAAGTTTATTAGGATAAAGTTTACAGTTCATCCTACAGAGTGTCAGGGTGTAGCCAATTGGCTAAGGTGGGTGGAAATGGGTTGAAAATTTATTTCTCAAAAACCCATCAGAAAATCGAATTCATTATTACAACACAATGCAAAAAAAATGTTTGTTATGTTTTCATAAATTTCAGAAATATCTATCTAAGAAAAAATACTGTCATCATTTTTACCATAAGTGTTTTCCTCATCTCTGGGTGGTTGAATAAATTATATCTTTATCATGTTGTTATCCTTAGATATCCAAATGTTATCATACATCATCATTAGGAATGTATTTTAATCAATTCAAAGATCACGTACTAGCTATGAAAACGTTCGAGGCATTACCCGCTGAAATTGCACAATACTAAGATGTTCCACAGGGAACAAATCATTCGCCTTAACCAGGACTCGAACCCGGACCCCCTGATTTCTGTCCAGGTGCTTAAACCAGTAGAGCTACCACGACATCCTCTTTCTCTGTGGAAATTAGAGTCTTTTGGAGGGAGGGGGGAAGGGGGGGGGGAAGGGGGTCCAGGTACAAGTCCCGGCAAGGTGAATGATTTTTTTCTCTGCGGAATATTTGCTATTGTGTTATTTCATACAACTTATTTCATAACAGTTTGTATTTGCAAGGGTTACCATGGGTGGTTGGCTATTGGTTGCCGTATGACATTGCCACATCATTCGCCTCCGTGCCATGTCTCGCCCACACTTTCAAATCTCTTTTGCCTTTAAAACCCATCATGGTTTTTTTTATCCCTTTACAGGTTAAATTTTACGCCACCAATTTTCACCATTTGCATGAAAAGTTAATAATGTACTTCAAAGTTAAAATTTTTCCCTTTTAAATAACAAAAAAATGCATGGTTGCTTCAATGAGGAGAATTACAATGCACTCAATAATTCATCATGGCCTAGAAACCAAGCACACTGCAATGGACTGGCTGCATGGTGGTCATGATGACCAAACAGACAAAGTCACTGGTATTTCAAGGATTTGCTCACTGGTTTAAATTGATTCTTACATGGAAGTTACAGGCTTTTCATCTTCCTGTTTCAATTATTGGCTGTGACACTTTTAGGTTTTACAATCTTTTCGAAAACTGACCAGGTTTTTGCTGAAATAGTAACTCTTTACTTTAATATAGCTTATAACAGTCAATATTGTTACTTGGGCAATTAGCATTTGTCTGGTATGCAACGGAGCATTTACTTTTTAACACATCGACGGGCACCTACCCACCTTCCTTCTCCTGATGCAGCTGTGACATGAAGAGAGAACGTGAGTGAGTACTTTCTTCTTTGAAGCTTAAAATAAATCCCACATTCATGGACACCCTCTGTTGGGGAAGAGACCAGGACAAGAGAAGCAAAGAGAGTGACTCGTGACTCCATAAGAGGGGGAGGAGATTCGCTCTCACCTGTGGCCGATCTGGGGAATCAGTGTGTTTGCATCCCAGCACTGCACAATGGACTGCCAGCAAGCACTCGTCTGCACGAGCCAGAACCCACCGTGGGATGGCCTGGAGCCTCCCATCAACCGGTCCACGTTGGCACCGTCAAACCCATCGTTGGGGAGCGTTGACTCAAGGAGACCAGCCAACTGCTGAAACCTGGTGGTCACAGAGAGAGGCATGTCGAGCCCTTACAACAACAGGTAGCCAAAGGTATTTTGTCATGACACACAACCATAACATAACAACTGCCAATTATACTATCCACCAACCAACTGCAGTGAAAACACTTAAAATCCTATTAATAGGGGGCATGTCAAAATCATGATTTGCCGATAGAAGAATTGACCATTTGCCGAGAGAAGAGATTAGCCGATAGAAGAACTCAGTGGAGAGCTGCGTCAAACCAATCTGAGGATTGATGACCAACGATGATGACGTCACTATCACACTAATTTCCCTCACATTTCCAAATCTTTCAAGATGGCCCACTCCCAAGCTCTTCCACATCACTTCAGCAATTAAGAGGCCACCCACCTCTGCTTTGAAAACAACAAACCCTTCAATTGCATGCCCACAGTTTATTTACTCCAAATTAACCATTCAATGCATAGCATGTTCATATGATCAAAGCAAATGCTTCACAATTTACTTTTGAATATTTAATTAAGTAAACTTTTGAAACAGTTACACCTCTGGGTCACACAACCTTTTTAAAATCTCCAACTGCTCAAGTGAGTCAGTTATTTGAAAAACATAAAATATTAACACTAAAATCACTCAGGTGGTCACAAATTAAAAGATGCTTGGCAAAGTTACTCTTTCGATCACAGTTATATCTAAGCATGCAAATGTTCTTTGGTTCTAACATTAAAAGGGAACATCATGCATTTGCCTTAGATACCAGAGTCAAATCAGCAAAACAGTTGGTTGTATCTTACCTAAAGTTAAATTTCTAGTTTCCTTTAAGACCCCCCAAAAACCTTGTCTATTAAGTGCAAAGACCCATTGGACTCTAAAGGCCGTTGTACACGGTACAATTACTTGCACAAGATCTTGTACCATAAATTGAACGGCGAGATTGGACGAAGAAATTGTACAAGAAGTTGGTTCACGGTCGTACACGATTAAAGATTTTCATGCAATTTATGCACCAATAACATGCACAGATATCGTTTTCTGTCGAACAGCTGAATTGCTACCATTAATCTTAGCATTAATAACATGAAATTATATGATTGTTTATTTATTAATTATTTGAAATTATATTATACTTGCACTCTTTAATTGGCTCGAGAAACCCATCATTTATCCTCCAAACATCATGTGTATACATGTTGCTAATATTTCCTTTTTGGTTCAATTACGTCATCCTAATTTCATTGAGGTTTAATGTGAGGTTCAAACTGAAAATTCATGGTGTTTATTTACATTGCTAAGGCACTTTCAGTTGCTTTTCGGGTTAAAAAAAGGACAGTAGCCACAGTGTAGCCACATAATCAACCACGGCAGGCAATGGTTTTCATAGACCGCTATGAAACCTTGTTTATGCAAGCGGAAGAAAGATCACGTCCAGGGCAAGGCTTATAAAGATGCCATCTAAACCACGGCTTGACCCTTGTTCTTGCAATCCACTCCAATCCAATCCATGCAATCCAATCTTGCAATATTTACTTTTTATCATAGCAACAGTTAAAAACCCAAGTTCGCATAAATCGGTTGTCACATGGGGAATGAGGATCCTTAGAGCTTGTGAACTCAGATTTGGAATTTCATTTTTGATTGATATCCAAAACTCCACTAAATTGGAAGAAGTCAACTTCGTTTTCTGTTGCAATTAAGTTCAATTAAACGCTCTCCTTCCTGCAAAGTAAATTACGGGGGAGCATGGGAAGGATCTTGGATCCATGCTAATTTCTCCACATTGCCTTCCTCAAAGTATTTTGCAAAACCAGTTAGTGAGCTTTGAGAGGTGTTCCTTGAAATGGGACAATGTGTCTTGTGAAAAAACAACTTGATTACAGGCAATGTATTTGTGCAATTCAGGGAAACAATGTTGACCGCCATCCTCATTGATTTTCCTTATCCACAACTGCAGCTTTTTCCTAAACACCGCAACTTTCTCTAGAGGTTTCAAAATGTGCATGTTATTGCCTTGCAGAGACAAATTGAAGGCATTCCGATTATCAAATATATCGCAAATATATGCTAGATTGAGCAAAAAGTCATGTTGAGCAAAGTACCTACCTGGAGTTTCCATGACCTTCCTTTTGCAGGAAAGTGTGAATATCTTGACGAAGCTCAAATGCACTGGATAAAGCATATTGCCATGTGAAAGTCAGCACAAACTGTGCAGTAGTACACTCCCATGTCCATGCAGAGCTTTTTAAAGAATCTGGCTTTAAGTGGTCTAGTTTTCACGTATTTACTACGTCTATGACACGTTCTAATACCAATTTCAATGGATAGCTCATCGACTGTGATGCAAGTTCTTCTCTATGGATGATGCAATGGTCCACATCGCATTTGGTGCTTTGCTGCGAATAAGCACCTCCGCAATCCTGCATAGTGACCAGACACTGATCGAGCTCCATCAATACAATTACTGATGCACTCTTCCCAATCCAAATCACTTTCGGTTAATCACCTGTCAAATATCTCAAGTCTCAAGCCTTTGAGCTTCCAATGATGCTTCTGCACAACATTGGCTTCAACAATAATATTAACCCGTCAACGCCCACGGGTGCCATATGGCACCGCACTGCAGCGCCGAGCCTCTTAGCGTACATTTCGGTGCACATACTTAGTAGAAGGTTTCTTCTCTAATTCAGTCAGTGTGAATTGTGTTTCTCACCATATCGGATCATCCTGTCTGTTTCACAGCAAAATGCTTTTTTCCAGACCCATGAGTTATGAGTACTCGGTCGAAGTAAGTGCTTTTTATGCCTATAATTATTAGTTTAAAAATTATACCGTGATGCTTTCGTAAATTGTAAAGTACAAACTAAAATTTATAAACGAATTAACAGTATCCGGTGATTCAATGTTGAGGTATGTGAAGTGAAGCATCAGCGGTGCCGTTTGGCACCGCTGGGCGTTACCCGTAGCAATTCACCTTGTGGTCGTATTTTGCTTACGTTTGCGATTTTCAGCTCTAAATTTCATCATAAAGCAATTTTCTTAACAGAATTAGGTTTTGAACGTTTTCAAAATTTATATAAATTAAGTTGGAAGCTTATTTTCATATTTAATATTATTAAATAATATTTAATCAATAAAAATATTGACTCCTAGTTTGATGTAGTAGAAAAGACTATAATGCTGGTGAAGTCTTCACGGGTTCTCCACCGGGTCAGGGAAACGGCTAAGGCCGGCGTTTCGACGGCTAACACTGCCATCGTCCTCAGGGCGTTGAGTGTCAGGTCCAAGAAAAATGCCGGTATATATACTCTTCCCTTGGCTCAGGTCACTCCTGATTGGCTCTTTCGAATCCTCTCTCTCTCTTCTCGTATCTTCCGGATCACCGGCTTCCACACGTTACTGAGGGCGTATCCTGTGTCGCGGTTAAAATTCTTCGCCTCTAACCTAATTTCAATTGCCTCCTTGGTTAAACGGTCCCAATAACCATAGGATCTGCTAAGTAATTTAGCTTCGTCGAAAGCAATCAGATGGTCCTTGTTGAGGCTATGCTCGGCGACAGCGGACTTCTCAGGGTATCCCAATCTGATGCACCTCCGGTGCTCCTTGATGCGGGTTTCAATGGTGCGGCCGATTTCTCCAATGTAGACCTCCCCACACTCGAAGGGAATATGATAAATTCCGGGAGTTTTGAGGCCCAATCCGTCTTTGACCCTGACGAGTTGGTTCCTGAGCTTTCCCGGAGGTTTGTGGATAGTCTCAATATTTCTCTTTTTGAGAATACGTGAAATTTTCCCCGCAATGGTTGAGACATACGGTAGGCAAGCTCTGGCTAAGGGTTTTTCCCTCTCTTCGTCGGTCTTTTCCGGAGCCAAATGTCCTTCTTCGGGGGCCTGTCTTTTTTCTGGATGGTGGGAGCCCAAAGTCTTTTTAAGGGCCAGTTCTATTTCCCTCTCCTGGTATCCATTTTGGCGGAATGTCTTGCGTAGGTGGTTGATTTCTTCATCAAGGCCATCCTCGTCCGCCACGGATTGCGCCCTGTGGATGAGTGTAGACAGTACTGCACTCCGCTGGGAGGGATGGTAGTGGCTTTTTCCATTCAGATATAAATCCGTATGAGTCGGCTTCCGGTATACTCCGTGACCCAGCGATCCGTCTTCCTTCCGGTATACTAGGATGTCAGGAAAGGGCAAGCAGTGGTTTTTCTCCATCTCCATGGCAAACTTGATGTTGGGATGCTGGTTATTCATGTGGTCAAGGAACTCTTGAAGGGCTTCGACACCATGTGGCCATATGATGAACGTGTCGTCCACACAGCGGTAGAAATATTTCGGCTTCCGATATGCTGAGGCGAGGGCCCTTTCCTCAAAATTTTCCATTAACAGGTTAGCTATGGCTGGTGAGAGTGGAGATCCCATAGCAACGCCTTCCGTCTGTTTGTAGAATTTCCCGGAATATTGGAAATAAGAAGTCGTCATTACGTGTTGGAAGAGACTGATGATTTTTTGGTCGAAGTGGCCTTCCAGGAGGTAGAGCGAGTTCTTCAGTGGAACATGTGTGAAGAGGGAGACCACGTCGAAGCTGACTAGGATGTCTGAAGGGTCTAGTCGGATGTTGCGTAGGACTTTGACGAACTCACGACGGCAGTGTTAGCCGTCGAAACGTCGGCCTTAGCCGTTTCCCTGACCCGGTGGAGAACCCGTGAAGACTTCACCAGCATTATACACCGGGAAAAAAACTAGATCCTACAAAGACTATAATGTTTGCTGTATATTGATGCCTTGTCATTGTTTTTACGGGATTATTTTCTTTATATTTTATATAGGAATTGAGAGCCATGCGAGCAATTACAGAAAATAACAACTTTCTCCCAAAACTTTATGGTACGTCTTTCATCTAGGTATGAATACATCATCATATCAGATATGTCAATTCCTCCCGTGTAACTGCTATATAAAGTTATAATTTGTGGCCTAGCTATATCTTTGATTTTACCATGCCTCTTCTTACATGAGAGCTTTGTGCTGTTGCCTTAGTGGAAAGCAGCAGAACAGGATATTTTTTCCCTTTGCCTACGAAAAGAATTTCATCACTTCTAACATATTTATTTTCCCCTACGCAAAACTTTTCTTTCAATTCTTTGGGAATGTTCTTCTGATTCCTTCTCAATGTCCCAGTCAAATAAGTTTGATTTTTATATAATTCACGTGCCAGGTCACAACTCGAAAAGAAGTAGTCCACAGCAACATGGTATCCTTTAATAAAATAATTACCAATTTTCAAAAGCTTTTTCACAACCACAAAATATAGTCCATATTCCTGCAATTCTTTATTATCTTCATTATTCTTCGCACAATGATAACAGTAGAAGGCCAGACAATAGTTCACTACCGAATCACAGAGCATTCAGAATTTTATGTCCCACTTGTGGTGATGTTTATTTGGTAGATATTGAAGAAAATGTGAATGGCTTTTGGTACCAACTAAAGTTTCATCTATGCATCTAAACTATCATCTATGCTAAGATGTTCATGCAGTGTATAATAATGGTGAAATAGGTGGTTAGCATGGTCATCAATGGGCTGAAATTTACTGCAAGGGTCATACTTTTCATTCGCAGGTGGAAAAAGTTTGGAATTGTCTGTGAGATGGAAAAACTTTAGAAGCAATTGGAAATGATCCCTAGACATCATTTTGCTGAACCATGGTATGGTGCGAGAATTGTTTGCCCAGTAAGAAAAGATGGTTGGTCTTTTTGTTATACCCATTTCTAGTAAAATTGCAATGAATGCTTTCAATTCAGTTACTGTCACCTTCCGTCACTGCCTCATTCTTGATTTTGGCGACAATGTATCATGGGCAGCAAGGAACTGCTCAGCATACCTGTTGGTTTCCTGTGTAAACAGATTCCATAGCATGGGGGTGAACAAAAATTGAAGTATGCTCTGGGGTCAGCTGTCGACGATGGTGCATGCTTGGGACCTGGTATTTCTGCATAAGTGAAGGCGTTAGTATTCCAAGTGTCACGGCCTTCAAATGTCACGTTGGACTTCGGTTGTGGAATTGCATCGGTCACTTCACTGGTTGTATCATCTTCATCCCTTTCCTCAATAACTCTCGGCCTTTTTCTCTGCATCACAATGTCAGAGTTGTCAGAATCGGAATTCTCTTCGTCATTCAAATGCTCGCTCTCGTCATCTTCCTCTGAGTCATCATCATCGCCGTCACTTAGCGACAATAGGTAATTTACCAATGCTTCATCTTCTTTTTCTTTATAAGTTGCCATAACAGGTACCCATAACGAAAACAAAAATGAAACGCACATGTTTGCTGAAATCGCTTCACACTTGCAAGGGAAAAACCTCACTGAATTTCCTTGGCCGAGAAGAGACTTGCTTTCCTCATATTCTATCGACGATGTATTCACTATCACAAGGCAGAAAAAGAATAAAGCCATGACACACCAAGTAGTGCTGACAACGTAATCCCATTCCATGCGGCCCTTGTGATTAGCTCTTGTTATCACCATATACGCAGTTTTGAATCAAAACCACCTCACTAAAACACATTCATAAGATAGCAGAACTATCATTTTTTTAGTTTTTTATTTTCATTTTTTATCATTTATAGTATTAATTTATCATTAATAGCTTTTCAGTGCCCATTCATAGTGAAAACAACACTCGGCGAAAAAAGAATTTGCATAAGATTAGGCTGAGCTTCCCTATGCGAACGTGAAAAAATCGACACCAAAATTATTGCATGAATTATGGCTTATGAAATGCATTTACTATTGACAGTAAAAAATAGTAAAAATATGTTCCATAAAGCAGAGAATTCACATTTTTAATTGCACAAAAAATATACATCATACAATATATATGTAATAAGTTATAACGATTTTACTAATGGACTACGCCGAAGCCGATATTTTGGCCCACTGCACTACGAGGGTTAAGTGTTTTATGGTTGCTAAGAGGAGTGTTTAGTAATGCCAATTTTTTCCAATGTTACAAAATTTATTAGCTTTGAAAATATAAATTTACTAAAGAATTTGTGGGATTTATTTATATTTTTATATTATATTTTCTGTTTATTAAGTGGTGCGGATCACAGGCTGCTATTTTTGAGTTATAAATATCTAAACAATAATGATGTTTGTTTGTGTATGCTTGTCCGTCATACAGTGTACTCATAAATTGTTTTATTCTGAGAGTCTATGTTTTAAACTTAAAATTGATTATCCACACATTAGTTTCTAATGTAAATTTGGTTTAATTGTTCTGAATTTATTTTTAATAATGTATTTAACTGTTAATTATATCATACATTTGCAGCAAGATTGTATGTAATAGTTTGTTAAATTTACACATTGAAAATCTACTCTTCACGAAAAGTTCACGATATTTATAGTTAGACCATTGCAACGTGTTGTATTTTACCCCTGATGATGCCTTTAAAAATTGGCAAAACTGTGGCTGGAAAATAAATTAATATTTATTCACTGATTAAAACTCCAGAAAAAAGTATTAACTCATATTGGTCCAGAAAACAAAAAAAAGTCATGTATGAGAAATTATATTATTTGTTTTTCACATTTCCGTGATCTGCAAAAAACCTGACATGATACCAAAATTCACAAAATAATGTAGAATCTACAGAAAAAAATCCATTCCTGTTCATAGATTTCTTTTGCAAACAAAAAAATAACACAATTAGCAGAAGAGTTCATTTTCCCTCAGTTTTCCACCTTTGTACACATAAAGCATGGTGTCATCATTCATATTGGAGATAATTTTTTTCTATTTGCAATGCACATATGATAATCAATGCTTAAAAACTAATTCCATCCCTCGAGAAAACATTTTCACTCATTACAAATATTTCATGCTAAGCAATAACATTAAATTATCAATATTTTAAAAATTTTTATGCTTCCGTGATTTTTAACATAAAACCTGACGTGATAAAAAATGTTGATACATCTTCAAGAGGCACCAATTCCTACTTTGATACATCTCTTTACTTCAAGACACCAGAAAAAGTAGAAAATTTGGTGATAAGTGCTATTGTTCACGAAAGTACTTAATGTAAAATATTTTTTCTTGCACTAAAAATATATTCCAAGATATGAATCGAGCAGCATAAAAACTGCAAAATTTATTTCTTTTGCTTTCATTCTTGGTTTCAGAAACTGATGGGAATGGAGCGTCCACTGCTGCCACACGCTGGTTGTAGCAGGGCACACATTGACCCTCTCTCTCTTTAAGCCTCCACTAGTGGGAAATGCACCACATCAATTACTGCTGGCAGCTGACCGGCACAACGATTCCAGCAATCTTTTGCTACTAACTTTCTTGCGGCCTATCTTATTACAACTGAGCCAATGTAATCTGATTTTCCAACACACGTATGCAGGAGTAAAAGAGCGGCTGGACGCGGGTGGACGGCGTCCCCTTCCCACTTCCTCAAAACATGTCTTCTTCGCCAAGGGGTCGGAGACACGGGGGAGTGGTGTCCCCTCACTCCCATGTTATTGTCTTGAAAAAGAGAAAACGCACTGAGCACGAGGTACTCAGGAAATTTTGCCTCTCTTAGTATTATCTGCACTCACCCCCGCAAACAGACTTGTCCGTTCCAAAGCCGTTCCTCATCTTACGGGAGTCCAACTGCACAATTTGTTTTAAAACCAGACAGTGACAAACGATAGACTCGTTCTTCTCTGCTATCGTGTTGTTTCAGTCGTGTTCGTGTCACGAAATGATCCAAAACCCAATCACACAAAGAGAAATGACGTCTTCAAAGCACAGGAAACTCGGAATCATGGAGTATTTTGAAAGAAGCAATAGCAAAAAACTGAAGATCGCTGCTGATGGTTACGAAGCACGAAATCTGAAACAACAATCACTTAAGGACAAAAGTAATGGCAACAATGAAATTATTTTTAATTATTTAAATATTGTGTGGAATTTTCGCGCATAAAGGATCTACATATATGCATACGTAAATCACAGAATTGTTCCTATATGATGTAGACCTAGAGGCATTAATGAAAAAGTTGATATCTATTTCAATTATGATTTTTTCGCAAGAGAATCTTCAAGCGTAAGAATTCAGAGCCCACCAGAGTGCAGAGAAGATACAAGAAGAAGCAGGAATGGAGTCACGCCTCTCAAAATCACGTCATATATCTTATATAGCCATGACCTTGAGCAATTAGGAAATTTTTAGGCTTGCATTTCACGTCTGCTGCGTGTATTCCAAATGGGGGAGCCAACGGGCCACGCGAGAGAAAATTGTAAATGTTTAAATATTTATAATAAACGAATTTATGAATTTCCACTAAATTTTATTTTTGGAATATTTACCTGGGTATATTTAGATTATGGAAAAAAAGTTTCGACCGATTCTGAGATGGAGTATTTGAGAAAAGTTTATTAACAATTTTTTAAACATTAGTAATTAACAACAATAGGGTTTAAAAGAAAATAAATTTTTAGTTATATATTCGCATTCAATAAAGATCTAGCTTTAAAAAGAGCTATTAATCATTGCTGTGTAACAATTACAAGCGGAGATATAAGTGATAATATGATTTAAGGCTCGGATTTTTGCTAAAAATGCGAAAAAATTAAAACATGCATAATTCGGTCAAAAAATTTGTTTTCACAAAACTGTTTGAGGATATTCAGTTTGAGTAGATTTTGTTCCCGTACACCAATTTTTATCAAAATCTGACACCCTAAGGGACAAACGTTTGTTGAATTGATGTGGAATGACCCATATATAAGAACATCGGCTTCTGACTTACTGTCAATGCAGAAAACGAGTTCGGATTGAAAATACAAAATAATTGGAGAGCCTACGGAAAACTGATCGCACCGTAATATTTCTTGGTTAATTCTGAGTTTTTTGACGATAAATTGAGATTTTTCAGACGAATAAAAATATTTTTTTCATAGGGTGTTAGGTACCCGCGTAAAAAGTGCCAGTTTTTGATGGTCTTCGAAGAAAGTGACGAATTTGATGATTTGTAGCCCAACAACCAGTTGTTCAAAAGCATCTACGTTTTGAACATGCTTTCCAAACAAAAGACTCTCCAGATATCTCCAGTCCTCCTCCAGTTACGCAGGGGTCAGAGGTCACGAGGTCTAGGTAGGCAAATATGGGCAACAAATGTGACGTAAATGGTTGACAAAGTAGTAGACTAAATCCATCTTCTCATCTGTTGATCTCCAAGGACTACACGGGTGTCTAAGATCATGAGGCCTATGTGAGCAAATCGGGGCAAAAAACGTGTCGTATCTTAGGTTTAAATAGGTGCCAAGTCGATGATAAAATTTCAAGATTCCTCCTATTCCCTCCAGGGGTTACGCCGGAGTCACTTTCAGGAACCTCACCTTGCCACTCAGTTTCTCTTTGGTTTCTGTTCAGGGTTAATCGCGATGGCTAAATTCACCATGAGAACAATATTCCTTAGCTGAAGGCTTAGATGAATGTTGAATAATCGAGATTCACGCATTGAAAGGAATTCATAGAAAAGCTCGAACTTCTTTTTTCCAACGCGGTGTCTTACTCTAATGTGCACAATTTCAATGCAAGTACATGCAGCTTATGGAGAAAATTGTTTCCATGTTCAACACTTCAAGAAAAATGGTCACATTAGGTATCCTTTCAATGTATAGCCGCAACGTAGCAGAAGCAGGGAATCGTGTCAAGGATTCTGACATTTCCATCACGTCCCATCCATCGCAGCCGTGGGCCAATCACGGGAGTCCCAACCATATCTCCAGCCTGAGCACCCTACGATATAACCTAAAATTTCATAATCAGATCTTAGGTTAAAGTAAAGATTAAATCTCTTACAGGAATTTAAAACGGATATCTTTACTGAAGATGATAGATATATATTTAAAATACCAGCGTATTGTGCTAGATTTGAACAGATAAATAAGATTAGAGAGATAGAATGTCGTGCCAATAGATTAAAAATGTAAATTTATCCCCCGTACTATTAAAGACCACATTAGGTCGCATAGCAAAGGGATAGGTAGGCGAACTATTGTAGAGTAGTCTGTAGCGCATGATGCATGTATTAACAACCTTTACTACTATGTAGATACTAACCATGTGGCTGCATGTGGCCCATATTATTAGTGTCAGGATGGCTATTGAGACCCAATCCCTAAGCTATTGTGTGTTGGCGGCACTGTTTATTGTTTCGTTCTCGGAGCCTGTCTTTTGTTTTGTATCCGTTTTGGTAGTCTGGAATAAAGTGAAGAGAACTGAACAGCATGGCCCCTGAGTTGTGATTAAATGCCCTCACATCAAGAAAATTGTGAAAGATACAACACCTAATTTTTAAATTCCCTGAATTATCCCTGATTGACTTACCAATTTCCCTGACCGATCGCCTAAAGGGTTCCTACTATCGGAATATTTTGTTTCTGCTGAATAAAATTTCATCAAGACTGAGAATATCTTAAAAGCTGAAATCAATACATTAAAAGCTACAAGTATACCCTAATGAAAAAGGATAGTAAGCCTTCATAAGTTAAACCCTCGTCCAAATTATACACATTCCGCGGTCGTGTATAGTATTTCCGTGGCCGTGTATGTTTCCTTCGGTAAAATTACAAGGACGATGTCTAATTCTTCAAGAAAGAAGTAGCGTGTCGTGGTCGTTCTGGGAAGTTGAGGATTACTGAAAAGGCATCGAAGGGAAAGTTAATGGCCAAATTACTGGCGGACTCTGGTGCAGGTATCACTAAGGTGCGCGAAAAATACAAACCAAAGCCAAGTTGTTGGACTGGATCAAAATCGGATGGAGCGAGTGAAATTGAGAAGCGAAGAGCAATTTTATTAACGTGGTTATAACGTAAAAGTGCAGGGGGACGCGGGTGGACGGCTTCTTCCCACTTTCTCAAAGCATGGCATCTTCGCCAAGGGTCCGGAGACGCGGGGAACAGCGTCCCCTCACTCCCATGTTATTGTCTTGAAAAAGAGAAAACGCACTGAGCACGAGGTACTCAGGAAATTTTGCCTCTCTCTGCACTCACCCCCGCAAATAGACTTGTCCGTTCCAAATCTTACGGGAGTCCAAGTGCACTATTTGTTTTAAAACCGGACAGTGACAAACAATAGGCTCGTTCTTCTCTGCTATCATGCTCCCTCAGTCGTGTTCGTGTCACGAAATGATCCAAAACCCAATCACACAAAGAGAAATGACGTCTTCAAAGCACAGGAAACTCGGAATCATGGAGTATTTTGAAAGAAGCAATAGCAAAAACCCGAAGACCGCTGCTGATGGTTACGAAGCACTAAATCTGAAACAAAGCTGACAAAATGAAGGACAATGGTGATTTTCTTGCGGCTGCAAACGCTGCGACATCTGGAGATTTTGGAGAGCAAAGAGAGGTAAGCAACAGTCGTTGATTCGATGTTAATTTTATAAGGAAAGCTAAAAGAGCAAAAATCGTACCATTTTTCTGTAAGAACTCAAGAAGTGTCATTTTTTTGCGTCTACCGACAGATAGTGCTTCTGCTTAATAAGCATTCAACAATGACATCTTTGAAGCATCAATTTACAAGTATCGATTATTGTCGTGTATGCTCATTGTATTGTTGTACACGTGAACAGGACTGGTCTCTTACGGTAAAATCAGATATACCATATACAGATTATTTAATTGAGGAGTTCCAAAATGTACTTCATACGAATCCACTGGCATGTCTGATGCTGTAATATTAATAGTTTTTCAGCTTGTGAGGTAGGACACACTAAAATTTTATTCACAAATTCATCTACATCTACGCGATGCCCTACAAGCCACCGAGTGGGTTTGTGGCAGGGGGACACACCAACCCACCCAATAATTAAAATAAACCCCTTAACATACGGATTATTTCAGAAAGAGCTTTTCAATTTTCATCTATTTTTTATTTGTAAATTCTAACAATCACTGAAGGACAAAAGTAATGGCAACATTGAAATTATTTTTAATTATTTAAATATTGTGTGGATTTTTCGCACATAATGGGTCTACATATATGCATACGTAAATCACAGAATTGTTCCTATATGATGTAGACCTAGAGGCATTAATGAAAAAGTTGATATCTATTTCAATTATGATTTTTTCGTATGACAAAGTTAGGAGAATCAGCGGGTCAGCGTGATGGACAAGACGACGATGAACAGAGCACGGGAGACTCCAAAACATCGTCAGAATCTGATCAAAATGATGACAACACAGGGGACTTCCCGGAATGTTGGACACATGGCCAGTGCATGGAAAAACTGAAGGAATATCCATGGCTAACATCCAGAATCAAGAAACTGGGATGCCGAACTTGTAATCTTGTCAAATCTGTAGGCCCATACAAATCCAAAGGAACACAACTATCAGAGGAGTGGATGTCGTTTCTTGTGGCAGCTTCGGGGACAGATAAGGAAAAGCAGTGTACGTCTCTTCGCAAGAAAATCTTCAAGCACAAGAATTCAAGATGCCCACCAGAGTGCAGAGAAGACACTGGAAGAAGCAGGAATGCAGTCACTCAAGACATGTCTGGAGAAGAAAACAGATGTGTACTTCAAGACGACATCGCGTAATTTTAGGACTAGGAATGCCAAATGTTAAAGCCCCTTCATAAACTTTCAGCAAGATATAGATCTCTTGTATCTCATAGTTGTCTTGTGCCCCAGTTTAGACATAAAAATTTAAAACTAATCCTGAAGATACAATCAACATATATAATTTCAATCCATACTTCTGCCTTTTACTTTTTATATATTGCCTGACCACATGGATTGACGTGGTTTGACAACGTGGATTGGAATTCAATGCTTGATATTCCGAAAGGAATTGGAGTTTCCTACAATGATCGAAGAATTATCCACAGCTTGTATGAAAACCAAGTAGCTGTGATTAAATCTGGACCCAGCTGTGAAGAAGCAAGAATAAGGAAAGGAGTGAGACAAGGCTGTGCACTGTCTCCCATAATTTTTAATGTTTACATCGAGAGAGCCATCAATGAATTCAAGGGGAAGTGTTCTGGAGTGAACATCCACGGAGAAACAATCAGCATGCTACGATTCGCCGATGACATAGCTCTCATAGCAGAGACAGAGAAGGAGCTGAATATGAGCTAACAACCATGGAAAGGACAATGGCCAGACATCAGCTGAAGATCAATAAGAAGAAGACTAAGATATTGGTGTGCAGCAAAAGAGAAGAGGCCAAAACCAACGTTACACTAGGAAAACAAACTGGAAGAGGTGAAAGAGTTCTGTTACCTGGGAAGCATAGTAACCAACGATGGACGAAGCAAGAAAGAAATAGTGAGTAGAATAGCCCAGGCAAAGAGGGCATTCTATCAAAAGAAGAATCTACTAACAGCTGGAAATGCAAGCTTGGAAGTAAGGAAGCAATTCATCAAAACGTATATCTGGAGCATGTTCCTTTACGGCAGTGAGGCATGGACGATGACAGCAGTGGCGAAGAAAAGGGTGGAAGCATTCGAAATATGGTGCTATCGAAGAATGATGAAGATAAAATGGATCGACCAAGTGACAAATGAAGACGTCCTAAGAAGAGTGGGAGAAAAGAGAAGTCTGTTGAAAACTATAAAAAGAAGACGGGACAACCTAATCGGCGATATCTTAAGACACGATGGCCTGATGAAGACAATCGTCGAAGGAAAAGTGAATGGGAAAAATGGAAAAGGCAGGCCTCGTATGAGTTACATAGAACAGGTGGTAAAGGACGTGAAAGAGAGGAACTACGTCAATATGAAGAGGTCGTCCGATAGAAGAATCGAGTGGAGGGCTGCGCCAAACCAATCCTAGGGTTGTTGACCCTTGATGATGATGATATTGCCTGAAAATTAGGCGTCATCTCCATCGAACCATCGATTCGTCTAAACTCATATATTTCCCAGGATAATAAATTTCACTCATGTTTCATACAAATAAATCAATAATAGGATGAATTTTATAGCGTTAATCAGAAGGTTTTGGTTAAAACTCCTTCGGATTCCGGCAAAAAAATATTGCCCTCAGTATAACCAATAAACGATCCCGTGACATATTTTGGTAATATGGGAAAATAATACAAATTTGACCTTTTCCAATAGCATGGGATGCTTTTTAGTCGTACATTCCCCATAAGGTAAAGCAAACCCAGAAATACTTCAAATTCATTTTTTGTCAAATTCTGCCATTCAGAAATTCTTGCACGAGGTAATGGACTTTTTGAAAGCATTTTCAGTGCATTGGCATTTATCTCTCTTATAATCAAATCAAAAAACTCATCGTTTGACATCAAAGAAAGTAACTAAATCGATTCTGACCTGGATTTGCTACTTTTAGTCCAGGGTTCCCAGTGAAGGGAATACGTGCAAAATTTTGTCTGTTTTCCGACCACACTAATTGTGAGGGCGCGACAGCAGTCTCTGATGTGAATGTTTCAGGGTGAGGAATGATCACTTCATTACCTGCTTCTGCCCAACTATTGTCTGAGTCAAAGCTCCAAAACTCATTACTATGTGACATAATGTCTTCTTCTTCATAGGTATCCAGGACAATGTCGCGGATAATGTCTTGGACAAAACATCGTACTTCCATATCTCCGCGCAATTCACTTTTGTGACGTTTTGGCCCAGTGCGTGATGTGGATGCAATGGAATCATCTAACTAAATATTGCATGATGTAAAGATAAACAACATTTAGTCTTCTCTATTGTATTATGGTGATTATACCGGTGAATTAATGGCTCAAAATGCCAATTACACTTTATTTTACTTACTGCTGTAGATTCTAATTTTACGGTGATTTCCTTTTCTTAGATTGTGTCCGACCACATGGTAAGGAAAATTCGGGACCATCAGTCATGCAGATTCACAAATTATTTAAACTTTCCCATTTTAATACTTTTTAACAACACAAATGCTCTCAAAACACAAAACAGCACAAACATTTTCCAACAAATACGGTAAGAGGGGCAATGGAACTTCTTGATAATTAGTTCTTACGGTCCAATCAATGGCTATTATCAATATGAAAAAACATCTTATACACCATTAAAAACAACCATTTCCAATTCGACTATGGAATCTTAAATAATAAAGAGTAAAAAGGACGCACATTAAAGGGTAACTCTTATATTTATACTGGTAAAAAAAAGATAAAAATTTGGAACAAGCTTGTTAAATTGTTTCTCCACGAGAACTAAAAATGAACTGAATTTCAAACTAATTGCTCTAGGTTTATGTTTAGGTCAGAGGTAAAGCCGGTATATAATACAAAAATGACTCTGCTGCAGGTGAAGTGTGCCATCTAAAGCCGCGTTTTCACTATGTAGAAAAACCTGCTATATAAATTTTGCTTTGTAACATTGTTATATAACATTATCAATAAAACATTGAAATGTAACTTTTCCTACAAATAACGAAGTTAGATATAGCACGGATTTCTTTTGATCTTTACCGACTCCCAATGGATAGCACAATTTTTGCTATATATATAGCAGAATCTACTACACATAGCAATGTTATATAGCACTTTTCAGAAGTGACTTTTTCTACTTTTAGCAAACGTTATATAAACTTGCTATATGTAATACAAATTTGCTATATAGCAGGTTTTGCTACATAGTGTAAACGCGGCTTAATATTTAAAGTATATTTTACCCTTGACTCACATGGTGGGTCATCCGCCCCTGTAAAGCGCACAGCCCTGTCCGCACTGAAATTGTTGTCCCACTGGCATCCCCCCACCTTGTCAGAGCCACTTTTGCTCCTGCACCTATGCGAATATTACAAGAGCCTACACAGACCTCTGCATATCCATGCTCTCTATAGCAAAGAGGATTGTTAGGCCAGAAGTGCTTTGCCAAACTGCCGAGCACAGAATGCAGATTTTTATGAGGAGCGTGGTAAACGAAATACGATAAACGTTACTTTTCAACTACTCACGCTCGGTATAGTCTGGTTGGAGGGCAATTAGCTGTCGAGTGAGTCAGTTGTCGTGAGGTGCTTTGTTAGACTAACTTCTGTCCTTGCTAATATTGTTGTCACCCCAGTCAGGGGCCCCCCTAAGCCGCTTCGGGCCAGTGGCCCTCGGCGATCGCAGACCATCCCTGACACAACCACTCATTTGACTACTGTCATCAGCTATCATCGGTTCAGGCAAGTCTGGGGAATGCAGACAACCCGCGTGACATTCTGCTTTTTTTCCAGTGCATTCAGGGCCTGTGTAGAAAAAAACCAAGACATGTATATGTAAGACCTGATAATCTACTGTTTTTTAACCGCCTGCTTTCCTCACCCTTGGAATACAGCAAGGTCAGTATTACTAGGA
Source organism: Platycnemis pennipes (assembly GCA_933228895.1). Lineage (NCBI taxonomy): Eukaryota > Metazoa > Arthropoda > Insecta > Odonata > Platycnemididae > Platycnemis > Platycnemis pennipes. Next base: position 137,322,054 of record OW121853.1, on the reverse strand, counting down.
ATTGTCAAGGATCGAACTCACAGCCAGCAGCACATTTTTAATAACTCTGTTATCGTAGGCTCATGCGAGTCTGGGCAATGTAGGCGACCCGAGTGAGCTTTATTCTTTTCCTCTGCATGTTGAGAGGAAAAAGCCAAAACATGCACTTCTTCACTTTGCTCTAGTGGCACGGAAAAAATTTTCATCTCATTTCGTTACCCGAGATACAAATCCTCTCCTTGTCAGCATCTACCTTATTCCATTCGCAAGGCGCATCAATCACTAAGCCGAAAAATTTTAAAATCTCTGATCTGGATCTGAATTTATATTGTCTTCAGATCTGAAATGAAAGATCCGTGGGTCTTTGGATTAAAACCAACCATCCCTAATTTTTGAGTGACACATTCGTAAATCTAATTTAAACAATACAAGTATAAAAAGTGAGCATTTAGATGTAAAGGTTTTTAACTGAACAGTAAAATTTTTGATGCAATGACTGCAAGAAAATATTAAACTGAGATAGGGATCGAACTTCCTTTAGGACACTAGATCTCGATGTCTGCCTGATTGTGGACTCAGCCTCTCTGTTTTAAATAATAATAAAAAGTACCACTGTAATATGTATAAATTGAACTTTAAAATTCCATCACTAATCTGAAGGTTCATGAGGTAAAAACGCATCAGCTTTTTAATTGTGCTCAGGAACATGATGCCAAACCTTCATCACACACTTCGTATCACCAATCTGAATTGGCAGAGCAAGTCATAAGGATGGTTATCAGGATGCTAAGTCTGCTCCTAGAGGAGTTTGCACAACTGATGACAACATTATGAAAGAAGGATCCATGATCTCGCCAGCGAGAAAAGGAGACTACTATATCAGGGTTTATAGGAGTTTTCATTTTAATTTTCCCTGACTTTTCCAGGATTTCCAGACCACCATTAGTGATTTTTCCTGACTTTTGAGCGCCTGAAAACTCCAAGATTTCATTCATTTATAGGGATAAAAGTGGTAGTGAGGAAGCAGAGAAGTCTAAACTTATGAAAAATTGTAGGTTATTTTCATATTAATCATATGAACTTCCAGTAATAAGAGATCAACAACTTTAAGTCAACAAAATAAAAATTATCAATCCTTACATTGATATGCCTTCGAAAAGGGTTTTAATTGCAGAAAAATATATGCAAAGAAGGCTAACCTGGCTTTCCTTCAAACCTGATGTCATGTTAAAGTAGCTCTTTGAATCAATCTTCATTTTTTTCTTCCTCCTATCCTTCTACAAATTTGGCTAAGTGACTTCAAAGTTGACTGTGAATAACTTTTTCCTCGCCAGAGGGACAAAGCGAAGCATTCCTGGTGAAATCACTAGCGAATGAAAATGAGAATATGAATGGCACACCTTTCGCCAATCTATTCAAAAAATCATGCAGGCTATAGCCAGAAAGAACCAGAATAGGGCCCCTGGGCTGCCTCCACAGCGAAGCCAGCCTGAGGCCAGCCGTCCCCTCCTTCACCCTCCTCCTCCACTCCTATGCGCAGTTTTTGATCTCTTGGCATTTTCAGGTGATAAATTTAAACATTTTGTGATTTTTCCCTGACCGTACGTTAAATTCCCTGACTTTTCCAGGATTTCCATGACTGTTTTCATTTCCCCTGACTTTTCCAGGTTTTCCAGGTTCCTATCAACCCTGTATATAAGGGTGGTAATGAAGTGCAGTTGGATCATTCAATTTTAAATTGACAGCCTCCAGCCAGAAAGAAAAATGTTTCTTCTCTTTCTCAGATAAAGGCACCATTTGCCCCTGATATACAGGCACACAAGGGCAATGCTATCATAACATCTCTTTACGCCATTTTCCCACAGGTTCCAGCAGTCCAGCTTAACTTATTGCAAACATATGAAAGGAGTCATTGAAAAGCTTATTGAGTGTGCTTAATACTTGATTACTTTGAAATGGACCTTTTGCAAGAATAAGTTTAAGCTACAAATAAACCAAGGAAGACAGAAACAAGGGCCAGTTTTTCTTTTCGTAACACTTATTCTCTGGACCCAGCTGTGAAGAGGCAAGAATAAGGAAAGGAGTAAGACAAGACTGTGCACTGTCTCCCGTAATTTTTAATGTTTACATTGAGAGAGCCATTAATGAATTCAAGGGGAAGTGTTCTGGAGTGAATATCCACAGAGAAAAAATAAGCATGCTGCAAATCGCTGATGACATAGCACTTGTTGCAGAGACAGAGAGGGATCTGAACAAGATTCTAGTAACCATGGAAAGGACAATGGCCAGATATCAGCCGAAGATCAATAAGAAGAAGACTAAGGTATTGGTGTGCAGAAAGAAAGAAGATTCCAAAACCTATGTCAAACTAGGAAAAAAAAACTTGATGAGGTGAAAGAGTTCTGTTACTTAGGAAGCCAAATAACCAACGATGGAAAAAGCAAGAAAGAAATAGTGAGTAGAATAGCCCAGGCAAAGAGGGCATTCTATCAAAAGAAGAATCTACTTACAGCAGGAAATACAAGCTTGGAAGTAATGAAACAACTCATCAGAACATACATCTGGAGCATCTTCCTTTACGGCAGTGAATCATGGATAATGACAGCAGCGGAGAAGAAAAGGGTAGAAGCATTTGAAATGTGGTGCTACAGAAGAATGCTGAAGATTAAATGGATCGACCGAGTAAGTAACGAGGAAGTGCTAAGAAGAGTAGGAGAAAAGAGAAGTCTGCTGACAACTCTAAAAAGAAGAAGGGAAAACTTGATCGGCCACATCATGAGACACGATGGCCTGATGAAGGCAATCGTCGAGGGACACGTGGAAGGGAAGAATGGCAAAGGAAGGCCTCGTATGAGATACCTGGAACAGGTTGTGAAGGATGTGAAAGAGAAGAAATACAGTGGAATCCCAGTATAACGAGTGCTTATAATCCCTCGGAATTCACTCGCTAAATCGAGCGCTCGTTATATCCTAAGGTGTTGAAAAAACCCACCTAATTCTCATAGTCGTCCGTATTTACAGTTTTTCTTTTGTTTCCGTAGTATTTGACGAAGGTAAAAAGCAAAAAAGTCATTTCAGGCACAATCTGGTAGAATATCAACATATTTCATGAAAGAAACACGACATTTTCCATTATACATATAAAACATTAATTCCCCTAGTTTCGGTTTTTTCTTCCAGTTCTTCTATTTTTCGATCGCCGAAGAAAGCTGCAAAGACAGCGTAACTAGTCGAAATTAAAATATTAGGTATACTGTGGAAGTTTTTGGATAATTTTGTGAATATGTCATGACGAAAAAATCAGCTTTGTCGAGTTTTCGAATGTTAACCGGTACGTCCATCAGTTAATTTTGAGTTTTTAAAATTGACGATACATCGTTGCTCGATAAATACCGCGATCACGATAAATATCGCGATAAAATACCATGATATCGCGTCCCGATAAAATATCACGATATCGCGCTCCGATAAAATATCACGAAATATTATCACGATAAATATTACGATAAAAGAACGTGACATTTGGCTCGTTCAAATATCGCGTAATCGCGCCCGATGAATTATCGTGATATTGCGCCTGTTAATCGCGTTGGAAAGAGACAACCGTTGCTGGAGCAAGTGCGTCACCTATCTGTCCACGCAAGTACGTCACCTATCTGCCCACTGAAATTGAAAGAGAGTGTGTGAGAGAACTGCTGAGAATTTGAATTCGCAGGTAGCAGAATAGTAAGTTTTCAAACATACTTGCTCCAGCTTAAGCGAAGGCCAACTCAACGGCTATCTATTTCCGACACGATTAACCGGCGCAATATTACGATAATTCATCGGGCGCGATTACGCTACATTTGAACGAGCGCAATATCACAATCTTTTATCGCGATATTTATCGTGATAATATATCGTGATAGTTTATCGAGGCGCGATATCGTGATATTTTATCGGGACGCGATATCATGATATTTTATCGCGATATTTATCGTGATCTCGATATCACGATACATTTATCGTGATTTTTATCGTACCCCGATAAAATAGCGGGGCTTTATTTTTATCGGGATTTTATCAGGACGCGATATCATGATATTTTATCGCGATATATATCGTGGTCACGATATTCATCGTTCCCCGATATCTTATCCTTTCTCTCCTCTTTAATATAAATTTATCGTGATGTTTATCGTACCCCGATAAAACTGCGGGGCACAATAAGACGATATTTATCGTCGCGATATGAGTTTTCGTTATCGCCAACTTATGATATGCTAAAATTATCGTATCCCGATATTGAATTATCAATATCGCCCATGCCTAGACCTATATCCCTCTCCTACTCTCATCTTGCTCGTCGTCCGCCCACTCCCCTCCCACTGATGACTGGGCCTAACAAAAGAAGAACGTAAAATGGGAGCGTGCAGAGCGTACTGAAGTCCGTAAATCGCTAATGTTTGGACATAACTGGCTTTAAGTGTTGTAGATATGGCACACATCTTGTATTTTCAGTTTAATTCGCAGATAATACAAAATACAATAGTTTATTTTTGCTAGGCGGTGCATCGTCCTCGAGAGATATCTGTCGTAATACCGAGCGTATACCGTGGAAGGAACTTTTTGGCCTCGCTATATCCGCTTTATTTTACATGTAAAACATAGGCCTTTTGGCGGTACGACGACAATCACTCGCTATAACGCGATTCTCACAATAAGCCGTACTCACTATACCGGGCTTCTACTGTATGCGAATATGAAGAGATTAGCCAATAGAAGAACTCAGTGGAGAGCTGTGTCAAGCCAATCTTAAGATTGATGACCAATGATGATGATGATAGCAAAGATAAGCCATCGGAGATTAGCAGGATAAATGTACAAGTGAGAGATGAAATTATCCTCGACTGCCATTTGATGCATGCAACTGACTGTGCAGGCAAATTCTGCCCAAGCACTGTTAGAACCCAAGGTGGAACTTAGCATTATGTGTACCATGTTTGGCAAATTCTCACCAACAATGATTTACTGGTTATTCAAGTTATAATGTTTATAGATTGTTGTGCTGGAAATTTATTCTGTTGTTGGTGGTTGAGATATTTTTATTTATGTACTAAACATTTTATTTTAATTGTTGAGTTAGAGGTCAAAAAGTGCATGAGAGTCTAAATTAAAAGTGCACTGTTGATTATTAAACCTGATACAATTCTGCCGCAAGTATCACATTTAAAGATTTTATCAATCATTACACATGAAATGTTTGCAAGATAATTGTATAATTTAAGGGAAAATAAAAGAATGAAACTTTGTTAGCCTCACTTTATATTTAAATAGGCACGACCCAGTTTCATAACGTTGTTACATCTTCAGGTATGAAGATATATAACATACCTACATTATTAAACCCGGGTCGTGCCTATTTAAATATGAAGTGAACCTCACAAAGTTGCATTCTTTTATTTTCCCATATGGAAAGGTATCACATAGTTAAGTCTGAAATTATCAGCTATATTGTATCATTTGTTAATGAAGAAATATCTCATATGCTATACAGAATAAAAAAACAACTTTGATATAATGCCATATATTTATAAAAAGCCTTTACACTAATTAATACATACATAATATTTTGTGATAATTTGAGGAAATGAAAGGATGCAAACAGGGGAGCCATGGAATCTACCGAGCATGATAATGTGGACATTTGTATAAAACCACTGTGATTATTGCTGATTATGATTTGGGATGCAAGTTTTATGCACAATAAAGAACAATTCCCGAATAGAAATTGATTGAAACAACCTTTTAGAAAAAGTTTTTGGGAAAGTTAGTTTTAATAAATTTCTTGACGATGTAATACCGCCATGTTACAGGCAATTCATTTAATTCATGAAAAATGCAGAAAATCACAGGCAAACAAATTATGGCGATAATGGGTGAACACCACTTTGCATCCACGTGTGCCTCTGCCTGCATTCTCACTGTTGCATTCGAAAAGCACCCACCTGATCTGGAAGTAGACGGGGAGGTTCCAGGAGGTGAGGAAGAGGCGGGACGAGGACCTGAGTCGCTCCACTGCCTCCCCATTGCCACCACTCCACTTCTCCAGCCTCTCGAGGAACGCCACAGTCTCTCCAAATCTCTGAGGAGGATGAACAGAGAGCAATAGTTTTTGGGAAGGGAACTGCTTTCAGAACAAGATAATGGGGATATCAAGGAATTTGGACCATTCTCCCAAGAAGCACAAGAATATTGACAAATTATTTGAAATAATTTAAAACCATTTTAAAATTGACAAGTCATGAGATAGAAACATTCACGAGTTTTTCTACGTTTTCATAACAAAATAAGATTTACCCCTAAACATATTTTCACAATCACTTTGAATTTATTTTTAAAATAATTTACAATTACTAGTCTCCAGTAATTAAATAATAGAGTAGTATCCAGAAATCAATTACTAGATTCCAGTACTCAAATACTAGTATTTTGCAATTAATAGGTCTGTGCAAGTCTCGACTTTTCAAGATTCGAGCAAGATAAAAGTACTGCTCGAATCTCGCTCTATTTTCATCTCAATATGCTCTTGAAAAATGAGTCTCGAGATGGCCATTGTGGTGTCTTTATGGGGTCTTGCCAGCTACGAAGTAAATTAATATTTACTCTCTTACTTCTGCATCATGATAATTTCATGATGTCATTCCACAAATGGTCGAGAAATCTCTTAGTCCTAGGCCTAGACTCGGCGTAGCGCCTAACCGAGTCCCTGCTCCATTTTGTGTTCGGAGGCCTAGTGCCTACTAACAAATGATGCATAGAATAGGCACGTATGAACGTAGGCTACTTCTAGCACTAGCATACACCCAATAAGTTAAAACAAGATACAGAAAAATCCAGTCATAACACATCGGGTCAAGGGGGACGGAGTTTACACCCGCGTATTCGGCAACCCGTGTTATTAACAGAAACTTCATGAGAAACAGTCAACAAAACCTATAAAACTAAATTTTATAGCTAATTTATTTGAGGAATACATTTTAAAAATTTTTATTGTTTAAATGCACACTGTACTTAAACGGGAGTCACACAAATATTTTGATATTTTCTTTTGCTTTGGTTAGGGAAGTGCGAGTAGCACATTTTGACTTCGAGTCGAGTATCAAGTTGAGTCTGTACATTATTGTACATGAGTGAAGAGACCCAGTTCTTACTTAAGTCATCGCAATTAAAGTTAGCCAGCAATCTGACTATCAAATGGCAGGTCTACCTACCTAATGCATAGTTATAAACAGTCAAATTAATATGGCACGTAGCGCAGGCCAAAAGACTTAATGGAAATTTTCCGGTAGCTCTCGAAATAAGAAAATTACCTTCATTCCTAGGATTACTCAAAAATGTGTAAATTAGCTTGCAGTACGATACCTAGAGTGTACTTAGGCATAATATGAGGCCTATATGAGTGACATGCCCTATTAACTTGTAATGAAAGTAAGCCAGGAAGCAAACTATTTTTTCTTAAGGAATACATAAGCCTAATTAGAAGAGCATTCCTTGTATTTCGCATTCCTATGCATTTATTTCTTTGCAGAGCTAAACGCTTTCTCAGTGATGTCGCGTATGCCGTAGTCCAACAGTACAGTGAATTTCACACAACATGCCTTATTTTTACAGTAAATATTTGATAAGCTCACACCTCAAATTTATGATTGGCCGTTAATTACATAGTTAGTTTTTTAGCATATACTTTTCTTCCTCTTCCAATTAATGGCACCATCTCTTCAAAATCAGTGATTTCTGCCTAAACATGATAGAATTTGGAATCATAAAAAGGACCTGGGTCAATCACCCCCATTTGCACGATGCATGAACACCCAATATCAGCACGGGTTATTTCCAATATTCATTAATGCAAGTTAATAATGTTTGAACAATGAATATTCATTCACGGATGAATGTGAGCAGGTACATGAATTTTGTATAGAGTCCTGTGGATTAAAGTTTTCGATTTATAAGGAAATATATTTGAACAAAAATTTATTATAGATAATTATCTATAGATATTTATAATTACCTATCTTAAGATATGACTAGGAACTTGAAATTAATGACGTAATTAATAATCCTAAATAGGAAATAAAAAATTGGAATAGTAAAACTTATAAGTTTTATACGATACCTATATCATCCGTAATGCCCTTATAATAGGGTGCCTACCATCCGTTACAAAATTTCCTTCACCCGTGAGTTTGAAGACCAATATCTCCAAGATGGCTAAAGTGATTCTACAATAAAGTATATCAAATTAAAGCCTGTTTATTTCTACGTTTACTGGTAGTATTAAAATATTTTTACAATTTTTTTACTGAAGTACGTGTTTAGGAACGGATTATTAGCGAATTTTTTTTTTATACCAGATGGATCCATCGAATTCGGGCATCGTAAGAACAACACACATCGAGATATCAAACTTCCTTTTCACATATTGTAGCTAAGGGCTTTTTTAATAGTTATACTATTACGTTCATCAATATTTTTGTTATTGATGAATTTGTCAGACTGCGTTATTTTCCGTCCCGCACGCTTTCCGTTCCGGAAATCACCGTTTGGACCTTTCTCTTGCTCTCGAATCATTAAATTGAATCCACCTATGAAATATCAGTAGAAGTCGTTGATTATTTGATATCGATATATATTTATTTTCGGCTATAAAAGCACGCTCAACTGTCCAGAGCATGCCTGGAAAGGTAGCGCGCGCGTGGAATCTTCTGCTGCAAGCAGCTCGCCTATCGCTGTGAATGAGTCATGAGGACTCGACAATAGCGAAAAAAAGTATCGCCTTTAAGAATGCAAGTCAGTGTCAGTTTAAGAACTGACGGTATCTTTGGAAGCATACCGTCACTATGCCTCCTCGCGCAAAGATTTAGGAGACGGAGTTGAAGATAATTTAAAATGCAATTTGTTTCTTTCGTCGAGAAGCCGAGAAATGTGGGGACAAAAGCTATCTCTCTTATCGCTGATTTTATTTTGGTAAATACTGCAACTTATAAACTTTTATTCAAGCATAGGCAAGGATATTTTTCCTGTGCATACTAGAGAAATTTTCTCGCGTGGTGTTTGGTGCGCGCGGTACCTACGGTAGCTTACAACTTGACAACCTCGAGCAGTTTATCTCTCCAGGCCAAAAGTCCTGTCGCGTGGAGCCCGCTTTCCGAAATAAATATATACACGTTGAAAGCATATCTAATTCTCCCAATTTGTTAAGTCATTTTACACGTTCTTAGTTTTCAAACACGAAGAATACCATCAAAACGAACTAAATTTCCGACTTCCGCATGCTGAGATAGCGAATTTTGAAATATTATTCGTTACGTAATTAGTAACTGAGTAATCTATTTTAAACTTTGTTTAGTCTAAGATAAATATATGTTCCATATCTTATGCGAAGAAAAGAGAAGTGGCTCTTCATGTGTATCTTCAAGTGGGCGTAAAACTTGCTTCCCGGAACTTGAATAATATCCGGCGTTTTATCTGTCTCAGTCGAAAAATTAATTAATATAACAAGCTAAAAATATATTTTTGACATTATTAAACGTATAAATAAACAAGATTTAGTTCGAATTACTTTATTTTAAAATTGAACTACTCATTTTTGTGATCTAAACCTTCAAACTCAGGGGTTGGAATTTTACAACGGACATTAGATGCTTTGAGCTCGAATATAGTCCCCCACCCCAGACTTTTTCCGCGAATATTTCGGCCAAAAAGTGGGGGCTAGCTATATTCGGAGGAATACGGTACATATGCGGTTTCATGGACCGTGTAACCACCGATTCATCCATTCGTTCACGCAAGCGTACATGAACCCGTTCACGTAAACGTACATGAAACCATTCACGCAAATGTAAATGAACGTACGTAAGTACATGTTCGTACGTGTTAATCTTGGGAGGCAAGGCTTCCCAGACTGAAGAGTGCATCAGGATCCTACCGGAAACGTGCTATTCATATAGTGAGGATAATTTTGTTTTAAGTGGACATTATACTTGTTTTTGCCTGCATTTGCTGTTTACTTGGCAAGTAATGGTTAGTGATTGGCATATCTAACTGTCACTGTTTATCGAAGTGGTGTTGTATTTAAATAAGCATGTTCGACATTGATACAAATTTTGGTCATTTTCTTACATTTCATTATCACACTAGCATATGACTAATCGGTCTTAACATTTAAGTGCTACTTGTGGTGGTACATTCATGTTGAACTATCGTATGGGTGGCCGTAGTAATTTTCCCTGTATTCTCTTAGTGGTTTATTAGGTTTATCTTGGAAAGTGGTTATTTCATGTCTGGTATCCATTCTTGTTTTCTACGACAACTAGTGCTTCTTATCATATGTTGCAGATGTAAACGTTATGGAAAAATAAATGTATGTGTTGCTTAATCTGTTATTTTTATTAGTTAACCCTCATTGCAATAAAATTAGTTAAATAAAGCTTCCAACGAATAGTATTGGTATCGGGCATTCAAAAAAGGCGAGGATGCGCGCGCTTCTCTTGTGCTGCCATCTGTTGGAAGTATTGATAAACTACTGTGTGCTGCCACCTACCAAAAGTATACTTTTATGGGAACTACGTGGAAAGAACATACCACCGCTTAACACGGCAGCTCCCAATCCCTGGTGTTATCTACCGTGCAAGAAGGACGTTGATTTCCAATTTTAACAGTGTTGCCACTGGGCGCGCCAAAATAGAAGTTCCATCTTTGGCCACGGGCAACGCCACAGTCAACGTAGATGCACGTATCAGACGCTTATGGCCCTTACTACGCGTAATTATCACTATTTATTTTCTCAGCCTGTACGGTACCATGACGAGTGATACTGCAAGTAATTCTTTTAAGCATTAGAAAATGATTGTATATACTTTAGGTAAGAGCCATCGTCAAGAGAACTTTCCAGGGCATTGGGAAATAGAAATCAGTAACACCCAATGTCAGACGAATTCGGCGATGTGAACACGGAATCAAATACGGAATTCCTCTCTAGCAATCCTGATTTATGATTATGAATGACACAGTAAAATAATTACAATGATTGATTTGCATGAAACATTCAAAAGCTATTTCATTCCCGGTCATTAGATGCCAAATAACATACAATTTCTAATCACGCCGCTAGAGAAGAAAGCAGATGACGTCTTTACGTTCACTATTCCCTACATAATTATATGTAGTATAATACACAGAAATTGATGAATGAAGGAAATCGAATTGAAGGTCATTTATTTTCAACCCATATTTTTGTTTCATTCAAGTCAATACGGAATCAGATGTTACAAAAGGCATGGAATTAACTATTATTACCAAACATTTCTCACCTACAGACTACGGCCGATGAGAAAGAACCTAAAAATAAGTAATGGACACCATGGGGCACGTAAAACTAGTTTATCAGTCAATATACAGTCTTTCGCTCGCAGATAATGAACTTCACACCCTTAAAATAACAAAACTTGGGAGATATAGGTCCAATATTACACTGCCATAGTCTCTCACAAATAATGGTCATAATCTTAAAATGGCAAAACTCGGAACGCACACGTAAATAGTCTCTCACTCTGCAGAAAAACAATGAATGGCATACGACGAAATGCCGAAATACGACGGCAAATGACGAAACTTGGAAGGCATTAGTCAATATTACACTGAACGTAGACTTTCTCTCCACAGATAAAGAATTTCACACACTGGAATGACTACACATGGGGCGCACAAGGCAATATTATAATGAATGCAGCATCTCTCTCTGTCGCTTTCCACATAAACAATGTCATACACTAGGAATGACAACACTCGGAACTCACAAATCATTATTACACTGAATGCAGCCTCTCTCTCTCCGCAGATAAACAAAGATTGTATTGCACAGGGAATGACCACGCATGGAACGGACAAGTGAATTACACTGAATGCAGGTTCTCTCTGCAGATAGACAATGCATACTCAGACTGAGCAATGATTTCGAATACAAAAAATATTACGATTTCGCTTTTGAAAAGTAAGAAACAAGCTCTAACGCTTGTTCGGGGGAACGAGCGTCACCCGAGTTTACTAACCTTAGCCTTAAACAAACTTTGGTTTCGCTAACCCAAGAATACGGTTCTTCTTCACTAGATTATACTGTTCTTTACAACACCACGCACAAAACAGCCCCGTTTACCCATTTTCAAACGAAGTCTCACCGAAATTAATTATGAGCGCAATCCATTCTTAACGTAAAGCAATGCTACAATGCCTTACACATGTGCCTCGAGTACTAGCACTAGTGCTACCTGTCGTGCTACCGTGTAACCCAGAGATTTACTCGATTTTGATGATAGCGCTTCCTGTCGGCAGATTTCTGAACCTATTGGCCTTGGTGGCTCCGTCGTCAAAAACTACTCGACTCGACTCTCGTAAAAATGCTCGAGTCGAGTACCAACTACTCGACTCGACTCGAATTTTCGAGTACTCGCACATCCCTAGCTTTGGTAGTTGATAGTGTTTTTTGTCAGATAAGTCTTAATGTTTTTCAAGTGTAATAGACGACGATGATCACAATCGCTCTGTCTCTCTAGCCAATTCATCAGTTCACCGATGTGACGGAGTACTTTTTCTATTTTAGGCGTCTCACCAAACTCCCGGAATTAACTTGATTTTACATCACCACGTTTCACCTTGTCGATTATGCCCAACTTTTCTTCACTTGTGTAAGTTAATTTCCTTTTGGTAGACATCGTTTCCCCTAAAATCAAAAAATACATAATTTACATATTCATACAAATTATGCTGAAGGTAGAGGTGAAACAGCACATCCATCACAAAAATGCTATAATACAGTAGAAATGTAATGTTTCTACACCATGGTAGGAATATGGAAATCTACAAGAGTGGGAGTAATCCGTATATAATTCACTCCACTGATTGTAAGCTCGAGTTCACAAGATATAATGACCAATTTCGATTTGCTGGGTTGTTAATTTTGTAATGAAACAACGTATGTGCTCGCGGCTGTCTTTCTTTTGTGTCAAATTACATATTAGATATCGCCGATCATGTTGGTGTGATTTTGATGATAGTTTACAGTGGTATGAGTGCCTGAAATAGCACCGTTTCGACGAGTTGGGATAAAATCTGCTAAAGAGTAACATTCCACTTAAAATGAAAAGAGTCGATGGAATCATTTAGGAGGACATGGTGAGACAAGATTTTACTGTATTAGAGCATCCTCGACCGCGTAGTTCTCTTGAAATAGACCTCTGGACAATTTTTTAAATCTCCTTGAAATGCTACTTAAAAAATTGTTAATTATACTAAAACACCTTAGCGATGAAAACTATGCATTTATTTAATGTATTTTGCGAGAAATAAGCAAAAGAAATGCCCAGAAAACACGCCCACTCTAAAACGTATTGTGATTGGCCGGCTGAAAGTGACGTCAGCTCCTGCAATGGAGAGGAAAACGGCGGAACGTACTGTACCTGTGGACGTTGTTTTCAACATTTGTTGTCGGATTTAGATATCTTTGGTGTGGTTAAGGAAGGCTGCGAACATATATGATTTCTTTAGAAGGTATGGAGTCTGAGTTTGTCAAAGCTGAGGCAAGAAATCTTCCGAAAATCTCAACATTAGCAATGTTTTCATACGTATCAACACCGTGTTTAAATGTAACTTCGTTCAATCTTCGAAGAAAATGATTCAAACGGAAATCCAAAGAGTTAAGATGGCGAGGTAAAAGCATGTCAATGTTTGAAAATGAATGTTCACATTTGAATTTTGTAATATTCATAATATGGCGATGATGAATTTTTTGGTGTTAGGGTCGTTCGTGAGGAACACGACGATGATGCCATCGGCTATGTGCAGGTTAAGCTCGATAAAATGTTGTTCGTGCTCGTGTATGCCCCGAGCATAAACTAATATGTCGTGGAAGAACATATTTTGATGGATGGCGAAGACAAGTAGGTATACCTACTTGTCTTCGCTATAGACTATAGTGAGCATTTCGTGCAGGGATTGCGTAGGTACGTCAAGTTTGGGACCACAAAAATAAGATGTATTATGGGCATCTACTTTATCCATTTGTTTACTTTGAATTACTGCTCCAATATGTGAAGACATCTCTCTATTTTCAGGCACATTATATCATTAATGTATCATTTGGGATGTTTTCAAGGATTCGGATTAAGGCCTGGTTACACGACACATTAACCCGTACGAGTTAATGTGTAAATGCACGAACGCGAAAATGCCCCTTGTAACCACACCGAAATGTACAAATGAATGAATGCGTGAACAGAAAATAGAACCTGTTCTATTTGGTTCATGCACTAACGCACAAGTTGAGCAGAAACCATTCACGCAAATGTACATTAACCCGTTCGTATTAATGTATCGTGTAACCAGGCTTTAAAGGCCTAAATAAAAAATACAATGAACGTGAAAATCTTTTGTTTGTAGTGGCATAACCTTATGGTGCAGTTATGAGTTTTGATACGATTTCCAAGAACTTCCTTTTGGGGAAATATATATTGGGCTATTGAGACAAAGGGGGATTAAAAAACCCTTGATTACCGAATATACCGAGGAACTCCAAAATTCAACCTGTGTGCAAGCAAGTGCGATCGTGATCCTAGATTCTAATGTTGTGTGGTGTAATATTGGTGTATTTGGCATATTAGCTGATCTCGACGCAGACGCGGTATGTTAAAACGTGAATTTAATGTGTTAAATCGTGAAGGTAATGCAAAGAAATAAATATCCCCGTCTACAACTACTTTGGTTTAATAAATTGTTTTTATGTGCACAAGTTCACGCATCCATCGTTCAGCGCGCTGACCTTCGAAAATTGAAATTGACCGATAAAAATTACTGCTTGCGATTAATAATAGTTAGGACATCTAATCTTGAAAAGGAAGCAGCGATAGGTTCAGTGGGTTCAGTCTTTTAATCATAATTGAAAGTTGCTTAGCGAACTTTTTCAAGCATGGCATATTGCCTGATATGGAAAAGATTTTTCGTGACATATGTCCAGCACATTTCCCTCGTACTCTGATTACTGATTTGTGCATGTATTAAATTTCCTAGCAGTTTTTCAATCAATGAAAAAACTTTACCGAATAATATTGAGCCCATATGTCAATCGCATCAATAGTACTACTGGCGGCACTTTGTTTTGACCTAGTTTCTGCACAATTAAGATACAATTAAGTTTAATTTAGCTTTCAGAATTGGTAAAATGAATATAGACAGAGTGAACGTTCAAAAATGCACACGTTTGATCGCATAGACAAAGTTTCATTTCGCTTGCACTTCTTTCTTCACCCATATTATCCTGTTTCGGGTAATTAAAAAAAATACTTGTTGGGAGGCATTTCCGTTGCTGTCATTATATTTTGGCACAAGACAACATTTAAAACAACGCTTTGGCATATTAAAATAAAGTGCGTTCATGAAAGACATTTCAATAGTGATCTCCTAAACGCTTCAAACTTCGCATAGAAATACACGCACCGCGACCGCTGTTGCAGGACCTGACGTCATTCAAGATGGCAGCGATGCGAATTACGTTTTTGCGAGGGACCAGCTCGTGGCGATTCAGATGCTTATATTTTAAAAATAAAATACTTTCTGTCAAAACTGCTTTCGCAGCAAGTAATTTTTTTGTTTAAACTCTACGAAAATGCCTTTATTAGAATATGTGTCCAGAGACCTATTGCACCATTGAGACGCATCGGCCGAGACGTCGGGATAAAATTGGCGAAAAAGTTACCTACTTCTAGCATTAGAAAAGTCAATGTAATCATTTATGGGGACATGGTGAGACTCGCCGTGTAGTTGGGCACGTTATAACCAGATTTTACTCTATCTATCTACGTTTTAATTTAGGCCTAGCCTATCACGATTTTTCCATGCGATCAGTAACCAACTGATACAACATACTGAACTGTATAAACTTTCACGTATTGTCGTATAATTTGTTTTCGTAACTTTTGAAAGCATCAAAAGATACTATGAATTACATTTCTGTCAGCATGTAAATTCCCATGAACTCAGAGACCAGATAGAACCATTTTGCTTCCCGCCTTGAAAAGTACTACTGAGAATCATATTAGTGAAACACTACAAAATACAAACCAAATCTGGAGCAGGTTTTACTAAGTTCATCTACTACGTGCTAGATGGCAGCATCATGGGTGCACAAAATCACTTCAATCATTTTGGCCTGTTGGTAGGCCTGGTTTCATGAATAAATGTGTGAAATTAACCCTTTTTTTTTGTCACTGACCCCCTCAATTACAATTCGTGGAAAGATCTCACGCAGTGAACATATGTTTTTTTCTTAATCTTTGAGGGTGAAACAGTTTTCCTATGTTTCTTACAAAAACCTGAAGATCTGGGTGGGTGTTCAGTAGGCAGCAAGGCCCTACTATAATTTAATAAGATCTAGATACAGTTTTTCTTCTAATCTTGATCGTTACATGTCGTGGATAGCTAATTCATGATCTCAGGTAGTGAACATTTGTTTTGTCTTGATCTTTGAGGGTGAAACAGTTGGCTCATGTCTCTTAAATAAAAACCCGTACATCCAGGTTGTATAAGATTTTTTTCTTTTTTGTAATAATTTAATAGAGATCAGTCTCAAGTTTGAAGTCCTGTTATGTTATTTTATTTGGAATGTATTTATGTGAATATAGGTCAGGAATATAAAAAGATACCAAGTTCAAACATGTCATTATGCTTAGGTGATGGTATTAAAGTAGGGGTGTATTCATAATAGGCCTATCATTGCATAAATACAGGATACATTCATCCTAATGATTGCATGTAGAAGTTGATCTCAAAAAGAAAATGTTGAAGTTGCGCTCAACAGAATTTGGTTGCTAATGCTTAAGTTTAAACTTATATTTGTTTAAGTACAAAATTAGTACCTACATAGATTAAAGTCTGTACTGCAATTTCAGTTGAATCTCGCTTGATCTCACTCGAGATTCAAGATTTTATTCTCGCTCGACTTAAAAAAATCCCTGCTCGCACAGCCCTAATAAGTGTTATTCACTAGTACCAAATTCACCCACCAATCCATCCATCGATTCAACTCACCCTTAGTCCCTTCGGCTTATTTTGGACTCCAAGCTTAAATGGCAAGAGCATTTGGAGGCAAAAGCAAGGAAAGCCTCTTTATGGACGTGTGAGAAGGCTCTTGGAAAAACATGGGACTTCAGCCAAAAGCCATTACCTAGTTTTATACAGTGGTTATTAAACATAATTATAAGCACTGCTCTATAGTTTGGTGGAAAAGGGCTCTGCAGAAAACTGCTACAAACAAACTTAACCACCTTCAAAGAATGGCCTACATGGGCCTATCAGGGGCAATAAGAGCAACCTTGGTGCTAGAAACACTACCTACTGAGTCTCACTTCATATGGAAGCAGAGGCAAAGACAGTGGCTTATCGTCTCAAATGTGTGGAACAGTGGCATGAAAAAGGAAGTTCTTTTTGTCATAGAAAGGTTTGGACTGAGCTCACAAAGTTGAGCCCCATCCTTGATGTGGGGAGTGATGGGATGATAGCAAGGTTCAACCAATCACCCCTTCTTTTTTAAGACCTGCTTTACAGATAGGGAACAGTGGGTTGGAAAAGAGGGCAAGGAACTTCATTGGGGGCCGACGTCTGGTTGGCTTCAAGAAAGGAGGAAGAGCAGGGGACTGCAGCACATCAAGGAAGCTCTCAATCCCTTTGGGAAAACGTGCTACCGAGTTCCAGGCAGAGGCATATGCACTTCTGACCAGTGCGTATGCTATCATAGAGGCTGAGATGTTTAACCTAGACCAATACATCTATGCACAGATAATCAAGTGGCTCTGAAAGCCTTGACAAGACAATGGTGCAAATCACAGCTGCTGCAGGAGTGTCATGAGGCACTCAATGACATAGGTAGATGCGGCAAGGTGGAACTTTTCTGGGTCCCTGGTAATGCAGGCATATCCGGAAAGGAGATGGCTGATGAGCTGGCAAGGGCCGGTTCCAGCCTAAATCCAATTGGACCAGAGCCAATCATACCTATTGCTCCCTCAATAGGGATAGGAGAAATCAAACTGTGGGGCTTAGCCAGGCATTCTGAGATCAACGAGAGGATCAATGAGAGTCAACGACAGGCCTAATTACAATTAGGAGAACCTAGGCCTGGACTTCCCAAAAGACTCCTTATACTTAACAAGGGTCAACTACGAATGGTAGCAGGACTTCTTACCAGGCACTACTGAGTAATGAGGCACCTACACCTCCTGGTAATCCCAGGTTCACCCAGATGAAGGTGGTGCAAAGAAGTGAATGAAACCACATCCCACATATTATGCAGCTGTGATGAGGATTCAGAATAGATACCTGGGTACACCATTCATGGAGCCCATGGAGGTGACGAAGATCCCCATAGGGGACCTGCTCAACCTCAGTTGGCCTTTATGGGTGATTCCACCAGAAGGGTGGCTGGCACAATGGACCAATAGGTCTAAATGCCTTAAGCCAGTGTCCCACGGTAAATTTTTTCATGAATTTATTCATGAACAATTCATGAATTCTCTCCGAGTAACACTGTGCATGCACAAGCCAATATTTGGTGAATTTCTGTAAATTCTTCATGAAACTCGGCCACTGTTATGGGTTATCTGCGCTTCGACCCTCCCAGAGACGTTGCCACATTTAGATGTCTCACAATTGCTCCCAACACTTCAGCAACAATCTTCAAAATCGAGTTGTGAGCAATTCTCGTGGAGAAACTTAGCCTCTTGAACGTCTGCCCTATCACTAAAAACCGAAGCGTCACAGCCAACCTGGTTCAAGTACAGAATTATTTAAATCAAATTATATATTACCCACTGATCAATAATGCTGATTTTCAGATCTGTGGCATTATCAAAGCTAAACAGAGCATTTCACCAATGCTCACCTAGGAGGAAGAGCGAGTTGCATGTTCGCATCCCCATGGAAAATATCTCTCCAAGCCTGAGAGCTTTTCAAAATTTCCTTCGGTCATCTTCAGATAGTTTTGAAAGCTGTACGTATATCCCCCAGTTGTAGCTCAATGTGCAATAAGGATCCTCTAGCGTCTTCTCGCCTCAGCCTAACCCAATAACGGCGATTTTTCATTCTCCTGCGTCGTATTATCATTGCTCCACAAGCAGCAACAAGCAGTATTGCCGCAGCCATCTGGTCGTCATCCATAACAAATGCTCTGCAGTGAAATCGAAGTAAATACTCGTACATCAAATTTTTGTCACTCAGTTGAGAAATTGTCCACAGCAGGTGCCTATATTGCGTGCAAAAACTCGGCACCATTTTGCTCATTAGGTACCGATCGTATACGACAGAGGGCATCCCGAAGAATTTCATTTTTGCCTGAAATATACCAATATTTTTTTTTCACCTTGGTATACTGTCATTGTAATGTCGTCATGTTTTAGGACTGTGGTATCGTACAACTTGATGCCTTAGACGTTTGAACTTCTTCAGGGACTCCACGTCTGATTCTTTTCATTGTGCCAACAATGTCAATGCTAATTTCGTTCAGTTTTTCGTCAAATTCATTTACATGAAAACACTATCTGCCGTGATGTCTTGTCCTGAATTTATGTACTATGTCCGAAAATAATAAGTGTAAAACAACATTGTCAAGGACACTTTCGTTGGGCGGACGCAACTTATCTTTCTTCAGATATAGAAACCCATTGCAGAAATATTCGGAATTTATATCTGCTAACCTGATGGAATTTACATCTGCTAACCCAGAACTTGATTCCAAATTTGTCTGTTTTTTTTATGCATGTAACCACGCACTGAGTGAATCTACACCTAGCTTTAGTTGGAAAAAGCTGCTCATTCAAGGATAGGTATTCCCTAGGACTATAGCAGGCTATACAGTTTCCCACAAAATTGCTCCATATTTCGAACACCAATGCAAATTTATCTGCATTGAGATGCTGAGATCTTGTCCCGAGAACATCGAAACTTAGGTACTGCATGAGCTGCAGACATGTTTCATGGCATCGTCTGAGGGAAAAACGCTGGCCCCCAATCACTAGATCATAGCATATCATAATCTAGTGAACCACAATCATATGCTCCTCGTGCAAGCATTAGTTCAATAATAGCTTCAATTTCTTCAGCAGTTGTGGTCCAATATCTCTCACCCATCTGCTTCCGCTTCATTGAATATTTTGATATGCTGGAGCGTACGTTCATCGATAAATAAGCATCATGCGTTAGATGCATAACCTTTATGCACGCTGTGTTTCGCTTTTGGTGATGGTTTCGGATTTTCTTCCAAAATATTTTTAAGTAGTTACGAAGTAAGACCGCGTCGCTGGGACATGCTTAGAAGCATCAGGGTACTGCTCCTACCCAAAGCGCGGTCAGATATTGACTGACCATGTAAGGAAAAAAAAGGGCGATAAGGGTGGTGTAAAAGAGCACATTTCCCATCTCTTGGGATAAAGCAGAACTGTGTACCTGTATCCTAAATGTTTTTATGTATATCTTGAGACAACTGTGAGAAAAATCTATGAAAAAATCATTTGATGCGATTGCAGAATAATAAATAAAAAAGAAAATTCTCAGGAATCATGCAAGGAAACATGTAAATTCAATTTGATCATGTGACTACAACCTGTCATGCTAGAAAATTCTTATTCGAAAGGTAAAAAAACTATAAGATGAAAATTTATAATACCGGTCAAAACGACCGCTCTGGCGCTTTTAGGCATATCAACTAATATTTCATTAAGTAACAGACCAAAAATAATCATTTTTAGCATGTGAACGTTAGACTAAAGTTCATTAAAAGTCACGAAATTTCAACAATTTCTAACAATTGTGAAAAAAACGATGAGAATTTGAAATTCAAAAATGGTCAAAATTACCGCTCTGGTGCTTCTAGTGGTAAAGCACTCTACACGTAATCGAGGGTCCCGGGTTCGTCTCAGTTCAGGCGATATTGTTAATCTGTGGAGTTTTCTCATTTTAGTGCAATGAAGATGATGATACAGATGAAAATACCTAGGTACCTCACTTGCAAGTTTTTCTTGAAATTCCAGTTTTTCCATGAATGATACGTTTTGTTTTCTTTCCTTTGTAGCTTTTCAGATACTTCTTTCTTTCACTCTCAATGTCGAAAGGCACCAAAATAAAAATGGAATTCGCTCTTCGAGACATCGCTTCAGCCTAAACCAAACGAATGCAGCTGCGACATTGTGAAACAAAACCCTTATCTCTACGCCCGCCGGCTTTCCCAAGAGGGCTGGAGGGGAGCGCGAGAGGGGAAGGAAGAGAGAGAGAGAGAGACAGGAGGTGGGGAGGACCGTTAGCGGGAGTGTTTCTTTGAAGCTCCATGCAGTGCCAAAGAGAGGAATAGTTTCCGCGCACAAAATAGTGAAAACATGGTCTAGGAAATGATTCAATGCTGAGTTACTACCCTTCTAACGCCGTTGGGATTGGTGTCATTTTAAAGGAGAAGGATGAATCCCTCTGGAGAATGGAAGAGATGCTTCAATTTCGATTTGTGTATCGTAAGAAAGACAGCAGAAAATGAGATATTTTCACCTTTTTCAGCGCCTGTAGCATTTGAAATGAAATATACTCGAAACGTGTTTCATTCTCCCACATTATTTGTCCTTGTTCTAACGAACTGTGAAAACAGGTCATCTGTATGTGTCATATTACCATTACCCTCGTAATCTTTGATCTCGCAAGTCTGCGCAGCCGTACCGAGACCCTTAGGCAAGTCAGCCCCTTGAAGCATACAACGAGCCTTCTCAACAACTATCCAGTTTGCCCGCTCTGCCAGACCATTCTGTTCAAGTGAATATGGAACGATGGTTTCATGCCTGATTCCCCAGTTTTTTAGTTCATTCAGCATTACATGATTCACATATTTGGAGCCATTGTCAGTATGCACATCCCTCACTACCTGTTCCATGTACCTCATACGAGGCCTGCCTTTTCCTGTCTTCCCATTCACTTTTCCCTCGACGATAGTCTTCATCAGGCCATTGTGTCTCATGATGTGGCCGATCAAGTTTTCCCTTCTTCTTTTTAGAGTTGTCAGCAGACTTCTCTTTTCTCCTACTCTTCTTAGCACTTCCTCGTTACTTACTCGGTCGATCCATTTAATCTTCAGCATTCTTCTGTAGCACCACATTTCAAATGCTTCTACCCTTTTCTTCTCCGCTGCTGTCATCATCCATGATTCACTGCCGTAAAGGAACATGCTCCAGATGTATGTTCTGATGAGTTGTTTCATTACTTCCAAGCTTGTATTTCCTGCTGTAAGTAGATTCTTCTTTTGATAGAATGCCCTCTTTGCCTGGGCTATTCTACTCACTATTTCTTTCTTGCTTTTTCCATCGTTGGTTATTTGGCTTCCTAAGTAACAGAACTCTTTCACCTCATCAAGTTTTTTTTTCCTAGTTTGACATAGGTTTTGGAATCTTCTTTCTTTCTGCACACCAATACCTTAGTCTTCTTCTTATTGATCTTCGGCTGATATCTGGCCATTGTCCTTTCCATGGTTACTAGAATCTTGTTCAGATCCCTCTCTGTCTCTGCAACAAGTGCTATGTCATCAGCGAATCGCAACATGCTTATTTTTTCTCTGTGGATATTCACTCCAGAAGACTTCTCTTTGATTATTTAAACTGTAGCAAAGTTTATATTATGAAGAATGGAAATGACTTTTTACCCAGACATTATAAAATGTTAAAAATACAAGAATCAAACTGGTGGCCCACAAATGTGATCATTCAACACTTTTACTGTGATGAGTTACTACAAAACAAAACTTATTGAAACATGTTTTATCACCTGAAAACAGCATTAACTAAATAACTAATTCGGTGAACTTTTGTTTGCATCCAGACAATTCTGTTGGTCCATGTAAGTTGGATAACTGCTTTTGCAAGCTGACCAGTGAGGTAGCACAATATTCTCATGTGTTGGTATGTTATCCTCAATTACTCTTAAACTTAAATTTTATCCTACTTGGAAATGGGAAGTTGAAGCGAGTTAGAATATTTTCAGATGACTCAAGGGTTTTTGGGTTTCTTCCACGGTAGTATTCATCCTGCTGCTGGATGACAGTTTCACCGGAATTCCAGATGCCATCTTCAGGTCCGAAGATCACGTCCCATCAAATTTCCTTTGTCTTCTTTCTATACATTTTCTCAGTCAAATTTCCAATAGCTCGGATCTGAAGATGCCATCTGGAATGCCGAAATAAACTGTCATCCAGCAGCAGGATGAATACTACCGTGGAAAAACCTGGAAACCCTCAAGTTATCTTCCAATTGCTGTAATTGCTGCAGAAGCATTAGCAGCCACTAGTATATTTCCAATTAAGGCGTAAATAAAATCTGTGGGTCCAGAGGATTCCCATGATTCAACTCACACTCATAAGGCGAATCTAAGTTCTCTACAATGGATACAATTATGAAAATTTGTGATTTGATTCAGAAACATGCTAACTAATGTAGACATTGTAGAGATCAAGAAAATGTCAAGTAATCTTGATATGAAATATCACCAACTTAAAAGGTGTTTTTTAAATTCTATACCATCAAATATTGCTGCAAATGATGTCATCATAGAGAAAAGGCAATGCGCAGTGTCTAAAGTTAGGGAATTATGGATACATGAGCGTCCAATCGTTGGTTGGGTTGGTTAAAAAATCGGTAGAAATATATTGCACTGTAAGTGCTCCGCTTGAATACAAAGACTTGGTCCAGAGAAGGCACGGTAAGGGAACAAGTCGGGCGTTCCGTTTTAACGCTTTTATTTACAACCCAGTTACATGTTGGCCGTAGGCCGCCCAGAGACAGACTCCCGGAGTCTCTCCCGCTCTCATGCCTCGCCCGACGCAACACACAGACACCAAACTCATTCATCTCAATGATGTGTTTATTTTTCTTGGAAATAGTGGAATAATAAGTCCCGTTCCTGAAAATAAAATACCTGCTGTAAGACATTGCATCTACTCCAACCTCAAGCATCATACCTAATTAATTCATCGGGCCACGAACCCACTTCCTCAGCCGGGGCTTCCAAGCTATATAGCATGACGTGCACATTCTTCGCATCAACTATCCCTATCCTCCTCTTCCCTTCCACCGCTACATTTACTACTCAGCAAGGACTGCTACCAGTACCAATATAACATGAGAATTGTTATCCCAATGCACTCCCTACCCCCCCAATGATTTCCCAATTTCCATTATGAGTAGCGGTGCTAACTGCCTGCAGTCTCCCCCCACCCATTTAGTAAAATTGCCCGTGTGTCGTTAATTCCCATCCCAGCTCGTCTCACAGACCCTCCAGATTTGAGTCGTTTCCAATATCTAGGCCGCCTTCATCCTCGACTACCCTAATATCCGGGAGGACTATTTCTAACAATTTACCCTTTCTTTCACTCCGTTGCTACCCACTGGCCACTAACTTAAAATTGCTTCCAACGATGTCTCAGTGGCTGACATTCGCAATCCGCCCCCAAAATTGATCCAGCCCCATCTGTTCCGTTGCTTCTCGCCCAAATCCCCTAATGTTTCCATTTTCTCTTTGACATGTTGGTATTCCATATTCATCCTTCCTAACGCCACGGGATAACCCCAATTAAAACTCTGCCTAACTTCCCCTTCCATCTGTCATCAAAATGTCGTCAAAAATTCGTCTCCCACTTTTTACTCATCTTTCATGGTACCCAGATCAAAATTTATCGCTACCATCCACGGATGTTGATTTGAATTTACATCTCGCTGTCTTTCAAATAATATACCCCACTATTTAATAGTGTCACTTCTTGGTCCCTCATGAGGTCCAAACACACCCCACCACCCACAACAGCCAAACCAAATATTTTAAGGGTCCTCCAGATCCTCTTCTTCCTCCTCCTATCGAGTCAGCGCCTCCCGCGGGCGTAGGTAATAGCGATGAGAGGGTGCAGGTGGGGGAATCACGTAGGGTGGGGACGACTCACCACGCCCCCTTCTCGTCCGCAAACTGTATGGACCACGACGGGGGAGAGGAGGGGGATGAGGGGCGGTGACTCCTTCCACCTCCAGCGGGGAGGCAGTGCCTTCTTGATGAGGGACAGGGGGTGGAGAGGGATGGGCGACACAGGGGGAAGCGGGGAGGCCCTTCTCCTCCTCTATGGCAACGGTATCTCCTCTCTCCGCGCTGATATCTTCTCCTGCGCCCTGAGTCACCACGGATTCCTCTTGGCCTTCCACCCACTCGTCCTCCCACTCGGGGGGAGCAGCTGGCGCCGGATCTCGCGCGGTGATTTGGTTTTTCCTTGGCCGTCCACGGGGTTGATCCCCGGTATTCACTACTTCAGGGGGGGAACAGGACCGTGATAAGGTTTGACACGTCTTATGTGTACAATAAGGGTTCGAAATGGAAGCTGCAATAGTAGATTGCACTTTGAAGTTACCTTCAACATGCATTACAGGCCTTTCCACGGTCTATGGAACTTTTTCACTTGCCCTACCTTTAAACAAGGGTCACTTAAAAATATGTAGTCGCCCTCTCTATATTCCCTTATCTTACCCTTTCCTCTCACTGTTTCCCTCCTTCGCCTCACCGCTAACCGATCATTACGGGCGCATTGTTTCCACATTCCTTTCAACCTCTCTCTTAGCCCCGTCACACCAGGGTGTTCCTTTCCTGGGTTAATCGTTTCGAAATGATTGAAAGGTGATGCCATCTGTTATCCAAACACCAACTCGTGTGGGGTGAACCCAGTGCTTCTGTGTTTACTCGTGTTATATGCCGTCACGGCAAATGCGAGGTGCTTGTCCCAGTCGTCGTTTCGTACGTTCACCTAATGCATGAGAAACTTTGCGATTGTCCCATGAACTCTCTCAACTCGGCCATTGCACTCTGGGTGGAACGGGGAGGTCCTTAGTTGTTTTACCTTCAATAGCCTACAAATCTGTCGGAACAGATCGGACATAAAGTTAGTCCCCTGATTCGTAAGTAATAACTCCGGTACTCCGAATTTCAATATCCAATGTTTTACCAGTGTGACGGATACGGTTTCGGCTGTTTGATCGGGCAGCGGCATCATTACCAAGTATCTTGTAAAATGATCTAAAATAGATAAAATATTTCGGTTCCCCCCCCTCTGTCTTTGGGAGAACGCCAACATGATCCAAAGCCAGGAACTCAAAAGGTCTTTCTGCCACTGGCAGTGCCTGTAGAGGGGCCCTACACTTACCGTTAGGGCTTCGCTGGCTACAGGCTATACAGCACTTCAGATACTCCTTGACATCCCCCAAAATCGTTGGCCACCAGTAATCCCTTCTGACCCTACTCGCGGTGGCGTGTACTCCTTGATGGCCCGATAGTATGTGATCATGACACTGGCGCAAGACTCTCTCTCTGCAATTTCATGGTACCACTATTTTATCTCCTCCCTTGTGTCTTTTAAAAATAACGTCCCCAACAACAACGAATTTATTTTCCCTTCCCCACTTCATACATTCGGGGTCTCGTTTCTGCTCTTCTCCAAAATTAATTTTTTCTTCGGTAGACACATGGCAAACCTTCCTGCTCAAGGCGTCAGCATTTGCATGTTTTTTTCCTGGCCTGTGGACCACCTGGTAATCATATTCACCCAGTCTTAATGTCCACCTCATTAATCGACTGTTGAGGTCCTTTAAACCGAATAGCCACGTGAGTGCTGCGTGGTCCGTCACAATGGTAAATTTTCATCCTAAAACATAATTTCTAAATTGAGTGATAGCCCAAATTACTCCAACCAATTCCTTCTCTGTCGTGGTATAATTCAGCTCGGATTTCTTCGGTTGCTGTGAGGCAAATGCTACCGGATGTTCCTCCCCGTTGATCACTTGAGACAGGACGGCCCCTATTGCGAAATTACTCGCATCTTTCGAGATGATAAAAGGCAAAGAGAAATCTGGGTACACCAATACGGGACTGCTCGTAATCGCTGTTTTTAAATTTTCTACTGCTTCGTTGCACTCGGGTGTCCAAACGAATGCGGTACCCTTTCTTAATAGCGATGCAAGCAGCTGGGCGAGAACCCCATAGTTTTCGATGAACCGACGCACAGTGGTCGGAAATCGAAAATACCTGGCCAAAAGTCAAAAAGTGATTTTTTCAAGCCAGGAAGCTGAAACTTTGCGTAAATATTCTCAAAAGACCAGTGCATCCGATAATCCAAGGCAATTTCCTTAGAATTCAACATTTAGCAATTTGCATGAGGTCAAAAATGCACAAATTTCGCAAAAACTATCTACCCTCAATTTTCTCACGAAATCTTCAAAATCAAGCCCTTGCTGAACCTTTATGGGTGATTATTTGGAATAAAAGGTGATGTAATTAAATGAAACAGCTTTTTACCTTTGATTTCACGTAGTCTACTTACATATTTGTTATTATTTACCAAAGATATTAAACAAAATGGCGGACCTCATTTTTGGTAAATTTTTTAATATATGTAGAGAAAAAGTAAATTGCATCGCCGAGCATCACGGAGTAACTTACATGGGGAAACTCTACAAAGCTTCCATAGTGTGAATCCGATGAGTTATGCTGGGACCGTTTGCGACGCCGAATTTCACATTAGTTTTTCGATCGCGCGGTCGAGTCTGGTCCAACCCGCCTGCAACGGGGCGGTGAGTGTGTGGAATGGATTGTAGCCGCATCCACTCCGCTATGGAGATTTTCGAGACATAAGCATTGACAAGAGCCTCCATCTATTACATTTTGATGAATTCGCGGTAAAAATTACGCATTTTATCACGTTCAGTAGGGTCTAGGAGATACTGAAAGACTCCTTTCTTCGGGTGTACCACGGATCAGGGAGGTGATGAACAAGAATTCATCCGACATCGATTCTCAATGTCATATTTGCTTAAACTGAGAATGGCCTGTGCTCCCGCAAAGCCACATTTACAAATTAGTGTATAATTTATATTATGCTAGGTTATTGAATCTATAAATATGCATTCCAAGTTATGCGATACTGAATGATCAAGTAGGCTTTGAAATTTAACTTCACATGATTCCTCTAAAATAGTAACTTCACCTGGATAAGTAGCACTTTAACCATCTGTAGTTTTTCGTAAATAGGATATATAGTTTATGGCATTGAAATTCTGCTACTTTTTGAAGAACTATGTGTAAACTGGTAAAACTATGTAGGTAAATACCTGAAGATCTGACCTTAAAGGCCGCGAATGTTTGGTCTACAAGGCGCCACACGCTACTGCTCCCGACCATGACTCATGCACAACTAAATACCCACTCCTCGAGCGTTCCATGGAAATAATTGGCAATAGGGCATCTTTCTCTGACTTAGCTGTTGGCATCATGTCAATTTTCTTCCACTTTGATATTACTGTTCTCAACCTAATTGGTGTGGTCCTTCTAATTTCTTTGAGGAGTTTGGAGGCTGCTTCATCCTCCTCTTATTGTTAACTCATATTGACCGTGAAAGAAAAAGTTGCCGTAGAATGAGACGATCTCTGTCTTTCTGTTTTCTTTCCCTTTGATCTTTTGCTGCTAGTTCGAAAACATTTCTCCGGGTGCCCAGAAGTGCCTAATAAGTTTTGCAATGCAAGCATAAATTTGATTTCAAATAATCATTCAAAGTATATCGTATTTCTTAATAATCTTAAATCGCTCGGAAATGCTTACAGGATGGCGTTGAAGAACCTAGAATAATTTGCATCAAAAGATCGGGAAAAACAGCATTTACCTTTTGCCATTCGCCTTAGCGCATCAAAAATCTCTCGTTATTCTGTAAGCATCGCTCCCACCGCGACACATATCCATTATGAAAGAACCTCATAATGTAATCACTACAAACCTTTAAAACTTTATTAATCACTTCCAAATGCAACCTTTCGCTGAGACAATTTAACAAGTACTTTGTCTTCATACGAAATGACGCATTTTTCACTCCTATTAGTATTTTATACATTTGTAAACATGTGATTACCATAGAAACATTTTTTCAATCATTAACACCATCAACCCCTAAAAGAAAGCCGAAACTATTAGCTTAAAGAGGATATAGGCGAGTACAATTTTATGCACATTCCAAAAGAAAAGAATATTCGAAAAAGTGAATTGACATTATATTATGGATTCTGCAATAATATTGATATTTTGCTATTCGAAGCGATTGAATGCATAAAATAACACCATAAATGTCATTACAAATGAACCATTTAAAGAATTGACATTAGAGTAATTATTTAAATAAATTTTTTATTGCGAATCACATTTTTTCTAATTTTCTGTAATTATATTTTCCCTTTTCCCTTATTTTTTATTTTTCCTTGTCTCATTCTCCACTTCTTCCGTTACCGTTTTTAATTTGGTCATCATAAAGGAAATAGTAACTATCGTTAGAGCTATGCTGATATACGCTTTCATGCAGATTGTACATATATATTGATTTGGGGACGATTGAGCGTGGAATGTAATGCTTTAAGCATGAAATTCCTTATTAAGGCCAAAAACCCTGATAAAATCATTGCCCTGGGTTACATTCACTTCGTCACTAGAAATGAGAGGAGTATTAAAATGCACAGAGATACACATGTAGCGTCTAGCCAGGTCGATAACGTCCTCATACTTAAGTCTTGATTCGAATTTCAACTTATCTGCTGGTGTCAATATTATCATAAGATTACTGATAGCTAGATGGTTCGATTTTGGAATTTCTCCCTCCCCGTTAGGATTTATTTTAATTGCTACGTAATAACCAGATAGGTGGCTGAAATTTAGTCAATAGTATGCTTATCTGGAAATTTTCCTTAAATATATTATCTCATTCCAACTGCACCATCACATAATTGAAATAATAATTGCTTCGGAAAGAAACGAATGCGCAAACCATTAATAAAAATTTTGCCACGGAAGCGATTTATATATGATAATATCAACTCATATACTCTATAAGCAGTCCTAATTGAGTTCACAAACCTTGAAAAAGCGAGAAATCTTGAAGTGGTTAGCAAAGCATCCACACCACTAGGAGTAGTAGGGAGAATTTCGAGAGATCGAATACTGACACCAACACGAGTGAAATCCGAGCTGAAGTTTCAAAAAGTTTATGATTTACACCCCTGCAAAAGTGAAACTGAACGCTCTAGTGCATTTCATTGGAGACTAGAATACGTTCTCCAAAAAATATCCGCAAAAACCCGCGTAAAAAGCACCTTGGTGCCATATAACGACCCATCGCCTAACACCCACCCAGAGTGCAGGGGGCGGGGGAGTTGCAGCCAGGCGACACCAGCTGTGGGTCGGTGGCCTCGAATAATAAATAATCCTGTGTGATACGCATGCTGTCTCCGTTAAAAGTGTACGTATTCGTCAGTAGGCGATGTCAAGATGGTAAGAGGAGAAACGCCCGTGGTGCACCCGAAGAAATAAGTCTTTCAGTATCTCCTAGACCTTACTCCACGTGATAAAATGCGTAATTTTTACCGCGAATTCATCAAAATGTAATAGATGGAGGCTCTTGTCAATGCTTATGTCTCGAAAATCTCCATAGCGGAGTGGATGCGGCTACAATCCATTCCACACACTCGCCGCCCCGTTGCAGGCGGGTTGTACCAGACTCGACCGCGCGATCGAAAAACTAATGTGAAATTCCGCGTCGCAAACGGTCGCAGCATAACTCATCGGATTCACACTATGGAAGCTTTGTAGAGTTTCCCCATATAAGTTACTCCGTGATGCTCGGCGATGCAATTTACTTTTTCTCTACATATATTAAAAAATTTACCAAAAATGAGGGTCCGCCATTTTGTTTAATATCTTTGGTAAACAATAACAAATATGTAAGTAGACTACGTGAAAACAAAGGTAAAAAGCTGTTTCATTTAATTACATCACCTTTTATTCCAAATAATCACCCATAAAGGTTCAGCAAGGGCTTGATTTTGAAGATTTCGTGAGAAAATTGAGGGTAGATAGTTTTTGCGAAATTTGTGCATTTTTGACCTCATGCAAATTGTTAAATGTTGAATTCTAAGGAAACTGCCTTGGATTATCGGATGCACTGGTCTTTTGAGAATATTTACGCAAAGTTTCAGCTTCCTGGCTTGAAAAAATCACTTTTTGACTTTTGGCCAGGTATTTCGATTTCCGACCACTGTGCGACGGTAATAATTCGTAAGGCCCAAAAAGGAATGAGTCTTCTTCACTGTTTTCGGAGTAGGGAATTCCTTTACCGCTGAGACCTTGCTAGGGTCTGGAAAAATACCTTCTGCACTAATAATGTGTCCCAAATATTTCACTTTCGGGAGGACGAAGTGGCATTTAGACAGTTTCAATGACAATCCTGCCGTATCTAGCCTCTCAAACACTCGGCCCAAACGCCCAGCGTGTTCCTTTATTGAACCGCTAAAAACGATGACATCATCGAGATACACTAGGTATTCTGTAGGAGTCATACCTCTAAAAACTCCATCCATAAAACGTTGGAAAACGCTCAGAGCATTCTTAAATCCACAAGGGATTCCAGTATATTCATACAATCCATTGAATGCATGTCCACGCACTACAAAAGCAGTTTTCTCACGCGACTCTGGAGCCATCGGAATTTGATGGTAGCCCGCAGTTAAATCAAGGGTGGTGAAATATCAACACCCCCCCAAATAGTCGAGTGTTTCGGTAATGTTAGGCAGGGGGTATACGTCAGGCTTCGTTATTGCGTTTAACGCGCGGAAATCTATGCAAAACCGATACTTCGGCCCTCCATCCTCAGACTTTTTCGGGACAATCACTACGGGCGAGGCCCAGGGTCTGTGACTTGGCACTATTATTCCCCCCTCTAATTGTTCCTTCAAGAAATCGTCTATCAATGACTTCAAGTGATGGGGGGTCCGGTAGGGTCTTCTGTAAATTGGCTGGGCATCGCCAGTGGGAATGTGGTGTTCTACCAAGTGCGTGGCCGGGGGCGTTCCCGACGACGAGAATAAATGACTATACCTTCCGATTAAAGGCCGCAACACCGATTGTTCCTCAATGCCCAGATGGGACAACTTCCTTGCAATCTCGTCCGTAAAATCATCCTCCCCAGCCTTACATACGGAAATATAGGCGTCCCGGTCACTCCCATTCCCTCGCAGAGCACCTTCGTCCCACCCATTATTCATTGTCTCCTCCACATCACTCACTATCGCGATCACTGTACCCTTACTCAGAGTTACATCTGTCATTCCAAAGTTACTTACTTGAATCTTAGCACTTCCCTCCCCATTCACCTTACAAACGGTTCTGGCCACCCAGCAGTCGTCCACTTCCAGCGCCGATTCCACCATGCACTCCTGGCCCACTTCCCAGCCGTCACCAAGGGGAAGGGTCAGGAGACGAGCGCTCCGTGCAGGGATGGCCTCCGCTGACACGAGCCGCACCGGAAAATTCACCAGGGGGCGGCGCCATTCCTTCCCCGCGTCCCCAGGCTCCTTCGACGCGACCCTCGTCTTCGCGTTGCGCGGTCTTTCCTCCGCGGTCTTCCGCCCCTCCTCCTACGCTGCTCCTCCCCTCCACGCCGCCGAAGCCACGCCTCCCGTCCTTATCTCCCTCGCTGGCGGTCCCGCCCCATTTTCGCGGAGGAAGTCGATTCCTAAAATTCCTTCATGACCCCCCAAACTGTCTACGACCTGAGCCCTCAAGTTATACACACTATCACCAAAACCCAACGGAACCACCACCTCTCCGTAGTTCCAAATGAGCCCTCCATTTAATCCACTTATCCTGAACGAGGACCTCTTCGGTACTCGGCCCCCACAGCACCTTTTAGTTAAAAGGCTCACCTCTGCTCTTGTATCAATTAACATTTGCCGCTGCATGCCCCCACACGTCACCGCCAAGTCCTTCACTCCCCCTCACGATGCACACACGGGAGGACAATCTTTAAGTGGGGCCGTTGCGGGCGGCTCGCTCGGCCCCGGAACCGTTTGTCGGAATCTCAGCCCGCTGGCTTAAACTACTCCGTCCTCGCGCCCGGCAGCTTCGGGCCCAGTGTCCTACCCTCCCGCAATTAAAACACTGCATTCTACCCCTCTGTTTGCAGTCCCTTGCGAGGTGCCCAGGACGGCCACAAGCGTGACAGGCTCCATCACGAACCGCGAAAATCTTTCCTTCCTCTTGACCCTCCTTCTCCGGCCGAACCCTACGCACGGCCTCCCGCACGCGCACAGCTACGGCGACAGCGGCGTCAAACGTCTCCGGCATTGCGAGGCGCGTGTGCTCCCCCACCCTGCCGGGCAGGCCATTTAGGAAGGCATCCAAAGCCCTCTTGTCAGCCTCCGACCGGCGAGCGGCAGCATCATCCTCCTCCTTCCATGTATGGCTATTTATCTCGCGGATGCGATCGGCGAACTCCTCTATTAGCTCCCCTGCGCCCATTTGCACGTTCGCCAGCATCTCCCTGTAAAATATCCTATTCTTCACTCCCTGATACCTCTCCAACAACATCCCTTTTGCTTCAGGGTAGTTCAAGGCCTCCCCAGCCTTTGTCTTCGCCCTTAAGAGATCCGCGGCCCTTCCGCGTGTACGAAGTGTGACCGCGCTTAGCCTGTCCTCATCATCCCAGCCACTCAACCTTCCCACTTGTTCTAATTGTAAGAAGAACGCTTCAACATTTTCCCCTATGGCCCCCGAAAAGCTTTCAATCTCCGATATCATTGAATACGACTTCCTCGAGTTCTCCCCTACTCCGGCCGCATCTATTGTACGGGCTCTAAAGATCGCGTTCTCTTCTTTGAGGGCTCGTAGCTGCGTACAAAGTTCGTCCACCGCTTGTTGGAGCTCCATTTCACGACCCGATAAACTAACGCGGCCCGCCATTGTCACTCGCCTTGCCACGACTTGGTATTACCGCACTTCCCAACGTCTTGAGGCGATCCCACTTCTGACACCAATTTGTAAGCGCTCCTCTTGAATACAAAGACTTGGTCCGGAGAAGGCGCGGAAAGGGAACAAGTCGGGCGTTCTGTTTTAACGCTTTTATTTACAACCCAGTTACATGTTGGCCGTAGGCAGCCCAGAGAGAGACTCCCCGAGTCTCTCCTGCTCTCATGCCTTGGCCAACGCCCGCGTCACCCCGTGACCCCTTCGAGGGCCTCCCATTGGCCGGCAATGGCAGTACCTTTCCATGCTAACTGTGCGACTTCCCATGAGGCGAAATCCCACGGGCAAGGAGTCGCAAGGTGATATAGGAGTCACCTGAACGAGACTCCACATCCGGCTACCGTTACCGCCGCAACCAACGCCGGGCGACGCGAGCATCAACCGTGCACGCTTACAGCACATAAATAAATCAGGACAGTTACATATTTGAAGTAATAATTAATTATATTTCTCTAATTCAGTTTACCAGTGTCTCTTATTTTTATCTTTAATCTACATTGTATAAGTATACATGCAAAATAAAAATTCTCCTTTTCCCACTATTTTCATTTTCCTGCAAATTACAGTTTTTCAAGCAGTCTCTATAAAATTGCAAATAAGGGGTTTTACTGTATGTACAGCTACTTACAAAAAATGTATACCACTTTCGGACGCAACCCGGCCAACAGGCCTTTAAAATCAGGGATGAGACAACACTGTCGCTGTATTATACTACCGTACGCAGTTACGTCGGACTGGCGATCTCGGTAGGACAAGCGCCCGAGCGAAATATGAGCTGGCGAAACCAAAGCCCCAAAGTCATACTTGATAGCTCACCGGGGAGGAGGGTTTCCTTGCATCGAAACAAAAGTGGAGCATATGATGTTGCTATGCGTTTAAAATGTGCCCTTTCGATTTGAGCAACAACCTGCCCTGCCATTTATTAATCTCGTTCCCAGTTGAGCGTGTGATGTAAGCAGCGAAGTGTGTTTTTGGGAGGAAAGGTGAGCAGAAAATTCACATTGACGGTGCTGCTAGTTACGCTAGAGGAATGCAGCAGTTGACACCACCTGTCGACCAAAACATTGTGTGCACTCGAGTTTGTAGGGTGTTTACGAAGTAAACAAAATAACTACAGAAAATTAAATCATATCGCATTTTTTGTCATTTAATTCTACGTTAATTGCGTACTTTAATGTTCTTTATTATGTTTTTGTATTTCTTATTAAAGTTTGAATGGAAAAAGTGACGGTTTTTTTATATGTTCAACTATTACGCCGAGTTTAAAAGCTTATTTCTCAAAAACACTTCAAATTATTTGATCCAAATTTTAACAATATAAACAAGAATCTTTTATGCGTTTTCCATCACTTTCAGAATTGTATCTGTCCAAGAAATGACGCTGAAATCATTTTTATCAGATATGTTTATCTCGGCTCTGTGGGGTCGAAAAAATGCTGCTTTAATTGCGTTGCAATTGCGTTGCGTTGTTAGATATCCTAATCTTATAAGACATCGTTATTAATAACGTAATTTAATCAACTAATTTATGTGTGTACGGGCCAGAGTGAGACAAGTCTTCGGGTATTTTTAGCGGCAACGTCGCACGGCTTTCCCAGCAACAAATAACAGCTGAACCGTCCCATTCTCAGCAATAAATTAAAACTAATATAAAATTCGTTGATTAAATTACGTTCTTAACAATGATGTATTTTAACATTAGGATATCTAAGGATTGTAACACAATTCAAATTGTATTTTTTCGACCACCTATAGAGGAGAAAACGTTTCTGAAAAAAAATGATTACAGTATCATTTCTTTTTCAGATAAAATTCTAAACTTTATAGAAAATGCATAAAACATCCTTGTTCATATGGAGTTAAAATTTGGGTTAAATAAACTGAATGGTTTTTGAGAAATGCATTTTTAAATTTATTAGCGTAGAATTAAACGACAAAAAATTAATATTACTAAATTTTCTGTAATTATTTTGGTAACTTCATTCACACCCTTCAAGCTCGAGTGCATATAATATTTTGGTGGACAGTAGGTGGAGAAACCGAGTGGCAGGAATGCTAACGGCACATATGCCAGATCAGGAGATTGCACGTAAATTCAATGTATCCCACGTACCAATTATTAATTTGAAGTGAAGAAGTATAAATTTGAAGTGGTAGCAATCCCATTAAGTTTCCAGTCTTCAGGGAAACCTAAAGTCACCACTAAGGAAGACGCGCGCATAGGGGATCAAGTAAGGGCAAATACTGTTTCGACTGCCGAAGAGACTAGGGATGCTGTTCGTTTTCGGACATGTCCACAGACATGTGCGATGGAAGATGCTATGCGCAGGACTTGAGGTAAGGCATGCAGATGTGAAGGAAGTTCTTACAGATGCTCACAGTGGCACTCCTGGATTTCTTTCCTTTCTTATTATTTCACATTTTTCATTTTTTATCATATTTCATTTCGTAAACATTACGGAGTGATTCCGACAAATATCTTCCTTGCATAATGAAACAATGAAAAATAAGTTAAAATGATACGCATTCACTTTCTTTTCGGGAATTGGTGAGTTGCAGCCCTGAAAAAAACTCCATGGCGCTATGCCCATGCTCCACTGTCGTGTCTGAAAAAAGATAAATGTTTTCCGCGGTGTCAATGAAATCTCGTTAAGGGAAATGTGTGATTCAGATCTAGGAATATAAATTTCTTGATGTGTGGCATAGCCTTTCATAGAAGAAAAAATATATTTTTTATTCTCAATTGAAAATTTTTGTTTTAATAAGGTTGAAAAACATAATCGTATTATTTAGGTAGAATAGAAAAGTATCGCCGATGTGTCGAGACCTGTTTCATTGAAACTGTTTCTAGGACTCTTCGCTGCCTTCAAAATAATTCAATTTTAGCTAATAATAGTATTTAATACTAAAGCATAAAATCCCAATAACGGCAAGTAGCTTTACTTATTGAAACAATGTCAGTTTTCACTGCTGGAAGGCAATCTAAACTTATCTCAGGAGTAAAAAAACCGTTCTCTCTCTCTCCTCGCCCGTGAGCTTCCACTCCTCAGCAATACCTCCTGCCATACACCCTCGCTTGCATGTTACTGTGTGACTGTAGATTTACGAGACTTGCGGCTCAAATCTTGAATCATTCGTTGTCTTTATGATAACGTCATTCGTTTCAAGTTATTCGTTTATCCACGTTGATAACAAAATATGACGTTTCCGTTAGCAGCGAAAACGTCAATATTTATTCTGTGAGCAACGAAAGTTGAAGACTCGATTGGTTTCGTCGCCACATTTGTCCGTGGGGTTTCCCGACTTCCGCGAACGACAGTCCGATGAGGCAATGGATGGTCCACGAGTGTTCCTTGAAAAGCAGTTCAGTCATATAATCTCTTAGTAATTTGGAAAACTGGGTTTGTTAAATTCTGTGCTTGCATAGTCAGCGGGAGAGATGGAGAGGCACAACGGTGGTGGTCCGCATTGGGAAGGGTATTCGTCAGTTGTTTCGGGAAAGAAAACCTTGCTTGCCGCTGGTGAGCTTCCATCCCCGTGCATCGCGAGGCCTTTGCTTTGCTATGTTTCATTAGCGTGCTCCTTAGGGCAGATCGGAAAAATCGATTTTTCGCGGAGAAACTTGGCCCTCTGGAAAAAGTTGTCAAAGTGACTCAAAATGAGGCCAGAAAAATTTGAAACGTGTAGGTCAACCCTAGACCCTCGCGCCGTGGCCATTTATGGGAAGGGGGGCTGGAAATAGAAAAAGTCATGTTTTTAAAGTGGTTCCCCATGGATTTTGCCGAGTTGCGGCCCTTTCGTGCAAACAATTCGTCCATTTGTACGTATCTGCAGCCGTTAAGCCACAAATTGTCTATTTTGAGTGCGCGACCGCGCGTAATTATGCACCACCCACGCAGCGTCGCGGCGCAACTGTCAGAAGGCCGCTCGCGCGCCTCCTGCCGGCTCGCGCCTCCTGCCCGGTCGCCGCGAACGCAGCAAAACTCATCACGGATGCGTCTTCCGTCGTTGGTCTCATTAATATTAGATAATTAAACAATTTCCAGGGAATAACAATTACGAGGATTATTTGAAATTAATATAACCCTACATACTATATTTTTTTCCTTTCTCGTCGACAGAAACGAATTGACGTTACCGAATTTTAAAGAAGTGATAAAATATTTTTTTATGTTCGCGACGCATTGAGATACGAAAGCGCAGGATAGTGGGGGCGTTAATGTCCTATTTTAGGGGGTATCTTGCATTTTGTGATTAAAGAATGCCACTTTGCACACGTGTTCCTGGGACCACATAGGACCATTTAAGATGTGTAGCCACTGCCGGCAACAGTGCAGGGGCCGTGTATTGCGGGTTGCATATCTCACCGGCGAAGTACTGTTTTTTGGTCATACACGACTATGTTGCGTGATTTGCACGCAGAAAGGATGGTTTATATATCCTATGATGATGGTATATAAAGACGCGTATATGACGAATATTAGTGCACAAATTAAGTGTTCTGTTGCTCAAAGTATGCAATTTATATACTTAAGACCCGGCCCCCCCCAGAAGGCTCGTGGCCCCCCCCAGAAAATTTAGACGAATCGAAATTGTGGTGGCCACGCTTCAACCGCTCGTCTGCGGCCGAGCCACAGCACGGCGGTGCGGTCCCTTTGGCCCCGTTCACACTACTAGGTTAGAAAGCCAGTAACCCGTACCTATATGCTAGTAACTTGAGTATCAAGTTCGTCCTATGAACACAGCTTGGATAAACGCTGGTAAACTGATTTTACCAGCATTGAGTTACTAGGTTTGGCGCAGGTTACCTGAATTTGTGGCTCGTGTGAACGAAAGTTAGTAAAGAAGGTAAAGAAGAACGTTAAAAATTCCCTTCTGGGGAGGGGACCCCCCCCCCAGAACCCCAGGTAGGGGGGGGGCCTAGGGTAATTTAAATGGGGTTTTGCAAATGGAAAAATTAAAAGATGCGTTCGAAAAACACGAAAATTCAGGATCTGATTCGGATTGTCATCAAAAGTATCTGGGGTACCAAATGGCTAATGCATCTGGTACTGTTCACGAGAGAGTCGTAAATCAGAGTAAAGAAGAGATTGAAGAGAAAAAACGTTACTTGACAGAAGTACCTGACATCATTTCGTATCTCAGTTGTCAAGGCATGCCACTGAGAGAACATGATGAGAGCTCTGAATCTCGGAATAGGGGAAACTTTGTTGAATTGTGTAAGCTTTTTGCGAAGTATGATGACTTTTTTGCAAAACATTTTGAGCAGTGACTTAACTACTGCAGGCCAACGGTTCTGAACGAAATGATAGAAGTTTTAGCCGGTCTAACTCTTCAAGAAATTGTAAAGGAAGTGCGGGAGTGTGGGTTTTATTCATTGATGGTTGATGAAGCCAAATGTTACAAAGAAGAACAGTTGTCAGTAGGTTTGAGGTTTCTGGGTTTCTTAAATTGTTCCACAGCAAGAGATTCCGAGTCGCTAAGCCAAATGATTCAAGATTTTTTGACGAAATACAGCTTGGAATATATACCAATGATTGGACAATCATACGATGGTGCCAGCGTAATGTCAGGCAATAACGCAGGTCTCCAGGTGAAAATGAAAGAGGTACACCCACAGGCAATTTATATCCACTGCTTAGCTCACAAAGTAAATTTGGCCGCTGTCGGATGTCCAGTCAGCTTACATTTTCTTCAATACTCTTGAAGCCCTCCATATGCACTATTCACAACCTGGTAATCATGCCATCTTAGCAGAGATTCAAAAGAAGCTAGGCATTAAGGGTGGGAAAGAAATGGGGAGCTTAAGTAGTACAAGATGGTGCGGCCGTTACACAAATTGTATCGTTGTAATAAATAACTTCAACGCAATCAAAGAAGCCCTTGAGGAGGAAACCAACGCTGCACGAGATGCAAGGGGGTATGGTGGAGAACATCGGTTTGTTGAGATCTATCGCACAACCTGAATTCGTCGTTAATCTTTTCGTAATACATTCAGTTTTATCGGTGACCAACGTGCTGAGTATTTGCAAGGCCCAGGTGCGACGCTCGGGAGAGCAAGTTCAGTTATTACCAGCATTCAAACTACTTTCGCAGAGAGCGGAAATAATTTTGATGGTTTATGTGCCGAGATAGTGGAATTTGCCAACAGCAACGACATTTTGCTAGAGCCTGTGTCTGTCTCAAAGAAAAGAAGGCGGCATCCACCCGCAAAAATGAGCGTTTACTATGTTGAAACTACCGTAGGAGAAAGCCAGCTGACTGACCTACCATCTGACACCAACCCCAACACTGGCGATTACTGGGAAATCAATGTGTACAACAGGGTTTTGGATAACATTATTTCACATTTTGAGCATAGGTTTGAGTCTGTTCCCCTGGCAAAGGCAGTGGATGCCATTACACAGTTGAACTTGACTGAAGCTGAAGATTTCATTAATAATGGGGTCGTTTACCATATTTTTTTATTGCCGAATATGATAGCGTTTGTAAAATAAAAAGACCCGTATTTTTCCGTTTTTTGATCCGTCAATTATTTCTCGAGTTATAGGTTTCGAAAAACTAATGTTTTTAACCCTTTCGGAAAAGTGGGTGTGGTGCAACCTCTGACGTATAACGACTTCGTCCAATCACAACTGAGCCCGCGAAGCTACTTCGCCTTATCGCAAAGGGGGAGACACAGCTGACTCTGCCAATCGGAGCAGCTACGACAGAATCTGTGCGAGCAGACCTTCCGAGAATCCCCCTCCACTCCCTCCCCCTCCTATAAGAGCAGTCAAGGACGGGAGGAAAATGACATCAATGTTATCACAGCAGCTTTTTCGGTGGTCGTCACCTTTTGCTTATATTAATTTTTGATTTATGAGTGAATGGTTGTGGTTAGAAGATTAATTTTTTCACTAAATATCTTTTTTCGTTTCCATCTAACAACTTCGTGCACAAAATTGCGATTTCGGTTCCGAGTAAACGCCCCCATTACACTGAAATTTTGAATCTTGATACTCATTTCTTAAATGCCGAGGCAACAGTATTGAGAAATATATTAAAAAACAAGAAAGTAGATGTCAAAATTAAAAATGTCAGAGCAGAAATAAATGAAGATATCATGCCGAATGTTTACACACTTCTCCAAGTAGCAATCGGCCTGCCCGTCAGCTCGGGTGGATGTGAAAGAAGTTTTTCAGTCATGCGAAGAATCAAGTCGTGGGTTCGGTCTACAACCGGCCAATCAAGATTTTCAAAGTCATCCATTCTTCACATCGAAAAAAAAATTGTTAAAGAAAGGGTTCCCAGCACTACCATAAATTGAACTTTTTAGTCAAAAAAAACATAAAATTCCTATTAACCAAAATTTTTGTTTCTTTTCTTTGTTTTCACTATTTAATTTATTAGCAGATAACCATCCCAAAGTTTACTATGATCCCTCTGAAAATGTGTGAATCCTCGGTTAAAATAAAAGCTCTTTTATTTTCCAACTCGGTGTAATCATTTTCTAGCCTACAAAAATCCCTTTCAGTATTTTACAAAAATGTCATCAGCAATTTGGCTTAATTTCAGTTCTGAGAAGGTTAAATTAAAAACAGTTCCGGGGGAGAAACACCCCCTCTTGAAGTGGGGGTACCCCCCAGACCCTCCGGAGGGTGGGTGGTCCCATGGCCCCCCCCAGCCAAATTCCCTGGCTACGCCCATGATCATGCCTTCTTTTTTCCTTTAGTTTAAGGTGGAGGATACTTTAAGTTTGAAGGGGGTTGGGTGTTATTTGCATAGTAGTATAATGTCAGGCATCGAGTGGGAACGCTGCATGCTGTGTCAAATCATCACAAATGAAAGGCTGATTAATCCTACAAAAAATACACGGTGAAGGTTATGATTCACTAGCGAAAAATCTACTTGCTTTCTACGAGATAGGAGAACTTCCTTTTGATCCGGACATACCTTCCCTGAACAGCGACGCAGGTTTAAAGAAAACTATGATTGAAAACAAGGCATCGTGGCACAAATCATGTTACGCAGAGTGCAACAGCACAAAGCTTCAGAGAGCTCAGGAGAGAGCTAACAAGAAGAGACAAGAGGCAGGTCCTTCGCATGCGTCACCAGTCAAAACTCGAAGGTGCCACTCTACCGAGTACAAACAAGGAACCTGCCTCTTTTGTGATTTGCCGGGCTCCAGATTAAATAACCTGAGTAACGTGAGGATGAAACCGTGCTGTCAAATTATTACTGACTGTGCCCTTGCACTCAAAGATTCGAAGATTTTAGCAACAATTTCTGAACGCTGAACTTAATATCATTAGAGGCACAATACCACAATAAATGTCTCACTGATTACAAAAACAGGAGAAGAGCCAGTGAAAAGAATGACGCCGAAGGTGAGAAAGGTGCCCAATCGACAGAAAAATTAATATATTTTTAATGAATCCCAGAAACTATGTGATATTTGTGCGCGTCAGAGCTAAAGAATAGGGTAATTTCCTTCATCAAAGAAAACAGACTTCATTAATTGCGATTTGTGCCCTGCCATAAATGTATTTAATTTACGCAAAAAGTTTGTACTGAGAAGTCCCAGTTTACTAGAGAATTAAATGTTAATTTTAAGGCCATTTGAAAAGGCTCTGAAATGGTGGGGTGCGCTGCCTTCATGCTGACGTAACAGGTAGGTAGTTTACGTTGCGAAGCATAGGAAAACTCGTCTCCTGAACTTACCATTGTATTTCAGGGCCCCTCAGCTCTAGTGAATATTTATTAGTATTAACCTGTAAAAACTATCAATGTTGGAAAAGTATTCTCAGTTAAACATGGTATTATTAGTCATTTTATAGGCTCAAGGACGTCCTGCTCGCTGTGTTTTCTGCTACGGCGAAGCATGGCGTGAAGGTCGTGCGGCGTTAGGCGAACTACATGATATGCTTGTGAAAGGAATACGAACTGATTTTAAATGAATCAACTGCATAAGTAATGTTAAATAAATAAAAGTTAATTATAATTAATTAACGGAATAAATATGCCTCCAATACTTGTTCATAAGCTTTAACGGAGTGCGGCGTCTATTTGGAAGCGTCCGCAGCACCACCTGGTGGCAGGTAGAGGAAATAGTTTGACGTCAAATGTAGGATTAACCGGCATGCAATAGTTTGCCGTCGCGTTTTCGCGCCATTGATTTTTTTCACTTTTTAATTAATGAGGAAAAATACTTAACGTCATTTAAAAATCGAACGGCTTAAAACTCGTACTCCAGAGGTTATAAACTTTCGATCAAGACAATAAAAAAATAATAGGAAACTACCCTATTAGCGAGTGTACATTTAGAAAGAGGATAAAGTTCTCCGAAATGAAACGGCATATTTGAGGGATCAAAGGACAAAACAAAATATGGTATCCGATGGATTGGATGCCTCAGAAACTCGACGATTAAAGAAAAACCTCATAAGAGGATCGTCGGAGAGCGTCGACTCAAAATCTTTCATTCTTGAAGAGGTAAAAATTGAGCATCAAGAATTTTTTCCGCTACATCTCGATAAAACTCAACCGACTTGAACCTCAACGTTCCTCATACGATTAGGAATGAAAATCAATCAAAACCTCCTTCGGGGCAAAGGCGTCTTCAATTGACAACTGTGGCGGAGGTATGTGCAAGAACCACCTTTGGGGCTAAGGCGTCTTTAATTACCAACTGTGACGGAGGTACGTAAAAGTACCGGTGACGTGTCCCTCAGAGCAGCAGCAATGATCGTCAGCGCAACTGTA
This sequence comes from Platycnemis pennipes, assembly GCA_933228895.1. NCBI lineage: Eukaryota > Metazoa > Arthropoda > Insecta > Odonata > Platycnemididae > Platycnemis > Platycnemis pennipes. The sequence goes on along the minus strand of OW121853.1, from coordinate 137,278,368 downwards.
ACCGACGCAAAGCTCAAAACTCCGGAAGACAGGTGACAGGTAGTGGGCCGGCATTTGTTACGAATACAGAAAAAGAAGATGCTAGATTCAGTAAAAGCAAAGACAAACGAAAAAATGCAATTGAAGGTCTGTATTTTGACGGCCGAAAGGATGAAACGATTAAACTGGAGAAAATAGGCAAGAGGACAGATCAATCTAAGGTTAAGGAGGAACATGTCTTGTTTGTTGAAGAGCCAGGCTCCCAATTTTACAGTTTTGTCTGCCCCACTGGAGGATCTGCAAGAAAAATCATATCTGCTATTCTTGATTTTTTTGCGTAAGAAAATATTGAACTTTCAAATTTAAAAGTGATTGGATACGATGGCGCCAAAGTGAATACAGGTCAGGATGGAAGCATCATCCGTTTGCTGGAAGCAAAACTCCGACGTCCGTTACAGTGGTCCATTTGCCAATTACACTTGATTGACTTAACACTGCGGCAGTTGGTAGAAACATTAGACGGGCAAACTAAGGGTCCAAATTTGTTTGCAAGACCTATTGCCTCCACCCGTCTGGACTGCCACACGCTTGATATCATACGATTGGAGCCAGTTCCAATAAAATTGTCCCACGAAGAAGACTTGAGATTGCTGAGCAGTGACCAGCAGTATCTTCGGGAAATTTCTAATGCTGTTTAAAGGATTTCGCTCGGAAAATTTGGCCAGATAAACTCCAAAAAATGTGGCTCATTCTCGTTAGGTCATTACGGCCAGCCGACAACTGGCATACGTGTCCAGTAATTCATGCGCTAAAATGGGCTATAAAATCTATTGCCATTCAAAAAGTATACGCACCTGTCTGGTTTGCAGTGAAAAAAAACATTGTATACACGACGGTGCTGTAAATTTATGGAAAGTATTATATTAATCAAGAGATCTACCAGTAGATCTTAAAAGAGTCATTGATTCTGTTATTCAGAGAAACGGATTTCTCGGGCACTCAGAAAATTTACTCCTCGCAATGATTGCTGAAAATGGAGAGGAAGTGTGTAGAGATGCGTGGAAAATAATCTTAGAGGCATGAAGAAATACGCACGCGACGAAAATCCAATAACTTTTGAGAGAACAGATTTTAAATTTGATGTAGAAGACTACAAGCTGCTGATAAAATGGGACGAGAACACCGACTCGTGCTCTATCACATCTCACGTCTGAAGAAATTCGAGAATTACTTGAGTAATGCTCAACAGTGGAACGCAATTGTCCTTGTCACACGCAAGCTTTTGAAATATTTGTAAAAGAGGTAACCCAAGCTTCCGCAACAACGAGAGACAACAAGAAATACTGAAAATACTAGAAAGCAAAACCAAAATACCAACCTTCAAAACCTAGTCTCAGATCATGCTGTGATAGAGTAAGTTTTACATTTACCTGCTTGATTTCAAAAATAAAAAAAATCGATAATGACCTTTAGTGTTCAATGAAAATAAAGTTTAAAGACGAATACTTGCACACAGATAAACCGTCTGGTACTACAACAGGACCACTTTCTTATTTTTTCGATAGCATATAATCTGATAAAGGAAATGCGTTCTTCTATTCTATGAATGGATGTTTGGGCGGTGGAGTTCATAGTGCAGGTACCTCAACGTGGCGAGCTCTGGTAACTACTTTAATTATTTTTGCATTCTTTCTCCATACTGAAATATAATAGTACAAGTAGGCTAAAAATCGGGAAGTGTTTCTTTACTCCCTGAATGATGACGGTGTGTTGTAGTAATTTCAAATAATCCTTCCGTAATTGTTATTCCCTGGAAATTGTTTAATTATCTAATATTAATGAGACCAACGACGGAAGACGCATCCGTGATGAGTTTTGCTGCATTTGCGGCGACCGGGCAGGAGGCGCGAGCCGGCAGGAGGCGCGCGAGCGGCCTTCTGACAGTTGCGCCGCGACGCTGCGTGGGTGGTGCATAATTACGCGCGGTCGCGCACTCAAAATAGACAATTTGTGGCTTAACGGCTGCAGATACGTACAAATGGACGAATTGTTTGCACGAAAGGGCCGCAACTCGGCAAAATCCATGGGGAACCACTTTAAAAACATGACTTTTTCTATTTTCAGCCCCCCTCCCCATAAATGGCCACGGCGCGAGGGTCTAGGGTTGACCTACAGGTTTCAAATTTTTCTGGCCTCATTTTGAGTCACTTTTTCCAGAGGGCCAAGTTTCTCCGCGAAAAATCGATTTTTCCGATCCGCCCTAGTGCTCCTGCTTCTGAGAGCGTCAACCCGATGCGATAGGTGTTCGGCAGTCGAATCGGTGACAGTGTTGTCACATCGAGGAATTAAAGAGCCTGTTGAGCGGGTTGCGTAGGGAAGTGGTACGATTTATTTTGTAAGTAGCTGTACAATAATTGTGTTTCGTAACCACCCAAAATCAAGAATGCACCTCTCATAGTAGTCAGTTCGTGGATAGTATTCTGTGTAGCCCCAATGATTTTCTGTTACCCAATTGTGTTTTTCCCGCCAATGTTAGACCAGCTTGGCAAAGATGTGCAGTGAAAACTGCCTAGAGTGGAATCACATGGTACAATAAACGTTTTCCATTATGGACAAGTTTCCGCCAAATATAGGTTTGAAATAGTGCATAGGGGTAGCATATTCTTTAGGATAAGTCAACTATTTCAGCTTTTTGTTAAATATTAGTGAAACACAACAATGTTATTGACAACATTGATCATTTCCCTTAGAAATTGCAGTTAATTAGTGAAAGGTTTTTTTTAATCATAAGATGAAAATATGTAAAATATTTAATAATTACAGAAACATTTTTACTAGTGATGGCCGGATCGGATCCGTCGGATCCAAAGATCTGCGGATCTTTCATTTTACTCAGTTCCGGATTCGGATCCAAAGACATGGGGTAAAATTGGATCCGGATCGTATATTTTTAATTTTCGCGGCTTAGCGATCGAAGTGCCCCGTGAATGGAATGTAGGTGCTGTAGATGTTGAGAAGAGGATGTGTAACTCAGTTCACAAAACTAGATGAAAATGTTCCTGTACAATTAGAAGCAAAATAAAGAAATATGACTTTTTCCCCATTACCCCGGTATCGCGAGAGAAGAATACATAGGATGTCACGTGGGTAGCTACCTACATTTGACGGGATCAGGCTGACAACGAGAGTTAGTGTTCTGCGCGAAGTTCGATCCCTATCGCAGTTTAATTTTTTCTTCAGTCATTGCATCGAAAATGTTATCATCTTCAATTTCAAACCATTACATCTGAATACTCACTTTATTATACTTTTGTTGTTTCAATTAGATTTACAAATGCACCATTAATAAATTAAGGATGGTCGGGTCGGATCCACGTGTCTTTCATTTCATTCGCAACTGAAATCATATCCGAGGACAGTAAAAATTCAGATCCGAATCGGAGATTTTAAAATTTCGCGGCTTAGTGATCGATGCACCCCGCGCATGGAATGTACGTATGGTACAAACTGACAAGGAGAGATTGTGTAACATCGGTCACGAAATGAGAAGAAGATTTTTTCCGTGCCACTAAAACAAAATAAAAAAATACTCGTCTTGACTTTTTTTCTCCATAGGCTCGGATGCACGAGAAAAAATATAAGCCAAATGTCACGCGGGTCACCTACATTCACCAGATTCCCGTGAACCTATGATAGCTTAGTCGTTAAAAATGAGTGCTAGTGTACTGCCGGTCGCGAGTTCGATCCTTAACACTGCCTAGGAATACAAGCCATGCTGTATTCCTAGAGTAATGCAAGTAGGCAGTTAAAAAAAGTAGATTATCAGAAATTTCATGTCAATTTATAAGTAAAAAAATTAATAAATATGGTGTTAGTGATATGACTGGAAACATTTTTATTGCAGAATTAAATCGTAGAATCATTACGTTAACTTTACCATGTATTTTTGAGTGACGCATTTGTAAATCTAGTTTAAACGATATAAGTACAAAAAAGTCAGTATCTATACACAAAGGTTGGAAATGAAGGATGATAAAGTTTTTGACTCAATGGCTGAAAGAAAAATTTTAAACAACAATAAGAATCGAACTTCATTACCTGCAGTCCACTACCCCACTCTGCTATTGTTGGCTTGCCTGATTTTGGAGAATACATGCTCCCCACATGCCAATCTACTTTTGTCTTGAAAACCCGAGAATGGAGAAAAAATCTGAGACTTTTTTAAATTTTGCTTCTAGTAGCATGAGGAAAGGCTAATCTCATTTTAAGATCAGAGTTACACAACCTCTCCTTAGGAGTATAAAATTCTCAAATTTCATTTTAAAGGTTATTATTTTTGAGACATTGAAAAATTATAGTTTAACACTAGAAGGCCGGAGGGGTCAAATTTGACCCCTCGGCGTTTGTAAGATGCTGACGACTAATTTTTTACTGATGGAAATGAAATTTCGTGACTTTTCATATTTTATGACAAGACGTAAACGTGGTGAATTTCATAAAAAACGGTTGAACGGTTGAGTTTAAATTTTCATTTTTACCTTCGGCCGGTGGGGTCAAATTTGCCCCCCACGCTGTGATACAATTTTAAACTTTTTCTTTTCCTTATATTATTGCTATTAAAACTAAAAATGTGTTTTTTAAGTGTTAAAGAATGCCCTAATGTAACAGATCTCTACTCCGTATGCCTTCCACTTCTCAAACGCCCACTTTCTACTCCTTCGCCACGTCAACATGCTTGTGTTGCATTCCCCCTCCGACTTTTATGTGAAATTTCAGTCTCTGCAGTCTCTGAATTGAAACTTGATTTTCATTGATTTCTTCATAATTTCAATGCGTAAATTGTTCAAATTTGAAGCTAACTCATTTGCTGGGTCTCATCATCCGAGCTTATGAGGACGACTGAATAGGCGTGGGAGTCGAGGAGGATATGCCAGGACAATGGCTTCAGATGCTACAGATTCTCAAAAGTGTCACCTAATAGGTAACTCACCAGTGGAAAAAATTGGTATCGGTACCTTGATAAATGCCGCAGACAGTAGTGAGTGGAGAGTAGTGAGCCCAAATGAAGATTTTCCCAGGAGGCTTGTCTGTCAAAACGTGTTCGTGGATAGGGCACGATTCATAGCTCATGCCAAGCGATATATATGTGTCATAGTTGTATGAGTCTCTATATAACCCAACATAGTTGCATGAGACCCTATTATGTAGCATGTTTCCATTTAGTTGCTTGTTTGCATGTCAATAGTGCATCCTTGGTCATCTTCTCCCCCTGCCACACACACCCTCGTGGTGGCTTGCAGGGTATTGCAGAGATGGAAACGTAAATGAAACCTGCTCGAGCATCTGGAAGCTTATTATAGCCAAAGAAATTCTCAGGATAATAAACAATTTTACTGAAACAGAAGCTCGAGTGAAACTTGGAGACAAAAATTTGTCTGTGACATTAGAAGAACTAGATGCTTTTTTAGAAATGATTTACTTGAGAGGAGTAATCGGGGCCCAATCTCTTCCTCTAAAATTATTGTGGTCAGTGAAGTGGGGTTTGCCCCTGTGTAAAGATGCAATGTATAGAAATCATTTTCAAGAAATTTTGCGTTTTCTTAGAACTGACATAAAATCAGCTAGGACAAGTAAACTGGCTACAGAGAAATTTGCTCTTATATTCGAGGCATGGAGCAATTTCATTGAAAATAGTCATGCATGCTGTATTCCAGGGCCCTACGTAATAATAGACAAACAACCCACCAAACCCCGTACTCCATTTTTGCAATTTATATCAAGTAAGCCTGATAATTACGGGCAAATAATTTGGCTACCAGTGGATAAGAATAAAAATTATATCATAAATCCATCATAAAATATAAATTATTACATTATATCTTCAAATAAAATTATTTCATTCCATATCTGGGAAAAGATGATTCCAGCCCAAATGATATGCACCTTGGTGATCATGTGGTGCTACAGTTGATTTCTCCCTCTTTAGGAGGGAGAAGGAATGTTACCTGTGATAGTTTCTTTACTTCTATTTACCTCACAGAGACTGAGGAGTAAGCGCACTAGTTTATAGTTGGTACTATCAACGTATCAAGAAGGGAGGTCCCTACTGAAATCCCTGAAAACCTGTCGCTTGCAGCTACATGAAACAAGAGTTCTGAAAAAGGATAACATCACACTCACTGTATTTCAAGGCAAGAGAACTAAAAATGTTATTATACTAAGTATTATCCACCCAAATGTGACAGTCAATTTAGACACTAACCGTAAACCAGAGACTGTATTATTATATAATGAAAACAAATACGGCGTAGATATTATACACCATATGGCGAGGCTTTATTCAGTGAAGCCTGCAGTTCGACGTCGGCCTCTTCACACTTTTAGAAACATACTAGATTTCGCTGGAATAAATGCTTGGGTTCTCTTTATAGAGGTAAGATATCTTGCCCTAAGTGTCTTCTTACTGTTGTAGAGAGCTTGCAGCTGCAGCACGACAGGTGCTATCGCGTATCGCAGACAAAGAAGATGAAAATTCTGTGAAGTAAGCGAGAAGCGTCAAGTACACGTCAAGTGTAAAAACGGTGCTAATGGATTCGTGATTTGTAAAAGTTGTAGGAAACTTGTAGACAATAAATGTATTTTTTAGAATGAAACAGGGTTACATTGTGAATTGTCAAAATTCTTCTAAAGATGCATAGCAACCGAATTTGGTTCAGTGACGATTTGTTTTCATTGCATATAAAAATGGCTTATAACAATAAAAATGTAAAAACCATCAGTTGTTTTCAATGCAATATAAAATAAAACTAAGTAATCCGTTAGAAAGTATGTTCTATAGCCATTGAGTGGCTAAAAAAATACAATATCCTTCATAAAGAACTGGTACGAACATCAGAACGAGGCTTCATTGATAGATAGTTTCCCACAAGAATAGTCTAAAAAGGAAAAAAGGATAGATTATAATTATACCTTTGATAGAAGTATAAAGTCCTTCTTTACAAGTATTAGGTAAACCCTTATCAATACTGTACTATAAGTCACGTAAAATGAATAACGCAGTCGGCAAAGAACGGAGGGGTCAAATTTGACACCTCCGGCCTCCAAGGTTGAGCGAAATTTCCATCCTCCTAGTGTTATCAGTTTGAAATATTCTATAATAATTTTTTCCTCTTAAAAATGGAATCCCCGGATATTCAATTAATGGGCTTGTTCTCTTGATCGCATTTGAATGTTTTTGTGTTTCAAAAAAAGAATTTGAAAGCATTCAAGGATTTGATTAATAATTGGAAAATAATTTGATTAATAATTATTATACTTATATATATAATTATTATACTTCCAATTATAATTGGAAGATAATTTTTCTTTTAACTGCACTATAAAGAATAGTTGTACAGGTTTCAAAAATTTATTGATTGATGAGTCTGTGATAAGGAAGGTTATCTTTATGTTAGAAGTAATAAAATATAGTTATTGTATCCATAAATCTTGACCCATGAAAATATTATTCACATAGATGACAGGAAGTTGATTTTTCCTACAGTAAAATTGCTTGTTTTTTGGTAATTCTATTGTTGCTGCATTTATATATTTATTAAAAATCTAGGATTAGAAAATGGATGAAATTCAGAATCAAGTATCTGAAACTAAGGATCCGAAACCGAGATAAAGATCCGAAACCCAGGCAAGGATCCGGTTCCGACAAAAAACCTGGATCCATCCATCACTAATTTTTACACATGCATTCGTATTCATTTTCTGTTGTTAGAACAATACAACTGCATTTGTGGTAGTCTGGAGTATTTAATACAATAAATTTGCATATGTTAAATCATTTACACAAAATAATCACTTATAACAGAGTTTAATTTTCTTATAGCACATTTATTCTGTGCATAATTTTTACAATCATTTATCGAACTTAAGGCACCAACATCAGTATTAACTACACAAAAGTTTCTGTTGTCTTTGAGGCTCTGTACAACCTCTGTACCTGTTGTTTAGCCTTGCTGTCACCTCGTTTTCACTTTCTTCAATATCGCCTCTCCCATCATCATCCTCTCCTTTTCACTGAATAAGGAATCAATATTAACATCACTGTAAGTGGTCGCTGAGTGTTCATCTACTGTAGCAGAGTCTATCACCCTTGTTACATCACTCTCCGTAATGGAAGATAATTAAGGTCCTTGTTTATGCTGCCACTATGGTTGCTCATAATGTTATCTTCATCATAAAAAGCAAAGCCAGCTCTATGGAAACATTTTGTGACACTTTAATTTTCAAATTCTTTATTGCTCTGGTCAACCAATTTAAGGCACCCAGAACTGTGATAGTGATTTAGCTACTTCACTCACTTTGTCAGTGGACTCAACAGCAGTTAAAAGAGACCGCATCAAATACTTTCTGTGGTGAACTTTCACACTGTAAATAACCCCCCCCTGGTCCATGGGCTGAGTGATACCCAACTGTGGTATTCGCAGGGAACCATGTAAGTTTCACATTTGTTAAATTTAGATGTGTGAACGGCATGTGCCATTGTCCAAGAAAAGAATTACCTCTCCTCCTGCTGTTTTCATTTTTCGGTTAAAAGAAAGCAACCAGTCCTCCATTATTTTAACCGAGTTTCAAGCTTTCGAGTTGTGTCACCAGATCACAGGAAGCTCTCCAATGTTTAAATTTTAAAAACATCTGGGTTTTAGATCATTTCTCAAAAACTGATTAATTACTCTAAAGATATATTTCATTACCAATGATTCACAGTTTTGTGCTAATATTTAATGATAAAATCAATAAACCATGGATGTCACATTTCAGTATTCACAAACCATATCGAAAAAATGTATAATTAATTAATGTGACACTTTCCTACTTCTAGATCAGAGAGGAAAAAGTCAGAGTAAATTAGACTAGATTTTCAATACCATTGGTAGTAACTTATTTTGCAAAAACATTACGAGAATAACATATCCGATATCATTTGCAAAGAAAGGAATGAAATCACAAATGCGTTTGTGCAATTGCCCTTCACCTTTGGCGCATCCATATGTAGCGCACAGCACCTCTCTTTCTTCTCGTGCAACAGCGCTCTTCCACACACTTGAATTTCATTTGCACCCCTTTTCTGTCACACTAGCTTCCCTTGTTTACGTCAATCAAGTCAATTTTGACCTGCAAGCTCAATGCCTTTCTTTTGAGGATTTTACTCTCGATATTGAGCAACTCACACCACCTTGGGTCTTCACCGCGAGCACCAAGAAACAAAAAGCATCTGCCAAACATCGGCAACGACTGCATATTTATGTGATTCAATGAATAATGAGGGGGAGAATCATCCGGGAGAGGCTTGTGAGGGTGTGCAGAAGGAGGATGACCAATGAGAGGAGGAGGGCGATGGAAGGGAGGGAGGAAAAGGTGGTGCATACTGAGTTGGATTATTGAAACAACTGAGACAATAACAGTAGGGAAAGACCCCTAACCATCTTGAGAGGCACTTGCAGCAACCTGGGCGTCCTGCAGAGTGCAACAATCCAGTGAAGAATAAATAAGCATGAGTAGGAGAGAGGGAGGACACATCATTTCCATTACACACACACACACAGTGTTCCTTTACCACCACCAGAGGCAATGGTGATCCCTCCCCATTCAACTCCCCCACCTCCCACACATTCCCCTCCTTGAAATTGCCATTCCAGAAAGACTTAACAACGTCATCTGCAGGCATTTTTTAGGAAAGTTTGAAATTCCATAATACACAGGTGACAAACTCATTTCTTTCAATTGTTCCGTTTTGTTCCATTGCCAAATTGTTCCGTTGCAGCATTGGACAGGTTCCGTTTAATGCAGGTTCAATTATGTGGAATTCCTATGCCACAGTTCAGGACCAAGGAAGTTTTCCATTATGGATAAGTTTCCGCAGTATACAGGGTCCGTTATAGACAGTTTTCACAGTGGTAACTTTTTATTTCGTCAATTAGAACAATACAGAGCTCGGGCTGAGCTTAAAGCCACCGAGTGCGTCCACCGGGTTGCAGATGGTGGGTTGACCTCTAGACATGAAGAGGTTAGCTGCGAGATTGAAGCGAGTTAACTCTTCAAATAAGCAGTCGTGGACAAAAAGCGACGGCACTCCGAGGTGGTATTGGTCTATCATTGGGTAAGATAAGCCTTTAAATAATAAAGAACCTGTGAAGATGCCTTGACTTGGCGACGGGAGGCCGCCAACAAGTATGCTTCCTAGCACCCATAGGAGAGGGCAGCAGCTCTTCTTCACATGAGTGAAGGTGGAGACCACAGTGGTCGGTACAGCAACACTCATTTCACTACATGCATGGTAACATTAACTTTAACGGCTGTAGTACTGCGATGTGGAAGGCCTTGCAGGAATTCAACCATGGTACATTATACTATGGTTTCTTTATTGAAAAGTTTTCATAAACCTGCACGAAATTTCCGCAGAGAAAACAAAAATATCACCCATGATAAATCCAGGGGGGGTGTGCTTGAAACGTTCGGTATTAATTCCGGTACGTAACCAAGGACTCACTCACAGGATTCCGGTTCGTTTTGGGAAATTGGTGTGCTTGAAACTTTCGAGATGAGATATCGTTCGGGATTCGATGATTCCGTACCGGAATGGAAGCCGTGTGGTCAGAGTTGGATGAGATTGGAATTCCGTATGGAAACTGGATAAACAACATGGCGGAAGATATCGTAAATCTCTTATTATTCAGAGCTTTGGAGAAAGAAGAGAGGAGAAAAGCGGGAAATATACGTTTTCTTCGGGAACGAGAAGACGCATTCCGCATGAGCGACGAGAAACTCAAGTGTCTATTTCGTCTAACGAAACCTTTGGCGAGGGATTTAGTTGAATCCCTCACCGGTTTTATACCAGAGAGAAGACTATCTTCATCATTGAGTGTGGAGACAAAAGTAAGTAATGTATTCTGCTTTTTACCGCATTTAACTCTAATTTATTCATGTGCAGAAACTTTTTATATAATTATTTGGCAATGTCCTTCACTTACTGTCAAATATATTTGAATTAATTTCATCTTTTAAGAACGCTGTTTCAAGTATTGAATTTCATCTCACTATCATTTAAACTATCTCTATTGAAGCGTCTCCTAAGTGCATGACGGAGCTTATGATTCGTAAGAAATTGTACTTTATTTACAAAGGTCGAGTAATTAAGCAGTTTGAATTTGCCTCTAACGTCGGTGACAAATGTCGTACGAATCTCAATGTCAATATGGGCCCAATGGAATGTTTTCAATGTGTGATGGAAGTGCTCTTGTCATAAGGTTTAATCTTTAATCTGAACATTTAGCTGTGATGGGGTTTATAATATAAAGTAATCGTTCGTAAAAGCCAAACGCAATGGTTTAATATTAGGAGCTTGAAAATTTGTAGGGAGTTAGCCATTAAATATGTTAAATAAACAATTGATAATTGTTATATCATGAATTAAAAGGACACGAATCTGCTGGATTTATTTATATTTAGTTTATCCGCTTGCATTGTAGTTTGAAGTTTGTTTACTACATATAGGCGGGGCTATATTGTTATATCATCTGTGATTGAAAGAAAATAATTTGTTTATAAGTTAAATACGCATCTTTTAAGACAAATATGGTTTTTGATTCTCCTTCAGTTTCAAGCTCGGATGACTGCTATTCGTAAATAAGTTCAATTACACGGTGATTAAGTTAAGTACCTAGTACGATGGTGTTGTATACTAAACATTTGTGGGTACAGTAATTCTGCGATGAGTTATTAATGCAAGTATTTTGCATGATTGATTTTCAGGTTCTAGCTGCTCTACGGTTTTATGCCACCTGATTGTATCAATCCTGCATTGCCCAGGATATCAAAACGGCCATGTCAAGACCCAGGGTCAGTAGGGAAATAAGCGAGGTCACCAACTCCATAAATGAGCATTTATTTAATCGTTGGGTGTCCATGGATTTGAGGACCTATGGTGATTGCTGTCGCTAGTCTTTGCAATGCATATTGCTAGAAAAATATCTCTCACTTGGTGCAACATTAGAAGAGTATATTACTGGTGAACATTTTTTTCACAGTTACCTTATCAATATAAATGGACGTTTAATATAGTGAGCACTCCAAAATATGTGAAGTATTCAGGGAATTATTACAAAAAATATTTCTTTGGCATTAAATATTGCACGTTGGTTTTGTCATGGAATGGAGTGTTATCTATCGATATTCCTCAAGTAAATTTTTATGTGAATATAAAAGTCCCTGCATCGATGTGGGTGTGCTAGTAGATGATATGCCATTTTTGTCTTGCATTACTGGTAATTATTATAATAGCATCTAATTATGTAATAAAAGTGCATAAAAATAAAGAACTCAGTGGACATGAAAAGATTTCATTTAAAAAAGTTCTCCTCCATTGTACTTATTCAAAATTGTGAGTGAATTTATCCTTTTTATAATGCATCCACCTCTAAACCTAAGCAGAGAATAATTCGTGGAACACTAGAATAAAATCAGTTTTATACAATGGCCATGTATGGCATTTCTTCTGAAGAAGCAGGTCACCCACTTTTGGAATGGAGTCAATTCGGAGACAACCGGAGGTTCACTGCCAGTGTGACATACCTATATCCGGAGCTATTTCTGCAGCGTTGCCCTTTACAGCTCATTTTATATCATGTCATGACTACAGGATATTTATTTTCATTGAAAGTTTATTATTAATTCACATAATGAATGTAATTGCATAACATTGCATTAGCTGTAAAAGTAGTTTTCCAATTCTGGGAGAAAGTTTCACATTCTAAGATAATTGTAAGAAACATAGTTATTAGGAACGATTAAAATTGGTAGAATCAACTTCACTTTCACGCCCTCTGTGAGCCAAAGCAAGAATTCAGCTTTAGTGTTACCTCCTCCCAAAGTCCGGCCGCGTCTTTCGCGGTGAAGTAATTCTTTAAAATACCTTTCCTAATGTTATCGTTCTCTAAAAAATTAACCACACATATGAATTATTGATAAATATAACACATACCACCTTATTTAGCTCATTTCACATACCTTCGACGAATTGAAGAAGTATTTCCTTCTGCTCTTTAGTTATCTTCATCTTAAATAAGCGCTTCAACTCTATATCCGCCGTCCATTGTTTTGTAAAAATTTCGCCGAATTCCCAACGTTGCCACGTCTACTTTTCGAGATGGAAACAGAGAGCAACCCTCGGAACCGATCAACGGCTTGACAATTTCAAGCACACCAAATTCCGAGTGAGATGATTTCGGTACGGAATGGTCGTTCGGGAATATTCCGTACCGGAATGAATCCCGAACGTTTCAAGCACACCCCCCCTGGAAGTTAATTTTTGTAAGCACTGTGAAACATCTTACTATTTTGCCTGTGTATAGCAAAAGGTTTGAAGTCACATTAGGCACATAGGAATGCACAGGAGTATTCAGCTCCGTTCACACACTATGCCATTTATACATTCGAGGATGTGATAGCTTCACGCCTTTTTTCCATAAACACATGAATATTTTTACCTTAAAAACCAGAACTACATTTTGTTAATAGCTGATTTTGAAATTTTTGTAATATTGCATATTGTCCCATGTATTTGGGATACCCTGTTGGTTGGGACAGGCGAAATTGCCTTCCACATCCAGAACTGATGAAAACGTGGAAAAAATTCGAGCCCTTGCATACGAGAATAGGATTGATGAACTCGCTGAACAATCTGATCTTCCGTGGAGTTCAGTGCAGTGCATTTTAGCTCAAGATTTGCAAATGAGACGAATCACGGCGAAACTGGTTCTTCCACCATGACAATGCTCCAGCTCACATTTCTGTGCGTGAGATTTTGGCAAAAAAACAGCATGACACAGCGCTTCCTCACCCACCCTACTCACCAGATCTCGCACCTTGTCATTTCTGTTTGTTCTCCCCCGGATGATGAAAAGGGAAGGGGGGGAAACATTTTGGTGACCTTATGGAGGTGAAAAGGGAAAGGCGCTGCGAGACATCGGAAATGACGAGTACCCAAGGTGTTTCACGCAGTGGAAAAAACGTTTGAACCAATCTATCAGTGTAAATGGAGAGTAATTCGAAGGTGACTAACGTTTGTAACACAAAAAAATAAATTCTGAATTTTTAAAAAATTGCATCCAGTTATTTTTGGGTCCCCCCTCGTATGCCAAGTACAATATATAAAATTCTTCTTGGGATTCAGTAATTTAAAACGCGGGCAAAACAAACTGGAATTAGTGCTCAACCTAGAATTAAAAAAATGTGCCGCGAAAAATATTCCAATACAATTGAAATTTTATTACAGTAGAACCTCTTTTTTACGAACCTCTAATTTACGAAATGACACCAATTTACGAACCATTCCGCCGGTCCCGATCTTTGTATACAGGAAAACCATGTAAAATGACCTCTATTTTACGAAACCTCGATTTTATTGATTTACGAAGTGAGAGGCCGTTCCCTTGGAGTGATTGACGTCTGTTTTACGAAGTTTTTGAAATGATTTTGTAGTACTGAACTCTGTACAATGGAATAACGATCGCTGTATACCGCGACAGGAGCAGCTGAAGCCAGATAGGTAGAGATCCGTGAAATTCGCGAGACGCGATATCGCGAAATAACGCGAAATATCGCGAAATCGGGAAATAAAACGAAATTCGCCTTTTTTGCTACTTTTCCGTGAATTAGCGAAAAAATCACATGTAAAGAGTAATAATCGATTAAAGTCTAAGCCTTCATTGTTTAACGCGAAATATCGCGAAATCGGGAAATAAAACGAAATTTCGTCTTTTTCGCGATTTTTACGTGAATTAGCGAAAAAATCACATGTAAAGAGTCATAATCGATTAAAGTCTAAGCCTTCATTGTTTAACGCTGATGACGTTCATTCGCTCTATCTCATTACGATTCAAAGGTCAATTGGCTTGTTTTGTCTCGCGCATATCGATTTCGCGTAATATCGCGCAATGTAGTGATGTCTCCGCCGGAATTTGCCGTTAAATTAATCACCGCCTCTCTCTTCGATTCACATTTATCAATCCTGAAATTCTCGGAAATATCTAGAATGATGCGCTTTCTCTCCTGAAGAATTAGATATTCTGAACCAATAATGTGCTGAACACGGCCGCGGAAGATATGAAATATAAGCTCACGCGCCCGCGCGCACACGTCAATGCCAAGCAGTATTTCCGGTGACTCACCGCGACGCAGTAGACAGCGTAATTGGATAACTTGTTGCAGGAAAACCTTTAGTGTGGGCCTAATGTAACAATTTTGTAGACTTAAACACGGCCGCTGGCTGGGAACGGAAGCGCTACCAGTTGAGGCAAGGGGGGAAGTAACAGAAAAGATAGGAGGAGAGGGGGTGCTACTTATTGGCGGTTGATCGTCGGATATTCGGCGCTCCACTGAGCTTCAATGCAAAAAAAAATCATTTCGACACACCCCCAGTTCAAGTTTCCTTGTTTCCGATTGTGTTTAGTTATGCGTGCTTCTTTCACTGCCTTTCTCGTTATGTAAAATGCTTTATAAAAGTATAAGCATTCACAAAATGTGTACCAAAAATAATAAAACGCCTAGAAATGCGCAAAAATTGTAACATTATAATAACACCGCCAAGATTTTCATAACACCGAAATCACATAGTTTTAAAACGAATTTTAGCAAAAAAAAACCACTTTCACGGACCTCCACACAGGATCCATATTTTCTCTGGAATTATTTAAAATTAGCTTTAAGGTAGCCGCCGCAACACCAATTCAGAGCTTACTTCAGCCTAGGCTTTCACTTGAAAATAGCATTCCCGTAGGAAGTTCGTTGCTGCAGCTGTCGTGGAGTTTAGTTTCATTAAAAAATACTAATTTTGCAATAATAAATTACTTATATTCAAATATTGATGCAATTTGATTATTTAATTTTTCATTTGAAGTGTTTTACGTCGTTAGGTTAGTAGTTAGAATTCGCGATCGCTTTCTGTAGCCGCGAGTAAATAGTTCTCTCAAATCACCGCTAGATGTCAGAACTGTAGAAAGCATATTATAAAAGAGGGAATTTCAAATTTACTCGAGTGAAGTTCTAAAATTGACTTAAATCAGCTGTGGAATATTATTAAATGTATTTCAAACAATGCGCTTTCTTCAAAAAAGGCATTTTCTGGTCTATTCAGGGAAATATACTGGGTTAGTTGGAACTTTGTTTTGAAATTTCCTAGTTAAAATGTATCCCTGGCTTTCCCATGTTAAAATGGCTTCTTTAAACAAAAATTGACTAGCACAAAATATACCTCTTTCGTTAATTAATGCATAACTGCATATGCTTAAAATACACTGCGGGATGAGTTAATTCTCTTATTCCCCTTATTTTGAGATTTACCAACCAGCTACAAGAACTTACATCAGTTGCAGCAGCCAAGTTCATACCATTATAAATTTCTAGAAAAATATCCACCTGTTTCTTTTAATTCATGGCTGTTTCATTCTCTTTTACTAAAGTGAGTGTCCTAGCCTTAGGAATAACGCCTATGCTATACAGCGAATCAATACAATTGAGGTGTAATTTTTAAATCCTTTCAATTTATTGCAAATACACTGCACACAGAGAATTTCACGTAATATTTGTTGTTTTTCCCTGAATGAGCAGATGACTATTATTTGTTATAGTAATTAGTTTGATTTCAACCCTAACATAACTATTTGACAAGTTAAGTGCAGCATAGTGTTTAATTGCATTGAAAGTATAGTCGCATTCTTGTCAGCAGAGTTTTAGTAGATGTACATTTGTCACAGATCAAGTCTCTTATGTGCATGATGTGCCTCCATGCTGTGCGAGGTGTTGCCAGAGCATGGGAGTGTCACCGCAATAACTATTTCCTACTGTTGGAGATCAGCTGGTTTTGGTGACACATCAGTTCCGGAGACAGAGGAGTTAGTGGAAGATAACCTCCATTTTACAAACCCTCTGATTTACAAAGCTCAAATTTTTGGGTCCCTTCAACTTCGTAAAATAGAGGTTCTACTGTACGTACTTAGCAGTTATGAATGACACCTCATGCTCCCTACGTAAAGAAATGCAGAGACAACAAAGTATGCAAAAATAAAGCATTTAAAGAGAGCAGCAAAGGGTGGCAGGTTGAAAGAAAATAGATAACAGTAATTAAAATAGAACAAAACAACTCTTAAGAGGCAGGTAGTTGTAAAAGGAGGCACGTTCCAAAAGTAAGAATACAACACTTGTTAAAAATTGAAAAATGAATATATTTTAATGAAATTTACATGGTGTATGCCAAAATATGTTATTTCTCCACATAATCGCTGTCGAGATCGATGCACTTTTGAATTCAGGGCACCAGCATTTGAATACTCTCTCATTGTTTACCTTCTGCTCTAACTCGAGAAGCCACTTTTTCAGTGTCTGCATCATCATTCGAAAAGTGCTGCCCTCTCAGGAAAAGATGGTAATGCGAGTGTGCCAGGTCCAAGGGTGGGCCCTATGCCCCCACGGCACGAGTGGCATTGGCGTTCTCATACGAAGGAGTGGCACACCACCGGTCACAGCATTCCCATCCTTTTGTCTTTTTTCAACTTCTTCATCAGTGTCTGACCACACGCAGCAGCACTGATGGTGGTCCCTTTGGGCATCAAATCGACCAACAAGAGCCCATTATGCTCCCAAAAGACCAATGCCATGATTTTCCTCCCTGAAAACTGAACTTTGAATTTTTGGCTGTTGGATGATGGGTATGGCGCCACTGCCATCTTTTTGACCTCGGAGTGTAGAGACACTCCCACGTTTCGTCCCCAGCCACAATTGAGTCGAGAAAGGATTCACCCTCAGTTTGAAAACGTTCAAGAAATTCACATGCAGCCGAAATGCAATACTTGCTGTGTTCCGGAATCAACATCTTTGGCACCCACCTCCCACACACAACTTCCTAAAACCACGTCTTTCCACCATCATTTCACCCACGAGACTTCATTGAACATGAGGGAAACTTTGTTCATAGGTGTCAAGAGTCGCACAACGATCATAGCAAACCTTTTCTTCCACCAGCTGTGCAAGCTCTTCTGAAATGACAGAGACGGTCTCCCACGCCTTTCTTCGTTGCGGGTGTCGTCATGGACTTCCTTAAATAGCCTCACTCACTTGGTAACATTCTGACGATTTATTACCTCGGATCCATAGGTTTCCACAAGCCGGTGACGGTTGTTGGCCACCAATTCATTACGCAAAGTGAGGAACTGAATGACTGAGCGAATCTCACACCTGCAGTAGGGGGAGCAAGTGGAGGATGAATAGGTTGACATGTTACATTTTGTACGGGACGGAGGTGCTCGACGACGTCGTACCTTGACCATTAGGAAACTCTCTACATGCCCACGTGCCAACTTTGAAAAGAAAATCCCTATGTCTTACACAGCCCTTGTATTCTCACCTTCTGGACATCCCCCGTACTTGCAAGCACTGCCTCCCCCTGTCTGTATTTACACAAGGTGACATAAGTATGCTATTCCCTAATGTTTGCAACACTACATACCAACTTGAACACCAGGAGCTTAAATTGGTCAAAACATAAATTTTTGACATTTTGGACTCTGTGATAATGAGAAACCACTCATAAAAGAATCATATAATTGCAACACTACCTTACTTCCATGTCTACATTGCAATTACAGCTTATAAATAAAAATGCTTACCTGATGAAAAATGTCTGGGTTGCCAGGGGCATAGATATGGGGCAGGTTGAGCTCCAACTTGTTCACAAACTGAGGCCAAAAGCTGTGAGCCAAGAAATCAAAGGCCTCCAAATTCCTGTGGATGGGATAAAAGGAAGCAGTCAATTGAAGAGGGCAGTGGTCACCACCACTTACGAATCTACAGATTCATGGCAACAAAGAAAAAGGAAAGCGCTTCCAGAGAAATAATCCATGTGTCCACGGCATCCCTCAAAAATGTTGTGCTTAGCTCTCCACAAAGATGAACATGATTTTTTGGCAATAATTTTTGGAAGCTCTTCTTCACATTAAAACTGGAAATTTTGTTTTTCCACCCACAATACATAATATAATACCAAGGTTTTGATGATACAACTTCATCATCAGGTAATAACTACAGAAGAGTTGGTCACTTACATACTAGTACATAATTGGAGAAGGAAAGTCTTGACACACATGGTGAGGAAGTGTCAGGGTTGAATGGGTTGAAAGTGTTCAGGCAGAGGAAGTTGAAGATACTAGGTTTGAATTGGTGGAATTGCTTATTGGCAAGGGCAAAGAAAACTATGTCATTCCACTATAGAAGACAAACTTTTTATCATTGTTGACCATGGTTTCCATGGTGATGCACACCATCACCAAGAGGCAATGCACCCCGAATAGGACCCAAAAGTGGAGGGAGAGGATTTTGGTCACATAAGAAGAATTGGGAGGGAAGTACAAGAGTGTGGTGCTCTGTATTTTAGAGAACTTAATTGGATTCTGCTTTATTCAGCTTGACGATACAGACGTGCATCTAGCTACTACAGTTGAGCACCCTTCATCCGGGAATCCCTAATCCAGGAACACCCATAATCTGGCAATTTTTCCACAACCACCTTGTCATAGTGGAAAATGCAGAAAATTTTTTACCAAAACATTGCTTCATAACCTGCCGATATATTACCCCATTCTTAACGTTAATTTTCCAATTCTCAGAATCAGAATAATTTAAACATATTAATTTCTGGTACTTCGTGCACACTGGAATTATTCCGCAACTTGAACTAAACATACAACATTGAAGACATCGCCACGGCGGACTGCGACTAGTTCACAGATCGGCAACTTTCAATGGCGGGCACAATTTTGATTGACCACAGGACGTAATTTGATAAAATTATTTGTTATCTGCTTATGTTTCTCCCTAACCATGTCTAATCTATACAGTTGTGGCAACAGCAGAAGAGTGAGCATCAGTACAAAACATTAACAAATGTAGAAGTGCAAGTTGTGAAAAAGCTTGACAACGTTGCATCAATGCACCGATCGGTAACGCGTTTGTCAGAAACATAGTGCGCGGGTACTTCAACAGTATAACGATATAACACATTAAGAAGCAGAAAGAGAAAATCCTCAAAATTTTACAGTTACAAGTGACATGAAGAAATAGACGACAGAAAGAAAAAACTATGAAAGACGATTTAAGTGTTGATTTTACCATGAGTGGTTTCGATAGCGTCGAGTGAAGGGCTTAGTATTTTTGGCCAAATGCTAATGAAGCAGGCTAAACTATTTCAGAAACAGATATAATCTAAAAGACATAATGTGGGAAATTTTGCGTGCATGGAATAGTATTTCACAGTCAGTTGTAAAACACGCGCGGTTTAAATTGTGGCCTGCTTTGAGGCTTGATGTAGATGAATTAAGTGGGGATTTCAAATGCTTTCATGTTTATGATGATAAACGTATGATGACGGAGTTGGTTGACTGTACAAACATCATCCATAACCCTGAATTAAAGGAAATGGAATTGGTAGATTTAGAGGAATGGATACTTAGCGGCCACGATTCTCTCACCACACAACATATTTTCACCGATGATGAAATCACTGAAATTGTAATTCACAACAATAAATCTGAGTGGGGATGAAGATGACGAGGCTGAAATTGTTGAAGAAAGACTACAATTAATAATGATCTTTAAATAATCATCCAGTCAGGTCGCCACCCCACTAATCGACTTGAATACACTGTCACGAAAAAGAATTACAGACATATCCTTCATAATGCCAAAAGGACCTTCAACAGCCATAGAATCAATAATGTTGAAAACAAAACCAGAGAAATCTGGCAAATTATCAAAGAATCTAAACATCACGATAGCACCATGTCAGACTAAACTTTTTGATTCTCAGGATAATATTCTTGATAATAAATCTCAAATAGCTACTGCCCTAAATGACTTCTTTTTGTCACATCAATCACCCAATATCACACAATACATGAAATATTCTCAAGCAACAAGCCCTCACAACTCCTTATTTCTCTATCCTTGCTCGGACTCAGACCTACAGAATGTAATCCATAAGATAGGCAACAAGGTCATTTCTGGCAATGACAGGATTCCAGCTGTCATAATAAAACAGTCTTTTCACGCGATTAAGGTTCCATTATTATTTACAATTAATGCATCTTTACGGTTAGGTATATTTACAAGTCCTCTCAAAGCTTCTATGGTTATTCCTCTGTGCAAAGGAAAGGGTAGTCAACACATGAACTCATATTGACCCATTTCCTTACTAAATCAATCTGGCAAAATTTTTGAAGTTGTTTTAGTTTCCCGTCTTATAGCATACTTAGAATTCCAAAGTTTACTATCCACATCCCAACATGGCTTTGGGAAATCAAGGTCCACTGCTACCACCACAAACCATGTTGTGAATAAAATATTAGCTGACTTGGACAGCAGGCTAGAATCCCTCATCTTATTGTTTCATTTTTCTAAAGCCTTCAATTGTGTAAGTCATAATCTTTTATTGCAAAAACTTGAAACTTTTGGCATCAGAGGTACTGCACACAGTTAGATTAAATCTTATCTAACCGATAGGAATCAATTGTTGTTCTTACAGTAGATGGGGCCAACTTAGTGTACCCTAATAAAAAGAGACGTTTCAGGCGTTATATGGTGGAATAACATAATTAAATGAGTTTGGCAATTTTCCACAAAAAAATTCTTTACTTCGACCGGTTTCGATGTGATACATCATCATCAGGTGGGTCACCTGATGATGATGTATCACATCGAAACCGGTCGAAGTAAAGAATTTTTTTGTGGAAAATTGCCAAACTCATTTAATTAGTGTACCCTGAAACAAAAGTTGCCTCGGGCATTCCACAGGGTTCTGTTCTGGGCCCAGTGCTGTTTCTTTTATTTATAAATGACCTTCCAGATATGTTCAAATCAGTACCAGGCGTACTTCCAGTACTGTACACTGATGATGCCAATATTTTAGTGTCTGCCTCATCCATTGAAAGTTTGACTTCAAGATCCTGTAATGCTGCACTTCTCCTACAAGAGTGGTGTAGCCAGAATCCCCTCCTCCTCAAAGTGGAGAAATCAAATTTAATTTATTTCTCTAATAAGAATCAACACCAATCACATATCTCTGTTAATATTGATGGTAAACCTATTCCACAAAATAATAGTTCCTTAGGTGTCACTCTGGATCGTCAAGTCTCTTGGGAGGATCATATTCAGAAACTCCACAGCAAACAGAGTTATGTTTTTTGATTCGGTCTATTAGACAAACTGTTAGCAATGATGTACTATTGTCAATTTATTATGGGGAATTTTATTTCCAAATATTGTTCAGTATTCTCCCGACACCCAATTCTAAAATAATAATCAAAATTCAAAAGAGGATTCTGCGACTGAGAGGCAAAGCACCTCTCAGCACCATGTCACCCTCTCTTCCAGAAATTTTGTATTTTGTCTCTTCCCTGTGCCTATATGTTTCTGCAATTGTTTGTGTTCAAAAAATCTTTCACATTTTGCTACTAATAACAATTATCACTCTTATTATACCAGGTCTACTGACACCCAACACACACATGTAAGAACAAAAAGTTCTGGTTATGTCCCCTGGAATTTGGGCCTCTTACTATACAACAAGGTTCCTCGTCAAGTTCCTCGTGAGTGCAAAGACCATGATCCTCTTCAAACGCAAGCTTCGAGAATTTCTGCTGAGAAAATTGTTTTACTCTGTTGATGAGTTTCTCTATTCATAATTTTTGCATTTGTATGCTTTACCCACCATGACATGTCCTATTCTTTACTACAAATCGCTGGACAAATAAAATGTACCTATTATAATTATTACCAAGCACCTCATCTCCTCCCCACTTTGCCGTATGAGGGGGTGGGGAGGAGGAGAGGATAAGGGCTGATCCGCAATGTAAGAGGGGGGAGTGTGAAGAGAACAACCTTTTGTTGGCCACAGAGCAGCCATTTCATGCCAAGTCATGGCATATTCCGAGCTTTTCCAATGCATCCAACTTCTGACCTTTCTCATCTATAAGCAGTATATGTGGCACAGCAAATTGCTGTCATGCTCGTTTTCCACTAAATGTTTTGCAAACTGTGAATTTCCGCTATTGTGAGTGAAACTAGCCCAGTGGTCTTTCATCAATAATTTCTCCCCATCAGCCCAATAAATATAGTATTGCAGTCTGAGCAACTGTGTTTTTACACTCAACTTCTTTGCAAAGGGTCAACTCTATCTTTGTGGCTTCATTAAATAAGCTGTCAAGTATACTTATGCTGTAAACAATGCTGCCTTGATGATGCATATAGGAAGAAAATGTTGTGTTCTTAGGGGGATGTGGCCAAGAAAAGGAATTCTCCACCATTGCTGCTCATCTATGGGTGCAGTTCTGTGAATGGCTTCCTGTTCAACAGAGTACAGAGAAGATATTGAAACTTCCGGAAAGGCCACAGATATGGCACTTACGGTGGAACTATGGTCTTCTCTGACTACTTCATCATCTGGTTGAACAAGGCCGTCTGTAGCGACAGACTTGCATCCTTGACCCCTTCATCATGCACATCAGTTCGGCCATCTTTAAATTTTGGACACCATTCACACACAACACCATAAATCACAAAGTTTTCTCCATACACTCGGCTCATTCTTCGATGAATTTCTGCAGCAATATTCTCTTCTCCTTGCAGGAAACGAATAACGCTTCGCAATTCGCACTTGGCGGGAGAATCAATCGAGGCGACCATGTTTATGTGACTCACCACAGACAACTTAAGTTCGGCAGTGACAGAGCATGTTGTGGTACACGGGAGACGATGTACAGTTGCCTACTACTGTGCACAGCACAGGCGTTTATGCTGTGTGATCGGAGGCTGAAAATAAAACTGCCCTAGTAGTTATACTCCTCATTTATTTTAATAGGATTTAATTCTGTTTGTGCTTCAATAATACCTTAATGGCCTGTGCATAGCTTAACTGAGGCAATGCTGAATAAGCACATAACTAGATTTGTAATAAAGCACAGTGATTATGTACCACATTCGTAAGTTCACTGAAATTGAAAGGATTTTATTCTTGGGTAATAACATAAATCCAAAATATGGAAAATTCATTTACATTAAATTTTGAACAACTATGTAAAATCAGAGAAGCATTACTTATACCCATGTCAATGGAATCTTAAGTGAGCAATTGTACTTTCCAAAGAAGAGTACAGGCCATCCCATCTCCCTGCTTACCTAACATTCTCACCTCTATCATTGGAGAAGCCTGGCTGGTCAAGTCAATGTCTGCCTGCTTGAATAACCAGTGGTTTTGGGGTTGAATCATACTCACTCTTCTCACATGGGTATTGTGAATGATTGCTAATCAGTCAAGTGGAATATATTGAAGTGAAAAATCACTAAGTTATATAGCCATTAATCCCCCTAAAATACTATTGCCATGAGCCCAATTACTATTCTCAATGACCCATCATCTCTCAATATCTAATTTAATAACTTTTTTACTTGGTTGTGTGAACAAGAGATGCTCATGGAAAGTAATGTATAAGATGAATCACAATAACACTGGTTGAATTTATAAATACTAAAGAACCTTTGAAAAGGCCTCAATTAATTATGTGATACTGTTGTGGTCAATACGAGGAAAGGTAGTGACTGAAGATTGAATGTATTTGAGATGTAGATGGTAATGGAAAGAACAATTTTTACCCAGAAAGGAAGATAATTGAATATCTGTAATGTGTTGAGAGAAAAGCAGCTGTTATTATAATAAATAAAGATTTTTATTTATATTTTTTTCTTTTTGAAAATTCCTTGAGTTCACCTATATTAAGGCTGAAAGTGGGTAAGGATTTGTAAGCTGAATGGTAAGATCCATCATAACAATGTTTGTACAGAAGTGTTCAACATTGTCTCTAATACAATTTGATTGAGTTTCTAAGATGAATACTCATTGACCAAGATGACTTGTGTGACCTTATGTATCCACACTATACCTGACCACAATGCTAGAAAATAAACTTAAATGTTAGTTATCTCCTTTCAACATAAGTTGAGGGAATGCATCCACTCGGCTAGTGGTTTCAGTGCTTCTGTCATTTCCTGGATAGCACAACTGATAGGTTTTACTCAGCCCTGTAACGTCTGATATTTGTTTTGTTTGTTTGTGGGTTGCTGGGGGAGTGAAGCGGGGGGATTGTTGATTTTTTTGGTGGAGAGGAAGAATAAAGGGGAGAGTCTGAGAAGCAGCGTTTTCTTTATTGAAATTAGTGTTCTCCCGTAATATTTGCCCAACGTTACAGACATAGACGCGAACCCTGTTGATTTTCTGGCGAGGAGGACGGGATTACGGGAGTCATACTGAGTAGGCTACAGATGGTGTAAATACTCGCAGCAATTGTTGGAGGGTTTCGAAGGACAACGTATTTTGGAAGCAGATCAACTACATCTACGTTTTCTGGTTCGGGGAAGGTGTCACGAGGTTTGCTCGAACAGGTGTCGTGGGAAAGTGTGACATCGTGGAGTTAGCGTGTGAAAGGAGCTCTGAGCTGCTGTGACATCTCGGCTTCATTCGTTGGCAGAAGATCTGTAACTGATTGCGTCGGTGTGGCGCTGGGCTGCAGAATAGCTGAGTGCCTTTTTGTCAGGCGGTGGTACATCCAGGTGCTGTTCGAGACTTCCACATAGTAAAGCAAGTCTTTTTTTGTTTTTCGATTATGAAGTAATTGTCCTTAATTGCGTATTTGGCTAGATTCCCCAAGGATATACTGCGAAAGGTCGTTTGTGAGCTAGGGATTGTCATGGAAGAGAATGCTAAGGTCGTGGCGGATAAGCAGGCATTAGTTAAGAGTGAAAATTATGATGAGGAATTGGTGAAGGGGATGTTAAATTTTTTCGCAGAAGAGAAAAGGCTCGAACGAGAGGCGGAAGAGAAAAGGCTCGTAAAAGGCTTGAACGTGATGCAGAAGAGAGAAGATTAGAACATGAGAGGAAGCTGGGAGAGGCCGAACGACAGAGAAGTTAAATCCAATTAGAGATGGCAAGGTTAAGAATTTCGCAGACCAATTATAGCCACGGGTCTGATGGATCGGGAGGGGGTAATATTCAGAGAGTATCACCCAGGATAGATTTGATACGGCACATGGATAAATTTGACCCTCGAAGTGAAAATATCAGCTTGTACCTAGAACGATTTGAGAGGCAGGCTGATAGAGCTGGTATTCCGGAACATGAACTGGTTTTCTATCTGATGGGGTTGCTACCAAACGAGATCGATGATGTGATTTCTCGGGAGCCCCGTGAAAGGGCTGACAGTTATGAAGTTGTAAAAACTTTACTTCTCAAGAAATATAAATTGAGTGCAGAGATATTCAGACAGCTGTTCTTCCAGCAAATTAAACATGGTGTCTACTAATATATGGAAAAGAAATTCAAGACTTTTTAAAGACTTTTCAAGACCAAAATTTTAAAATTCCAGATCAAAAAAGCTAACTTCTTGATGTGTCATCGTGACGGTCAATAGTTCAATGCCCAGTCTTGTCTAATTTTTCACTTAGAATTGGCCATCTTATTATAGCCACATTATTAGAAGTACAAGCACAGCACCTTATCTATTTCATTCATGATTAAACCCCTACTAGAAATTAAAACGATGAATACTCGACATGGACCGTACTGTGACATTCACGGCTGTTATTGAGGAATGCACGGCAGCACGCCGCAGGGTGGTGCAGGATCCTTAGTAATTGGTATTTTGGATAAAAAATGCTCAATTTATATGAAATTTGGTCTACAGTAGAACCTCTATTTTACAAAGTTGAAGGGACCCAAAAATTTGAGCTTTGTAAATCAGAGGGTTTGTAAATTGGAGGTTATCTTCCACTAACTCCTCTGTCTCCGGAACTGATGTGTCACCAAAACCACCTGATCTCCAACAGTAGGAAATAGTTTTTGCGGTGACACTCCCATGCTCTGGCAACACCTCGCACAGCATGGAGCAATTTCCATGGAGGCACATCA
Source organism: Platycnemis pennipes (assembly GCA_933228895.1). Classification (NCBI taxonomy): domain Eukaryota; kingdom Metazoa; phylum Arthropoda; class Insecta; order Odonata; family Platycnemididae; genus Platycnemis; species Platycnemis pennipes. The sequence continues at coordinate 137,251,332 of OW121853.1, read as the reverse complement.
TGCACATAAGAGGCTTGATCTGCGACAAATGTATGTCTACTAAAACTCCGCTGACAAGAATGCGAGTATACTTTCAATGCAATTAAACACTATGCTGTACTAAACTTGTCAAATTAGTTATGTTAGGGTTGAAATCAATCTATTTACTATAACAAATAATAGTCATCTGCTCATTCTGGGAAAAAAACAACAGATATTACGTGAAATTCTCTGTGTGCAGTAAGGTGGTCCAAAATCGCAAGAAAAAAATAAAAGTTAAAAATGTTCATCTCCACATTGCTGCCCTTGTTCCACTAGGTAAACTGAAATACCATGCCGAAATTTGGATCAATAAGATGATGTTTAGGGGTCCCTATGATTTGAGCGTTTTGAAGAAATAAGCACTTTTTAGCAATAGCTTCTAAAGTTTGCCATTTACAGGTTCCTGTCAGAAAATTTCTGGACTATTCCAATGTACTGTAAATAAACAAGAAGTTTTACTTGGTTATATCATTTCTCAAAAGATAATAGCATGTTCCAGTGTTTACTGAGAAAATATTTCCATAGAACAACACTAGAAAGCAGTAGCAGAAGAGAACCTATAGTATTACCTAGGTATTCTCATCAAACTCACAGGCGGCCATTCTGTGCCAGCTGTCAGTGTCATTGTCATACTTTGTAAATCTCTATTCTAATACAACACAAGGTATATATAATTAATAATTCCTAGATTTTAGAATGAATCACATAATATAAAGGTAGAGTAATAAATATTTAAATTGACGTATCGAGTACCTAAGGGACCTACCTAACTTTTGGAGCGCATGTTTGCTAAGGTTAATATGGTAGATCTTATATCTACCATATTAAATCTCTTGGTTGCAGGCAGATGTGGCTCAATGGAAAGCCTACTGAGTCACTGCCCAAATCTAGACTTTCAAAACGAAACATGTTACAACGACTTGTTGTCCACCACATTAACCAAAATTTGGGCTTAAAAAAAGGTATAAGAGCCATTGTTGAGGATGCACTGAAAATTTGGGGTATGGCAAGAATTCCTACTCAAAGAATAAATGCGATTGAAATAAAACTTAATAAATTGTACTCAGACAAAATGTGCGGGCTCTAGTATTTGACACAACAGCTGCCGACACAGGCCTGAAGAGTGGAGCATGTATGTACTATTCTCGAGGAGAGTTTAGGAACTAGTCTTAAGTGGATTCCATGCAGGCAACATGTACTTTAAATCATGTTGTCTTCTTTTTTACCTCAGCATTTGGAGTTAGTGGGGGTCCAGGTGTCGCAATATTCAAGCATTTCCAGAAACAATGGCCTCGTATCGACAAGCTAATATATTCTCAAGGCAGTGATGATCTGTATGATTCCAATGAAATCAAAATGTTAAGAGGAGAAATGATGGGATATTATGCTGCTATTTTAGAAGACCCAATTAAGTCAAAGCAGCCTCGAGATGATTACCTCGAGCTTTTACAGTTCTATTATACCTTTCTTGGTGGTCAAAGTCCTAATGGATCCAAAGAGAAATTGCGAGCACCTGGTGGCTTGCACAACGCACGTTGGACGGCAAAGGCTATTTATTCCCTTAAAACTTACTTATTTAGAGATCAGTTCACCCTTACAGCTGGAGAAAAAAAAAGGAATCACTGAAGTAAGCTTGTATGTAGCTCTCATCTACGGTTGGCATTGGAATGAGGCCCCCAAAGCTGAGAAAGCTGTCATGAATGACGCGATTCTTTTAAAACAAATTGAAGCTTATCCCAGCTGCAATGTTAAGCTGCAATGCTGCTTTGGTAGCTTTTCACCGCCATCTGTGGTTCTTTTCAGAGCATTTGGTTGGACTTCCCCTCTTTGATTCCCACGTCTGTGACTCTACCAAAGTTAAAATGGTTACCAACCTACAGCGCCCACCAAAAGAGGCTCTTAAGAGAGCTGAGAGTAAAACATTTAAACATGACACTCCTCTGGAAACATATGTGACACAGCGAACTGCAGAACTCTTTGACATTCTCCATAAAGATGGGAATGAAAAGGCTGCTTCATTTCTTTGCAAATAACCTAAGTTGTGGGATTCGGATCCCGATTACATACAACTCAAACAGGCTGTTCACAAGATGAAAGTAGTTAATGACTGTGCTGAATTGCCCTGATACAAACATTCAATATGTTGTATAACCAAGAATGAAGGCTAGTTTCAGTATCTTCTTTGGATTGTTAAATCACACCAAACCACATAATCAACTTGTAAGAGGGCATTACTCATGGCTGACGATGATGATGGTAAAGGGGCTTAGTGAAAAAACATATTATAATCTTGTATTGAACATACCTTTTACCTTTTTAGAGACTTATTTATGGTCACAGTAAATGCATCATGATCATTTAGCATTATTTATGTATTCAGTTATTTCACCATTAAATTTTTTTATTAAAATATTATTGTTTTAGTTAAAAATCCGCATTCACCCAAAAAGTGCTCAATCATAGGGACCTCTAAATATTAACCAATTTGCCTGAATTTTTTTTCATAGCTTTCTAACACCAATTGAAACAGGGGCAAACATGTGGAGCGGGTGTTTAAAAAATATTTTTTTCTTTTGGACCACCCTAGTGTGCAGTGTATCTACATCAAATCGAAAGGATTTAAAAATTACACCTCAATTGTATTGATTCGCTGTATAGCATAGGCGTTATTCCTAAGGCTAGGAGACTCACTTTAGTAAAAGAGAATGAAACAGCCATGAATTAAAAAAAAACAGGTGAATATTTTTCTACAAATTTATAATGGTATGAACTTGGCTGCTGCAACTGAATTAAGTTCTTGTAGCTGTTCAGTTGGTAGATCTCAAAATAAGGGGAATAACTAATAAGAGAATTAACTCATCCCGTAGAGTATTTTAAGCATATGCAGTTATGCATTAATTAACGAAAGGGGTATATTTAGTGCTAGTCGATTTGTGTTTAAAGAAGCCATTTTAATATGGGAAAGCCAGGGATGCATTTTAACTAGGAAATTTCAAAACAAAGTTCCAACTGACCTAGTATATTTCAGTGAAAAGACCAGAAAATGCGTTTTTTTAAGAAAGCGTATCGTTAGAAATAAGTACATTTAATAATATTTCGCCACTGATGAAAGTCAATCTTAGAAATTCACTCAGTTAATTTGAAATTCCCTCTTTTTTAAGATGCGTTCCACAGTGCTGACATCTAGCGGTGATTATGAGAACTATTTACTCGCGGCTACAGAAAGCGATCGCAATCTAAAAGACGCGATCGCATATTCTTACCTAACGACGTAAAACACTTCTAATGAAAAATTAAATAATCAAATTGCATCAAGATTTGAATATAAGTAATTTATTATTGCAAAATTAGTATTTTTAATGAAACTAAGCTCCACGACAACTGCAGCAAACAACTTCCTACGGGAATGCTATTTTCAAGTCAAAGGCTGAACAAAGTTCTGAATTGGGGTGCGGCGGCTACCTTGAAGCTAATTTTAAATAGTTCCAGAGAAAATATGGATCCTTTGTGACGACGAGTTAGGTATTCACAATACACAAAATGATAGAAAAGGAATAGAAATTACCAAGCACTAATCCGATTATTTTATGAAGTGGGGCATTGTTTTCGAGAAGTAGGCGTCGTGCCATGCGTCTTTGAACATTTTTTCCTTGGATCATATAATTAGGATTGAATTGCGATTTGGATGATCAGTCTCTGGGATTTTTGCTACAGTTTAAGCACTTCAAAAAACACTATGCTCACATTCGATTTTTCCACATTTTCCCATATGAAGTACTTGGACCGAGGGCCCTCTCAACATGACCTATCTGGCTTCAGCTGCTCCTGTCGCGGTATACAGCGATCGTTATTCCATTGTACTGAGTTCAGTGCTACAAAATCATTTCAAAAACTTTGTAAAACAGAGGTCAATCACTCCTAGGGACCGGCCTCTCACTTCGTAAATCAGTAATATCGAGGTTTTGTAAAATAGAGGTCATTTTACATGGTTTTCCTATATACAAAGATTGGGACCGGCGGAATGGTTCGTAAACTGGTGTCATTTCATAAATAAGAGGTTCGTAAAAAAGAGGTTCCACTGTATATAGTTTTAGAGGTCGCTGAATATGAATTTAAATTCAAAACTTTTGTAAACTAATTTTTCGCAAAAAGTTTTGCAATTGTTTTACTTAAATTAACTCTTATTTAAAACATCACAATTAATGTGAACAAATATATGTTTTCTCAGTCGCTGAATGCTAATTTGATGTTCATATTTTCGCTAATTACTTTTTCACAAAAGTATTTGCAATATTTTTATTACTTGGATTAAACAAACTCAAAATTCTCGTTTCATTAAAAATTATAGAACAAAGGTTCTCTTGATCTCTGAACACGAATTCAATGTTGATATTTTCAGAAATTAATTACTTTTGCAAAAATATAAAAGTGAGTTTTTCCAAAAAATTTTCTTTATTTTTGAGCAATAAATTATCTAAAAATAATAATTTTGCAAATTATATTTGCAATATATGAATAAACAGTTAAATAGCACTCACCTTTAGTTACAAAACTCATTTTTCAGAACAAGAATCGAGGCAATACACGTTATATTAGAGAGAATTGAAGGTGAAGCTGTGCCTGCTCCTTTTCATATGATGCACTTGTTACCAGTGCAACATTTTATCTTATCTACTAGAGGAGTAGCAACAGCGATATGTCCTTACTTAAGTTGGTTTTGAATTCGTCAATCGGTGCATCCAAAGTATATGCACAAAAACCCTATATAGAAAGTTTTTCTAGACTCATAAATCCAAGTATTAGGGATGCTGCACCACTGTGCAGCGTACACAGCGGTCGGGTTCGCGCCGTCCCGTGTGAAAGGAGCCTTTGAATGAAATGATGTCCGTCGCCAGTCCAACCAAAGGCACCTCTTGAGCACACACCAACTCGAAGACTGACGAACCAACTCAACTCCAGCTGGCGAATGCCGAGTTCTCCAGTAAAAACGAACGATTTTGTTGCAAACTCGCACATGCCGACAGATGAACTAGACTTTCCGGCGGCTTTCGAGCTAGCGAGTTCACCATCAGATGAATAAACAAGACATTCCACCGCACTAGCTGGCAAATGGCGAGTTCTCCAGTATATCATCCAGGAGCCAACGACATATTCGTCGGCGGCGGCACGTATGGCGTCGTCGGCGACAACATAATATAATGAGTGAAAGTTTCTCGGGTCTTCCACCGAGTGAAAGGCTCCATCCAAGGAGCCAAGGAGAGTAGAGAACTCTAGAGTTCTCTACTCTCCTTGGCTCCACCTCTGCCTACCTTTCGGAAAACGACTCGTTTTCCATCTTCAGGGCTGTGAGCCAGTACCATCTTCACGGCCCTGAAGATGGAAAATCGTTTTCAGAAACGTTGGCAGAGATGGAGCCTTTGACCCAGTGGAAGACCCGAGAAACTTACACTCATCTAATCCGCTGGGAAAACACCAAAACATAATATAATGTTTTCACTTTCCTAATGGGAAATGTTAATAACAAAATGGCAAATGGTAAGCTTTACTGAATGGATGAGAGAAAGAAAACATTCCAATTCCACAGTAAAGTTAATTAATCCCACCCGATTATGATTATGCACAGCATAGAAACTTAGGACACGATGGTTTAAATATAATATTTCTAGTGGAATTTAATCGAGTTACACCCTCAGAGGCATGGCAAAACGCAAAATGTCACAATCGTACTAGAGTACGATCTATGGATCGCCTTAATCTTTGGGAGCGTTGTAATAACCACGGTCAAGGTCATTCTTTCGAAATAGCATTCATGGGCAGGAGGGAAGTATACGATCTTCAACCTGCAACCGACCGAGCCGATTTGTCACGTGGCGGCATGCAGGAAACGGTGCCCATGTCTAGTACAATCGAACAACGAAAGTCACGAACTTACAAATACTGACCAGAGATGTTTAAAATAACACCTCTTTGATAATGACAAATAAAGAAAAAGGGAAACAATGTCTCATTTCGTAATGCTATGTCTGCCATTCCAATTTTTATCCAGACGATTTTCAAGCAACCATTTTTCCCGATTTTTGATTATTTTTTAGCTACTTTCCGACCTTTTTCAGATTTTTTCCCAACGTTAATAAATTTCTGACTTTTTCTCGGATTCCAGACTTTTCCCGACTGGTAGACACCCTGTTAAACTAAGTGTTATGGCGTGGAGTGATATGGTGTATAAGCTGACTAATTACTTCCAAGGATGGATTGAGGGTATGGGCGTGGATTCCTATAAGGAGTTAAAGAAATAAATGGTGACCGACGTACTGAAAAGAAAAGTTCCCGTGGAGGTGCGAGATCACTTCATAGATGAATGGCCAAGTTTCAAGGATCCAAGTGTGTTGGCTGAGAGACTGGACAGTTTCGATGCCATTAGAGAAACCATGGGTCGAAAGAAGACCACGGATCGTTACCTCCAGGATCAACAACAATCTAAAAATACCCAGTTGGCCAAGCCGAAGTTTGAAGGGAGACGAGAAGGGAGGAGCCTTAGAAGGGAGGAGTGACTTGAAACAAGAGCAGAAGACTAAACCAGTGTCATAATGGGTGATAATTTTGAAAAAAGATTCCAGTGGAAGTTGAGTAGCTCAACACAACATTTAATTGCAAGATGTCCCAAGAAAATGGCGAAAAGAGATGAAGGAAAAGAAGCTGTTTGTTTCCTCAATTCCAGGAATAATGAGAAAATGTTTGGCCATAACTTGAGCGAAGGAATGGTGAATGGGTATCCAATGAAAATATTACGAGGTGCGACAATCGATGTAGTGGCTCAAAAATATGTTTCCCCACACGGGAGAGACGGTATGGATACAGCGAGCCCTAGAGGTAATTGATCGATATCTTCCCTTAGCAGAAGTTGAAGCAATAGGGTAGTTTCCTTCAGCAAAGAAAACAGACTTCAATAATTGCGATTTGTGCCCTGCCATAAATGTTTTTAATTTATGCAAAAGGCTTGTATTGAGAAATTCCAGTTTACTAGAAAATTAAATGTTAATTTTAAGGCCATTTGGAAAGGCTCTGAAATGGCGGGTTGCGCTGCCTACTTGCTGACGTAACAGGTAGGTAGTTTACGTTGCAAGGCATAGGAAAATTCGTCTCCTGAACTTACCATTTTATTTCAGGGCCCCTCAGCTCTCGTGAATACGTATTAGTAATAGCCTGTGAAAACTATCAATGCTAGAAAAGTCTTCTCTGCTAAACATTGTATTAATAGTCGTTTTATAGGCTCAAGGACATCCTGCTCATGGAGTCTTCTGCTACGGCGAAGTATGGCGTGAAGATTGCGTGGCGATGGGTGAACTACGGGGTATGCTTGTAGAAGGTATACTAAATGTTTTTAAATGTATCAACTGCATAAATAAGATTAAATAAATAAATAAAAGTTAATCATAATAAATTAACGGAATAAATACACCTCTGATACTAGTCAATAAGCTTTAATGGAGTTCAGCGTCTACTTGGAAGTGTCCGCAGCACCACCTGGTGGCAGGTAGAGGAAATAGTTTGACGTCACACGTAGGATTAACCGGCATGCAATAGTTTGCCGTCGCGTTTTCGCGCCATTGATTTTTTTCACTTTTTATTTAATGAGGAAAAATACTTAACGTCATTTAAAAATCAAACGGCTTAAAAATCGAACGGCTTAAAACACGTACTCCAGAGCAACGAGATGGAGTAGCCATGGGATCTCCGCTGTCTCCGGTGATCGCGAATTTCTACATGGAATACTTTGAGGAAAAAGCACTTTCTTCGGCTCCACTTCGACCGAAGTGTTTTTTCCGCTATGTGGACGATACCTTCATCATTTGGCCACATGGAGCGGACCAACTAAGGCATTTCCTAGACCATATGAACAGCCAGCACCCCAATATTCTCCTCACCATGGAGATAGAGAAAAACGACCGGATACCTTTCCTCGACATCCTGATCCACCGCCGGAAAGATGGTAGACTTGGACACAGCGTCTACCGAAAACCGACGCACACCGACCTTTACCTGAATGGACGCAGTCATCATCCTCCCTCCCAAAGAAGATCGGTTTTGTCCACGCTATTCCACCGAGCGAGGGCCATATCCGACTCGGAAAGCCGAGTGCAGGAGATTAATCATCTCAAAAAAACCTTCCGCCGGAATGGCTACAACAAGGAGGAGATATCTTGGGCCCTTAAAAGGGCCTTCAGCGTTCGAGAAGACGCCCGGGAGGATAAAGAACGCCAGGACCCGGTGGCAAGGGCCGGAATACCATACGTGTCTACGGTTTCCGGCAAAATCTCCAGAATTTTGAAGAGACATGGAATCGAATCCTTCTTCCGGCCATGTACCAAGCTGAGGGACCAATTAGTTAGAGCGAAGGATCCCTGTGGCCTCGCGACTCCCGGAATATACCAGATTCCCTGTGAATGCGGAGATATTTACTTGGGGGAAACTGGTAGGACAATTGCCACGAGAATAAAAGAGCATAAAAGGCATTTCAGGCTATGTCAGCCTGAAAAATCTGCGGTGGCCGAACATAGCATCCACAAAAACCATGCTATCCATTGGGACGAGGTGAAGATCATCTCTCGAGAAAAGAAATACTGGGAAAGGATTACGAAGGAGGCCATAGAGATCCGGCTTGCGGACAATAGCATGAATAGAGACGGTGGCTACTCCCTTAGCAACACCTGGCGACCTGTCCTACGAAGCATCCGATTGGCTAAACCCAAGGACCAATCAGAGGGAACTTGAGGCCCCGACACCGCTATATAAGGCGGCCACTTTTCGAGCCACGACATTCAGCCCTGATGATGGAGTACGACTCGTACCCCGAAACGTCGGCAGCCATGGAGGAGATTACCCGGTGGAGCACCCGAGCAGCCTTCACTACCTACGTACTCCAGAGGTTATAAACTTTCGATCAAGACAATAAAAAATAATAAGAAACTACCCTATTGGCGAATTTGGCAGAGTATTTGGGAAGGCGGTGGAAGTGCGGAACGAATTAGACCGTGGTGTGTACATCATGGGAAATACAACCGTGGAGTTAATCGAAAAATGTAGTTCAAAAAAACCTGAAAAGTATTGGATAAATATGGTGCAGGCTCAAGCAGCGAAGAGAAGATATGAGCTGGAAGCAGAATGTAACCAAGATGTTGAAGAAGAGATGGAAGGGAAAGATAATAACATCACAAGTATAGAAGTGAATGAGGTCGAAAGTCAAGGGGATGCATGCCGAATTACCATAGACCAAACGCCGAGGAAAGAGTATAGTTTGATCTCGATAGGTCAAGATGAGTTAATTCGAGTGCAGAAAAATGACCCATCGTTGCAGGACTGTTTTGCGGAACTGAAAACAGCTGATATGGCAAGCAATGACGAAGAAGGGTTCTTTCTGAGAAATGGTGTGCTTGTTGTGAGAAAAAAAGACAAGCTGAATGAAATGAAGAATTTAGTTGTGACACCGGTGCAGTACAGAACTCGGATTTTGCAGCTATGTCACGAGACGACGCTTGCTCATTTAGGGGTGACAAAATCAAAAGGTCAACTGGCGCGATATTTTTACTGGCCAAAATGGTACGTCGATTTTGAAAATTACATACGAACTTGTGGTGCATGCCAAAAGGCTGGTAAGGGAGAGGGAAGCATTACTAACCATCGTTCCATCCATGTCTGAAGTTTCTATCGTGTTAACATTGACGTTTGTGGACCACTTCCGATAACAAGTTCAGGGAAGAGATACAGTTTGATGGCGATATGTGTGGCCTCACGATTCCCTGAAGCGATCGCGATTCAGGATATTTCTTCGCCTACAATTGTTGATGCATTAATTGAACTGTTCATCGTATTGGTTTCCCACCTGATCGGGGAACTTCTTTCACTAGTGAACTAACCACAAATTTTTAAACAAATGTGGTATTAGCATCATACTCTCATCTATTCAGCATCCAGAGTCCAATCCGGTAAAAAGAGTCCACCGCACACTCAAAAGGATCCTAAGAGCTATGAGTGTAGAATTTGGAGAGGAATGTGATAAGTATCTTCCGGCTGCATTATTTGCATTGAGGACCACCACTCATGAGAGTCTTGGATTCGCACCAGCAGAATTGGTGTACGGAAAAAATTTACGGACCCCATTAACGTTACTACAAGAAAAATGGTTGGGAGAAAATTTAGAAGAACAATTAGTAGTGGAGTATGTTTACAATCTGTTAAACAAGCGAAGAGTTACTCATGAGTTTGCAGTGAGGAAAATGGAGGAGGAAAAGGTGAAGAGGACAGGATATTACGATGTAATGCAAGAAATTTTAAAGCTGGGGACTCGGTGCTAGTCCTAGTTCCGGTAAGGAATAGCAAACTATCTGTACAGTGGATGGGTCCCGGCATTGTAGAGAAGAAACTTTCGGAGACAAACTATGTGGTCAGTTGACCAGGGCGACGTACAAAATCGCAGGTGTTTCGTGTGAATATGATGAAAGAATATCATCAAAGGGAGACTGAGAAAGTGTTAATAAATTTCTTATCCCAAGTCTCCGAAACAGAGGCGAGGATCGTCGATGACCCCAAATGGCTACTCTGGATGGAGGCAAGTGCACTGTCTGAGCATTTAGATGACACTCGGGTTGGTAGTCTCAGGTGGTTATTGAGGGAATATGCACACATGTTTACGGATAAACCTGGTTTAACGGACGTTATACAGCATGACATCAAGTTGGTCGACTCTGAGAGGGTGCAAATGAAGCCATATCGTTTGTCTCCTCGACAATCTGAAATTTTAGAAAAAGAAGTAAAAAAAAATGGTGGACATGGGGATAGTTGAAGAAGGTTCTTCAGAATATACATCGCCAATGATCTTAATTGAAGTTCCGGGAAAGATCCAAGACCATGCGTTGATTATCGGAGGCTTAACAAAAAAATCAAAACACAGTATTTCCACGTCCCTAATGTAGAAGAACGCATAGAGAGGGTAGCTCGAGCAAAGTACAAACCTTGTTTGACCTAACGAAAGGATATTGGCAGATTCCAATGACTGAATGAGCTAGTAGATATGATGCATTTATAACATGTTTTGGAACATTTACACCACTTAGAATGACCTTTGGACTGAAAAACACATGACTTTTGTCGTCTAATGACTGAAGTGCTGAGAGGTTTAGAGAAATTTGCGGTGCCCTATAATGATGATGTGGCAGTTTATTCGGAAACTTGGAAGGAGCATTTAGAACATTTAGAAATAGTACTGACTCGGATAAAGGTGGCAAAGTTAACAATAAAACCGGGAAAATGTAGACTTGCTCAGCATTATGTGAAGTATTTTGGTCACATGGTTGGACAAGGGAAATTATCACCAGCAGATACGGAGATTCAGCCTTTGAAAAGCTATCCGACACTGAAGACCAAAACAGAAATGAGGAGTTTCTTAGAGTTATCTGGCTATTATAGAAGGTATGTACCTGATTTTTCTCGAATAGCAGCACCCCTAACTGATGCGATAAAGGGAAAGGCCAAAAAAGGCAAGATCGAGTGGACGGATGAATGCCATCAAGCATTTATTAGGCTGAAAGAGTTGCTTATGGCGACGCCGGTGCTTAGGGCACCAGACTTTTCTTGAGAGTTTGTGTTGCAAACAGACGCGTCGGATCGGGGAATAGTCGTCATCCTTAGCCAAGAAGAGGACCAAGGGCAAGAACACCCCATTTTATACCTGAACAAGAAGTTCAAGGAGACCGAACAAAAGTATAGCACATTAAATATCCCACAAAAGTATAGCACGATTGAGAAGGAATGAGCAGCAAGAGGTTCTCACTCACTCACAGCATATATCGCAGGGATAGGCTCTCCAGATGGGGTGGAGTGCTTTTCGCCATCAACAATAAATATCCCTCAAAACGTCGCATGGACCTAGAGACTCACTGTGAAGCCGTGTGGACTGAAGTCTCTCTTCTCTCTGGTAAACATTCAAAGCCGTTCAAAACTTATGTGGGCTGTTTCTATCATCCTCCTGCCAGTGATCTTTCCGTCTTAGAAAAATGTCTTGACTCCGTGATGAGCGCTATTAGTCTTGGTCCCGTCACTCTTTTGGGTGACTTCAATCTCTCAATTCATTGGGAGTCTCCAACGAATGGGTCTCCGCCCAACGCCCATGATGAGTACTTCCTCCAAAATTTTATTGACGCCCTTCATCTATCTCAGTTCTGCACCAAAGGCAACGCTGGACTTCCTGCTTTCCACCCCCCAAGGCAACCATCCCCAGCAGAAATATTTTCGACTCCGACCACGAGTCCCTCAAAGTAATTTACAGCTTTTCCGGCTCCAAGTATCACCGTGGGGTACCACCCGCACCTCCGAAACCCTTCCTAGCATGGACTAAGGTTTGCTGGGAAGATGTTAACCGCTCCCTTGACCTCATACCCTGGTCTGTGCTCTCCTCTCTCACCCCCGAAGAAGGGATGGACTTCCTGTACACCGTCATTGAGAGTGCCGTTAAGGATTTTGTCCCTATTGTGAAACCCAGAACTAAGAAATTCCCCTCTTGGTTTAAAGCCGACACCCTACACGCTCTCAGGAACAAAAATCAAGCGTGGTACCTCTACAAGACCACTCCGAAGGAACACACTCGTCGCTCTTACACGGAGCTTTGTTGTTTCTCAAAAACTCTCATCCGTCATGACCAGAAGGAATATGCACATGGTGTGTGCTCATCCATTACTGCCACCCCAAAAAAACTTCTGGACTTTTGTGAATAGTCACCGTAATCATTCCTGAATTTCGGACACTTTTTGCTATGAAACAATAATGCTGAGGGCTCTGCTGGACCAAATTTGTTTGCTAAATTATTTTCAGATTGTTTAATGCCTGCATCCAATCTCCGTTTTGTCCGAGACCACTCCCTCACATCTAGCTGTACGCACTGTCTATCCCGCATAGAGACCGATCCACAGGAGGTATTTCACTTTCTTTCCAAAATACCCCTCCACCGTTCACCAGGTCCTGATGGCCTCAGTCCTATCTTTGTTCGTAACTGCGCCCCCTCCCTCGCAATTTCTCTGAGTCTCCTGTTGAATCGCTGCTTCACACTCGGCGTCTTTCCGCTCCAATGGAAAATGGCAAATATTATTCCTATTCACAAAACTGGTCCTAAATGTGAAGTTATAACTATCGCCCGATTTCATTACTACCAATCCTATCCACTGTCTCTGAGAAGATTATCCTCCACAGATTATACTACTTTACATCCCCTGCCCTGTCGAATAATCAACATGGTTTCCTTCCTAATCGTTCTTGTCTAACTAACCTAGCTGTCTTCCATCACCATGCTGTCAACTCAATAGCAAAAAATACACAACTTGATGCCATATTTCTTGATTTCTCCAAAGCCTTTGACTCTCTAGACCATACCCTCCTCTTCCTCCTCATACCCACAAGCTTATTCAACGGTTCAATGTACACAGTAGTTTTCTTGATCTCATCAAATCCTTTCTTAGCAATAGAACTCAGTGGGTTATACTTTCTGGCACTTCTTCTCATTGGTCCCCGGTAACATCTGGTGTTCCTCAAGGTAGTGTCCTGGGGCCATATCTATTTAACCTCTTCATTGATGACCTGGCCACTCTTGTGTCTCCCTCCCAAGCTAATAATCTACTCTATGCTGACGACTGTAAAATATTCAAACAAATGCACACTACATCGGACTGCAAAGTACTTCAGAATGCCTTAGATTTGACTGCGAAATGGTGCAATACCTGGAAGCTCAACTTGAATTCCAGGAAATGTAACTCCATTTCTATTTCTCTTAAAAAATCCCCTATTAAATTTCACTATTCCGTTAACTCTGAGCCTCTTCAACATGTTTCGGCTGTGAAGGATTTAGGTGTCTTAACTGACAGTAAACTGAACTTCTCGGATCACATTCATTCAATCAAGAGCAAAGCCATGTCTCTATTAGGTCTCCTATGCCACTCCACCGAAATAACTGATCCTCAAGCTCTTAAATCTTACTTCACAGCATTTATCCTTCCAATCACAGGATATTGCTCTCCCATATCGCAGCTCCTACCAATCTCACCTCTCTTAACACTAGAAGGCCAGAGGGGTCAAATTTGACCCCTCGGCGTTTGTAAGATGCTGACAATTTCTTAATTTTTTACTGATGGAAATGAAATTTCATGACTTTTCATATTTTATGACAAGACGTAAACGTGGTGAATTTCATAAAAAACGGTTGAGTTGAAATTTTCATTTTTACCTTCGGCCGGTGGGGTCAAATTTGCCCCCCACGCTGTGATACAATTTTAAACTTTTTCTTTTCCTTATATTATTGCTATTAAAACTAAAAATGTGTTTTTTAAGTGTTAAAGAATGCCCTAATGTAACAGATCTCTACTCCGTATGCCTTCCACTTCTCAAACGCCCACTTTCTACTCCTTCGCCACGTCAACATGCTTGTGTTGCATTCCCCCTCCGACTTTTATGTGAAATTTCAGTCTCTGCAGTCTCTGAATTGAAACTTGATTTTCATTGATTTCTTCATAATTTCAATGCGTAAATTGTTCAAATTTGAAGCTAACTCATTTGCTGGGTCTCATCATCCGAGCTTATGAGGACGACTGAATAGGCGTGGGAGTCGAGGAGGATATGCCAGGACAATGGCTTCAGATGCTACAGATTCTCAAAAGTGTCACCTAATAGGTAACTCACCAGTGGAAAAAATTGGTATCGGTACCTTGATAAATGCCGCAGACAGTAGTGAGTGGAGAGTAGTGAGCCCAAATGAAGATTTTCCCAGGAGGCTTGTCTGTCAAAACGTGTTCGTGGATAGGGCACGATTCATAGCTCATGCCAAGCGATATATATGTGTCATAGTTGTATGAGTCTCTATATAACCCAACATAGTTGCATGAGACCCTATTATGTAGCATGTTTCCATTTAGTTGCTTGTTTGCATGTCAATAGTGCATCCTTGGTCATCTTCTCCCCCTGCCACACACACCCTCGTGGTGGCTTGCAGGGTATTGCAGAGATGGAAACGTAAATGAAACCTGCTCGAGCATCTGGAAGCTTATTATAGCCAAAGAAATTCTCAGGATAATAAACAATTTTACTGAAACAGAAGCTCGAGTGAAACTTGGAGACAAAAATTTGTCTGTGACATTAGAAGAACTAGATGCTTTTTTAGAAATGATTTACTTGAGAGGAGTAATCGGGGCCCAATCTCTTCCTCTAAAATTATTGTGGTCAGTGAAGTGGGGTTTGCCCCTGTGTAAAGATGCAATGTATAGAAATCATTTTCAAGAAATTTTGCGTTTTCTTAGAACTGACATAAAATCAGCTAGGACAAGTAAACTGGCTACAGAGAAATTTGCTCTTATATTCGAGGCATGGAGCAATTTCATTGAAAATAGTCATGCATGCTGTATTCCAGGGCCCTACGTAATAATAGACAAACAACCCACCAAACCCCGTACTCCATTTTTGCAATTTATATCAAGTAAGCCTGATAATTACGGGCAAATAATTTGGCTACCAGTGGATAAGAATAAAAATTATATCATAAATCCATCATAAAATATAAATTATTACATTATATCTTCAAATAAAATTATTTCATTCCATATCTGGGAAAAGATGATTCCAGCCCAAATGATATGCACCTTGGTGATCATGTGGTGCTACAGTTGATTTCTCCCTCT
Organism: Platycnemis pennipes; assembly: GCA_933228895.1. Taxonomy (NCBI): domain Eukaryota; kingdom Metazoa; phylum Arthropoda; class Insecta; order Odonata; family Platycnemididae; genus Platycnemis; species Platycnemis pennipes. The sequence continues at coordinate 137,235,601 of OW121853.1, read as the reverse complement.
TTAGGAGGGAGAAGGAATGTTACCTGTGATAGTTTCTTTACTTCTATTTACCTCACAGAGACTGAGGAGTAAGCGCACTAGTTTATAGTTGGTACTATCAACGTATCAAGAAGGGAGGTCCCTACTGAAATCCCTGAAAACCTGTCGCTTGCAGCTACATGAAACAAGAGTTCTGAAAAAGGATAACATCACACTCACTGTATTTCAAGGCAAGAGAACTAAAAATGTTATTATACTAAGTATTATCCACCCAAATGTGACAGTCAATTTAGACACTAACCGTAAACCAGAGACTGTATTATTATATAATGAAAACAAATACGGCGTAGATATTATACACCATATGGCGAGGCTTTATTCAGTGAAGCCTGCAGTTCGACGTCGGCCTCTTCACACTTTTAGAAACATACTAGATTTCGCTGGAATAAATGCTTGGGTTCTCTTTATAGAGGTAAGATATCTTGCCCTAAGTGTCTTCTTACTGTTGTAGAGAGCTTGCAGCTGCAGCACGACAGGTGCTATCGCGTATCGCAGACAAAGAAGATGAAAATTCTGTGAAGTAAGCGACAAGTGCAAGAAGCATCAAGTACACGTCAAATGTAAAAACGGTGCAAAGGGATTCCTGATTTGTAAAAGCTGTAGGTAACTGTGTCGACAATAACGAATGAAAAAAAATTTAGAACGAAAGGCGGTTACATTCTGGATAGTCAAAGTTCTTCTAAAGATGCATAGCAGCCGAATTAGGTTCAGTGACGATTTGTTTTCACTACATATAAACATGGCTTATAACAATACAAAATGTAAAAAACCATCAGTTGTTTTCAATGCCATTTGAAAAATACTAATTAAACCGGAAAAAAGTTTGTTCTTTCCCATTGAGTGGCTAAAAAAGACAATATCCTTGATAGAGAACTGGTACGAGCATCAGAACGAGGCTTCATTGATAGATAGTTTCCCACAATAATAGTCTAAAAAGGAAAATAGGAAAGATTATAATTATACCTTTGATAGGAGTATAAAGTTCTTATTTACAAGTATTAGGTAATCCCTAATTAATACTCTACTATAAGTCGCAGAAATGAATAACGCAGTCGGCAAAGAACGAAGGGGTCAAATTTGACACCTCCGGCCTCCAAGGTTGAGAGAAATTTCCGTCCTCCTAGTGTTAACAGTACAACTAGCTTCTTCGCCAGAATTGTAAAACACAGAGTTCCACACTTCCATGACATGCCTACCAGCTCGATCCTATCTTCTCTCTCAATCCCTGATCTCTGCCATCAAAGAAGTAAAACAGATTTATGTACAATATTCTAAACTCACACACTGATTGCCCTGAATTGCTTTCCTCTATTAATTTCAGAGTCCCTAGTCGATCCGCTGAACCATACTTTAATCTGCAAATAGAATACAGTATATTGACACAGTTTAAACTACTCTCTACACTTGGACACTACCTTTATAAGCACCAAAGTGGGATACACGTATATTGCACACCTGTTTCTTATTTTACTATGATCACCAACTTGTTACATTACACTTGTCAAAATCAAAAAAAATGCATTAATACTTGTTTTGAAAAAGGAATAGTTTCCTGTACAAACGACAAAAAATTGAAGCATTGGCTATATCGTAAGGGACCAATTGTTAACTGCAAAACTTCATATTTATATAAAAGAAAAACATTAAATACATACTTAAGTTAGTTATATTCTGTGATAACATTACGAAGCTATAAATGTATTAGCAAGGGTATGTATTAATCGCAGCATATGAGATACATAGTAGGTATATTGAAACAATGACTCTAGAAAACTGATGAATATATCAATCCATTTATAACCATAAGTACCCTTACTTGCATTCAAATAACTTTAGCAATTATGAAAGGGACGATTGGACGGGCAAAGGAGATGTAAACAAATAATATTATGTGAAAACACTACTCGAGCTATTACGTGTTTCATGAAAAGATGATCATAGAAAATATATGAATAATTTAACATAATTCTAACCATATGCACCCTATTACTTAACTTGAAAATAACTGCGACTACACAGTATTGACTTTGAAAGAGATGAAGTTTGCATGGTCAAAGGCAATGTAAACATACAAACAAATTATACAATGCAAAACTACTAAACTAGCAATTAAAAATTTCGTCATAATTACCAGCACCTAATAACATTGCTTCTATCACATTTAAAGGATCAAATATTTAACCACTGACATTAATAAAAAATATGCATCTCTACATGTGAAGTCGTCCGATCATCATCTGCTCATTTTAGGTGGTGGAAACCCCATTCTCGCAGCCTACCCCACCGCGAGAAGTCGGCTGCGAATCTTTCGTGGCGGAAGTTTCGTGAACTGCATAGCGAATACCAATTTTGAGATTCTGACATCATTTCGCGGGCCTGCCATGCATCTTTCCATGCCTTAGCGAATAGCCCCGCTGGTTTACACAAAAGAAGACGGGACAACTTAATCGGCCTTATCTTGAGACATGATGGTGCAATGAAGACAATCATCGAAGGACAAGTCAACAGGAAGAATGGCAGAGGAAGGCATAGTTAGATATACAAAGAACGAGTGATCAAGTACATGTGAAAAAGAGAAGAAATATCGAGAGATTATCTGATAGGGGAGAATGCAGGAGGTGGGGGGAGCTGCATCAAACCACCAATCGCAGAATTGTCGACAGATGATGATGAGTGTCATAGAGCTCTAATTCAAAGACTTAAAAAATGGCTGGGTGGACCCCTATCCTAAAATAAATCAAAGCTATGAGTGAAACCTTCCCTACAGATCACCTGTAACCTCAAAAACCTCTTCCGGCTGTAAAATGCCCCACTGATCAAAAGGGAACGTGGGAATTTGGAAATGCCAAAAATAGGAAAATGGAACCAAGCCGTAAGAATGAAATCCAACCAGCAACAGGATACACACATGGATGATCATGATTTGTGTCTCTCATACCTCGTCCCATTGGCAGTCAAGTGCAGGAGCCTTCCAAGCTTCTGATCCACAACACTCAGGACGTGGCAATAAATTTCAGACAGGTTCCCTGCAGCTTGCTGATTGCTCTCCTGACATGGCTGATGGCTGGCAAAGACAGCATCAAGGGCAGGGGCGACGATGCGCTCGCCTACAAGCTGCTCAGCCATGCACACCTCATCCAAAGCGGCATAGGCTTGCAGGAGACGCACCACCACCGCTTCATGTGCACCAAAGGGTGTGCTGTCACCAGCGAGGGCAGCGATGCTGTGCAGCAGCATGCCCTCCAGTAGCACCATCAGGCTGGCACGCACTGCTTGTGCACGCTGCAAGCGACAAAAGACTAAAGTGGTGCACCCTCACCACCAATGGCGCTCCACAGATTAAGGAAGAGCACCGATTGAAGGGGGGGGGGGTCTCAGAGCAGAGAGACTATTTCGCTTCTTGGTTTTACACAGAGTTCAAGTCTGAGCTCTCCATTTCAGAGTTGGAGTAAGGGGCCGAGAAAGTTTAAGCTCTCCCATACATTCACACGGTGGAGAGTTTTTTAAAGGCAGAATGTTATTTTGATACTAGAGAAATTTGATAATTCTTTGCTTTATTTTTATTTATGACTAACATAAGATGCCCGTTATAAAATCCAATGGGAGGAAGATATATAATACATACAAATTGTGTTAAGAGATGTTAACATTTTTCATGAAGGGGCGAAATATGTGCGGAAAGGAAGAAATTAGGGGAGAAAATTTTGCTATGGAGTTAGCTCCAAGTCGGTATCAGAACCATGAATATAATTTAAACCAATGTTAACATAATTACTGCATGGACTAATGCCTGGGTCTTTACAAAAATAAGAATATTATTTAGTAACTTTCAGGTCAGATGCAACAAAGGAGGTTAGAAGGGGAGGTCCATACAAATGTCTCTCTATTGTTGACAATGAGGCCAGATTTGGGTTTTTGGAAATGTTACGACTCATATCTTCGGCAAAAACAATTTTCTCTGGCCTTTTATGCATGTTATGTTTGTCTCAATTCTCCAACTTAATGACAGTGGTGTCAATGAACTTCCTACAGATACGTATAAATCCCTATAATTCCAATTAGATTCAATTCTTTTCTTACAACCTAGGTAGTACAGATTTAGAAGAATGGAAAAGGCAGGCCTCGTATGAGATACATAGAACAAGTTGTGAAGGATGTAAAAGAGAGGAGTTACACCAATATGAATGTTTGCCGATAAAAGAATAGCGTGGAAAGCTTCATCAAACCAATCATAGGATTGTTGACCGATGATGATGAAATCTGGGACTTGTCACTCGGTTACCTATGTTCACACCTTTTACGGAATATTAGATGTATCACTAAATTACAATTTTTTTCATCTTGCTACTCCTATTTTTGGTTACACTTCATTTAAATTTCTTATCACGTTCTTGTGTCTCAAAATACAACAACTTTGAAAGCAGTCCACTTCAGAATACGGTATAAATCTGTAAAATATTCACTTTTTGAACCCCACAAAAACTGTCATTTAACCCTTTCGCTGCAGCACACTCTATGGAAACCTACTCATCACATGCGGTGGAAAAGTTAAGCGCTACAGTGAGAATGAAAAAGTATGCTCACAGCAGCCTGCCGTACGATCGTACTAGGCACATTCACAGCAGCAAAAGGGTTAAATACTTTTTGTTTTACCGAATGCACACCTACTTAATCTGGGAGTAGCACAAAAGTTATCCTGTATGATTTTGCTGGATGAAATAGCTGATGTAGATTCAAGAATCAGCTGTGATATCTTTTATAATAACTTTCAATATCTTCACGAAAAGAGCAACGCAGTTTACGGCAACTCTTTTGGACAAATGTTTTAGCATCATTGCAATGGCATTAATGAACAACCCACGGACATAAGCAACATACGTAATGAGACATTGCATAATATTGGGATTTGAATTTCATTCCCTGGTTTATGTTAAACTATCTCAAATCCCAAGCTATTTTGCTCGATGACAATTTCAAAAGTGTTCCATGTCTTCTCTTCACGTCCCAGGTTGGTTCACATGCACAAACTCGTACAGAAATAATACAAAATCACAATTTGAACACCGCTGAAGAATTTATGTAAATACTCCTAATTTGGACCGAAAGCAAACCTTCTGTATCCGTGCGTAGTGCTAGCAGTCAGCACGTATCTTTGTGCGAACAAATATGGCTGACCTTACTTCACAAATAGCCTACAATGCCTTCAGTACCTTACTATATCCTCGTGAAAAACACAATTCCGTTCGCGGCATCCTGCTATGACAAACTGTTTAAGCATCAACAATGTTTTCATTTCAGAGACGAATATGGCAATGGCCTTAGCAACGCTCGGAAAAGAACCGAAAAAAACAGTGTAAAATGAAATGTATTACAAATATTAATGTTGCTATGACATGTTAAAATTATAATTGAAGAAGGGTAGTCATTGCTATCCCAGAAATACTGAAAATGTAACTATTGCATTGCACGTATATAAAGGTTAACAGGCTTGCCACTGGGTACCAGGTCAAAAGAAAGTGACTTAGTGACTTTCGTGCGTGAAATAAGTGACCAAAAAGTGACAAATAAGATCAATCAAGGTTCAAAATGCCGAGAAATGGGTAATTTGAGGGCACATAGTTTGTCGTGAATTATACGCTTTTATTTAGCAGTCCTGGTGGAAAGAGTCGTGTATATATTTGGGTACAGAAAAATTCGAAAAGGACGCAAACAGGGACTTTTATGAGTATTTCACATAAATAAACTGAAAAAAATACAAACAATCTTACTACTGTATAGCGCTTAACATAATGTTACAATTCACATTAATAAGATTGGTAACAATAGTACGAATGCAATAGGCCTACAGACTAGGTTCACTAGGAAACCGCAATAGAGATTTTTCCTCTAGCACATCAGTAAAAAAAAAAAAAAACTATATAATTAAGATGAACACATGAACATTTGACTAAATTTATCACACTTCATAATCAAATTTTAATACAGGGTTGTTACACGAGTTAGGTGTCGAAATTTCCTGACTTTACCCCGACTGAAATTTAGATTTTTATTTACTTTTAAAAGTGTGACAAGGCTGTGCAATTCTACCTGAAAAGAGACAAAAAACTTATTGAAAAGAAAAGGAAACAAAATACATGACGCTACTACTGCCACCAGCTATCACCGAATATTTTTTCATGCCATATTTGAGTATTTAAGGTTTAGCGGCTGCCAATTTTTCAAAATTTACTGGGCTCTGCGTCCGATTCCCTGATTTATATCTGATTTCACTGGCCAGTTTTGAATTCCCCAACTTAAGTGATCTTCCTGACATGTGTAACAACCCTGTAATAGCTACTACAGAAAGACCATGTTCCAATCCAACAGAATGCGCCCTTCGAACCCACATCTGCACTTTTCAATCGCTATTTATCGGAAGTGACGTACGGAAGTGCGATTCCAATCCGCTGGCTAGGGTGTAGAGTGAAAGTGCACATGGGCCGTAGCAATGCCTTCTTTGCTTACGGTAAGCTAAAGGAGGCATTGGCCATAAAGTACGAAAGAGTTCCACTAACAAGGAGAGGTCGTGTAATATGAGTCACGAAATGAGCTGAATTTTTTTTCAGTGAAACTAGAAGAAAAATAAAGAGACACGTGTCTCGGCTTTCTTCCCCATAGGTGGGTTCGCGAGAAAAAAAAATAGAATCGCAAAAATGCACCGCGAGTTGCCTACATTCGCCAGCCTCGCCGACAATGGCTGAGTGGCTGACAACGGGAGATAGCGTTCTATCCTCGTCATGGTCTGTTGTTTTTCTTTAGGTCATTGTATCTAACACTTTATCATCATCAATTTCCTACCCTTACGTGTGAACACTTCCTGTTTTTTAACATTATAGTGTAAACTAGATTTATAAATATCACTATAATTAAAAAATGCATTGTTAACTTTATGCAATTTTCCACGATTTTAAGTACCTATGCAGAAAAATGCTTTCCCAGCCACTTTCTCTAGGGCAGACTTTTATTATTTTCATTTTATTGACATGTAAATGGACATATACATTCTAATAATCCATCTCTTTTATGTGCCTACTGGTACTTAATGGTGGTTTTCAAGTTTGTACCCGCACTTAAAGGTGCTTTGGACTGGGAAGAAAGGTACAAGGATAGGAATAGAATGGAAAGGAGCTATTTTATTGTACAGTAGGGTAAGACAAAGTTAATGCTACGTGATGGATAGGAACATTGCATGGACATTCTAATAATCCATCTCTTTGATGTGTCTACTGGTATCATGGGCTGTATGCCTACGGTAAGATATAGTCCTATCGACGGATGGCCTTCTCAAAAGCTTTTAAATGTACTTTACAACGGCAAAATTGTTGCCAAATATTGTTCTTTAAATATCTACTGGAATAGTTTGCTGTATTCATAGAGTAGGTTAGGGTTTCTAACACCATGAGTAATTGCTAAAGTTGTAATGGCAATAAAATGGGTAGCATGTTTCATTTGACGAAGGCAAAGCAGTACAGTAACTCATTGTTTAGATCTCATTTCCCTAGCCACAAGACAAATACATCCTTATCCATGGGTTAAAACTAATGAAACTTACTCCCCTCCACCCAAGTTTTGGAGCTGAAAGTTAATTAGGAGCAAAAGAATTACGAAAATTGTTTCGTTCTCGAGATGAAGTTTCTCCTTTGTCTAAACAAAAATACCGAGTGCATTCAATGTTATAATGGAATGGAAAAAATGGGACCACATGTTAACGTTTCAATATCCGATTGAAACGAAATATATTTGTTTATTTCCGGCAGCCATCTTTTGCTTCAATCTACCCATTTTATTGCCATTACAACTTTAGCAATTACTCATGGTGTTAGAAACCCTAACCTACTCTATGAATACAGCAAACTATTCCAGTAGATATTTAAAGAACAATATTTGGCAACAATTTTGCCGTTGTAAAGTACATTTAAAAGCTTTTGAGAAGGCCATCCGTCGATAGGACTATATCTTACCGTAGGCATACAGCCCATGATACCAGTAGACACATCAAAGAGATGGATTATTAGAATGTCCATGCAATGTTCCTATCCATCACGTAGCATTAACTTTGTCTTACCCTACTGTACAATAAAATAGCTCCTTTCCATTCTATTCCTATCCTTGTACCTTTCTTCCCAGTCCAAAGCACCTTTAAGTGCGGGTACAAACTTGAAAACCACCATTAAGTACCAGTAGGCACATAAAAGAGATGGATTATTAGAATGTATATGTCCATTTACATGTCAATAAAATGAAAATAATAAAAGTCTGCCCTAGAGAAAGTGGCTGGGAAAGCATTTTTCTGCATAGGTACTTAAAATCGTGGAAAATTGCATAAAGTTAACAATGCATTTTTTAATTATAGTGATATTTATAAATCTAGTTTACACTATAATGTTAAAAAACAGGAAGTGTTCACACGTAAGGGTAGGAAATTGATGATGATAAAGTGTTAGATACAATGACCTAAAGAAAAACAACAGACCATGACGAGGATAGAACGCTATCTCCCGTTGTCAGCCACTCAGTCATTGTCGGCGAGGCCGGCGAATGTAGGCAACTCGCGGTGCATTTTTGCGATTCTATTTTTTTTTTCTCGCGAACCCGCCTATGGGGAAGAAAGCCGAGACACGTGTCTCTTTATTTTTCTTCTAGTTTCACTGAAAAAAAATTCAGCTCATTTCGTGACTCATATTACACGACCTCTCCTTGTAGGCACCCTCATGTGCACTTTTACCATCACCGGTGTTATATCGAATGGAAATTTGGCAGAATGGAGAATAACAGTGATAATGCATGGACATGTGCGTATAAATGAATACTTTCTAAATTTCATTATTACGCAGAAATGAATGTTTATTCATAATTTATTCAAAATGAATGTTTATTCATAAATTTTACATATTTTACACGCCACTTAATGTTGAAGCTAGGTGCCATGTGGGACCTGTTAAATTTAACACTCCTGTACAAGTTGAGCTAGTTAAACATTTCTTTTTTCAATAATTATTTTAAGACATGAGAATTTTGTGAGATTATCTGCCTTTGCTTAAGTGTTCCATGAGTCCGTTTAATGAAACGATGGCGGCGTGTTGAGAGGCATGATTCCTTGTTAGGTATAGTAGCGTGTGCCTTATAACCCAGCAATGAAGAATACCTTGATGTCTATAGAATTTATTTTTAACGTTCTAGGGACATATGATAAAATTATTAAATTCAGCCACCTAAAGAAGAAGTATTCTGAATATTTCACTGGCCGCAGAGGAATGCAATATCTTGCATGTGACTGCTAAAAATAGAATTAGCAATGTAGTTTATTGTGATGTTTTCCCCAATAAGTACTCTAAAACGATATAATCATCATTTTGGGGCATAGCAGATAACTAACCATTCTTCTGTGGAACAATGACAACACCGCTGATATTCTTCATTACCTTGCTGATAGGGTTAGCACGATTACGTGCTGCAATGCTACGTGAAAATCTCTATCGTCCAGGCTTCACATTAATAACATTTTAGAATCTGTAACTAACAGAAAATACCGTGAGTATACTGGCTATCCTAAGTGATGAAATGCAACAATGCAACACTCAACTTTTTATAATTGTCCAAACTGCTGCTGACTGGCAATGGCGCTAGTGACGAAAAAGTGCGTGAAAGTGTGAAGAGCACATAAGAGCAGGAAAGTGTAGAGTGCAAGGGTACACACTTGCGGATTGAAACACACCCGAGGTACCAGTTTTAGTTTTCTTGTTCACGTAGTCCAACATAGTGGACTTTCTTTTGTCCAGAGATTTTTGGACTGCCTTCACTTCCTCTCTCTTCTTCCCTGCTTCTTGGTTTAGCTCAGTGACTCCTTTGAGCATTACCTGCACTAAGGCAATTTTGTCCATGTTTTTGGATTCGACTGCCTTTCCTAGTCGAGCACTAGTTTCCTTCAGGAATTTATCAGCCCTCCTCATCCTCTCATCTTCTACCTTTTTCAGCTCTAGCAACTTTTTCTCCTCTTCTTGTATGTTCTTCTGTTGTTTGTTCATCTTCCTCAGACTTTCCGCCTCAGCTTCCTTTCGTTCCTCTTCCAGTAACCTTTCACCTTCTTCTGTCTTTCATCTTCCATAAAATTTTCATAGTTTCCATGAGCAACACGTGCCATGCTAAGGAGATCCCGCGTTATTGGGATGGCGTAGGGCATATTATTATACCTCCGCAGCAGGTCTTTCACATTTTGATGAGCATTAAGTGTCCTCTCAATCATGCGTGAGTGATCACATGTAAGTGTATTTGAGGAATGCGAAAACTTCCGCTCTACGTCGCGTTGCCATGGGTTATAATAATGCCAAGTTAATAATGCTTTGACAACTTTGGACACAGTTAGATACTTGAACCAACCAACAGGATTGCGCATGGAAAAGAACCTTGCCCAGTAAGCATCGATACGTATGTCTTCTTCATCTCCATCCTTCTCTACCTGGATAAGCTACCACTCATCACGGAGAAGCTGAAAATGAGTCTCGATGGCCCCACGGCAGAGACTTCGCAGCACGCACTATCCAATCCTCACTACGAGGCTTCAGCCTTTCCTCAGGATGAAAACATTGCAAATAATGCAAGAGACTATTCTCAAGAGAAGACTTTTGAAGCACCTGCTTGCATACTGCAATGTAATACGTCTGTGCATCCTTTAGGAACGTTCTCTTCAGTTCATCTTTTATGCTGCCAAGCTCTTCTTTGATGGCATCAATCAAGTTCACTTCCTCTGGAGGAAGAAGGTTGGAAGTTTCAAAAACATCGCTGTATGAAAGATTCGTGTCCTTGCACGATCTTCCAATCAATGTTGTGACAAGTTTCTCGAGAAGAGGGTAAAGGAAATGCACGAGAGGCTCTTGCTTTTGAAATGTTTCCGTCAACTCTGTAAATATGCTGGAACTAGAAACTACAAACATGAGTTCAGCCTTCATGGTGCTCTTTTTCAAGAGATTGGCGACATTGCTGTAGGATCTGGTCTGGTGTAGCTTTGAGTTCTTTTTGGCTGGCGGGAACTTGAGAAAATACACCCGGGCGGGATCTAACAGCTGCTTTGACAACCTACCTCTCTGCAGCGGGTACAAGGGTAAGCCACCTACTAGGGACGTGCATGATAAAACAGTTCTGAGGAAGACAAAATTGAGGGGAGGAGAGAATCCTGCAAAACTCATCCCATCGACTTGGATAATCATCAAAAAATTTCTTAATATAAACTAACAAGTCAGAGGCATCTTCCCGCAAAACCTCCACGCCCTTCTGAAAGGCATTGTGGACTATATGAATGTTGCAGGCGCGGATGTTGATAAGGGGAGTTTTCCTACCAAGAAGCATGGCAATATTCATTTTAGTTTGAACACTCTTGTTGACATTTGGACAGTCGCTTCCTAACATGAGCAAATTACTCATTGGAAGAGATGAATTCTCCAGTGCAGAGTTTAGCTTTTCGTAAATGTCATTAGCCGTAGCAAAGCCGATAAAATATGTTTGTAGGTGCTCAACGGTGACACAGTCCGAGCTGTATGACCAATACCTCACAGCAGTCTGCAGTTCCTTCCGGTGTGCGTTGTTTGTCGTTTCGTCGTACATCAACAAAAAGCCAGTATAGCGACAAAAATATCACATTTCGAGGGTTTTCAAAAAAGTAATTTTAGTGACCTTTTATTCGGAAATAGTGACAAAATAGTGATCCAGCTAAAAAAAAGTGACTTTAGTGACCCAAAGGCAAGCCTGGGTTAAGAATAGAATCTAAATGGAATAAAATGCATCAATACGTATCCATAGGAAATTCATTGACGCCACTGTAGTGAAGTTGAAGAATTGAGACAAACATAACATACATAAAAAAAAGAGAAAAATTTTTTTGCCGAAGAGGTGGGTGCTATCATTCCCAAAAAACCCAATCTGGCCTCATTGCCAACAACAGACAGACATTCGTATGCACCTCCCCTTCCAACCTCCTTTGTTTCTTCTGGCTTGAAAATTTCTAAATGAAATTCTCATTTTTCCATAGGCCCAGGTATGAGTCCAGGCAGTAATTAGATGTTTACATTGGTATAAATTATACTTTTGGTTCCGATAGTGACTTGGAGCCATACCTAGCTCCATAACACAAGTTTATTTTCGCCCCTTCATTGAAAAAGTTAAAATTTCTTAATGCATTTGCAATTATTGTAAAGTGTGCTTCCTGTCTCCTTCCTTTTGCAACATTGTCATTCCCACGCTTGAGGGCCCCTTCCTTGAAGTGTCCTCCCCTCCTGCAAGATGGCACTCCGTCTCTCGCCCACCTGCTCCACATCCTGCCACCTAAGTAAGAGAGTACCTGACTAAGAGAACCTTCCCGCCCCATTCCCCCACTCCTCCCCTACATCCGGTATAGCGTACCTGGGAACTGCAAGCCGGCGCAAGACGCAGCAAGGGTGAAGGGGTCAGAAGTTGTTGGGATCTGGACACGTGAATATGTAACGTGCGTTGTGGCAATAAATGGGCAACTAGTATGATTTGTGACTTTTTACTTGCCTAAAACCTTCTCTAGCGTTCCCTCAGCGGAGCTCCGGTGAACCAAGAGTTTACATTATTATATTTATCCCTCCCATTGAATTTCAATGGACACGCTCAGCTAGTGGATATATAAAAATGTTATCAAGGTTTTAGCATACCATTTGCCATTCATTCTTAATATTAAACACACACAAATATTCGCTATGAAAGGAATATCATCCATTTCACCTTCTGAGCATTTCTATATAATATGCAAAAATGTCTACAGATAGATGATCTACAAAGTGACATTTATTGTATGTATTATAGATATATAAACCTTCTATCAAGTTTTTAGCATACCATCTGGCATTTATCCACCATGGAAAATACACAGAAATATTTCTTATGATAGGATTATCTCCTAGGCCTCTTGGCACAGTAGTTCAGTAATTTCAGGTATTCCTTCTAATTACGTTGAAAGTGTTTTCTGCAGAATTACCCATCCTGTCCATAAAACACATGTCCATTTAACAATACCTGAAAACATTATAACCTTAGAGTAGAGGGCGATTATTTTTCCCTGCGCTTTGCGCCAATCTGTCTCCCACATCCTTATTGCTCTACCTTTATTGACCCTCTTGATCCTCACCCTGGGAACACCAAATGATTAACATGAAGCGGGTATGGAGAAGACATATGTCAACAGAAAAAAGCACAAATTATCTAGGAATCAAGCCATACAAGACTGGTAACGGCTTTCGGGCGATCCTCCTCGTCGTGTTGTGTCAGGGTGACGACAGTTTCTCCAGCCATCCTGCTGGCGTCTTCAGGTCATAAGTGTCGATGCTTCGAAATTGGCCATCTTATATAGGGGCTTGGGTGTCGTAGGTCGTCTCTGATTGGTCCTGTTGTTCTTGCGGTCTCAAGTGGGCTCTGATTGGTCGTCGATTTTGAAAACTCTTTTCCAAGAGTTTGCCAGCGTGTAGCCGTCTTCCCTGTTGTAATTTTCCGGCTGTTTCGTAATTTCTATTGCTTCTCGGATTAGCCTGGGGTAATAGCGGCATTCATTGCAGATGACCTTAACTTTTTCGAAGTCCACCGTGTGGCCAGGTTCGGACCACACGTGCTCCGAGATGGCGGAATTGCTTCTTCTCCGTAGCGCGTTCATGTTCTCTTATTCTGGTTTTGATTGATCGTCTGTCCTGCGTAGGATTTCCCACAGGAGCATTGGAGCACTCCCTCGTGAAGTAAACGGGAGATCTTGTCCTTCGGTCTAGGCAGATGGTCGCCTGTTTTTCCACAGCAAGTGAACCTCGTCTTCACATTGTCTTTGGCGAGGATTTGGGCGATTCCCTCGGTGGTTCCTGCCACATAAGGGACGGCGGCGTATTCTGTGGGTTTCTCTCGTGGAGAATCTTCAGCGGTGGTTCTCTTTCCTTTGGAGTCACTCCAAAAGGTCCTCTTTAGTACCATCTCCTTCCTGTAGCCGTTCTTATGTAGCGCCTCGACAAGATGTTCTTTTTCCTTTTGGAGGGAACTCTGGTCGGAGATGGTTTTTGCGTGGTGAATCAGGGTTTTCAGCAGACCAACTTTCTGAGAGGGGTGGTGGTGGGAAGAGGCATGTAAATATTGGTCAGTGTGGGTCTTCTTCCGGTGGACCGAGTGCCCCAGGCTTCCACCTCTCTTCTTTTCCACCATGACATCCAGGAAGGGAATCCGCCCATTTTCTTCTATCTCCATGGTGAATTGGATGCTGGGATGTTGTGCATTGAAGTGCTCAAGGAAATCGTCTAAATCCAGTCGGCTGTGTTGCCAAATGACGAACGTAGCATCCACGTATCTCAGCCACAGGGAGGGTTTCTTCACGGCATTGCTGAGAGCTTTTCGTTCAAACTCCTCCATGAAGATGTTCGCCATGACCGGAGAAAGTGGGAAGCCCATTGCTGATCCCTCGGTCTGCTCGTAAAACTTCCCATTCCAAAGGGAGTACGAATTCTGGAGACAGAATTCCGTTAGGTCGGCTAAGTCCTTAGGTAAGTCCTCACCGGTGAGTTTCCTTATGATTCCCATCGCTTCCTTGATGGGAATGTTGGTGAAGAGAGATACTACGTCAAAACTGACAAGGAGATTATCTCTTGCCACCTTGGTAGATTTCAGTATCTCCGTGAAGTGGGCGGAATTCCTCACGTGGGAATCCGTGTTTCCGGAGAAGGGAAGCAGCGTCTTGGCAAGGTATTGGGCCAACCTGTATGTAGGGGCGCCGGTTGTGCTTACAATCGGCCGTAGTGGTATCCCATGCATGTGGATTTTCGGTAGTCCGTATAGCCTCGGAGCAATTGCAGCTGATGGGAGAAGTCTCCGCTTTTCTTCCTGTGGAATGGAAGACCGCTTGATGAGCTCTCTTGTCTGCTGCTCAATACTTTATGTCGGGTCCGACTTCAGTGGCCTATACATCTTCTCATCGAGAAGGGTGATGATTTTGGCCTTGTAATCTTCTGCGGGCATCAAGACTGTAGCGTTGCCCTTGTCAGCCGGCAAAATTATCACCTGGTCATTCTCCTGAAGCTCCTTAAGTGCCCGTCTCTCTGCCGCTGTGGTGTTAGGTTTCGGCGGCTTAGCATGGCGTAGGACACGTGCCACCTCCTCCGTCACCTTATCCGCGTTCACTTTAGGCAGCTTTCTTGCGGCAGTCTCAACTGCCACCACGATTTCCTCCTTCGGGATGGTGGAAGGGGCAATGGCGAAGTTCAGACCCTTGGATAGTATGGAGACCGCTGTATCGCTCAGTCGGTGCTCAGTCAAGTTGACAATGTTGTGGATATTCTTGCGGCCGCAAGGGCCTCCGTCGTCTGTGTTATGGGTTGTCGATTGGCCATTCGGAAAACCCAGCTGTGGACGGTCCTTATTAGGGCCATTCTCTGGGTGCTGTTTCCATGAGAGGCGCTCGAACTTTCCACTTTGAGACCAAAGAATAACAGAACCAATCAGAGATGACCTACGACACCCAAGCCCCTATATAAGACGGCCAATTTCAAAGCATTGACACTTTGGATGGCTGGAGAAACTGTCGTCACACTGACACAAAACAACGCGGAGGAACGCCCGAAAGCCGTTACATGTGTTGAGAAACGCCGTGGAAACCTCAGATCCAATTTGAAGCCTTACAAGAGCTGGGTTTTGCACCAGTGTACGCATGGCAGAGAAGGAATTGCTGATGGGCGGAGAATGGGTGGAACAAATTGTGTCGGCATTACAGCCTGCTCTCCGAAAAGCACGCAAGAATCCACAGTTTAACATTCCTTACGATGGCCAGATATCTTAACCTGAAAAACCTTCAATGCAGTACTCAAATAGAGACTGCTGAGTCTCATACTGGGGCTTTCGAATAGGAAAACATACCTACAGTTTTGACCAATGCATCTACGAGTATTTTCAAGATGTTCCACGTACTCCTATTAATCTTCTTAATACTTTTATTTATTAAGTGAGTTTGTTTTCATATTTGAATAGCATACACTTCGGTATGAATTGCCAATGAGTATTCTTCCGAAGAAGTAACCATACCAGTACGTGAGAGTGCAAAGATTGTGTGTAATTTGAAAGAAATTCTAAACATTTCCGCAATAATTTTTCCTCATTTATTACACACTTGAGCTTGAAACTAAACACTTATAAACCGTAATGACGTTCAAAACATCTTCTCGATTCTTATTGAAATCTGCATATATCAGTCGTATCATATACAGTAGAAGCCCGGTATAGTGGGTACGGCTTATTGCGAGAATCGCGTTATAGCGAGTGATTGTCTTTGTACCGCCAAAAGGCCTATGTTTTACATGTAAAATAAAGCGGATATAGCGAGGCCAAAAAGTTCCTTCTGTGGTATACCCCCGGTATTACGACAGATATCTCTCGAGGGCGAGACACCGCCTAGCAAAAATAAACTATTGTGTTTTGTATTATCTGCTATTTAAACTAAAAATACAAGATGTGTGCCATATCTACAACACCTAAAGACAGTTATGTCCAAACATTAGCGATTTACGGCCTTCAGTATGCTCTGCACGCTCCCATTTTACGTTCTTCTTTTGTTAGGCCCAGTCATCAGTGGGAGGGGATTGGGCGGACGACGAGCAAGATGAGAGTAGGAGAGGGATATAGGTCTAGGCATGGGCGATATTGATAATTTAATATCGGGATACGATAATTTTAGCATATCGTAAGGGGGCGATAACGATAACTCATATGGTGACGATGAATATCGTCTTATCATGCCCTGCTATTTTATCGGGGCACAATACGATATCGGGGCACGATAAGATATCGGGGCACGATAAGATATCGAGGAACAATAAGATATCGGGGTACGATAAATATCGCGATAAATATCACGATAAACATCATGATAAATATCGTGACCACGATAAATATCATGATATCGCATCCTGTTAAAATATCACGATATCGCGCCCTGATAAAATATCACGATAAAAGATCGTGAGATTGCGCTCGTTCAAATGTAGCGTATTCACGCCCGATGAATTATCATGATATTGCGCCGGTTAATCGTGTCAGAAAAAGACAGCTGTTGAGTTGGCCTTTGCTTAAGCTGGAGCAAGTACGTTTGAAAACTTACTATTCTGCAATCTGCCAATTCAAATTCTCAGCAATTCTCTCACACTCTCTCTTTCAATTTCAGTGGGCAGATAGGTGACGTACTTGCTCCAGCTTATGCAAAGGCGAATGCAACCCAACTGCTGTCTCTTTCCAACACGATTAACCGGCGCAATATCACGATAATTCATCGGGCGCGATTACGCGATATTTGAACGAGCGCAATATCACGCTCTTTTATCGTGATAATATATCCTGATATTTTATCGGGGCGCGATATCGTGATATTTTATCGGGACGCGATATCATGGTATTTTATCTCGATATTTATCATTTCCCGATATCTTATCGAGCAACGATATATCGTCAATTTTAAAAACTCAAAATCAACTGATGGACGACCGGTTAACATTCGAAAACTCGACAAAGCTGATATTATCGTCATGACATATTCGCAAAATTATCCAAAAACTTCCACAGTATACCTATTATTTTGATTCCGACTAGTTACGCTGTCTTTTCAGCTTTCTTCGGTGACGGAAAAATAGAAGAACTGGAAAAAAAACACCGAAACTAGGGGAATTAATGTTTTATATAATGGAAAATGTCCTGTTTCTTTCATGAAATATGTTGATATTCTTCCAGATTGTGCCTGAAATGACTTTATTGCTGTTTACCTTCGTCAAATACCACGGAAACAAAAGAAAAACTGTAAATACGAACGACTATGGGAATTAGGTGGGGTTTTTCAACACCTTCGGATATAACGAGCGCTCGATTTAGCGAGTGATTATGAGCACCGGGATTACACTGTATATTTTTGCCATTTACAATACAAGCACATTTTCTGAGCCCATCGCGTTATCAAATAAAATTCACCAATAATTCAAAAATATCCCCGTTTGTTAACAGATACATAAATGCTGAAAAACTAATAACAAAGATACAAAAAAACTGAGTACTTCAGAACGTTTTGGAACTCGTTGACTAAGAAATATCGATAGTGTTTATAACAACTCTAGCTTCAAACTGAATTTAGATTTGGGTCGTCACTCCCTCAAGAGCTTTAGTAGCGAAAACCCACGCGACGTACCTTTGAGGGAGATCACTCCAAGCAGAGCGATCAAAAAGAAGGCGGTCTTTTGTGGTTGGGCTATTTAAAGGGACAGGGGTGTCAAATCTCCTTCATTCCACTTGGGAAATAATCAGCCTCCAAAGCAGTTACATTTTATTGTGGATGGGTGTACATCTGCCGTACCTACTTACAAAGATTCCTGTACACATCTTTTTGATACATCGCGGTTGATATCTATTTCTTATGCTGCCAAATGAACATTAACTATTAGATACCTATTTCATAATATCTAATGTACATCTACCATAGATATCTGTCCGATATCTATCTGTATATATCTATATCATATGCTGCCAAATGGACAATAATACATCTATTAAGTAACTATGATAGAAATCTATTTGATATCTAGACATCTATTTCACAATACAATACAAACTCGATATTATGAAGTCAACGGGACTGGAAAAATTAACAATTCGTAATATCGTATGAACGAGTATCCTTGATCAACATCACAATGAAGCTATTTTTTTGTTTCCGGGCATACATGCACTCCCGCAATGTATTTGCATGATTTACGATGTAATAATTCATGAATATATCTATAAATGTGTATTCATGTCAACACAGTTCATTAAGTTAAACACAGCTAATTTGTTCCTTTTTTCCAACGAGTCAGAGGCAATCAAGCATCTTTGCAAAATTTTCATGCAGTTTGGACTAGGCCTACAAAGTGATTTGTGAATAAAAAACTTTGCTGTTTGTTTTTTTTATTCACAAATCAGTAAGATGGATTTCTACAACGTAAAGGCCTCTACTATTCAGTGCATCAGGCCTAAAAAGCTTCATTAGTGCATTTCTTATATTACTTTTATCTCTACTAAAAACTCGTAACGTATGTGAGGGCGATGTATCCAAATTTTTAATCTAGTATTGATGTATGCATACACCATGGAAGTGCGTGATGTGCAGGAGCATTGGCAACTAGGTGATGCTCCGAATATAGAATTTAGAGGAATAATTGCAGCTAAAAGAAAATCATATGCTTAATGTCAGGCATTATAGATTCGACCTAAATTAAGCTAAAACAGTGAAAAGATTCTCTCACGGATGTGATGTCAATCATGAATTTTGTAAAAATAATAATATGCCGGTTAATTTCGAGAAATAACAGCCATAACCATCTTTGCGTGGTTATTTCCAAGACGAAGGCTCTGAAGGAAGAGCTTAACAGGAGTTTATCTTTATGTTTACCTCCTTCCAAAAGTAGATTGCACAAACCACGCACTTCAACGGTGAAAATGTGATGATTTCCTTTACACTTCTTCAGCTACTAACGATCCATAACTTACATATTTCAATATACTCTGCGAAAGCTTCAGTTGTGGCTCTCTTCAAATCAGATCACTTGCTATTCTTCCACTAAATTGCAGGCATAATTTAAAGATTCGTTACACCTAAATATTGTGGAATTTTTTGCATATCGTTCTTCCTCTGCTTCGAAACAAGCAAGGGGATTTTCATCCGAGCATTGCAGCTCCGTCCACGCACAGAGTCTTACATCTTCACCCGTCACCCTGAGGGCAGCACTCCATTCACCCTCACAAAAACAGCGTCCCATGGTCTCCGAGTATCTTATGTCACTTGGGAGGTTGATCCAGCTGGGATTCAAGGCCAAGGGATGTGCGCAGGAAATAAACATCGAAAGAATCATATCCTTATGCAGCGTAGTCACATCTTATCTTCCTCCTGCTCTACCTCAACTGGCCACGCCTGCGGAGAGGGAGGACAAGACACTGGAGAGTGGGGTCTTTTAATCATGAATCAAGATATGCCCACAAAACAATAGTTGAACGTGTTTCACCCCTCACACAGATTCCTTGGGGCACTTCAGGGGCCCAAAAGTGGGCATGTGAGGCCTCTGCTGAGGGGACACTGCACCCGTTGAGCAGGTGGGAGGGTAGGGGCCCACGAAGGGGCCTTATCTCCTCGAGGGCCGCGACTCTTGCCCACCCCCAGGGGTGGCAAAACAAAGGCTCACTTGAGGTGCGATGACCAGTGTGGGAGGGAAGGGAAGCCTTCCCTGCAAATGTGAAAGAAAGGTAGTGGGGGGGGGGGGGAGAGAAAGTGGAAGTTTTGGAGGGAGATGGGGGAATGTTCTTGGTGGGGACTACTGCCAGGGGAGAGAGGAACATGGGAATGGGCGGGCATTCCTCCCACTTAGCTTTCCCTTAATTTCCGATCACTTCCAGCAACATGTGAAAAGGAAATCAGCGAGTAATGAAGAAATACGATGAACAAATGTTTATTATAAAAAAGTTGTCAGATCTTCTGGCGACAGAGTGACCAAACTTTTTTGAAACAGCACTTCTACTTAACTTTTTTGATTCAATTTCGTGAATCATTTTCACCTTCTCTTCCAACGTTACTCCTTTTCTCTTTAACTGAGAGGGCTCCACATCCTTGACCGTGTTAACACACTGAGCTCCTAACATCAACACCCCTACCCAAAGATCCCAGTCAATTCATGTCCTGCTTCCAAACTGGCTGGGTACCAACTAACTCCCACCCCTAATGTCCTCTGGCGGGGTGTATCATCCGATAGCGCAAGGGAGAGATGAAAGTGCCTCTGATTGGACCAGGATTCTGACGAGGAGGCTTTCTGCTCCCTCTCCGATGACGTGAATTGGGGTTTTTCATAGGATGGTTCTACTTATCATCTAGTCTTACGTGTATCTCTAACAAGGATTTGGCTACAAAATCCTTACCAGATTCCTATTCACTCCAGAGGATCGCAGCTGAGAAGATATCTTTTAGGAAATTTTTTCAATGACTGGGCAGGAGAGAAAGGTGAGAAATGTATACTATTCTATGACCTAAATACGTATGGTCATATGAACGTTTTTTACCATTGATTATGCATGCGCCCAGAAAAAAAAGTCATATAGAATTAATTCGATAAACTAAGTGATCGTACGAACCAAGCAAACTCGTATTTTCTCTGATTTTCTTGGCTGTTGACAACGAAAGAAGGGAAGGGAATTGTTTAGTTAGGAAGAAGATATCCTTCCTTGATGACTACATCGAAACGCTCAATGAGGACGGTAAATGAAATCTGATTCTTTAGATGATGACTATTGTATGCAGGAATAATGAGGCCGTGGAGTAAGGTTGGGTAATCAGTCTGAAATATGTAGGGAGAAAAACGCTTCCATGTAGGATATGCATGACTGACTGAATGTATTGCCGAACGCCATGGCATCTCTTCGGATGCATGTGAAAACATTTTTGAGTGCACACGTGCAGTAAACAATTACTGTACTAGGAATACCCTTCATGGATTTATGTTTGGGGAAAACGGGAAGCAAAAATTACCAGGGATTATGAGAGGAAAATTCTGGTTGTAGCAATTAGTTTCTCGCAGACAAGTACACCTGTACTTGACAAATTTACATTTTTTTCTTGACTCGTAGGCAAAGATGAATGTATTTTTAGTCGTATTGGTGACATATTTTATGTACTACTTCGCCTATGATTCAAAGTTGTCCTAATGCATAATGTGCATGCCAATGATGAATGATTAGGAGCCTTACTCTGACAAGGAAGGTTTGAAAAATGCTGACGTGATCCGTCATTATTCATAAAAACGAGTAATTTTTTCATGTCGGGACTGAGACCCGAGGTTATTAATTTCTAAACATCATTATTTTGTAATATCAAGTACTGTTACATGTATTTAGATACCCTTTTGGTCGGGACCGAATATTTGGCTTAGTAATATCAAAATATCGTAAATTCGAGGATCATAATTTCGAGTTTCTACTGTATCTAATGTACATCTAGTAGATATCTATTTTCTGTCTGGGAGCTGTTGCTCCCCTTAAGATGTAATTTTCAACAGACTTCCAAAGTAGTTCTTAATTCCTTTTTTCCCCTTTGCTGGATAATATTACTTTTGGTTGTAGACAAGTCAGACCTTAGTTTGATTGAAACACAGGTAATGTCAATTAAACTAGCGGAAGTTATAATGTTGAATTTTTTTTCTTCCATGATAGTGAAATCCGACCATGTCAAATCTGAGCTGGTTAATAATGTGTATACGATATAAGATGCTTTATAGTCGAGAATCAGAATGATGAACATGCCAATAATTATTGCATTGCACACACTTATGGATATCTACAATTAGAGGTAGAAGAGGCATGGCTATCAAAACTGTAGTATATTGGATGGCTATAGCACCAGAGCAAACTACTACACTTAGCTAACACTTTAATGTCTAATCGAATAAAGCTTTTCTTGAGACTATCCATTCTCAACCATTCCAGACTCATGGAATGAGTCCGAAAAGGTCCTCTTTGACTATTGGTTTGTTAATGGGCTACGATTACTTAACAAAGGGTGCTTAATGATCCTAATGCTCGGAATATTACTTTAGATCTAAAATTAAGGAGGTTCTGCCTTGACTGCATGCATATCTTTTAGGTTTATATACTAATATTTCATAAATAAACAGGCCAAAAATGATTATTCTTGGCATGTGAACATTAGACTAAAATTCATTAAGTCCTGAATTACCAACAATGTTTACCCATTGTGAAAAAAAACAGTGACCATTCGAAATTCAAAAACGGTGAAATTGACCACTCTGGCACTTCTAGTGTTAACATGATCCCAGGAACATTTGACCTTGTTATAAGAGTTCTGAATTATTTCATCATTTCCCATGATTCTGCCTTTCGTCACACATTTGTTGGAGTGCCTTTTAAATGCTTCGTACTCAGGAGGAGGTTGTACATTATTTCTTTTGCAATCATTATGTCAGTGCCTAAGGTGCTGACTCATATCATAAAGATAGGGTGAAAATTTATTACACCTTCCTTGTCTCACATGAACTAACTGATTTGGGAAACAGTCATTGAACTGTGCTTTGAAATTTTCTAGGAAACTTTTTACCCTGCTAGTAACATTATGAGGAGAGGGCAGCAGCTCTTCTTCACATGAGTGAAGATGGAGACAACAGTGGTCGTTACAGTGACACTCATCTCACTACAGGCGTGGTAACATTTACTTTAACGGCTGTAGTACTGCGATGTGGAAAGCTAGGGGAAACCACCACATTACTATCCCGAGGAGTCGCAGCTACTCCACTCTTTCCTTTATTATCAAGACGTGATGGCACCCTCTCGAGTAAATTATTCCGGAGGTAATATAGTCCCCCATTCGGATCTCCGGGCTGGGACTACCCGAGAGAGTACATCAGTCAAGTGTGATAGTCATTTTAGGGTAGAAACGTGGAACGGGCGATCACTTCGGACCAGCGGAAGACTGGAGAACCTGAAGGTGGAAATGCGGAGAATGGACCTCGATGTAATAGGAATCAGTGAAATGAGATGGCCCGAAGAAGGAGACTTTTGGAGTGGAAGCTATAGAATTATTCACACCGGATCACTGAATGGTAACGCTGGAGTAGGCATAATGCTCAGGAAGAGTGCGAGACTGCGTGTGAAGAGCTTCCTGCAATACAGTGAAAGGATTGTAATGGTTAAAATTGAAACTAAGCCTACAGATACCATTGTGGTGCAAGTTTACATGCCTACGTCGGACTACGAAGATGAAGAAGTGGAAGACGTCTACGAAGATATCACTGAAGTAATAAAACAGGTAAGAGGAGAAGAAAACCTAATTATTTTAGGAGACTGGAACGCTGTCGTCGGCGAAGGACAAGATGGAAGAATAACTGGAAAACATGGATTGGGAAACCGAAACGAAAGAGGAGAAAGACTGCTGGAGTTCTGCACACACATAAGTTAGTGGTTACTAACAAACTGTTTAAAAATCACAGCCAAAGAAAATACACGCGGAAGATGCCAGGAGACAGAGGAAGATTTCAAATAGACTACATTTTAGTGAAGCAGAGGTTCAGGAATCAGGTGAAGGACTGCAAAAGCTACCCGGGTGCAGATATCGACAGCGACCATAATTTAGTGATGATGAAATGCCATCTAAAATTCAAGAGATTGAAGAAAACAGTAAAGAACATTTGGCAAGTAGAAAAACTAAAGGTGACTCAACATCAGCTGGAATTTCAGAAAGCAGTAGAAAACAACATAGGAGAGGATCTGACTGAGAAACCAGTAGAAGAGCGTTGGGAAAACATTAAATGTGGACTACAGAAAGCAGCAGAAGAAGTTCTTGGAAGAAGAAAAGTTGTAAAGAAGAAACCATGGAAAACGGAAGAAGTCTTAGTGCTGATTGAAGAAAGTACAAGAATGCAAAAACTGAAGAAGGGCAGCTTTGATACAAAAGAATATGGAACGAAGTAAGTCGCAAAGCCAGAAAAGGTAGAGAAATGTGGATGAACAATCTGTGCGAAGATGTACAAAACTACCTTACCATTGGAAAGGTGGAAGCTGCCTATAGGATAGTGAGGAACCACTTCAAGGAACGGAGCGCAAGATGCAATGCTATAAGGGACAAGAATGGAGAACTTTTGATTGAAAATGAAGACAAAGTGAAGAGATGGAAAGAATATCTCGAAGAGTTATACAATGGGAACAATCTCAGCACGAAAGTGATTGAAGAGGAAAGCGAAGTCGAGTAGGATGATATGGGAGCATCAATATTGAGATAATAAACAACAAGATATCAGGTATCTGATGATGGCTTAACCGCTGAAATGCGTTGTACCACTAATAAAAACCTGTGGAATAAGTGCCATATCTTGTTGTTTAGCATGATATCATTCCACTACGTCTCGCCGGACACAGTTACGTTCAATCAATATTGAGATCGGAATTCGACGCAGTAGTAAGGGACCTTCGGATGAACAAGGCTTCTGGAATTGATGATATACCCGCAGATCTCATAAGGAATGCGGGAGAGAGGACATTGGCCCATCTTTATAAGGTTATCTGCGACATGTACTCAACAGGAGAAATACCCAGGGACTTTGAGAAAAACATCATCATTCCTATTCCCAAAAAGAAGAGAGCAAAGAAATGCGAAAATTTTAGGACTATAAGCCTGACGACACATGCATCGAAGATATTGACAAGGATCATCTACAGAAGAATAGAACGAAAAGCAGAGGAATTCCTGGATGAAGATCAATTCGGATTCAGGAAAAGTAAGGGCACAAGAGAAGCAATATTGGCCCTAAGGCTGCTTATAGAGAAGAGAATGGAGAAGAACAAACCGACCTTCATTGCATTTGTGGATTTAGAGAAGGCTTTCGACAACGTGGACTGGAATTCAATGCTTGATATTCTGAAAGGAATTGGAGTTTCCTACAATGATCGAAGAATTATCCACAGTTTGTATAAAAACCAAGTAGCTGTGATTAAATCTGGACCCAGCTGTGAAGAAGCAAGAATAAGGAAAGGAGTGAGACAAGGCTGTGCACTGTCTCCCGTAATTTTTAATGTCTACATTGAGAGAGCCATCAATGAAGTCAAGGAGAAGTGCTCTGGAGTGAACATCCACGGAGAAACAATCAGCATGCTACGATTCGCTGATGACATAGCTCTCATAGCAGAGACAGAGAAGGAGCTGAATATGATGCTAACAACCATGGAAAGGACAATGGCCAGACATCAGCTGAAGATCAATAAGAAGAAGACTAAGATATTGGTGTGCAGCAAAAGAGAAGAGGCCAAAACCAACGTTAAACTAGGAAAACAGAAGCTGGAAGAGGTGAAAGAGTTCTGTTACCTGGGAAGCAGAGTAACCAACGATGGACGAAGCAAGAAAGAAATAGTGAGTAGAATACCCCGGGCAAAGAGGGCATTCTATCAAAAGAAGAATCTACTAACAGCTGGAAATACAAGCTTGGAAGTAAAGAAGCAATTCATCAAAACGTTTATCTGGAGCATGTTCCTTTACGGCAGTGAGGCATGGATGATGGATGCAGCGGAGAAGAAAAGGGTGAAAGCATTCGAAATATGGTGCTATCGGAGAATGATGAAGATAAAATGGATCGACCGAGTGACAAATGAAGAAGTCCTAAGAAGAGTGGGAGAAAAGAGAAGTCTACTGAAAACTATAAAAAGAAGACGGGACAACCTAATCGCCCATATCTTAAGACACGATGGCCTGATGAAGACAATCGTCGAGGGAAAAGTAAACAGGAAAAATGGATGAGGCAGGCCTCGCATGAGTTATATGGAGCAGGTCATAAAGGACGTGAAAGAGAGGAACTACGTTGGTATGAAGAGGTTGGCCGATAGAAGAATCGAGTGGAAGGCTGCGTCAAACCAATCCTAGGATTGTTGACCCTTGATGATGATGAGTAACATTAAATTCCTCAGCATCAGAGGACCAGCATACGGACATGATAGCATACATAAAATTGCCCATGTTTAATTCATTTATTCATCTTCTGAACTCCTTTCCATGTCTTGAGGCCGATTGATTAAAACATGCAGAATCAATGTGCAGCAACTGTGCATAATGATCTGAAATGTGAGTGGCTGTGCAAGCAGGGATTTTTTTAAGTCGAGCGAGATCGAGCGAGAATTTGAAAAAAATCTTGAATCTCGAACGAGATTTGAGCACACTGAAATTGCAGTATAGACTTTAATCTATGTAGGTACTAATTTTGTACTTAGACAAATATAAGTTTAAGCTTAGGCATTATTAACCAAATTCTGTTGGGTGTAACTTTAGCATTTATTTTTGGAGATCAACATCCTGTATTTATGCAATTATAGGCCTCCGTCGAATTATGTATGCACTCCTACTTTCACCACTAAAATTTAAAAAAATTTTTGAGTATAAATACCACCTAAGCATAATAGCCGAACCCTATGTTTTCACTTGGTATCGTTTTATATGCCTGACCTATATTCACATAATACATTCCAAATAAAATAACATAACAGGACTTCAAACTTGAGACTGATCTTTATTAAATTATTACAAAAATGAAAAAAATCTTATACAATCTGAATTTACAGGTTTTTATTTAAGAGACATGTGCCAACTGTTTCACCCTCAAAGATCAAGACAAAACAAACTTGTTCACTACCTGAGATCATGAATTAGCTATCCACGACTTGCAACGATCAAGATTAGATGAAAGTAGAAGTATTAGAAATTGGTACAGCAGTTTCTCCTTTGGGGTCGATTGAGTGGTCTCCAGCTGCAACTTCTCAAATCACGCTTCAGTTCAGTAGCTTGCACGACAGAGTTGAATCAGTCAAAATGCGCGTCATAATGTGCGCTTTGGCATAGAACTCACCAGATCAGATTGTCGGTCATGGAAATCGTGACACGCTAGGCCTAAATTAAAACGTAGACAGATGGAGCAAAATCCGGTTATAATGCGCCCCACTGCATTGCGGTTCTCACCATGTCCCCCAAAATAATTGGGTCATTCCACGTCAAATCGACCCCTAGGTGATTGCCCTTAGGGTCACCGACTTTGAACAAATTTGGCATAACGGCACCATTTGATAAGAAAATGAAAACCCCAAAGCCGTTTTGCAAAACATGCAACCATTTCCGAAATATTGCAACGTTGCAAAATTCAAATTTTGCAAAAGTTACTACCCATTTCACGGTATATCTCGGAGACTATTGGAGATACAGACGAGCTTAAGGGCTCATTTTAAAGGCCTTGAATTATAAAAGTATAATGAGGGATTATATTTTGAAATATTAACAATTTCATAGCGTTTATAACAATGTTAAAGTTTCAAATCAATTTTTGACGACGTTGTTTACCTACACCTTCGATTTTGCTCATTTTTTTATATGTTGTATACACAACCCTCCTTTGCAAATTAAAAAAGTAGGCCAGAGGTGATATTTCATTTAAGAAAGAAAAATATTTTTAAGTGAAGGCGTGACGCCCAACGGTCACCTACCGGCCTACCGTATGGTACTCTGGTGTCTGTGTAACTTTCTCATTCATCTCCTTCTCACAAAATATTAACCGTATACCAACTCTTTGCCTGTGCATATCGATAATTGCTTAGCCCAGGTGTGACTAGAGCCTTAGAATCTATGAAGAGAGGCACCTGACCTCGGAGAACAATTGACAAACCTTGTCACTATCAGAATAATATTAAAAAAATATCAGAATAATTTATTACTCCCGTTAAAGTACGGTGTACTTTTAAGCATAAAAAACTATTTTAAATTGTATTCTACAAATAAATTATTTATAAAATTTAGTTTTATAGGTTTTCTTTACTGTTTCTCACAAAGTTTCTGTTAATAATGCGGATTGCCGATAACGTGGGTGTAAACTCCGTCCCCCTTGACCCGATGTGTTATGACTGGATTTTTCTGTATCTTGTTTTAACTTATTGGGTGTATGCTAGTGCTAGAAGTAGCCTACGTTCATACGTGCCTATTCTATGCATCATTTGTTAGTAGGCACTAGGCCTCCGAACACAAAATGGAGCAGGGACTCGGTTAGGTCCTACGCAAAGGCCTAGGCTCTCCTAACTTCTCGACTGTAGGCCTAAGACTAAGAGTTTTCTCAACATTTTGTGACATGACATCATGAAATTATCATGCAAAAGTAAGGGAATAAATATAGATTTACTACGTCGCATTATAAAGCAAGGCCCCATAAAATTACATCCACCACGACGGAGATCTCGAGACAAGCTCGAGGTTCGTTTTTCGAGTGCATTGAGATCAAAATCTAGCGATATTCGAGCAGTACTTTTATCTCGCTTGAATCTCGAAAAGTCGAGACTCGCACAGCCCTAGAAATGTGCAAGGGGAGCACAGTTGCTGAGAGGAGATGGTTATTTCTGTTTGTTATAAGGTAGTCTTGAGCCTGTACTTGAAATGTTGCAATCTCTAGTGGGTTGATCATAATAAGGTACTCAGAAACTCCATCCAACTGTGTGCCATCCTTTCCTGCTGAGTGCCTCCGAAGAAGCGCATGCTGACGTAACGAACCTCTTTCCAAAGCAGGAGCGGTCGAGCTCAACGAATAAGCGCTCTCCGAGTGTGGAACACCCCTTGTGCTCATCAATGAATTAGTAAATACGTTAAAGATAAGTGTGTGTCCCAAAATTATTGTACTTAAGTTCAATAGCGAATTCAAGCCCTGCCATGGGTTGTCGCCCTGTATTGGCGGATCTCTTCATGGACGACTTTGAAAACCACTTGTTATACTCATTCCAACAACCACTCCTGAGGAATATTTATTCCTATCACCGGTATGTGGACGACATCCTTTGTGTGTGGACAGGAACCAGATGACAGTTGGATAAGTTCGTAGTGTGGCTCAATACACTGTGTCCTAATATTCAGTTCACTACAGAAAAACGGTGCCGACAACTCTTTGGTCTTTTTGGATATAACCATTTCCATTGACAAGGGTCGTTTTGACTTTACTGTGTTTCGTAAACCTGCTTTCACCTACCATGTCATTCACTCCACATCTTGACACCATATTTTTCATAAATTAGCCTCTTTTCACTCGATGATTAGTAGACTTTTGGCCATACCACCTTCGGTAGACAATTTTAATTAGGTCAACATCATCAAACACATAGCCACAGCAAATGGTTATTCTACCACCATAGTGGATAAAACTCTTCGTAAAAAATGAGATGTGGCTGGTAGGCTTATTTACAAACAAAGAAAAACAAAAACAACCTTAATCGTGACCAAGACCCCACAGTTAGTTCAGATGTTTACAAACTGCAGTGTGGAGATTGAGGTACAATCTCTATCAGACAAATGGGTGTTGAGTTTCAATAGAAGGAAAAAGAAACATTTCTGTTCCCACTCATACAACAGATCACACTTTGCAAACAATTGACGCAGGGCATTGGAGTGATTTCCAAGTTACTCCATTTTCAAAGAAAAGTGCAAGGGATAGATGCCGTCGAACACTTGGAAATCCTCCTTCATGGAAAGAGAGCTAACCAGGCGAATGAAGTGCTCCCCTCCCCCATTCTAGAAGTGGGCGCACATTTCGTCCCACTGGAATTCACACAAATGTGTCAGCCCTCAGCCCTTCCTAATCCTCCCTCTCCACTCCCCTAACCCAGCGTGAGGGTGTATATACTTGTTGACTTGTCTCTCTTTTATGCATCTGATGATGACCTAGTGGGTGAAACCGGCCGTGCTGTTGTAATACGTTTGTGTGGAAATACAAAGATTTACTTCCGTGTGATGTTGAATTTCCATAAAGTTACGCCTGATTCTGTTAATTTGATCATAATCAAGATCACAAAAACACCTAGATGAAGCTGAGTTAATTTCAATCGGATTCCCCTCACATTTGGATAATACAACGATACTTGCCCACTTCCTACTTTTTTTGCTGGAATTTAGGCAAAATTTTTGGCATGCCGCACATTGTCATCGTGCCATAACTAATACGTGCATTGTTATTGATAATTTTCACTTTTTCTCTAGATAGGAATATCTCATTTCTCAATTACATATTTCCTTAAAAATTTTTAGAAGTAGTAAATGAAATAATCACAAAAAAACTGTCACAATAAAATTTACACTCGGCATTAGGAATCGCCAAGAATTAGAAAAAAACTATGAATGAAAATATTACCACTTTGAGTTGATCGGCTGACTCACACCTTTTCAAACAGAACTGGAGGTGGCTACATTCAGCAGTTGATCTTTCGGCAATCGGTAGTTCTTGGTTCATTTCATCGGAACTCAGCCCATTTCTTCCTTCAACATCCAAGAGGCTCTCTAAAAGTTTCAGAGACCTTAAAGCTTGTTCAGTGGCCTCAATCTTGCTCCTTTGCTTTCTTAAACTGCCACGAAGCTCTAACTGCAATGCTATTCCCCTCACCGCTTCTTCCAGGCTGCTCTCGACTGTCTAAAATGTCAAAGTTTAATATACTTAGTTGTTTATCGATCTGATTAATCAACATAGCAGATGGACCCACCATCACTTCTTCACGCAACTGCCCCAGGGGATCTCGTATTTTCTCCACAGCCTTATCTAAGCCAACTAGGCTACTGGATAGACCAACAAAATCAGCATAATCGTGGTCAATTAGGTCCAACGTAGCCGAACGTAGAACTTTAAGGTACGACCCAAGATCATCACGCATTGCTTCTAGACTTGCCCTTCCTCTATGTTCTTGGAGGAATCGATCTGCCGAAAAGGAAGGCTGAAAGGCAAGAATGAAAATTAATAGGTACGTGTCACCACGTCGTTATCGTCCTCGATAGAAGTATTCATGCACCTTTACCAATGATGAGATAGGAACAGAGAAACTGCGATTTATTGAGCTGGGAGACAAATTTCTAAACGTGCAAGCAATTACTTTCTACTATATGACAATTTCAAAACACGAACAATATTTACTGCAGTAATTTAAGTCCAGTTTAAGACGCCTCACCTGGATAAAAGCATTTTCATCGAAACATAAGTCACAAGAACTAGCGGGTAAAGAATAACCGTCCTCTTCTTTAGACATTTTACGGCTCTTTCATTACACCTCAACAATAAACACTGAAGCATGAATTCAGCTGATTCGGACAACCATGAACGTGCGGACTGGTGCGGACGGTGCGGACAACATTCGGATGAAAGCTACAGTGTCGCAACCTACGGTGTAACGGTACTTGAAAACAAATGAGTAGCAATAACCTGAATTGAGAGCGGTCATTTTTGAAGATCTTTTGTTCTAATACTAACTTTTGGAGTTAAAAGGATGCTCAGCTGAGATATTGTTTTGAATTGAAATATATTTTCCCAGAAATTACCACGCTTTAACTTAAGATAGAGCATATTATGTATTACTTCTCCAAATGTTAAAGTCGGCGAGTTATGCTTAATACGCGATCCGAACCTACGAGGATGGGTCGTGTAATTCCAGTTATTAGTCAATCTTTCAGAAGAGGAATGCGTGACGACATCTTATTTTGAAGCTGCAGAACCTTCCTCCTTAAAAGCCTTGGGCGTGCTTTGGTCGCCCAAGGATTACACACTGTCTTATCATGTGAATTTTGATATTATCGTTAACTCGAAAAGAAAACTTTTGTCAAACACCGCAAGGGTTTTCGATCCTATGGGGGCCTTAGCTCCATTAGTATTTGGGCCAAATCCTTGATGCAGTTATTGTGGTTTGCAAAAGTATCATGGGATGATCCTTTTCCTGAGGAAATAAAGAATCAATATGGGATGATTCCGTGTCACATAGAGCACATTCGATTTCCCCGCTATATTTGTTCGCAGCGGCCTTCCGATTATCTTTTGCTCGGATTTTACGATGCATCAGAAAGAGGTTATTTGAAAATAATACCAATCTCAGGAGAGAGGAATGTAAATTTCATGGATGCCTATGGCCTAAGTAGCTCCTTTAAAATCCTTGACTATCCCCAAGTTGGAATTGTTGGGAGCTCTTTTATTGGCAAAATTATTGACCTATCGTCATCACTGCGCGAGAAAGTTAATATTTCCAAATTTTTCTGGCTTGGCTGCGGTTGCAGAAGACCTTTGTGGCAAACAGAATTTTAAAAATTCTTGACATGATTCCACTTGCGTCATGGAATCACGCTGGCACCTTAAGGAATCCCGCAGACTTTGCATCGCGCGGTTTTTTACGCCTCGACAACTACTTTCATGCGATCTTTATTGGAAAGGTCCAAGCTTTCGGAAGGGCAATGATTCTCAGTGGTCATTCAGATATTCTGAACGAAATGGCAGACCTTTGCTGAGGAGAGAATTTTCGGAGTTGGTCAGACTGGTGTCGGATGGGTTAACAACGTCTAGGGCAGGGAGTGTGTAAATATATTAATAAAGTATCCCTGGTCTAGGGAATGATCTACAGGGGGAGTGGCGGAGCTCAGGGGCAGTGGCTGGCGCCGAGGAAAACCGGAAGGGTGCTAGGGGAGGGGAGAGGTTGTAAATACTTTGTGAGTGGGGTTTGTTTGGGACAAGCGGAGGGGGACGCAGTCAAGTGTTGGGCTGGTAATTCCAAGGCCGCGTGAAGGAAATTAACAAGGAGGCTACAAGTAATATTCGTGGAAATTAACGTTTAGTTGAGAACATTTTTGAAGATGGCGTCCGAGTCTTTTTGCGAGAGAAAGGTTGGCCGATGAAAGAATGAAGTTAACTCGTGGGATGAGGTGGGCAGTGGTAATGGTGATAACTCTAAAGATGGAGAGTAGACAGGATATTAGTTGTTGGCGAATGGCGGTAATGAGTTAAGACGAAGTGAGAATAGTGAGTCATCCACGTATCTTAAAACGAGTTTTGATTTCTTCTTCCACAATCGTAGAGACTTTCTTCAAACCTCTCCATATATAGGTTCACTACGACTGCAGACAAGGGGGAGCCCATGGCTGTGCCTTTTTCATGCTTGTTAAAGATACGTAGACGATTATTTTATCATTTGGCCCCATGGACGAAAGGAACTAACTAAAATCCTAGATTATTTTAACAAACAAAAGGAATCCATCATGTTTACCGTGGAGATAGAAGAAAACAAGCGCCTACCCCTCTTGGCTGTGCTGGTGGTAAGAAAGAACGACAGCAAACTAGGCCACGCAGTTTTCCGAAGGTTAAGACACACACCGACTGGTATCTGCATGCGACATCACACCACCATCCCCAACAGAAGACATCCATTATCAGCACACTGTCTTCCACCGTCAATCTCCGACGGAGACTCTTTGGACAAGGAGAAGCGACCAGCTGCGAAGCCAGGATTTTCTCCAGTGGGGCCAAAAATAAGTTAACGTTTTTTTTAATTGTTTTATTTGAATATTTGAAAATGCTTAAATTAATTTTGTGAAATGCTATACCAAACCTATCTAAGTTCTATTTCAGCAATAGCCTACGAGAGTTCTGGCTAAATCTTGAGGACATATTCTTTCTCAAATTTATTTTTAGCTACCCGGGCTGTGCAAGTGAGATAAGTGGCGCAAGTTTTATGGATGGGTGGAACAACTGGGCTTCTTTGACTAATGCAACTAGTTCTATCTCCTTCAGTTCGGAATTTGGCACAATTTGTCCTTCCCATTGGTTGTACCAAAATTCAGCTTCGCCGAAGAAATCATTCAAATCGTAGTGACTACAAAACTTGTAGTTTTTCTTAAAAAAACCCTCATATATCATATCAAAGGTAGGTCTCTAAATAATACAGAACTTGTGAAGATGCCGTGACTTGGCGACGAAAGGCCGCCAATAATTACGCTTCTCATCACCCGGAGGAGAGGGCAGCAGCTCTCCTTCATATGAGTGAAGGTGGAGACCACAGTGGTCGGTACAGCGACACTCATTTCACTACAGGCGTGGTAAATTTACTTTAACGGCTGTAGTACTGCGATGTAGAAGGCAAGGGGAAACCACCACATTAATATCCCTAGGACTCACAGCTACTCCACTCTTTTCTTTCTTATCAAGACGTGATAGAACCCTCTCGAGTAAAATATTCCGGAGGTAAAACAGTCCCCCATTCGGATCTCCGGGCGGGGACTACCCGAGAGAGTACATCAGTCAAGTGTGATAGTCATTTTAGGGTAGGAACGTGGAACGTGCGATCACTTCGGACCTGCGGAAGACTGGAGAACCTAAGGTAGAAATACGAAGAATGGACCTCGACGTATTAGGAATCAGCGAAATGAAGTGTCCCGAAGTAGGAGACTTTTGAAGTGGAACGTATAGAATTATGCATACAGGATCATTAAATGGTAATGCTGGAGTAGGGATCATACTTAGAAAGAACGCCGGAATGCGCGTGAAGGGTTTCCAACAGTACAATGAAAGGATAACACTTTCAGTGCTATGGACGTAACTGTACGTCTTCCGAATTCTTACGATAATTGCGACGGACGTACCTGAACGTCTTTATGTATAATAAATTGAACGGCAGCCGGGGGTAAGGATACGTCTACGGCCTTTCTTTGTGATGTTTCTTGGGCCATGTAGTACATTATAACGACGCTAGATGTCATGAAAAGCCTACATTTTACGCGGTGCAGCTGATCTGTGATTCTGGTGTTTTAGTCGCCATATTGGCTCGTAAAATGGCTAGGAAGAGGCTGTCTCACGACGCAATTGTAATGGAAATTAATCGTGAATGGAGTGATAGTGAGTCGGAAACTGATACTGACGACAGTGATGATGATTTTGATTTGGCTGCATGTGAAAATGATTCAGGTGTGAAATTGTAATTTTATCGTCATATTTTCGTAGCATCCCGATCGGGATCCTCATCGATGAGCACCTGTAGCCCTGTAGCCTTCCTCTTTCCTTAGTTCATTATATGCATTCTTCTTGTATGATTTCCATTTTTCTGAATGTTCTGCGCTTTATTTTACCAATGTAGTTAGTGAAGAGGAATATGAGACTATGACAGACAGTAGTGACAGTGCTTCGGCAACACATATACGTTCAGGGTCATGTCAAGCAAATGGAGAGAGAGATGGCAGTAGAAGAGGAAGGCTTCCCGGCCGCGGGCGAAGACCTGGGAAGAAACCACTTCGATCAGACTCCCAGGATGGCTGGATGGAAATAGATAGTTCCCCAAGGGTGAATACGTTTATCGGTGCCAATGGTGTAAATCCTGAAACTCATTTGGATCAACATTGCTCGCCACTAGACTTTTTTCCACATTTCATTGACAAGGATCTTGTAAATCTCATGAAAGAGCAAACAAATTTATACGCTCGGCAGAAAATACAACATTTAAGTAATCTCAATCAGATTTCCCCTAAAAGTAGATTAGCAAAGTGGAAAACAGTTTCGCAGGGAGAAATAAAAAAATTTCTTTCCATTATTATCCACATGAGTGTTTCAGAACGATCCGACATGAAAGATCATTGGAGTACATAGTCCTGTGGTTTTCTGTAACTTTTGCCCTAATTTAATGTCAAGAGATAGATTTTTGTCCTTGTTGGCTAATTTTCATCTTAGTGACAACCTACTCATGAAAAAGAAAGGGGAGCCAGGGTATGATCCGTTACATAAAGTGCGTCAACTGCTAGAAATGTTGCGTGAGAAATGTAAATCTTCATATCAAGTAGCGGAAGATATTACAATTGACGAAGGAATGTGCGCATACCGAGGTAGATTGTACTTCAAACAATACATGCCACAGAAGCCTAGTCGCTATGGCATAAAACTGTATATGCTTTCTGAATCTAAAGGCCCCGTAAGGGTAAGTCAGGGCAGTGGCGGATTTAGGGGGGGGTCACAGGGGTCATGACCCCCCCCCCCAAATTTTATCAAAAAATTTTAATTTTTATTAGTTTCATAGTTTTTGTATCCTTGAAAAGGATTGCCGGCCCCGGTGGCGGCGGGGTAAATCCCTCGCCTGTCGATCCCATGGTCGCGGGTTCGAATCCCGCCCGGGGAGTATTTTCACTTTCCGGGGCATGGATGTTTGTACCGTCCAACATGTTCATTGGAAGAGATGACTTTGAGTCCTGAAATTCGCATGTTAAAATAAGACAAATAAATAAATAAAATAAAATAAATAAAGGGGGTGTATATGCAAATGCATGGCTACAAGTCCCAAACGTGAGAGAAGTTTGAGTTGTCTTTATCGTAGAGCGTAGCACTCCCTACTGTAAAAAACAAGCTCAAAAATAAAATAGGCTGTTAGGCATTAGGGAGAATGGATTTGGATGCCTAAAATTTAGCTGGCGAACCTAAAAGGGAGCATGAATTGGGACATCCTTACGCAGGTATTGCTATCTGCTGGGATCGAAACCGATGAAAAACAAGAGAATGTGAAAGGGATGACAAATGATGTACAAAATCTTACACAATCCATATTGTTAACTTTCTCATGCCATTGTGTAAAGAGAATTTAATTTGATTTTAGGGTACCGTAGATTAGCATCTTGTCATATTTTCCGTAATTTAAATAATATATTTATTTTAATGTAGAACGATTCGGCCTTCTCCTACTTCTGAATGAATCTCTCCGTCATGTCACTACTCCCTATAACGGTATATAATGTGATAAACGAATCAACTCGACTAATTATAACAATATCAACAAACTTTCAGCCAAAATACTTTCCCTCGTTGGTAGCCGTCTTCATCGAGTCCACTGCTCTCACTTTGAATGCTTTAAATCATGGGAAAAGGATGCACGCGTCGATGCCCAAATCTGAAATAGGTACCTAAATCCGCTCCCTTATGATGCCTAACGAGTTGGGACACCCTTCCAAGATGGCGTCCTCCCTAAATTCTGGGATGGTACCTATCTGGTGCATTGGGACACAGCTATAGAGCCCGCATAGTCGGAAGTGCCTCAGTGCTTTCGGCAATGTTCGGCAGTTTCCGATGTCTCGTGATAAGCTCGTGGAGCTCGACTGACAGACAAGTGAGTCTTCACCTACCCTTGAATAGTAGGAATAGCCAATATATGATATAATATGGAATAGCAGGGTCGCACCAGGCACGTAGCCAGGGGGGTTAGACCCCCCCTGAAATTTTTCATCGGTGAGGAAAAAGAGAAAATAGGCAGGATGAGAGGAAGCCTATAAGACCCAAGCAGCATCGTATGGCAGTTATACGTCGGCCCAATGTCATTTTGACGTCACCAATGTCGTTTTAACATCGGATGATAATTACGATATAAAAATGACACAAATTATTCCTTTCTCCGATGTAAAATTGATATCGTCGATCGTATCTTGAATTGATAATTAATATATATCGTTTTCCGATGCAAAGATGATGTCAGCTTAGCTGACTAATAAAGGGTATAAAAATGATCATATTTTTCTGGTCGCTGGATTTTACAATTTTGAGTAGTCATTTTTTCCCCCGACGTCAGAGAGAAGAAAGTCAAAAGTTTGTGATTGGTCAGAACATCAGAAACCACTTGGAGGCCTACTTATAAAATAAGAAATATGACTATTTAAGGATTCGATAACACAGAAAGAAAAAACACGATCCTGCGTTATCATGTTTCGCTTCCACTCCATATCGCTTGAATCTTCAGAATTAGTAAGGATTCGATGTTTGCTTACAAATTGCCGTTCACGCGGCAGGCTTGGAATATCCTACATTTACCGCCAAGTGCGGCTTTAGCGCTGGATGGGGTTCACCTTTGGTCGTGGCTTCTTTGAAGCCCTTTCTCCCTTACATTGCCATCCTTGATGGACCGCGAGGGCTCAATATCTAGTACCTTGAACCTCGGTGATTGTGCCTTGCGAATTAGGGATCCTGGGTAGCGTAATGGTCTGAGCAGCCAAAGG
The DNA here is from genome assembly GCA_933228895.1 of Platycnemis pennipes. Taxonomy (NCBI): domain Eukaryota; kingdom Metazoa; phylum Arthropoda; class Insecta; order Odonata; family Platycnemididae; genus Platycnemis; species Platycnemis pennipes. The sequence goes on along the minus strand of OW121853.1, from coordinate 137,197,167 downwards.
TCCGTGGTTCCATTCCCGGTCCAGGCGAATTTTTTTGCATGGCAATTAATGTGAACCCCCCACATTGGGTTATAACTCCAATAACTTCAACAGAAAACGAGTTTGAAATATTTTATTACAATGATAACGCTTAAAGTTGCGTATCTTTCAGTAACTTTCAGTAACTAAATCTTTCAGCCACTGTATAGTGGTGACATATGTCTTTTTATCATCAAATTAATATTTGCCCAATATCGTCAGCAAATGTCATTTTTATAATGGCAAATGTTATCACTTTAGACATTTGCCGATATCGGTAGCCAATATCGGATTGACCAATAAGTGATATGTGACGGTGTAAAAATGATATTGGGCCGATATCATGATGCTCCGTTGGAAAGGCTACGTTGTTGCAGAAACCGCGGACTCCTCCTTTAGACTACCAGTTCCCTCATAACTAAGTAATGAAGAAAGGAAAGCCTACAAAAAATATGCACAGAGATCACATCTTGACAAGTTCCACTGGCTTTTGCTGTCTCGTAAAGACAGGGGGCTGTACTGTAAATATTGTGTACTTTTTTCATCTGGCTTAGGAAGTGTCCACCACAACGTGACTCCACTTAGGAAATTCGTTAAGGAACCCCTTAAAAAATTTGATAATCTCTTATGAGAAAAAGGTGACCTCACCACTCACGAGGAAAACCGATTCCATGTATCTGCAGTTGACAATGGAAAAGACTTTTTACTAACATGCAATGAACCATCTTTAGAAATAAACAACCGACTAATGGGATCTGGTTGGTGTGGTGGCTAGAGTACTGGCCTCCAATCTCGAGGGCCCAGGTTCGATTCCTGGCAGTGGCAGATTTTTCAGTGGAAAATCGGTCCCCACTTGCGTGCCTAGTGGAGGGCATTTCAAGTCCAGTACTCCGTCCGTCGGATGGGACGTTAAACCATGGTCCCCTCGGCGCCTAGGGCATTTCAAGTCCAGTACTCCGTCCGTCGGATGGGACGTTAAACCATGGTCCCCTTGGCGCCTTTCGTTAAGAGTAGGCTAATGCCGACACCGGGTTTCTCTCCACCCTTCTTCCGTTTCCTGAAAACTTCTACTATTACCCAATTACCAACCTATCCTAAATGGCGCAAATGACCTCAGCTGACGGTTTTTTTTAACATTTTTGTATGCAATTATTTTCTAGATTTTCCCACTTGCGTAATTTGAAAAATCTGATCATGAGTTAGCTTTCTATAAATTCTTTTGTTTCATGATACTGATGATACCGTACAGCAATATTAGCACCCAACTCAAACTTTTTAGTAAGCCCCTAATTAAACAGATTATTTAACTTTGATGTATGTGCTTATCATCACTGTAAACCTTTTCCAATGAAATTTTTTCACATTTTCTGTCGTATGAAACATTAATATTTTATAATTATTTTAAACTTCAAGTTGGCTTTTTATTCCTTCTCCATTGTTAAACTTCTTAAATGTCTAAAATTGTTCAATTTCATCTGTTGTTAAGAATACAAATGAAATTTTAGGCTCCAAAATGCGTAAAAAATGGGTATCTGAAAAAAAAAATGTACACGGGAGAACCCTCCTCTCTCCCGTGGGGGGGGGGGGTGTATTCCAAACTCCCTGGACCCGAGTCATGACCCCCCCCCCCCAAATTTGATGCTGAATCCGCCCCTGAGTCAGGGTAAGTGTGGAACTTTGATGTATTTTGTGGGCAAGCAAATGCAATCACGGATGTTGTTATGTATCTACTAGACAGTTTGACGGGGAAAGGTCACACTCTTTTCACTGATCGCTATTACACAAGTCCTACATTAGCAGCTAAATTGGAAAATGTACAAACTGCCCTTGTAGGAACAGTCCAAAAAACAGGATTGGTATGCCTCGTGCACTGAGGAATCCAATTCTACAAAAAGGAGAGCAGATTTTTCGCAGGAAGGGTAATATGTTAGTGTTGTGCTGGAAGGACAAAACGGAAGTTTACATGCTCAGTTCAAGACACAAAGCTACTATGGTTACATATAAATACAGAAGAGGACGTGAAAAAACCAAGCCAGCAGCTGTTCTCAGTTACAATGCTAAGAAATTTGGTGTTGACCTTGCGGATCAGCGAATGTCCTATGGTGTATTCAATCACCGATCGATAAAATGGTTGAGGAAGTTGGCTTTCCATGTGATTCTCATGTGCCTTACCAATGCGTGCATAATGTACAATCAGGTGAAACCTAAAAAAGTTTCAGTGGTCGATTTTATGAAACAGATTGCTAGCGACTTGGCTGTTTTTGAAGAAGATCCGTGCGCCAATCCCACTCATTCTGGAGTCAGTCTGTAACGACTTACAGGAAGGCATTTTCTAGAAAATATTCCAGTGCCAGAAGGAAGGAAGAAAAAGCAGTTGAAGTGTAGAGTGTGTGCAGAGAGAGGCAAATCAAAGACTGGCACAGTCATTCGGAAGAACACAACCTGGCAATGCAGTGTGTGTAAACTTGCTATGTGCATTGAACCTTGTTTTTCACTTTACCACTCCAAAAAAAACTATAAAATTTAACGATTGTTTTCTGGTATATTAATTAATCTTAGAGATAACAAATTTATTCCTAGAAAAAAATAGGACACTTTTATTTGAAGAAGTAAGAGAAGTTCAATTATTTTTTTTCGAAAAACATCATATTTTCAAATGTTCATAATAAATCGTTTAGTGAAAATATTGTACATTTATTTAGTATCATTTTAAAGCCAAAGCTATGAACCACAAAACAAAATGATTTTTATGTAATTTGACTTAAAAACGTTTAAAAAAAAATTTCCAACAAGTGCTCTAAATCATCAGTTTTTCTGGAAGTGATTCTAATTTAAAGCCCAGCACTCAAAGTGATAATAATGTTGAGGATCGAGACCAAACCTGTATATACCGTAGTGGTGCAGGTTTACATGCCTACGACGGACTATAAAGATGAAGAAGTGGAAGATGTGTACGAAGATATCACGGAAAGGAGACAGAACCCACATAGCATGCAAGATTGCAGCAAGTTTGGTTGAGGCTGGCATACGGCTTGCCAAGATTGGCAATCTAGATGCAAGCCTGCTGCAAGTTTGCCATTATTGACACGTTCCGTCGAAGTTACACTCGACTTGCATGAAGTGTGCCAACCTTTTCAACTTTGTTCCAGGACTCTGGCAACATTGCAAGTGCAAGGCCTAAGGCAGTTGCAACTATAGGGTTCCTACTAAGGGAGGAGTAGAGTTACCTTTGATTGAACGCGCACGGCTTATTTCCCGTAGGAGAAACACAATTCGAGCTAAATTGAAGAAGACCGATCGTTAATAGGAAAAATTAGCGCGAAATTAACTTAAGCATGCGTAACGATAAATTAACTGACAAAGAAGAACAAGGTTGTATAGTCGCGAATACAGATTAATTGTGAATACTGAATTGAACACTGAATACAGTGGTATTGACGTCACGGTTCCTATTATAGTACCATTGGTTTTCGGCGGTCCGTCATAAGGAGCGATTCTGTAGATGTCATAGGCGTCATAACTTCGTCGTCGCCGTCATAGCGTATGACGGTCAAAATTCTCCGTCATACCTCAGTCATAGCCGTCAGAAGGACTCAGAATAGGAGAGTTTTTGTTGAAAAACGGTATCTTGAGGTTTTGTTTTGTAAAAAGGACAGAGATCAAGGTGACAGGTAAAAGCACAGCGATATTGTAATTAAAATTGTGAATCTGTAGTGTTGTAATACGCAAATCCTACTTACATATTTATTATCGATAGAATGGAAGCGCTCTAATTCCTTGCTATTTGCAGAGCAATCGAAGGCAAAGACAAGAACGACGACAATTTCGTCTTATTCGCCGGTAGTGGGATACACACATCCTTTAGAAATAAGCGAAGAATATTTTAGAACTCTTCTGTATTTCAAAGGGACTGGCTCGCGATCTCGAGATCACCACCCAGCTGAGCCCTAAACTAATAATAATTAGGCAGACTATAGTTTGCCAGTTTATTTGCAGGTTGGTTCCGTGATTTCAAAATGTCCATTCCAGTATTTGAAAACTCGAACGTTCCGTGCATATGAGTGCATTCAACTTTTACCTAATAGCAATGATTTATTCAGACGACAATAATACCCCGTTTCCACTACTAGCGTATGTACGCGCGTACCAACCAGCGATGCGTTCCCACGATACTCGAGTAACTCAGCGCTGCCCTCTCTTGGCATCTGACTGAACAAGTGGCTGTTAGAAGTAGTTTACGAATACCTTCAGTATTCCAGTACATTCTTCATGTTTTTGCCGTGTTAAAAATTATGAGACATTCATTCTCACTTGTTCATCAATGTACAGCCGACAAATAACGATTTGGTTCAACTTTATAGAATACCGTGATTCATTTTTCCTAGAGGCCCTCTATTAACAGTTATGCCCCGTTCACACTACTAGCTTTTTACTATGGTAAGGCTTACCATAGTTGGAAAATGGCCGTGTGAACGCAGGTTGCCGCTAAACCTAGTAAACTTTTCTACCATTATTGAGTTACTATAGTTGGCGCTAGTAACTGGTATTTTAAGGACGTGTGAACGCAAATTGGTAGAAATGTGGGTAGAAAGAAGGTTTGTTTTGAAAATGGAAGTGGAAATGAACGTAGAGTGCTTGAAGACGAAGTGACCGGATCGCACGATATGGATTGGAAATGATTCTTAGTTACAACGATATTTATGTAATCACACTGTAATATATTTTAGTAGTTGTATTACCACGTTCCACTGATTCGGTTGTTCAATAATGGTTTTAAATAGTTTGCTTTACCCCTGAATCCTGAGTACGTACGCTTAGGGCCTGTATTCTGTATCTCCAAACCGATCGGTACGGGAGACCTTCCGTCGGTTTGGATGGCAAACCGACGAAGAGGGAACATCGGTGCGATTCTGTACGCAACCGATCGGTGCGGCGGCGACCTCCAGTCGGTGCGAAACAGGGAATCCTACCGACACCTAATTGATGTCGGTACGCTCGGGTTTCAGTCGGTTTGGCTTGTTTACCGCTATACCTATACTTGAAGGCGAGGTTATTGGAGATAATTATCATTTTTTCTTGGATATATTTGCGATATAAAATGTTGAAAATATATTATAATAGTTACACGAAGTTTACTTGACAACATAATCATTCTGTAATTAACGTGAGTGGAGGTGAACTGAGAATGTAAAATGTTGCCAAGAACAATACGAGTGAAAATTAGAAAAAAGGTAATAAGATATCACTAATATTGATAATTTTCTCGGAATACTATGCGCAAGACATCATTTTACTATTGCGCCAACATTTTATGGAATGTAGCAGACGATATTGCATTATCTTTCTCTGTGTACATACCGGTGAACGGCAGCAATACGCTGTCATTTTTTATGCGGTGCATTTGCTTTTGCCTCAGTTATTTTCGTATATGTATTTCCGCTCTGCTTCAATGGAATATTGCTTTTCTCGGTCTTCGCACCCTCATTGACTATCCACTGAGAAATTCTATTGTTGGTTTCCTATAGATGAACCAACCAAACTTTCTCATTGTGAAAGATAGCAGTGTTAAATTCTCTTTATAACTTCATGAGTGATAACTCTACCTAATGTAAAAAGTTTATAAAAACGATTTTCGGGCATCTAACACCACTTCAACTCATTACCATGATAGAAATAACTAAATGACAACTGAATGTTGGTATTATCGCTTGCTGTCGTCAATAAAGTGCATACTTCTTATTGAACAGTGCTATTATGGTGTAATAGCTTATCAAGATAATGCTTTCTGACGCAATTAGTCTTCGGCTCTCACATACGTTGCTTTGTAAATGTATATTAAATCGCTAAGTGTTGAAATTGTCTTGAAAATTGTAATTCAGTAGTATGGCACAACGTGGATTTCAGTTTGTCCTCAGCTCCCATTTAAATAAAAACTATGTATGTAATTTCCAACAGCATAATAAACATTAACATCAATATCAACCATGGCATCTACTTGATTACCCACAAAGAATATGAAGTATAAGATAAATACATGTCTTGATCTTCTTACACTATTCCTTCATCACATCTCCCTCGCTATATTGTTGAGTTGTAAGGCTTCTCTTTCATTAATTGGCACAGTAAAATGAAAGTAAACATCCGCGTAGGCCTAAATTACGATATCCCATCAAATCTTACTCGCCTAACAACTTGAGTTTACACTTAAATTAAATAAGCGTAGACATTTATACCCAATTTAATAAATAACTACCGATTTTACAACTTTAGGTTTATTCTCAATGGCTATTACAACGGCAAAGTGACACTATGGGCTATTAACAACTCTACGTAACCGTGATGAAATACTTAAAACAATAATTAATGCCATCGATTAAAACATTAATTAATACCATCGATTAAAACAAGATTTAACACTCGCGGTAACTCCGTTCCGTAATATAAAAGCAATGGATATATCATATAGTTATCCCTCACACAACAATTATTTCTAAGACATATTCCACTCAATTTGGAGTAAGTATCATACTTTCCTTCGCAATATTTTCACAGAGCACTTTATAAATCCATATTTTAGGTAAATATGCAATCAAAAATTATTACGCATATTAAATCAGAGCTTTCAGCAAGTAAATATTGATACAAGCCGATACAAGCATTCATTACGTACCGCTGCGTTCCCATGCGTTCCATTGTTTACGCTGCGATATCTTTTGGCGGTAGAAGTTGCTCGCCGTATTTCAGTCTTCATTTGTTTCCTCCCCTCTGCCTCCGGTTGGCAGATACGTATCACGTGACGTCGACCTTCGGGAACACTCGGAAATCTGCTCCCTCTCCATCTTTTTCCTGGGAGGGGGAAGCAAACCGACTGGATTTGCCACCGACAGCCATACAGAATCTATCGAGATGGTTTTGTCGGTGAGGGAGGGCCAGTCGGTACGGAATCTATTCCGATCGGTTGAGTGAAAAGGTAAACCGATCGGTATGGAACCGACAAAATACAGAATACAGGCCCCCGTTTCCACTACTGACATTTCTACGACGGTAACTCTCTACCCGCGCAATGCTAGTAATGGAAACGCTCGAAAACGCCTACCATGGTAGATAGTCCTACTAGCATTGAGTTACCCTTGTTAGATCAGTTGTTAAATAATACTTGGCGATAACGTATGTATTTATCTCATGCAATGAACGATTGTATTTCGAATTTTTATTTACGTGGTATGAATTGTAGAGATCCAATCGTCCATTAATTATATAATGCCTGTTTAGTGCCCAAGAATTTCTACTACGCCTATGCAATCGCTGGTTTTTCGAAGAACGCCGCCATAAGGGAGTCAACCAAATGAAATTGTCGGAATGTGCTTTTTTTAAACATTTTTTCAGTTATTGTTTCGTTCGAGAAACGGCTAAAAACCTCAACAAAATGTATTTACTTCGTTTTCTGTTAAAAATAAATGTCTATCTCCGTAGCAATATGAAACCTATACCACAGTCTAAACATACAGTCTTCCTACTCCCAGGGAATAGTGGTTACCGTCGCGTCTCTTTTGTAATTGGAACGCAAGGTAGTCAAAATCTTGGTAAGAATTATGGGAAAACAGTTGAATCACGGATAGCGGTGAAGGAGTGTGCATCTAGGAAAACGTAGTTGGTGTGGTGTCTTTGTTTGGCTTAATACTTGATTTTTGTCTATGCTCAATGATGCTCCAGAGTTGTTATTACCTATGGTTTACACAATTTAATTATATTTTCCCAGCAATGACCGAACAAAAGAATTGCAAAAACTTTGCTCACGAGGAGACGGATTTGCTCCTTAGGCGTACGCGATAATCCCGACGACATTTTATTATAACAATCAATATAGATTCTTGAATAAAACTTCAAGTGCTTACACAATTCAATGTGCTACCATCTTTGCGCATTTCTATAACGATCGTCGATTTTCTTTTGAACTGGAATACTGGTAACCGCTTATGTGACGAAAGCAGTGATTACAAGGGTAACTTTGTAGCTAACTGGAACGCAGGTAGGTTATGAGGGCTGAAATAACCGTGGTAGAATGTCAGTAGTGGAAACGGGGCCTTAATATGTTTATTGTATGTGATTAACTTGCCGTGAAGAAAATATACATGCAGAAATTAAGTAACTAAGAAGTTGCAAACTTTCACAGATAATTCGACTCGTGTTATTTTTTACGTATTCACTCCTTAGGACGGCATTAAAACTATTTTCAGCATTATTCCCTTAAATAGCTCCTTTCACAAACAGCAGAATATGGTAAACTTGGGATATCGGATTTAAAAATACTAAATATTGATAAGAACAACAAATTCATTATGTATACTTGTATGTATTCTATTTGGATACATGAACTTGCCTACGAAATGGGTTAACACGAGCGATAACTTATTGAGAGGTGAACAATTAATCATTTCGTAGCATGGCGTTCCATGGTTGATTGCATTTCTTGGTGCGTGATGGCTGTATATAAGCTAAACGAATAGAAATACAGGCAAGGAAACGTTAATAATTTTAAAGTGTAAAGGTATTAGTTGAAATATGCGAGGAAAAAGAGGTAAAGGTTGAATGTCTTAAATATCCGGAAATTAAAGTCATGGAGGGCGTTCATCGTTGTACAACCTTTACATATTTTTAACGTATTACTTTGGAGTTATTCAAAGCAAATGTTAATTGCATTCAATTTTATAATTAAAATTGATGTTTAGCAAAGTAACTTAACACAGAATCCGTATCTCGGAGATGCGACCCACTGTCAATCATGAGGAAGTAATTTAAGAAGAATATTATGGTTCATTTATAAAAAGGGATCTAGGAAACTACATTGATAATTTTCTATAAAGTAACTGCATCTAATTTGCACATAAGTTAAAATACGCTTCCAATCTTTGCAAGACAAAGTCCTTCCGCTATCCTACCCTCCATTGTTATTTTGATTATTTCACTCTCCAATAGATGTCACTAGAGTCTTTACGATGGTTCTGGGTAGGCCGTGTGAACGCAGGTTGGTTTTAGCCGCCATATTAACTATCATTCTACCCTAGTAGTGTGAACGGGGCATTAATAGAGGGCCTCTAATTTTTCCTAGTTTCCGTCTAGAGGCACTGTATTGGGAGAGGTTGGCCAAGTGAAAGGCCGGCGCCATTACTCGTTGCTCGGAGCGCTGCTAATACATGGCCGCTTATGGGCGTACGGGGTGACGGCATCATTATTATCCAAATATCTCGTTATCAGCGCAATTAAATGGCTCCTAACACATTTGTAGGCATGCCATCGGAGTTTTAACGTAAACTACAAGACTATTTCAAGAGAAATCGGCCAAAAATGGCAATTATTTTGAAAAGCTAGGACAGCTACCGCCCACGATAGCAGAAGGAAGTGGGCGTTGCCCGTTCAGCAACCACAGAACGTGTGTTGGTAGCTGTCCTTTTCATAGATATTCTTACAACTAGTTTCGGTTAGAACAAGTTTTCCTTTAACATAAACCTCTGACAACTTCTTCAAAAAATTCTGCCCCAAATTTCGAATGAACGCAGAAAGCCGTGCAATTACAGTTCATGTGATAAATATCCAAGTTACGGTGGCTCTGGAAAACATGAAAAGCGCTGAATCTCAAAATCAACCCAACCCTTTACAGAATCAACAATATAGGTACTGCATGAATAAAAAACTATAAAAATATTACGTTACCCAGCCAGCACAAATAAACATTTTACCTTCAATTTATTTGAAATTTACGTAAATATGTCGTAAACTGTTTGTTTGTTTACAAGTTGCTCACGTAAACTTCTAAGATGCATCTCGTAAAAATCGCGGCCACATGTCCTCATCGTGGAGTAAGCAACACAGAAGCGGTTTTCCAGAACGTCCGCCATAATGCATACGCATCAAATACTTTGTTTGCCATATATATTCCCTCACTACGTATTAAATGTGCAATTAAATCCAGTGTACCACGTTTAAAAATTTTCACGAATAAAAAAGGTAAAAAAATAAAATTATATATACATCACTAGCATCGCTTTCGCCCCTAGGTGGCTCAGGGAACCGAACCCGTGTCGTTCGCTTCATATCTCGGCACGCTACCACCAGACTAACTGCTTCGTTGATGTGTGTGTTGTCAGATTGCTAGTTGTTGTGACGCGGTTCATGCATGAACTTGCGCCGGTTCATGAATGCGAAGTAAAGTTTCAATAGTTGATTATAACTATAATTCATTACATAACTATAAGTTAAGACTATCGAAGGAACTGTAGTAATGATTTGCGATCGAATTTGCTTTCCTAAATTGTCGAACACATGAATTCTTCGTTAATTGTGCTGTCGAGTGACAACACCCCTTAGAAAAATCCTTGAAGATTAAAAATTAATTTCTCTTCACCAATGGTTATGATTACTGGTGAGCACCAATTAACTACTTGTGAATGATGATTAATTACTAATATTTGCAGTGATTACCTACTTATTTCAAGGGAGCTCAGGGGTGGATTTTGGAACAAATATCAAACTGCTATCTCATATCGGTGATCAGCTTGAAACATATGTACTCCACATTTAGGTAATGAAAAAGATACTTGAAACTACTTCATGTATCTACATGTTAACTTTATGAGCCAAATATTTTCATTAAACATACGCGCAGAGTATAATCTATGACATAATGCTGTAAATTTACTAATTTCTTAATGGCCCACACTCGTAAGAATCACGTAAATTCGTTTACGTGTGCGGTTTAAAAACCGTTTACGAGATGCTTACATAAGCATTAAGCATTTACGTTTACGTTCATTCTCATAAAATGATTGCTTAGAATTTACGTAAACATGAAATAATACGGGGAGATTATGTTTACGTATACACACGCACATTAAGTTTACGAGGATTTTACGTAAACATGTTACCGTGTGCTGGCTGGGTATTTATTCAGCAGTTATAAACTCGCCATTTAATATCGTGGCAACTTATTTCTCTACGAGATGTCCCTACCCGACTGTCACGGTAAAATTTTACGTGAAGTGGATAGAAGCAGCAGAAATAAAATCAAATACCAGGATCAGTGGCTGTACATTCCCTTTATAACACCTAATGTTAATTTAGACGGCTACGCCGAACGGATAACTACCGATCTACAGGCAAAACCAAGACAGCCCCGCCATTAAAAGTGATATCCAACAACCCTATACAGATTCAACAATATAGGTACTTGTTGCGATTAATGAAATAGGCAGTGGATATTAATGGACTTCGTCCAGGAGCTAAAAAAGAACGCACCGACACAAGTAACCATTACCGGAAGACGACAGTCTTTTATTTTTACCAGGTCACAGTACAAATATAGAAAAGAAGCAAGCGCGCCAAAGTCAAATACAGCTCGATTACATACAAAAAACAACACCCTCACTTAATCGAGATTCAAATTTAATATATTCATCCCCTCAACACATTTCTGATGTTTGACCTTAACCAGTCCTTTGGTCAATACATCTGCCACCATTTTATTACTAGGACAATATTTAACAATCACCTTGCCATCCTCGACTAATTTTTTCACAAAATGATACTTAATGTCTATGTGCTTTGATCGCTCCTTAATATCTAGCGAGTTGGCATTCTTCACCGCAGACTGATTGTCATTTAATAACACCAAATTTCCACATAACTCATCAATAGCGCTCAACTCGGTGCTATTCAAAACAGTTTTTTTGTTCACCATGCACACATGTTCTAGAATGTTCTGGAGCACAATTGCCTTTTTGGCACACAAATCGAGGCTAATATACTCTGCTTCAGCAGTTGAAGTGGCAACACAGTTTTGTTTTCTGCTAGCCCAGGCCACTGCACCTTTGGCAAACTTAATGACGTAACCAGAACAAGAAACTCTGTCTTCTTTGTCACTAGCCCAGTCAGCATCCACAAACCCTTCCATTGGCCTTCCACTCCTTTTGTACACAATGCCATAGTCAATCGTTGCCTTCAGGTAACGCAGAACCCTTTTTGCATACTCCCAATGCTGCACAGTGTAGCAGTTGTTATATCTACTTAATTTACCAACAGTGAATGCAATGTCAGGTCTAGTGCAAACCATTGCATACATTAAACTTCCAATTAGCATTTGGTACGGTACATGAGGAAGTTTCTCTGGATCACCCTTTTGTAAATTGTTTAAATTAACCTCTACAGGTTTTGAAATGGGATCACAGTCATACATTTTGAAGCGTGTCAACATGCCCTTCACATACTCTTTCTGATCAATAGATATTTGATCTCCATTTCTCTTAATTCTCATTCCAAGTACATTTTTTGCTTCACCAAGGTCTCTTAATTCAAAATGCTTTTTCAGGGCATTTAACAAATTTGCTGCAACATTGCTTTGACCAAAAAACAAAAAATCATCAACATATACAGCAAGAATACACAGAGAATCATTATTACCCTTTACATAAACACATGGTTCTGTCAAAAAATTTTTAAATCCCATGTCCATTAAGACCATTTTACACTTGTCGTACCACGATTTGAGGCTTGTTTCAGTCCATAGATTGCTCTTTTAAGGAGACACACTTTGTTCTCAGACCCTGGTTGGACAAAACCCTCTGGCTGTTTCATATAAATAGTTTCCTTAAGCTCGCCATTTAGAAAGGCAGCTGTCACATCAAAGTGGTGTATCTTTAAATCAAGCTCTACTGCTAATGCAATCAAAAGCCTAATAGTCGCATAACTCACCACAGGAGAAAATGTCTCCTTGTAGTCTTGCCCATACTTCTGGCTACAACCCTTGGCAACTAGCCTAGCTCTGTATCGCACAGTCTCCCCATTTTCATCCTTCTTTTCCCTAAACACCCACTTACAATTTACAGTGGATCTCCCTTTAGGAAGGTCAACTAATTCAAAGACTTCATTTTGAATCAATGAATCCCATTCAGCTTCCATGGCCTTTGACCACTTATCCCTATTTCTAGAGAGTGCCTCTCCAACAGTTTGGGGATCCATACAGCTATTGACAGGGTCAGAAGAATCTCCACCCATGGTTGTCAGATACAGAACAAAATCGGGATACTGCGTGGGTTTGCTAACTCTCTGAGACTTACGCAGTTCACCTCCATCTCTGACTCCTTCAAAGCCCGATCTACCCTCACTAGACCCAATGTCTGCATTAGTTGTTTGACACTCATCTTGACCCTCACTGGACGTGCTAGGGTCTACACCATCATACCCATTTGGTTGTAGTGAAACAACATCAATACTTGCACCTTTAGGTTCCATCACTGAGGTACTTAGGGGCATTATCACAACATTTCCAGAAACTTGGGTTTCTGTTTCCTTTGAGGACCTGAAAACATTTTCAAAAAATACAACATTTCGAGATTTTTTTACCCTGTATGCCTTATCGGGGTCCACTAAAAGATAACCCTTAGATTCTTCACAATACCCTACAAAATAATGCCTTTTTGAGGTGGGATCAAATTTCTTCCTAAACTGTTTCGGAACATGCTCGTACACTGCACATCCAAAAACCTTCAGGTGACTCAAGTCAACCCGCTTGCCCGACCATTTCTCCTCTGGTAAAGCATTAACCAAAGCCTTAGTGGGGGACCTATTCTTCAGATAGACTGATGCCCTACATGCCTCTACCCAGAGACCCTTAGGCAAGTTAGCCCCTTGAAGCATACAACGAGCCTTCTCAACAATTGTCCTATTTGCCCGCTCTGCCAGACCATTTTGCTCAGGCGAATGTGGAATGGTGGTTTCATGCCTGATTCCCCAGTTTTTAAGTTCATTCAGCATTGCGTGATTTACATATTCAGATCCATTGTCAGTACGCAAACACTTGATTTTTTCATTGGTCTCATTTTCAACCCTCATTTTGAAGAATTTAAATGCTTCACACACAGAATCTTTACTCTTTAAAAAACAAATAAACGTTTTTCTAGTGAAGTCATCAATGAAGGTTAAAAAATACCTATCACCGTGAATTGAGGGAGGGTCCATTGGTCCACACAAGTCAGAATGAATTAATTCTAGCACTTTTGATGTCTTTTCTAGCCGAGGACTGCTAACAGGAAATGGTGTCCTACATTGCTTACCCTCCACACAGGTCACACATGGCTCAAACTGATCATTTTTACCCAATTTCATGCCATCAGCCAACCTTTCCAAGAGAGACATATTCTTATGCCCTAAATGGCCTAGCCTTTTATGCCATAATTCAAGGGGGTTTTCATTTAGCAATGACATAGCAAAGCATTTATCAATAGGTTCATTTTCCGTTACCTTCCTCCCTTCATTTACATCTAAGGTGTACACACCTCCTTCAACTGACCCCGTAGCAATTAAATCTCCCTTAACACTAAGGTTCACTGATTTATAAATGTTACAACCCTTTTCAGTGAATAATATAGAAGCCCCATTCTTTGTCATGCAACTCACTGACAACAAATTGGCAGACAAATCAGGTACATGAAATACATTAGAAATTGTTTGCACTCCACCTTGACTAAGTCTTGCTTGAGTAACCCCTTTGCCTGCTACACCAATCTTATGATTGTTGGCTACAGTAATTTGCAAATCTGTACCAGCATTACAATCAAAATCATACAGCCAATCTCTGCGTCTCGTCATGTGAGCAGATGAGCAGGAGTCTATATACCACTTTTCGGGTCGAACTTCACAAGACATGGCTGTAAGCCAAGCAACATTGTTCTCCCTACCATTAGAATTTGAAGATTTAGGATAAGCCATAACATTTCCATTACTACTTACATTCTTATCAGGGCAATCACGGGCCATATGCCCATATTCGTGGCAATTATGACATCTGACCTTCTTAATGTCAAATCCCGTTTTCCTTCGACTACCTGCGGTGGACTTCTCCCCACCAGATGACGGAAAGGCGCCCTTGTGCTTAGTGACAAAGGCAACAGCTGACGCCTTCATGTCAGTTGACATCCTGTAACCCTCTTGCAGCAGCTTCTGCTTCACTGTCTCCACCTTGAGTTTATCGGTCGCCGTGTTTTCCACAGCCATCCGGAATGGCCGGTAGTCCTCCGTCAGACCTCTCAGCATCAGGACTGCGATGAGCTCGTCGTCGATCTGCTTCCCCATGCTCTTCAACTTGGTGTCAATCTCAGTGAACTTATTCACGTATTCTTCCATGTCACCGAAGTTCTCTAACTTAACATCGAACAACTGGTCAATGAGTGCTATATGCCGGTTGACACTTTTATTTTCGTAAGTGGCCTTCAGGTGCATCCACATATCATAGGCCGTCTGCTTTCCCATCACCTCCATCTTAGGGCCAGACTCGAGAAGCATATAAATCTTAGCTCTCGCTTTCTGAGCTAGCTTCTTTTCTACCCCCGAGGCACTTGCAGACAATGGTTCACTTACTAAGTCCCACATATCCTCATGGATGAGGTACATCTCCATATCCATGGCCCAAGTCTCGTAATTCGCTGCACCACGCAACTTCTCCATCTGTGGCAACGAACTCGCACCGTAGTGTATGTTCGTGATGGATGTTGCACTTTCTTCGCCCATTTTCGACGCACAAACTAAAAATACTTAAGTTTGCCACAACGTGGTCTCGCGACATAGGCTTAAAAAAGTTATTAAAAAAAGCGCGCACGAATATTTGGGAAAAAAAACGTACCCACAGACTTTAGTCCAATTTTTGGCGACTGCCTGGGCCCATAACCTGTTGCGATTAATGAAATAGGCAGTGGATATTAATGGACTTCGTCCAGGAGCTAAAAAAGAACGCACCGACACAAGTAACCATTACCGGAAGACGACAGTCTTTTATTTTTACCAGGTCACAGTACAAATATAGAAAAGAAGCAAGCGCGCCAAAGTCAAATACAGCTCGATTACATACAAAAAACAACAGTACTGCATTATGAAAATATTACGTTATTTATTCAGCAATTACAAACTCGCCATTTAATATCGTGGCAACGTAATTCTCTACGAGGTATCCCAATACCAGGGATACTATATTAATTATTACTATTATTATTTACACACTCCCTGCCCAATACAGTGCCTCTATTTCCGTCCCGCCGCCAGCGCCTAACCAGTGAAAAATGGCATGGTTCGGAACTACGAAATACGATGGTCCTTATACCCCGTTTCCACAACTAGCGTATGTACGCGCGTACCAACCGATCCGATGGGTGTTTTCAAGTCTGTTTCCGCACTAATAGGCGCTTCAGACCGGTAGGAAAGGTATAAGGATAGGAATGGAAGGGATGGGGATAGGATAAGGTCCGACACCGATCTCAGTCGCGTACCAACCAGCGATGCGTTCCCACGACACTCGTGTAACTCAGTGCTGCCCTCCGTTGGCATCTGACTGAACAAGTTGCTGGTATAATTAGTTTACAAATACGAGACAATCATTCTCACTTGTTCATCAATATACAGCCGACAAATATCCATTTTGTCCAACTTTATAGAATATCGTGATTCATTTTTCCTAGTTTCCGTCCCGATGCCAGCGCCTAACCAGTGAAAAATGGCATGGTTCGGAACTACGAAATACCATGGTCCTTAAGGGTGTTCAACGCATTTTGAATAGTCCGATTTAACGGCTTCTCATCTCACCATGATCTCGCGGCTCTAGTAGTTCTTGTGAGTTGCCATCAGCGTCGCCACCGTGGAAAGTGGAATGGGGAGTTGAGGGGAGGGACCTGATATATCGCAGCTGGGATTTTTCGGGGGCGGCGACAGGATCGCGGCGGCGATCAAGTTTCTCAGAACACAGATAAGGTCGAGAGCTCTCTTTTCGGAGCCGAGTGTGAATTGTTTTCCTCGTCTTCGTTGTGGTCGAGAGTAAGAAAGGTCAGCAATTACCTAAAATTGAAAACACCTAAAGGGTTCTGGGATTGTCGGCGTTGCCTTGGATTTGTAGTGTAGTTTTAGTGGTTGTCAAATGTTATGGACTGAAGTTATTAAATTAGTCATCCATGATTTATTTTAGCGGGATGCACGTTGCCCTCGTAAAGTAATTGTGAGCATTTTTAATGAGGTTATTTAAAATATCGTCTTTCCCCCTAGCATATGCGACTAACTCCGACTTTTGTCTTTCATTAATGTGAAAGTTCAATGTTGTTTCTCTACAGTTTCCTACTATTTACCTGGCCAAAGCGCTCACATATTTTCCTCTAACTGTTACCAGAGTACTTTTACTTGAATATCAATGGCGGAGGCAACAAAAAATTTCGTTTATGAACGTTGTGCATTTACGTTTTTCGGTTATCATTATGATTTTACGGTTAAATTGAATACGCTTTTATACACACCAGAAACGAAACGGACTAAACGGTATTAATGGTCAATGCTCCACATTTATTAACACGCCGTTTTAAATTGAGATTATTAGTGAAAAAACTTTTTTCTTCGCAGGTAATTCACCATATTTACAATAATTCCCTCAATTAAACCCAATGACTGGTTTGACAGGGTTGAGTTCCGCCGTACTAAGGTCGAAGGTGAGTGAAATTCACACATTCAGGGTAAAGAGGCCAGTTTTCCGACTTACACAACTCTGATACTGAAATTCAAACCGCGATATCATGCCAAAGTGCTTCGTCCGGAATTGAATCTGTTACTGAACGCTCTACCCACTGGGCTACTATGCACTCACTAGTTACAATTAGTAATTATAATGAGCAAGTTAAGTATGATCACCCTGAAAATTAACGTATATCTTCCATTCTGTGCATTGTTACACAAAATTAAAAGTTGAGAAAACAGAAACATAAATGGCATAAATAACAGCCTGCAGTAGAAATTCGTATATAAATTACCAACTAACATTAGCACAGGAAATCAAAAAGGTTATATAAAGCAGTAATACAATGAAAATACAGTTTATGAGCACATAAAATCAATATATTAACATCACTCTTAGAAAGAGTGTAACAACAAATTATTAAAGTTCACTAATTATATTCACCATTACTGCATAGCTGTTTACCGGATCTTCACGCCCTTCGGATATCAAGGATCCACGATTTGTTTACGAAATTTTTTACGAAGGACCGTACGAAGGAGCCCTTACATTTAATTATCTCGTAAATTTAATATTGCGAAATAAATTCCTTTTTCGGTTTTTTCCCTGCGAATCGAATTCTGCACGTTGCAATCTCTCCTCTTCGTTTTGTTGTATCCTTTACGATACTGCGCTTTTCTATAAGGCTTCGTGGACTCTTCCATAACGCCGTCTCTTCTGGAAGCTGGAGAACACAGCCACACGCACCCTTCCTCAAGAGCTAATCAAAACTTAAAAAAAAATCCACCCGTCGTACAGTGGCGAATTTTTGAGAGTTCCTTAACAAAACCATAAAATTGAAATTTCGTTTGAAGGGTTCCGGATGTTTGCAACCGTTAGCTAAATTATGTGAGTATCTACAGGGCTACAGGTTTGTGGAAAATCGTTTCCTTCCGTACCCTTTCCCTACTCATTGGCCTTGCTGCTGCTGTCTTTTCCGGAGAGTTTCACTAGTCGCATATGACACTGAAATAACAAAAACTACTTCATGTATGCTTTTTCGGTGCATATCGGGCACCCATGAAGCAAAATTACTGCGGAATATGTGCATTGAGAATATTTTAATTTAATTATACGAAGTTTTATTTATCAGTATGCAATATTTTATACTCGCGGCTGAGCTTAAAGCCACCAAGTGCGTTCGCCGCGTTGCGGATGGCTGGTCGTTCTCTAGATATAGAGGTTAGCTACGAGATAAGCGAGCTTACTCGTTAAATAAGCAGTCGTGGACGAAAAGCTATCCCTGGGTAAGGTAGGCCTTCAATTAATACAGATTCTGTGAAGATATCGCCAACAATTACCCTTCTCAGAACCCGGAGGAGAGAGCAGCAGCTCTTATTCTTATGAATGAAGGTGGAGACCACAGTGGTCGGTAGACCGACACCCATTTCATTACAGGCGTGGTAACATTTACTTTAGCGGCTATAGTACTGCGATGTGGAAGGCAAGGAGAAACCACCACATTATTATCCCGAGGAGTCGCAGCTACTCCACTCTTTTCTTTCTATCAAGACCTGATGGAACCCTCTAGAGTAAAATATTCCGGAGGGAAAATAGACCCAATTCGAATCTCTGGGAGGGGACTACCCGAGACACTACATCAGTCAAATGTGATAAACATTTTAGGGTAGGAAATTGGACCGTGTGATCACTTTGGACATACGGAATATTGAACCTGAAGGTGGAAATGCAGAGAGTGGACCTCGATGTATTAGGAATCAGTGAAATGAAATGGCCCGAAGGAGACTTCTGGAGCGGAAGTTACAGAATTATTCAAACCGGATCACTGAATGGTAACACTGGAGTAGGCATAATGCTCAGGAAGAGTGCAGGACTGCGCGTGAAGAGCTTCCTGCACTACAGTGACAGTGATAATGTGAAGATTGAGAACAAGCCTACGGATACCATTGTGGTGTACGTTTACATGCCTACGTCGGTCTACGAAGATGAATGAGTGGATGACGCCTCCGAAGATATCACGGCAGTTTTAAAACTGGTAATACGAAAAGAAAACCTAATTATTTTAGGCGACTGGAACGCTGTCGTTGACGAAAGTTAATATGGAAGAATATCTGGAAATATGGTTTGGAAAATCAAAACGAAAGAGGAGAGAGAATACTGGAGTTCTGCAGACAACATAATTTAAGTAGCGGTTGTCAACACATTGTTTAAAAATCACAACCGCCGTAGTAAAAGTCACAAACGAAGCAACTAAAGATGGTTGATGCACGAAAGATCAGTAACATAGCTCAAGCAAAGAGGGCATTCTATCAAGAGAAGAATCTACCAACAGCTAGAAATACAAGTGTAGAAGTAAGGAAACAATTCATCAGGACGTACGTCTGGAGCATGTTTCTTAGCGGCAGCATGGACGATGACAGCAGCGGAGAAGAAAAGAGTGTAAGCATTCGAAATGTGGTGTTACAGAAGAATGATGAAGATTTAATGGATCGACCGAGGAAGTGCTAAGAAGAGTGGGACAAAAGAGAAGTATCCTGAAAACTAAAAAGAAACGGGACAACTTAATCGGCCATATCTTGAGACACAATGGCCTGATGAAGACAATCGTCGAAGGAAAATTGAACGGGAAGATTGTAGGTAGGCCTCGTATGTGATACATGGAACAGGTTGTAAAGGATGTAAAAAAGAGCCATTACGCTGATATGAAAACGTTGGCCGATAGAAGATCCGAGTGGAAGAATGTGCCAAACCAATCCTAGAATTGCTGACCGATGATGATGATGAAAATTTTGTAACTAAAAAACTGAAATATTGCATTAAATGGAGCATTTTCCAAAACTTTGAGCAGACATTAAGTTATTAATTAAGCAGTGTTAAGTCATCTGATTGGATGACGTTACAGCCCAGTATTTATAATTTGTCGAATTTACTTTACCAAGAAATAAATGAACTTTTCAAAATCAGAGGTTGCGCTCATTTTGAACAGAAACTTTTTTGCTGTTTCGCATATCTTGTCCAATATCCGAGTTTTAATATTAGGAACGGTATAATTGAAAGTTCTAAGTGTGATCATATAACACGAAAGAGATAAAAATTTGTGAATGAGTTAATAGTAGCCACTTTTGGGGCATAACGTGTCCACTTTTTCGTCCTCATGAAAATACTCCGGGGATATTCCTATATTTTATTTTTGGAAATGAAACATTTTCTTGTAAATTTCAAAACCAAGTGGCTATAAGGAACTAGAGAATTTAAAAAAATTTCGGTAAAGAAACAAAAAAATGGTTTGATAGAGACATCAGTGTTTCCATCAATACGCCTCAGCTATTTGCAATTGAATGAATATGCAACTAATCGTCTATTTGTTTCTTTCAAAGGAACTAGTTCAGGGGCGTCGTCACAGTTTGAAAAGGGCCCGCATTTTTTGCGGATAGGAGGGGGTAGAGACTAGAATTCCGCTAAAAGTAAATGAAGATGGTAGAATATGCGTCAAAAGGGAAAAGGCAAGATGGAAACAAGTGAAATTTGATTTTTAATAATGAAGACTAATTTTTCAAGGGCCCGGGGCAAATTCTGGGGGGGGGCCGAATGCCCCCCCTGCCCCTAACTTCCGACGCCGCTGAACTAGTTCACGTTCAAGCGACGTCAGTGCGAATTTCTTTGTGCATAAGCGGTGAGCTCAACTGTCAAATTCTGTACAAATGATCCTCCGAGTAACTAGCCTGCGGTTAATGTCGTTGTACATGTCATAAATACCGAAGAGCCCATGGAATAGAGTGAATTAATAGCATTCCAAATCATGAATGACCGAGTTTTATCATTTTAAGTCATCGTCAGGTATAAGTACGTTATCGTTAAAAGAGTCTCAGTTGGTACACCATCAATATGTAGTAAGGTCGGTGGCTCTGTTCTGCAAGAGCAAAAGTTACCCTAATTATGAGCAGTCACTAGTCTAAGATGCGGTTGCTGCCTTGTGGAAACAAATTATGATTCCTCGTGGGAAAATCTACCATCCGTCTCATACTGTTCAATTCGTGCCAAATCCTGCACGCTACTTGATTTTTCCCCCTAACGATTTGAAGTGTAGCCCCCTAATCATACTAACCATGTTATTATTGAAATGCAATGCAGGCGATAGTGTGAGCAAATTTCGTAATGCTTTTTTATTTTTTGTGTCGACATTGATAAGGGCAGCGCCTTACAGCGGGATATGTTGTTCAATAAGTGTGGATATGGTACGGTAAAGGTTCAAATCCTCATATCATGTCGTACAAGTTGATTGTGACTCATGTAATAATATTTAATTTAGTCAACTAAGTAAATGCTATTATGAAAAAATTTAATTTAACGTGTAATTGTAAATAATGACTACGTATGGGTCTGAATCTCATTTGGACTCAGTTCGCATTGTAACCCATACTAAGTGACCCATGAACAAATGTTCACGAGATCTTATAAGACATATATTAAGATAAAAACGAAGAAAAGTGTGTCAGTTCCTCATTGGGTTACAGGTGCACAAAAATATGCTCTACCAACATGCTACGTGGCTATTTCTCAAGAAGTGCTAAAAATACTCACGAAAGTGTGACACCTCTTGACATTTTATCTTAATTTTTGATCGTGACGTAGGCTATATTTTCATTTTCAGTGAAAATATACTCGCGATAAATAAAGAATCACAGTCACCAAATAATCCACGGTAATCTCGGAAAGGTTTTTGGCAAATATATATTTTTTACGGGGTACCATTCTCAACCATAAATAAAATCTATTGGAGCTAATATCCTGACAAAGAGTAAAAAATCATTTGAGAAAGAATGCCAAGGTTCAAGAAACAAATATTATATTTCAGTATCTCTGACCATCAATCGCACGTTAAGTGAGAGAAAGATAGGAACTTGCTATTGCCAAAATGACGAAAATAATTAAATCCTCATAGTGCATTGGTAAGATAATTTAGTGTTCGCCGTTATAACATATGTGGGCCCCTTATCTCCTCTTCCCAAGGCAAAAAGCTAAGGCAATATCACGAAAAACATTGAGAATATGCAATAACCAATTAGCATATCATTATATAACAGGGGTGTATAATGTGGGTGGGGTGGATGTCCATGAAAACGGAGTTGGCAACTACGAAATAAAAGCCAGGAGGGAAGGATGTTCGTGGCTACTTTTTAACAGTGCGCTTGATAAGTGCGTAGTCAACAATTGGAAATTGCACAGGATCGTAAATTACAGTAACATTACATTACTAAATGTTCAATCATGCATGACGTTAGGTCTACTGCGAGCGGAGGACATCACGGTTGGATGCGATAGCAAAGGAACAAGAATCACGAAATAAGGCCGCACACAGGACAGGGAGTCTATCAGATTCCATGAGGCAGGATATTGCTTCTCATACTATTGTAGCAGGTGACGGTAGAAAATGGTATAACAAATCTACATCTATGTGATTCCCTGCAAGCCACCGCGAGGGTGTGCGGCAGGGGGTGGAGATCACCAAACATGCACAAGACTACTGCATGGAACTATTGACATGCAATAGGCTACTACATGGAAACATGCTACATAGAGTTTGACTGTTATTAACTACTTAGTAATAAAGGGATTGGTTGTTAATACATGTATTATGCACTCTAGACAACTCTACAATATTTCACCTTACTATCCCTTTGCAATGATGCGTATTGTGTTCTCTTATAGTACGGGGAAAAGTTACATTTTGAATCTATCAGTACGACAATCTCTCTCTTTCTAATCTTATTAATCGGGTTGAATCTAAACCAATACGCTTGTTTTTAATAGGTATGTGCCTAACATATCTTCAGTAAAGCTATCCGTTTTAAATTTCTATAATAGATTTAAAATGTGGCTCACAAGAGATATTTATGTGCAAGAAGTACAATCTCGCCTTGCATTATCGTTATTTCTTGGTTTTAATTTGTGAAGGCGTGAGTTAAGTCCACAAATTTTCCTGCAAAAATGTAGGATTGTTTTTCAATTATTAATGTTAATGAGACTAACATTTAATTTACATTTTTTGAATGAACTTCAAACTATAAAGTCATTGTTATTTGGCAGTTGAAAACTAAATAAAAATCGTTCGAAGCATTGTAATAGTCTCATTTTAATTATCCAATTTCAATTAATTATCAGTTTCAATTAACGCCCAACAATACGAAAACTCAATATTTTGCGATTGTTCTAAATAGCAATGTGAAAATATGAAACTAACGACACGATATTTCGTATTAAAAAAACAAATTGGTGTGAATAAATAGCATAAAAATTAGTTTGTGGAGGTTTTGAAAGAAATAGGTTGATCCTTTTCTCGACGCCCAGACACACAGTGGAATATCTCGCCAAGATCGCTCAGACCCTCCGTCAACCTTCCACACTGCTCTTCGAGCGAGGATGAAACTTGATCACTTAGAGATAAGGAAGCCCTCCCCCCTCCGCCTCTCCCTCTCGGAGCGTCTTGGAGGCGAGATGAAGCGGTGGAATGGGAAGAGGAGGGGAAGATTGGGCGGGAAAAATATGAGGGGAAAGCCTCAGCTTGCGTTTAGTTCGGTGAACGCGATGCATCGTCTCGCAATTCTAGATGCTGCAGGAATGGGTCGTAAGACGAGCACATGGCATTAGTCTCTTCTTTAATATGAAGGATTAAAGATTGGCTGTGCCGAAGGAATTTTCCATTTACGTCCATACACCGCTGCGATAGGCGTTGAAAAAAAAAGCATAAACAGTAAAGTTTAACATGCGATTTCTTGATTTGAAAGGCTCAGAGAAGATATTTCCTGGATAGGACCAAATACTCAACCTTTGCGCAAAATAGAATGAAAGCAAAATGGACGTATCTATCAAAATACGAGCATGGCATTTAAAATAAAAATAGTCTGCAGCGGCATTATTTGGCGAGGTGTTGAACACCCTTAAGTGCGTTCCCACGGTGTTTTTTGGTCACACGCGTATGGACGCGCGTACTTACGCTAGTAGTGGAAACGGGGTATAAGATTCATGTCCCATTACGCGAAACTGTATTGAGCAACTGTTTGGTACAATGAAAACACACCACGGTATAGTGAAAAAACACCACGGTAAGCTCAGAATATCCCCTAAAGATTGATTGTGATTGATCTCTTTCAGCAATCCTCTAACTTCATGAAATACCCACTTTTAATCCTACATTCTAGTTAAGTTCTATTCATGCACCCTTAATCATTTCCTCTGCTAGCACGACGAAATTATGAAAATACAAGACATATGAGCCGCTAAGAGAACATATACATGATAAAATCGCATTTCTAACACTACGCATTCACGAAAGCATTATATTTTAATAATAATAGTATTTATTTACGGGCATTGGAGCCCTTTTACAAAAATACAAAGTATGAGAATACAATCAAAAGGTATAGAAGAGTAAACAACACTCGAATTATCTTTATAATTAGCCTAAAACTATGAACATTTTCATGAGACTGTGTAAACCAAATTTTATAAAATAAATAAATATGAGACAGGATAAAACAAACATTTAACACTAAAATAACAGGTATGTTAGAAGCTAGTGGTCGATTTAGAAAGGTATTTTTAATGGTCGGTTTACAGAGGGACTTGATATGAAGTCCGTGGGCTACTTCCAGTAAGTGCACTAGTGGAAGAATCTGCCTTGAAACAGTCTTGAAATAACTGTGCTGAACCACTCTTGTAACTCCCTTGAAAATTGAAACAGGATTCCAACACAGACTCTATTGGATCTTCCTTGAAATTCTGTGTTGGGACACACTTGAAATTCTGATTTGGGACACTCTTGAAATTGTGTTGGGACTCTCTTGAAATTGTGTTGGGACTCTCTTGAAAGTTTATGTTGGGACTCTCTTGAAATTATGTGTTGGGACTCATAATTTAAAAAAATTAAGGTTAGAGGTAGATGCAGTATGCTTACATAATATATGGTACACAAGATTAACTTCTCGTGCATACAACTACAATTACCTAACTACCCACACTTAAGCCCTGCCTATCCTATCTTCCTTTGCTAAGCGACCTGACACATGTTAAAGCTGGGAGACTGGTAAGCCATATATATACAGCTGCTGGCTGGCATTAAGTTGTTTGTGATAACTAACGTTACTAAAAGATTGACATGGGTAATTGGCACTGATAAAACATTTCTCCAATAACCATTTTGTGGATAAAAATAAGCACGACCATTATGAATATACATAACGTATATTCTTTGAACTCCAGGAGAGATAAATAAGAGTTTCGTCCGGCTGAGAATCTCTTTTCTGGCGAGTGCACCAGTACTTTCCCTAAGTTCGATACCGTCCACGAAGGACTGAAAAAAATCATCCGTGGACTAATGTTCAATCGCTTTTCAAGGTCACGAATCACACACGTATCTAATGTAGGTATATCATACCCATGGGTAAAAATCCACTATTAGTGGCGGTTTCGGCATCCACAAAAATTTTAGTGGATCTGCAAATGGTGGCGATATCGGAGCCCAATAAAATTTTAGAGGATCAACATGTTGAAGCGGATAAAAGAAAGCAATATCCACAAGCGTTGGCACTGGTTAAGGCACGAAATTTGTCATACTCTGGGGTTTTCACCTCTCGCTGTAGCTTTTTCCTTGGGCAATCGTCCTTCATGCTACTTCTGTAAACTTGGTACCCAGTATTTGGACTCCATTATTTTTTATTGAAGTTTTTTACGAAAGATATTGGCACTATCCCCTTTCCACTCTCTCCGCAAAACGTTGTACATAATCAAAGCTTGCCATGGCTTTATGTGAAATTCCTCTGATGCAACAAAGATTACCAAAACAGAAGTAATGTTTTTGTGAAATTCAAGTTATATCGGTGCAATTTCGACTGTGTTTGTAAGGCACTTTATATTGCTGTTGCAAAAAAAAAATGTCGCAAAAATGTCATTCAGTCTATTCCAGATAATCCATTCATTTTTTAAGCTTTGGAGTCTAAATATAACACAAGTATTCATGTTAACTACAAAACAAATGTCTGTGTCTCAAGGGTTTGCGGGTTCCTCTAGCGTTGATTCATCCTGCTGGACGACAGTTTTGCCGGCATTCCAGTCGGCATCTTCAGGTCCGAAGTGAAGAAATGTCTGTGTTTGTTCAGCGATAGCAGGAAGATAATACTGCTCGCCACGTATAAACCATGTGAAGGCAGAATGATATGTGTTCATACCATGAGTTTTTCTATTTTTATTAAAATATTTTTCAAAAAAAGTTGACTGAATAAGTCTTATATAAATTGGTTGACCTATTACTGCCAAGGGTGATGGCAGGGGAGCAAGGACTAAAGTCATAATGGAGTATCTCTGCAAATAAATGGAAAAGTAGATAGAAGGGTAATAACTATAGAGCAGGTGGTTTTCAACCTTTTCTGGCTTGCGTACCTCTTGGCAGACACTTTCCAACACCTTTATCCCTTAAGGGATATAGGTGATGGAATTTATGCACTAAAATGTTTGTAGATTTTAGAAGTTCCGACACTACTCCACTTTTTCATTTTCCACCACTGACTTAGTGGAACATATCATATTCCAACTCCAAGCATATTTAGGAAAAGGTTGACACATCATGAGAAGGAAAAAAAATTAATTGGAAGAGTCCCTGGTAGGAAAAACTAATGGGAAGAGTTGGAATTCTGTTTTTACAAGGGAAGGGTCTGGACTGAATTAGGAGAGTACGGGGTAGAACCATAGAGCTTACGGGTACCTAAGGTAAGCTATATGGGTAGAACAAATTATGTTAATGGCGAGAAAGTAATTGAGTATCGAAGAAAATGTCCTTTTGTTACGATAAACACCAACAGATGTTGGAACATATCTGGCTGAGACACGGAATTAAGAACAACAGTGTTTCAAAAGAGGTGCTGCATTTGGTACAAGTGAGTTTCAATGCACTTCAAGGTAGTTAAAAGACACTTAAAAACAAGAAAGTTCAACAGAGCTATTTTCAAGAGAGATCAAGACAGATATCAAGAGAGTTTCAACAGTGAAATGATGGTGAATTGAGTAATGTGAGTTACAATGCACTTCAAGGTAGTTGCAAGACACTTAAAAACAAGGCAGTTCAACAGAGCTATTTTCAAGAGAGATCAAGACAGATTTCAAGAGAGATTCAACAGGGTTAAATGCTTGTGCCCAAGGAACAAGAGAGATCAACAGAGTTCAAGTTGGTTTCAACAAAGTTTAGAGCATTTCATCACAGTTTCAACACCGGTTCAAGGGACTTTCAACACATTTCGTTTTATATGGGTGAAGACACCCCAGCCAGCACAGCAGATATTCCTTACAGAAATGAAAGCGAAAAAATGGGGCGAATATATCGCTAGAGAAATTACAGGGTAAGAATTTCCCTTCCTTTTCGGTTCGTAGAGAGCCCGTAAGATCCTTTGGGTCTAATGCTAATAATGCTGTGAATTTACTTTTAAATTATATTCGGAGGACTAACGCGGTTGGATAGATAATTGATTTTTCTTGCTCCACCATGCGAGAAACAATTTTAAGATACTCTCAAGCATTTGGAAATCTTGAGGTGGACGTCTGTGCACGAAAAGTTGTTATTGTGTGAGTACTACAACTTCAATTTGAAGAAGGACTTTGTTCGCTTAGGTCTATGGAGGAATTACATTTAATTTTGATATAAAAGCAACTTTATAACAACTCAGCTGCATTTATCTGGCACGTTTTAGAGGACGAGATATCCCTTATACCCTTTTTGAGACGTTCCCTGTCTGCTAACCGGAAGAGAAGACCGAAAAGACTATCGATATTATCGATATGCTTGCAATCGAAATGCCCTTCCGCTAGCAACCACAAACACATGGATAATAAAATAATAAGGATTGGTGACTCCGCAGCGTAATACGTTAGGTCTCTGTTGTCGACGCCTTCCGCCCCCACCGCATGCAACTTTTTACCACTTGGAGGCGCTGGTGTCACGCTCTGGGTGGCTATGCCTAAGTTTTAACGTGTTTTTATACGGGTGAGAGTGTTTATTAATTTATTTTGTGTCGTTTAAGTATGGATATACTCGAAAGATTTGAAAACGGTGAATACTGCGCGACTTGTGCTTGGTCATGGATACTCCTCTAGGTAGAAGAAGATCCGAAACTTGTACGCCAACATGGGAATTACAAATTAAAATTTCATCAAGCTAGCGGTAAGTTTCCTCTATGTGACACTAATATAACAGCATGTATCTTGATCATCTGATAGTCTTACTTTCATATATATTTTCTCTAATGTTTGCCCGAATGTGGGTATTTAATATACTTGTGGGAGTGGAGAAAGGTGAGAGTGGAAAAATGTGTTTGCTCTCTGACCTCGTCGTGTGTTTGTTTCGGTGTCAATCGCCACACCATTGTATATTAAGTTGCCTCGGTGAACATTGAGAATGATTTAGTGAATATGGTGTAATATTTCCGGGAAAATTACCGTAATTCCCAGCCGATGAATGATTCTCTGCTCCTTTACCGCTTTAAAAGACACGTGGTAATGAGGCACGTTTTATGGTCGACCCCTCTGTCGGGCATTGTTAATCGTGACGACGTATGCTTTGGCGTCTTTTGTCCGTTTAATTAACTGCAAACCATTATTTTGCCTAATTTTTCTATTTCGTTTATGAGGTGAATGATAATATTGAATTCTATATTTCATTCTGATATTGCAAAGTGATAGTTGAGTACAGTAACATGCATATGCTGTAAAAGATTTCTTGTTTGTCTTGCAGGTCGGCGCCGCTTCATTATGCAAGCCTCGGCATCCTACTCTACCCTGATGTGTGCCTCTTGTGAACATGTGTGTGATCAGTGATTGGTAGTGCCAGTGTGGTGTTCCCTTCATTTCCCATTTTTATTACCAGTTTCAAGCCATCCAATTATGTTGTGAACTTAACTGCTTTTATGTAGTTATCAGGAGAACTTTGTCAGATTTTCATGAGTATTTGCTTCGGGAGTGATTAAGGTGTTTTTCAATTTATAGCGAGTTCAAGTGGGTACTGTTTGCTTATATTTTAATATCACATTTATTCCTGGTCTTTGACATAAGTTGTGAGTAGTTTTCTCAGTTTCACACTGTTGTATCGTGAATTTACATTGTGTTTGACTACTTTTTATAGTGAGTGCTAGTGGGTACAGTTTCAATTTGTTTTTTCTCAAGTCTCGGCATGTGCGTGCAACCAGTGGTATGAGGTGAGTGGTAGATGAATACTTTGTTTACAGTTGATCCTAGTTGTCTCACATATTAATGCTTTTATCAATTCCGTGTAATCCTCTGTCTTCGTGAAATAAACGAATTGTAGCAATGAATTTGGAAGTTGTTTCCTCCTTCCTGTTGAATGACATTTTCTTTTTTTTTTTCATTTGATACACTACTGTAGGCTCTTGCTTAGGACTTTGGAATGTTCCCCGAAGTTACTTTCGAATAGTGATGTTCTGGGTATGCGGTTATGAAATTTTCTGCACTATCAGGGAACCAGTATTGCAGTTATTCCACTAAAACATGGTATTTTATCATCGGAATGAGATTTATTTATTGTTTTAAATTACGTTAGGTTAAAAATAATTGTACGTGCGTGTTATTGCAGTTCATATTGCATGCTCCGATTTTCTAAGCGATTGACTTTTGTCAACAATAATGTTATTGCATTTTACCAGCCAGTTCTCCTGAATTTTAATTGGCCGATCAAAGTCGTCAATCATGTACCGCTTTAGTGGATTTTATCCCATGAGTCATCTTCGGCAGGCGACACTATCTCGTCCGCGAGCATCGGTCTTCGATATTCTGTCCCTTTCCGAATTGCCTACGTCCTTTTTGTCACCCCCCGCGCAATTGTATTTTGGAAAAAAATTGTTCCTAGGGTTTGCTTTCCTTGTCACTACAATATTTAAAGCTTAATAAGCGAAATATTACGCCTTGATAATTTGCGGGTTGCAGCAGATGACAAAAGAAAGGCAGTGCTAAAATCGTCTCGGCGACAATCTGGTATATTTTAAACCTACGTGCTTTGCAAATGATGACTATAATGGAAACTGATATTTCAATCCTCGGATCCTAGTCCTTCAGAAATTAAAATATTACATTATTTATCAATAGTTTCTCTCCATTCATTTCAATGCGAAATCGACGTTGTAACCCGGAGCCGAGCCTCCGCACCACCTACCGGGCGACAAAGAAACCTCTTTCCGGCGGAAGGTTTCGGTAACACCAATCAGGTGGGACTTTCCCCTCCTTTAATATAATCTCCGTGCACAAACACCACAAATCTGTTATATTCTCGTGCTCTCTGACAATGAGCGAAATATGTAGAAGTGATTGAAGTGGACAAAGTATGCTATACCATCGGAACCGTATCTCACGCCCTGAATTTTACATGGACGAGTAGTGTAGCAATTGGATCTGTATTTCAAGTGAGTACCATTTATCTCTCTTTCGTTATTATCCTCTGCACATTAGTGTGGTTATCGAGGACTTTGTGACCACGCCGTGTCGATTACTAATACATTATGTACTGGAATGACGTATTCTATAATCATATTTAATTACATGTTCGTTTATATTAACGTATGAAATGTGCATTTCTTAAATATGTCCCAGGGGAATCACGCGACTGGAACTCGATATTGTTGGTGTTGGTGTCTATTCCTCAGCATGAGACGTGAGTATCATTCCTTTCTCGTTATTTCGTTATTAGAGCGGAGTTGTTTGTTTGCAGTACACTCATTCAGTCGTATGGTGGTTCAACTCTTCGGTCATATGGCGGTTTAACGTGTTTCCATTACATTTTAGTCTATTTGTTGCGAAATGATTGAGGCGTGATTCACTCTCTTAGCTAAAACTTAATAGAATAGGAATTTATTCAACATGTTCTGGCCATACAAAAAACTGAACACAAAGTCCAGTGGGAAAGGTTGACTACCCCAACGGGCATACATAATTACCACTTATTTTACTTAGAATGGCTGTCCACAAAATATTGTAACGTGAATCATGTCGGCTTTTATTATTAACATGGAAAGCATTGTTGCGGGTTTTTACTTTACAAGTAAAGCGCTGAATACTGGAATGCATTGAAATAAATATTTGTAAAATTGCTTGAAC
The DNA here is from genome assembly GCA_933228895.1 of Platycnemis pennipes. Lineage (NCBI taxonomy): Eukaryota > Metazoa > Arthropoda > Insecta > Odonata > Platycnemididae > Platycnemis > Platycnemis pennipes. Next base: position 137,165,471 of record OW121853.1, on the reverse strand, counting down.
AATAGCAGAGCAGTAAAAACATCTCTAATATACTGAGTAAAGTCAAAATCATTTTTATTAGTGTAGTAATAAGAGTATATGGATACCAAAATACATAATTGTCGTCAAAGTAGAACCAATGAATTTCACTTCCGCGAGTAATAATTGTATAAATTATTACAAATAATATAACTAACCGAGAAATTTTTCGGTCGCTTATTTTATATTTAGCTAATGTCCCACTGTTTTTTGCAGAGGTGCTGAAAAGAAAGGGGAACACGGCCTCAGATGGAGCTCCTTACAGTGGGACGGTACACGGGCGAATTGTTTCGCCTAGCAAGGAGGGTTAACAAGTTAAATGTAAATGATGGTGCAGCAGATGTGCCTGAATAAAGATCATTTGTTATAGACTTTCGAATTTATTTTGTGTACAAGTGCCCCATTGTGAGAAATCCTTTTTTTGTTCAGAGTTAGCAATAGTAACAAGAGCAAATTGTAGGCATGTTGATTACTGTATGGACGTGTTATTATTATTGTTGATGTTCAGTTTGTGGATTTTTAACTAATCTAACCACTAGATCCTTTGGTTGTAAGTTTGTTGCGAGGTGAGTCTTTTTATTTCCCTAATTTCGGCAACTTAATGGTCGAATGAATGAACTTTTCTGTAGCATATCATTAGTAGCAGAGTGGAATATATATTCATTAATAAATGTATGACGTTACAAAGAGTAGACCTCATAAAGGGCGAGTGTAGGAAGCGAACGTGGTACAAATAATAGCCGTCAGGTGGCGGTAGCGTGCCTAAAAGATCGCTGTTAGTTCCTCCTAAGTCCGCTAGGGAGCGCCCTTCTCACTGTTAGAGAAATGATTTCCATCGCATTTCGGAAACCTTTCGCTTTGATTTCTCCAGCATTTCGTTAACTTGCTACTGCCATATACAGAAACCATTTCCCTTTCCGTATATGATTTCTCCGTTTTATATGGAAGGTTTCTGTATATGTTGGTTCTATTTACAACCTTGTGCTGGCTGGGACAAGGTATATAAATACAGAACCCATGGTTAAGAAAAATATCTACTCCCAAAAAAACACATGATCATAATAGTGATGAAGTACCAGAAACACTACACTCCTTATAGAACTTCAGACTCAGACATTTAGAATAATCTTTGCTCACTAAATTATCACAATAACTGTTACAGTTAACTGTAAGCCATGCGTAATTACGCATTGCACATTAGTGGACTGTTTCAGATTACATCTGTTTTGTAGAACATACACATGATCAAATCGTATTTCTAATAGTACGCATTCACGACAGCATTATATTTTAGTGGACTATTTCAGATTACATCCGTTTTGTAGAACGTCCGTACTACTTATACACTACGTTGGATTTGTCATCATTATAAAACCCATTCGTTCTTAAGTTGCTATTCAGCTACATTGATACGAATCCGTGAATGAAAATAACATCAGTACATGACATGCAATAAGTACTTTCGAAAGATTTGACTCTAATACTCTCTTGAACGGACAGCATCTTCATTACTTGTTTACAAACATTCCACAGCTGATGAAATGTGTCGAAGGCTCCCATTGGCTTTTCTCATTTTCTTGGGACTACCAACATACGAAATTCTAGATTTTCATGGCGATGCGCAACTGTTCACTCGTCGTAGGCGTCATAAGCCTTATGACGGTAGCTTACGGAATCGCTCGAATGTCATAGCCGTCATAAGGTGCCCGTCATAGCTATCACCCTTATGACGCCTATGACATTTACAGAATCGACCCGCAGGATTAGATATGCAATGATGTTCGCGAACCAAGTGTTTTCGAAATTGATAAATTGTGCACTAAGTGTTCACCATGCTATCCAAAAGAAAGGAGCATTCCCATCGGCACACTTGTGGACGTACCTGACCAAGTTTCACTTTTATGAAAGTAATCCCATTGTTCGATTTATTAACAGTACAAAATATGCAGTGTGACAACTTAATGGCAATAAACTGATATCACATGAATTTACAGAAAATCTTGAAGAGCTTTCTCTAGGTTAGCTTAAGCGGCGAAACAATTGTTTCGCCGCTTAAAGTTAACTTTCCCCTTCAACAAGTTAATACAGAATTACGTTGACCTGTCTGAATCATCACGTACTTAGCGCAGCAAGGCAATTTTCCTTGTCGAGTTATCAACCGATTGAGCAATGTAATTAATAATACCATGGTAATATTACCATAGGCAACATTTCCTTTACGCGCGACAAGTTTCACGTCCTGACAGTCACTCACTCGAACGTTTTGTAAAAGCTTATTAGGGTAATTTATTAGACAGTTCACTGAAAATCTTTCCCTTCAACGCACCGTCAAACGATTCTTCGTGTCTCGTGCCGAAGACATGATTGAGGGCATATGCGTAGTAAAATATTAAACAAATTTAACCGCGAATACGGAATATTTCGAGACTACGTAGTCTCGTAGAGGTACCTCTTTTCCACTAGTCCTCGGATCTTCTAGACGAGAGAATGGGTTAGATAGTATGGAGAAGAAATACGTTAGGAATGAGCTAAGAGGATGGGAGTATTGTAAAAATTAAAAAATATTCCTTACAAGGAGTTCGAACCTGTGAATGTTGGGGAAGGCAGTTATTTGGCCGCATCACATCGTTCATTACAACACTGTGCAAGGGAATCTCGCCCAGCCGAAGAAAGGGGAAAAAAATCACATTCACAACGTGGATCATATTCACACAGAACAACAGCTAACCCCCTCCTATACTACCGTAGCTCGTAGTTCTAGGAGTAGGGGAAGGTGGCGTGACGTCACAATCAGCTGTGAGGGTTGAGTTGAAAGTATATCAGTTATGCGTAGTAATAACGGTCATGCTTATTTTTAGCCACAAAATGGTAATTGGGGAAATGTTTTAATGGTCAAATACCCGTGTCCATATGTTGTAAAGTTAATTATCACTAACGAATTCATGCAAGCCAGCAGCTGTATATATACGGCCTTCCATCAGTCCCTTGTTAGCGAAGAAGCGCTAGATAGCCGTCGGGATTTGCATTTCGTAAGGTCTTTTAGGTTAAGGTAATAAGACACGTAGGACAAATTTATATGGTTAAGAATTTGTAATTACTTGACACAACGAGTGCTGGTTGACAAGTGACGCCACAAGCGTCCTCGCTTTATTGGCATTGGCGGGAAAACAAACGAGTACATGAATGCACTGAACAAAACACATACGGGGAGCACATACATTACACTCCTCCCCAAGTACTGGACCTTCAAATATAATGAACACAAAACAATTTAAATTTGGTCTAAGTGTAACACATAATAGTGAAATGGAGTCTAAATTAACATATACACCCACTCAAATTTCCCCACATGCTTTAACCCATCCACTCTTCCAATTCTCATAAATTTAGCCTCTCTACTTCTTTTCTCTGCCTTGCCGGATATCTTCTCTGAGGCCTCTCTGCAGCATCAGTTCTGTCCCCCTCCCCTGAGGCTGGAAATGGATCTGATTGACCAGCCACACTTGTCCGATTTCCTGGTACATTTTTAGGAATGTTCCAAAACCCAGGTCTCTCCAAGTCCTGTCTCTCAGAGTCCTCGTCTTCCCTACCCCTGAGTATTGCTACCCCTTGTTGACCCTTTTGAGCTTGATGTCCCTCTTCTGCTGTTCCCCTGAATCTCAGTTGGTCCACATGCCTGTGAATAATATGACCACCCTCGATTAATACATTAAAATTTCTAGAACCTAGTACCTCCGAAATTGTCCCCTTGACCCACTTCACTTGTCCCTGAGGGTAGATTTTCACCATAACACTGTCTCCTTTGCCAACACTTCTCAGTGGTGCACCTCTGCCAGATCTCTCTTGAGCTCTTTGTGAGGCAGTGACCACTTCTCTTGTAGAAGGTTTTACCATTGAAATCCGTGACCGGGGAAGTCTACCAAACATCAACAAACTGGGTGCCTCCCCAGTGGTTGAATGTGGGGTTATACGGCAATCAAAGAGAAAACGAGGTAAGGCGATGTGCAAGGGAACCCCCGAGTTTATCAATGTTTTCATTTTGTTCTTGAAAACCTTCACCAAGTTTTCAGCCGCACCATTCATAGCCGGGTGGTACGGAGGAGAAAATGTATGCTTAATGCCATTCATGTCACAGAACCATTTGAACTCACTGCTAGTAAATGGTGAACCATTATCAGTAACAACTTGTTCAGGAAGACCAAAGGTGGAGAACAAAAGCCTCAAATGTGAGGTAATTTCCTCTGTTGAGCTATTGCTAATGGTTTTTACCTCAGGCCACTTAGTGTGGCTATCGATTACTACCAGGAATAACTTTTTCATGAAAGGCCCCGCCAAATCAATGTGAAGCCTTTGCCAAGGCCTTTCGGGCCAATCCCAACTTTTTATAGGAGCCCTATTTGGTGAAGGCTTGTTAATCAAACAAGACTCGCAAGATTTGACCAAATTTTCAAAGTCCTCATTTAGTTTGGGCCACACAAACATATGATCTCGCAAGTAATTTTAACTTAACTATGCCCAAATGTCCTGAATGCAAATCTGCCAGTAGCTGCAGATCCTCTGGGATCACTACTCTATTCCCCCACATTAAGCATCCCTGTTCAACTGCCAGTTGGTATGGCTTAAACTCCCCTTTACCTCCCTTGGCCACCCCAACAAACAGTAATCAATCACTCGTCCAACCACCTTATCTGCCCTTGCTGCTTTGCTTATGGTCTGAGCTGTAATCGGTAGGAACTCCTTTTCCCCAATCTCTAAATATGATAGCTCTTCTATCCTCTCCCCCTCCCATTCCAGACGTGACAGACCATCTGCTACTTTGTTATTCACCGCCTTGACGTGCTGAATGTTGTAATCGTACCCTTGCAAAATTACTGCCCATCGTTGCAACCTGTTGGCTGCCATTTGAGGGATTCCCACCTTCTCTCCCAAAATGTGGACGAGAGGTTTATGGTACAACTCATGCAAAGGGGCTAAAGTTGAGGCTAATCCTGGTAAAAACTTTGAGTAATACTCCACTAGTCCCAGAAAAGCCCTTAATTGAGAGGCATCTTTCGGCATGGCTGAATTAACAATTGCTTCAACTTTCTCCTTTGTAGCGTGCAATCCCTTCCCATCAATCTGATGCCCCAAGAATGTGACTGACTCGCACATCAACTTACACTTCCCTTTATTAACCTTAAACCCTGACTTTCTTAGTCTCTCAAAAAGGGTCCGCAGATTTGCACAATGTTCCCTGTTGTCCCTCCCCGTCACAATTATGTCGTCTTGAAAACAAGCCACTCTTGACATACCTTGCACAATTGCCGGTGCCGAGGAAACCCCAAATGGTGGTCAGTAGTACCTGAAAATTCCCCGGTGAGTGTTAATTGTACACAACCTCTGAGACTCTTCATTCAAGGCAATTTGTTGAAATGCTTGGGACAAATCAATAACCAAAAATGTCTGCCCCCCTTGCAATTTGAGAAACAATTCCTCTACTCTCGGAAGCGGATATCTCTCAATGTGTAAATTAGGGTTTAGAGTAATTTTGTAGTCCCCACATATCCTGATACCCCCATTATTTTTCATCACTGGCACAATTGGAGTAGCCCAATCGCTAAAATCTACAGGGTAGATGATGCCCAAATCTAAAAGCCTATCAAGCTCCGCATCAACCTTACCCCTAAGAGCAAATGCCAAGGCTCGTGGAGAGCAAAATACTGGCTTTGCTCCCTTCTTCAAATGCAACACCGCCGTACTTCCCTTGAACAACCCCAAATTACCTTCCCATAGTTCCTTGAATTCCAAAAAGACATTTTAATTTCATCATGAGCCTCTACAGTTATCGCATGTACCGCCTGTAGAAAATTTACGGCTCTAAACCAATCCCTACCCAACAATGGTGGGCCCCCATTCCTAACCACAAACAATGGTAGATTCAGAGAACTTCCATTGTAATGTACCAAAACATTTATGACTCCCCTTGGCTCAATCAATGTGTTGGAATAAGACCGTAGCTTAACCGGAGTTTTAATTAACGGGATATGAGCAAAATTCCTATTGTAGTAGCTTTCCGCCACCGCAGATATGGCGGAACCAGTATCTATTTCCATTTTAACTAACTTGGAGTCAACTCTGACTTCTGCCGTCCACGGCCCAGGGTCTTCCACCTTTGAACTTCTTACATTAAACAAACAAAGATCAAACTCATCAATCCTGGCATTAGAAACCACGGAATCCTCCGATACCGCCTGGTACGACAAAGAATTTTTTTCCATACCTTCCTTGCACGTCGCCTTGAGATGTCCCACTTTTCCATAGATATCACATCTATACGACCGGAATCTGCAGGTAGCCTTAGTGTGTCCTCCAAATCCGCAACAGTTACACTTTTCCTCACGAGCCGGTCCCCGCGATGAATGTGGATTCGGTCCTCCTCTCCGCTGCTGCCTTCCTATGCTCCGGCCTTCAGCTCCCCTCACTCTGTGGACCTCCGCCTCGGTACCTTCTCCAGCTCCACCGTCCACAAAATGGACGCCAACCGCGTCACTCGTACCCGCTGCTGACGCCATTACGCAAGCGGCAACATTGCGGGATGCTTTTTCCCGTGCCGCGGCAATTTCCACAGCCTTTTCAAACACTAGGTCCTCACTCTCTAAGTAAAGAGCCTGCACAATGGTTTTGTCTTTCAGGCCTAAAACTAATTGATCCCGCAAAGCCTGATCAAGGAAAGCACCGTACTTACAATACCGCGAACGTTCCCGTAAACCAGCGGCAAACTCCGCCACAGTTTCCTCACTTCTTTGCACCCGCTGGTTAAAATTATGCCTTTCCGCAATCACGGATCTTTGCGGGCTGAAGTAGGTATATAGTTTTTCTTCAATGTCCGCTAACGTGCACTGCGTGGGCTTCTTCGGTTCGCAAAAATTCCTTATTACCTCGTACGTCTCCTTGCCTACAGATGACAATAAAATTGCTTTCTTCTTTACTTCATCGGAAGCTTCGTTTCCTAAGTCCAGCACTACAAAATATTCTTGCAGTCTTTCCTCATACGACTCCCAGTCGTCTACCCCCAACACAAACTTTTCCATTAAATTCGGCATCCTCGTCGCCAATTTGTAATGACTTGACACAACGAGTGCTGGTTGACAAGTGACGCCACAATCGTCCTCGCGTTATTGGCATTGGCGGGAAAACAAACGAGTACATGAATGCACTGAACAAAACACATACGGGGAGCACATGCATTACAGAATTATAACTTGCGCATTTACAAATGCAGGAAAATCTTTTATTATCTACTTTTTTAAATTTTTATACTATAGGTGTACTCATGCAAGTAGTGATTTTTTTGTGATACCTAACTGTTAAGTTGGGTTCCGAGGGATTTCAAATAATAACTAGGATTCAAACAACCACGGGTTGACTATTTGTGCAAATAAAGTATTTTCTTCCCCAAAGGTACATGTAGTATTTCTGCACACCGAAAACTATGGCTAGTGCCTCCTTATCTACCTGAGAATAGTTTCTCTCCTCAGTCTTTAAAGTTCTGGACCCAAAGGCAATTGGCCTTTCACTGCCGTCTGGCATTACATGAGACATTACTGCCCCAACTCCATAAGGAGAGGCATCACAGGCTAAGATGATGGGTAATTCCGGATTGAAATGCACCAGAATGGCATTGCTCACTATTTCCTTGACATAGTCGATGCACTTGTCGTGGTCTTGGGTCCAACACCAAGCGGTATCTTTCTTTAAAAGATCATACAGTAAATGGAAATTCGTAGCCTTATTTGGGAAAAATCTGTCTTAATAATTAATGAATCCCAAGTAAACTCTAAGGCTGTCAACGTCTCTGGGCTTGGGTGCAGACAAAATGGCCCTCACTTTACCTGGAGTGGGAGCTGTCCCATTTGCACTTATGTGGTAGCCCACGAATTCTAATTCCTGGACCCCAAATTGGCATTTCTCAGACTGAACCCTGCAGCGTCCAATCGAGAGAGAACCACTCCTACACGGGCCCACAACGTTTCTGGGGAAGGAGCTTGCACTAGAATGTCATCTAGGTACACAACCACTCCCTCCAGCCCAGCCACTACGGTTTCCATGGTCCTCTGAAAGATTCCGGGAGAGGCACTCAATCCCTGGCTCAGGCGATGGACTTCAAACTAGCCTTTGCGGGTGTTCAATGTCAAAACCTTTGCGGTCTCGGGGTCCACCGTCATCTGTAAAAAGGCCAGGGACAAATCCAATCGCGTAAAAAATTTCCCTCTAAATAACTTAGCTAGGACCTCATCAATGGTAGGCAGAGGGTCCCTTAAACAGTTAGGATTCACTGTAGAAGAATAGTCCCCACAGATCCTAATTGACCCGTCACGTTTTTCCACACACACAACTGGAGTGGCCCACTCTGAGGTTTTTACAGGGACCAAAATCCCTTCATCCACCATCTCATCACGTTCTCTCCCTACCTAGGAAACCAATGCATATGGGAACTGGTCGGGCCTTTTTGAACACAGGTCTTGCGTCCTTCTTTATGTGAATATGAGCAGGGGGGCCCACATACCTCCCTAAACCTGAGGAAAAAACATTTGCAAATCTAGAAAGTTCACTTGGAATTAAACAATTGGACATTTTATGCACTCCCTCAATACTTATCATTAGCGAACCAAACCAAGAGCGACCCAGTAAGGCTGGTCCCTGTGTAGCTGCAACCAAAAGCAAAAGTTTCTCCCTTCGATTATTATACACAACATTTACCCAGCTCTGCCCAAAAATCTCCAGGGTTCCTTGGACCAGGTCGTGAGTCTCACCTCTGAAGGTGACAATTTAACATGAGGAAGCTCATACAAAGCTCGGCCAATGATAGTGTGGCCAACCCCACTATCTACCTCCATGGATATTTTTACACCCTCAACTTCTACACAAACACTGATGGTGGAGGTGCAATTGCAGAGGGAGTATAAAACAACATGGACTCTAGCATGGGGCCAGAGGTGGACTCTGAAGAGGACACCGTGAGGGCTTGTGATGCCGGAATCTCCCCACTCTGCCGTGGGCTGAAGCTGGTAACCCGGTGTCGAGGTGGTCCTTGGTGTGCTCTCGTCCGATTCTCATACTGTGCTTGCTCCGGCCGCTTACTCCATCGGGAAGGTGGTTGAACAGCAGACCCAACGGTCTCCCTACGACGCTTGGCGAAGCACACCTTCACCAAATGACCCCTTTTGTGGCAGTAGTGACACACCGCATTCTTGGCCGGACAATCGGGATGTTGCGGCCCTCCGCAACGATGGCACCACGCGGAATCCGAGGAGACCGGCAGGGTGCCCGACGATGATGCCCGTCATTTATCTTAAACACCCCTTCGGGCACACTTTCTCCGTCAATAACGGCGTTCAGATGACGACCTGAATTAGGTTGGCGCTCAAAATTGCTGGCTTTAATTGAGTAACGTACTCTCTAGCCTATTCCGCCGCGATCGCTCGGTCTACGGCTAAGTTTAAAGTTAGCTCCTCAAACGTGACAGAGGAGAAGTTGCTCCTCCAGAGTTAAGTTTCTCATTCCTCTAAGGAACTGCCGCAACAACAACTGATCTAAATTTTGGAATAGACACTTGCCCGCCAGCTGCCTTAAGTCCGCCAGGGAATCCTTCACAGGCTCATTCGGCCCTTGCCCTCGAGCGACAAATCTCTCACGCTCCACCCAAACACGGGACGAGGGAATGAAATGAGTGGAAAGCAGTTCCAAAATTTCCTCATAACTTTTGGATGCCGGCCGTCCGGGAGCACAAAGTTTCTTTACCACGCTATACGCCTGGCCGCCAGTGCACGAGAGTAACACGGCCCTCTTTTGATTCGCGGAAATTATGTCGTGGGCTTCAAAATAAAAGTGGAGTTGCTCTTTGAAGTCCTCAAACTCCTCGCCCTTGCCGGAAAATTGATGCACCGCACCAAAATTCATCGTACCGCGAACGGAACTAACGATATCGACGCCGTTTTCCGTAATTGGACTATCGGGCATAATTTTGTGCAACACAACAATGATCAGAGAGCGTATATACGCGGAGAGCGATCGACCGACGCTAGGAGTAAAGCTAGGCTATTAGTGACTGATAAACACCATTTTTCGGGTAAATATTGCCAGCATAAGTGATATTTGTCCACTGAGCACAGAGTCCCGCAAATATAATACACATAAAACACTTACAAGTCTCTGCACATGTCCGCCACCGCCACGAGGTGATGAAAATTCGGCAAACACAGGAGCGTCGATGTTTCTCTGATTCCTCCGGAATCCTTACGCAATCCCCAAGAATCCAATCAATCCCATCCTCGTCGTCACTTTGTTAACTTGGGTTAAGAGGAATTTCAAATAATAACTAGGATTCAAACTTAAATACTGAGCTTTAATACGCGGGAGCTACCCGCACTCATGTCCTCACAAGACGGAAGCCAGCACCCGATAGAGATGCCTCGAATATGGCTGTTCTCATAATTCAACACAGGAAAAAAGAATATCGTAACATACAAACAAACGAATGATGCCAAACACTGACAAATAAAACATACATAACACTAACTAATTTATTTCGCTAGGTACATGGGTACAGCTCCTTTGCACAATTGCACTCCATTGGCAATGTTTTTGTGTGTGGTTCATGAATGCATTCTTACCCTCGGCGTACCCTTTATTTTTGCCTGGGTTGAAACTTGCACAGGACTTGCGTGAAGTTTGCACAGGACTTGCGTGAAGCTTGCATGAAACTTGCTGCAAGCTAGCAGCAGGTGCAGTAGTCAGATTGCAGCAAGCTTGGAGCAAGCTTTAACATTGCCGATGCAAGCTTGCTGCAAGGTTACAGCAAGCTTGCTTTGCTATGTGGGAAGAAGACGCCAAAAGGATTACATTTTAGTGAAGCGGAGATTTATAAACCAAGTGAAGGGTTGCAAAAGCTTCCTAGCTGTAGACATTGATAGTGACCATGATTTAGAGATGATTACATTAATCTAAAATTCAAGAAATAGAATAAATCTAAGAAAAATATATGACAAGTAGAAAACTAAAAAAGGCTCAATAACAGCTGGCATTTCAAAAAAGCAGTGGGAAACAACAAGGGAGAGAACCTGACTGAGAAACCAGTAGAAGAGCGTTGGAAAACATTAAATGTGGACTACAGGAAGCCGCAAAAGAAGTCGTTGGAAGAAGAAACGTTGCCAAGAAGAAGCCATGGATCACTGAGGAAGTCTTAGACTTGATTGGAGAAAGAAGAAAGTAAAGAATGCGAAAACTGAAGAAGGGCAGCTTTGCTATAAAATAATAAGAAACGAAATAAGTCGCAAAGCAAGGAAAGATGAAGAAGGATGAAAAATCTATGCGAAGATGCACAAAGCAACCTTGCACTTGGAAAGGTGGAAGCTGCCTACAGGATAATGAGGAACCACTTCAAGGAACGGAGCAATGCCATAAGATATGTACAAGAATAGAGAAATTTTGATGGGAAACGAGGAAAAAGTGAAGAGATGGAAAGAATATCTGGAAGAGTTATACAATGGAAAAAATCTCAGCAAAAAAGCAATTGAAGAGGAAAGCGAAGTGGAAAAGGATGATATGGGGGCATCTATATTAGGATCAGAATTCGGAAGAATATTAAACGCTGCAGTAAGGGATCTTCAGATGAACAAGGCTTCTGGTATTGATGATATTCCTGCAGAACTAATTAAAAATGCAGGAGAGAAGACAATAACTCATCTGTACAAAACCATCTGAGACATGTACTCAAGAGGAGAAAATCCAAGGGACTTTGTAACCGTTGCCGTTTGGCCGGTCACATCATATAAGTAATATGGATGCCTGAGTCGAAGAACGGGAACAACTTCCTTTCCTCTATCACATCAGCAATTTTTTTCCCATTGTTCAGGGGTAGGACCACTTCCTGTTGGACGACGTGCGGACGCTTGCAGTATGATCGCCGATCTCTCCCAGACTCTCAGCGTTACGACCTCGCAGCACGACGGACTACCTTCTCTCCCTAGGGCGGCTCAAACACCCGCCTTATATATCCGTCGCTGGGGATGGGGGGATTCTTCTACAATTGGGGGGACTCCGATCCCGGAGGCCGCCGACGCGTGTCCTTGCTCTCCTTGGGGATGGGGGGGGAAGGGGACTCTCTTCTTTCTCCTTAGGGTCACTCTCGAGGCGTACAAGGGCACACACCGGAGGGGTCGAAAACACGGGGGATGTGGGGGGGGGGGGGGAAGATGAATCACGCACTCAGACCACTCACATACGTTGTATATGGAAAAAACATACCCTGACTCGAACAGAACAAAAAAATTAAACTCTCCTTCCCTCAAGCATCCATATTACTTATATGATGGACCGGCCAAACGGTAACGGTTACAAAATCCAAGGGACTTCGAGAAAAACATCATCATTCCTATTCCCAGGAAGAAGAGAGCGGAGAAATGCGAAAATTTTAGGACTATAAGCCAGACGACACATGCATCGAAGATACTGACCAGGACCATCTTGTTGTTTATATATTGTTATGCTGTGATCCCAACATTGTGGAAGTAACCATTCATTTATCTATGCCAGGTCCAAGTTAGCGCCTCTCATTTCGATGTTCTTTTGTTTTGGCGCTCTTCTGTATCGCCCCAGTCCTTGTCGAATAAAGCACGCGCCCGATGTTCAATCTTGTGTTCGTCTGTTACGCAAATCAAAAAGTAAGTGATTACCCTGCATGAAGACAACAGGTTATGGGCCCAGGTACACCGGCGAACACTAAAGATTAGAAAGAAAGTGAAATCAAGTGACATGTGACGCGTACTACCGTAATAAGTAAGTAAATTACGGCCCAAGCAAGATGGAGGACTGTGACGAAAGGATGAAATTTAGGCGCGCTATATTAAAGGCAGACGGTTCAAACTACTACGCATGGAGCAAGAGAGGCTCAAATGATAAACTGCTGGACGGCGATAGACCCAGGATTCGGAGACTCTGTGCACAATAGTGAAGATCAGGAAGAAGCGTTGAAGAACAATCCAGAATTAATCGCCGGGCCAGAGCCGTGATTTATAATTCCGTATGTGACTCGATGTTGCACGATATCGGGGAATTAGTTTTTGCCAAGAAGATATGGTCTACGCTCGAAGAAATGTGCGGTACGTACAGCATATTGCACACGGATGTGCATTTGCGTGAGTTGACTACTTCAACGAAAGAAACTGGCGTGCCGATGCAAGAGTATGTCAGCAAGATGCAAGAGACCATGCAAAAGGTACGTAAAGGCGGTGTCACATTTAGCGACCAATCTTTCGCATATTTCCTACTACTCGGACTGCCTATACCCCAATACGAAGGCCTCATCCGATCCCTGGAAGACAGAGAAGATAAGATCACGTCATCCATGGTGAAAGCAAAATTAATGCTTGAAGAAAGGAGGATGGAGAGGAACAGCAGAATGAAGAACGACGATTCGGTAGCCTTGAATATTTTGAAAGAATGTAAGGAACCGCCGCCGGCAAACTGGCACAAGAATGGCACTAAGTTTAAGACCAGGGAAAAGGACCGGTCAAGGGGCATCCCACCCAACTTCAAATGTTTCTCGTGTGAAAAACCAGATCACGCTGCACGCGACTGCCCTGTATGGGCTGAATTTAAGGAAACAAGACTGAAGCAACGCCGAGAGCGTGAGTCGACGACAAACGTTGCGTGTAGTGCGGATTCAGACGAAGAGAATGCCATACTCCTGTTATCCGACTCGTCACGGCACCAGGTGCACGAAGATAAGTGGTATTTGGTCTCGGGAGCGACTGACCATATGTGCCATAATGCCGATGCATTTAAATGCTTAGTGGGGTCAAAGGGGGGTGTGAAAATACGAAATGGCGTGAAACTATCCATTGAAGGGGAAACTACCCAATGCCCCAGTAAACCTCTATGCTCGAATGAAAGATGGAGAGAGCAAGAAATTGTGTTTACAGAATGTCAAGTATGTACCCGGCCTGTATTGTCATCTGATTTCAGTTAACCCCAGCTAACCGAAAAAGGAGTCGTCGTCACGTTCGGAAACCAAGTTGCTGTGGGGTCACTGAATGGTGAAATGATCTTCGAAGCCAAGAAAGCCGGAAAGATGTATGAACTCTGTAGCGATGACCGTACTATGCAAGGACTGAGTAACTCACCTTTTGCCTTGAGTGTAGAGACAACCAAGGAAATGTGGCATCGACATCTTGGCCATGTCCATGCCCAAGCATTGGATGTGCCCAAGCATGGTGTGTGACATATGTTTCAAGGGAAAATACAAAGGAAGCCATTGATTGCAACGAGTGCACGGGCATCCAAACCCCTTGAACTTGTGCACACTGATGTCATGGGAAAATTCGACCCACCATCCAAGGGTGGAGCCCTCTATGCAATCATATTCACTGATGATTTCTCCCGGTACACTGTTGTGAAAACCATGAAAGGCAAGGGTGAGGCTCTCACAAAATTCAAGGAATACAAGGTTATGATGGAACAAATGACTGGTGAGAAGATAATGAAACTAAGATCAGATAGAGGAGGTGAATACTGTTCTGACGAATTTGGAAAATATCTGACAGAGAATGGAATAATTCACCAGAAAACTATACCTCATTCGCCACAACAGAATGGCAGGAGTGAGCGACAAAACCGAACCCTCATGGAAATGGCAAGATGTATGATCATCGAATCTGGAGCTACCAAAGATATGTGGGCAGAAGCACTAAACACGGCTGCATACATAAGGAACCGATGCCCCTGCCGTGCTATTGGGAACGAGATACCCTATGTTCTGATCCTGAAATGCGAGATCGTCAAGAAAGACCTGATAAAAATCAAACCATTCGGCTGCAGAGCACACGCCATTGTGGAGAATCGAAGAAATCTCGATAGCAAGACTGAGGAATGTATCATGCCCGGCTATGAAAAGGGCACCAAGGGAGGCTACAAACTCTGGAGCATATTAAGAAAGTGTGCCATCGTGAGGAGAGATGTAGTATTTCATGAAAGCACATTCCCAATCAAGGAGATGCGGTCAACCGATCAGGGGAAGCACGAGAATTCATTGAGTACCATATTCACGTTCGAAGAGAGTGACGAACATTTTGGGGATGAACTGATGGAGAGTGACGAATTGGAGGTTCAGGACTCCACACCTAAACTACCGGACCCTCAACGATTAGACTACGCCCAAAACATCCTCCTGCTAGATGATGATGCTGTAACCATTGCAGTTGAAGAGGTAGTTGTCATCCCAAGGCGTTCCAGGAGGTTGCACAAACCTACCACATGTGGCTGCTCTGAGTGCCACTCAGCCCTGGTGACACTGTCAGAAGAAGATGACCCGCACGAGCCTACGTCCGTAGAGGAAGCGATGCTAAGTCCCCACCATGCCAGGTGGATAGCTGCCATGGAGGAGGAGCTCACCAATTTGGAGAAGATGAGAACTGGGGCGTCGTACCAAGATCTCTCAACAAGAAGGTGATCGGCTCTACATGGAAATTCCGTGTAAAAACCGGAAATGACGGTAATCCACAAAAGTTGAAGACTTGTTGCCCAGGGGTTTTCAAAGGTACATGGACTTGATTACTATGGCACGTATAGTCCAGTAGTAAAACGGAAGACCATTAGATTAATGCTTGCTTTATCTGTAGAACAAAATCTTTTGGGGGAACATGTTGAAGTGGCATCAGCCTATGTAAACAGCAAATTACTAGAGACACTCTATTTGGAACACCCTGAATCTTGAAGTGGATGATAGAAATGACTTTGTGTGTAAATTAAATAAATGTCTTTATGGTCTGAAACAGTCAGGCAGGGAATGGTGCTCCAAAATAAAGGGAATATTTTTGTCAATGGCACTCAAACCCACTTATGATGATCCTTGCTTATTCTTCAGCTCTAACCGTAAGATATACGCTGCTTTGTATGTTGATGACATAGCTTTATGGAGTGTGGATCAGGCAAACATCCACTGGTTCAAGGAAAATCTGTCTAAGCATGTGGAGATCAGATGCCTTGGAAACGTAAGTAATTTTTTGTCTTTAAGGGTCTGACCCTTGTGTTGGTTGTGATTCTATGTCCATTGATCAATCAAAATATCAGTGGCGAGGCGTGATGATTTTGACTAGTCATCGCAGACGCAAAGGGTATGTCGGCCAATTCGCGGCATGGTTTCCGAGAAACACATATACCAATTCCATGTTTATTCTCCTGGCACAGAATCTTTAGGAAGTATTGCATTAACCCTTCAAGCCCGGAGGAGGTTTAAATGGATTTTAATGCAGTCGACGGAGGAGATTTAAATGTTTTGATACCATATGAAGACCTGTGATCAATGACTTTAGGCTTTCAGTTAGTCTTGGAAGCATATGCTTCTGATATGCAATGCAATATATATTGTCTGATATATGGCAGCCTGGCACTCATTGTTCTACAGCAAATGTTCTATTGTTTGTTTTACTAATTTTCTTTGCATAACAATTATTTTCCTCCGCAATCATTGCTACTAAATCGTTAACAAAAAAAATTGAAATATTGATTCAATATTTTGCTAATTTTTTGCTCTGCCCTGTGGACCGAAATTACCAATGGAATTTTCTCTTTTTCCTTTATTCCTGGAAATGTCCTTCCAAGCAAAATCTGAAGCTTCATCCTCTACCTCATCCAAATCTTCAAACACCAACGCATCAACTTCGGGGCGATCCTTTATGTCATTCTCACTGTTGCTATCAGAACTCAATATTCTTTGCTTAGTCACTTTCAAGCAAGACGTCCTCAACCTGTTGATTACTCAACTCCACCAACATTTTCTTTCCTGCACATGCCATAATTGACGGTAGGTAAGTAACAACCTTGATAAAGAAAAGACACAAATATTCCTCAGTTTGAAGCGTACGGCTTGCGGAACGAAGCACTTACGAAGTAAGCGATAAAAAGTAAGCCACTAAATTGTTTGTAAGAATAAAATAAAACTCCTATAATATTCCATCCAGAAAAGCGACAGGTTCAACTGACTCTGACTTTGGTAGGTTTACTGAGCTGCACTTTTTGAAAGAACTTGAGTCTCTTCTCTATAATTTGACGGCGTTGAAGGGTTAATTAGGCGATTAAAAAAGTATTTACGCGCAATGGTCACTTTACTCTTATAAATACATATTAATAAAACAAGCAAAACATTCCTACCTTATTTGTACATGAACTCGATTCTCCGAGTTTTTGCAGTGAATTTTTTAATAACAGTTTCGTAGAAGTCTTCTCCACCTTTTATGGTCTCCAAGAGTTCTTTCTCAATTGACAGCAAAGCCAGGTTACTCATACGTTCTTCTCCTTGCGTGGATCTCTTGAAAGTATGTACTCTTTTAAGTGCAGAAAAACTCCTCTCCACTGAGGCAGTTGTGGCTGGTATTGTGCAGATAAGCTTAGCCAAGCGGAACACTTCACTAAAAGCGTAGAGTACCTAAATGCTCATCTTTCAAAAATTGCAATAACGTTCGGGGGCTTTTGTCTTGGAATGTGGAAGTTCTATAGAGTACAGTCAGTTCATTTTTTAGTCCCTGCTGGTCAAAAATGTGTGGATACATTTTATGGAGGTCACACAACACTTTCTCTGGAAAATTCTTTGCATCTGAAAAAGTTTTGAATTTTCTTGGATTTAAAATTTCAAAAAAATTGTAATTTCTCCAATGATGAGAAACGACCCTTCAGGTGACCCAAAAGGTTGTCAATAATTGAGAAGTAAAGCTGTCTATATTTTTCTTCAGGAGTTAGAGTTTTATCGGTTTCATTGATAGCTCGTTTTCTAGAAAAAGAGGGAGGTCCTAGCATAGAAACAGTTTTTTCCCACACTGGCTTAAAGCCAATGATCTCACACTTGCTACATTTATCTTCTTCTGTGATTCTATTTGTGGCTAACTTTTTTTTGCATTCAGTGCAATGAACAAACCCTTTTCTGTCAATTATCAGCTGGTTTTCAAAGTCCCGAATAACATTCAAACAAGTCATAATATCAAGGTGTTCACTTTGCAATATGCTGTAAATAATATCAGTTTGCATGAACATAGGGGAAAAAGTGTTAAGGAGAAATACATTTTGGAAACTTTCTAAAAACTTCTTGAAGCCGTATGCTGCACACCTATTGGCTGCTTTCCACCCATTGTCAATATTTTCATGAATATTTGAAAAAAATTTAATGATAAGTTCCCGATATTTTTCTACAGTGTTGACAAGTCTAGAAGCACCATCTAGCGGGAGCAAACGATGGGATCGACTTTTCTAAGTACTCTTGAATAGAAAATGATCTCTTACTTGAGTGAGATGAGAAAGTCGAAATTCCACTTAGAGTTGAAAAAAATGTGTTACATTCAGTGATGTCAACCATTCCCTGAGACAAGACTAAGTTTAACACGTGTGCATAGCAGTGAGTAAACAAAGCCATTGGATACTCTTCCTGCACTTTTCTTTGTAACCCTGACAAGTGGCCCGACATTACTGCTGCTCCATCATATGTTTGAGCAATGAGCTTTGTTCCTATATTGTACATTCTTACAACATTGTCCATATGCTTGAATAAACCGTCTGCAGTTCGATCAGCACTAACGTCTGAAAACCCTATAAACCTCTCTTTTACAACCCCATCGATTTTATTTACGTACCTCAATACAGTTGAGAGCTGTGACCTGCTCCTAACATCAGACGTCTCATCTAGCATGATGGAAACAAAATCAGAATTTTCCGTTTCCTTCACTATTGTTTCGCTCACAACATTACTAACAACACTAATTAGTTCATTTTGAATATCACTGGATGTTCCTTTAAACACTGTAGACGATTCTAAATGCCCTTTTAGCACTGGATCCCACCTTATCAAGAGATTTAAAGTTTCCACATAATTCCCTTTGTTCATAGACTCATTCTTTTCGTCGTGTCCACGAAACGGCTTGTTTAGCTAAAACATCAATCAACGTAACATCAATCAAGCATTTCAAAATCTCTCTATTCTTTTTCACTTTTTGATTGTGTAAGGTATTATTGATTCTACGTGTGTTGTTCAAGCCTTCGTCAACTCTTTGTTTTCCGAAATTATAATGATCCATTACACTTTAAAGATGACTTTTGGATTTTTCATGACCTTTTGGGGATTTAGTGAGTCCAATTAAAAAAAAACCAGTTGTAACCCAAATATTTTTGTTAGAAATTGTTGAAAATAAAAGACAAGGCCAGCAAAATAATTTTGAAAAATTTTCATTCCCGCACATCCAAGTATGGTACTCGTAGTTCGAAACAGTGAAGTGACTATTATAAGACCTAGTCTTTTCGGTCACTTTACACGTCAGGTTCACTAACGGAGGACACGGACGGCCGCCCTGAATAATAGCCAGCTTCTCCTCAAATGGAAGTGAACTGAAGGGTGTTTGTTTTAGCTTAACAACCAGATCACAGTTTTCTTCCGCACACGCCATTTCACAAAGTGTTATTACTGATATCCAAACAAAATTGTAACCGGCACACAATGATAAAGATAAAACAAAAACACAGCACGACCATTCAACCGCACGCACCAAAACAAAACCACGTGTCTCGTAGCTTATTAGAGCGACTTCAAGGGGGCCCCTTCCGGACTCCCACCTCCCACTCCTGGCGGCCCTCCCTAACGAGAGCTGCCGAACGTTACCGTCAGAAGACGAACAAGCGACCGATGCGCCAGTTTTAGAGATGACTTGCCTAGCTAATCGCCATAGCCGACTTCAGTGGAGGGGATGGGCAAGGGTGGGCGCGGGGCTGTTATTGCGTATGGCGTTAAGCTAGGCAAGTCATCTCAGAGACTGGAGAATCCTCGCCCGCTCGGCGTCAATCGGCCACGTTCGGAAACTCTCGTTAGGCAGGGCCGTCCAGTGGTGGGGAGAAACTTTGCCTCAGACCCCCACTTAAAATTCGTCCTCAGCGTAGTGGGGTATTGACACCGATACAGATTCTCTATAATGAGCGAATCTGTAGCTTAAATTTGGTCTTTTTACGTTGTTTCTTTGACAAAAAGGAACAACTACCGTTGTTCGTATACTCTCAAACAGTTTATGATCTTCTATAAATCCTTCTTTAGTTTTACATTTTGGTTTAGTCATCGGCGAATCCAGAGATGACCGCACGCCTCGCCACTGCAAAATATAGAGCAAATGTTGTATGAATTTGGAATGCCTAATGCAAAATGTGTATCGTGTCCTCTCAGCACTAGTGTTACGAAAGAGCCTGATGCTGCTTTCAACGAAAGTGATTATAGGAAGGCCATAGGCAAGCTCTTGTATATTGCTAATGGCACTCGCCCTGATATCTCATTTGCTGTGTCATACCTGAGTCAGTTCTGTTCCCACCCAACGAAAACCCACTGGTCAGCTGTAAAGCACCTGTTTAGATATGTTAAAGGGACCATTGATTATGCCATTGTTTATCAGAAAATCAACATGCAGGCCCAAATTTTCAGTGATGCTGACTTTGCGGGAAATAAGATTGACTGCAAATCCTTCTCTGGGACTGTTGTAATGCTAGCTGGTGGCCCCATCCACTGGCAATGCAAGAAACAAACTGTTGTTGCAAATTCAACCCAAGAATCAGAATACATTGCCTTTGCCTTAACCACTAGGGAGGCTTTATGGCTAGGTGATATCCTTGGGGAGATGAACCTAAAATTCATGCGTGAGATTCCTTGTGTCAAGGCTGACAATCTACCTGCGATTGCCCTAGCAAAGATGATGAGGTTGATCATAGATCGAAGGCTATTGACATAAGATACCATTATATTAAGGATATTGTGTTAAAAGGTCTGATTCATCTTGAGTATGTGCCGATTCACCTTAATATTGCAGACTTGTTATCTAAAGGACTTAGTGCAAGGAAGACCCAGGAACTGTGTACTAAGATGGAGGTAACTTGAATTCCTCGCCCAAATGCTGACTGGTAGATCAGAAAAATTGCTTTTAGTTTCCAAACGGCTAATTTTTTTTTAAAATTAAATGCGATTTTTCTGATCTACCAGTCAGCATTTGGGCGAGGAATTCAAGTTACCTCCATGGTGAGAGAGTAGTCAAGTCATTGCAAGTAGTTAATGACCCTGCCGAGAGAGGAGTTAAATTGTTGAAAGAGTTTGTAGAACTTTGACCAAAGACGAGAATAAATACCAGGAATTGTTACTTTTTGTTCAAGAAATGTAAGTATTGGTATCTGAAACTCCTTGTATTTTTCTTTTTTAGTAGTGCACTGTCCTTCAGATTGCCTATTTAATTTTGTAAGCTATACAGATTTCTTTTAAATGAAGATGACAGATTTGGCAATTTTTTATGACCGAGTTATTAATAAATTGAAATAATTACTAAAACACCATGCCCTTCGCCATAACCACTGAATGAGTGCTCCAGACTATGCAATTACCCCGTGACAACGTAGCAGTTGCGGTGTCGTCGTGGGCCGCTTACAGGGGTGATGGTCAAGAGATGAAAAGAGGGATCTGAAGACCTTAAAATCCACCTTGTCATCTTTTTAAACCTATGATTCGAAAGTTTTGTAGCCTCATTTCACCTTTTGTAATCACTGTGACCTTTGACCCCTGATATACCCTAGAAGGTCAAGGGATGAAAAGAGGAATCTTATGACCTTTCCATCGACATTGGCACCTTTTTAAACCTATGACTCGACATGTTTGTAGCCTGCATTCATTTTTTCATCCCTGTGACCTTTGACCTCTGAGTTACCCTTGAAGGTCATGAGATGAAAAGAGGGACATGAAGACCTTAAAATCGACCTTGGAACCTTTTTAAACCTATGATTCGACAGGTTTGAAGCCGTGATTCATTTTTTGTAACCCCTGTGACCTTGACTGTGACCTTTCAGGGGTCACAGTTGCAATTTCTGACCTCAATAGTTCTTCCATCGTGTTCTTCGTGTCCAAAAACCTATTAGTCAAAAGTTTCGCTAAATAATTCCATCTTTTTTGTACTTCGAATATTTTAACATTGAAAGCCCATAAGGCAAAATTTGGATTTTAGGTTGGACCCTATTTCTGGGGTCAAAAGGTCATATTTTTCATATTTTGCTTAGACTCAACAAAACTTACATCTTTTTTCTAGCCAGGTACCAAATTTCATCCTTGTGGCTCGAAAGGAAGTGTCTAAACTTATAGGTTAGAAATGACACACGATCAATGGGACACTCTGTATAAACGGCCGCAGCATAGGCCCTCTCGGACGCGTCTGCAAACCATTAAGTTCACACTTTGACGATGATGTCACTTGCAGCCAACGGTCTATTCGAAGTTCCGCAAGTCTTGGCATCGCCTTACAATACTTAGTCCATCGCTCCACGATCTCCGCAGGTAAAGGCGTGTCCCAATCTATCTTAAAAATCCACATATCTTGCATGAGGATTTTTGCGATAACCGTGACCGGGGCGAGCCAGCCAAGTGGATCGAAGAGGCGCGTGATATCTGAGAGCACCGTCCTTTTCGTGATTGCCGTGGTGGTGATTTCCGGAGCTCTCAGGTTGAATCCAAACAGGTCAGCTGCTGGGTTCCATGTAAGGCCTAGAGTTTTTATAGACTCTTTGGAGTGGGTAGGTTTTACAGGCTCACCATCACGATGCTGAGGGGATATTCCATGCATAAGAGCTGGATAATTGGTAGCCCATTAGTCGAGTTCAATTGCGGCACAGGCTAGCAGTTTCACCAGTTGAGTTGCAATTCTCTGGGCTGAGAGTAATTCATCGGCAGCCGAGAAAATGCCATCAACGTAGGCGTCCTCGCGGACGCAAGCAGTTCCGAGCGGGAAACGATGCCCTTCATCCTCTGCTAGCTGTTGAAGTGTTCGCATCGCTAAGAACGGTGCGCAGGCGATACCATAAGTGACCGTTGTCAGACGGTACTCCACTCTTGGGGTAAAGGAGTGCGGACGCCACACAATTCGTTGCAGGTCCTGATCAGCAGGATGTACCCATACCCGCCGAAACATTTTGATTATATCGGCAGTGAATACGAATCGGTGACACCGCCATTTGGTCAGCACGAGACCGAGGTCCCGTTGTAGAGGAGGTCCTGGCAGCAGAAAATCATTCAGGCAATATTTCTTCTGAAATCGACGACACGCATCAAATGCCACCCGAAGTTTCTGAGAGGGTTTTTGGATAACAGCATGGTGAGGCAGGTACCAGGCCCGCTTGACCTGGGTGTCGGGAACGTAAACTCTTTCCATGTGTCCCAGTTCTTCATATGCCTTCATGAACACTCGATAGGAATGAGCGAGGCTCACGAATGAATCGTCGCTCAGTGGACGCAAGAGAACCGAGCGCCATCTCACGAGTCTCTTCTACGGCCAACGGGATGCGATAGGAAGGCGGACGACATATTTACCGTCCGGCCCACGAGAGTGAGTATCTTTGAAGTGCTGCTCACATTGCTCATCCTCAGGGCTCAACGTCCGCATGGAGGAAGGAACTTCCTCCACCTCCCAAAAACGATGAGGGTCATCTCGCAGATCCTGTGCAACCTCACAGCGTAAGGAGGCAAGAGGCCTACCTGACAAGGACCCCGCCCGCCGTGACTCGCTCTCTTCTGTTGGGCCCGTGATAATCCACCCTAGGACTGTATTTTGGGCAACAATCCGTCGGTGAGGAAAGCGTTGTAGTCCCTGGCGAAGTATTTGTCCGTATACGTCAGCACCAAAGATGAAATCGATGGACTCCGGCTGATAAAATCGTGGGTCAGCCATATTCAGCTCGGAGAACAAGCTCGTAGTGCCCGAGTATTTGGACGCCATGTGGGCCCGTTACCAGCACCAATGCCGTAGCGAGAAGAACAGAGGGGGATGGAGTAGTCATGTTTGTGTTCAGCGTGTTGACTACCGTTCTCGTTGCCTCAACAAGAGGGTTTGATTGTGGTTCAGCCACTGCGCAGCTAGTGGTAGACGTATCGTTGCTCACCATGCCCGTGTGCAATAAAGAGTGATGTCGTCCACGACAAGTAATGCAGCGTTTGTCAGACTTGCAGTCCTTGAAGCAGTGACGACCTAGACAGTTGAAGCAAACATGCAATCGACGTGCCTCATCCCTTCGTTCAATAGGCGTCCTTTCTAGGAAAAGAGGGCCCGATATAGTGTTCCAGTGAACAAATAGCGCAGTTACGTCTTGTCGCAGAAGATACAGTCTTAGTCTCTATGTGAAAAGACTTAGTTCCTGACGTGGAAAATTTAGACGTCGTTGTGCACGATTTTTCCAAACTCGTGACAGGAGCTGTCATATCTAACGCCCGGATACGACCCTCATGAAATTGTATTAGCTCCTTTACCCTTTCGCTGCGAACGCCGTTTATAAACGCCGCAGATTTTTCTACGCAAGAGAACGAAGGGCGTCTTAAAGCGTCGCTAAGGCCAGGTAGGCAGAAAAGGTTCAAGGTATCATAAAGGACCTTCCCTCGGCTTAGAGACGGGGATTATCTTGACCCTTCTTCGCAGCGCCAGCAGCCTCACTCTCGACAGTTGTTCGCGGTCACTTGTTTGTTTATACAATGGAACAACCAGAAAAATGTGTTTAATTCGCATGATATTTAGTACTAGAAGTTTTCCCCTTATGTTTCTCTGAGTCTTTAGAAATTTTAAATGGAGCTCTAACGTTATTATTAACAGTTATATAAACAGAGTTCCAGGTTATATAAATCCAGTACAGAAAGTCCAGGAGGTTCAAGAAATAATTGCTTTGCGGAAAAATCTATTTCGCACTACCATTGCAAATACGAAAAAAGTGTTTTTACGTAAAACACGGGTATGGTTGGATTAGGCGCAGATTTGTCTCCTATAAAGTGTGTTACACCACAATATATTTATTATTGTAACCATTGATATGATGTCTATTGTGCTAGATATCTTAATATTAACAGTAGAATTTCGTTTAAAAGCTCTAAATAGTACTTATAACAACAGGAATTCATTTCTGTATTAACTTGCACTTAGAGTCTTACTATTATTTATTTAAGAAAAATCACTGTATTAAAAATAGTTGACCGCGGAAGAGGGCAAAGGTGGGTTCTCATTTTCAAAAGGGTGAAGATGATCTATGCTCAGTGCCCAAGGAAAGGGTCGTGAACCCTTTCCTTGGGTCCGGTCCCAAAGCGGGGCAAAGATATACCTGCTCGAAACGTTGCTTCAAGAGAGCTTCGTACAGGAAGTGGAACAAAATTCTAGAGGAACCCGTGGAAAGGAAAGCATTTTCCTGCGTAGAACACCGGCGCGAAAGGGTTAAAACTTGGAAATTCGTTTGGATCCGACTGAACCGACTTGAGGATACATTACTTATGCCTTCCTTGGTACTCAGATGTGTCTCTCAAAGCTTTCTGAATTCTTTGTCCAAACGTTGGGCAGTGACGAAAACAAGCCAGTCGTCCCACGTCGCTACAGGTTGGCCCAAGTTCTCTAGCGTTCGAACGACTTGCTGTGTCTTGTCGACCAAAGCCCGCAATTCCGACGCGGATTCCTTCGTCATTTTCGGAAGATGCATCAATGTAGACAAGTGAGTATGCAAACAGAGTCGTGCATTACTATATCTGGCTTTCAGAGCATCCCAGGTCGGCTTGTAGTTAGCGTCTGTGACCGAGACGTTTTTCACAAACTCCGCAGCCGAGTCCTTCAAGCACATTTTCAAGTATTGCAATTTTGTCGCGGGAGAAAGTCGAGCTTCGCCATCGCTGTAAATAGATCGCAGAACGATTCCCAATCCGCAACCGTGCCCGAAGGCAGCGTCGTTCTTGGAAGTTGCACGGGGAGTTGGTAATTAACGTGATCCGCCTGACCAACTCCACTTTGTCCAGACTTTGTCAGTTAATTGAGCGAGCATGACCCTCAGTATGGCAAACGTGTCATGATAGCTCTCCTCCGTATTCTCAAATTGACCCTCCACAAAATAACGCTCCTTAGCCGCATCTTTACGCGCCACCAGCTCAAAATGAGTAGCACTGTAATCGCTCCAATACTGCTTGAGAGAGTCTATTCTCGTCTGAATGGCTTCTTTAGTGATGTTAGAAGCGCCCCGGGAGGGGGGGGGGGGGGCGACAGGGCGGGTAAGAGTTCAAAGTCCACTGGGCATTTGCCCGATCGAATGGAGGTTCAGCTCCGTCCCGTTTGCACTGAGATTTACACAACGCCTTCAAATACAGTTTAAGTCACATGCCACCCACCTCAAAGATGTTTTCTGCACACTACACGAATCCGGAGTCTCTTAGATGATCCGGCCCGAAGGACCAGCTGTTCTGTGCAGAAATGGTTTTATTGCCTTCTCAATCACAAGACACACACAACTTTCCGTCACCCTTCACGTTCACACCTCCCCACGACCCACCAGTCCACACCCCTCCCAGCCAACAAAGGTCCGCCCGCCAACCCAACAGGTCGAGACGGCGGGAACTTCTAAACCGTCTTAACAGAATGCGACAATTTTCTTAGGTCACATCATCATCGATGTGGCATTTTTTGGTACCCCCCCCCCTTTCCCCTCGGCGGACTAATTACCCTCCGGACTTATAGCTACGACAGGCGGAGCCAACAACGCCAACGATTCCAAAATTCATCGATTCCGAACTGCAGCGTGCCGCCATATCGCGCCACCTCCTCACCGGGGTTGCCATCACTTATAGAGCCCCCAGAGTGCGGACGAAGACCAGAAGTTAGGCCATCGTACAAGCCGTTATTTTGGTGTTGGTTCGCCGGAGTCAAAAGAGAGGTCCTGATTCTCCAATGATAAACTTCCACCTAGCCCTCTTCACCCATACCACTTTCCCTCCCCTCATATTGTACCTATCGACGATTTCCACGTTAAACCCCTTTCCACTTTGACCTTGCCGAAAACACCCCCTCCTTATGCCAGAGAATACCTCCCCTCTAACGCTCTCTTTTCGAGTCGAGCCGGCAACGAGTTCACTTCTCGGCTACGTCCGTCGGTCTAGAGTTAGTTTTATCGGAGACTTCGTGATTCTCGAGAGTCTCCTAAGGGCCATTGGTGCAAGTTATTAGGGTTTCCCTGAATTGGGAGGGGTATTTCTATTTCTTGGTTTGTACTTGCTTTGTCTATTTTTTTTTAATACAGTGTTTATTATCGTTAGTTTCTCATACTTTTGTTTTCTGTTCTGTTTTGACATCATCTTGCTCATCCGTGTTTGGAAAGAAGAGGAAAGTTTTGTCTCCTGGACGAGCGTTTCCCATGAATTCATTTGTCATTCAGGAAATGCTGTAAGAAGATAGCACCTTATGACATTGCTGCTATTTTTAACAATGCCTATACTAATGGTGCTAATATAGCAAAAGGTGGTTTTGCATCAGCTGGGATATTCCCTCTTGACCCAGAAAAATTCACAGAAGATTTTGCAGTGTGGTCAGAGGTTGAACAGAGACTACCTGTAATAGAAGACAATGATATTGCTGATGGTGTAGGTTCGACAGATAGGCCTACTTCGGTCTCCGGAGACATGAACAGCCCTACTACAGCCCATATGGATTTGGAAATGACCAAAGACCCAACTCCTGATCAAACAGACTTGGGATCTATGCAGAATTCACCAATCACGCCTTGTATGGGTGAAAGACCTCAAGCTAAGCTATCTTTTAAATCTCTCTGCCCCACACCTCAGTTGAAAACAGTGAAGGCAGGCCTAACTTCAAGACAACAACATTGTTATTTTTACTAAGTCACCAAATAAAACAAAATTGGAAGAGTTGGCTACTGTGAAAGAATTAAAGCAAAAAATTCAACAACTACAGGCCAAGATGAAAGTTACAAAAGAAGAGCAAAAAAATCAAACAAAGATAGCAAGATAGGTCTACCCAAAGTTAAAATAAACTCTAAACCAAGAAAACCCATGTCTAAGGTAAGAGGCTCTAGGAATACGACCAACAAAGTCCAAAATATTTCTTCGAAATCCAAAAGTCGAAATATTATGTTTGATGATGCATCAGATGATGACCTTGTTGACATAAGGAAAATTTGTCAAGATGGTTCTTTTGATGATATGGACCCATAGAAGTCATTTCAAGGATTGCTAAGAGAAGCCTCGGGCTCAAACGACATATGCCTCGTGAGCGGTGAGTTTAGCCAGGACAAAGAATTGTGGTTTAGGTGCTGCACGTGTTCAGGGTGGGTTCACTCAGCCTGCCGAGTCTGCAGATAACTTTATTTGTGATTTTCGTTTTGATGTAAGACTTTAAACATTTTTGGTTTATAAAATTTTATCACTTTTTGATAAATGTTTACGTAACACTTTTATACCATTATCAGTTGAACTAAATACCTAACATTATATACCTCTATTGCTATATAGTGTATTGAGTTTTTTAAGTAATAAGTGATAAAAGGAGTTGTATGCAATCATTCATTTAATTACTATTATTTACTTCCCTAATCCATTGATTTTTTTACTGTCCCCTATATAGCCCCTCCTACTGTATGGAATAGTCCCAACCCTCGGGGCCATTTTGTACAGGGACATGTTTTTTTATTATTTAATTTAAAAATATAAACAGTGAAATAATTCAAATTTCTTGGTGTCCAAATGGAAGCCAATGATCCAAATCACATGTTGCCTATTTTCTTATAATTTTATACCCAATATTAGCTGAGAAATAACAATTCTCGCTTAAGTGTACCGTATAGCCCCGCTCTCCCCTACAAAAGGGATACATTGTACGCCTGACTCACAACTAATAAGATTCACAACTGAATGTTCAACAGATTGATGGGGCTTACTCCATGCACATCAGCGACGGATATTAGTTTTAGTTGGTGAAATAAACGGCAGGAAAGACTGGCCGATAAACGTAATGGTAGATAAATAATGAAAATTTCAATTTGTTTCTCCCTGACTGTCACTAGAATTCCCTGACGATCGCCACCCTGCTACAAGAAGACAAGAGAGTGATGAAGAATGGACAACTACACACTTCCTTCATTGCTGAGCATACCTGGTCTGGTCCCACTCATGAAATAAATTTCAAGGAGGCGAAAATAATCACGAGAGAAGTTCAAAAGGTTGACATTCATGATTGAAATTAAAAAGGAACCAATAAATTTCAACAGAGGACAGATATATACTTTCCAGCACTTGGAAACATGTAATAACGAAAAATACTACCTACTCCAATCAGTCAAACCACGCCCCGCTTGATTGGAAAATATATAGACCAATAAGAATACACGAGGCTTGAAAAGGGAGATATATAAGACGGACAGAAAATAAGCATCAAACATTTCTGACCTGAAGCCGCTGACTACTACACCTGCGAAACTGTCGTCTATGCTGAATGGATCTATGCGGAAGAAATCCCGTAAGTTGAGGATCTCCTTACCTTGTTTCTATGCTCGTCCCTACAGGCATATTCTCTCAGACCATACCCACTCAATACGTTCCCAGTTTCTCAGATAAAATTCATTCAAAATTTAATTGATCACTGTTCACATAATAGCCTAGTACAAAGAACAAAATAGGCACCTTTAACTACTGTACATTCAGCTTAACAACAGCAGATGCAAACAGAATAATTTATGTATCAGACATTAGGCATGAGAATTAGATACCTCCATACACTTTGCACAAAAAATACTGAAAGAAATAGTGTTGACAATTCTCACTGTCACTCACAATGACAAGAGTCTGCCCACTTTAACTCCATCCATGTCTCCAAATCAAAGGTCTAAATAAACAGTTGCTTGATTAATATCATTTTCAATATTTTTACTTCATAAACTCAAATCCATCAATCATTTAAAAGGAATAATTGTACTGAAATTAGTGTTTGAACGTATTGATACAAGTATATTTACAAATAGCATTTTCTAATTAGCAAGGTTTTTTCTAAGGTGGTCATTTCTGTGTAAACCAAATGGAAAAAACAGAGCACTTCAAACATTGATCAATCAATGAAGATATATCAAAATCTAACAATTATAGTCAAGTTTATATGATTAAAAAAACAAATAAAAAAACAGGAAAACAAATATTTGCTTGATATATGACAAATGAGAACATCATTAACACACAGGGTTTATGATATCACATGTATTACATATTTGGAGAGAGGAACACCCTGGCATTCTCTGGCTGACAATGTGTGCTTTGCAACTAAATAAATGCCAGGAGAATCTACCTGAACATTATTAAGTCAATGTTAATTCCACATCCCAGAGACAGAACCACCATCGAGTGTTCAAATGAGTGGCATCAACTGAATACATATCTTCCTATAAGGGAATTGCACACATTGTGGTACTTCATTTAGTGTCTGTACCAATAAGTAAAAGATTAGCACTGACCTTTTAGTTCATTTTACTAGCTGTAATGGAAGAATTATTTTTCCACGACATGTAGCCTACATCAGGGTGTGTCCCATTTGCCTAGGTGCCTATTATGTTGGAAAATACTGTTCACACTAGATAGATGCTCTTGAGCTAGAATATTAACTTTCAAAAACCACCATGGGAAAGGAGTATAGGTACACTGTGACAAGCAAATGCTGAGTGAATTACAACATTCTACTGAAACTTAATTAGATATTCATGAAAAAACGACAATTTCCAAAGTGTCCAAAAATGTATCCAGGTACCTTAATTAATTACATAATGATTGTTAATTTGGAAAATTTTAACAATGTATTTTTGAAAATAAAAAAGTCTTTATCTTCTCAGAACATTTCCTACACCAAGTTCATTTCATTCTGTACACATAAAAATTTACACCTCAGTCATACAAAAAACATTTTGAAGTGGACTGCAACAATACCAAGAGACATAACAAAGTGAAATACATAATTTTCAATTTATAAAAATTGACAGACACCACTGGAGAAAGTTAAGCCCTGCAAAATTTGCCAATCTGTCCATTGTGGACAAGAAAATAAGATGCAGTATAATAGGCAATTATAAAACATCCATTTTTTGAGATCTTAGTCGAATGTGATGGGCACAGTGGAGTATGGCAGCACAGGGGACGTTGTTTCCACTTCCAGAGCAGTGATCATGCAGTTGCTCGCCGATTCACACTCGCCCATAGCCTCCAGCACCTTGCCCAAATTGTACCTGCACAAGGAAATCATTGTTCCATCAGTGAGCAACCATTTACACACCACAGTTTCTCCTCTGGCATGCAGACACGCTAGAAGTAGTGGAACTTCTTCATATTGTAAAATACACAATCAAGTGAAACTGGTCAGTTTGAACAATGGACTTGAATTTTATTTATTCACTCAAGCAATGCTATAACACAGGCATCACTGGTGCCTCATAAACAAACTTTGTAACCCTATGAATGGGAAACAGAATGAAATTAAAATTCACATCACCTTTTTTCATTTCTAAATACCTCTTACCACTCTCCTGTAAATTTGAAAAAAAATAAAAATACACTTAATTTCATTAACAATGAAAATAGTAAGAAAAATAAGTGTAACCATAAGTTATGAAATCAACATCGATTCCCAACAAACTAGAAAAACATTTTAATCTAGATTAAAACACAGACTAACGTTGCATCTGTATGCACTAATCTTGCATCTGTGATAAATCTAGATTTAATCAAGTTAAAAACCTCCTATTATGTCCACTAGATGACATTTTAAATGTAGATTTAATGTGGATTTATTTAGATTTGATCTTAGATTTTTACATATTGAATCTAAATTTTGTAATCATTTCTTTGAAATGGGTGTCCTAGGAAGTTCTCTATAACTATTATTTATCATGTTACTATAAAGTAACTTTCACGTCCGAGTCTCCGGCTAGCATCAGGTGTCCTTGCCATCATAATGACCGAAGACTTAACAGGAGTCTAAGGGTAGCCACGTCCACCACCGGTGGATAGGTGGCTACCCAGCATTAGGATAATGCGCACGAAGCAGGCGGTGGGACCCGAGAAGGACAGCCTTCTGCATCGCACTTGCAAGTGCATCCACTCGTGCCCTGCACGCCGGGATGCACTTGAGATTTTCGACCAGTGAGCTCTTGACACCACCAAGCACGCCCACGATGAGGACTACCAGTTTCACAGAGTAGCCCGCGTACATTTGCCGGAGTTCACACAGCAGATCTTGATATTTAGTCCTTTTTTCAATCTCCTTTGCTGCCATGTTCACATAGGCCGGTGGCGAAAACTTGATCACGAACATGGCATGAGAGAGATTGTCAAGGAGAAGAACGATATCGGTTGCCTCCAACCTGGCCTGATGGCGGGGAAGGAATATTTCCACCAGATCTTACAATTATCGTTCTCCACGACGGACTCGATATCTCCAGGGGCAGCACTGGATTCGCATTTATGCTGTCATGGTGTCTGAGGTAGCAATAAAATACAGATCCGAGTGGTGACAGGTTATACAGGGTGTCCAATACCACCCGTCCACCCCCTAAAAGTTGCCAGGAAAGATTATTTTTCAGAAACTGTTGGCTCATTCATAAGCAAATAGGGTATGCTCTATCGAATGGTCATCAAATCAACTTCCGGTTTACACCGGAAGTGGGCTATTCAGACCGGAAGTTCATTTTTTCAAGCACAACATGCACATATTTTTCACAGATTCGGATTCTACGCTGAAAAATACGTAACTTTTGCTGGAAACATTTTTTGATAAAATGTGATTTTTGACCTCTAATTGACCTCTAAATTTGCCGAAACCGGTACTCGGTACTGACACTAGGAATTTGCACGTGGTAACCTTGAAATCGAATTCTGCATTGTTAATTGTGTGTTTTTCTTTAATTGTTGCTATTGTTTACTCTTTAACCATATCCAGAAACATAAAGTGACTGTTTGTTTGAAGGGTGATGGTGTATTCAAATCAAGAGGCATTTGACATGCTCCGACATGACATAAATAATCGGTTTGAAGTGGTTCGAGGTATGCGCGCTGCATGTGCTGCACATCCATCTTGCTGGAACCACATATTCAGGTGCAAATCAAGAGGCGTATCCTCTATTAAAGTTGGCAATTCTGTCTCTAGGCGTTGAATGTAGTGATTTCAATCTAGCTTGTTTTCGTAAAAAACTACACCTATGATTTTGTCGTCAATAATGCCACACCATACATTAACTTTCCAAATATGTTGGATATCCACTGAGGATTCTTTGGTGCCCAGTAGCGGCAATTCCAAGTATTTACCGACCCATTACTTTTAAACGTGCAATCATGCGACCATAAGATTTTTCTGTGAAAATCTGCGGGTTGAATACGGCACCAATTGCAAAAATCAAGACGTTGGCCTATGTCATCATTATTCAGATCTTGGAATAATTCCATTCTGTAGGGATGAAACTTATTCCCTTTCAAAATCTTGTAAATGGACCCCCGACTAATGCCAGAATCAATTTCCGTCCTTCTTAGAGCTTGATGAGGATTTAAAATCGCTGCGGCTAAATTATCTGCTGACTTTTGATCTCTAATAAACCGTTTAATTTTTCGGACTTTATTGTTATGAGATCGCACAATTCCATCATTTCGTACTCGTATAGAAAGTGTAGAAAAAAAAAACTTTTCGTGACTATGGAAATCGGTCAGTGTAGCGTTCCACACATAATTGTGCAGCAGCAGAGAACGAGCCAGCTTCAAACAAAATTTGGAGCATGTCGAATGCCTCTTGATTTGAATACACCATCACCCTTCAAACAAACAGTCACTTTATGTTTCTGGATATGGTTAAAGAGTAAACAATAGCAACAATTAAAGAAAAACACACAATTAACAATGCAGAATTCGATTTCAAGGTCACCACGTGCAAATTCCTAGTGTCAGTACTGAGTACCGGTTTCGGCAAATTTAGAGGTCAATTAGAGGTCAAAAATCACATTTTATCAAAAAATGTTTCCAGCAAAAGTTACGTATTTTTCAGCGTAGAATCCGAATCTGTGAAAAATATGTGCATGTTGTGCTTGAAAAAATGAACTTCCGGTCTGAATAGCCCACTTCCGGTGTAAACCGGAAGTTGATTTTTTGACCATTCGATAGAGCATACCCCATTTGCTTATGAATGAGCCAACAGTTTCTGAAAAATAATCTTTCCTGGCAACTTTTAGGGGGTGGACGGGTGGTATTGGACACCCTGTATATGTGCTCTTCACATAAAAGCCGAAGAATGAGATGGCTCAAAATATGGCACCTTGACACACTCTGCACCTCGATACGCTCCATTTCGGCCCCAAAGAAGATAGAGGCAAAAAGGAGACACAAGGGTGTTGGTGACATCATCTCAGCATGCAAATCCCTTGGTTTCGGACTTCAGACTAGCGGAACACAGGAAGGCGAACGTGAGCTCCTTCGATAGCCCATGCGTTTCCAAGTTTGGATAGAAACTTCCATGCATGGGCTTCTCGGTATGCTTGCGGAGCAGGGTCTTTTGCTCCGCATTCTTTATTTCGAGCTTTATCACGTCTGCCTTCAGCGACAAGATTGATTTGTCGCACACTTCTCTGCTGGAAGTAAGGTCCAAGTCCAAACCGAGGCCGTCTGCTGCCTTTTTCGCCGCCTGGAATAGGAACGCCCCTTTGCCGACACTCTCGTGTTTCTTTACGAGCAGCATAAGGGGGTCCGTGCTGTGGAACACGCGGCAAGCCTTGACACGCGGCAAGCCTTGACAGTATTAAGGACTACTCTGTCATGAAGGCACTCCAGGCTTATCATCCCTCTACCACCTAGCCTTCTCGGGAGATACAATCTGGAGACGGAAGACTTTGCATGAAGACTACGGAACATGATCATCATTTTCCTCGTTCCCCTGTTAAGGTTTTGCAGCTCGTTGGCATTCCATTTGATGCAACCGAAGGTGTAGAGCAGTGTTGGAACCACGAAGGTGTTGGTTGCAAGAACCTTGTTCATGCCTGACAGGTTATAACTCAGTATTCATTTGAGAGTCTGCCTTTTTTTTTGCTGTAAGCCTTTCCTTCACTGCTCTCACCTCCTGCATCCAGTGGGGGGAGGTGCCGAGATATTCGTACACCTCATCATCATCTAGATGACGAATGACGTTTCCGTCATGAACTGCACTTCTTCCATGTCATCTGAAATCTTTCCTTTTTTATAGATGGATGGTCATGCATTTGTCCAATCCAAATTCCATCCCTTTATCCTATCTCTGTGCGGTGTCCAAAACAAAGCACAGGTCTTCTGGACCTTATGCTTCCTATTTGACTGGAAATTGCACATATACCACCTACCTCGTCTTAACTGAACGGACAGTGGGAGGAGAGATAAACAGAAGAGGAGGGGACTAAGGCTATCTTGGTAAACACCACGGTGGTATGTTACCAAATCCGTGTAGACGATCTTCTTGCCAGATGGATGGCGAAGCACGTCTTCCACAGTGGTAACAGGCGTTCGATGCAGGACACAACCTCTGGGTGGACTTTCATGTACCTCAGCATAGCTATAATCAGCTCATGAGAGGTATTATCAAAAGCCTTCTTGTAGTCCACCCAGCCCATTGACAGGTTACTCTTCTATTGACAAGTGTCCTGGCTTACACACCTATCAATGAGCAGGTTGTCCTTGCATCCCGCGATGCCTTTCTTCGAGCCCCTCTGCTCGTACACTTCCTCCCATACCGGTTGGAGGTGGCGGAGGATAAGGTCGTTCAGGATGAAAGTGAATGCCATATATACAGGGTTGAGACAGGTTATAGGGCGGTAGTTCTTCGGGTCGGACAAGTCTCCCTTTTCCAGTATTAAGACCATTCTCCTGGTTCCCGAAATAATTGGTTCTGATCATGATAGGAAGGATGTGAAGATTCTGGTGAAGTGTTTGTGTGTGGAAGTGAACTTCCTCCACCAGAAGTTCTTCTTGCCAGAGAAGGCCTTCTTCACATCACTTTCCGTGACCGAGATGGGACGATCCATATCTGCTAGGTGGTGGTCATAAAACTCTAAAGAGGGCCATGGAGTACCTTCGTTGAATGGCTTCGTGGTCTCGTAGATGTCTTTCCAGAAACGTTCCACCTCCGGGACAGTTGGTGGTGTTTGGACAACAGGAGGAGGGGGTTGGGGGAAGAGTTGGGATGGCTGAGAGGAGAAGGTGGAGTTCCCCTTCCTGGCATTGATCCTCTTGAACAGCTTCTTCCTCACCATTGTAAGTGCCCGAACCATATCGACTACATGCTGCTAGGGAGTAAGCAGCACTCTCTTGTTCACGGTGTTGTGGTCTCTCTGGATAACATGAGAAACGCACTTGTCCTTTGATGTAAAGGCCTGACCAGAGGATAGGTATTCGAACACAAAATGAAATCTCGACACCTGTTGTCTGGCCAGACAACCACATATAACCAATGTGCTATGGAGTGACGTTGATGGGAAGTGCCGGTATTTTTTGTAAAAAGTATCAAAATCAAGTGAGCAGAAAGTAAAATATTCACATTTTCCTTGGCCCTGGAAATCACTTGTAATCATTGTATTTACAATGAGTTTTACCTAAATGTTTAGTAGCGTTAATCTAGAGGTGACAAAGTGTTTCCTAAATATGTATTGTGATTGTCAAATACTAACTCATTAGGTGTTGTATATTTCCTTTTCTGTCTCTGAAATGTTCATATACGTGTTAAAATCAGTGTTTAACAAGATGATCTAAAGGCATCTCATAGTGCTCCAAATTTGTTAACAGAGTTTTATATATCATTAAGTGAGGACTTCAAGGATAACCCGGTCATTGGATCAAAATGTTTATGGAATGGTCAAATAATTACTTGTAAGTTAAATGGGGTTTTAATGTTAATAATGTGTGCAGAAAACCCTTTCAAACTTGGTAAACATGTTGAGAAACATGCAGAACTCTGTATTCTTCCTAATCATCCTTTGCTCATTGCATTCATCTTTTCATTTTCATCATAAGTGTCTCCTAAGAGAAATAATAAAATGAATACAATCATCTTTTTGCCATGCGTGATAAATGTCCACATTAATTATTAGGGCTGTGCGAATCTCGACTTTTCGAGATTCGAGCGAGATAAAAGTGCTGCTTGAATCTCGCTCGATTTCGAGCTCAATACGCTCGAAAAACGAGTCTCGAGCTTGTCGCGAGATCTCCGTCGTGGAGGCCGTAATTTTATGGGGTCTTGCGTTATAATGCGACTTAGTAAATTTATTTTTATTCCCTTCCTTTTGCATGATAATTTCATGATGTCATGCCATAAAATGCAGAGATATCTCTTAGTTCTAGGCCTAGACTCGAGAAGTTAGGAGACCCTAGGCCTCGGCGTGGGGCCTAACCGAGTCCCTGCTCTATTTCGTAATCGGAGGCCTAGTATGTACCTACTAGCAAATGACGCATAAAATAGGCACGTATAAACGTAGGCTACTTCTAGAACTAGCATAAACCCAATAAGTAAAAAAAAGGTACAGAAAAATCCGGTTATTCTTGCCCATCTTTAAAGGAAATCTTCAATTTAATCCCGTACTACTGTGAATTTCAACCGTAACGAATCAATACATTGCATTTTAATGGAATATATATTATTATTTTATTTTCCCATCTTTCAGCACGAAAAGTTATGGGTTCAAGGTGTTTACTTGTTTACGCAATGGTAAATGCGCCGGAATCCCGGAATGCTCACGCAAAGCTGCTTTATGACCTTGAGCATGAACATTAATTATGCATGTTCGTGACCTTGAGAAAGCAACCCTGTCAGCTGTTCCGAGAGACGAGATGAAGGGCTAGGGGTCGCCTGTAAGCACGCATGTCTTGACACTTGCGCTCGTTGTTGAGCGGAATAAAGTAAATGTTTGTCCTTGACCGATGCCAACAACCGAGGCAATTGGGAAGATATGTGACATTGTAGAATTATATGAAACATCACAACTGATGGTATCAGATGGCTAAAACTCGCTTAAATGCTTGGCAACAAATTTTTCCGGTATAAACATGTTCACTCACTACCTTCCCCATGTCTACGTATATCGATCTGTTTAAGTTGCGTTGACTGTACTTTTCCAATCTAGAGCTTTAAGCGGAATTCGATACACGGGTCGGGCAGCCGAAAATTAAAATAAATTGAATTGAAGAACCAAGGAATATTAAAATGATAGCGAACACGTACTGTAATTTAAGTCAAAGAAATTACAATTTTTAATAAATGACAATTACAATTGATGTTATTGTAGATGCTACCTGCGCTGTTTCTAAGTACCCTTTCGCGCCGGAGCCTTGCAATGAAAAATGCTTCCCTTGTCATTGGTACGGTGAGCATATCCTTGTATTTCTCCGTATGGAACTCACTCTTGGCAAGGAATCGCACAGACATACTCCTCGTTTATCTTGTATCACAAGTCAGGGAAGCCGGATCCTTTCCTCGATCACTTGGCAGAGGTGATAACGACCCTCTTCTCAGTACCATCCCCACTCAGCCAACTATTCTTTTACTCATTCACTAAAAATATTTGCCACCTAATATGAAAATACAGGCCCAGCAGTTCATACCGAATGTTCTGTTCTGGATTTATTAATTTTAAACGGAACTTTACGGTTATTATTAACAAAATTTTTGCAAAATGAACACTCTCAATAATTTTTTTTATAATAGAGTTCCGTTCAAAATGTGGAAATGCACAGAAAAAAAACTTTATAAATGTAACTCTGAGTTCATACTTTTCCAGCATGCTACAAATATTGTGATACTTATTGTTATCGTTATATATCCACTGAGTATGTAAACAAATGCTTGACCACGGACACAAAGCATCTACCATGCTGAGATGAAAGATTGGAGATTACCCCTGTCCGCATGCCACGGAAGGGTCCCGTGAAGAGCAGGGCGGGGAAACGATAAAGTTGTCATTTTTATGGTCGATCCCTCAGTCGGGTCTACATAATTGGCACAACTAAACCGCTTTTCCCCAGAAGACCCCCTTCACCCAAGAAGAGTTCTTCGTCTCTTATTCCTGGTCACGACGAAATTCATCTGGGCGTGACTCATTCAGCGAGAAAGAGGAGTAAGTAACCCGAGAAGATCTCTCCGCCTTATCAGTGTCTACCCCCGCCCAGCTTCGCTTGGTGGCCACCACTAGTGGGGGAGGAGTTAGGTCACATTTTGGGGCTTCTGCAGCCAACACTTTTTATGCTTGCTTGCATCTCCCTTAGCAGGGACATGCAAGCGATGTTGACATGCCGTTAGTTCACTTGCGTGGAAAGATCCACGCCATTTATTAATGACATTCTTATGCTTCAATTGAGAAATCTACGCGTGGGCACGGTTAAGTTCGCTGTGAAAGGGACGAATACGAAATTTTACCGTTCAAAATGTTGCTTGGATTTATTAGTTATCCCATCTAACAGACGAAATTTAATATGAGAATAATGAATTTTCCTCATCGAAACGGATGAACTGACAGCTTTCTAACAAGTGCGAAAAAGTGCTACAATGCATTGTTCCAACATTTCTATGCACTGGTGCGACGCATAGCTATTTCGCGGATAGATTTCAACGGGCTCTCATGATTT
Source organism: Platycnemis pennipes (assembly GCA_933228895.1). Classification (NCBI taxonomy): domain Eukaryota; kingdom Metazoa; phylum Arthropoda; class Insecta; order Odonata; family Platycnemididae; genus Platycnemis; species Platycnemis pennipes. Next base: position 137,125,975 of record OW121853.1, on the reverse strand, counting down.
TTCATAAACACATTTGATTTACACTTGATTGCCACAAGTTTAAATGAAGTGCTGCGTGACGATGAAGAAGATGAAAGTGATGAGGGCATCATCCCAAAAAAGAAGACATCCTCCAGCCATTATATACCTTGCATCATTTCCCATTACTTCACGAAGTTGATGATCATTTCAGTGGCGCAGCGAGGGGGGGGGGGTTTGGGGGATAAAGCCCCCCCCAGAGCTCAGAGAAAATTTTTCAATAAAAATATTTTAGCGTGGCAAATTTTGTAACTAATATTAAGGGGACGGATGACTCACAAACAAAACATCAAACTATTCACAGAACATAGTTGGACAGTTTGTAGGTCGAGAGGGTGGCGGGTGCGTAGCCTGCAGTCGTAAAATTTTCTTTCGGATTAGCAACACTGCAGCGCAGCGCATAGCCGCGCATGCGCCAAGGTGGTGATTCGAACTACTGTGAACGAACGAGTCTACTGTCGTGGTGGTCTTATATTTTTATTATTCATTTGTAGCTCTCAGTGGAATTGTTCTGTGTATTCGATCATTACATATCACATCTCAACTGTGCTGGCTGCTTCACAAATGGATATTAGGAGACACTTCAGTCAGAGTGCGGATGCATCAAAGGAAGCTTCAACATTAGCGTGTGCAGGTAAACTCAATCTTACATTTTTTAATACAGAACTAGCAGTACAGCACAGTTACTTTCAGAAATCTATTCACATGTTAAAATTAATACTTAAGAGCTAAATTAAGAAATTTTTAAACCTAAAATTATAGTTTTTGTATTGTTACAGATGTCAAAAACAAAACTCCCAATTTGGAACAGATGGAAGACGAAGATGGCCAAGTAATAGTGCCTTGCAGTGGCGAAGCTAAGGTATTTGAAGTGGGTATTCTAGCTCATAGGCCCCTTAATTTGCTGCTTCAGAGACTCAAATATCCAGTTTCCAGTTGACAAATATCAGTCGACTTAACGTGTTGTGTACCGGGCTGTTTAAATGGGTTATAACCCTCTGTTCCGGTGGGTTTTGAAAATATAGTTTTTTAAACATGCATTGCATACGAATATCATAAGCCAATACTTTAAACACCTTCTTCCAAAGCGTATTCAACTCATCGTCACACAACGCAGGGGAAACACCGCCGAACACTTTCAGTGAGCAAATGCCCGAAATAAAAATTTCATGTCGCGGAATAGAGCAGCAGTTAAAAAGCATTAGTAAAAACAAATCACCAGGTCCCGATCAAATTCCTTCCAGAGTATATAAAACATTAGCTTCTGAAATAGCCCCCTATCTAGAAATAATATTCAATAAAACACTAAAGAACCGCACTGTACGCAAGGATTGGAAAATAGCTAACATTACACCTATATTTAAAAGCGGTGATAGGGAAGAACTAAGTAAGACTAAGAACTAAGAACTCAGCTTCTTCAGTGTGCAATAGAGAAATGTGACTTTTTGATCAGCCTCTTTGTTATTGAGTTTGTTTTCACTGACATTGCCTTTAAGTGTGTATTTACAGAAAGAAAATCTTGATCTTTCGGCTGCCATTAAGTCTGCTATGACAGTGAAAAAGAAGTTAGATGAGGCTAGAAAAAAGGCAGTTCAAACTTTTGCGTCTATTTTTAAGAAAGCAAGTGAGTTATGTGCAGATCTCCAGATACCTGTTGCGAAACCAAGGACGACAGGGCGGCAGACAATGAGGGACAATTTTCCAGCTAACTCGGTTGAAGGATATTTTAGGAGATCACTGTTCATCCCATTTATTATAAACACGGTTGAGGCATTTGGGCAAAAGTTTGAATCGCACAGAGAAATACTGGCTAGTTTCCAGACATTATTACAACCCAATCAAACAAGTGACATTTCAGAAGATATTAAAAAGGTGGCCGACTTTTATGACCTGGAAACCTCAGGAATAAATGGGGAGATCATATTATGACAAAACATTTTAAAGGAAAAGAAGCCAAAAAATGGAGCAGAGGCTTTGCTACACTGCAATGCTGGTCTCACTCTCACGGTCCACTCACTTCTTGCTATTTTGGCAACAATACCAGTAACTACATGTACTGCAGTGAGGTCATTTTCGTCCCTAAAACTGCCTAAGACGTACTTGAGAAATTAACATCAGAAGAACGCCTAAATGGACTTGCTTAAGCCTTTACCCATCAGAGAATTCTAGTAACAGAGGACAAAGTACTCTACGAGCTATCCAAAAATTCACGCAGAATTAATATTGCTTTGTAATTTTTATGAATAAAAATTTAAGTGATTTTTAAAAACTGTTTCAATTATTTCATCACAATAATTATGTGATCTTAAATAAATATTACCTGAAGTAATTTAATAGTATACTATAATTTTGCTTTTGGGAGGGCCCCAGAACCTCCCGCTTATCCTGGAGGGTATTCCATACCCTCCAGTATTAGTTGTGCCTAAAACCCCCCCTAGCCTTAATTCCTAGCTGCGCCCCTGGATCATTTAATAGATAGTTTAAGAAAAATTTAAAAAGTAATACACTCAAAATGGAATGGTAAAAAGTCCAAAAAAAGACATCACAAAATATTTTTTTTGAGTTAATTCTGTAAATGAAATTTTTACTTTCAGAGGGGTTTTTCTTCATTATCATTTTGCCCAGGCAGTTTATTTGTTTGTAATGCAATGCTAGTTAACTTTCTTTGAGTGGTGTCCATTTTCATTTAATTATCTTGGATAACTTTTTTAAACTGCCTTATTTTCAAATTTTATCTCTGTTCAGTTCATACTCTTCCACTTGCATGCCTTGATTAACACTTGATTGCCACATATTTAAACGCTTAATCTGTACTTTTGTCTGAGCAGCCAAAAAGCTAGATGATTAAGTTCTGAAATTCTATTGTACATTTTGATTTAAAATATCTCCACCATAATAAAAATAGTTTTAATTTTTACAGTGTAATATGTATGCAATAATGATCCCTTAGTAGTGAAACTAGTTCCAATGTCATTGTGTTCTCAAACGTTGTGAAATCTTTGCAAATTTTTCAAAATCCACTCATATCTTGATTTTATATAACACCCCATTTTTCGGTCCCAAAGTGTTACGTAAAATGAAGACTACTGTAATGCTTAAGCTTAAACTTATGTCTGTGTAAGGACAAATTAGTACATGCATAGATAAAAGTCTCTACTGCAATTTCAGTGTGCTTAAATCCCGCTCGATCTTGCTCGAGATTCAAGATTTTTTCAAATTCTCGCTCGATTCCGCTCGAATTAAAAAAACCCCTGCTCGCACAGCCCTATTAATTATTAACTGTAATTACTCCTTTAGGTTGAGAGCTGGGGTTTAAGGTGCTATTAACAATCATCTACTCTAACTTATGATCTCAACAAATTTGGCAATTTTTTTACACCCAACTTATCTTATATCAACCTTAATATTGTAACCGTTGTCGTTTGGCCGGTCACATTACATAAGTAATATGGGTGCTTGAGGGAAGGAGAGTTTGATTTTCTTTTGTTCTGTTCGACTTAGAGTATGTTTTTTCTTTCGTATGCAGCATGTGTGTGAATCAAAATGTGGTGTAGGTCAGTTATTGTTGGCTCTGCATGCCTGAAATTCCTTAAGTACTGGTTTGAGTGCGTGATTCATCTTTTCCCCTCCCACTTTCCCCCGATTCCACGTGTTTTCGACCCCTCCGGTGTGTGCCCTCGAACGCCTCGATAGTGGCCCAGAGAAGAGAGTCCCCCCCCTTCCCCCTCCTCACACCCCCGCCCCCCACAGAGAGCTTGGACACGACTCCGTGGCCTCTAGGATCGGAGTCCCCACCCCCAATTGCAGGCCAAACCCCCTCCCCCTTCCCAGCAACGAGTATATAAGACGGGAGAGACGAGAGAGCGGGGAGAGAAATTAGCTGGTCGCGCTGCGAGGTCGCGACGCGGAGAGTCCGGCGTCCAGGCCAGAAGCACCCAACACATCGCCCAACACGAAGTAATCCCGCCCCCGAGACTGAGAGGAGAATTGCTGAGGTGATAGAGGAAAGGAGATTGTTCCCGTTCTCCGACTCAGCATACAAGGGATTGGCTTCCGGAGAAGTTGAAGAAGGTGCATTTGCAGTCCGGTATTGTGCCCGGAGGAGCAGCCGCCAGCGAGATTTCCACCATTGGTGCGACGGAGGCTCGATAAGTAACAAGCCCCGCTAACCCTTTGACCCAGAACCGCCTGCACCCCGACCCCTTTAAGCGAAGCGCCCGACGAAGGAGCCGTCAGGGAGGTGTCAGCCCTCGGCGCGACAGCGGCGTATGGTTTCAATTTCTTTTCTTTGGTGTCCTCCTCAAGGATACCTGAATTTTGTGGACTAAAGACTAGATTCACCGAGGTTATTTTGTTCTTCACTGTTCTTTTCATTGTATTTTGCGTGACTAGTCACATCGTCAATTATTGTTTCATTCTTGCTTTTTTTTGTTATATGTGTGTGATTTCATTGAATGCGATTCACGAAACTCTTGCCAAAGCTTTCCTTCTCTTGGCATCCACTCCAGTCATCGGCGGACCTCCCCCACATCCCCTCCCTTCTCCCCACCCTCCTCCCCGTCCCTTTCCACCTCCAAACCCAGGTGCCCGCGGTCACCCACACGTTCCCCCCCCCCAACCTGTCCCGCATTTCGGCCCGTGCACCTCGAAACCCCCCCACATCCCCCCACCCCCCGTGTGACCGTGTCACAATATTTAATAGTGGTAATAAATTACAATGCCCTAGGGTTTGTTTACTGCGCACAAGAGATTACACAAGTTTGCTTGTTTGTATTGTTTTTAACCATAGTATGTTCTCTTTTAAAGGGGTCATAGTTGGGTTTAACGATTTAAAAAATTAATGATTAAAATTAATCATTAAAAATGTGGTTAACTATTTGATTTAATCGTTACTTTTTAGAAGAATAAACTTTTAATCATTTAAGTTATGCATTAACTAATACAAAACTAACTTAAGTTAATTGCAAGAATGCAATGGTAGTTGTACAAGAATGCAATGAATAGCCCAAACGAATATATCGAAACAAAATTGGGTCTGAGGGAAGTGACCGCCAAAGTTGAGAAATGCACGCTCAGATTATAAAACCAGAAGCCATGCTAAACAATGTCCTAGAGGGGTCGTATGCCTTGCTCGGTGACATCATGTCGTTAATACTACATAGTTGAAGCCGAGAAAGAAGGGTCACATAAAAACCTATGACGATAATGAGGGAGGTGGAGGGGGGGGTTCAATCAAACTGTCTGTCACAATGCGCCAGTGTGTATACATGCCTTACTCGGCGACATTGCGTTGTCAACACATCAGCCCCCAGTGAATCGTGAGAAAAGTTGCGTAGGCACACCCTCAGCATACTCTACTGTAACTCTACATAACTAAACCGTTTCCTCAGCAATTTTACAATTGTGAGGGATACCTCACATCGCAATGTGGGGATTGATATACAAAACTAACCTTAAAGCACTTTCTACCGCTCAGAACAATCTTTTGAAGCAAATTACAGAGGCATCATGGTTCGTCAGAAAGTCTTACATTCATGACAACTTAAAAATCCTGGAATCGGAACCCCTAACTGCCTAAATGGCTCCAAAGCCTCTGTCTGAACACTTTCATTAACCCACTACAATATATTACAATACTTATGCAACAATTACTTAAGCAGTATATAGTTACACAATATACAACTGTAGCTACAAATAATTATTACTGCCTATGAGGCTCCAGGCCTCTTTTTGAACACTTGCAGTGATCGACTACAATATATTACAATACTTATACAATAATTACTTTGGCAATATATAGTTATACATTATACAACTGTAGCTACAAATTATTATCACTGCTTAAAAGGCTCCAGAGCCTCTTTCTGAACACTTTCAATGACCCACTGCCCTTAACATGGTTTGGCAATCCATTCCAGAGTTTGGAAGCTGCCACAGTGAACGACCTCTGAAATGTGGTTGTCCTAAACTGAGGGGTGTACAAGAAACTTGGAAGAAGTCTAGTAACCACAGTTGGAGACTTGGAGGAAAGAGCTTAAGCAAATAAACAGGACTCCTATGTTTAACGAGATTGAACATGAAGCAGGCGATATTAAATTTTCTCCTTGATTTGATGTCGAGCCAGGAGAGCTTTTGGAGATACGGGGTGATGCGTTCATCTCTACGTAGATTAAAGATGTATCTCACACAGGAGTTAATTAGGCACTGTAGCTTAGTGTTCAATTCCTAGGTTATATCACGATGCACTAAGCTGCAGTAGCCTAAGTGAGGAAAAATCAGAGAACACACAAGTTTCTTTTTTAGTTGAAGGGGCAGTAGATTTTTATAAATATTTAATTGATGCAACATTGCATTCGCTTTATTGGATATATTTAATATATGTTCTTTCTAGGAGAGGTTTGTAGTTAATATGACACCTAAATTTTTCTCATTATTACTGAAGGGTATGCTCATATTCTGAACCATTATCGTAGGCAGTATAGTGAAATTTAGTTTAGATAGCACCTTAGTGTTACCAATGACAATAGATTTAGTTTTTGTGGAATTTAACTGGAAGAAGTTAAGTTTGGCCCAAGATGCAATGGCAGACTCATCATCATTAACCTTTTTGATGATATCGCAGAGATCGTTGGGGTGACAATGGCAATAAATCTGCAGATCATCAGCATAGATCATGTATTTACAATGAGTAATACAATTTGGAAGGTCATGCACATACAACAAGAACAACAGTGGTCCTAGGACAGATCCTTGTGGTACTCCACATAATATAGTTACCCAATCAGATCGATTTCCTTTCGAGTCTTTCACTGATTGACGATGCCCATTCAGGTAGGAATAGAACCAATTTAGAGCGGAACATGAGAAATTCAGTTTTCTCATTTTTTGTAACAGCAAGGTGTGATTTACTCGGTCAAAGGCTTTACTAAAATCAAACAGTACCAAGATAGTCACCATATTTTTGTCGATAGCATACCTTATATTGTCAGTAACTTTAATCAAGGCCATCTGCATCGAATAATTTTTGCGAAAACCCAATTGAAATGGATTGAACAATTGATGAGTTGTAAGATTATCAGTGGTCTGTTGAAAGACTATCTTTTCAAGGTACTTTAAGGCTGCACAGAGAATGGATATTGGCCGGTAATCACTTGGTGAAGATGGGGTTTTATTTTTCTTGATGGGCCGTATCAGGGAGGAAAATTGAAGGGTACGTGCTAGTGAAGAATTAAATATATGTCGAGTAGAGCAGGAATCACGGCTGAAGATGAGGCTTTTAAGTATTTGACCGATATATCATTGATTCCGACAGAATTTGATTTGGCATTACGTAAAACATTCTGCAAAACACCGGGTGTAATGTAATTAAAGTAAAAATTACTATCATGAAAGGGCACTAGAATATCTAGGGATTGGACGTTGAAAGTAGGGTCATCCATTTCATTAGTTGAGGAATTACCACCAGATGCAAAGGGCCAGTTCAATTCATCGAAGAAAAACCATAGGCTTGGATCAGTCTGTCAGATTGATCCAAGGTTTTAGAGCTCTCTCCAGAGGTCGGTAGAATTCGTGAGTGTTGAGAGAGTTGTCATGTAGTATTGCTGTTTTGCGTTCGTCACCAAACGTTTAACAAGATTTACCGTTGCTTCAAAAATGCATGGTACATATGGTCACTCTTCGTTCAAATGAATGCTCTTCTAAGTCTATCTCTCCCTTTAAGTTGTCCCTTTAATTCTGAAGTGATTCAGAGCTATTGGTTACCTTGGTTGAATTATTCGTTTAGGAGCATGATGATCAAGGCAGGTCAAAAGGATTGAATTGAAACCCTCTATCTTAACGTCAATGTTTGGAGAGTCAAGTATTATTTTCAAATCAGTTTCAAGCATTTCTCTCAGGAAATTATCGGCATCAAAATGCTTTCCACTTCTAAAAACGATTGAATGTGGACATGCCTTTGATATGTTGTATTGTGTGTATGTCATGGAAATCTTATCCTGGGCCGAGAGGAAAGAAACAGGCGACTGATCAACAGAGGATACTGGCATGTGTGGGCATTCACGAATTTCATTTTTGATGCACCACAATCGGCAACACTGAAAATCAGAAAAACGTAGGTAACATAGGTTTAAACGTAGGAAAACAAATTTACTGTAGGGTTAATAATAAGAATAGTGGTGTTGCTATATATGTAAAAGATAATTTATCATTCAATGTAATTGACATATCCTGTTACTGCACTGAATTACATGCTGAAATGGTTGCAGTGCACATGAAGAAATTTGAAGTTGTTGTCATATCTGTGTACCGCTCTTAAATTGGGGACTTTCAGATCTTCTACGATAACCTTGATCATGCTCTTGATATCATGTGTAGAAGATTCAAAAAATCTGACATTATTATTTGTGCTGATCTAAATGTCGACATGACTGTTGTTTCTAGCTATTCAAGTAGAACTGGTTAATATACTCAGTTCTTATAACCTTGTCTGTACCAACTTTAAGCCAACCAGACTATCTGCATGTCTTGATAACATCATCACTAGCCTCAGTGAAGAGAGATATAGAGTTCAAATCGTCGATCCCATGTTCTCAGACCATTTAGCTCTACAATTTACCTATATGGCTTCGTTGCCCAACTGTATCACTAACAATAATTCCAAACGTGTCCTAAGGTTAATAATAAGAATGCTTGTGTCTATTATTAGCCTATCACACAAGATGGCACTCTATATTTTGAGTCTCTATTGTTCTCCATAGCTTGGTTTACACTTACATAAGGATGGTGGTATTAACTTTAAACTGTTTTTTGATGAATTCATGGGCTTTTTTGAGTTATGTTTTCCTAAGAAGTATCTTCATGTTAAAAATACAAAGAAATCGCAAAATAAATGGTTTACTACTGACGTACAACAACTTAGAGAGAGAATTGTAACTGTCCATAAGTTAAGTAAAGCTGACTGCAATCAATCCAATTAAGAGCTTCTTAAAAAACTGCGGAAAGAATACAGTTCACAAATTGTACGAGCCAAGAAAGAAACAAATAATCGGTATATAGTGAATTCTGAAAACAAACATAAAGCAGCCTGGACTGTTATTAAGAAAGAAGCTGGCTTTTCCATAAGCCCCTCAAGATACCAATTGCTGCAGATGACATGAATATATCATTCATTAATTCTGTGGAGAAAATAACCACTTCCTATCCTTCAAACCCAGCAAAGGCACAAAGTTTTGTAAGAAACCACACAAACTGCAAAAACCAATTTAAATGGAAGTGGGTAACCACCTCAGATATTTGCAAAATGATAAAAGCTTTAAAAAACTCGAACAATAGAGATATTTATGGCCTCGAATAATTTAATAAAGAGTCTCCATGAATATATCACTGAACCCCTTTCAATTATTTTCAATGCCTGCTTACAGTCTGGTATTTTCCCCTTGGGTCTTAAACGTTCTAAAGTCATTCCCATTCATAAGAAAGGTCCTAAAGACGATCCTCACTGCTATAGGCCAATCTCAATCATTCCAGTTTTTAGTAAAATTTTTGAGCTCATAATTAAAAGACAGCTATACGACTTCCTGGAAAGTAACCAACTACAGTGAAACCTGCCTTAAGCGGCACCTGAGTTAAGCGGAAACCTGTCTTATCCGGAAAAAAATGTTGGTCCCGTCGGTCGTAATAGGGTTTTACATGCATTGGTGCCCTGTGTTAAACGGAACCTGTAGAACGCGGAAACGGAATCGATTCCCGGGCACGTGTACCTGGGTTAAGCGGAATTGCAAAAAAAAATTCCATGCACAATTTTTACCGTAAGGAAATAAAATCCTAAAATGTTTTGTAAAGCCCTCTCCCTAGAAAACAATACTTAAAATGGAACCAGCCAAAGATGTCGTTCGCACACTATGGGCTACCTCATTATCGACTGACATCACGTCGCGGGAGGGACTCAGGACAATGTGGCATCGACCAAAATGCTTCCAAGTCTCCCTAAACCTAGCGTTAACCAAATGCTCAACAACACTCCCCCCTCTTCCCACCCGTCACCTTATTTCTCTTTCTTGACCATTGCGCCAACCCACGCTTGCACACTTACCTCTCATCCAACTTGTAGAACCCTCTCCTCTCTCTACAAGTTAATCATTTTATGTAGCCTTACTCGCAACCGAATAAGAAGGAATCATTCTCCTACGTGCTGCTGACAGGGTAAGACTGCACCAGAGAACGCTAAGGATCTTAGGGGAACTGCTGATTGATTTCCACCATGCCACAAAACGTATTAACGCTGAAAAATAAACTGGACTCGATCGAGTGCTTTGAACGAGAAAAGCTTTCCGTGAAGCAGATAAAAGAGGATTAAGTGCGGAAAGATGCAAGTTTACGAAGCAATTAAGAAGGACGAAATTATGAAACACTTTGAAAGAGGTAGGTCCTAAGAAACGTATTTATTCATATCCCATACCACAATAGTTAGCAAACCAACACACCATAAAATTATTGTCGTTTCTGTCTATTATTTTAGGCCTAAGTTTGCATTCAAAGAGGAAAACTCCTCTATGCGAATATGAAGAATTAAAGGAATTAGTTTGGGAATGGTTTGTGCAAGCAAGATCGTGGAATATTCCATTGTTAGGTTCAATGGTGCAAGAAAAGGCAAAGGAGTTTGCAGTTTCTTTACGAAAATTATATTTTAAGGCCTCAAATGGTAGGTTGGAGAGCTACAAAGCAAGACACAATGTTGTTTGGAGCAGTGTTTTTGGCGAGTCAAACGACGCGGATATGACATCGTAGAGGAGTGGAAAGGCATGGTTCAAGAAAAATTAAAGACTATCAACCATGTGATATCTACAACGGAGATGAAACCAGAATGATTTTTTAGGGCCCTGCCGTCTAAAATATTGTGCGTGAAAGGAGGAAAAGTGGAAACAAATATTTTACATTTAGACTTATTCTTTATTATGTAGGAGGGAAGCACTCAAAAGAACATTTAACCATTTTCATTTGTGGAAATATGGTGGGGAAGCTCCTAAAGCCTCTTGTCACCGGGAAATCAGATCGACCGCGATGCGTCAAACACGTTGAAATTGAGAAACTACCGGTCAAATGGAGACATAATAAAAAAGCATGGAACACGGCTTCAATCATGGAAGAATGGCTGAAAAGTTTCAATGCCGAAATGAAGAGGAAAGATAGGAGTCATACTTTTCCTTGATAATGCAACCTGTCACCCTAAAATTTGCCTTGCGAATGTGGAGCTAACCTGGATTCCGGCAAACACAACTAGCATCACTCAGCCAATGGATCAGAGAGTTATTAGATCGCTGAAGGCACAATATAGAAAGTACATGATGCGATCATTATTAGCTGCTGCTAATACTGCGAATACAGTGTCGGAGGTGATCAATGCTGGATGCCATTAATTGGATTAATTTGGCAGCGAAAGATATTAAAACACCAACTGTTAAAAAGTGTTTTGCTAAAGCTGGATTTCTGCCAGAACTGGTCCCCGACGAAGGTAAGGAAAACAAATCATATCACCAACGTAAATGCATATTTACGCACTTACAGGAATATATACATGACCTTTGCTATTTCAGAGCCAATGGACGATCTAAGTGAATTACAGCAATTAATAGGCAATTACATGGATTCAGAGAGATTTGTGGACTTGTGGACGATCTTCTTACGGGCGATGAATATGGCTCCCTTACAGACAGTATCAAAGAAGACGAAGCCTGTAAATCCGACAAAGAAGTGAATATAACCGTAATATGTGAAGAAAACAAACAGTCCTGTAGAGAAATGTTTGTTTCATTAAAAGAATTAGCAGAATAGCAGTCTCACCAAAGGTAACACTGATTTATTTAATATCATAAATGGGACTATCGGCAGCGTAGAGAATTGTATTATACCAGAAAAAAAGGAAAAACAGGCAAAAATGACGGATTATATGCATATTTTATAGTTCGCTTTTTATGTTAATTACTTCAAATAAACAAATTAAATCACAATGGGATACTGTTCTTTCATTATTTCATAATAATTTTTCATTATTTCATAATAATTTTTCATTATTTCATAATAATTTTGTCTACATGTAGAATTTGAGTCAAACCAACCTTTTAGGTGACGACGCATGTAATGGACGTGATATGACTTTCAAGGACTTTTTTGAATTGTCAGACCCTGGGTTAAGCGGAACACTGTCTTATCCGGAAAAAAATGATGCCACCGAGAGATTCCGCTGAAGACAGGTTTCACTGTATTTAGTTCCTCTCAATATGGTTTTCGCAGAGGAAAAACCACCACTCAGGCCATTCAATATATTACTAACGACATTAGTAAGACCTTTGAAGATAAATCATCTGTGGGCCTCTGATTGCATGTCATTTGACTAAGGCTTTCGATCGTGTCTCCCACTGTATTCTTCTTCAGAAGCTAGATTACTATGGTGTCAAGAACAATGAACTCAAGCTTTTCGATTCATACTTGAGGGAACGTTCACAGTCTGTCTGTATTGAAAACAAACTATCCAGACCATTGCCAGTAAAACAAGGTGTCCCACAGGGCTCAGTTCTTGGACCACTTTTATTTTTGGTTATGATTAACGACCTTCCAAACAATGTCCCAAAAGAATCAGCATTGTATGCGGATGACACAACGTTTATATGTTATGACAAGGATTTGAATGGTATCCAAAATTCTGCTAATTCGGTAATGACTGCTGCTCATAGCTGGTTTATGGCCAATGGACTCGCTTTAAATGCAGAAAAAACACAACTGACTACCTTCTCTCTAGGCAAATCCATGAATGAAATTGATTGTGTTAAGCCACTAGGTTTTGCTTCGGACAGCAGGCTGCAGTGGGACTCTCACATTTCTAATATCCGTGTCAAGCTGTCTGAGAGGTGATTTTCATGCTGCATAAACTTAGGGAACTGGTTCCCAACGATTATTTACGAAAGATTTACTTTGCATTTTTCCATTACCATTTAAATTACAGCATTGAACTCTGGGGCCATGCTCCTATGGCCAAGGATGTATTTCTATTACAGAAAAGAGCAGTCATCTCTCACTCACCCTGTCGTGAGCACTGCCAACCTATCTTTAAGCAATTGGGAATTATGACACTATATAGTTTGTATACATACAAATGTTATGTAATGTTAAACAAAATATCGACCTATGCAACACTGGAAATAGTGTCCATTATCATATGACACCAAGAGGAGGGAGAAACTTGTTATACTAGCTCACTGCAGATTATCGAAAACTAAAAATCTATTCAATGTGATGAAACTGAAATTTTTCAACATGTGACCTCAAGAGGCCAGAAATGTAACCTACGGGAAATTTAAACGTGTCTTGCACTGTAGGCTGGTATCAAAAGCATTTTACTCAATTGATGATTTTTTAACTTATTAACTTGACATTGTTTTTTGATTTTTTAATTTCAAATGTACTTTTGGCGAAGACTATTGCATGTACCTTACTGAACGTCCAATAAATATTATTAATATATTTCTTATTCTAGTGCAATCAGTAGTTTACATTGAAGTATTTTGGTCAAAATCCAGTTCTTGTAATTGTAATAAGAATAAAAGTTAAATTTATACATATATCTGCATGAAAATGACTTATTTTCTGCGTCTGTCTAACGCGTTTTTCTCTCTCATACATTAAGGTAATATACACTTTCATTTATTTTTCCATTTATATTTCCAAAATATTCCCATGCTGAAATTAAAATGTTTGAAAAGTGCTAAATAGCGGTAAAAAAGTTTCAGCGATCAGTTGTAAATCATAAGATGTTTTTATGTTCAAAGCACATATTGAGACAGCAGAAAGAAGAAATTTCATATAAGTCGGTTACTTAAACATCAGAAGAGCAGAAAATAGCCTAATAAAGTGAAATACTGAATCTCACTGCGAGAGTATATAAAACTAAATTACATTATTCATTAAGGTATGAGATGCAGGAGTTAGCATTCACAGAAAAATTTGGAAATATTTGGTAAAGAAATATTGCAAAGGATTCCGTGGTCTGTAGACCGAAAGCCGCAAGGTCGTGGATTTCAGAAGGAATGGATGAAGGCCATGAACTACTTGAACAGGAGGAATGAGAAACCTTCCCCTACAGAAGTGACATGCAAGTGGGCTAAGCCTCTGTTCGCTACTGTCGGGACATGTCTGAAATATATCAAGGCCATTGATTTGAAAGTTCATGCACGGTCAGATCCCCCACTACAACAGGCAAATAACTTCTTGGAAATGGTTGTGAAGTTTGGAGAAGAGGATAAACAGTCAGTTGTCAAGTCACAATAGGGTAGTTTCCTATTATTTTTTTATTGTCTTGATCGAAAGTTTATAACCTCTGGAGTACGAGTTTTAAGCCGTTCGATTTTTAAATGACGTTAAGTATTTTTCCTCATTAATTAAAAAATGAAAAGAATCAATGGTGCGAAAACACGACGGCAAACTATTGCATGCCGGTTAATCCTACGTTTGACGTCAAACTATTTCCTCTACCTGCCACCAGGTGGTGCTGCGGACGCTTCCAAATAGACGCCGTACTTCGTTAAAGTTATGAACAAGTATTGGAGGCACATTTATTCCGTTAATTAATTATAATTAACTTTTATTTATTTATTTAACATTACTTATGCAGTTGATTCATTTAAAATCAGTTCGTATTCCTTTCACAAGCATATCATGTAGTTCGCCTAACGCCGCACGACCTTCACGCCATGCTTCGTCGTAGCAGAAGACACAGCGAGCAGGACGTCCTTGAGCCTATAAAATGACTAATAATACCATGTTTAACTGAGAATACTTTTCCAACATTGATAGTTTTTACAGGTTAATACTAATAAATATTCACTAGAGCTGAGGGGCCCTGAAATACAACGGTAAGTTCAGGAGACGAATTTTCCTATGCCTCGCAACGTAAACTACATACCTGTTACGTCAGCATGAAGGCAGCTCACCCCGCCATTTCAGAGCCTTTTCAAATGGCCTTAAAATTAACATTTAATTCTCTAGTAAACTGGGATTTCTCAATACAAACTTTTTGCGTAAATTAAATACATTTATGGCAGGGCACAAATCGCAATTAATGAAGTCTGTTTTCTTTGATGAAGGAAACTACCCTATTACAGTTTTGCTGCAACAGTACAGCAGCTATCTTTATTTCAAATGGCCATTCAGTATCAGAGGAAACAATCAAACATAGATTTTCTTGAATTTCTCACAAGAGTGTTAGTTACTGCTGAACTGATCTCGAAAGCTGAAAAAGAAACTAGAAATCAATACTCATCCCCAATAAGGCATGAACTCATTCAATTTATTGCTTCTTCAACCAACGCTCTGACGTTTCACTGCAGACTGCCTTGGTTTCAGAGATTGAGAGCTGTCTCAACCCCTCTGGCAGTCAAATTTGTGAGAGGCACAATACTCTTCTTCACTGATCCCCCCATCAACTTCGATCTGAGATAATTTTCCACATCTGTTTCCATCTGAAACCAATCATTTAAGTGAAAATTGCGAAAATGATCATTCAATATTCAATAGGTAGGTCTAAAATAAACTCTCCGTACGAACCTACATTCGTAATGTAGGTATCCACCTCTACAGGTATTGAGCCCTTATTGTCACTGGATTTGCATTTTTTCGCGTTCGTTGACTTTCGGCAACAACACTGACAATCTCGTCCAAATTGCTATCACCTAAGAACAAACAATGAACGCGAAGTAAGACTTTATTGACTTCATCACTGAAAATCAAGCTAGAAAATCCCTAATCAGGCATTTATTAACGGAGGTTTCCTTTCTGCCTCAGAGTTCCTGCCATGAGGGTTGACTTAATCCGGTTTGCCGGCCTCGGAGGCGGCGGGGTTAAGTCCTCGCCTGCCATTCCGAAGGTCGCGGGTTCGAGTCCCGCCTGGGTAAAAGTCAAATGTCCAGGGCATGGGTGTTTTTAAATGTCTTGTCCATATATATATATATATATATATATATAATAAAAAATTCACAGAGCAGACAGATGAGGCGACACAAAAAGAAAAAACTCAAAAGTAAACATACTTGTTAAATTTTCGGAGGCATGGACCTCCTTCCTCAGAAGATTAGAATGGAAGTTGGGATTGATAGGAATTAAGGGGAGGGGTAGGGAGGGGAACAATTATGGCTAAATTGGAATGTGGAAAGGATACGCTCACCCCACATGGACACGTACGATCCGCGAAGAGCGGACCACACGCGCACACGCGAAATGGGCCCTTAATAGGTTTAGGCTGTTGAGACCGGGTGGGCGTTTACAATGTAACAAATGGATGTGTGCGAGCTCAAGAGTACGGAGATTGATTTCAGGTGAATTAGGCGGAATTGAGGCAATTATCGTAATGCGGAAACAACTGTCAAACTTACTATTATGGGTGGAAGCATGAATGGGCACCGGAGATTCAAATTGAGGTTATTAGTAGTGCAACGGTGATTATTAATTCGAATGGCTAGGGGATTGGTAGAAAGACCAATGTAAAAAGCGGAACAATGAATACAGGTGAGTTTATAAATAATGTTATTCGAGGTGCAAGTCGTATGGGAGCGAATAGGGTAGGTGAAAGGTGTGTTGGGGCTGGAGAATTGGGAATCATTAGTGAGGAGTGGACAAGATTTACATCGAGGGCGATTACAAGGGTAAGTGGCAGGGGGTAACGGAGAAGGAGGTTCAAGTGTGCTTGTCCGATTGAAAAGCATCTTTAGGGTGGGTGGTCTACGATATGTTATGGAGGGGGGTTTGGAAAAAAGGCTTTTGGTAATTTTGCTATTACCAAGAATAGGGTGGAGTTAAGAGAGAAATGACTTAAATCGGTGGATGCCGGGGAAATATGTGGTAGTGAGGTTAAAGGTGCTTGAATTGTCTTTTGGGCGGGGTGTGAAGTCAGCAGTGGCTGGTAAAATCCTTTTGTCAATGATCGTAATTGGGGTCACCTGTGATCATTATAGAAATTATTATTATTATTAATCGCTCCAAATCAATCAAGGGATTAAATCGAGTGACGTCATGAAAGGCTTTAAATAACTTCAGAGTATTAAGCAAGGAGGATACTTACATCAAAATGATCTTCACAGCAGTAAAAATTTGAGGTTTTTTTAACACGAAATTTTCATCGAGCAGCTTGGCACCAGCGCTTCCTAACGAGCTCATCTTTTACAACGCTTAGAAACACTTTGTAAGGTGTTTTCAAGGTTGTATTGGCACATTGCAGGACAAAGCACCACTTATAGGTTTGTCTTTTCTCTACGTTAACCTCTCAGTCCACCGTATTTTCTCCGCGATGCATTTTGAAAAAACAAATTTCCGCTTCAAACAGATTGTATTCAATTGGTTTCCCACAAGTTACTGTGAGTTACTGCCTGAGCCACTTCAACTGACTTCAACAACACCGGAGTATGTCATCCACAGGCTTGTGACGTCACACATCAACTCAAGATGGAAGTAGGGCTTTTTGGCATAATGTGAAATCTGTTTAAACCCTTCTCTAAGGATGTACAATGAAGATAATAGCAAAATATAATTGTCATTACTCCCTCTGAAGCATGATCTTTCGATTTCTCAAATAAAAAAAAAATGGTGAACAACCCTGTTGTAAAAATTGCGGGGTTTTCCTAAAAGTGAGTTCCCCAGATTATTTAAATTTGCCTTTGAATCAACTGGATCTTCCTTGCCTGGCAATATTCCAGCAGGGCTTAGAGCAGCAGGAAGTTTTCCATTCAACAATATCGAGTTATTAACAAAGTCCCTTATTTAAATCCGGAGGAAAATTCAGCCATTGCCGCTGTAAACATTGCATAGTCAGATGCATTTCTACAATGGCAAGCATCATCCTGTATTGACACACCCTAGGGTAAAAAATCTAGGGGGAAAAAATTAAATATCAGCCAGGGAGAAGTGTGATTACTGAACTCGTGGATTAATCATTTGTTGAGGAAGCGGGAGATGTTTCTTCAGAGAAGAATTCATCTATTGATGAGACTAAATGTAATTTTGAAATTCCCATCTCTTTTCCTGAAAATTCATTCATTTTATTTAACTCCAAGACTAATATTCTTATTGCATTCCTGTTTTTATCAAGTTTTATCTATCCTGCGAAATTTTACCCTCTTGCTGGTCTAATGAGAGGTTAAAATAAAAGAAATTTTAAACACTCAACAAATTTCTTTGGTGTTTATTAGGGCTGTGCGAGCAGGGATTTTTTTAATTCGAGCGGAATCGAGCGAGAATTTGAAAAAATCTTGAGCAAGATCGAGCGGGATTTAAGCACACTGAAATTTCAGTAGAGACTTTTATCTATGCATGTACTAATTTTGTACTTACACAAACATAAGTTTAAGCTTAAGCATTACAGTAGTCTTCATTTTACATAACACCTTGGGACCGAAAAATGCGGTGTTATATAAAATCAAGATATGAGCGGATTTTGAAAAATATGCTAAGATTTTACAATGTATGAGAACACAATGACATTGGAACTAGTTTCACTACTAAGGGATCATTATTGCATACATATTACACTGTAAAAATTAAAACTATTTTTATTATGGTGGAGATATTTTAAATCAAAATGTACAATAGAATTTCAGAACTTAATCATCTAGCTTTTTGGCTGCTCAGACAAAAGTACAGATTAAGCGTTTAAATATGTGGCAATCAAGTGTTAATCAAGGCATGCAAGTGGAAGAGTACGAACTGAACAGAGATAAAATTTGAAAATAAGGCAGTTTAAAAAAGTTATCCAAGATAATTAAATGAAAATGGACACCACTCAAAGAAAGTTAACTAGCATTGCATTACAAACAAATAAACTGCCTGGGCAAAATGATAATGAAGAAAAACCCCTCTGAAAGTAAACATTTCATTTACAGAATTAACTCAAAAAAAATATTTTGTGATGTCTTTTTTTGGACTTTTTACCATTCCATTTTGAGTGTATTACTTTTTAAATTTTTCTTAAACTATCTATTAAATGATCATCAACTTCGTGAAGTAATGGGAAATGATGCAAGGTATTTAATGGCTGGAGGATGTCTTCTTTTTTGGGATGATGCCCTCATCACTTTCATCTTCTTCATCGTCACGCAGCACTTCATTTAAACTTGTGGCAATCAAGTGTAAATCAAATGTGTTTATGAAAAATCATGAGAGCCCGTTGAAATCTATCCGCGAAATAGCTATGCGTCGCACCAGTGCATAGAAATGTTGGAACAATGCATTGTAGCACTTTTTCGCACTTGTTAGAAAGCTGTCAGTTCATCCGTTTCGATGAGGAAAATTCATTATTCTCATATTAAATTTCGTCTGTTAGATGGGATAACTAATAAATCCAAGCAACATTTTGAACGGTAAAATTTCGTATTCGTCCCTTTCACAGCGAACTTAACCGTGCCCACGCGTAGATTTCTCAATTGAAGCATAAGAATGTCATTAATAAATGGCGTGGATCTTTCCACGCAAGTGAACTAACGGCATGTCAACATCGCTTGCATGTCCCTGCTAAGGGAGATGCAAGCAAGCATAAAAAGTGTTGGCTGCAGAAGCCCCAAAATGTGACCTAACTCCTCCCCCACTAGTGGTGGCCACCAAGCGAAGCTGGGCGGGGGTAGACACTGATAAGGCGGAGAGATCTTCTCGGGTTACTTACTCCTCTTTCTCGCTGAATGAGTCACGCCCAGATGAATTTCGTCGTGACCAGGAATAAGAGACGAAGAACTCTTCTTGGGTGAAGGGGGTCTTCTGGGGAAAAGCGGTTTAGTTGTGCCAATTATGTAGACCCGACTGAGGGATCGACCATAAAAATGACAACTTTATCGTTTCCCCGCCCTGCTCTTCACGGGACCCTTCCGTGGCATGCGGACAGGGGTAATCTCCAATCTTTCATCTCAGCATGGTAGATGCTTTGTGTCCGTGGTCAAGCATTTGTTTACATACTCAGTGGATATATAACGATAACAATAAGTATCACAATATTTGTAGCATACTGGGAAAGTATGAACTCAGAGTTACATTTATAGTTTTTTTTCTGTGCATTTCCACATTTTGAACGGAACTCTATTGTTAAAAAAATTATTGAGAGTGTTCATTTTGCACAAAGTTTGTTAATAATAACGGTAAAGTTCCGTTTAAAATTAATAAATGCAGAACAGAACATTTGGTATGAACTGCTGGGCCTGTATTTTCATATTAGGTGGCAAATATTTTTAGTAAATGAGTAAAAGAATAGTTGGCTGAGTGGGGATGGTACTGAGAAGAGGGTCGTTATCACCTCTGCCAAGTGATCGAGGAAAGGATCCGGCTTCCCTGACTTGTGATACAAGATAAACGAGGAGTATGTCTGTGCGATTCCTTGCCAAGAGTGAGTTCCATACGGAGAAATACAAGGATATGCTCACCGTACCAATGACAAGGGAAGCATTTTTCATTGCAAGGCTCCGGCGCGAAAGGGTACTTAGAAACAGCGCAGGTAGCATCTACAATAACATCAATTGTAATTGTCATTTATTAAAAATTGTAATTTCTTTGTCTTAAATTACAGTACGTGTTTGCTATCATTTTCATATTCCTTTGTTCTTCAATTCAATTCATTTTAATTTTTGGCTAACCCGAACCTTGTATCGAATTCCGCTTAAAGCTCTAGATTGGAAAAGTACAGTCAACGCAACTTAAACAGATCGATATACGTAGAAATGGGGAAGGTAGTGAGTGAACATGTTTATACCGGAAGAATTTGTTTGCCAAGCATTTAAGCGAGTTTTAGCCATCTGATACCATCAGTTGTGATGTTTCATATAATTCTACAATGTCACATATCTTCCCAATTGCCTCGGTTGTTGGCATCGGTCAAGGACAAACATTTACTTTATTCCGCTCAACAACACGTGCAAGTGTCAAGACATGCGTGCTTACAGGCGACCCCAAGGGGAGCTTCATCTCATCTCTTGGAACAGCTGACAGGATTGCTATCTCAAGGTCATAAAGCAGCTTTGCGTGAGCATTCCGGAATTCCGACGCATTTACCATTGCGTAAACAAGTAAACACCTTTAACCCATAACTTTTCGTGCCGAAAGATGAGAAAATAAAATAATAATATATATTCCATTAAATACAATGTATTGATTCGTTACGGTTGAAATTCACAGTAGTACGGGATTAAATTGAAGATTTCCTTTAAAGATGGGCAAGAATAACCGGATTTTTCTGTACCTTTTTTTTACTTATTGGGTTTATGCTAGTTCTAGAAGTAGCCTACGTTTATACGTGCCTATTTTATGCGTCATTTGCTAGTAGGTTTTAGGCCTCCGATTACGAAATAGAGCAGGGACTCGGTTAGGCCCCATGCCGAGGCCTAGGGTCTCCTAACTTCTCGAGTCTAGGCCTAGAACTAAGAGATATCTCTACATTTTGTGGCATGACATCATGAAATTATCATGTAAAAGGAAGGGAATAAATATAAATTTACTAAGTCGCATTATAACGCAAGACCCCATAAAATTACGTCCACCACGACGGAGATCTAGAGACAAGCTCGAGACTCGTTTTTCGAGCGTATTGAGCTCGAAATCTAACAAAATTCGAGCAGTACTTTTATCTCGCTCGAATCTCGAAAAGTCGAGACTCGCACAGCCCTAGTGTTTAAACAATGGGGCACATTCACTTTCGTGGCGATTCTTTGTCAGTTATGGTAACACTGATGAGCGAGTGTCATTTGCTTTCATTTAGTTTCCTTTGTATGCTTGATTATGCATGAGCGATTGAGAGCTCTCTTACTTTGTATACACTCCACCTATCCCCTTTGTTTTCCTCCGCCCCTTAAGATCAAAATTTCAATGCTCTAGCATCACGGGCCACGCTCAGAAAACACACTGTGAAACCACACTTCATAGATTGTTCCGTGTAAAAGGCCACAATGAAATAGCCTCCAATATTAGTACTTAGTAGTTCATCAGACACAAGCCAATGTTCTGTTATACAGATCATCTATCAATCACAATATCTGCTTCTTGCTCCTTCAGATATAACTTACACCTTACTACTTGCACCAGTCAGGAATTTTGAACATATTGTTTTATTATCAGGACCAGTCTGTTTATTAAACAAATGGCATTGGCTGAGTTTAAATTCCTGTATAGCAGTATTTTCTGCCCAAATACTTACATTACATAGTTTGCTGACAAGATTCAATTCCACAGTGATTTTAGAAGAACCCTTCAGCTTTTAAAGCTTGCATTCAAAAATTGCATTTGTTCCCATTACCATGGAGAAATTCCACAACATCATGTTTGAAACCCCATCGTTTTCATCCCAGTGGCTACTGTGCACACGCAATAGGGCAGAGGCACATGACCTGCGCAGAAATCTTCAAGGGAATTTCAGGGACTTCCACCTTACTTACCAAGTTTGGTGGGAAGTGGGATCTATCTTTGTGGCATCTCTCAAAGTCTTCTCAGCTAGACGGTGGCTTCCAAGGTAGTGATACATTAAACCCTGGAATCAACAAAGTGGTAGCTATAGCAGCAGTCAAGCAAGGCAACTATAATTAGCACATCACTTCCTCAAGATAATTCTCAAACAGGAAAGCAGGCAATGAAGGGCAATGGACAGCTGTGGCAAAATGGTTGACCCTACTATTCTCCCAATGACAAACAACTACAAAATTCCAAGAGTTTTCAAAATTTCTACCATTAAATTAAGGGTTATCATACGATGCCAAATAAAATAATACCTACAATGCCTCAGTTCACTCAAATAGAATTATATTAATTGAAAATATAATGCATGTGGAAATTAATTACTTATGGAAGGCAGTAAGGCAGAGGTGAAATCAGCAAGGAGCCAATTCCCAGATAGTCACTTGAAATGAGATGCAGAAAGCCAGGTGAGAGACTGAAACCACATGTGGCCAAAATTTCTATCCATTAAAAAGACATTAAAATAAGGAACTGGACTAAGACGGGGACAAACTTTTTGAGGTGTGGTCAGCCTAAAAGCCATACCACCCAAAGGTGAAGTGAATGAACCAGTGCATCCTCATAACCCTCACTGGCAACACCGATATCTAAATTCCTCGGGATGGAATATCCGATAGGTTTAACAATAATAATATCTTTATTAATCAATCAATGTGTCATAACATTACAGATGTGGTCAAAATAAGACAGCACAAAATAAAAAGCACATCAAAATACAAATAATACACACAAAAAGAATAAGCTTATCTTAAGGCAGCCGACATTTACTTAGTAAGATGCACTTAACAATATAAAAAAGGCAATGGGGGATTTACAAAGGGGGGCAAGGGGTGTTTACTCGGAACCGAAATCGTAATTTTGTACACGAAATCGTTAGATGGGCACGAAAAAAGAATTTTAGTGAAAAAATTAACCTTCTAACAACAACGATTCACTCATAAATCAAAAATTAAAATAAGCAAAAGGTGACGCCCATGGAAAATGTTGCTGTGATAACATTGACGTCATTTTCCTCCCGTTCTTGACTGCTCGTATGGGAAGGGGAGGGAGTGGAGGTGGATTCTCGGAAGGTCTGCTTGCACCGATGCTGTCGCAATCGCTCAGATTGGTTGAGCCAGCTGTGTCCCCCCATTGCGATAAGGCAAAGTAGCTTCGCGGGCTCAGTTGTGATTCGACGAAGTCAATATACGTCAGAGGTTGCACCACGCCCACTTTTCCGAAAGGGTTAAAAACATCACTTTTCCGAAAGGGTTAAAAACATCAGTTTTTCGCCGCTTATAACTCGGGAAATAATTATCGGATCAAAAAACGGAAAAATACGGGTCTTTTTATTTTACAAACTCTATCAGATTCGGCTATAAAAAAATATGGTAAACGACCCCATTCATTTGCAAAGAGATGCCAGAATACATCTGCAGAATATAATGCTTTAGTAGTAAGCCAATTCAGTAGGACTATTAAATTTCTCATTAGATACAGATCTGGCTTGAGAGGGTAATGCGTAGAACAGTTTAACACTAGAAGGACGGTATGGGTCATTTGGACCCATTCTTGGGGTTCAACACGAAATTTAACTACTTATTTTTAATTTGATCCTTTTGAAATTTTGTGACTTCGTGCATTTTTACATACATTTTACTTTGTAGAAAAGATTATTCCGTAATTGCTATTGTGAAATTTTTCAATTGAGGTGATACCTAGAAGGACGGCTCTGGGTCTGACCCATATGTAATATAACATCTGTCTTCATTGCGGAAATTTTTCTCGCCATTTTTTTAAATTTTAGCAACTGATTTTCATTTGTGATATCTGGAATATATCTGTGCATATTTCAATCAGTACTTTGCCTTCGAATCTCATGTCATTCTTCATCAGCGGAGCTGCTCGTGAATACTGCTCATCAAAATTACGAAAAAAATTCAACTATCAATTTTTCTTTGATGATCAAATCTATCATTCAGAAGTGGAAATAATAATTGGTCAGTTTCGTTGTACAGTTGTATACATCAATGTCATGTAATTGGCTAAAATATGTGACAGGTTGATGCATGGAAATGAGCGGCAGCATTTCTTGCATGCACAGAATGAGAGGTTACAGTGGCCAGTGGTGCGAAAACGGCAAAGAATAATCTTGACCATTGCTGGCGAAATTGTTCTGCTCTCTCCCTAGAATATAACACGTGCACCGAATCTTTCTCATCACCGGCGAGTCGAGACTGCTCACCGCCTTCTGCTGTACGTCCCGTGCTCAAGCTGTAAAATCATTTCCGAATTCCCCATTCTTTCCCTGCAATCACTCCGTGGGATACAGAAGAAATGAGGATCAAGCTTTCGAGGGAGTTTGTGTGAGAGAAAAACCTAAAGAAGGCTTTTGACCCTCGGGGGCGTCTCGGATATGTGAAAAAAATTTTAGACACTTCTGAAAATCTCATCAAATCCGTATGCTTCCTCTCTGTCGTCGGCTCCTTTCATCGCAGTTGGCCGTGCTTGAGAGAACTTGTCTATTGTAGTAGCTGGTGGCGAGGGTTATATTCCCCGACCAGGGCTCTTTCCCAATAAGGAAAGAGCCTGACCAATCTCCGGCAGAAGACGTGCAAGCCTGAATGTTTTACAACTAGCACCAGGTCCCACCCCTTATGCCAAAAGAAATATTAAAGAGACATCGGCATTGAGCTCATTAAAGCTACTGGACTTGCTGTTGAACAACATTGTAAAACATACTGTGGAACATGGAAAGTGTGTCTTAATTGGTGCTTATCTAAGGAGGAACTTCTCAGATTCATCCTCCCACGATACACACCCCCACCAAAGGGTCAGAAAAGGAAACATTGCCAGATATGAAAAAAATGCCAAAACAAATCAACCCCTTTACAAGAGAACTGCCTGTGGAAAATGCTCATAAAAAATAACGATGTCTTGTGCAAAAAAGTGATGTGTTTTGGTATTTTGAAAAGTGAAAGAAGTGATCTATTCAAGTGTAACAAATTTTTGTTTGGGTGTAGTTTTTATGACTATTTATTTGTTATTTCAAAAACTATGCAATATTATCATTTACTAAATAAACAGATGCTTCGCTAAATATAATAAGGACATTTCAGAAAGGTGTGTTTTTCTTTTCCAACCCCTGATGCTCAAGCATACTTGCCTGCTTAAGAGGAATTATTAGTATTTAAATTAAATGCAGTATGTACATTTGATCTAAAAGAGTATTTACCTAAGTTATCCTTGGTATGCATAAGAATTTTAACTACATAGATACCATACACTGCCAAGCTTTATAAAAAGAGGCCTACAGGGTTCTCTTGGAAAAAGTGATTTTACTCTGGCAGCCTTCCTTTGTAGGAGAAAGATTTGCCTTTTACATTTGGGGCATTTCTACTCCATAGGTGATATGGCAATGGAACAGAGAGAAATATATTGTGCTGAAAAAGCAGGCATGAATCAGCATTCTAAATTTTCTAAGCATGAACAAGGCCTTGGAGAGTTTCTTTGTTGTCATAGGAATACATATGTTGATCCCATGTTAGCAAAGTCGACTTCTACATTCAAAATGGCAGTAATTTTCGTGAATTTGATCATGAACGGCACAGAGAAACAGAAATAGAAGTGATCTCGAAGCATATTGTTTAAATTAATTTCATCGCCATTGGAGCTTAGTTTAAAATTGGAATTATGATGATGAAAAGAGGTATGGTAAATTTTTGTTTTTACAAAGTGAGTCTGCTGAAGAAAGTTCATGAACTTGTCATTGTTTTTGTTTTGATCTACGTCAGTCTTGATTGAAATCTTGACGTAAGAATTCACAGCGTTTATTTATTTTTACAGGCATGTTGTATAACGTCTTGGGACATAAGGACAGGGGATTCAGATCGTCATTCAACGCTTCAACTCTGTGATAAATGTGAAAATATTTTGTGTATTTGTGTCTTCCTCAGTGCAGTGATGACTTTTGATGGCACTTTAAATAGCACCTTATTGAAAAAGTCTACTTTTAATGCAGGTTACTGAATATCAGGATAAACCTTTACAATGTAGTGTTGTGCAGGAAGAAAGCTCGAATGCAACTCTTGAATCTCATGCCATGTTGTATGGCATTGGCGTCAATGACGTTGGCTACTAGAGAGAATCCCGAAAATATGGAATCCTATTGTGTGCTACATAGTAGGGATGTGCGAGTACTCGAAAATTCGAGTCGAGTAGTTGGTACTCGACTCGAGCACTCGAGTATTTTTACGAAAGTTGAGTCGAGTCGAGTAGTTTTTGTCGACGGAGCCGCGAAGGCCAATAGGTTCAGAAATCTGCCGACAGGAAGCGCTATCATCAAAGTCGAGTAAATCTCTGGTTACACGGTAGATAACACGTACGAACATGTACTTACATTTACATTTGCGTGAATGGTTTCATGTACGTTTACGTGAATGGATTCACGTACGTTTGCGTGAACGAATGGATGAATCGGTGGTTACACGGTCCATGAAACCGCATATGTACCATATTCCTCCGAATATAGCTAGCCCCCCCTTTTTGGTCGAAATATTCGCCGAAAAAGTCTGGGGTGGGGGACTATATTCGAGCTCAAAGCACCTAATGTCCGTTGTAAAATTCCATCCCCTGAGTTTGAAGGTTTAGATCACAAAAATGAGTAGTTCAATTTTAAAATAAAGTATATCGAACTAAATATTGTTTATTTATACGTTTAATAATGTCAAAAATATATTTTTAGCTTGTTATATCAATTAATTTTTCGACTGAGACAGATAAAAACGCCGGATATTATTCAAGGTCCGGGAAGCAAGTTTGACGCCCACTTGAAGATACACATGAAAAGCCACTTCTCTTTTCTTCGCATAAAATAGGGAACATATATTTATCTTAGACTAAACAAAGTTTAAAATAGATCACTCAGTTACTAATTACGTAACGAATAATATTTAAAAATGCGCTATCTCAGAATGCGGAAGTCGGAAATTTAGTTCGTTTTGATGGTATTCTTCGTGTTTGAAATCTAAGAACGTGTAAAATGACTTAACAAATTGGGAGAATTAGATATGCTTTCAACGTGTATATATTTATTTCGGAAAGCGAGCTCCACGCGACAGGACTTTTGGCCTGGAGAGATAAGCTGCTCGAGGTTGTCAAGTTGTAAGCTACCGTAGGTACCGCGCGCACCAAACACCATGCGAGAAAATTTCTCTAGTATGCACAGGAAAAATATCCTTGCCTATGCTTGAATAAAAGTTTAAAAGTTGCAGTATTCACCAAAATGAAATCAGCGATAAGAGAGATAGCCTTTTTCCCCACATTTCTCGGCTTCTCGACGAAAGAAACAAATTGCATTTTAAATTATCTTCAACTCCGTCTCCAAAATATTTTCGCGAGGAGGCATAATGGACGGCATGCTTCCAAAGATACCGTCAGTTCATAAAATGACACTGACTTGCATTCTTAAAGGCGATACTTTTTTCCGCTATTGTCGAGTCCTAATGACTCATTCACAGCGATAGGCGATCTGCTTGCAGCAGATGATTCCACGCGCGCGCTACCTTTCCAGGCATGCTCTGGACATTTGAGCGTGCTTTTATAGCCGAAAATAAATATATATCGATATCAAATAATCAACGATTTCTACTGAGATTTCATAAGTGGATTCATATTAATGACTCGAGAGCAAGAGAAAGGTCCAAACGGTGATTCCGGAACGGAAAGCGTGCGGGACGGAAAATAACGCAGTCTGACAAATTCATCAATAACAAAAATATTGATGAACGTAATAGTATGAAACTTCGTATAACTATTAACAAAGCCCTTAGCTACAACATGTGAAAAGGAAGTTTGATATCTCGATCTGTGTTGTTCTTATGATCCCCTAATTCGATGGATCCATCCGGTATCAAAAAAAAAATTAGCTAAAAATCCGTTCTTAAACACGTACTTCAGTAAAAAAAATTGTAAAAATATTTTAATACTACCAGTAAACGTAGAAATAAACAAGCTTTAATTTGATGTACTTTATTTTAGAATCGCTTTAGCCATCTTGGAGATATTGGTCTTCAAACTCACGGGTGAAGGAATTTTTGTAACGGATGGTAGGCACCCTATTATAAGGGCATTACGGATGATATAGGTATCGTATAAAACTTATAAGTTTTACTATTCCATTTTTTTATTTCCTATTTAGGATTATTAATTACATAATTAATGTCAAGTTCCTAGTCATATCTTAAGATAGATAATTATAAATATCTATAGATAATTATCTATAATAAATTTTTGTTCAAATATATTTCCTTAGAAATCGAAAACTTTAATCCACAGGACTCTATACAAAATTCATGTACCTGCTCACATTCATCCATGAATGAATATTCATTGTTCAAACATTATTAACTTGCATTAATGGATATTGGAAATAACCCGTGCTGATATTGGGTGTTCATGCATCGTGCAAATGGGGGTGATTGACCCAGGTCCTTTTTATGATTCCAAATTCTATCATGTTTAGGCAGAAATCACCAATTTTGAAGAGATGGTGCCATTAATTGGAAGAGGAAGAAAAGTATATGTTAAAAAACTAACTATGTAATTAACGGCCAATCATAAATTTGAGGCGCGAGCTTATCAAATATTTACTGCACAAATAAGGCATATTGTATGAAATTCACTGTACTGTTGGACTAACCCCGGAATACACGACATCACTGAGAAAGCGTTTAGCTCTGAAAAGAAATGCATAGGAATGCGAAATACAAGGAATGCTCTTCTAATTAGGCTTAAGTATTCCTTAAGAAAAAATATTTTGCTTCCTGGCTTACTTTAAAGTTAATAGGGCATGTCACTCATATAGGCCTCATATGATGCCTAAGTACACTCTAGGTACCGTACTGCAAGCTAATTTATACATTTTTGAGTAATCCTAGGACTGAAGGTAATTTTCTTATTTCGAGAGCTACAGGAAAATTTCCATTATGTCTTTGGGCCTGCGCTACATACCATATTAATTTGACGGTTTATAACTATGCATTAGGTAGGTAGACCTGCCATTTGATAGTCAGATTGCTGGCTAACTTTAATTGCGATGACTTAAGTAAGAACTGGGTCTCTTTACTCATGTACAATAATGTACAAACTCGACTCGACTCGATACTCGCGAGTACTTTACAACTCGACTCGATACTCGACTCGAGTTCAAAAAGTGCTACTCGCACATCCCTACTACATAGGCAAGTGAATTATTGAAATTTGAAGTAACGCCAATAAATATATACATGTACTTTTTTTTTGTTTAAAATCATGCATGGCACTTTCGATTTGTTCCTGAGTTATTATTAGGACGATTATAGGTAGTACCCGTCACTTTGTGGAAGTCCATCTTGTAATATCAAATTAAAGAGTGCAAAACTGCTGTCTCTACTTCAACCGGTTTCTTCACACCGTAGCATCATCAGTACTGGTTTACGTTCTTGATGATATTATAGTGTATCGAAACCGGTTGAAGGGAAAAATATTGTAGAAGTAGATTCGCAAAGTTTTTAATATTCTATTGTTATTATTATTAGGACCTCTAATTCTGAAACATTAATTGAAATGATGAGGTAGCAGCATGAACACTGGATTCCAGCTTACACCCTGGAAAAGAAAAGCAGGAATCCAGCTGTCTGGGTCATATGAGTGATTAGGAAATTGTATGTGCTCGAATACATAGTAATAGGTTATTACCGAATGCTCAGCACAATTTTGCAACTAGGTATGCATCGCTATTGAGTCATAATTATCAACAAATGGAGGTTATGTGTATAAAGTATATATATTCATTTTTGTACATCCATCGAGTGTATTTAGATATCCATGTGTACTGTGTGGAAAGGTACTTCTGCTTGGTGTTTAATGTAAGTGCACAGTGCTAGATTACAGTTTTGACTACTGCTGGGCCAATAATCATACCTGCACCATCACGGAATGCGATTTTATGGGATTCTTTAATAATCACTTAATATTTTTCTAGGTTTTATTTTAGCTTACGTTGGGATGAAATATGTGATCTGCTCTATGCTATCTGAGCAAAAAAATAGCTGTATTCTTTTAAATCCAACCTGATCTTCGGTGATGGTGGCTTAGAGAAAGGGGAAGGTACATGGCATTTCTGCACTGGCATATTTCAACTAAATATCCAAGAATATTCCAGATGCAAAAAAAGCAATGCTATGCCTAATAGCAACACACAGGTTAATAGGAATATATGGTTGTACGATTGTTGCTTAATAGTGGGGCCTACTGTTTGGGCCTAAGCAGTTGGATAACAGTTGGTAAAAGGGCCATAATAACTGTTGAACAAACAACTGAGTACCCATGTAGCACCAACCGTTGGTCCAATGGGTCCTCTGTTTCACCACATGAGGACTAATCAATGCTGCCTCATAGTATCGTTTATATTTATAATCTCAAGGAGTGGTTAAAAAACATTTTTGGTGTTAATTTTTCTTTTTAGGAAGTATCATGGTAGCCATGACTCACTGATCTCTTGCGAGGAATGCCTTAGGACTTAGGGAGGCCATAGAACTAAGAAATACAACTACATTACATCTGGAACCGAAGGTAAGCGAGTAATGGCTTCCAGTATACTCTGGATAGAAAAAACACCCAGAAAGTTCTCCGCCTACTTCCTCCTCACCTTGAGAGTATCTATTCTGATACAGAAGGCAAACCCTAAGTGAGATGTCCAGCAAAGGAGGGACATTAGCATTTATAAATCTAATTGCAAGTAATCCCAAAGGAATGAAGTTTTCAGTTTTAAAATTGCTCATTTCACTGTGTGCACACCAGTGCCCTCCCACAGCAAAATATTCTTTGGATGTCACAACACAACGTTGTTACAATGTTCTGTGGTGGGAACTTTGTACGTGCGTGCAACGTTGTGTGCACCTAAGGCTCTTCCCATTGTAACGTGCGTGCAACGTTGTGACAACATTCTCTGCTACTAGGGTTGTTTAGTGGAACCGAGAGTAGTCTGTTAATTAAAAAGTGAAACGTAGCCATTTTCTGATAATGCGGATGATGCGAGTCTGATTTAATGTAGTTATCAGTATAAGAAATATATCAAATTCTATGTTGCCTCGGTTCTTTATTACATTAATACCTAAAAATGGGAGTGAACCATTTTTTTCTGTTTCGTAGTTGAAATCATGGACTTCGTTTAGCCTGTTGATGAAGTCGTTTATGTCAGATTTTTGTGTGTCAAAGACAGCAAAGATGTCATCCACGTATCTTAACCATACCCTGGTGAAATAACTGAAAGTACTTTTGCAATGATTTTCGAAGTAGTGCAAGAAAGTATTGGCGATGAAGCAAGATAGAGGGTTTCCCATCGAGGTTTCATGTGACTGCTTATACCATTTGTCGTTGAACTGGAAGTATACGGTGTCCATGCAAAGTTTTGAGTGTAACATATTCTTTAAACTGCGTGGCTAATACTGGTTTTGATTATAACCATTGAGCGATGTTTTCCAGGGCTGTTTGGATGGGAACGCTGGGGAATAGTTGTTTGACGTCAAATGAAACTAAAATTTCGTGAGGGAGGACATTGAGATTTCGTATGTTTTCTATGAAGTTTTTGCTGTTTTTTACTCCGTACATTTCATCTGATCTTTAAATTCATTATTGAGACACTTGGCCAACTTATATGTCGGGGAGTTGATAGTCGAAACTATTGGTCACATTTGGTTTCCTGGTTTATAAATTTTAGGTAACATTTTAGGTAAAATGAGTGTGAGAACTTTACGTAGTTCAGTCAGTCTTGGTGTCCTTTTAATTCTATATTATGGTATCTTTTTCTCACACATGACATACAACATAATACTTTGGGGTTCATCCACGCGTGCAGTAAAGATCTTCAAATTACAGAAAAGATTAGTCAGGATTATGACAAAAAAGCCATCCTGTTCCCCTTTTAGAACAATCTTTGCCAATCTAAACATTCTTCCATTCCCCTGAGCATACATCAGTGGTATATGTTCAACAAAACCTGTCCAAATTCTCCATGAATGCTGACTTCCATCAATATCAGACTCGAAGATCAAAATACCTCCGTCAAGGTAGAGTTAGGACTAGTGAATTCAGCTCTGGCCCTAAAGAAATGGGCATCAAACTTTTTAACAAACTACCCAATTGGATAAAAAACATTAAATCTTTATGTACTTTTAAACATAATGTTCAAAGTTTCCTTCGGGAGAGAATGTTCTACTCTGTTAACAAATATTTATATGACTAATCAAACTGAGTGATTATCAGCTTTGTTCTCCTTGTACCTATTTTGACATTAATTATTTTTTGCTTTGTTTTTTCATTGCTTCTGTATTTTGATTGTACATAAATCATCTTGACGTGTCTTATATCTTGTGAAAATGTGATCTTTGGACAAATAAACTATTATTATTATTTGTTACAGTAAAGTAACATCCAACTCCGAGTCTCCGACTAGCATCGGGTTTCGTTGCCATCATAATTGCCGGAGACTACAGAGGGCCTATGGGTAGCCATGACTGCCACCGGTGGATAGGTGGCTACCCAGCATTAGGGTCATGCCTACGAAGCAGGCAGAGGGACCCGAGAAGGACAGCCTTCTGCATTGCACTTGCAAGTGCATCCGCTCATGCCCTGCACGCCGGGATGCACTTGAGATTTTCGACCAGTGAGCTCTTGACACCACCAAGCACGCCCACGATGAGGACTACCTGTTTCACAGAGTAGCCCCTGTACATTTGCCTGAGTGCGCACAGCAGATCTTGATATGTAGTGCTGTTTTCAATCTCCTTCGCTGCCATGTTCGTTTCGGCCGGTGACGAAAACTCGATCACGAACATGGCATGAGAGAGATTGTCGAGGAGGACGATATCAGGCTTCATTGCCTTCAACTGCCTGGAGGTGGAGAAGGAATAATTCCACCAGATCTTACACTTATCGTTCTCCACAATGGACTCGATATCTCCAGGGACGTAAGGCAGCACCGGATTCGCATCTATACAGTAATGGTGACTTAGATGGTAATACAACACCTGCAGACTCTACCTTACAGTTGACGCCAGCTGCCTTAGTGCGTCTGCATTCGGCAATTGCCATCATCCCATGCCTCTGAACCTTGGACATTCCGAAAGTGGCGGGATATGTAGCGTGGATTTGTTATATCTTAGGCTTGCCATATTTCTTGATCAACAATACATATCAATGCAAGACAAGGTGGCTGCACACCTTCTATAACAAAGGCATCTTTCAATGGACTAGGCAGTGCTCCATGTTCAATACGATACGTACAATCATTGTGATGCCACACCTTTTCAATGGGCAGTTGTGTGTCCCACACTTCAGCTCACTCGCTCCGAAACATTCCCAGAGCAGAAACCCATTTATTTCGCCTATCAGCGGCGCTCAAGGGTACTTTATTTAATAAATTGCTGGCTTTTAGCCACCTGTTCATGTATACTGATAACCAAGCTGTGCTCTCGGCCCTCCACCGGGGCACTGGCCTTTTGTTTGCCTATGATGACTATTGCACTATGTATTTAAACATAATAAAGGATGTGACACACACTGTGTCCTGGAGGTACGTCCCTACCATGGCCAACCTTGCCGACCGTCCATTGCAGACCGTACTCCCGTAGCTTTTATGCCAAGGCCAGCCATCTTGGCCGTGCCAAGGTATATAAGCGTGGGTGTGCGGGACCGACGCGGTTGAGTTGAAGGAGGGCTGCAATAGGGGCGTGCGCCCAGTCTCTCTCTGATACATAGCATAGCATATAATAAACGACAATACCTCCACTACAATAGCTGCCATCACCAAAACGCCCTTACCTTACTCCCTTTCCATTCGTGGCCACTGTATATGCAATAACCCAGACTCACTTAATAGATTCCTTGCTAACCTACACCAGTCGCTCCTCTGATGAGCACTCTCACGTCTCTCCCCTGAGCACCTTCTCAACAAAAACTAGGTGTGGCTGGAGTATTTGGCGACTTTGTGAGCGTGGATTCCCAGTTGGTGCAACCAGAAACGGCAAGGGGGATCCATATGAATGGATAAAGGTAATGATAGGAAACGAAAGGAGAATATAGGATGGCAACAGTGGCAGGGAAAAGAGAAAAGTACACTCGCAGGAACAATGAGACAGATGGAACACAGGAGTTGATCAATCGACGAACACGAAGAAGCAAGTAGAGTACCAGCTGACTAGCCAAACATATATTCACAGAGAGGACGCACTAGGCATTTGCACAAAAATTCACACAAAAAAGAGACTGAACACTAAACAAATACTCATGAAAAAAGGAGACACACTGTTATCTTGGAGACATTTTGATGCTCATGGCGCCATTCTCGATTCGGAGAGAGGGACATTCTCTGCAGAGAGTAAGGGGGTGGAGAGGGAAAAGTGTGGGGGGAAGAGGGGCTGGGGAGGAAAAGGTGACCAATAGGGACTCTCAGTATTGCTGGTTGAGGCCTGGATACTACCAGGCTTTTGAAACGAAAATGTGGGCGGATTCTCTGGTTCTCACCTCTATGCTTCCGACAGATTCACGGAGGACTTCAGTGATATTGAGGGAAAAGCAACAGTTGAAAGGGTGACCGTGGGAAGCGGTGTGCTTTGGAATGGAATCGAGGAAGGATTGGTGGAATGACGATGGCCATTCATATGGATCGACAGTGGGGTGGTGGTCTCACCAATGTGAAATGATGGACAAATATTACAGGAGAGGCGATAGATGGTGTTGATGGAGGTGCAGGTCGCTGTAGTGGAAGACCGATTGATGGGACGTGTGGGATGAAGAAGCGGACAACATTTGCATCTGGGGCGGTGGCAAGGCGATGACAAAGGAGAGTGGGTGGGCGGTGGTTGGAGGGAGGGCCTAGTGGATTTGAAAATACAGTAAAACCTCGCTTTTACACCCCCGCAATTTACGACATTTTCATCAAGTCCCGATGATTTATATATCTCCACAGTGTTATATCTTCCCCGTATTTACACTTACGAAATTTTAAATAGTCCGCCATTTGCACTAGGCCGCCAAAAGGAACATGGCGGATAGCATATCACAACCATATGAGGAACGAAATGGAAATCGGCGGAAAAAGTTTCTGGACATTTGCAAGCGAAAGACCTTTGAATTACAATAAATTTTCTAATTCCTTCTATTTCTGGGTTCATCTCATATTTTCGTAAAAAACTCGTTTTAATTCTTCAAGAGGCAAATCAGGTAAAATTATAACAGTTGTGCTAGTTCCCCAAATGCCTTATATTACGTTATGAGTGGCAATTATGCGGTAAAATAATGAAGGATATGTATCTTCCATCGTAAAACTGTATTCCGGGAAGAAGTTGGCTGTAATTATGTGAAATAAAACGATGATATGCACTTCTCTTTAAGTCATGCCTGCGAATAATTCTACCTTACTTGTAAGCGTCGTGTCCACGAATATAGACACTTATGTTTATATTCGTGGTTGTTTTCATGATGATCCACGCACTTAGTTTTATTCTTCTCGTGCATTACGAAGTTCTGCCATAAATTTTAAAGTCATTCTAATCGTAGCAATCACTTTCCCTGCTTTTTCCGTGACCTAGCGTCAAGTAATGCGAACAAAACAAAAAATGGACCACAAACGAGAGGAAAACGTTGTCAATAGAAGACAGGATAAAAGTTTCTGGAAGAGTTGACTCGCATGTAGGTTCACGTGTTTCTCTTGCCAGAGAACTTGGGATTCCAATTGAACACTGTTGATAAAACACGCAAAACCATTGAAACCAGTGCAGTGGAATGCGGACCCAGTGCAAGGAGGCGAAAATACGTCAAGTATTGAAAATATGATGAACTGGAAGAAATTTTGAAGGAATGGTTTCAGTGCGCCAGAGCCTCTAACATACCCATCCGTGGAGTTATTCGTAAGGAAAAGACACAACATGTGGCAATGAGGTTAGGAATTGAAGACTTCAAGGCTTCAAACGGATGGTTAAGCCAATTTAAAACTAGGTTCAATGTTGTGTATAAATCAATTTGTGGTGAGTCAAACAGTGTTGATCACCAGACAGTTACACAGTGGAAGGAACATTCTTTAAGACAGCATATTGAAGGGTATGCACCAAAAGACATTTTCAATTTAGATGAGACAGGCCTTTTTTCAATGTACTTCCTCTTAAGACTTTAAAGGTGAATCTTGCCATGGGGGAAAGCATAGTGAAGCTCGTCTGACAGTATTGTTAGGTGCTAATGGTAGTGAGAAGTTAAGGCCATTTGTCATTGGAAAGTCCAAAAGTCCCAGATGTTTTAAAAACATCAAGACATTTCCCACAACCTATGCCGCTAATACCAAAGCTTGGATGATGTCACATGTCTTTCAGGAACAAATGTAAGCTCTAGATGCAAAGATGGGTGGACAAAACTGAAAAATTGTAGTATTTTTAGACCAATGCCCAGCCCACCCAAACAATATTAATTTGATGAGTATAAAGCTGGTATTCTTCCCACCCAATTGTACCAGCCAGTTACAGCCATTAGATTTAGGGATAATCCATGTATTCAAAGTGAACTACTGCAGGATTCTGGTGAGAAAAGCTATGAATCTTATAGACAGTGGGAGGGACCCTAAGAGCTTCAAAGTCACAGTTTTTGATGCACTACACTACATAACACGATCATGGAAAGAAGTTGATGACGGAAAAATTTCAAATTGTTTTAAAAAAGCAGGATTTAGTTTTTCTCTAGACTACAACTTAGAACAGGATAGTGAAGAACCACTGGAAGAAGGGGGAGGAGATAATAGAACTATGGGAGACAATGATCAGTTGCCAATATTTGGAGCTGAAAGAAGTTTTTCGGATTTTGTCGGAGAGGATGAGCAATTATCAACAAGTAACTCTCTTACAATTGATGAAGCTATTGACCTGCATATCAGTGAAGAGGTAGCAAGCGAGGAGGATGATGATGATGATACGGAAACACCAAAAGAAAGCACAATCAATGCTATTTCTGCTGTTAATATACTAGGTACGACTATATTTATCAAGAGTTGCAGGAAGTGAGAACGAATTAGAGCTATTGGACAGAATAGAAAAGAGAGTAGAATCAATTAATACAAATAAAATGAGCAAGCAATCAAAGATAATGGAATATTTCCAGGAGGAGGCTAGTTAAATGAACATTTATTTATGGTGTATTATTTTGTTATAGCCGAATTCAGCCAAGAATGTTATATTTAAATTCTGAGATAGTTCTTTGGCTTAAATTTTTAGATGACTTTTTGAGAGTAAAGGTTGGTACATATTTTTTTAAAACTTAAGGTTGAAATGGATTATTAAGTCATATTTTCATTTAGTTTATCCAAAGATTTACATATTTTTACTTTGAGAAGGTTTTTTCATTTTATGGAGTATATGGAATATGTACTTCTATTTTATTTATTTACCAGCTACCACCTATGTAAAATGATCTCTTTCTGAAGACTGACATATTGTACAATCTACCTCACTGAGAGTTTGGTATTAATAAAGAATTTTTTTATTGACATAATTACATTTTTTATACTTACTTTTCATTTAAGATATGTTTCAATTGAAAAATAGAACATTTAGCAATACTTTAAGGGATTATTTTCATTAAATTGTGCCTACCCTCAATTTACACTTTCCCGCGATTTACACTTTTTTCCCTTATCCCCCTCAAAAGTGTAAAAGAGGGGTTTTACTGTATCACATAAGTTAGGCGGGCGTTTGAAGCAGACTGAGGGGCAGGTGGGCAGAAGAAGAGAAGTGGAAGCGTTGTTCTTTATCGTAGGGAACAAGTCTTTGAGGACCTTCTATGGGCGCTGGGAATGTATGCTGTGATAGGGTGCGTGGGGGGTCAGACTTGGCACAGAGGGGGGGGGGGGGGGGGGCCGAATTTGGCAGTGGGAGGATTGATTTTGTCGTGGAGTAGTATTTTGGGGTACCCGGGCATTTCCTGAGGGAGTGATGGAGGCTGTCTGTATATTTTTGGAGGGAAGGGGCGTTGTTGCATACACGGTGTCCTCGGGTGGAGAGGGAGAACGGGATCGAACGCTTGATATGTGGTGGGTGGCAACTTTGGAAGTGAAGGTATTGTTCATGATTTG
Organism: Platycnemis pennipes; assembly: GCA_933228895.1. Taxonomy (NCBI): domain Eukaryota; kingdom Metazoa; phylum Arthropoda; class Insecta; order Odonata; family Platycnemididae; genus Platycnemis; species Platycnemis pennipes. The sequence goes on along the minus strand of OW121853.1, from coordinate 137,087,307 downwards.
TAGGTTTTTTGTGGGCAGAGGTAATGCATTTTTGATTTTTCAATAGGATATTGATATCTAAAAAGGTGATTGAGGATTCGGAGATGGAAGAGGTGAAAGAAACTGAGAAAGAAGTACATATTTAGGGAATTTATGAAAGAGGGAAGGGATTCATGTCCGTGGGGCCAGAGGAGAAAAATATTGTCAATATAGCAAGCCTAGAAGAGAGGTTGAAGGGTTTGTTTGCATAGAAAAGTACTTTCAAGGTGGCCCATGAATAGGTTGGCGTAGGAAGGTGCCATGCGGGTACCCATAGTGGTGCCTTTGGTTTGAAGGAAAAATTGGCCATTAAAGGGGAAGGAGTTTTTTGTGAGTGCCATTTCAGTGAGGCGGACAATGAATTGAGTGGAGGAAGAATGTGGTGTCTGTCGTTGTGAGAGGTAGTAACGGATTGATTCTAGGCCCTCACTATGAGGAATAGATGTGTAAAGTGAATAAACATCAATCGTGGCCATAATAAGATTGGTGTCAGTGATAGGGACGGAGTGGAGTAGGTCAAGAAAGTGGTAGGAGTCTTTGATGAAAGAGGGAAGGGAAGTGACTATGTGTAAATAAAATGGTATTTTTATTTAATAAACGTTAGAAGCACTTAATCAAATCACATTTCACTCTCCGCACTTTGGACACTTTGAGGCAAACTTGCTTTGGATGGGCTAATTTTGCAAATTAAAGACAAATATAACTAAGTGCAAATTATATTGTTAAGATTGCCATTTAATGGTAATATGAAAATGCAAATAAAGGATGATCACATTTCTCAGAAAAACTGCCAATTTGCACAAGTCAATTCCTCAAAACATGCGTCTGCCACTAGGCGTAGACCGATCTTTCACTGTTTTTACCGAGCATGCATTTGGCGAGGAGATGAAATACGTATCGGGTAAGGTCTAGCAAGGGTTTGGAAATCGTCGGTAAGCTCACTCGTGGATACCAACAAGTATCGGTAAAATTAACGACAAGTGATGGTAGAATGTCTTGTCAAGAATCATGGTATTCATGACTAATTCACAAGAAGCAGAGATGATTATGCAGTGAGACAACATAACCTCTCTGTCTTCAATACTGGCCCCATCACTATGAGTAGCAGAATTTACAATGAACTACCTAAATCCTTGAAAGACCACAAGGTACCAGATAAGTTCAAAGCCAATCTAAAGTATTACATATTGACCAATTGTTTCTATTATTCGGATGAATTTTTCAATTCTTGAATTGATGTTATATGTTCAAGAGTCAATTTTTTTATTTTATTATAGTCTTACTTTTCTACCACTTGTAATTTATATTGTTACTTAGTGTTGCGAATATTTTTTGGGAATATTTTTTTGTGATTTTCCTTATCTTGGTGGGTCATATACATGTAACCTCATATCTTCTGTGACCAATAAATTAATAATAACGAATGAGCTCTGATGGTGCACACATGTAGTTTAGAATGTGATCAAGGTTACAAAATTGGCCGGGCCTTAAATGAGCTATGTTATCACCTCAAATTGGATACGACATTCCTAAGCAGGTTGAGTTCACGCCACATTGTAATGACAATATAACTTACCAAATGTTGCAAGCTCTCCACATGAATAGGATTGATGGCAACAGCATTCTGAAAGAACCTTTTAGCCTCCCTGAATTCTCTGCGGTACTCATGGACCAGGCCTCTCTGAAAAGAGAGCATCAAGGACCACTGTACAACATACATTTAGCTGCAGATGGGAATCACACCACAACAGGAAAACATTAATTACAATTTTCAAGGGATGGGAAATGCTTGTAGAAGTCTCATTCACAGAGTGTCTATATCGCTGTTGAAGACCAAAACCTTCATCCCAAGTTGGAAAACAAAATTTCATGCTCCTAAAAACCTAATTATAAGTTTTATTTTCACCTCAATTGCATGCACATTAAGAAGTGTTTTTTTGGCATATAATTAAAGCCACTTCAGGCATTCTTGATAACACTTTGTGCTATGGGTTGAGAATGTGAGGTGCACTTAGTTGACAGAAACCGAACATATGACAGGCAATTATTTACGAAGAGAATCAGTGCTTCTTTGGGTGCATTACACTTCAGCAGCAATGAGAGGAACTACTCTTCGTTCATTTAATTCCTCTGGCAAGCATAGCGTAGCTTTGGGCTGAGCTTAAAGCCACTGAGTGGGTCCACTAGGTTGTGGATAGTGGGTCGACTCATGTGATAAAGGTTTGCTGAGAAATAGCGAGTTGACTCATCAAATAAGCAGTGATGGACAAAAAGCAATGGCACTCCAAGGTAATATTGGTCTATCGTTGGGTAAGATAGGCCTTGAAATGATACAGAAACCTGTGGATATGCCCTGATTTGGCGACAGGAGGCTGCCGACAATTGTCCTTCCCATCACCCAGAGGATAGGGCAGCAGCTCTTATTCTTAAGAGTGAAGGTGGAGATCACTGTGGTCAGTAGAGTGACACTCATTTCACTCTACAGGCATGGTAACATTTACTTTAACGGCTATAGTACTGTGATGAGGAAGGCAAGGGGAAACCACCACATTATTATCCCTAGGAGTCGCAGCTACTCCATTCTTTTCTTTTTATCACGGCCTGATGGAACCCTCTCGAGTAAAATATTCCGGAGAAAAATAGTCCCCAAGTCGGATCTCCAGGCGGGGACTATTTGAGAGAGTACATCAGTCAAGTGTGACAGACATTTTAGGGTAGGAACGTGGAACCTGCGGTCACTTTGGACCTGCGGAAGATTGGAGAACCTGAAGGTGGAAATGCGAAGAATGGACCTTAACATATTAGGAATCAGTGAAATGAAGTGGCCTAAAAAACGAGCCTTTTGGAACAGAAATGACAGAATTATTCACACCCAATAACAGAATGGTAACACTCAGAAGAGTCTAGGAGTATGTGTGAAGAGCTTCCTGCAGTACAGTGAGAGAATTATAATGGTGAAGATTGAAAACAAGCCTACAGATACCATTGTGATGCAAGTTTACATACCTTCGCCGGACTACAAATATGAAGAAGTGGAAGACATATAAGAGGATATCACGGAAGCAATAAGGCAGGTAAAAGGAGAAGAAAACTTAATTATTTTAGGAGATAGGAATGCTGTCATTGGCGAAGGTTAAGATGGAAGAATAACAGAAAATATGGCTTGGGAAATGGAAATGAGAGAGGAGAAAGATTTATAGAATTCTGCACGCAACACAAGCTGGTGGTGGCAAACACATTGTTTAAAAACCACCAACAAAGAAGATATGCATGGAAAATGCCCGGAGACAGAAGAAGATTTCAAATTGGCTACATTTTAGTGAAACAGAGGTTCAGAAACCAGGTGAAGAACTGCAAAAGCTACCCAGGCGCAAATATCGACAGTGACCACAACTTGATGATGATGAAATGCCACATAAAACTCAAGAAATTGAAGAAATCAATGAAGAACGTACGACAAGTAGAGAAACTAAAGGAACCTCAACAATGGCTGGCCTTTCAGAAGGCAGTGAAAAACAAAATAGAAGAGGATTTGAATGTGAAATCAGTGGTAAAGAGATGGGAGAACATCAAAATTGGGCTACAGGAAGCAGCAGGAAGAAGTTTTGGGGAGAAGAAAAGCTATCAAGAAGAAGCCATGGATTACAGAAGAAGTCTTAGAATTGATTGAAGAGAGAAGAAAATATAAAAATGTGGAAACTGAAGAAGGGCAACTTCGCTACAAAAGAATCAGGAATGAAATAAACCATAAAGCGAGAAAAGCAAGGTAAATGTGGATGAAGGATCTATGCGAAGATGTACGAAGCAACCTCGCAAAATGAAATGTGGAAGTTGCCTACAGGATGGTGAGAAATCACTTCAAGGAACGGGCTGCAAGATGTAACAGCATCAGGGACAAGAATGGAGAACTCTTAATTGAGCATGAGGATATGGCGAAGAGATGGAAGGAATACTTGGAAGAGTTGTACAATGGAAGCTATCTTCAAGTGGAAGTAATCGAAGAGGAAAATGAAGTCTATAAGGATGAATTGGGAGCCCCAATCTTAAGATCAGAATTTGATGCAGCTTAAGGGACCTGAGGATAAATAAGGCTACGGGAATAATGATATTCCTGTCGAACTAATTAAAAATGTCAGAGAGAAGACATTTACTCAGCTGTACATTATCATGTGCAACATGTACACTACAAGAGAGATATCCATGGACTTTGAGAAGAACGTCATCATCCCTATTGCCGAAAAGAAGAGGACTGAGGACTGTGAACATTTTAGGACCATAAGCCTGACGACACATATCTCAAAGATATTGACAAGAATCATCTATAGAATAATGGAACGAAAAGTTGAGGAGTTTGTGGATGAGGACCGATTCGGGTTCAGAAAGAACAAGGGCACAAGAGAAGCGATTTTGGTCCTAAGGCTATTTATAGAGAAGAGAATAGAGGAGAATCTACCGAAGTTCGTCGCATTTGTAGATTTGGAGAAGGCATTTGGCAACATGGATTGGAACTTAATGCTAAGGGCTATCATAGAAATTGGAGTGCCATACAATTACCAAAGAGTTATCCAGAGCTTATATAAAACCAGGTGTCTGTAATCAAATCAGGACCCAACAGTAGAGAAACAAACATAAAGAAAGAAGTGAGACAAAGCTGTGCACTGTCTCCCTTATTATTCAATGTCTACATCGAGAAAGCCATCGAAGTAGTCAAAGCAAAGTCTCCGAGAGTGAATATCCAAGAGGAGAAAAACAGCATGCTGCAATTCGCTGATGACATAGCAGTCATGGCAGAAACAGAAGGAGATTTAAAGAAGACACTAGGAAATACAGGACCACACAGGAAATACACCTGTATGGAAAGGATATTGGCCAGACATCACCTGAAGATCTATAAAAAGAAAACTAATGTATTGGTATGCAGTATGAGAAAAGAAGCCAGGACAAATGTTAAACTGCAAAAAAAAAAAAAATCGAGGAGGTGGAAGGGTTCTGATACCTATGATTGCTGAGTAACCAGAGATGGACAAAGTATAAGAGAAATTGCCAGTAGAATTGGCCAGGTGAGAAGGTCATTTTGCCAAAAGAAGATTCTACTTACAGCTGCAAATACAGGCGTGGAAGTGAGGAAACATTTCATTAGAACATACATTTGGAGCATTTCACTATATGGCAGCAAAGCATGGACGATAACAGCAGCAGAGAATTCAAATCTGGAACCATTTGAAATGAGGTGCCACCAAAGAATGATGAAGATAAAATGGATCGACCAATTGGAGTCCTAAGAAGAGTGGGAGAAAAGAGAAGTCTACTGAAAACCCTAAAAAGAACTTAATCTGCCATATCTTAAGACACGATTCAATGTTTGAGGCTTAACTTAGTGGAACCATGAGACTGGAAAAGAAAATTCGCTTTGTACATTCCACACACAAGTTTTATTGACTTTGACCATGGTTTAGACAATTTACATGTCATTATCAACCTTGACACGATGGCCTGATGAAGACAATTGTTGAGGGAAAAGAGTACAGGAAGCACAGAAAGGGAAGGCCTTGTATGAGATAAATGGAGCAAGTTGTGAAGGATGTAAAAGAGAAAAATACCTTGAAATGAAGAGGTTGGTTAATAGAAGAATCGAGTAGAGGGCTGCGTCAAACAAACCAATCTTAGGATTGTTGACCATTGATGATGATGAATAGGGAAGAGTACTGACATGAGCAAATCACCTCGATTTCTTTGGTTTTCCTATCACTAATGGTAGATGTTCAACAGCAGACCCTTTCATTTGCTGCTCAGAAGGACTGTGATTCTTCCCTTACGTTGCTTATTTTACATGCAGATTCTCACCAGCCAAAACCATGCTCTTGTCCAGATTATGATTGGAAACTCCTGTAAACTTATCAACGTTTTACCAGGTGCACAGGTGATATCCCTTAATTCAACTAGGCAAAATATTGATTTTCCAGGCATTTACAGTTTCTTCTGGGATATCAGTACTTTTCCCTGACATTTTGCAAAGAGTATATCAAATGTCATTTCCAAACTCTGCCAACGTTTGATGCAGTGTTTCCCATGACATCCAACTCGTCCCTGTTAAGTCTTTGGCTTCCTCCTTAACACATTCAGCCTGGAGCACGTCAACTGACGTGCTCCTGTCCAAGCTGAGATACGGAGCACATCAATTGACGTGCTCTGCCGGTCAGGCCAGGAACCCAATTCTCCGCCTCTGTACGATACTAAAACCTACTCAGGAGTCTTCCGACCGTGTATATGACCTTCAGTAGGCTTCGGTCTTTCATGCCGTGTGTGTTGTTCGTGGATAGATAGCTGTGGCTGAACGGAAACGTTGCGGGAGCCTTCCTGTATTTTTCGTCCATATTTTGCAGTCCACGTACGTACGTTATTATTTTTATCAATATTTATATATCAGTTACTTGTATTATTTTAGTTTATATGTACCATTTTCTCTTTTACATTTTTACTTTACCATCTTCCCTGTTTTCTTTTTTTTTTGCACTCGTAATTACGTTAAATACATTTTTTTAACCATAAATCTGCATTATATATTAGCTGTTTTTAGTGCTTTGTTTAATTATTACCTTTTAGTTTTAATTCATCGATTGCCTTCATATTTCTTAGTGATGTCAGAAAAGGTGCCTAAAAAGTTAGTAAATTTAGAAGTAGGTGTTGCATCAAAAGAGTGATATGTAGTGAAGATATTTTTGCTTATGTATGTCTATGTACGTAAAATTTGCAAACGTGTTATCTTTATCATGACTTCAGCGTATGCTCTGACTTTCTGTGTCATAAATTATTCAGTAGCCAGAATATCTGCTCATTTTCTTCTATCCACGTGCGCGTAGTACCCGGAAAGCCAGGCAAGGGCCTAGCCACGTTGATACACCGGTTCCCGTCAGATCACCGAAGTTAAGCAACGTTGGGCCCGGACGGAGGTTGGATGGGTAGCCCCCCTCCATACCTCTACCGTGGTGCCCTTGTCCCCTGTCTGCGAGTGGCGGGCAGGTTAAATGTGGGTTGGTACAATGGATCTAAAGAGGTCTAAGTGCCAGGGGGGCTCCAGAAGGCCCCCGCCCACCCCTCCAATTTACATTTTACCCGGAAAGCCACCTGAAAGGTGTAGGGCAGAGTTTGCCTATTGCAGGCATACGCGTATGATCTGACTTTCTGTGTCAATTTATTCAGTAGCCAGAATATCTGCTCATTTTCTTCTATCCACGTGCGCGTAGTACCCGGAAAGCCACCTGAAAGGTGTATGGCAGAGGTTGCCTATTGCAGGCATACACTAACTGTCAAACACTATATAATACTATCGTTGCTATATATTGTCGATATGTGTAGCTAACTATCGTTGAAATACAGTTGTAATTTTCTCCGATTTGATATTAGGGATGTAAATAATTTTAATATTTGCCTTATCATCAGCGTTTCTCTGATTGCGATGTATAAACCCTTACGCTGAGAAAATGTCTGAGGTCAGATTTTTTAAATAGCTCCACTGCGTGAAGGAGTTTTATGTAAATGTATTGTTTTTCTATGTTCCTTTTATTCGTGAAACTGCCTTTTCTTTATTATATTTTGATACTTATGTTTGAAATATCAGAATAAATATAGAATGATTTCATTTAAGTATAGCATGCCACAGGTCTTTTTAGTTACACTAACTTCTATTTTTTATGTCGATGATCTTAAAAATACGTATTTTGCATTCATATGACCTTGTTTGGAAAAAAACATCGTTTCATTGCTGCTTTATGTTTGCAATACGCTACCTTATCATTTGAAGTAATTCGAAGAATTTAGAGAAACACAACATTTTCTTGAGGCTCTCAACATTTTATCTTCTGGAAAATGTATGCACATATGTATCTTTCTCTCTCTTCGCTGCAGAGTAACGTTATTTATTTTTCAGGGCGCTTCCTTTTGAAAAGGAGACCTATATGGTGACCGAGATGGACACCGAGGACATTTTTTTTCTTTCCTCTATTCGGCGAATGAGGGGGAAACTGATGTGGAGATCGGGTCTGAGGATGAGGAAGAAGAAACTGGCTGGATTGGTACTCATTCTGCCTCCGCGTAATTGATTACCTGGTCAGTTGCAGGGCAGTTCCTCACCGTGAACAAAGAAGTACTATTTTCATACATTCCCACTTCCGTTAATTTCCCATTCTCAGTTCAGCTCGTCCTCCGTAGGGTGCAGACGTGAGTTATTCGGGAGTAAGCGGCAGTATTTTTGTGAGGAACTCGGGATAAAGCGGCCTTGACCATTCACCATGGGGAAATGCCCGATATGCGAGAGTCAGGCATCGCGCTCAGCTACCGCTAAAGTTATAATGTGTACTCTTTGCAACTACATTTACCACCTAAAATGCATTAATGTGAGCGAGGAAGATTCATCACTAATAATTAAGTCGTGGCTATGTGTGACCTGCAGTGCTAAGAACAAAGCCAGACGCAGACTTGACAGTACACCTGTCGGAATAGCGGAGCCTCACGCCGAGAAATCAATTGATCTGGCGAGTGTTATAACTGCATTGAACGACGTGAAAAGTTATTTGAAACAGTTTAGGGAGGAACAAAATTGCAAAACAACAGAAGTGCTAAACGCTATTGAATATTGCCAAAGCACTATCGTTGAAAATTCATCTAAACTCTCACATTAGAGATAATGATTTGGTGATGCAAATCGAGTGCCTCAAATCGGAGAATACGGACTTTAAAACAGCCTGGAGCAAAACAGCCTAAGAAGGACAATGGAGATCCACGGCGTTCCCGTGAAAACTGGCGAAAGACCTGACCTGCTACTTGCTGACGTCGCCCGTGCTCTTGGCATGAATTGTGAACCTGAAACAGTTGATTCTGTATTCAGAGCCAGGACACGTACCACGACTCAGGAAAATCCATCACCACCACCCATTGTCGTGAATTTTGTCCGCCAAGGAGTGAGGGATGAATTCTTAAAAAAAAAAGAAAGGTAAAGAGAGACTTCTCGACTCGCGATATAGGTTGGTCTGACCCTCATAATAGTGCTATCTACCTGAATGAATCACTTACATTTTCTAATAAAAAATTATATGCTTCAGCAAGAGATCTTAAAAAATCTGGAGAAGTGAAGTATGTATGGGTTAAAAACGGTCGTATTTTATTGCGACGTAAAGATGGTGATCCTGTTGTCTGTATAAAATGCTTTTCAGATCTAAGCACTTTCTGACTACCTTTGGGAATTTTTTATGCCAGAAAATGTTGTCTACTCATTTGTACATCTGTTAAAACTGACATCAAACTGTGGTTAAAAAATCAAACTCAGGGGATAAGTTATTTATATTTCCACGTTAATAGTAATACTGTGTGTGGGTCTCAGCTAGTGAGCTGCAAGTGGGCAATACATCATCTATGTGAAACATTTCAAGTTTATACTATAATGCCCTCACTTCCTATTAATAATGAATAGTATTTCAAGTAAGATATTAAACCTGTGTCACGTAAACGCCCAGTCACTTTTCCCTAAAATTGATGAGTTTAGAGACCAATTTAATACGGAAACATTCCACATCATTTGTGTGTCTGAAACGAGGTTCAATGAATCCATATCTAATGACATGGTCTCCTTGTCAAATTATACACTAGTTAGGAAAGATCGGCATGGCAATGTTGGCGGAGGAGTTGCTGCTTATGTTCATCAAATTTTAAAATTCAAGGTCTTAGCGACGTCAGCGCTCACTTTTGACTCCTCTCCGGAGTTTATCTTTATCGAAATCCGAGGTATGTCTTCCATGCTGCTTCTTTTTGTAGTTTACCCGCCTCCTAAAATTGGCCGATTCGAAGATTTTGACTCGTTACTTCACGACTTATTCCCATTATACGACAACATTATAGTGACTGGAGACTTCAATTCTGACCTTTGTAAAGTCTCGCAGGACAGCAAGTACATTACACGTTTATTTTCCTCATTAGGGCTAACCATTGTGCCATTCAAATCCACCCATCACCTTAGAGAAAGTAGCACATGGTTGGACCTAATTGTGGTTGATGATATGGAAAAAGTAAATAGTTATAAAAAATACCCACTTCCGTTTCTCTCTGCTCATGATTTGGTTCATCTGTCCTATAACTTTCATGTGACACCTTACCTTCCTCAAAAGCTAGTGCTTAGAGACTTTCCAAATTTTAATCTATCGCATTTTCAAAGTGACACTGCATGCTCTGATTGGAAGGATGTGTACTTCTCCAATGACATAGATCAACAGGTAAATTGTTTAAATTGCAATCTCCCAACGGCATATGATAAACATGCACTTTTACGCGTAACTTTTATAAAACACCCTCCTACCCCGTGGATAACCCCAGAAATTAAACTACTAATGAAAGCAAGGGATAAAATTAGAACCAATTTCAGGAAAAGTAAATCTGAAGTTGCTTACTCTACCTACAAATTACTAAGAAATAAAGGACGAACTCGCATTCGTGATTGTAAAATAAAATATTACTATGAAGCATTTCAAGATAAAAACGACTTGCGATCAGTATGGCGTGAGATTAAAAGACTGGGTCTCGGGAAACCACGGAAGGAACCAGTACCTATAACTTTTCCTCCTGACGATCTAAACAATTATTTTGGTTCATCTGTCCTGACGATCTAAACTATTATTTTGGTTCATCTGTCCACTCACGATATAAACAATCAAACTCAAACTGAGGCACAAAATTCCGATTTTGATGATAAAAAATTCTTTTTCCCTTACATCGCACCCGACTTATCTAAAACCGTGAACAGTTTCAAATCCAATACCAAAGGAGTTGATGGCATAAACATGGATCTTGTAAAAAAATCTTTACCGTGCATATCTAATCAATTGTTACATATTTACAATATGTCTCTCCAAACATTGCATTTCCCTTCTCTGTGGAAATCTGCCATAGTTCATCCAATTGCCAAAACAAAACAGCCAAAGTTAATGAGTGACTTTCGACCCATATCAATTCTTTGCTCTCTTTCTAAACCTCTAGAAAGACTAGTGCATACATTTATTACAGATTATTTAACCCAAAATAATTTTTACGATCCATTCCAATCTGGTTTCAGGTCGAGACATAGCACCCAAACTGCCCTTATTAAAGTTACAGATGACATCAGAAGTGCCATTGACAAAAAAATGGTCACAATATTAGTACTATTTGACTTGAGCAAGGCCTTTGACAGGGTTAACCATTCTATTTTACTCAAAAGACTTGCTGACCTCAATTTTTCAAACTCAGTCCTTGGCTGGTTAAATGCTTCTCTGAAGGGCCGAACTCAAACAGTGAATCTGCCTGATGGGTCAGTCTCCAATAGCGTAAAATTCACATCCGGTGTCCCTCAGGGCTCGATACTTGGCCCACTCCTTTTCTCTATATATATCATGAACCTACCACGTCAACTACGGCACTGCCGTTACCACCTATATGCCGATGATTTTCAAATTTACACTTACTACTCAATTATGGAATTGCAAGAAGACATAAAGTCAATCTGTAACTGGGTAAAAAAGAATTCATTACTCAGGTAAAAATATCTCTTTTGCTATTCATTTTAAACTGATTTTCAACAGATTTACTTTACTCATTTGCAATTCATCTGTAATTGCTTTGCAAATTGAAACACGAAACATATCAGTTGAAAATCAGTTGCAGATGACCTCAAGAAAAGGTGGAAAATGAGTTGCAAGCCAGATGAAAATTAGTTGAAAATCAATTACAATTGATTTTAAAAATAGTGGAAAATGAGTTGCAATGCAGCTGCAAATCTGTTGCAAAATAGTTTTTAAGTAAAAAGCAGTTGCATCACAGTTTTATTAAATATGACCCTGAGAGCACAAAGTTTGCAGTTTCATGGTAGTGCGATAATCAACTCAAAAATGTAACAAGACAGTAAACTTTGGTTTTCCCCACAGAATATTAATATACCTACCAACTACGTAGTTTAATATTTAATATACTAACTACGTAACGTACGTTTCTACGACACTTCATCATCAGGTAAACTAATAATTACGCTGCGTACTAGTCGAAACTTATAGTGGTACAGTACTATTCTGTGCATAAAAACAATTTAGTTGACTATTACAAAAAAATGACTTCGACAAAAATGCCTGAAAAACACCAAATCCAACCGCTTCTACAGGAATTACGCCAGGAACCATCAACATATAACAAAAATATAATAATAAATACCTTTATTTACCAGAAATCCAGTTCAAATGAATTATACAAAATTTACACAACAGCACCTCAACACACAATCAATCGATTCCTCAGCGTTTCCGAAGACACTGTCTATGCATTACCAAAATTTTAAACGAAAAGAAAGAGTTCATTGATATCACATCATTTTGTTGCCAAACACAGTTATTCACTCGGCAATATAATGCAAACAAAACGGAACCTCACTTGGCATCAATTACAGGAAAAAGGTCCAAATACCCCACTACAGTACCATATCTGCTAGCAGTAAAGTAACACACGTTGAAATTTCAAGGATCCTTCGTTCAACGACGTATTTTTTTAACAACTTCGTGACGTTACTGGTAACTTCGGAGAACAAGTATTCTACGGCTGAGAAAATCTGTAAAGACAATAAAACGCAGACGCTACAGAAAAAAAAACGGATTTCTAAGCAGACATTATTCCATTGCCTTTAATTTCAAAGTACACTTACCACTACGATACAGCCTCAGTACACAAGTACCTAGCGGATGGACCGGAACCTATTTATTATTTAGAATACAAGAATGCATAAGACAACTGAATATTATGTAAATAGAGTGTGAAAAAACACTGAGATGATAAATTTCAACTACACTCCAATAAGATTCGGCACATGTTTACGTGTGTTTCTTGCGTTTCCATGCGCGGGCACGATTTAACAAAAGAAAACTGCCGAAGCAAGTGCAGCCAACTTGGCCATATGAGCGGAATTTCTACCCGATGATATTGTTTAAGCTCAGTAATGGGCTAATAATGATGAAAGAATGTTTGCCGATGTACCAGTAATTCCGTTTTTTATAAATATTTAAACGGGTATCATGGTGAACTATTGAAAACATATAATGTTAAATTTGTTTTGGTTTCAAATTTGGTCGACAACATCCGTCATAGGACTTTATTATCGTGTCTTGGTCTACAGCAAACTTCAATCAGTGAAGTTATCTGTAGACGTTATATTGACCAAATTTAGAAGTCTATAATTTTTAGTGTGCTCTCAGGGGAGTTGTAAAACAGTTTTAAATCGGTAGCAAAATTGAGTGAAAATCAGTTGCATAAGAATTAAAGAATAAAAATCAGTTGCATAACAGTTTAGCAGAAAATCAGTTGAAAAATAGTTTGATAATGTGTTGCAAAATTGAGTGAAAATGGGTTCCAAATGAGCATGACACTAAAAATTGGGATACAAACCAGTGCAAATCAGTTCAAAATCAGTTGAAGATGAGTTTATTGTGTTTAAAAGAGTTTCAAATGAATTGCAGAAGAGATATTTTTACCTGAGTAGTTATAAATAGTTCAAAAACAAATTGCATTATCATCAGTATCAAAAAACTAACTAATAAAATTGATTTTGATCAACTTCCTAAAATAAGGGTATCTGACAGTGAAGTTGAATATGCCCAAACAGTAAAAAGTCTTGGCCTTTTGATCAATCGCACCTTATCTTCGTCTGATCATATCACGCAATTAAGAGCTAAAATATTTGGCACTCTAGCCCAAGTAAAACGTTGTCGAATCCTACTTCCAATGTCCATACGTAAAAACATAGTGACCACTTTGATTTTATCTTAGATTGATTACTGCTCATTAGTATATGGTGATTTAACAAAAGAACTGGATATAAAACTTCAAAGAGCACTAAATGCCTGAATTAGATTTATTTGTGATTCACGAAAGTACGATCACATCACACCTTGTATAAATACACTACGCAGGCTTACAGTTAAAAATAGAAGAAGATATTTCCTGGGTAGTCTTTTGTACTTTCAACTATAATAATTTCAACACCAGGGAACCAGTTTATTTATACTCTCCATTTCTTTTCAAGGAGAGCTTTCAACAATGGGTTACAAGAGGGCGAAACGATAAACTACAAATCCCCAACCACCTGACTTCCCTGGTGAAAACAAACCGTGACAGACAGTGTGACAACAATGTGTATCACACTGTGCAAGTGTATTAGTCACAGTGTATGTACACTGTGTGCACAGTGTGCTCCCTTCAAAGCGTGATGGACAGTGTGACCACAATGTGCTGCACACTGTACACGGCTATTAGTCACAGTGTACGCACACTGTGCTCCCTTCAAAGCGTGATGGACAGTGTGACCACAATGTGCAGCACACTGTACATGGGTATTAGTCACAGTGTCCTCACACTGTGTGCACGGTATCCTCACACTGTGTGCACGGTGTCTTCACACTGTGAACACACTGTACCATCACAGTGTCCATCACGCTTTCTGCACGCTTTTGAGTCCCAATTTACGCTTTTGTCACGGTGTATGCACACTGTAATCACACTCTTGTCACATTCTAAGCACACTGTGTTCACGCTTCTGTCACATTGTCTGTCACACTGTCTGTCACGGTTTATTTTCACCAGGGTTGTGCCTATAATAGGTCTTTCGTAGTAAGTGGCAGCAAATTATGGAATGCCTTATCTAGTGAAATACATGGATCAAATAATACTCTGGTGAAAATAAACCGTGACGGACAGTGTGACAACAATGTGTATCACACTGTGTAAGTGTATTAGTCACAGTGTATGTACACTGTGCGCACAGTGTGCTCCTTCAAAGTGTGATGGACAGTGTGACCACAATGTGCTGCACACTGTACAAGGCTATTAGTCACAGTGTATGCACACTGTGCTCCCTTCAAAGCGTGATGGACAGTGTGACCACAATGTGCAGCACACTGTGCATGGGTATTAGTCACAGTGTCCTCACAATGTGTGCACGGTGTCCTCACACTGTGTGCACGGTGTCTTCACACTGTGTGCACGGTGTCCTCACACTGTGAACACACTGTACCGTCACAGTGTCTATCACGCTTTCTGCACGCTTTTGAGTCCCAATTTACGCTTTTGTCACGGTGTATGCACACTGTAATCACACTCTTGTCACATTCTAAGCACACTGTGTTCACGCTTCTGTCACACTGTCTGTCACGGTTTATTTTCACCAGTCGAACTGGTCATGGAAATATCTAAAGTATCCTTGGCTCATTGGGAGTCTCTTTGAGGATTGTTACCGAGGCCATTCGATGGTAATATCCTCTGTGGCGTAGTAGCATCCCCAACCTTGGGGCCCACCTCAGCGGGATTACTGACCTCCCTCCCTCCGAAGACCCTAAGACCTTTTCATCGGCAACTCTTCATGACCCTCCAATAAGCAGACCCTCTTATTGCCTATGGTGGTGGTAAATTTCCCAACCCTCGTGGGTGGGAATTTAGCTAGAGCCGATGTCCGGTACTATTTGTAAGCCAGGCATCTAATTCCAGTAGAAGTGGGTACCCTCGTCTGTATGCACAGCGGGGGATGGGAAGTCCCAGCGGTCGCGCCGGAATCTTCCTTTGGCGCCCTTACAATAGCCTTTCCTTCCCTGAAAGGGGTGTTTGAGGCCCTGCAGCTGTCCAACGCTCTCGGCAGGGCGGTTGCTGACCATTTGCACTAAGAAAGGGTACCATTGCGACCAGCGTGGGAGTGTGTTTTGGTTTTCACAGACGTGAGTGTCGCGGACCGGTGGAGTGTTGACGTGGTCGATGTGTCGGGCGGGAGCACAAACTTGGCCGAAAAAACATCATTTCACTTGATACCGGACGCGTCGTCGTATATTGGTTTCATAACTCGGGTTAGCACGGCCCCATCATCGCACAGTCGATGTCCTTTCTTTTACGTATGATAATTCCCGACAACTATAACAAAAGTCCAGCGCCAGAGCGACAAAAATAGCTTTACTGCAAACATCGTGAAAATGTGTGTGTATCCTGAAAGCTAGTCAACACGCTCATTTGTTTAGCTTGGCGAGCGTGAAATACGGAGCACGTCAATTGAGGTGGTACCGATTTTTGCATAAATAATCAAAAATTTTATTCGAATCCTATATAAACCTGTATAAGGAACTATACTAAATACAAATTAAGTAAAAAAACAAATTTTTTTTAAACAGCCGATTCTGACGACTTTCATGAAAATCGGGCCCGCATTGAATGTGTTAATGGTCTCACCACCTAATGGAGCCTTTATCTGCATGGACCTTGCTTGTACTAAAAATTGTATATGGGAGGGGTGGGCAGGGGCCTTCTGGAGCACTTAGACCTCTTTAGATCCGTGGTGCCCCGACCCACATTTAACCTGCATATGCCATTGGCAGACAGGGGACAGTTCTGGAGGTATCGAGTCTTTGACACGCTGCACAGCCTCTTCTGCTTGCCCTGAGTTTGCTTCATTCTCTTTGCAAATCGTCTGCAAGGTGGAAGGAGAAAATCCCAGCTTGTTAGCACTTCCAGGTGAGTGGTGGGGCCAGCCTTGGACTCACCCCACCACTCACCTCATAAGTGGACTACTCATAGACTCATTCTACTCGGCAGAACGGTTAACTTTACTTGAAAAGACAACATACTCCTGCTTCTAGGGGGACATACTCTGTGGAGGCAGTGACGAGACAAGCAGATATCGCCACCGGCAGCTCTTAACATGAGGGAAACAGCAGACAGGAAGGGCAGAACGCGGCAACGTGAGAAACAGCAGCATCCTCGCTCTATCCAGATGGTCAGTGGCAACTCAAAGAGTATTTGAAAGCACCTTCTCTTTGTAGATAAGTAACCTGTGCACCTTGCTCACTAAAAACCCCTTGATTTTATATAATATTATAGGCAGGAGAAGCATGGGAAAATGCAACAGAATCACCATTTCTCATCATTAATGCAGGGGCGTTAGTCACCCCCTGCCATGCACCCTCATCAAGCCAAGGCCAAGCAGAAAGATGTGTGTCTACTCACGGCGTACATTACTTGATGGGACATTGGTGAAATGGCCGATGCTTCACGGACACAACACTCAGCAGGTACCGGGTAGTCGAGGGCAAGGAAGAGGTCAGCGATCAATAGCCAGATGCGCAGCTGGAGGGTCCAGGGGTGGTTTGGGCGAGACAACTTTACAAGGGAAATATAAAACAACATGTCACTCCTCTAATCACACAAATTAGAACAGCTAATACTTTATTACAAGCCCATATTATTAACAACAGTTGTGGATCAAATACCACAAAATATTTTAAGCATCTAAAACACAATATAAGTTTCTGAAAAAAGTACAGGTTACAATTGCAAATGTATTGAAGCATAGTGAGAGGACCCCATCTATTGCAAACTTCAAAACAACTGGAAATGGTAATACCAAGAACAGTCAAGGATTAGAGAGCAGAGGACCACGGAAAACTATAAGTTGTGATAGATAGACAAAGAGTGAAATTATTAATTAAAATTATAGAGGCACATAACTGCCAATACATATTACCTTTATTTAGGAGCTGTTTGAACTTATTTACCATATTCACCATTGGTTATTTCCCAGAACCCCCACCCCTCGAAACCACTGAACACTGGGGTTACCATTCCTTTCAGTTACCCATTAAATTACACCATTTGTTAAGAGATTGAATGAAGTGAGGCAACAGGCAATGTACATTGGGTTAACCTTTTTTCAGGTTTCCTACTAAAGTAATGTAATATCCTTTTAAAATGTTACTGGGCAACTCACCCATTATCCTCTTCTATCATCATCAGGTAAAAATATTTCAGCTTATTTCAAGGGGATTGGATTTTGGGATGCATTATTTAAAAATATTTGAAGAACTCAAACTTCTGACCCTCCCTTGTATTTACATTATATACACAGTAGTGTTCATCGAGGAAAATAAAATCATGATGTTAAAAAATTCCAATATCCATAGCTACTCCACAAGAAGGAAGAATGACATCCACCTATTCTCAGTCAACAAAAAAAAAAGACCCAAAGAATATGGGTGTGAGGTTATTCAACAAACTACTCCAGAATTGAA
Organism: Platycnemis pennipes; assembly: GCA_933228895.1. Classification (NCBI taxonomy): domain Eukaryota; kingdom Metazoa; phylum Arthropoda; class Insecta; order Odonata; family Platycnemididae; genus Platycnemis; species Platycnemis pennipes. Next base: position 137,069,188 of record OW121853.1, on the reverse strand, counting down.
AATGTGCACGTAATTTAGACTCCTTAAAGCTTAAGGTATATTTTACTTGGGAAACTTTACTATTCTGGCAACTAATTACTTATGGATAAGGATTTGTAATCTCTCGTCCGAAATGTAATTTTGACTGTCCAACCCAACGTATACCTCCTGGCAAAGGACTAACAAATTATTATTATTATTAACTCTGAAATTTTGTTTTCCTAATTTTTCTTATCCATTTTTTGTTTATGTCTACAATGTACATGAGTATAGGTTGATGTGTTCTACAATGTACAAAATGTGTCGTATAGGAATCAATAATAATAATATAATAATAATTTTATTTGTCCAGAGATCATATGAGAGTGGGTACACAATGCATTGATATAGGACACGTCAATAAGTTAAATGGACAGAGAAATACATGTTTCATTAATACATCAGATGTACTACACTCAGAATTAAATGACAAAAAACAATGAACAATTTAGATAAAAAACAATGTTTTTGTTTAAAGTACAACAATCAATTATTACGATAGAACTCATTCAAGTTATAGTAACATTTTTTTTAGTTCAGCTTTGAACTTATTTGTTGGGGTAATACATGTTAAGTGCGGGGGGAGTGCATTAAAAACATTTTAGGGCCCATGGCGATGGGGCTCCTGGAGGCTATTCCTTGTTTAGGGAGAGTGAGTGACATGCACGTGTGAGTTTGATCTCGTCCACTGATTATGAATATCACTGTTAACCTTAAGTTTATGTAGATTAACCTTAATTAAAACACGTAGTTTATAAATGTACAGGGATGGTACTGTGAGGAGCCCTGATTTCACAAATAATGGTCAACAGGGGTGAGTTTTTGATTTCCTCAAAATGCTTCTTATTGCTCTCTTTTGTAAAAGAAATACCTTGTTAAGGAGCGTTATGGCCGATCCCCAGAATTCGATTGCGTAATTGGCTTTGTTCACAATGTTACAGTGATAAAGGGTTACTAATCCATCATGAGATACTGTGGCTCTTTGATATCTCAAACCATACAAAATATTGGATAGCTTTGTAATTAAATCAGAGACATGTTTACACCAGTTCCCTGAATTTTCAATTCTTAAGCCTAAGAATCTACTGTTATTAGCTGGACTTATACTGGCAATATATAGGGTAATTTGATCAAAATTATGAGAAGAATCATGATTAAACAGTAATATTTGTGTTTATGCAGTGTTTAACTTTAATTTGTTACCAGTACTCCACTTCCATACTAAATGTAGTACTGCTAGACTATAATGATGTAATCCTGTCATGTTATCTGCAGAGATTATAAAGGTAGCGTCATCTGCATACATTATTTGTTTAATTCTGTTGCCATTTATGAATTATGGCAAATCATTTATGAACATAAGAAATAAGAGAGGGCCCAGAATACTTCCCTGGGGAACACCTATGTACATATTATTAGGATCAGATTTACCATTTACATTACGCTATACAATTTCCACACACTGCGTTCTGTTACTTAGATATGAGTCTAACCATGATAATGCTACACCTCTTACTCCATAGTTTGAACATTTGTTGAGTAGCATTTGGTGGTCAACCATGTCAAAAGCCCTCGAAAAGTCGAGTAGGAGAGCTAAAACTTTTGTCTCCATTGTCTAGGGAATCTGATATGAAAGTCCAAGCATGTAGAAGAGCATCACCTGTTGACCTTCCCTTCCGGGAACCCCACTGAGAATTGGAAAGGATATTAAACTTATCTAAAAAAGAAATCAACTGATTGTAATATATTCTTTCAAATACTTTCGACAGCTGAGGCAGTAATGAAATTGGTCGGTAACTGGCAATATCTTTGTCCCCTTTATTTTTACACACTGGTACTACACGACAGAGTTTCATCTGGTCTGGAAAAATACCCAGTCTCATAGCTGCATCTGTCAAATGTGTCAGTGATTTTACTATTGTATGTTTACAGTCAGCAAGAAGCATACCAGATACCCCATCAATACCCGGAGTAGAAGATTTAGATAATGAGCCTGAGAATGACAATATTTCCTTTTCATCACATGGTTGAAGGTAAAGAGATGAGACAAGAGATTCGCCATTTATTGTGCTACCCAGAACATGATTATTCAAATCAATTTTAGGAAGATTGCAAAAAGCTTCATTCACAAGATTGCTTATAGTAACATCAGTGATCAGGGAACCATCTTTTCTATAAAATTTAGGTTCTACTAAATTTAGGTTAAAACTTATAGCTTTTAATTTAACTGGATACTTTATGGCCGATACATTCTGCCGGTCAAAGCATAATAACGGAGGTGTTATGATACTAGTTTCCGAGTGCTTAAATTGTTTCTCCCCCCGTTTCTCGCATGAATTTCTTAATGAAGACCAAACTTTTGAGTCGTGTCGTTGGATTCCAAATAGACAGTGTTTCTTATTATTTATTATCCATTTATCGTTTCCCATCCAGTGACTTCAGTGATTTTCTCAACAAACTTACCAATCTGTTGGAGTTAATTCATAAGACTATTCCCGAGCCTAACTTAATCATAACTGGCGATTTTAATTGTGATTTTTTGGGAAATTCTAAAGCTAAGCGAGAACTTTTAGATCTTATTACATCGTACAATATTCACACTACTAACGCCGAACCTACCAGAGTAAGCGGCGATTCATCCACTGCTATAGATAACATCCTGACGAACATTGATTTGGAGATTGTTAATACTGATGTAATTAAATCCCACATATCTGACCATTATCCTCTCCTTTGCACGATTTTGATCCCTTCTCCCAACAATTCCAAAAAGTATTACAGAAGGTACTTTGTTGAACCAAACTTCACAGCCTTTAAGGACTCGCTGAAGTCACATGACTGGTCGGATTTGTACTATCCTAAATCCTTCAATGATTCATTTGAGTATTTTTACACCACCTATCAATATTACTTCGATGTCTGTTTTCCTCTGGTGCTCAAAAGGACTAGAAACTCCTTTTCTGAAAATAATAGAAGCCTTTGGGTCACTGATGAAATTCGCTACCTTTCAAGAAAAATGAAAGAGATAGCTGTTCATTTTAACAATAAACGTGACCCATCAGATCGCTCAGAGTACATAGCTTTGAAAAAAACATACCGCCAAAAGCTACAGTTAGCAAAAAAGACCTATAACAACCATAGAATTCTAAATGCAGATAACAAATCCAAAGAAATCTGGAGAATTGTAAAGGAAACTAAGAGTCCCACCAATGGTCAACATGTCCTTAAACTTTTTGACTCTGGTGGTAATATCATTTCTGATTACTCCCAAATTGCATCTAATCTAAATGACTTCTACCTGTCACACCAGAGTCCCAATAATCCTTCCAATTATGATAAATATTCACAGATTTCAACCTTAGCTAATTCATTGTACCTATCCCCTTGCAGTGAACTGGAACTGTCCAACATAATTACAAAATTACCTAACAAAAGCAGCTCTGGCATAGATGGTATCCCCGGTATTGTGATTAAAAAATCAGCTGATGTAATCAAGGAAAATTTGCTTTTCCTTATCAATAAGTCCTTACAACTTGGAGTTTTCCCTGATGCCATTAAAACAGCCAAAGTTGTACCAATCTACAAAGGTAAAGGCAGTGTCCATGACATGAATTCCTACCGACCTAATACCTTATTAAACCAGATAGGTAAGATATTTGAAAAGGTTTTCCACAACCACCTGACATCATATCTAGAGTCCCTCAATCTTTTGTCCACCTCACAGAATGGCTTCAGGAAATGTAGATCAACTACTACAGCCACCTACAATATGGTTAATCAAATTCTTCATAATCTTGATAATAGAATAGAAACTCTGGGGCCATTCTTCGACTTTTCCAAGGCTTTTGACCTGGTCAATCACCAGACACTTCTGGCCAAACTGGGATACTATGGTATCAGACGCATCCCATACGACTGGATTAAATCGTATCTTAGTTTGAGACACCAACAGGTCTTTCTATTATTAAATGGCATAAATTTTACCTCTCCTAGTAAAGAAGTCTCTATAGGTGTACCCCAAGGATCAGTCTTGGGCCCCATTCTATTTTTACTCTACATTAACGACTTGCCTAAAACTCTGAAATTGGTTCCTGGAGTTGAACCAATACTGTATGCCGATGACACCAGTGTGATTGTATCAGCTCCATCGCTACATAACTTGACCCAGAGGGCAGCAAGAGTATCTGAGGTACTTAATGATTGGTGCTTACATAATTTATTGAAACTCAATACTGATAAGTCTGGATTGATTTACTTCTCCAACAAAAACAAAGCCTCTGCTTCAGTAGCCATTGACATTGAAGGTAAATGCCTTCCCCAAATCACTAGTACCAAGTTCTTGGGTGTTATATTAAATAGAAATGTCTCCTGGGAGGAACACGTACGTACTCTCTGTGGCAAGTTGAATTCTATTTGCTTCCTCATTAGAAGCATCAGGAATTCTGTCAGTATTGATGTTATACTTTCAATTTATTATGGTGAATTTTATTCTCTGGTTGTCTACAGTATCTTGTTCTGGGGTTCCTCTCCTCACTGTGATTCAATTTTTAAAATGCAAAAACATGTAATACGACTAATTTGTAATGCTCCCTATCATGCACCCTGCCTCTCTCTTTTTAAAAAACTTAGTATTCTGACCATACCTTGTGTCTATATCTATGTTCTAAGTCTATTTACTTTGAGAAACATAAACCAGTACATGACCAATGACAATTTCCACTGTTACCAGACTAGGACCTGTAGAGATCTAAATCAATCTTTTATCAGGACCCTAAACACTGCTCAAGGTCCTAAACATATGGGCCTGTTGATTTTCAACAGGCTCCCTCCTGACATCAAAAATCAAAAGAACACAATGATGTTCAAAAGGAAATTGTTGATGTTTCTAAAAAATAATCAGTTTTATTCTATCAAGGAGTTTATGAACTCAAAATTTGTTTCCTGATCAAGTTCAATCTTAGATTATGTTTCTCTCCTGTTTTATATGTCCTATGTTTAACCTTAGTGATTGTAATATGTAATCGCTGGTAATAATTGACGTGCCTTATATCATGCACATAACTCACTGTTCTGTAAAATGATCTCTGGGCAAATAAAGAGTATTATTATTATTATTAGGTATGTATGAATTGTCCTTTTTACCAAACTCGTGCTTAGTTATATTCCATGTTTCTTTTGTTTTGTTCTGAGCATTAGCGATTCGCTGAGCATTAATGATTCGCTGATCATTATAAGTTTTTTTGGCATGCTTTAAAAGTCTATGATATGCTTTTTTCAGTTCAAGAAATTCTGTATACTCCTCTAGGCTATGTCATACTTAGCTTCTGAAAGATTTATCTTTCATGATATGTGAGAGGCTTATTATATTATCAGTCACCCAGGGTTTTCTTTGATTCTTTTTACGATGTTTTACTGTGATTGTGGGTATACAAAAATCAATATGGTAAAGCAGTTTGTCATAAAAGAAGCTGAAATTGTCAGTGAAGGCATTTGATGAATAAACGTCTTCCCAGGGTTTAATCATTAGGGAATGCTTCAGAGACAAGAGACCAGTATTCCAGTGGAAATAGCTTTTTCTACAGTGTTAGACTGGATCCCCGAACTGAAATCGGTTATAATCACACTAAGTTCAGATAGACCGAGATCTATAACTACGGTTGAGGTTTTTTCAGGATCATGACTTGTCACCATATAGTCTATTGATGTTTTAGAGGTGGCGGTCACAAAGGTGGGTACATCAACTGAACAATGCAGTCCATAAAGAATGAAACACATTAAATAAGTTGGTGCACTATGCAGAGTGCACCAATGAGTCGCAATTTAGATCACCAGTTATCACTATTGTGCGTTTACTAATGTGAAGGGAGTCTAGTAGTAACTCAAGTTTCTCTAAAAACACATTGAAGTCCCCTAATGGAGATCTATACAGTGAGATTAGAGCAAAACTCCCTAAAGAAGTTTTTACTAACAAGGAGACATCGCGAGATTGATGTTCGGGATCCGAATGCCGATGTTATTTTCTGAAACTATAAAGTAAATGTAGAAAAAGTGTCACGGCTTTCTTCCCCATAGGCCCGGGTTCGAGAGATATTAGCAAGTAAAGATTTGGCGCAGAATCAGTATCTTTAAGTAAGGGTGCGACTCCAACTACCGGCGTAGCCGCGTGCGTTAAGGCGCACGGCCGATGGCTTTTGCCCCGGGCGACCTGGGTTCGAGCCCCGGTGAAGTCAATTTTTTTTTCTTTCTTATAATTTAAGGAATCAATGCTACAACCCATCCCCATTCATTTATGTCAGTTTCGTTAGTATTTATTCTATTTTCAACCCATTTTCTGGATTTTCAATAGACCGAGGACTTACGACGCGAATTAGGGGATTTTATTTTCCCATTACAGGCTCACATGCTGCCCGACGCATTAGGTTTGGATTTCAAAGATCCGTGAATACTTCTATGAATACCAAGGGCTTCAATTGTTCGCTGGACCTCCTGAAGATAGTAAAGAATGAACTAAATGCTTATTACACTGCTTACTATCAAAATCACTACTTTACACACCTTCAAAGCTATGCACAGCACCAGTGATGTCATCTTGGTATGATGACAACACCGATGGAGAAGTGTCATTTACATTGTCTGACAATGAGGAGCCGTCACTGGACGAAGGACAGATTTCTCGAACACTCTTCATTTAGCTTCCGAGAACTCCCGACACAACGCCGCAGATAGGTGAAAACTAAATAATGCACAAGTCTTGCTGCAGGAAACTTGAGCTACGCTTCATTTTACCTTCACTGATCAAGAGCTGGATTGAAACTGGCGAAATAGACGGCCCAATACAGCTGCCACGCGTTGCTGTATGTAGAGAACACCCCTTCCCATTACTAAAACGTTGTCTCAAACCGGGATTTTCCGACTCCTACATTCTTTTATTCATAATATCATTTCCACTGGGTTTTCCCTCCGTTAGATTTTCTCCACAGCCCACCCACTGTCTTTCGAACAAATTCTCCCTCCTTACTACAGAATGTCCTTCCGTCCACCCTGTCTCCTTTATGACATGCCTTCTTGCGCCCTTCAAAGAGTTCCGCCCCCAGCAACCCTTCCTCCACAGCTGACCCTCGCTAATCTCTCAATGAGGCACCGAGGCCCAACCGTGTGAAGACGGGTGCGAAAGATAGACAAAGAAGACTTTGAGACCGCTTTGAGCAGACTACTGGAACGCAGGGTCATTGCACTTGACCTAATGGGTAAAAGGGGGAAGCTGGCTAGGGTTAGTAACTGAATGTGAGGATAGCCAGTAGAGTTTATTTGGTGACAAGAAAGAGTTGAGATCAAAAATATATGAAGGGGTTGAGGGAGCAATGGCTGGGGCGTAGAAGAACGCATTACCTGGAATTTCACGTGTCGTTATATACGTCCCCAAATTCGCGTGGTAAGTCACCATTCGGAGGTCCGTTTAAAAATCAATAAAATACGCTGAAGATAGAAAAATACTATTGTAACTGACATTAAATACTATTTAATTTGTATGGGATTGGGTATGTAAAAACGATGAAGGAATATACCTTACTTCAAAAGTTTTATCAATGCCTATAATCAAATAATGGGCATATACCTGCCACGAATGAAAATTTAAATTCATTCATTGAACCGAAAGAAAACAGGAGGTGGGAAGAAAAATAGTGTTATCCCTACATCATGTTTTATGTGTAGGAATTCAAAATCTTCCCTTCGTCCACGATAAGGGTTCACTGCAATAAAATACGTTGTACTTTGAGAAAATCATTTTAAATATGTTTCACATGCAATTCTATTTACCGCCGATATCATGCTCACTATTTAAGGAAAAATTAAGTGATAAAAGTGAAAATTCCAGGGCGGTTCCGAGGAATTTACGAGAGCAACCGTCGCAGTGTAATAAGCATTCAGTTCATTCTTTACTATCTTCAGGTAGTCCAGCGAACAATTGAAGCCCTTGGTATTCATAGAAGTATTCACTGATCTTTGAAATCCAAACCTAATGCGTCGGGCAGCATGTGAGCCTGTAATGGGAAAATAAAATCCCCTAATTCGCGTCGTAAGTCCTCGGTCCATTGAAAATCCAGAAAATGAGTTGAAAATAGAATAAATACTAACGAAACTGACTTAAATGAATGGGGATGGGTTGTAGCATTGATTCCTTAAATTATAAGAAAGAAAAAAAAATTGACTTCACCGGGACTCGAACCCAGGTCGCCCGGGGCAAAAGTTATCGGCCGTGCGCCTTAACGCACGCGGCTACGCCGGTTGTTGGAGTCGCACCCTTACTTAAAGATACTGATTCTGCGCCAAATCTTTACTTGCTAATATCTCTCGAACCCGGGCCTATGGGGAAGAAAGCCGTGACACTTTTTCTACATTTCCTTTATAGTTTCAGAAAATAACATCGGCATTCGGATCCCGAACATCAATCTCGCGATGTCTCCTTGTAAGCACGCTGCACACTTAAAATGTTTTTCTTCTACCAGTTCTGTAACCTTGAAGGAACTAAAATCACTTTGTAAACTGTTGTGAGCAAAGATAGCCACACCTCCATTTTTAAAAGTTTGTCTTCCAAAGAAACACACCAAGTTATAATTACTGATAGATGTCACTCTAAGTTCATCAGATGTTAATCAATGCTCACTAACACATAAAAAGGTGGGCTCTTTGTCATTAAGGGAAACCTCCAACTGCGAAATTTTGTTCCACAAATATTGTACATTAATGTGCGCTATGCTTAGACTAGTACATGCCTCATAGTTTCTATGTTTTTGTCATAAGGACATAACGTTAGTTACTTGGACATTTTCAGTGACTGAGTCATCAACATTAAGTGGTATTTCTTTACTCACAGCCTTGGTAATACAGTAAATCAACTCTGAGCACAAGTGATTTTTCCCCTTATTATTAAGGTGAAGACAATGAGTCATGTGGAATGCATGGTTGATACCATTTACATCAATTACATTGACATGATCAAAGTCGTTCCTTATTTTTTAAGTTCATCATTAACTCTTTTAGCCTCTACATTTACACATGAGCCACTGGGAATATCGTGACGATGAGGGATATTTACAATTGTAACATTGGTATGTAAAAGCTTTGGGATCAAAGTATTCATGGTATTTAAAACATCATTACCCTTATTGAGATAGACGTTGTTTGTATCCACCATGATTATGATGTGATCACTTTTTGTGTGTATGATGTGATCACTATTCAATAAAAAAACTAGCTTGTTATTCCTATCATAAAGTGAAGAAATAGAATGCTCATTTCTTCTCCATAAAGATTCATTCGTTGATGTAAAAGTAAAAAAAAATATCTGTTGAAATAACATAATGCTTTTTGAGAAAATGCAATAAAAATTGGCAGGGTCATATTGTAGATACGCAAAACAGCAGTGGTGGAGTGGCAATTTTCTACAAGAGCTCTGTATCCATTTTGTTACTTTCATCTAGAAATATTCTTGAAAAGGCAGGTGAATGTACTGTAGTTATTCTTAGGTTTAACAGCATTAAATTAGGAATTTTACCAGCATACAGATCAACCAGTGCCAGCTTACCAGTCAAGAATGAACTGAGTGATGTAATGCATTTTTTGCTCATTGAAAAGTAGATAGCATTATGGGCAAGGGCCTAGCCACGTTAACACACCGGTTCCTGTGAGATCACCGAAGTTAAGCAACGTTGGGCCCGGACAGAGGTTGGATGGGTGACCCTCCTCCATACCTCTACCGCGGTGTTCTTGTCCCCTGTCTGCGAGTGGCGGGCAGGTTAAATGTGGGTAGGTACAATGGATCTAAAGAGGTCTAAGTGCCAGGGGGGCTCCAGAAAGCCCCCGCCCACCCCTACAATTTACATTTTATTTAGATAGCATTATTATTTTGGGTGATTTCAGTACTGATCTGTGGTACCTCGAGATACGAGTGCCCTGACGTTTTTTGAGCCGTCACTAGGGTCTAACTTTTTGCCTCTGAGATACGAGTCAATATTTGAGATACGAGCCAGCCTCGGTGACGTCACAGCCAGTTGGAGCATAGCCAGCCACCGCTTAGATTTGAGAGTCTTCCACATTCAATTCACGTGTTCACTTTGCTGCAGAAGTATCTCTGTCTCGAGTTGTTTTGATTTTGTGTTGTTTGGAACTTAAGTTGAAGTTATTTAGTTAATTTTTTTTGGTGAGCAAAGGAAAAAGGTGATATCCATGGAATTAAAAGCGTGAGATAATAGACAAACATGAGCAAGGTGTAAGAGTTATAGACTTGGCAATTCAGAACGATCGCACAACTTCTACTATTCTGAAGCAGAAGAAAGCGAGGTGCAACATGGTGGCTGCAATATTACTCCAGAAATGGACAAAGTAGTTGAATAAACCCTTCTCCTCTACAAATAAGGGTGAGTAGGTTGGCATCAATGCATTCCAATGCCAAAAAAAAGAGCCAGACAGTGTACTAAGTGTTATACATTTTACATAACAAATAATAACAGATAACATGAAATTTCAACAACATGTATATGTAATATTAATTAGTAAGCAAGGTAAGGATATGTCAGATCTAATAACTTTAGAGCTATCTCTTTAACCAACAGTCTCTGCAAGGTGATGGTGAGTATGGTTGTTTGGTGGCCATGAAACCTCCTTGCTCCAACAAACAGTGTGGCTTAGCAGCTCTACAATTGACCCTCTTGTACGGATGGAAAACTTTATACAAGAAGCCTTCATTATGCGCCAGCATGATGTTGGTGTGTTCTTTGATCTGGGGAAGGTCCATGACCACGTATGGCAGCAAACTATTGAAGACGTTGCGTAATTGGGGGTTCAGAGGGAATCTCCAGATTTTTATCAAAACCTTCCTTTTGAAACGTATTCTCAGAGTCAGGGTCGGGAAACATCTGTCCAGGCTCTACGAACAGGAGAACGGAGTTAACGACATCACAGCATGTATCAGCTCCCCAATTCTTGGTTCCCTCTTTTTTGACGATCTAGCTATATTCTGCCAGTCACCAAAGCTCGCGAGTACCTGAAGGCAACTGACTTTAAACACAGCAGCTGACGGCTTCTATGGTGGCTGAGGAATTTGTGAAAACTTTTGCTGAATTGATCGAAGCCCATTACATCCCCCAACAGGTGTTCAACTGTGTGATGAGACAGGAGACTCATCTGGAAGAAAATGCCAAGCAAACCTATATAATGGCAGAAGAAAAGAAGATGCCAAGCCCATGAAGGATAGGTTGACTATTGCACTGTGTTAAAATGCGAGTGGCGGCTGCAAGGTCAAGCCGCCGCTCATATACCACTCGGAAAACCCCAGAGCCTTCAAGGCACATAATAAAAGAGAAGCTAGAGGTTATGTAGTGGGCAAACCCAAAGGCGTGGGTCACCAGGAAGTTTTTTGTGGAGTGGGTCAACTTGTTCTTTGGTCCTGACGTTAAGAAATACCTCAAAGTCAATGCAACACCCCTGAAAGCCCTTCTCATCCTCGACAATGCTACTTGCCACCTGCTAAACCTTGAGAATGACATCCTAGAAGAGATCAACTTTATAAAGGTTCTCTACCTTCCACCCAATACCACTCCTACTATTCAGCCCAAGGACCAACAGGTTATCTCCAATTTCAAGAAACTTTTTACCAAACACATGCTTCAATGCTGCTTTGAGGTTATGGAGAGCACAAACCTCACCCTTTGAGAGTTCTGGAAGGACCACTACAACATTGTCATATGCCTCAAAATTATAGATATGACCTGGCAGGGTGTTACAAATATTTGATTTCTAAAATCAAAGAACCTATTTTTTTAACCAAATGATTTTCAAATCCTGAGATTGTTGAAGAATTCCAGAAGAAATAACAAGGCAGTCTTGGGACAACAATGCAATGTTTCATAGTGATTCCAACCTCAGGATTTTTTAAAATAATTGTTTGTGATTCTGATTGATATTGGCATATGGAGTTTGGAATTTGCACTTTTAAAGAATATATATAAAACTCTCCCCGAATAATTAGCACATCAAAATAGTGATGTAGAATACAAGAGTAAGAATACAAGTGAAACTACTTTGGTAATTAGATTGCATCCTCAAAAATATCTCAAAAGCAGCATGGAAAGTTATTCCTTGACAAACAAGTAGCAATCCAAGGAAAGAGAAAATGTTTTTCATATATTTCACCAGGGAACCCTGTGAGCAGGATTGGATCCCTTAGATTACACACTGCCAAAATATATGAATATGCCATTAACTTTAAAAAATTGTTTTTTCAATCTAGAAACAGTTCAAACTCATCTTGGCCCAGCCTGTTGAATGGATGAGTGGTCACAAAATGTCACAAGAGCACATGATGGAAACAATCTGGGTGAGTTGTGGGATAGTCACCAGACTATTGTTGTAAACAATTATAACCGGCCTGTTTACTGTGAGTGTGCTTCAAGTATCAGGGAAAAATATTCCTTAGTTCCAGACAGTCATTTGTTTCCAATGTTTAGGAGAGTTATTTTCAAACTGACATCAACTTAGAGATTTGATTGCTGACATCAACTTACGATGTGATACTGAAAGGATCCATGAGTGAAATTCACCATGGAAAGAGTGACAAGGGGAAAACACAATCACTCATCCAATTTAGAGTTAGGAGGGAACTATGACGTGTCCTCATTTACAGTGGACTCTCGTTAAGCCGTTCCTCGATAGAGCACGTTTCCCTCATTGGCACGTCCGTTTCCTCACGCCACAGTGCACATGCAAATGAAACTGGTTTGCACGTTTTGGTCACACCTCTGCAGCGCGTTCAAGGGCAGACCAAATCCAATTTGCCACAGGGAAATAATCACCATATCCTATCAATAAAAAAGTTGATTTGATGATGGATATCTGGTAAATGGTTTAACTCTTGCATTACAAAGGTATATCCTGGTTTAAAAATGTTTAGGAAGCATTAAAAGAGTATCCAAAAGCTCCACATTTTATCGCAATGCTCATTAGTTTTACAAGTGTCGATTGCGTCAACCCGACATCAAAAATACATGAGCACCAATACTGTTGATCTAAGTATCCCCCTGCGGTACCAGGAGCAATAGAAATTGACAAGGAGAGTTTGCATAATTCAGACCACGAAATTAGATGAAAAATTTCCTGTGCAACTAGAAGAAAAATAAAGAAATATGATTTTTTTCCCCATTACCCTGGCATCGCGAGAAAAAATACATAGAATGCCACGCAGGTAGCAACTATTGTCAGTTACCCCAGTTCAAAGAATACAGGTTCCCTGCATGTCATTCTACTTATTTTCTTGGGATCCCGGGCCAATGGAGAAAAAAGCCGAGACATATTTCTTTATTTTCCTTTTATTAGAATGAAAAATGGCTCATCTCATTCCATTATCCGAGAGACACAACCTCTCCTCATGAGTATATATAAAACCTCTACCTAGTGAACCTCTTCATATCGTAAACCTCCGTTTTTCTTAATTTCTTCAAGTCCCGCCAAAATTTGTACGCAATAATATGGAGAAACCTCTTTCTATCGTACATATATATTTTCGAAAAACCTCCACATTTCATACTGAGAATACACCCCCATGACGAGCCAACTACCTCCAAGGAGTAAAATATTAGCGTATTCAACTATTATGTTAGTGAAAATGATGGTAAAACTAACCTCTGGTCTAAATAGAACTTGCAAACCGACGTATACCTCTCAGATGAACTCCTTCGTACAGTAGCACCTCAATTTTATGTAACCCGATTTTGCGTAAAATTTGATTTTATGAAAGTGAATGAGCGGTCCCGGCCGACTCCTGTAGTATTCTTATGGAAGCATTATTTGATTTTACGTAAATTTCATGAAACAATTTTACTTAAGGCTATTTTGGTCCCCAGTGTTTATATCAATTTGATTTTACGAAATGAAACAACAGAACTTAAAGAAACTTAAACAAAATCTGGCATATTCTTGCCCATCTATAAAGGAAATCTTCAATTTAATGCCATACTACCATGAAATTCAACTGTAATGAATCAATACATTGCATTTTAATGGTATATATATTATTATTTTATTTTCCCATCTTTCAGCAGGAAAAGTTATGGGTTCACGGTGTTTACTTGTTTACGCTATTATTAGGGACATGACATTTTCGCGAAACGTTTTTTGCGACAGGATTCACGAAATAAGCGACTTTAGGGTTTAATCGCGAAATTAAACATGTCTTCTTTGAAACGCGATTTTTTTTAACGAAATTTGAGATATTTTGCAAATGCCGAATTTTTGTAGCTTGAAATATTTTCTTTTCTGATGGCCGGATGGGATCTTTCATTATTCTCGGTTCCGGATTCGGATCCAAAGACACGGAGTAAAATCGGATCCGGATCGTAGATTTTAAATTTTCGCGGCTTAGCGATCGAAGTGTCCCATGAATGGAATGTAGGTGCGGTAGATATTGACAAGAAGAGGATGTGTAACTAAGGTCACGTAATTAGATGAAAACGTTCCCGTGCAACTAGAAGCAAAATAAAGAAATATGACTTTTTTCCCTGGTTTCGCGGGGAAAAAAAATACGTAGGGTGTCATGCGGGTAGCCTACATTCGCCATGATCAGGCGTACAACGAGAGCTAGTGTACTGTGCGAAGTTCCATCCCAATCGCAGTTTAATTTTTTCTTTCAGTCACTGCATCAAAAATGTTATCATATTCAATTTCAAACCATTACATCTGAATACTCACTTTATTATACTTTGTTGTTTAAATTAGATTTACAAATGTAACACTCATAAATTAACGATGGTCGGGTCGGATCCAAAGAACCACGGGTCTTTCATTTCATTCGCTACTGAAATCATATCCAGGGACAGTAAAAATTCAGATCCGGATCGGAGATTTTAACATCTCGCGGCCTCGTGATCGATGCGCCCCGCGAATGGAATGTACGTATATACCAACAAGGAGAGGTTAAGTAACTCGGGTCACGAAATAAGAAGAAGATTCATTCCGTGCCACAAACGAGGAAAACAAAATAAAAAGTACTCGTCTTGACCTTTTTCTCCATAGGCACGGATGTGCGAGAGAAAATTTAAGCGGAATGTCATGCGGGTCGCCTACATTCTGCAGATTCCCGTGAACCTATGAGAGCGTAGTTGTTAAAAATGAGGGCTAGTGTACTGCCATTCGCGAGTTCGATCCTTAACCCTACCTAAGAATACAGCCGACCTGTATTCCTAGGGTAATGCTAGTAGGCAGTTAAAAAAAGTAGATTATCAGAAATTTCATGCCAAATTATAATTTAAAAAAATAATTAAATATGGCGAAAGGAAATGATTGGAAAAAATTTATAGTACAGAATTCATTCGTAAAATCATTACGTTAACTTAACAGTGTATTTTTGAGTGACGCATTTGTAAATCTAGTTGAAGCGATAGAAGTACAAAAAAGTCAGTATCCACACACAAAGTTTGGAAATGAAGGACGATAAAGTTTTTTATTCAATGGTTGAAAGAAAAATTTTAAACAGTGTAAGAATCGAACTTTATTACCTGCAGTCCACTACTCCACTCTGTTATTGTTATTACCATTATCTCATTAATTTGCGTTTAACTTAATTTTGCCTACTGTGTTTTTTATGTTGCGTAGGGTAGCCATAACTTCTGTATTGGATCTCAAATGTATGTACTATTAACTGTTTGTTCACATTTGTATGAAGTCTTTATTAATAATATTTTTAAAAAACCCTTCCTTTAAGACTCCTTTTTCCCAACATTAAACACAGCTTTCACCTGTTCAAAACGATTTACCGTATTTGTCATTTTTAAACACCGCTTTTGATGATTTTTATTTACCATTTTTCGGTGTCCCTAGCTATTATAGTTGCGCCGGAATCCCAGAATGCTCAGGCAAAGCTGATTTATGACCTTGAGATAGCAGCCCTTTCAGCTGTTCCGAGTGACGTGATGAAGCTTTGGGGTCGCCTGTAAGCAGGGCCGGCGACAAGGGGGGGCAAAGGGGGCAAATGCCCAGGGGCCCGGGCCATCAGGGGGCCCGGACCAAAATAAATTGAAAATAAAAATTTAAAGTATGAATAAATTTAAATGCCAAGACAAATACAAAATTTTGTTGTTTAAAAAGTGAAAAAAAAACAAATGAAGGCAGATCGTGTGTCAGTGTGCAATAGAGAAGTATGACATTAGCATTGTTGTTGTGGTCATCAAGGGTTTTGGGGTGATGGGGACGATAGAGCGAGAAGCGCGGGCGCTGAGACTCACCTCCCCTCCCTTTGCCGCGAACATTTGAGTCGCAGCGAAATGTTGTAACTGAACGACAAGAAACCCCATCCTCCGTCTAAAGTCTATTGTTTACTTGTTAGTGGACAGTAAATAATCGTTTATTTTACAGTCAAAGTTACAGATTAGCAGTAGCAAGCTACACATTCTAGTGTTGTGTCATTGGTTTTGTATACATGAGCGCCCATACACGGGGTAGGGAGGGACCGCGGCCCCCCAACCTAGCCTCCTAGTAAGGATTACAATCCCGGAGAGATTATTCAATCCCGGGATTACGGGATCATCATCAAAAGTTAGACAACATTTTCTGGAGTTAGTCCATCTTGTTTAATGCTGGCGATCACTATGTCTTAAACACGTGCACCGTAAGCTCATTTCCGTTTTTCTTATGTATTACAAATGATGAGAAATTACTTATTCCAATAAAGTGTATTAGTCAATGGACTCAGACGTCTAAAGTGTTGCGTTTCATGTCCAAGAAAACTTACTTATTAGCGCTGCCTGTTAGCGAAAAGGTGTACGACAATCCCGGCATCCCGGGATTCGTTTATACTAAATCCCGGGATTTCGGGATTGCCATTTCATCCGGGGTTCCGGGATTGCAATCCTTAACTCCCGGGTAAAATAAAAAAGGGAAGCAAAAAATATTTTGTATTTAAAATTTTGTGAATACATACATATTTCAGAAAGTAATTAATTAAGAAGGATAAATGTATAATTTATCCTTCTGAAATTTTTCTAAATTTGTTTCCTTGTTTTACTTAAATAAGTTCAAGGCCCATACACGCACTGTCATGATTTTGTGTGGGTTTTGTTAATAGAAAGGAGAAGAAGGAAAATTTGAACCGATGCACAATAGGCTGAAATCGAAAAAAATTTGACAAAAATCCAAAATGGCTTTTTTGGAGATAGAATCATGAAACTTGGTACAAATAGTCATAATTGATTGGCAACCACGGAATGGCATGTCGTTGGTCATGTTCAGTCTCCGTTACCGAGATGCAGGGGCTCAAACATAGCCAAAATTCCAACCCACACAGCACAAAGGGAATAATACGCACATTATGTTCAAATATTATGCACCAAATATACCATGGCAGTGGTATAATGTGTGCATAAAATTTACATGAACTGTCTATATAGATGGGCTAATGTCCGCATAGCGACCACTTTTATGTGCATAATATGCTGAATCTAGACGGTGACTGAAATAGTACGTTTCATAATACTTCAATATTTTGTGCATATTATTTAATATTATATATCGCGTGCATAGTACTGTAATCGCATATTATTTAATCTATTGCACATTTTATTAGGTCCATTATATATCTAGTTAGACCATGGATCCATGTCAAACAATTTACAGAAAACTAAGGACATACTTCTTTGCAGAATAGGCACTGAAAAAGTTGAACTGGCACGATCTCGGATTGGATAAGGCAGATCACGTAATTTGATACGGCATGATTTGGCACACGTTAACTATACACAGACTTATACCGTGCAAAATTTGTGCACGTCTGCCGTTTCTTGATATCACATAGAGAATTCACAATTTCAATAACACATTTATACGAGTTAAGACGATTACAAACGAAAACGTCTGTTTCTTAATAAAATTAATTACATTTATTGACACTATTTCCATTTTCAATCATTGCATTCACTAGACATTGTAACACATAATATTCCAATGGGTGCATCCAGGGGGAGTAGCGCTCACTGAGCGCTCAGTGAGCGGATGGGTGATCTCCCCCTGGGGTGGAATTCTGTAACTCGGAGCTCCGGAGCTAACTCGCGAAAAGAGCTTCATGAAGCTCC
This sequence comes from Platycnemis pennipes, assembly GCA_933228895.1. Lineage (NCBI taxonomy): Eukaryota > Metazoa > Arthropoda > Insecta > Odonata > Platycnemididae > Platycnemis > Platycnemis pennipes. The sequence continues at coordinate 137,051,054 of OW121853.1, read as the reverse complement.
TAGCTCCAAACGGTATTCTGTATCCCCGGAGAGAGAGCCAGAGGAGCTAGCACTAGCTCTCTAGCTCCTCTGGCGCCGATCGGTATTCTGTATGCCTTTGCGGAGCGTCTTCCGGCGCTCCCAGCTGCCTCCAAAGGAGCTTCACGAAGAGCCAGCCCGAACCCCGCGCTAGGCCTTTCTCCCGTGGAACTTACGGCGTATGTTGTTAGTCTTTTGTTTAAGCAGAAGGAACTTTCAGTGTGAACTTCGACACGGCACGAATGCTCAATCGTAGGATTTTGCTTCTTTTGTTCGAGGAAGAGCTGGTTGACGCCCAACAATTAATATTATTCTTTGAAATATATTTATACGCCTTTTCTTCGCGGAAATACACTGCCTCATATTAGTGTCGTGACGCTGTGTGCTTTCTTCAATTTTAAATAAGCAACAGCATAAACATACATTCTCGCGAAGTTATGACCTTAGACCAAGCTTTTAACATGAGATAATAATTAATGTAAACAATAGTTCTGCACTGGTAAAAATAAAATTTTATTAGACTAAAAACTCCTTTTGGGACATGCATATGACAAAAATTAAAAGATCTATACAATCAGAAGGGAATGAAGTGAAATTCTGCACCATTCTCAACACCTTGATGGAGTATACTGTAACACATTTAAGTTATCATAAAGTAACGTTTAATTTTTATGTAACTCGCCATCGTGAGTGCACCAATTGTTATGACATGTTAGGATTATTCTATACACATTTCACTCAAATGAAAGAATTAACCATTACGTACGCACTCAATCATATTCAAAGCTCAATAAACAAATTTGGAACGCCATGTGAAGCCAACAGATTTTCTTGACAAACCGATTTTGAAGCCAATATGAACACTACAGAGACACAAAAGGAAGTAGAACACCTTATTTATAGTTAAGCACTTCGCAGTCACTGGGTACTATCTTTTGGAAACACTTTGACACCACTCGAATGACACCACTAAACGTGTAGGGAACACACACTGTAAATTAGTCACAACTGATTTCGGCAGAGAAAGATGTAAATCTGCAACATTCTGCTCGCTCAATTTCCAGTTTTCAAGAAATACTGAAATTTCTCATCACCGCCGCTCTAGTTAACGTTTCTTGTGACAAGTATATGCCAGTGAACTTGAAAATGAGGCGAAATTGCGGCAAACAGTTGTTTTTAGGACTTCTCTCTTCGATAAGATTGGCCGAAGTGCATAGCATAAAACACCTCACTAGCACCTGTTGGACACAGATTTGAAAAATAGAATTATATAGCAGTACAATCGTCGCCCACCTTTACGATTCTCGTATCCATTACACGTCTGGGTCTTTGGCATCACAAAAAGAAATACGTATTTACATTTCTTATTTATCAAGCGTTATCAGGCGACGAATTACGGTAAAGTAGCTCAAATAAAGGAAGCGATGGCTATAAACCACGCATAATAACATTATACTTAATACATAAAATAATATAATAAGTAATATATCGCCTTACAAATGCCAAGAAATATACAAAACAATAAAATATCTTACGTCTTATTACAACGGGCATTACCAAAGAATCACAACGAGATAGTTTTGCCAGCTAACTGCACTACATTTACCTTCCTTGCCTTTGCTCCGATATTCTAATTGCATTTCATGCATTACAAAATCATTAAAAGTCCTTCAACAATGGATACGACAATAAATACGTCAGACTAGGCCAACTATCGTAAACAAACGGCAGCCATGTTGATTATACGATATTATGGTGTTCACCGGAAATGGTTTAACTATTACCCGCGAAAAACTTGTAAACAAACAATTCTATTGGCTCTCTGGACGACGTAACATTTTTTAAGGATTTGCTCGAAGAAATTTTCATACCCAGAACTAGCTCCATTGGCACAGGCGCTAGAGTAAGCTCCATCGAGTTAGAGAATACCGGTAGGAGACAATTCAGGGAGTAAGCTGAAGCTCCTAGCTCCGGAGCTCCGAGTTAGAGAATTCCACCCCTGGATGCGACCGCTACGTAGCCGCTCAGTACTGAGCGGTCGCCATATTTGTGAGCGGTGTTTTGGACCGCTCACTGCTCTCAGCCCTTAGGTAGCGGCGCGCAATCGAAAAGTTAGAAATAGCAAAGAACATCCAAGAAGGGTTATAAATCCGGTTATACATGGTTCTGTGAGTTTTGAATTACTTATATCAGAGAGAAATCAACAAGTAGCACTAATTAGAAACTGAAATTGTAGAAATATATTTTAAAAACATCGCTCGATATATCCTCCATTCTATAATGCCGCGGATAAAGGTAGAAATCGTACTATTTTAATTAATACTATTTCTCATTAGACTTTGCCGAAATGTGGAGATAAATATTTGGTCATATATAGCCTTTTCTGAAAAACAATCATCTGAATTAGTACAAATTAAGCTTAATATCGGTTGTCATGTGGCTTCTTCGTTTCTATAGCAGACGACAGTGCTATGGTGTATCTTGACCTTCTTACGGAATTAAGTCCACTTTGTTTCACTGTCTCATATTCTAAATATAATAATTGTACTTTATTAAATACCATCGAAAAGAAAATGTCAAACCACGCCTAGTATATAGTGAAAGACATATGTTTATATATATAAATCGACCATTTGCCAAGTTCGTACACGACGAACGATGAAAATCTCGAAAAATACTTTGATGCAAGACATTAGGATCCAAAATTTCCTATGATGTTCGTGACCCTAAACAAAATTGATTTAATCGTTAGTGGGGAAATATTCTTGTTTTATCAAGTGCAGGCAAATATGTTTGAAACTTTCAGCATATGTCACATGCAGTGATAATTATCGAAGCGGAGGCGCCCCTATTAGCAATTTTTGCTTTTCAGGGTTGTCAAATATTCATTTCTATGTATAAAACTTGGATCGCACAGAGCTGAATTCATACAGTAATATTATAATATGCGTTCAACAGCAACAACTTATTATATTATAACAACTTATATGCTGTTGATACGCATAGTAGGTATAATTATATGCTTTCATTCTCATGTTCAGGATCAGTAATAAGTTTCTATGTATAGCTCAAGTCAAATTTTCACCTTCTCTTCATTGAGTTCCTTAAGGGTGACCATGGTCATTGCAATGATGTGATGTTATTGTCATCTTTATTCTTTTTCAGCACCACTAATTACATAAATGACTTGTTAAGGGTCTAAATAACTTTTCACTTATCATAGGCATCTTAATATTACTCTTGATAGAGATTAATAAGATAAACTTCTATAAATCGAGCAATTAAAGCAGTTCACATCTGCCATATGTGGCCAATTAAAATTTTGGGTTGTTTAAACAACCTAAAATTTTAAAAGAAAATTATTTGGAAGTCATTCACTGAATTGGTAACCACAAATTGTTCTGTGGATGACTGTCAAATAATTTTCAACCTTGCATTAGTGTATCTAGAAGCATCTGAAGGGGGGAGGGGTGTCACCACTGAAACCCCCATGTAAACGGGGGGTCCGGGAATTTTTAAAACTATATATTTTTTTACCAATGTGGGAGGGGGTTACAACCCCCAAAAACCCCCCTTGATACGCCCCTGCAACCTTGTAAGCTTGCAGAGGCAGAGCTAGAATTCGTTGTATGAGTAGAATGATACATTATATTCCAAAAGTACCTATCCATGAAGTAATAATAATGGGCTTCCATTAATGGAAGCAGTTCTTGTTAAATGAATGGCCCCCAAGTCCTCTGAGTGAAATTAAAAATTTTAATTATATACCATGATTTTGGAGGAAGAAGCTTCTCCTAGGAGATGGGTGAAAAGGGAATCAGTCAATTACCCAACATTTTCTGAGTGCTAATTTGGACAGCTATGGCAGGAGAGAGTAAGTGGGAATATAGAGCAGAATTATATACATTATATGTATTGGAATGGGACAAGATAGATTATGATCATGGTAGAGTTCCTCACAAAGGAGGCCGCGAGGGACTTAGACCCATATAGGTCCATTGTGCCAACCACCCTTCTAGAGAAATCACCCATAAAGGCCAGTCGCCTTGCTGAAGGCCAATAGGTCCCCTATGGGGATCTCCACTCCAGGTATACCTATATAGGTATAGAATATATTCTGAGTCCTCATCACAGCGGGGAATACACATAGTGTGTGGGATGTGGATTCATCCACTTCTTCGCACCACCTACATCTGGGTGTATCTACGATTCCCAGGAGGTGTAGGTGCCTCAAATCACTTGGTAGTGCCCTGTAAGGAGTCCCACTACCATTCGTAATTGACCCCTGTTTAGTGACAGAAGTCTTTTGGCAAGGCCAGGCCTAGGTTCTCCTATATGTAGTTTTGCCTGTCTAAAACTTGGTATTGTTCCGCAATTGGACTGCGGCTGGATTGAGCCTTTGCCAGCTCATCAGCCATCTCATTTCGTTGGAATGGGGAAATCAATTATAATTCCTGAGAAGGAGGAGATGTGGGTGGAGAGAGGATAGTTTCATAACGAGATTGTTTCTGAAAGATGGAAGAGGTATATTTTCAGACCCAAAATAGCAGTCTGAAAAAACATTAAATTGTGTCACGAGGAATGCCTTTTGACATAATTTGTAGTTCTTTTTCTGTGGAATGGGAGAGTGGGTAGGTCATGTATAGAACAGAAAGCAAGGGCATGGGTGAAAACAAAGAAGCCTGTGTGCACACATGGGTGCATACTCTCACCACCAAAAGCATAAAAAAGGACTATGAAAGAAAGTAAGTATGTGGTATATTTAATAAGGATGAAATAATAAAAGCATATAAAGAGAACTAATGGAATGTGAAAAGGAAAGATTCAAAACAGGGCCATCTTTAAATGTTGATGAGATAAATAGAATTAAAGGCGAAAGGCAACGCTGTTAACAGTATTAAAAAGAATGGTTGAAAAGCTAAGTATATGCTGAAGAGACATAGGTATGTTAGATAGAAATACTCACTTCAAACTATGAACAAGGTATAGGTATTAAGTGATATATTTAAATGCCTTAAGTGCACTTGTTATGGTTATGGTATAACCATGGTTATACTCAAGACAACCATGCATATTACAAAAAAATGTATGCTCATCTGCATTGTGAAACTGAAGGTAGTTCATGAAATGCATGCGTTACATCTGCAGTGAAGAAAGGAAGTCTTATATCATCTGAGCAAAAACTCAAAGATAGGAAGAAAGTTAACCACATTAGTGGATCCTGATTGCTCCATAATAATGCTTCTCAAGGTCTTACAATCATGATCTTAGTTTATGTGATGCTATATAACCTTAGCCCTTTGAGCACTGAAGTACCCCTAGACTATGACAACTATAAAGTTTTACTATCCCATTTTCATTTTAGAAATGGCCCAGAATTAATTGGACTTTTCAAAATTTACTTTCGAGTTGTCAGATTGTTGAGGTGAATCATGCGATAACTTTCGTGTTCATACTAAAATAACGTCGAAGTAGCCGAGAGTTTAGATTTTGTAAAGCACATCGGTCGGTTAGCAATTGCTGGGTGAGCATGAGTGACAGTATAATTAATTGTCAGTGACTTCTCTCATACCGAGAAAATGTTAGAGAAGAAAATTATGAAATCGGGGCTAAATGCGTTCAACGTCGATTTTCACCCTCACCTTTACCGAATGAAAACAATTCTATTTCAATCGGACAATTTGCCTGGCTACTGACATTCCACGGCGTACGCTCCGTCGATTTGTATTTTTATATGCGTCTAAATTTGGAAAGTATAGCCTGAAAGCAACCAAAAGTGTGTCTTATGTGATGTTCGAACAACATATTAACTAAATGCTCAAAAAAGCTCAATACGCAGAAGAATAATATTAATTATCCCCTTCGATCAAATTGAAAGCGACGCCATCTTGGCTGTATTTGTTGTTATTGTCCTATGCTTACTGTCGTTATATCTTATTTCGTTTATAAAATTGCGTAATTACTATTATTATGTCGAAGTAAATTAAACGGAAGTTCTTCCGAATGCCAACAACCTTTCTTTAATTCGTAATTTTCATTTTAAGTCTCGAAGAACGAACTCTCTCGCCAATAGAGGAAGATTCAAATTCCCACCGTAGCGCTCACCATCCAGGGGGATGCAGCAGCTGAGATATAGCGGAAAGTTCGCTACCGCTCAATCGCTCAGTGAGCGCTACTCCCCCTGGATGCACCCAATGTGAACACCGTTTTGGCGGGACAACTGTTTGAAGTTCGATACACTTAAGCTCACATCTACCAAATGTTTTATCTGGGTACACAAAAACCTGCTGTCTTTTAAAAAAACAACGCTCTTCTAAAAATTGAAACTATATTTTTCCAACAGTTGGTTCGTTCAAATACCACCGAAAGTCACTGCACTGTCATAACACACGCAAAACTTTTCACGTTTATCAAATAGTTGAATGATGATCTGAATTATCGCTGGATCATTCCTAATGTCCCAATTTGTTAAAGACTGTATGTGCCTGAAACATGATAAATAGTCAAAATTGGCAGCAATTAAAAAAATCAACATGGAAGGCTGATGTAAACAATGACGAATCCGTAAATAATCAACGCAATCACTGGTCATAACAATCATTTAGGTACTCACCGTAACTTAACTGTCCATTAGAATTAAAATTAAGCTTCTACGATCACAAATTGCCAGAACACGTAAATATTGGAGGAGCTAGTTTTTTCTCACGTTACCGGCTTACCAACAGGACTGCCATTTTGATTTTCGAGATGGTCCAAGTCGATCTTGTTTGCAAGACATCGATTTGCAGTGCGCGCATATTATTCAAATTAATGCTAATAATTGACGGAATATTGTTTACTATTTATACCAATCCATTTATGCATATTTTATACGGCATAAATTTTCTGTGTGCTGTGTGGGAAAATTACACCCGACTTCAGTTTTCTACGAAAATCTTCCTATTTAAGTTGAGGGTGACCTTGTGGGAGGAATTTGGTCGGATAAAAAACTATTAGGTCTATTAAAACCACACTTTTACTTAACTGCGCTTAACTTTGGGAGTATTTTTCCTAAATGTAGGTGATATTACGAAACAAAATGGCGAACGCTATTTTCACGCCAAAATTCATTTTAAGTAGTAGATATTTGGCATGTTAAGTGTCTGTCAAGTGACTCATATTAAATCAAATGCTGATGCTTTTTAAAGGTAGATCTGAAAAAAAAATTGAAAATTCGTTTGCGACGCCAAAAATTACATTTCATTTTTCGTACGCGTGTCCGGAGCTCGAGACACGCGCCGGGAACTGGAAATGACGTGACGCGAGTAAGTTTTTTCAAGTCATAAAGAACATAACGCTTCTTAATAGCCTTTTTTAATATGTGCCCATTTCTATCAATCTTCACCGACTCTACACGTATAAAATCATGGGGATATAGATATATTAAGATCTGTAAGTGTACACGAAATCGCGTTCAAGGTTTCTCCTCTCAAGAGTAAACTTCTCATTCACACCCTCAAAGCCTTAAAATTCCTGTATTTTTCACATGAAACATTATTTTACGTTCCAGAGGGACACTATTAAGGACTTCTTTCCGTTTATTTGCCCCTTCGCCCCAGCAGTCCAAGCCTTGGACCCTACTAGGAGGTTTATGCAGAAAGGTACATTTTGGACACCGCGGAGCTTTTGTTTGTTCATCTAGAAAATCTACTCTAATCTTTCATTTTCCCTGCGTTACAATAAGCATATCCCTGATTTATACGTCACATTAGACTTTATTCATCTAGGAAAACTTTAGTTTCTACTTTACTTGAATTATGCACACAGGCAGGAAACAAATTATCGAAAAAAGCTTAATATTGAGGCACAACAAAATATATTCTGTTCGTCAAAACCCTTAACTTACATTATTTTTACCCATTCCCTGATGTTATGTTTGATTGAGAGAGTTGTAGTGAATGCAAAGCTTAGTAGAAGTGAATACTCTGCATTCATTTTAATTTGGTGGTGATATAATTATCTCCGTATCTCCGAAAAGATGGGAGTAATTGTGGATATGCTAATTTTGAAAAAAAGGAGAAGTACGTTTTATACATGGCTTTTTATAAAATTTTCAAGTTCAAGTAAGTCCCATATTACTGTAAAATGAAAGTGTAGAATGTGTTTCACCGTCAAAATTTTTCATTTTGAAATTGTTTCCCCATCCCATTCCACTGACATGTGTTTAATTTAAAAAAAGGACAATTTATAGTAAATCAAAAGATAATGTATGACAGTATGCAAGTTTCTTCTGCAGAAAAAGCTGATAATCAGGTAAGTCTTGGTTATAAAAATAACCTGAAAGTTCGCAGTTCTGGTCTAAATTGAGTGAGGGGGTTTGCCGGGATTTAGGGGGCCCGGACCACTCAGTTGCCCAGGGGCCCGAAAATCCTGTCACCGGGCCTGCCTGTAAGCACGCGTGTCTTGACACTTGAGTGCGTTGTTGAGTGGAATAAAGTAGGGACAATGTTTGTCCTTGACCGATGCTAACAACCGAGGCAATTGGGAAGATATGTGACATTGTAGCATTATATAAAAAATCCACCACTGAGTTTACTGATGATGAACTCGAAAATAGCTGTAGCCTCATCATGTGCAGAGCCAGATGGTGCAACGTAACCTACTTATTGCTCATTAGGTTCAGCCACAAGTGATATAGGTATGCTCTTCCCTAACAGTGCCTGTGGGTGTTTTTTTTCTCGTCAAGACGGCCATCAAAGTACAACCTTTGGTCGGATCATCATCCGTAGAACAGCGCTTGAAATATCGAGAAATTTTAAGTTTAGCACGCCGAATTTCGCTCTTGTCTATAACCAATGCAGACTTTATATCACTAGATTGCTCTTGAGATATAATTCCAGCTTTTAAAGCTGCGTGAAGCACAGTGATGTGATGTGATGTGTGCAGCAGCCCTCTCATGCTGTATCTCTGAGAAATTATGGCAGTCTCAGTTAAGTCCAATGTGACTTGGGACTTTCTTTCTCTTGGTTTGGTGAATGCCACATTCTTAGCACAACATTCCTCATGATTTTCCTGATCAGCTTGAGTATCCTCAAAGTTTTGACTGTCATTCAAAAATGACAATGGGAAAACTATTGATTCAGATGGTTCAAGTTTAAGCCTCTTATTTATATGATTACGTTCAGCCCTTTCTCACAATTTTTTGACACAGTTAAGTCAATAGATCCAATTCAGCCAATTCTTGGACCTCTCTGATCCACAAGAAACTGGTGCTCTAGAATAGGAACCTTTTTTTCCTTGGGACACACACATTTGGGAAAGTTGGCACATTTGCATAAGGCTATATCAAATAGTTTCGTTGCCTCCTCAGTAAAAGACTTCAACAAGTCATCCTTTGTTTTTTGAACTACCATTTTACTCATTAGGACTTTCTTTATCCTAATGTATTCATCATGGCATCGTGAGATGAGTTAAATTACTCTGGTTTGCGTAACTGCTGGAATAGACGCTTTTTTCCAAATGGCACATACCATGAAAGAAACTTGTCGGGCAATGGAAGAAAAGGGTGGCTCCTTGTTACTTCGTGAATCTATTCCAATTTGCCGCCGAACTTCTTGACAACAAAGTAGAATGTCCTTCTTTGTCGGGAGTTTAGTTTCATCAAAATCCTTGGGGTTTTCATTAAAAATCGGGCAAACGTTTGCACCACGAAGAACAAACTTCGAAAGAGACATGCTGCAGACTGAATGAAAATCTGCACAAAACCAGAGCACACAGGACGGATATGCAGTAAAATATTTGGAAATAAAGAGATGAGCGAATCAAATGTCACTTGTGACTAGAAGATAAGCACACCAGAACATCCACTAAAACAGGCACACTAAAGAAGCGAAATGAGTTGCAAGCGAACTGTAGTGATAAATGTGAATGGGTAAATCAAGAACTTCAATCGCTCAGCTCGTCTCATTATGCAAGGCTGACAGAGAAAAAATGGGGAGGGGCGATACTTGCAGCATGCAGGTGGATGATTCAGGGGTCGGTAAATGTTAAATGCAGTATTGTTGTGATCTGAAGACATTGTATGTTTCGCTACTGTTACGACCCACCAGGCGAAGGAAAAGACAGTAATGGAAAGAGCTACAAAACTATTACACTAAATTTACCATTTTTGCTGCCCTCTCTCTTTTTCACTTCATTTATTTCATGCTTAGAGTAAAATGAGGTGGTGTGTTGCGGGTCGCCTACCCCACAAAAGTTATTTCGGGGACACGATAAAAGGTCATTTTCTCGATAATTAAGAGCCATATATCTGAGGTATTTGATCTAAAATATCAATTAAATTCTGAAGTTACACCTCATTGCAAAAAATGAGTGATCGTTTAAACCAAATTTAAATTATTTACTATTTTTACATTTTTCATAGAAAATTTCGAAATTTTAAGGCAAAAATGCGAACAGAAGATATTAACCGATTTGGAAAAAATTCATATTTGTAATACCCATCCGGGTACGCAACTTTTACCGGGTATTACGATTCGCTCCTAGAAAAAAGTGGCAAAACGAGGCACCCTAGTGTGCACCTCTTCCCTTCCATCCTCCTTTGTTTCTTCTGGACTCAAAGTTTCTATATAATATTCTTATTTTTGTAAAGGCCCAGGTCCAGGCGGTAATTCGATGTTTACATGGTGTAAATTATATTAATGGTTCCGATGAAGATCAATAAAAATAAAACTAAGGCATTGGTATGAAGCATGAGAAAATAAGCCATGTTAAACTGGGAAAACAAAAAATTGAGGATGTGGAAGAGTTCTGTTACCTGGGAAGGCAAGTACCAGGGATGGAAGAAGTAAAATATAAATTACTAATTGAATTTCCCAAGCAAAAAGGCATTTTAACAAAAGATGATTCAGCTTACAGCTGCAAATATAAGCGGGGAAGTGAGGACACATTTCATTAGAACATACATCTGGAGCATTCTACTATATGGTAGCGAAGCGATAACAAGATGGTGATAACAACAGCAGAGAAGTCAAGACTAGAAGCATTTGAAATGTGGTGCTACCGAAGAATGAAGAAGAGAATATGTATCGATCGAGTGACAAATGAAGAAATCTTAAGAAGAGTGAGAGAAAAGTGATGTCCACTGAAAACCCTAAAAAGAAGAGGGGATAACTTAATCAGCCACATCTTAAAACACGATGGCGTGATGAAGACATCGTCGAGGGAAAAGTGAACGGGAAGAATGGAAAAGGTAGGCCTCGTATGAGGTATATCGAACAAGTTGTGAATGATGTAAAAGAGAGGAGTTATTTCAATATGAAGAGGTTGGCCAATAGAAGAATATAGTGGAGAGCTGCATCGCAAAACCAATCCTAGGATTGTTGACCCTTGATGATGAATGTTCCGATACTCACTTGGAGCCATAACACAATTTTGTTTCCGTCCCTTCATGAAAAATGTTTAAATTTCTTAATACAATTCGTATGTATTATGTTTTTCCCTCCCGTCGCATTTCAACGGGCACCTTCAGCAAGTATTATATTAGAAGTTGCTCCCACAAAAACATGCACAACTCAAGTTATCATTAAAACCAGAAACAACAAGCATGCATGACATAGGTTTACCAGACTTGACGGCACATGAGAGGCACAAGGCACCTTCATTTCTAAGGAAAAATGCTGCAAACAAACGCACAGTTTTGTACATTTAACAATGTTTTACTGGCTCTGCCAAACACACCTCATCCTGTGCCTCGCAGGCCCACGCCATCAAATAGTCAGTCATATGCAACTGTGCATCTAAAACCATGTAGCGAGAGAGAACTATGCTCTTATCTTGTTAAGATTGGGAAAAAAGAATCTGTAGATATTGAAGCTGTATCATGCAAATTGATAAAAGACTGTGGAGACCTTATCCTGGCCCCATTGTTGACCTTTATCGGACGAAAGGGAACTTGAGTTCCCGGCAAGGAGTGGGCGTCCCACTGGCCGAACCTTTGTTTCCACTTCATTTGAGTTATTTCTCACTCCTTCTATGATGATGTTTGGAGTGCGTAATAATGTCAGGACTCTCTCAACAAATGTCCCTTTTGACCTGCCCCCCTTTTTCTGGGCAGCATCCATAACAGTTTTCTTGGAACTCCCCTCCTCGCTCCACACCTCATCCTTTTGACATGCTGGCACTTCCCTATGAGTATCTCACAACGAACTTTTGGCCTTGGATTCCCCTCGCTCAACGCAAGCCCCGGCGCAAGCTGGCCCTTACTTATCTGACGAGGATGCAACAACAAGCTTAGGCCTTGGACTCCCCTCGCTGATGCTATCTCTTCTGGGCTCCGATTTTTTAGTCCCCCTGCTACTTCAATGGTGAACAGTTCCCCCTCAAAGTTGTACGAGTGTTATAAGCATCATATATTCAAGCTCTCCTCTGATTCTTTGGCTGGCTTTTTATTGGCTGATCCATTTATTTCGGAATGTATTACTTACATTTCATAATTGAAAATCTTCTTCACGAAGCAATCCTCACTTGAAAAAATATCTTTGTGTGCATTTTTCTATTTATTCGCTGCATTTTTATTAATTTACATTTACGATTATTTGGAGAGATAAAAGAAATGTCCATATGTAGACAAATACGCATGTGCCACCTGAAGAGAGGAACTTCTGTGATAGCCAGGGGAAAGCTCTGAACCTGGAGTCATAAAAGACTATACAACAAACATATTGGTTACGTTGATAAATCCGAAGGAATGGCTAATAGTTACTCCATTAGCAGAGGAACTTGGAAGCGGATGAAAAAGTTAATCTTTCACCTCCTTGATCTGACTATTCTAAATTTATGGATTGCCTTTGTTTCTGTAGGAAGCAAGATGCCGCATCGAGATTTTCGTAAGGTGCTCATGAGAAATCTTTTGGAGGCCGCAAGGGATGAAAATCAACCTACTTATTGTCTAGGCTGGCCTGCTGCGGCGTCAACAAGCATCGTTCACCTCGACACGAGAGATAATGAGCACAGAGAGGAAAGAAAGCCAGATGCCACTTATGCTCACTTCAAGGCAAAGAAAGTCGCACGGTTTTTCGATGCTCAAGGTGCAACGTAGGCCTACGTGTAGACAACTGTTTCAAATTATTTCACACAAAAACTAATTTAGAATAAAAATAACTTTTTGAAGACCATTTCCAAGAGTGAAATGCAAAGAAAATGTAATAAAAAATGAAATGTTTATATTTTGTATTGAAAAAATGTAATTTAAAGTGTAAATGTAATTTTTATATTTTAGCATCAGTAACATATATTAAGAGATAACTTTAATAATAATCGATAGAATTTCTTTATAAATGTTTTTGCTTTTCATAAATAACTCAAAAAATAGATGACATAGAGGCAAAAAAGTAAATGCCTGCAGAGCTGAATTTAAATGTCAAAAAAAGCTCTGTCCGGGAGACCATACAATGGGAATTTAAATGCCATCTTTTAAAGGTTAATGCTGGTGAACCAGTCCCTAGCTGAAGGAATCTATCCGGATGCCCTTAAGATGGCGTAGGTCATGCCCATCCTCAAGAACAAAGGTGATCGGAACAATTTAACTAATTACAGACCCATATCTATAATTCCCCAATTTGGTAAGATTCTTCAGTGTGTTTTCTGTAAAAGATTATTAGATTATCTTGAAAATCACAATGTGCTAGCTGATCACCAATTTGGTTTCCGCACGGGAAAGTCAACAAATCTTGCTCTTTTTGAAGCTGTAGATTATATAATTCAGGAGATAGACTCTAAGTGTAAGGTTATGGGTATTTTCTTTGACTTGAGCAAAGCATTTGATGCTGTTGAACACTGTAAGCTGATTTCAAAATGCGAGTTGTTGGGCATAAAGGGTGAGGTGTGAAGCTGGCTGAAGTCCTATCTTGTAAATAGATGCCAAAGGGGAGCCGAATAAAGGGATGGGAATATCTATCATCCCTCCACCCCTCTGGAGGTTAACAGAGGAGTACCTCAGGGCTCAGTACTTGGCCCTGTATTGTTTTTATTCATGATCTACCTAGGCAGCTGCGTATTAATGGCACTAATAAATGTATAATGTATGCAGACGATGTATCATGACATCTAATAGACACGCGATTTGATTGTATCTAGTGAGCAGTTGCTGAAATGTATGACTTCATGGTGTGCCGGCAATAATTTGGTTTTAAATATTGAAAAAACTCAAGCAATGGTTTTCTCTACTTCACGTACCATAATTAACATTAAGATTCTATTCAGAGAAATGGTAGTCATTTAAATACTGTTAACTATTTTGAATTCTTAGGACTTAGGACATATTGATAGTAATCTGAAATGGAATTTCCATGCTATGTTTTTAATTAAAAAGTTAAATTCTGTGTTCTACTTACTATCAGTCATAAGATATTCAGTAAGCCAAAACATTTTAATAATGTTAGGTATATTACGGATTATTTTATTCAAGAATTTCCTAAGGCATAGTGTTATGGAGACTGCCCTCTCACCTTCACAGTGTTTTGAAGGTACAAAAAAAGATGGTGAGAGTGATGTGCAACCAAAATTATTATGCCCACTGTCGACCTCTCATTAAAAATTAATACTGTTAACTGTTCCATGTGTTTATATTTATCATTGTGTAGTACATGTAAAACATAATAGTGCTGATTTTGAATTGAACAGTGGTGTCCACATGCATGATACTAGACAGTGTACTTACATGTTACGTCATTAAATTTATCAATTGCATCAAATGGCCCAAGGTCTATGAGTGTAAAATTATATAATAACTTACCAGAATGTATTAAAAAAGAAGAGAGGATTCCTGTATTTAAGAAAATGGTTCATCAAAATCTTATTGTTAAGTGTTTTCATAGTGTCAGAGAATACTTGACGCCGAATTTTTAAGGTTATCTTTTGGTAAATTCTGTACCATTTATTGTATTTGTATGACATGTCCTATACACTTGCCTGTATTACTAATGTGCATTGTGTCTTTCGGATGAATACAATATTACATATCTTGTTATGACAACAACAACCTTTGCCGATTGATTTTAATGATATCTTTCATGCACCGACTTCATATAGTGGTGGCATGTCAAACTACATATCCCAGTTCCATTCATAGCCTAGACACCCAATGATAGCAATTACAACTTCAACATTCTTCATAAAATATTCAGAAAGGCCAAACAATTTGCATATAAGACCGAGGGGTCATTTTTAGTTATAATTTTGGAATCAAGGTGCATCTTAAATAGCGACACATACACTAATTTGTGAGCTAATTTCTCAGTTCTAAGGCATGCATTTGTAACAAAACCACAACATGGCCATTTAAAGTAGAATTTAGGTTAAGAGAAACCTTTGAGATGAAAATCTTTGGTTCTAACTCCATGATTCTGATGAACTATTACAGGATTAACACATTCTACTTTTTTGTTGGCATCAACAATAGAAAACCTACTTCAAGTGAATAATGTTATTTGCCTGTTACATTAAACAATTATCGTTGGCAATTTCAAAGGGCATAATTTACAATTAAAGACAACAATCCTCTAGCAGGGTAAACTTAAAATGAAGATAAAGTAAAATGAATCAATTACATCTACATTATTATTCCTCTATTTTGGATATCACAGTTTTAACTGCACTGGTCAAGTAAAGGTGACTATGAAGATTCACACAACAAGGAAATACAGAGCCGTGGATTCTCCAAATGGTAATATGTGCAAAGAAGAATTTCAGAGAGCACTCACTATTCCATCTATGGGCACACACACACACTATGAGTAAGGGAAACCAGGCTGCACACCCAGCCTGGCTCTACTCACACATATAGTGAACAGAGAGAGAGAGATAGAGAGAGGGGGAGTGGGGGAAGTGCCTCCCGTCTCTCAGCAGAAGAGGACCTCCTCCCGCAAGCACCCACATTTGCGCGCGCACACCATTCGCGTTGGAGACACATTGGGGAGGAGAGAACACAGAGAGAGATTATAGCAGGCAGAGCACCATCAAGAGAGAAACACCACTTTGATAGAGCACCACTCAAAGCGCTCTCAACTAGACCTGGTTGGGCCTATGCTCACACCACAGACTCCTCTTCAATATGATACATTCACACTTATGAAAAATTTATTCACATGTTTATCTCCCTATTGGACAAGGAGCCAAACCAGATCATGAGGGCACTTTGTTATTTCAAATAGGATTGCTGGCTAGCTCCTCCATTAAGTGTTTATTTTAGCATATTTCAGGGACTCATAGGACACTGAAATGTAACAACAACATAGCCACATTGGGTACATTACAAAATTACTCAAAAATTTATTCTTCCTCAACGTATGGGTCACATCCAATGCTCCGTTCTCCAGAATGCACAAAAGTAAATTTGTCACACATTGCATAGATTCTGAGTAATTTCATTCTTGCTTAACACAGCAGAGCTCAGTTATGGAAGGATGAGGAAATTATGCAGATAGTATGTCAATGCTACAAAGTTAGTCATTAGTTGATGTAGGATAAAGGCTCCCACTGACAGTAAATAATATCATTACTGACGATTGAGTGCTCATAGTCACTACATTACGATATACAGAGACAAGGTGGTCATCCCATTCATGTCACTCCAAGCACCTTGGAAATATAACCATGAATAATAATAATAAAAATAATATTTATTGATCCTGATATTTTACAAGAGTAGAATGTGGGACAAGTCATAGAAAAAAGAAAAATGGCACAACACAAGGATAACACAACACAGGAATACAAAAATATATACATAGAAAGAGATTAAGGTCCAAAAGACTCTTTGAGAAAGTCTTTTACATTCTAGTAGACATTCTTTATCAGAAAGTCTTTAAGTTTTATTTTAAAATATGCTCTAGAAGTGGAGTTTTTAATAAGGATGGGTCGATTTCGATTCCACCGATTCTTAGCGGAATCGAAGCCTTCAAAGTCGATTCTGAAGAAATAAAAACCAACCAAAACGGTACGTGATTTCAAATTTCCCAGGTGAGCATGCGCTCATGCTCTCTAGTGGATCGTCCTGCAAACTGCAATGGAAGTTGTTTTTCCCATGTTTCTTTTCTTTTGTTTTTTATTGTCTGTGTTCCTTTTCCGCAGTGCGCGAAGGCATGGTGAAATACGTCCTCACCGAATTTTGTGGAGATATTCAGTGGATTTATTCTTACTGGTGGCAATTAACCTGTTAATTTTATTGTTATGTCTTCCCAAGTATGGAAATACTTTGCTATTGACGTCGGCAATGAAAATTAAATGTAACATTTGCAACAAACTTATTTCACACGGAGGAAAGAGTAAATCAACGACAAACCTCAACAAATACATTTCTGTGCAACACAATATCAAGTTCAATTTAAACAGTGCTATCCCCCAACAAAGTTCTCAACCTCCGACATCACCCTTGAGTGTCACCGTTGATCCACCCGTGAGCCCTACGACTAGCGATTCTCTTTCATCATCCATTGAGTTTCAGTGTAGTGAATCTTCCAATTTTCCATTTTCTTGGGAAAACCCATCTCCCAAAGCATATCCAAAATGTATACAGTTGGGTGATAAGCTGCGTCAACCGACACTGGGAGAATTTTGTGATAGAACAAGGAAATTCAAGTCAAATGATCCATGATCAGTGAAGATCAATAGATTGATCGTCGAGATGATCTGCTTAGACCTTCAACCATTTAGTATTGTTGAAAATGTGGGCTTTAAGAACCTTATACACCATATCGAACCATGATATGTGATGCCCTCCAGAAAAATCCTTGGTAACAAGTACCTAACGGAAATATACAGTGCTGTCGCGTCAATGGTAAGAGAAGACCTGGCCGAAGTCCAATACGTCGCAGTGACTACAGATATGTGGACTTCAATCAGTACGAATGACTACATGGCTCTGACTTGTCACTTCTTTAAAGAATCTGGAAATTCTCTGAAATTATATCACAGATGTTTAGAAGTTACTCCATTCCCAGAAGTTAGTCATACTGCACAGAACATTTTAAATTTCATTAGAGAGACATTACGTGGTTGGGGACTCACAGAAAAAAACGTTGCGGTGGTGAGAGATGGAGGCACAGACATCAAAACTGCTTTTAAGAATTTCGAGTTCAAGGATATTAGTTGTACTGCACATTTGCTTCAAAATGTTGTAAAAGATGGCTTCCTAGATAATGCTAAAATCAAAAACATCATTACTAAATGCAAGAAGATAGTAGGCGGCTTTAAACATTCATCAAAGCTTTCAAAGTTGTTGAGGCGCAATCAAAAACAACTTGGTCTGCCTGAACACCGGCTAATACAGAATGAGCCAACGTGTTGGAGCAGCACTCTGCATATGCTGAAAAGATTGGTCGAGCAGAAGAATGCCATAATTTTGATTTCACCTGATATAAAACTAAATGCTGAATTGAACGCTGTAGAATGGCGAGTCACTGAGGCTACTGTGCAACTTCTGGAAGTCTTTGATGCTGCAACCTTTCAATTAAGTAAATCCACATCAACTTCATCAGAGGTAAGCAACTGTACCAGTCTACTCAGGCAGCCAATGCATATTTTATAGTCTCTCCTTGCACAATTTACAACTCGGTTTAAAAAAATATAGTGTTTCCCCACAAGTTAGGAGAAGTTCAATGTATTGTTTCTTCAAGTGACCATAGATGTTTAGTGTAGAATAAAAAATAAAATATAAAAAATGTTTCAGATGACAAAAATCTAATAAATTAACGTCATTGAATGTTTTAAAAATATTAGAATATATTTTGCTTGACCAATATATTTATTAGCTCTTTTGCAATGTCCTAAACATGATTTTTTTTCTACGGATAATACCACTAGTGCAACTCATAAAGCACAATCTGGAAGCACCAGCACCCATGGGTTCAGGACTTCAAGGGCTGAAAAATGAACTTTTGTCATCGTTGAAAAGAAGATTTTCTGGAATTCAGAGTGATTATACATTGGCACAAGCTACCTTTCTAGATCCAAGGTTCAAGCAAATACCATTTACAAATGAACAAAGTTCGCAGAATGTCAAAGAGCTCATATTGTCAGTAATCAGTGAAGAAGATTCTAAAGTAGAACTGGATTCTGCGGCCCAAACATCCACTGTGTGCACTAGTTTAGGAATTTGGTCACAATATAAGAATCTTGTTACCTCTGCAGAGAATACTCCCCAGGAAACATCAGGTGAGGAAGAACTAAATAAGTACATTAGTGAGAGTACGTTGCACCCTGAAGCAAGCATGGAAGATATTGGGAGATACTGGCACAACAGCCGTTTTCTCAGACTGAAAAAAACTTGCTCTTAAGTATCTTTGCATACCCCCAGCTACAGTCTTCAGTGAAAGGTTTTTCAGCACTGCAGGGAATATTGTAGATGCCAAAAGAAATAGGTTGGATCCAGAGAGGGTCAAAATGATTTTGTTTTTTAATAAAAACTTGAACAATTGACTGCATGATCTGTGAATGTGGAAAAATGTCTGAATTTGAATTTATTTTGATGTACATCATAATGTGTAATGTCCACATGATTTTTCTTTTGTTAAATTGAAAGAATGTGCAATAATGCCTATAGTTACCAAAACTTCCAAATATCAGTTAAGTTATTCCTCATTGTGACCTTTATTCTTTAGTGCTTTGCTATTATGTTTTTCTGCTATAATTTTTGAAGTGAAAAAGCTAAATTACTATTTTAATGACTCTTATTTATTTTGAATTCTATAGAAGTCAATTAATATGGAAATTCCTTGTCATGTAATATGCATTCTTCGCCAAATTTTTTCAGAAGTAAAAAAATATTGTTTTAAGATTTGCATTAGTTTTATTAAGTTTTAAGATTTCAAAAAATATTCAAAACTTATAGCTCATTATATTTTATAGCTTGTCTATATATAATTTGTTGCTTATTGAAAGATTTAAATATTCAAACTTTGCAATAGAGTACCATTTCAGAATTGAGAATCGAAAACACAGGAATCGGGATCGGGTTTGGAATTGAAAAAAAAACTGGAATCGACCCATCCTTAGTTTTTAATGACAGAAGGTAAATGATTAAAAACCCTAATGGCCTCAAGGGAGAGACTCTTATTATATATAGACGCAGTGTGATGAAGCATGTCCACTCTCTGCTGAGTGTTATGCCCATGCATTTGAGCATTTGTAGCGAATTCACTCTTATTAAGTATATAAAATGTAAATACTTAGGTGGTAAATGTACAAGCTTGGCAGAGTTAAAATTTTTAACTCTTTAAAGTAAGGTTTACAGGATTTTCGTGCCTGTATTTTAACTAAGTATCTAATACCTCTCTTTTGCATTACAAAACCTTTTTAAAACCAGGAGAGGATCCTGAGAAAATAATGCCACAATTTAGATGTGGCTGGATGATCATTTGTTCGAGCATGTGAATATCTGTTCTAAAACACCAACGATGCCATCATACTGCCTACCAAGAAGACCTCTTCAATACAGCAAAAATAAAATGGAAGCCTGAGTAGCAGCTAGAGGGACATACAAGGAGAAACTCACCTTGAATAAAATGGCACAAGACCAAGTACATAATTTTGTTTCCTTACAATTGAAAGTGGAATAATTTGTGAAGCTTCTTGGTGATCCTAAAATGGGCTTTCAAGGTTGTGAGTAACACTAAACAGCCAGATATAATAGAAATCATTAATCTGCATATAATTCCTGAAGTGTGGTTTCCTTATGCAAATCATCCACGTACCAGTCTCATATTATTGTCACATCATCTTCCAGCTATCAGACAAGTGGGCCTCCAAGCCCCCGTAGGAATATCCCCGCACCTTGCTCAGAAGCACCTTTTGCTCATCGAGGGCTGCACTTCAGCTGGGAGTCCATTGGTTGGGAGTCTTACGCAAAGTGCAGCTTCATCCCGCATACCTTAGACTCCCTTATACCCAAATATTCTTAATGGTAGTGGACTGCCCTTAATAACAACAATGACAACTGGCGAGTGAGCGGATATTTTCAGGCTACAGAGTTTCAGGCATGGAATTCAAAATAACTGGAAAGTGGTGTGTCACAACGATAATGCAGAACGAGGGTGACTTGAAGGAGGAGGGAACTTCAAGCAGGAGAGACGACAGGGAAGGAGAATTAATGAGCCAAGTTCTGAAGGGAAAGCTTCTAGAGGGAACTCTCCTGGTGAGAGGTCATGCAAGGTGATTCAGCTCAATCTCCCTTTACACCCCACCCTGAAGGATTGCCACTTCCTTTCAACTCATCCCACTCCTCAATTCATTCTTCACCTATCCAAATTTGTCCTCGCAAAAAATGCTTTCTCTTAAGACAACAACTTTTAGCTCCAAACGAAAGGCACCACAATGGGAACTTGAACGTCTCCAGCGTATGCCAACCTTTTCATGGGCCACCCACAAGACACGTTTCAGCCAAACTTTCAAACCTTTCCTGTGGCTCCGTTTTATTGACGAAAACTTCCTCCTTTAGACACATTGCCAAAAACACCTTGACAAAGTCCTGACTGACTCTCCCATAATTTCAATTCTAATTCTTCTATTATCTTCCTTGACATTTGCCTTCAGAATAGTACTCCCATCCACAACCCAACCAATGGCATTAGCAACGCTTTATCAGTTGCCACCCTATCCACATGAATCCCTAACTCCCGCTCCATCAGAGGGTACCACATTTGTAACACCCTCGCTTTATGTGAATACCTCGACAATTTAAATTTTGCACTTTGTGAATGTGGCTATCCAGATTAACTCTTGAATGAGAAAATTATTCTGCTTATACCCCCACTAAACCCAAATATCAACACCAAATGCCCTTAACCTCTGTACTACTTCCATTCCAAAGGCCTAACTAAAGGGGATCTTCAAAAATCTCTTCCCTATTCCAAAAGATAACGAGACAAGCCATCCTCCCTCTTGCTGCAATGCCCCTCAGAATCAGTAAGCAACTTGCTAATCTTAGAGGTACCTTGGACTTCTAGGCCCGATTGCTCTCTGGTACACAATTGTTGTGGCTTTGATAATATTATTATGCAAGTCAGAAATCCTTGATCTAGCACCATTACAGAACACTTCATGCATACCTATGTTTGGCAAGAGCTAAAGGTGTCCAAGGTTGTTCCAGTCCAGAAGAATAAAGGTGATAAACACACTTTGAGTAATTATAGGCCATTATCCATAATTCCCCAGTTTGGAAAAGTATTTGAGTATGTCTATTGTAAAAGACTGATTGATTACCTAGAAAGCCAAAACCTTTTATCAGACAATAAATTTGGATTTCGAAGAGGGAGGTCAACTGAACAAGCCCTCTTTGATGCAATTAATTATAGAATGATTAATAAATAATTAAGAATTAATTAATAATTAAGAAATAAACTTAAAAAACAAAGTAATGGGGATATGCTTTGACTTAAGAAAAGCTTTTGATATGGTAGACCATAACATGCTACTGACAACATATGAGATGCTGGGCATAAGAGGTGTTGCTCTGAATTGGCTAAGGACATATTTAACAAATCGACAACAGAAGATTGTCTCCAATAAAGAAGGCAATATTTTTTACTCATCCTCAATACAAGTCACCAAAGGAGTGCCACAGGGGTCTGTGCTTGGCCCAGTACTCTTTTAATATTTATAAATGACCTACCCATGAATTTAATGTCTAAGCACAATAAATGTGTGGTATATGCCGATGATGTGAGTGTCATGAATTCCTGTAAGTTATTGAATAACCTATTTGACTCTGGTGAACTGGTGATTAAGGCAATGCATGATTGGTGTACCAGTAATGGCATGATCCTTAACAATGGCAAAACACAAATGATGATGTTTTCTCCACTACAAGTTGCGCTTGAAGATCTTGAATGCCAGAGTAATATATGTAATATCATGGTACTAAAAATTGAAATTTTGATCCTCATCTTAACTGGAACAAATATCGCCCAGGTATGTAAAAAAATTAATGTAGCCTACTATCAGATATCTGTGTTAAAATACACTGTCAGCGTAGATGTCATAAAAATGTTATATTATTATCTGTTCTATTCCGTAATTTCATATGGAATTGTAATATGGGGATCATCATCTTCATTAAACCAGGTATTTTAAATTAAAAAAAAATAAAAAATCACGTGTAAAGAGCACTATCATGCACACTGCCGACCTCTTTTAAAATACCTCGGAGTATCAACTGTACCCTGTTAAATACATCTACCATGCAGCTGTATATTCAATGAAAAACAAGAATGACTTTACACTGAATGATAGTAATCATTGTTACAATACCAGAAGATGTGAAGACATACATGTGATATCAACAAACTTGTCTATGGTGGCCAAAGGGCCAATATCAATGTGCATGAAATTGTTCAATAACCTACCTAATTGATGAGGGTAAGGAAACAATGCACTTCCACAAAATATAATTTATTCACTCACGGTCATGGTTTTGATGCTTAGCATCATCTTCAGATCTTCTTCATCCACCTGAAGACTATGCTAAGCATCGAAACCATGGTCGTGAGTGAATAAATTATATTTTGTGGAAGTGCATTGTTTCCTAACCCTCATCATGAAGGAATTCCACGTAGTCAAGCCAGACACCATCAACTTCAACCTACCTAAATGTTTAAAAAATGAACAAAGATTTCCATTGTTCAAGAAAATTTTATGTGCTTATCTGGTCAATAAGTGCTATTATAGAGTAAATGAATCTAAGTGTGTACCTAAAATTTGATGTATCTTTATTTTAAGATCCCATGTATTTCCAACCTCCCTTATGAAACTTCATTTATACGATAAACTCCATTGTGAAACATATTTCTCCGGTCCCATGACAGGAATTCATTTATACAACTTGCCGGGGGTAAGGAGTAAGTAACTCCAGGATGGGACACAGGTCAGAACATGCCCATGCACCACCGAGACCGTCATGCGTGGTGAAGGGCCACATCCTTCTCGGGGTGCCCCTGGTTTTTGCTGAACATGACGGATCTAGACCTGGTGGTCAATAAACAGCTCCCATCACCACGGTGCGTCTCTGTGCTAAGGGTGACCGCATCTGCGGGGCGGAGGGTAAGAAGTGGCTAACAGAGAAACTCCGGATACTGGGCGACCTCCGGTTTTATTCAGCCTTACCCATGCATGCGGGGCTCTGTTTGGGTGGACCCTTTATTTCCCTAGCTACTCGTGGGACTATTATGGACCTTAATCTTAACAAAACTTCTGTGGAGGATGCTGGACGAACTCCGACCAAGGATCTAGCAATCCAATTTCACAAATGGAGGAGGAAGCACTGATGGGGAGCCCAAGGGAACCCAACGGGAGCTCCTCCTCTACAACCCTAAGACTACCTTTGGGGGGCCCTTCTGGGAACCCCACTCTCCCTAGCCACCCCTCACACCCTTTGGGGGAAGAGGAGGGAGGAATTCTTTCCGACTCCTCAGAGTCTACTATTACAGAGGCACCAGGTTCACTCGTGGAGATGGAGTCGGACTCTGGGGCCTCCAACATTACTCTGGGTAGCATCTCATCAAAGATGCAAATGCTATCCACAGAGCCCAAGCTCAGCGGCGCAGCCAGGAGGAAGCTGCAGAAGCTCAGGGCTATAGGTGCAGCTGGGGTCTCTGCACATCCCCGTGCCAGGGGCAATGCCGGTGACAAAGTAACCGGCAAAGGTCCTCGGCGTGGTAGGGATGGCGCTATGACTCCAAGTTTAGCACCACAAAAAAGGGGACGGACTCCTGGAGAAACCCCCAGTAACGAGTCAAGGGACAATAAGAGGCCCAAAATTACACCTAAGCAAACTTATGCTCAGGTAACAAAGGACCTTAAAAAGATGGCCATAGTGCCAGTTGGATACCCGGAGGTGCTGGTAAATGAGGAGATGTATACCGACATCGATAGGCAGCTCGACAAACTCTGGGGTGAAATCCTGGAGGGTCAGGAGCACCCGAGGTACGAAGGCACCAGACTAATCAATGGAGCAGTGGAAATTGCCTGCGGCAATGAATTCTCTGCCACGTGGGTGACAGAGGCAGTCAATAAGATGGGACCCATTGGGGAGACCACCTTACAGGTTGTCGATGCTGACAACCTTATCAAAAGGAGGAGGATGATTATGTGGGTCCCAGGGCCCAACAAATTCGACATCAAAGTCGTCCTCAAAAGAATAAGGAAGGTCAACCCATGGCTTCATACTGACCTGTGGAGACCTTATGAAAGGAGCGAAGCTGCACATGGAACGAGGTTTATCATAGGGGTGGACGAACCATCTGCCAGCTTCACCTTGGGGCCAAATTTCAATGCCTACATAGGCATGAGGAAATTGGACATAACCTTTTTAGGTAAAGGGACGGGCTCTCTGAGAAGCCCTCCAAATCCTCCAAGGCTGATGAGGACAAAGAGGGAGAAGGAACTCATTAGGATGGCAGGTATTCACTGCCTCCAAGCCAACCTCCAACATAGTAAAGCTGCCTCAGGGGTCCTCCAGAGCATCCTACCAGAAGGTAAGATTAAGATAGCCCTGATTCAGGAACCCTGGGCCTTCCAGGGGAGAATCAGGGGATTAAGCATGACTATGGGTAAAACTTATTATTGTACCACAGTTGATACACCTACAACCTGTATATATGTCAATGGATTAAATGCCATGCAATTACCAGAATTCACCACCAGGGACCTGACAGCAATTATGCTGATGCTTGGAGGCGGTGGAAATAAGAGGAGGTTGGTCATCTGCTCCTCCTACCTCCCCTATGACGCACCAGACCCACTACCGAATGTTGAGCTGGAGAAACTGGTAAGTCACTGTAAAAGCAGGAAATGGGACCTCCTAGTCGGATGTGACTCCAACTCGCACCATGTTGTGTGGGGCAGTGGGGACATGAATGGCAGAGGTGAGGCCCTTCTAGAATATCTCATGGCAACTAAGCTGCACATTCTAAACAAAGGATCACAGCCTACTTTCTCTAATAGCGTGAGAGAGGAAGTGATAGATGTCACACTCTGCACTAACTCTGTGATGCAGAGCGTGGTCGAATGGAGGGTGTCGAAGGAGATTACTCTGTCTGATCACAGACACATCCTTTTCACCATTCAAGAAGCCAGTGATAGGCAAACAACATACCCAACCCAAGGAAAACTGACTGGGGACAGTATAGAGAGACGCTGTGAGAATTCCTGGATCAAGCACCTCAGTGTAAGTTTAGGAATGTGGATGAGATTGATGCCACTGCGAACTATCTTCAGGAGGGCATCATCACATCCTATGAAGCCAGCTGTCCCATCAGGACCAGTGGAACGGGGAGCAACCTTCCCTGGTGGGCCTCTGCAAGGAGACCAGAAAATTCTTCAATAAAGCAAAGAGAACTGCTCTAGCTTGAGCCTGGGACAACTTTAAGCTAGCCCAGCAGAAATACAAAGTGACCATTAAGTGCGAGAAAAGGGAATCTTGGAAAACCTTCTGTGGAACTATTGAATCAGCTCCACAACTTTCCAGATTCCATAAGATTATATCAAAAGACCCAGAGGCGGAGGTGGGAACTCTGTTGCTTCCCTCGGGAGACTACACATCTTCTGACAAGGAAGCATTGAAGCTATTGCTGGAGACCCACTTTCCAGGCTTCATGGAGACAGAGGAGATGCACGATTCATGGAGGACAACATTCATCCTGCACGGACGGAATGGAGATTGGCCTCCAGCATTGTAACGTATAATGCGACTAAGTGGGCTATAACAAGCTTTAGCCCATATAAATCTGCTGGAGAGGATGGGGTCTTTCTGGCACTACTTCAGGAAGGGCAGGAGATTCTGCTTCTCCCCACAGTCAGAATTTTTCACTCCTGCCTAGCATATGGTTATGTCCCAAAGATCTGGAGGACTACAAAAGTTGTCTTTATCCCCAAACCAGAGAAGACAGACTATACTAAAGTTGACTCCTTTCGCGGAATAAGCCTAATTTCTTCTTTCTGAAGGCATTAGAAAAGGTGGTGGATAGGTACATAAGAGATGGGCCCTTAAGAGACCATCCCCTACACCCGCACCAACATGCTTATCGGAAAGGAAAGTCTGTACAAATTGCACTTCACTATCTCACCTCTGTAGGATTGAAAAGGTGCTGGAACATGGTATGTATGGGATGGGAGTCTTCCTCGACATTGAGGGAGCCTTCAACAACACATCCTACGATCAAATCTGCATTGCTGCAAGAAGGCATGGCATCCACGACCACATAGTTAATTGGATCAGAAACATGCTGGAACAAAGAACCGTTACAGTCAACTTAAGGAACACCTCCATGAAGGTGTCTGTGATGCGAGAATGTCCTCAGGGTGGGGTCCTATCCCCACTCCTATGGAACCTAGTATTTGACACCCTCTTACAAAGCCTGTACAAAACAGGTGTATATACTCAGGGATACGCGGATGATGTAGTGATGCTGATCACCGGCAAATACCTTGAGACTGTTTCTGGACTTACACAGAAAGCCCTGGACAGAACAACGAGATGGTGTTCTGAAACAGGGCTGACGGTGAATCCTCAAAAAACAAAACTCATAATGCTTACCAATAAGAGAAAAAGGGAAGGTCTAAAACTTCCCCTATTGCAAGGAAGATGTTTACAACCTTCCTCATCAGTTAAATACCTTGGGGTTATTTTGGACTCCAAGCTTAACTGGGGAGAACATCTAGAGGCGAAAACAAAGAAAGCCTGTGCCTCTCTATGGTCCTGCCGGAAAGCTCTGGGAAAAACCTGGGGGCTAAAACCAAAAGCCATGTACTGACTATATACAGCAGTAGTAAAACCTAGCTTTCTACACTGCTCACTTGTCTGGTGGATAAGGACCCGGCAGAATGTTGCCAGGGACAAACTAAACCACTTACAGAGAATGGTCTGTATGGGCATTTCGGGGCAATGAAGACAACCCCAACCTTGGTAATCGAGATCCTCCTAAACCTCACTCCACTATATGTGGAAGTTGAGGTCCAGGCTAGGGCATCAGCATATCGTCTTAAAAGCCTGGGACAGTGGTACGACATGGGAAGTTCTTCCGGTCACAGAATTCTTTGGACGGAGCTCAGGAAGTTGAGCCCGATTTTTGAAATGGGCTCTGACACAATGATTTCGACGTTCAACCAATCATCCCTCCTCTTCAAAATCCACTTCCCAACTAGAGAGGAGTGGGCAGAGAAAGGAGGGGAAGGACTATAGTGGGGGAGTTAGTGAGAGGTACCTTGCATTTTGTGATTAAAGAATGCCACTTTGCACACGTGTTCCTGGGACCACATAGGACCATTTAAGATGTGTAGCCACTGCCGGCAACAGTGCAGGGACCGTGTATTGCGGGTTGCATATCTCACCGGCGAAGTACTGTTTTTTGGTCATACACGACTATGTTGCGTGATTTGCACGCAGAAAGGATGGTTTCCGCGTATATGACGAATATGAGTGCACAAATTAAGCTAATGATAAGACAATTTCCACGTGACAGTCGAAAAGCAGTTCTTAAGTATGCGAGTCCGCTGGCTGCATATTTTGCAGGTAGATGCCTAACTCTCGTGCTACTTACTGTATCTTCTGGTGCCGATTCCCGCGGCAAACCTAAAAAAAGAAAAAAATTTTACGTGCCATATCAAATATTGAGTGCTGTACCCTCACAGAAAAAAACCTAACCTGCTTCTCTAGGCAGTCTGTGCTACATAAGAGTGATAGCTGTTCCATGGAAAGCAGTTTGCGCTGTGGCCGATGACGGATTGTGGTCGACATTATTGACAGCCGCAGTTGTGAATAGGCCTTTCTTGATTTTTGGGGGACGGACCACACCATCCCGACGGTAAGTCGCGCACACCTCATTAGCTCTTTCAGTATTGATAGACTGCAGTCGGTGATAGGAAATGCCCATACCTAGCCCATACGTGCCGTCGATAAGTCCCTTCTTGCGAGTTTCTGCATAATGTTTCGTCGCTAGGTAAACAGGGGTAGCAGTCTCTTGGCTTCTGTTGTATCGCTTTGCCTCGCCCCTCTTGACAGAATGGTAGAATATGAGCTCTGCTATACGCTTTGCCTCATCGTGATCACTGTGGGCAGACTTTGATGCCGAGGAAGGGCCGTTGATAATCTTTCTCAGCAAAGCTATGAGAGACGCAGGTACACTGCCGTTGCAGCTACCGTCTTCAGTATTCCCGCCAAACATGTGAGATCTCACTATCTTCGCAGCTTCACCCAAAGGGGCACCGTCTGAATCAAAATCTCGGGCAGCCATAGAACGCACTGCAAATTCGACATTTTCCCTGAAAGTTATGAGACTTTCCAATCCTTTCCGGTCGCAAGATTGTAGGTAAGGACATTCCTCCAATAATTTGTCCTTAAGTCACGTTGAATGTACGTCGTAGTTATACCCGAGCTCTTTCATAGCACCTGCCTGTAGCTTCGCAAGATCTGCCATGCTGAAGACTGCATTATCTCCGGCCGTTTCGCGAGTTTCGTTGATGTAAGCCACGAGACCCGCGAAAGCGATGCTGCAAATCTGGCGCCGTGAGTTGTTAGCACTTGAATCATTCTTTTCACTGGCTCTTCTCCTGTTTTTGTACTCAGTGAGACATTTATGTTGGTATTGTGCCTCTAATGATATTAAGTCACAGCGTTCAGAAATGTTTGCTAAAATCTTCGAATCTTTGAGTGCAAGGGCACAGTCAGTAATAATTTGACAGCACGGTTTCATCCTCACGTTACTCAGGTTATTTAATCTGGAGCCCGGCAAATCACAAAAGAGGCAGGTTCCTTGCTTGTACTCGGTAGAGTGGCACCTTCGAGTTTTGACTGGTGACGCATGCGAAGGACCTGCCTCTTGTCTCCTCTTGTTAGCTCTCTCCTGAGCTCTCTGAAGCTTTGTGCTGTTGCACTCTAAGTAACATGATTTGTAACACGATGCCTTGTTTTCAATCATAGTTTTCTTTAAACCCGCGTCGCTGTTCAGGGAAGGTATGTCCAGGTCAAAAGGAAGTTCACCGATCTCGTAGAAAGCAAGTAGATTTTTCGCTAGTGAATCATAACCTTCATCTAATGTGGACCGTGTATTTTTTGTAGGATTAATCAGCCTTTCATTTGTGTTGGTTTGACACAGAATGCAGCGTTCCCACTCGATGCCTGACATGATACAACTATGCAAATAACACCCAACCCCCTTCAAACTT
The DNA here is from genome assembly GCA_933228895.1 of Platycnemis pennipes. Classification (NCBI taxonomy): domain Eukaryota; kingdom Metazoa; phylum Arthropoda; class Insecta; order Odonata; family Platycnemididae; genus Platycnemis; species Platycnemis pennipes. The sequence continues at coordinate 137,020,844 of OW121853.1, read as the reverse complement.
AAAGTATCCTCCACCTTAAGCTAAAAGAAAAAAGAAGGCATGATTCGTAACTGTCACCATCAACAACTAATACGATCCAAACGCCACACTGAAAACCTCTGTGAATAGGAAGAATAACGATCGTTATTACTTACATGTACGAAGTAGAGATTCACAACACATACACAACACTATAGCGGAATATCCATACAAACACCTAACTTATAAACGCACACTACCGCACACGCTGAACTTACAGCTTATTGTCCGTCAACACCACTTTTCTCACTCAAAACACGACTGGACATATGTGACTTGCAACGGCGCTACTACAGCGCAAGCGTGCGGCAAGCCAGGCGTACGACATGGGCGCCAGTTCCTCTGAGTATTGTTACTGTGTCTTAAGTATATAAATTGCATACTTTGAGCAACAGAACACTTAATTTGTGCACTAATATTCGTCATATACGCGTCTTTATATACCATCATCATAGGATATATAAACCATCCTTTCTGCGTGCAAATCACGCAACATAGTCGTGTATGACCAAAAAACAGTACTTCGCCGGTGAGATATGCAACCCGCAATACACGGCCCCTGCACTGTTGCCGGCAGTGGCTACACATCTTAAATGGTCCTATGTGGTCCCAGGAACACGTGTGCAAAGTGGCATTCTTTAATCACAAAATGCAAGGTACCCCCTGAAATAGGACATTAACACCCCCACTACTATATAGGGGAGCCTATGTATGGTATACATATGGCTCCAGGAAAGAAGATAGAGAAGGTGCTGGTATGGTCCAGAACCAATTGTACCTATTGCTCCCTCAATGTGGAAAACGTAGATCCGAATGTGGGGCCTTGCTCGACATGCTCAGATCTGGTGGAAAACACCGAAGTTAAGACAGGCCAAACTTCACATAGAGGGACCTAAACCTGGTCTAGCTAAGAAATTACTCCTACTAAACAGGAGTCAATTACGTACGATAGTGGGACTGTTCACTGTACACTATCAAGTGATGAGACACCTCCATCTCCTGAAGATCACTGATTCAGCTAGATGCAGATGGTGTGAAGAAGAGGACGAATCAACCTCTCATCTCCTCTGCGAGTGCCCAGCCATAATGAGGACTCAGAACAGATATCTTGGCTCACCTTTCCTGGAACCCAATGAAATTAAAGGGATCCTCATAGGAGACCTCTTGGCTTTTAGCCGGGCGATCGGTCTCTATGGGTGATCATCTCCTGAATGGTGGTTAGCACAATGGACCAATAGGTGCCCCAGGGACTCTTAGAGTACCTCCGCCTACTTTTTAATCTAATCTAATCTATACAATTTGCCAGAGAGCTGCTGCGTGGAAAGATAGCATATATTGATTTTAGCCGATGACGATTATCAGTCTCATGCTTTCAATTATGCGTGCATTTGTTGGAAAATTATTATTAGGATAGTGGGCATAAATGATCACTGTAATTTTTGGTGAAGTATTCGTTGAACAAGTGTTTTCCCATTGCAAACAACGTTCATATAGGAACCCTGTTTTTTTAACGTTGCATCATCAGTTTAACCATTGGGTTGACATGCCATAATTAACTGTTATGATAGATCGGAAGATAAAAAAATATTGAGTATTAATACCTTAAATTCAACAATTTAGGTCGGAACATCAGTAAAATTCTGCTCATTCCATTCTCATTTGCCCACATTAAAATCAACGTCAATCAAACTATACATATCGTCATCATCAGCATGGATAGTTATAATTCCTGTGATTGTCAGGCATCAATTGTCATTTGTTAACTCGGCAAGGTGGGGCAAAAAATGTTATGATTTTGTGTTTGAGCATATCAATCATAAATAAATAATAAAATTTTAGGTATAAATGATAAAAAAGAAATTATGTTAGTTTTACATCATATAAAAAACAATTGAAATAATGGTTTTATTTAAAATCACTCCCGATGCAAACCAATCAGATCTTGTGGCTTATTTATGGTATCTTATGGTGTGGTGATCACGTTTCTTTGAGCTCTCGTGTGAATTAGTGGAATTGATGTGCTCTGCAAAAAGAAAGCATGGCACCGGGAGTGAAATGGAAGTTTCTTTCGTTGAGAGATAAAGTGGAAATCATTAATTTCGTAGAGAATAATCCCCATAGAAAGAAAACTGTCTTGGCTGAAGAACTCTCCTTGCCAGAATTGACCTTAAAGACTGTGCTTAGGAATAAGGATGTCATTTTATGAGCGGAACAAAGTTGTGGTAATGAGTCTGCTAAAAGTGCTTGCACACAGAGAAAGTTATTTTTTTAATTTCCATAAATGGTGTTTTTTATATGCATTCAGATTCCTTTCCTAGATGTTACAAGAATGCCTGTGGGAAAATTGTTGGTAATTGTTTTGATTTCAGCCCAGCCTCCATTTAGGGAGTTTGATTAAAAAGTTTTATCATAAAAATTATTAGATAGGTAAGTCTTGCTGAAATCTTGTAAATGAGTTTACATTAATGGTCTTCACATGACAAATAATCAGGGTTAATTTATTGTTTTTAATTTAAAAATGGCTGAATGAAAAATGATGTTTTACACCACATGCTAGCTCATTGAATAGAATCTCAAAGCTAATATCAGATATCTGCACATATCAAGTGATTTGTATTTTTGAAGAAAATTAGTTAGCACAGGAAAAAATTATCTTTTTATCAAAGCAGATCTTTATAAAGAAATAAAGCTGTTGATTTTAGAAGATAAACTGACAGTAAGCATAATAGTTAACGTGCACATAGATGTGAAATCCATAATCATCCCTTTGCTGGAATGTTAGAAAAGTGTGACTTAGGACATCTAGAATTCTTTTTTAGATTTTCATGCTTTTCTATTACATGCTTATTTCAATATTAATATGAATGACTTTCATTGAGGTTCTCACTCCTTCAATCTCCAATCTTGGTCTCTATCCTGGTCACAAAAGGAGTTGCCTGAAAACAGTTGTTCATGAGCAAAATGTTTTCAAAAATTGGTTGCTCTTCACTACTTTATCATCACAAAATTTCCCAACTGTGAACTGAAACTTCAGCCCTGAGGCTAAGTGCCAGGAATGCTAACAATTAGACCACGAAATTCAACCTTGGAGACATTGCTCAGGAATGCAAATTTATGTTTCTTTTTTGGTAACATGACCATTTCTGGTGTTGCCTGTCAGTAAATTAGAGTATTAGGTTTCCTTTTCCTGCCTCCAAATGAGTAGTTGCAGCCAGGAAGCAAACAGACCAAATTGGTCAGCTGGAAGGGGTTTCACGCTCCCTTGCCATAAAACCTCAGTTGTGAAACTTTTGTTGAAGTTTCACAACTGTATAAGTTGAAACTTCCTCACTTATGAAACTTTTTTTGGTGGTCCGCTGATAGTTTCATAAGTGAGGTTCTACTACTCTGTATATAGCAGTCCTGATTTATTTTTGTAAGATATTTTTCTATCGATTTTTCAACAAACCCAACCAACCATTGGACATTGTCAAATCCATAATTCCCTAACTTTAGACATTATGCAATGCCTTCGCTCTTATGACGACACCATTCACGGCAATATTTGACGATGTAGAACTTAAAAACCACTTTTTAACAGCAGATATTCCACAGAGAGAAAAAAAACATTCACCTTGACCAGGACTCGAACCCAGATCCCCTGATTTCAGGCCAGGTGCTCTATACCAGCAGAGCTATACCAAGGCTTAAGATTAGGGTTGGGGCATGGATTCAAAGATTCATTCGAACCCTATCGAATCCATGGATTCGAGATTCGTTCAAATCCGTGGTTAAAAGATTCGATCGAATCAATGGATCAAATGTTTGAATACCAGTCGTGTGGATTCTATGCACCAGTGGCAGAGAACTACAGTAAGCCCTCCACTTAAGTGTATCCGAGTTACAAGGATGCAGAGTTACGCCTACGATATTCATTTACGCCTATGACATGCTGCGTGGTGCAAAATGACCACAGTTGTCGACACACCCTATAAATCCAAATCTACCTACCTAACTACCGACGACATGCTCGCGTTTCTCTGCATTTCTGTTGCCGTGACAGATTCAACCGCGTGATGACCCGCGACTTTTTGCCAAGCACACAAGAGTTGATGCCAAACTACAGGTGTTGAGAACGCCAACTCTAATTTAAGACATTACATAGTTTGATAGTTGATATTTGATCATCGTGATGGTGAGAAAGTCTGATGTGATCAGGAATCAACGTCTTTTTCGGCATAGTTGGGACCTACCCGTGTAAGTCGATGCGTAGTCAATTATCTACTCCATAGACGATGCCTCTTGTCCATTGCAGCAAACAAAGAAGTAGAAATCCGAGTGAGTCACAACACCACAACTTCAGACCTATCCATTTTCACCCATTAGTGGTGCTTTGACCCATTAGCGGTGCCACTTCCACGGTGGCAATCGGCGACGATATCAAAAAACGCCATCTTTTGAGAGGCTGTTAACTTTATACTTAGCATAATTTACATACATAAGTTACAAAGCCAAGAGTAACACAAATCCAATCTTTCTTTCATTGGATAGGGACCGTGCACTGGATATTAATCATCATCATTGGTCATCAATCCTCAGATTGGTTTGACGCAGCTCTCCACTGCATTCTTCGATCGGCCAACCTCTTCATACCAACGTAGTTCCTCTCTTTCACGTCCTTTACGACCTGCTCCATGTAACTCATACGAGGCCTGCCTCTTCCATTTTTCCTGTTCACTTTTCCCTCGACGATTGTCTTCATCAGGCCATCGTGTCTTAAGATATGGGCGATTAGGTTGTCCTGTCTTCTATTTATAGTTTTCAGTAGACATCTCTTTTCTCCCACTCTTCTTAGGACTTCTTCATTTGTCAGTCGGTCGATCCATTTAATCTTCAGCATTCTTCTGTAGCACCACATTTCGAATGCTTCCACCCTTTTCTTCTCTGCTGCTGTCATCGTCCAAACCTCACTGCCGTAAAGAAACATGCTCCAGATGTACATCCTGATGAACTGTTTCCTAACTTCTACGCTTGCATTTTCAGATGTAAGTAGGTTCTTCCTTTGGTAGAATGCCCTCTTTGTCTGAGCTATTCTATGGACTATTTCTATCAAGTACATAAATTACTTGATGATGGCTTAATGGATGAAGAAATCAAGGTAGATGAAAATGAACGGGGCCCCAAGATACTGAGAAGTGAATTTGACTAAGCTGTGAAAGACCAAGAAGAACATCAAGGCACCTAGAGTGGACAAAATAAATGGAGAAATCATCAAGGTACTTGAGGTCAAAGTAAAGAATTCCCTCTGTTGAAAAATGAACAGGGCTGCCACCAGCCTGTGACCCAAATAATTGTGACTTTAGTGACTTTTCTTTGGTGATATAGTGACTAAGTAGTGACCAACTAGCGACCAAAAACGACCAACAATTGACCTAAAAGTGACCAAAAATAGAGAATATTGGCCATCAAGCATGAATAAACATTTCCTACCTTCAGACTTAGGAGATGAGAGTAATAGGAGGAACAAAAACAGGACAACTTGGGTTAAATACATGTTTGTTGAGCATATTAACATAAACGATAGAGAAAAAATTAGTGATGGGACAAATCCAAAATTTGATCGAATCCGAATACTGTTTTTTTATCAAATCCAAATCTCGAATCGGAATCTTGAATCCTGATCCCAAATCTTCCTCAATTCTATTAAATTCAAATCTTCCTTTTATCTGTAAATTGTTCTGTAAATAATAAATGGTCATATAGTCCCCACTCACTGAAATTAAGGACATGTTCGAGGGCAAATATAAAGAATGGGTAATTTTAAAAGTAAATCAAAGTTTAATTTTTCTTAAATAAAATTGAAAATTCAATAAAAACAGGCGTTTGTTTAGAAAATGCACCATTTTCACATTGTCAGGATCTAATCGATTCCTTTTTTCATCAACCAAATTTCCAGCTGCAGCACTGAAGGCTCTTTCTGAAAAGGTTGCTGGAAGAATGCAGAGGAACTTTTTTGTTAGAATTTTCAAATTGGGGAATTTCAAAGAATTCATAGGTGGACAAGAATTATTAGTTTACAATATGATGATCAAACATTTCCTACCATGGTATTTGCGAAAAAACGAGTAATTACGGTAAGCCCTCGACTTAGGTGGATGCGAGTCACGTGGATCAGGAGGTACATCGTTGTCTCCGGATCATGGGGAATGTAGCCTACTCACGCTGCATTTACGTATTTTTTTCTTGCGATACCAGGGTAATGGGGGAAAATGGTCATATTTTTGTATTTTGCTTCTAGTTGCACGGAAAAAGTTTCATCTGATTTCGTGACCATAGTTACACAACCTCGCCTTGCCAATATTTACCGTCTCAGCATTCTATTCACAGAATGCTTCGATCGCTACGCCATGAAAATTTAAAATCTATGATCCGGATCTGATTTTACACTGTCTTTGGATCCGGATTCAGAACCGAATCAATTGAAAGATCGTGGATCTTTGGTTCCGACTATCCCTAATGATTACCCAAAACTTCTTTTTTTGCTGCAATATACAACAGGCATCATCTATGGAGTAGATAATTAACTATGTGTCGACTTATGCAGGAAGATAAAACTACGCCGAAAAAAGACTTTGATGCCTGATCACATCAGACTTTTTTCACCAGCACAATGATCAAATATCACCTATCGAATCTTAAACTAGAGTTGGCGTTGCAAACACCCGTAGTTTGGCATCAACTCTTGCGTGCTAGGCAATGAGTCGCAGGTCGTCACGAAGTTAAATCTGTCACGGCAACAGAAACTCTGAGAAACGCAAGCATGTCACCCATGGCCTAACTGAACATCCGCGTAACTCTGGATCTGTGTAACTCGGATCCGCGTAAGTCGAGGACTTACTGTAGTTCTCCGCCACTGGTACATAGAATCCGAACGACTGGTATTCAAATCTTTTAACCATGGATTTGATCGAATCTCGAATCCAAGGATTCGACCGAATCTTCGAATCCCTGCCCCAACCCGAGAAAAAATACAAACTTTCATTTTCGAAAATAAAATAAAATTAAATGAAACATTGCATAAAAAAATTCTTTTTCAAAAGCAAAGACAGCCTTGCATGAGGAAGGAACTACTCAACATTACGGATTGTTCTTCCATGTTTTCTTTTGCTCGAATTTCAATTCTGATATGAGGTCAGATTTTATTTTTAGTATAGTTTTTTCAACAGCAGTGGCGTGCTTATGAGAAGCTGCTGTATCTCTGTGAATGGCAGCCATGCCTTCAAACATCAGTTGGGCAAGGGCGATATCATCTTCAAGGTTTCTTCTTAGCAATGGCATATTGGCTTCATCAAATGGTGCATATTGGCTTCATCAAATGGTGTATATTGGCTTCATCAAATGGTGTATATTGGCTTCATCAAATAGTCTGTTCGCCCTAGCAGATGCACGCTCCTCTTCCTCCCACAATCCTCTTTTTACACAATAGAGTTGAGCACCCTTAATCCAGGAATCCCTAATCCGGGAACACCCATAATCCGGCAATTTTTCCACGACCAACTACCCGGTACTTTGTGGAAAATGACGAAACATTTTTAACCGAAAAATTGCTTCATAACCTGCCGAGATACATATTACCCCATACTTAACGTTAGTTTTCCCATTTCGAGAATCAGAATAATCACTAAAATTCGTTTTTCGTTTCCATCTAACGATTTCGTGTACAAAATTGCGATTTCAGTTCCGAGTAAACGCCCCCATTTAAACATATTAATATCTGGTACTTCGTGTACACTGGAATTATTCTGCAACTTGAAGTAAACATAAAATTTGAAGACATCGCCGAGACGGACTACGACTAATTTACAAATCCACCACTTTCATTGGCGCGCGCATTTTTGATTGACCACTAGACGTAATTTGATAAAATCACTTGTTATCTGCTTATGTTTCTCCCAAATCATGTCTCATCTCTACAGTTGTGGCAACAGCAGAGGAGTGAGGCATCAGTACAATACGTTATCGAACACAGAAAAAGTGCAAGTTGTGAAAAAGCTTGACGCAGTTGCATCAGTAAAGCGTTTGTCTGAATAACGTAAATGAATTTTACAAAGTGAATTCATTTACGTTACCAATATGTGGTTCCACAAAGTCAAGTCTAGCAATTTCTTATACGTTTGTATTAAACCTACTGCATCAGATCTCCAACAATATAACACATAAAGAAGCTGAAAGAGAAAATCCGCAAAATTTTACTGTTTAAGTGACCCTCAAGAAATGGATGACAGAGAGAAAAACTATGAAAGAAGATTTAAGTGCTGATTTAGATCGCGTTTAGATAGTTTCGATTGCGTCGAAGTAAAGGGCTTAGTTAGTATTTCTGGCCAAATGCTAATGGAGCAGGATAAACTATTTCAGAAATAGATGTGATCAATCTAAAAGATGTGATGTGGGAAATTTCACGTGCATGCAATAGCATTCACAGTCAGTTCTAAAACACTCGTGGTTTAAATTGTGGCCTGATTTAAGGTTTGATGTGGATGAAATAAGTGGGGATTTAAAAAAAATTCATGTTTCTGAAGATAAAAATATGATGATGGAGTTTTCAAAAAATCATCCATAACACTAAACTACAAGAAATGGAATTGGTAAATTTAGACAAAAGGATAAGTTAGCGGCTACGATACTCTCATCACACAACATCTCATAGATGATGAAATCATTGAAACGATAAACCCGAGTGGAGTGGAAGATGATGAGCCTGAAATTGAAAGGAAGACCACTATTGATGATGGTCTTTAAAGATTCATCCAGTCCGGTTGCCCGCAACGTAGTGATGGGCGGCAGTACACACGACACCCATGCGTTGGCATCGTGCTGAATCAGCTGATAACAAATCAAGTACGGTAGGAAATTATGTTACGCAAAGTACAGCATAAGAAATATAAAATTTTATGTATCCTTTTCCAATAATAATATGAAACTTTTACATGTGCAGTAATAAGCACAATGCTTAGATTCCATTATGTTCACTCACAGCGCAACTTCGATACTTACAAATAATAACATTGTGAATTAAGAAACCAATTCTTTCTGATTATTCTTAGTGACCCTCTTTAAAATGTAAATGGCAAACGAATATATTTTGTTATAAATAATTGAATCATTTCAATGAAATCAGACGTCAAAAATAGACCAGTTGCCATGCATGACCCATAGTCCGGCAAAATCCCTAATCCGGCATCGCTTCGGTCCCGACTGTGCCGGATTAAAGATGCTCAACTGTATTGTTTTCTCCATCTGTTCTGCTCTTCTCAACTTCCAGTCTTTCCACATCTTCATTCTTCTTTCGGACTTCCTCTTCTTTTTTCTTCCTCTCTTCTTCCAAGTAAGCTCTGTAATTTTGATTAGCACAGCGTGCACTTGCAAGCAGATCTCTGGTAATAGTTAATAGAAACGGCTTTTTGCCAAACTTGTGCGGCACACTCATGTGACTACCATGTACATGGTAAGAGTGCGTTCAGACATAGCAGTTCTGTCATATGTTATAATCCTCCCTGCCTTTGAGAAGTCCCTCATGACATCAGCCTGTCCCTGAGAGAGAGAGACAGCTTTCACCAACCCCGAGACAGCAGGGTTCTTTAAGTCACCAGAAGCAGTGCGAGCAGATAAAAACTGGACCCAATACTGATCAATACGGTCATTTCTAGAGTCATCTTCATCCTTCTCCAGCTGCAAGAGCTTCCACACATCAACTAGTCAGTCTGCTCGGCAATCGGCCATGGCATATCACTTCAGCCACCCTCACCATGTCCCCTACGCTGTTCTCTCTGAAGTTCTCTCTCCTCTGGATGCAGACGCCCACAGCCCTTCAAGAAAGAATCCGTACATTTGAAGGAACTTTTTTCCAGGATATGCTTGCATGCTTCCACATAGTGCTTGAGAGCATGGTCAAGGAGTAATAGTTTCTCCTTTTCACTGATCTTTGATTGGTTCAGGGCCACGCGAATGTCTTCCCCCACAAGGTCATCAGCAGCTGGAAGAAGATTCTCAGGTTTGAAGACTTCTCCTAAGTCCAAAGATTTCTTGCAAGCTCTACCAATCAGAATTTTGATTAGTGTGGACAGCCTGGAGTGCAGCAGGTGAACTAGTGGCTCCTCCCACTGGAAGAAACCAGTGAAGCGTGCAAACGTGTGCACTGGACACAATGAACATCAATTCAGCTTTCATGGTGGGCTTCTGTAGGTCTATATATTAACCTATATTTAGAGGTCCATGAAAGTGGTTTTATTTTTTGCTACAATTCGTTTTAAAACTATGTGATTTCGGTGTTATAGAAAATCTTGGCGGTGTTATTATAATGTTACAATTTTTGTGCATTTCTAGGCGTTTTATTATTTTTGGTACACATTTTGCGAATGCTTATACTTTTATTAAGCATTTTACATAAAAAGAAGGGCAGTGAAAGAAGCACGCATAACTACACACAATCAGAATCAAAGAAACTTGAACTGGGGGTGTGTCGAAATGATTTTTTTTTGCATTGAAGCTCAGTGGAGAGCCGAATATCTGACGATCAACCACCAATAAGTAGCACCCCCTCTCCTACTATCTTTTCTGTTACTTCCCCCCTTGCCTCAACTGCTAGCGCTTCCGTTCCCAGCCAGCAGCTGTGTTTAAGTCTACAAAATTGTTACCTTAGGCCCACACTAAAGGCTATCCTGCAACAAGTTATCCAATTACGCTGTCTACTGCATCGCGGTGAGTCACCGAAATTACTGCTCGGCATTGACGCTTGCCGAGTGCATGAGCTTATATTTCCGCTCTTTCGCGGCCGTGTTCAGCACATTATTGATTCAGAATATCTAATTCTTCAGGAGAGAAAGCGCATCATTCTAGAGATTTCCAAGAATTTCAGGATTGATAAATGTGAATCGAAGAGAGAGGTGGTGATTAATTTAACGGCAAATTCCGGCGGAGACATCACTACATATTACGCGAATGAGATATGCGCGAGACAAAACAAGCCAATTTACCTTGGAATCGTAATGAGATAGAGCGAATGAACGTCAGCAGCGTTAAACAATGAAGGCTTAGGCTTTAATCGATTATGACTCTTTACATGTGATTTTTTCGCTAATTCACGTAAAAATCGCGAAAAAGGCGAAATTTCATTTTATTTTCCGATTTCACGGCATTTCGCGTTATTTCGCGATATCGCATCTCGCGAGTTTCACGGATCTCTTACCTATATTGTAGGTTATTAAATGTGCAATATGAAGGCACCGTTCCAAATGTCCTCGTAGAAATTTGAAGAAATGACTTGATATCTTTTTTCGATTAGGGACCCCTGTGCGTCGCATGCCTTGCACTCAAAACGCCCATCCGTGTGGGATGAGCATCATTAGTGTACGTGAATAAATTAAGTTTATTGTTCCGAAGCTTAGTGCACATACGGCACTCAGTGGTAGTTGATGAAGACGACAACAACACAACACTGAAATATCCTACCAATATAGCACTGAAAATTTCAACAAATACTTTGGAAGTCTCTCTTGGGGGCAGTGGCGGATCCAGGGGGGGGGGGGGGGGGGGAGGGGGGGCAACAGGGGGCAATTGCCCCCCCCCCCCCCCCCCCCCCCCCCCCCCCCCCCCCCCCCCCCCCCCCCCCCCGAGAAAAAAAAAAACAAAGAGATAGTCAATCAAGTATGTACTGAACATCTTCTTCAAGTTACTGAAAATCGTGAAAGGCTGAGACCTATTATTTAAACCATTATCTTGCTTGCACGTCAGAACATCCCTCTAAGTGGTCATAGGGATGACGGCCCCATTAATCCTGTGGCCTCAGCTGTAAACCAAGGTAATTTCAAAGCCCTGTTGAATTTCAGGGTAGATGCAGGTGGCAAAATACTTGAGGAACACCTAAAAAGTGCATCTTCCCGTGCTACCTATATTAGTAAAACTACTCAAAATGTATTGATAGAATGTTGTGGGGAAGAAATAAGGGAAGAAATCCAAAAACGAATTCATGAAGCTAAATATTGGTCAATATTGTTCGACGAAACACCTGATCTGTCTCGCAAGGAACAAATTGCCTTAATTATAAGGTATTTGTACAAAGAAACTATAAGGGAAGATTTCATTACATTCATTGATGCATACAAGTCTGCTGCAGATATGACTGATGTGCGATTGACAGAAAAGACGAAGCAAAACTTACTGGGAAGACTCATGGTAAAATAGTTTTAGAAAATGTGAAAGAACTGGGTTTACATTTGAGTTTCTGTGTAGGAATCGGTACAGATGGAGCATCTATTTTAACTTCAGAAGAAGTCGGTAGTATCACAGAGATCCAAAGAGAGGCGGTCAATGCAAAACGGCTACCATGCTACAACCATGCCTTGAACAATTCTCTTTCGAAGTCAACCAAAATCCAACCATCAAAAATGCTGTTGGAATAATAAAGGAAGTTATTTCGTTTTTCAATCAGTCATCCAAAAGAAATGCCATTATGAATTCATTCTTAGGAGGTCTTCTTTGTGAGACTCATTGTGGTCATTCTTTGTGAGACTCGATGGGTGGAAAGGCATGATGCTGTAATTTTATTTTACTTTGTCTTACCGGAAATAGTAGATGCCTTCACAGAAATAAGTAAATGGAAGGAGTTTGAATCGGCCAAAAAGGCTGCACTATACATTAAATCAGTGACTAACACAGATTTTATTTTTTCTTGTGTTTGATTGACATTTTGAAAAGAACGCTTCCTCTGAGTAAGTTACTGCAAATGCCAGCCGTAGACCTAAACAAGGCTTCTAATACTGCACAAGATACTCCGACATCTTTGAAGGACAGTAGAAAAAACTGCGATGAGTCCTTTACAGAGATATATTGTGAGGCAAAAACCACTGCCGAAAATCTGGGAGTGCAGCTAGTAATGCCAAGAATCGTGAAGAAGCAACGTCACAGAGAAAGCCATGACGCTGACACAATTGTAGACTACTACAGAAGATCCATGTACAAACCACTTCTGGACAATGTCATTGTTGATCTTCAGACACTGTTTTCCCAAGACACCTTAATGTGTTTTGATCTAAATATATTGCTGCCTGTATGCATTCTGAACTCCAACACCACTGCTGCAAATGAAAAGTAGATGCCAAAGATAGGCTTCAGAAAGTTGTTAGGAACTTCAAACATCTTCTATCTGTTCAATCTGAAGCTGTGATTGATGGGGAAATAAATATTTGGATAACAGTGGTTGAGAGAGAAAGAGGAAGGAAAGAAAATTCCGGTTACTGTAAGTGGTTGAAGAGCTGTGATGAAGATATATCACCGTAAGAAATTTATTGAAAATTCTTATCATACTGCCAATCAGTGTTGCAAGTGCTGAAATGTCATTTAGCAGCCTTAATCTTGTTAAATCATGGCTACGAACCCGAATAGTTGAGGAAAGATTGAATGGCTTATGCATTTTATTTATCGACAAAGATATTGATGTAAATGTTGATAAGGTGCTTGAACGTTACGCTAAAGGAGGAAAAAGAAGATTACAGTTACAAGTAATTATTTAGAATGCATGTAGTTTGTAAAAAAGTTGTAATTAAATTTCTGAATACTAATTATTTTGTGCTTATACTTATGAAATTGGGCATAGTTATAAATTATTGCTGTAGGATAGGTTTATTACTTATATCAGAACCTTTGTCCTAAGTTCTTATTAACTACAGAGTAGTCTCATAATCATGTTATTTTGCTTTTTAGTAAATATCACAAAGCATTAAGCTCAACTTTCCAAAATTCAAACTCTTTTACTGTCGATGACAATACATTTTTAAGTAGTTCAGAGTAGCGTAAAACAGTGTAGCAGTTTGGTCAATTAAATACAAGTAAGAGTAAGATTTTCCGGAATAAAATCAAAATGTCTCTGAACGAAGGTAAACCAAAGTTTTTTGCTGCCTAAGTCATAAGGCAATAGTCAAATAGTATAAAAATTTAAAATGTGAAAATATGCTGAAAACCAGAAAAACTTGCATGCAAATTCACCATTATTTTTTTCATATTTTTACAATTTTCTGGGTGAGAAATTCACCTAGTGTGTAACAGGCCTATCCCTCTTCCCCTGCGGCACTGAGAGTGCTCAATACGATACAATAGGGTCGCAGAGCTCTGTCGTGCAATCGCAGCAGAATTAAAATATGACCAACTGATATTTACGACAAAAAAGTGACTATTATTGACCTCTGCAGTAAAATAGTAAATTTAAGTGACCCTATTTTAAAAGAGTGACTAAAGGCAACAAAAGGTGACCTGGTAGCAGCCCTGTTAATAATCAAAGATAACAATGACAGTTGGACATTACCAGAGTACTCTCAGAAGAGTGAAATGATTGCAATTCCAAAGAAACCAAGGACAGAGAGTAAACCTACAGTTGGTAACACCACAGGTTAAACACCAAAGGGTTGGCATTACACCCAGCTAAACAATAGGCAGTGCACCAAGGTGAAAGAATAGATAAGAATATGGGAGCCGAGTGTGGTTAATTATGTGGGATACGAAAAACGATAGGCTAAGACTGAGAATCAAAGAGTGCAGAGACGTGTCCAGCAGATGGGGAATCAAAGGTGAGAGCGAGAGGAGAGGAGGGTGGAAGGGTGCAGCAGTAGGTATGGGTGCAGACGAGAAGAGGGAGACCAGATATGTACGTGAAGAAGGCGCACTCTCCAGCCCAGCTTCGCAAAGGGAGGTCCAGAGGCCAACCAGAACATCACCGCCGATAACCGTTACCAGATAAGTGCAAAAGGAACAGGGAAATTTCATATAAAATTGAAAGAACTTACTTTTGTCTTACTTACTCTTGTCATATTATCCAGGAATATTTCAATCTCTAAATATATATAATTTACGCAAATGCTGTAAATTGGGCCTAATAATTTCTTTTGAATGAATTAAAATTATATCTGTGCATGAATAAGATAAGCAGTGTTTTTTTATTAAATTGAAATGTCTTGCCTATGACTACCTGTATGTGTCGTAATTGAAATATTTTGTGTAAGGTAAGCATAACAATGGTAAGCGGCAGGAGGTAACCAGAGGGTTACAAGAGTAATATTGAGCATGGAACATTGAAACAAGGAACATTGAGCCTGGTGTCACACACATAAAAAATACTTATTAAGATAATTAGCAAAAGAATGGAAAGAGAGATTTAAGGGAAACTTTGGGAAAACCAATTCAGGAAAAACTCAGGAGCTAGGGAGGCAATACTCAACTTAAGGATACTGGCAGAGAAAATGATAAATGTTTACAAGCAATTCTACATGGCATTCATGGACTTGGAAAAGGCCTCTGACAACATCTAATGAAACAAGATGTTCAAAATACTGGAAGCAATTGGGATAGACTACAATAACAGAAGAATAATGTATAGCCTCTACAAGAACCAGGTCACCACAGTGGGAATGAAAGTTGGAAGGAAGATAGAAACCAAAATAAATAAAGGAATCAGACAAGGATGCAACCCCTCCCCAGCATAAGACCTGGAAGAAGCAATGAGAGGTATGTGATGGACGGATACAGGTTTTTTGTCGGAACCGGATCCTTGCCTGGATTTCGGATCTTGATCCGATCCGTTTCGGATCCTATATTCTGATACTCGATTGTGAATTTCATTCCTTTTCTAATCCTAGATTTTTAATAAATATATAAATACAGCAACAGTAGAGTTACCAAAAAACAAGTAAATTTATTGTAGAAAAAATCAACTTCCTATCATCTATTTGGATAATATTTTCCTGGATCAAGATTTACGGACGCAATAACTATATCTTATTACTTCTAATATAAAGATCACCTTCCTTATCATATACTAATCAAGCAAAGCCTGCACAACTATTCTTTAGAGTGCAGTTAAAAGAAACATTATAAGTTCATATTCATTAATAAAGGAATTATTTTCCAATTATTAATCAAATCCTTGAAATCTTTCAAATTCTTTTTTAGAAGGACAAAAAATTTTTAATGCAGACATGAGGCCAAATTGAAAAATAATTCCATTTATGGAATATCCGGGAATTCCGTTTTTAAGATGAAAAAATTATTATAGAAAATTTCAAGCTGGTAATATAGTAATTTTGCAATGTCTTATTAAAAATAACCTTTAAAATAATATTTGTGAGTTTTTCAAAGGAGAGGCTGTGTAACTTGGATCATGAAATGAGATGAGCCTTTCTTTCATGCTACTAGAAGCAAAATAAACAAATGTATGCATTGGCTTTTTTCTCCATTATTTGTGAGAAAAAAGGTTGAATGACATGCCAGGAGCTCTGAACTCAGGTAAGCTGACAAAAGCAGAGTGGGGTAGTGTACTGTCGATAATTAAGTTCGATTCTTATTGCTGTTTAAAATTTTTCTTTCAGCCAGTGAATCAAAAATTTTATCATCCTTCATTTCCAAACTTTGTGTGTGGATACTGACTTTTTTGTACTTCTATCGCTTAAACTTGATTTACAAATGCGTCACTCAAAAATACATTGTAAAGTTAACATAATGATTCCACGATTTAATTCTGCAATAAAAAAATTTTCCAATCATTTCACTAACGCCAAATTTTATTATTTTTTACAATTATAAATTAACATGAAATTTCTGATAATCTACTTTTTAACTGCCTACTTGCTTCACCCTAGGAATACAGCATAGCCTGTATTCCTAGGCAGTGTTACGGATCGAACTCACAATCGGCAGTACACTATCCCTCATTTTTAACGGCTACGCTATCATTGGGTCACGGGAATCTGGCGAATGTAGGCAACCCGCGTGACATTCGGCTTTATTGTTTTTCTCTCGCATTTGGAGAAAAAAGTCACGACGAGTATTTTTTATTTTGTATTTGTGGCTCGGAAAAAATCTTCTTCTCATTTCGTGACCAAGTTACACAACCTGTTCTTGTCAGTATCTACCATACGTACATTCTATTCGCGGGGCACATCGATCACTAAGCCGCGAAATTTTAAAATCTCCGATCCGGAATTGAATAGGTCTCTGGACACATATTCCAACAAAGGCATTTTCGTAGAGTTTAAACAAAAAAATTACTTGCTGCGAAAGCAGTTTTGACAGAAAGTATTTTATTTTTAAAATATAAGCATTTGAATCGCCACGAGCTGGTCCCTCGCAAAAACGTAATTCGCATCGCTGCCATCTTGAATGACGTCAGGTCCTGCAACAGCGGTCGCGGTGCGTATATTTCTATGCGAAGTTTGAAGCGTTTAGGAGATCACTATTGAAATGTCTTTCATGAACGCACTTTATTTTAATATGCCAAAGCGTTGTTCTAAATGTTGTCTTGTGCCAAAATATAATGACACCAACGGAAATGCCTCCCAACAATTATTTTTTTAATTACCCGAAACAGGATAATATGGGTGAAGAAAGAAGTGCAAGCGAAATGAAACTTTGTCTATGCGATCAAACGTGTGCATTTTTGAACGTTCACTCTGTCTATATTCATTTTACCAATTCTGGAAACTAAATTAAACTTAATTGTATCTTAATTGTGCAGAAACTAGGCCAAAAAAAAGCGCCGACAGTAGTAGTATTAATGCGATTGACATATGGGCTCAATATTATTCGGTAAAGTTTTTTCATTGATTGAAAAACTGCTAGGAAATTTAATGCATGCACAAATCAGTAATCAGAGTACGAGGGAAATGTGCTGGACATATGTCACGAAAAATCTTTTCCATATCAGGCAATATGCCATGTTTGAAAAAGTTCGCTAAGCAACTTTCAATTATGATTAAAAGACTGAACCCACTGAACCTATCGCTGCTTACTTTTCAAGATTAGATGTCCTAACTTTTATTAATCGCAAGCAGTAATTTTCACCGGTCAATTTCAATTTTCGAAGGTCAGCGTGAACGATGGATGCGTGAATGGCTACTTGTGCACATAAAAACAATTTATTAAACCAAAGTAGTTGTAGACGGGAATATTTATTTCTTTGCATTACCTTCACGATTTAACACATTAGATTCACGTTTCAACATACCGCGTCTGCGTCGAGATCAGCTAATATGCCAAATACACCAATATTACACCACACTACATTAGAATCTAGGATCACGATCGCACTTGCTTGCTGCGACACAGGTTGAATTTTGAAGTTCCTCGTTATATTCGGTAATCAAGGGTTTTTTAATCCCCCTTTGTCTCAATAGCCCAATATATATTTCCCCAAAAGGAAGTTCTTGGAAATCGTATCAAAACTCATAACTGCACCATAAGGTTATGCCACTACAAACAAAAGATTTTCACGTTCATTGTATTTTTTATTTAGGCCTTTAAGGCCTGGTTACACGATACATTAACACGTACGGGTTAATGTACATTTGCGTGAATGGTTTCTGCTCAACTTATTCGTTAGTGCATGAACCAAATAGAACAGGATCTATTTTCTGTTCACGCATTCATTCATTTGTACATTTTGGTGTGGTTACGCGGGGAATTTTCGCGTTCATGCATATACACATTAACTCGTACGGGTTAATGTATCGTGTAACCAGGCCTTAATCCGAATCCTTGAAAACATCCCAAATGATACATTAATGATATAATGTGCCTGAAAATAGAGAGATGTCGACACATATTGGAGCAGTAATTCAAAGTAAACAAATGGATAAAGTAGATGCCCATAATACATCTTATTTTTGTGGTCCCGAACTTGACGTACGCAATCCCTGCACGAAATGCTCACTATAGTCTATAGCGAAGACAAGTAGGTATACCTACTTGTCTTCGCCATCCATCAAAATATGTGCTTCCACAACATAATAGTTTATGCTCGGGGCATACACGAGCACGAACAACATTTTATCGAGCTTAACCTGCACATAGCCGATGGCATCATCGTCGTGTTCCTCACGAACGACCCTAACACCAAAACATTCATCATCGCCATATTATGAATATTACAAAATTCAAATGAACATTCATTTTCAAACATTGACATGCTTTTACCTCGCCATCTTAACTCTTTGGATTTCCGTTTGAATCATGTTTTCTTCGAAGATTGAACGAAGTTACATTTAAACACGGTGTTGATACGTATGAAAACATTGCTAATGTTGAGATTTTCGGAAGATTTCTTGCCTCAGCTTTGACAAACTCAGACTCCATACCTTCTAAAGAAATCATATATGTTCGCAGCCTTCCTTAACCACACCAAAGATATCTAAATCCGACAGCAAATGTTGAAAACAACGTCCACAGGTACAGTACGTTCCGCCGTTTTCCTCTCCGTTGCAGGAGCTGACGTCACTTTCAGCCGGCCAATCACAATACGTTTTAGAGTGGGCGTGTTTTCTGGGCATTTCTTTTGCTTATTTCTCGAAAAATACATTAAATAAATGCATAGTTTTCATCGCTAAGGTGTTTTAGTATAATTAACAATTTTTTAAGTAGCATTTCAAGGAGATTTAAAAAATTGTCCAGAGGTCTATTTTTCTGTCTTCGGATATGATTTACGAATTAAATGAATGACCCTTGGATCCGACCCGACTTTCCTTAATTTATCAATGGTACATTTGTAAATCTAATTTAAACAACTTAAGTATACAAAAGTGAATATTCAGATGTACTAGTTTGAAATTGAAGATGATAGCATTTTCGATGCAATGACTGAAAGAACAAATTAAACTGCGATAGGGATCGAACTTCGCACACTACACTAGCTCTCGTTGTCCGCCCCATCCCGGTGAATGTAGGCTACCCGCATGACATCCTACGTCTTTTTTTTCCCGCGAAACCAGGGAAATGGGGAAAAGTCATATTTCTTTATTTTGCTTCTAGTTGCACGGGAACATTTTCATCTAATTTCGTGACCTGAGTTACACATCCTCTTCTTGTCAATATCTACCGCACCTACATTCCATTCACGGGGTACTCCGATCGCTAAGCCGCGAAAATTTAAAATCTACGATCCGGATCCGATTTTACTCCGTGTCTTTGGATCCGAATCCGGAACTGAGTAAAATGAAAGATCCGCGGATCTTTGGAGAAAAAAGTCACGACGAGTATTTTTTATTTTGTATTTGTGGCTCGGAAAAAATCTTCTTCTCATTTCGTGACCAAGTTACACAACCTGTTCTTGTCAGTATTTTTAATACGATTCGGCCATCACTAGTATCAAAGGCATCAAAGTGAATGATGAAGAAATTCAAATGCTCCAGTTAGCTGATGACATCATAACTGTAGCAGAAAGGTGAGAGGAATAGCAAGCATCTATGTGGACCAAATACTTCAATAATATAATATGAGTACCAATAAGAATAAAACTAAAATCCTACTGTTCGGAAGAGATAAGCTGAGGGCAGATATCACAATTCGATAATTTCACCTACATCGCCAGTACTATAACTTGGGATGGAAGAAGCTCTACTAATGTGAAGTGAAGAGTAGTACAAGCTAAGGAGTTGTCCATGAAAAAGAGACAACTAATGTGCTATGGCTGCAAGCACTTCATCAAAACATTCACATGGAGCATGGCATTTTATGGATCAGAGACATGGAACATCGGAAAAGCAGACCAGCGAAGAACTGAAGCCTTCGAAACATGGTGCAGGACGAGAATGTTGAAGATTAAATGGGCAGATAAAGTGAGGAACGAAGAGGTGAACGGAAGAAGAGCGGATGAAGAAAGGGCAACGTGGAGAGCACGGCAAAGAAGAACCCTTACGGCAAAAAAGAACCAGATGGATCGGACATGCCTTGAGATAAAATTGTATATTACAGTAAAACCTCTACCTAGTGAACCTCTTCATATCGTAAACCTCCATTTTTCATAATGACTTGGAGGTCCTGCCAAAATTTGTACGCAATAATATGGAGAAACCTCTTCCTATCGTACCTCTATATTTTCAAAAACCTCCACACTTCGTACTGAGAATACACCCCCATGATGAGCCAACTACCTCCAACGAGTAAAATATTAGCGTATTCAGCTATTATGTTAGCAAAAATGATAGTAAAACTAACCTCTGGACTAAATAGAACTTGCAAACCGATGGAAACACCTCAGATGAACTCCTTCATACCCACGTACGAGATTACCATCTGATGCTACTAGAGGTGGGTCGAATCCACTTTTTCCTCGAATCCGAATCCCAAATCGAATCCAACTAAGATTTGAATCGACGCCGAATCTACCTTTCCGTTTATGAACATTGATATGACAGGCATGTTTCCTTTTCAAATAGTTATCATGCAAAGCAAAAGTGAATGCATGTGCAGTAAGTGTTTGTTATATCTGCAGTTTAATAAACAACAAAACACTACAAAAAATCTAAATCGAATCTGACCATATTATTAATATTTATTGCTTAAAAACCAAAACAAATTAACTCATTCAGGATACACTGATGTGTTTCCGACAAAATTATGCATTTTTCATTTTGTTCCAATTTACACATAGAACAAAAGAAATTTCATATGATCACTCAGTAGTTGAAGACTACATTTTTAAAAAATATTTTTTTCTTTAAGATAGTATACATTATTTACGTTTGACCTTCTTTAGCAGTAAAAAAAATTCTATATTATTTTAAAATATCGACCGTATTTACGCGTGTAAGCGGCGCTCCTTTATTCCCGAAACGCCGGAGAAAAAATGGGGGTGCGCGGCTTATACGAATCCTCCAGATTTCGTGTTAGCCGCGAACCATTTTTCCTCAGATTCCTGTTGTTTTCTCTCCTAAGTTTCGCATTCTGTCTAGTAGTAGTGGTATACTAGTCTTCGCAGCATGGTTTAGTAGTAAATCGTACATTGTAAAGTATTCTGAAATTTTGAAGTATGTAATTAAAAATAAAAATCCACGTTTAACAAAGTCTGAGCGTACAATGGTACTGGAAGAAACGCTAGATCAGAAACACCATTTGTCAAAGCAATAGATTTATCGTGTATAGATCGTAAGTAGGACAACACATTGTAGCACTGATATGTATTTAAATATACTGTAAGCTGCCGCTAGGAGTTTTATGTTTTTTCAAAATCGTAAGCGGAGTTTGTTTCGGTATCACGTATCTGTAGCAACATTTTTACGTACTAATAGATAGCTCCTTTTGCGTACACATTAAAGCTACATTGCAAAGACACAACAAAAAATTTGTTACGTGGTGGCAATAGTCGTATGCTCAGAGAATATACCTTCTTACTATCCGTGCTATCCGCTCCAAGCGTGAGAGTAGTAAATGCGTTCGAATCGATCATTTAGCATTTTAAAATAATTTGCTATTATCACCCTAAAATGAATTCTGATGTGAAATTTCGATAGTTTCCTGTGAGTATAAAGCTACATATTATAAATGATGCCGAAAAAATAGGAAATCAAGCTCCATGAAGGAAATATGGTGCATCTGAATCTAGCAGTGACGAAAACTAAGAATGAGAACTGTTATGATATGAATATTCATTAGAGATTTATGATTATAATTCCGGGAATGTGTTTTTCTTTAGTTTTATAAGAATTATAATTGTTATTACATTGAGCTTAGTTTTTTCCGTGTGTTCCCATGACTTTTCGGTGTTGTTAAATCGTCCCAGTCCACAGCTACTACACAGAGAGCAGACGAGATCACCGCTATCAGGTACGGATGGCGTTTGGCTTTTTTTTGTTGATATGCCAACGATTTCCGTAATAATAGAGTAATCACGGGTTGAAATTGTATATATTTTTGCAATTATTTCAGTTGGATGTTCTTTTGAACAAATGCTGTTTTTATAGCTGGATGATGTGATCGTATGAAACTGTGATTACTGTGAGATGCTACGAGAAACAGATGCACAGTAAAAGAGGCCGTGCATTGATGACGATCGTGGCGATAATAACACATAATTCAATCAATTAATGAGAAAGACGTACACGTAATTTAGGCACAGCATTTCTATTAAAGAACGTGCATTCATGTTATGACAAAATGATGCAGAGTCAAGGGAAAAATTTTTTTTTTTCGATAGAAATAATTTTTTCCTCACGAACCTGCCCGAAAATAGGGGTTCGAGGGATACATGAGGGCGCGGCTTACACGAGTAAATACGGTATGTTGGTAAACCCCGTATTAACACTAACAACTGCATTGTGCCTGCCATCTTACGGCAAATGGAGAGCTATCTCCGCCTACGAGTTCACGAGCGAAATTCCTCATGCATTTATCTACATCTAAATCACATTTTTATGATGAAAATTGCATCTTACGCTTTGATGCAGTAAAAATTGACGTGTTTAAGAGAGACAGTGAAAACGATGAATTATGTGGTTATGGCAATGAAGGTTACAGTAATATTCTTAAGAAAGCTTTAAAAAAGGTTTGATAAAATAAAATTGCTCTTTGGAATTCAAACTGGATTTGATCGAATCCAGCCAAAAATTTCGAATCCTTGAATCCAGTAAGATTCGGTGGATTTGGGGGGTTAGGTGGATTCGAGAACCCATCTCTAGACGCAACTATTATAACTGAATCCGAAGATTTGTTATATTTTACGGTTCAAATGATTTTTAAGGGGAATTTAGCCTATTCTGACTTCATTTTATTGTCAGTTCTCAATATAATCTTGATATTGTTGCGACAGTACCCTTACAGAATCATAATGCATTTATTTCCATGCTTGCACCTCACGGCAGTCGTCCGTTATTCCGGAGTATCTTCACCGTGAATTATAACTCCACCACTCTTAAACAATAATTGCTGTCTCCCCATATGCAACATCATTTGTGATTACAGTCACATTTTTGTAGTTGAACTCATCAATCGGTGAAATAGGCCTCACTTCTGAGTTGAAATTACCATTAAATAAATGGCCTATACATATTATGAATGTGCTTATCTATTTTTAAGTTCCTAATTGTCTATCAATGTTTAATTAAATAATTATCTATTAATTTTTTAATATTTGCCAGTAAAAATGCACACAAACTTAAATTACATAATAAATTTTAGGTCCACGATGGATATTACAAATCTTAAAAAGAAGAGGCAGCTGGAAACAACAGAAACTAAATTAGCAATTTTCCTAGCCATTGACAAATAAATAAATAAATAAATTTAATTAGCTCTAGGAGCATATCCTTTGGAGCCTTTGTAAGTACATGAACACTCAGACAGAAAAGGTACTACATTAAAATAAATCATAAAACAATCGGTATAATGAACTTATATAACGGTATAATGAAAACAAAGATACAATCATAAAACACTTGTATAGTGATAATGAACAGGTATAATGATAATGAACTGAAAAACAAAGATTACAAATTCTTATTTAAATTCATGTATCAAATTTCATCAATGACAAATGAAAACAAACATTTATTATGAGGATTTCCAAAATTACGCGATTATCTCTATTTTCAACTCTCAACTCTCTCACAACGATGAGGGGAAGCGAAAAATAGACATTGCTTAGACGTTTAGAATACCACCGTCCAACCTGATATCCATTTTAAAAAATGTTTAGAAACCGAAGAAGCAGGACATTAAGGGTTATAAATAAAAAATCTTGGGCTCACAAAAGTGAACAGTTAGATGAGCACATATTTGATTGGTTGATGGAAAGTAGAGCCAGAACTAATCCCATATCTGGATCTATTCTACAGTAAAGGCGAGAGAAGTAGCTGTGAACATGGGAATTGAAAAATTTCAAGAATCAAATGGATGGCTACAA
Organism: Platycnemis pennipes; assembly: GCA_933228895.1. Taxonomy (NCBI): domain Eukaryota; kingdom Metazoa; phylum Arthropoda; class Insecta; order Odonata; family Platycnemididae; genus Platycnemis; species Platycnemis pennipes. The sequence goes on along the minus strand of OW121853.1, from coordinate 136,996,135 downwards.
AAGTTTAAAGTGCGGTGTAATCTCAAAACATTGAAGATGTGTGTGGAATAACCTACCGTAAGTGATACAGTGGTAGAAGAGTGAAGAAAAAACTTTATAGATGATTTTAGTGGGGTATAAATCACGAGAATTTTTTCATGCTCATGAGGCAGGAGTTTTTTATTCTAACTTGCTTGCTGACAGAACCCTGCCATTTAGAAGCCAATCCTGCCATGGAGGGGGGGGGGGGGAAAGCGAAGAAAAATTCACAGTGCTTTTCTGAGTCAATTTCCATGGCTCTGAGATATTGAGAAATATATAAAGGCTTTCAAAATGCTCAAATATGGCAATGAGCAACCGGAAAGTAGTCCTCTTTATTGACCAGTGTACAGCACGTAAAATTGAGGGGATTGTGTTACGATATATCAAAATAAAGTATTTCTCTCCAAACACCACCACTAAATTGCAACCCCTTGATAAAGGAATATTTCCAATTTGAGGAGAAATTACTGGGTGGTGGGCATGTTGCAAACAGTTAATGAGAAAAATGATATAATAACTGCATTTGTGGAATATAATGCATGCCATGCACAGGCTGTCTTACAAGCACTTATTTAAAGTTGCAGGTTATTGAGAACTGATTTAAGAAGGCTGGATATATGGGGGACAGCAGCAAGGAAAAAAAATTATGTATGAGGATGTGCCAACAGAGTGGCAAGAAATAAATAAAATAACTCATGTTCAATCATAGTTTGATGACTTAATAAATGTTGACAATGCCTTTCTCATATACACTCCAAATTGAGGGGATGATGGCGGGAGAAGTTGGAGGGGAGTCACCAATAAACTTTAATATGGAAGACGCGGGTGATGGTGAGGAGTGAATGTCGGTGACAGTCAAGAAAGAGATGCAGGATGCTTTAGGTGGGATATTTTATGTATGGAACACTGTAGCAGTGAGAATCTATTATCATTAAATAAGGTATATCATTTCAAAAGAATTTGAAAGAAAATGAAAGAAACATAAATTAATTTTTTTTTCAGTGAAGAGCGCTTAAGTAAGTTTTAGTTCCCTTGTTTTTATTATTATCAACATTAAAACTATGAAAAATCATAACATTTAAATATACAAATATAGTAATTAAAGAGACAGCAGCACATATCATTGCCAAAAAGTTCCGTAATGCAGAATATAGGTGTCCATTTTACTGAAACCTCTTTCTAACAAACCTTCCATTTCGATATAAAGAGGTTTTACTGTAGTTAGAAATACAATAGAAGGGACGGGTTCTCGAGGAAGATCAGGAAGAAGTATATATTGCAAATAATGGACATGAAATAGAGAACCTATCAGAGCGTGAGGGAATTAACACTGAATAGGGATGAATAGAGGGTTGTAGTAAGCCAATCTATGTCACTAAGATGGCGGACGGCTTGGGTTGAAGGGATTGTAGCTCCTGCAAAGTATTATTGAAAATCAACGAAAAAGTTGTCTGCTGCGACTCTTGTCCCAGTATACTGCATCCTAAATGCACAGAGATGAATGATTTATCCTTAAAAGCTGTACTCGAAAACTGCGATGTATTCTGGAGGTGTTTATTTTGTCGCCAATCGCCAAAGTTCGCAATTGCCAATATGGCGGCCGATATTGAGTTCATAAAAGAAGAACTTAGCAAGCTGAAAAAGGAGCAAGAAAATAAGCTGGAATGTGTGACACATGCTGACTGCGCGAAAACCTCTCTTCCCGAAGTAAGGTTTTTACCGAAACAGGCGGATACTACAGGAAAAGATAACCAGATTGCCCAATGCTCAGAACCGTCTATGCCGAGAGACTTGAAGAGCAATCATGAGCAAGCTCCAGGAAATACTGGGAACATTAACACAACCACCACAAATGGCAAACAACAACATGAAGCCGCAATTACAAGGGTAGATCCTGACGAAGAAGGAGACTTCATCGAAGTGGTCAACAAAAGAAAGGCCAATAGACAACAAAATGCGAGATCGAACAAGAAATGGCATCAAAAACCCTTGGTGATAGGGAGTGACGCAGATAATAGTGCCTTCTCTGGAGTTCCTAGGCGACTTTGGTTATTTGTGACTGGTGCCACTCCGAACACTACACCACAGGATATTAAAATTCAACTGGAAAGGAAACTTCATGGAAAGAAATTTACGTGTGAGCAATTACGTGTGTCCCCCTACAACGCCTCCTTCAAAGTTGGAGCAGACTTTTCCATTTTAGACGATATAAAGTGAAAAGACATCTGGCCAGATGGAGTCAGAGTGTTTCGATTTAACCCTTCCTTATGGAAAAAGGCAAAACATCGTGAAAACGAAGCGTCGGACACTGCTAGGCAGCAAAACCAAGCAGAAGCCAGCCCTACGGAATCGTCCAGTATTCCTGTTTTGACTGAACCTCTACATTTAAAAAAGTTGGATGGCATGGTCACGAGGGGTAAAAGTGGCATTGTAAAACAGAAGGCATGACTAAAAGGTCGTAGTATGTTAACCATGTCTACAAAAGGTTATAATTCAGGTAATAATAGTCAAAAGATCAAAATACTAGTGTTAAATATACAGTGCATAAGTAACAAATTGGTGGGGCTAGAAGCTGTTGCCAATACTGAAAATCCTGACTTCATTTGCCTCAGCGAACATTGGCAAAAAGATATGAGTGTAACAATACCAGGCTATGTAATAGGTGACGCATATTGCCGTCAGAACAATATGCATGGAGGAGTGGTTATTTATGTTAAGAACAATCTTGTCTTTAATGCAATTTCGAGAGACATAAGACATCTAAATGAAGAATTAACACTCGAATGTTCGGCGGTTAAGTTCACTAGGGATGACCGTGTTTTTGTTGTCTTGGTTATATATAGGTCACCCTCAGCAAGCTTTGTATCCTTTTGTGATTAACTTGAATGTATGTTGTTTACGTTAACAAATCATGCAACAAGACCTACAATTATTCTTACTGGAGACCTTAATTGTAATTTGATGGTTGATGGAAGTGATCAGAGACAGCTCTTTCAAATTTTTGACTCCTATAATATGAAACCATTAGTTACTTCACCTACTAGGATAACGGCTAAAAGTAAAACACTATTAGACAATGTTTTCACTGATTATCATGAAGACAGCAGTGATACAAAAGTGTTTGATCCGTCAATGTCAGATCATTTAGCAGTACTGTCTACATTTCATCTATCCAGAACTACACAATCCAGCACCCTCAAATATCAGAGGTTCTACAGTGAATCCAACGTTAATTACTTTCGAGTGTTGCTAAACCGACATAACTGGGTGGAGATGCCTCATTCGGCTCATTTGAATGAGAACTTTAATGTTTTCTATAGTTATTTCATCCATTATTTAAACCTTGCTTTCCCTAATGAAGCAGTGAAAAGTAGGAGAGGTAATATTAAAAGCTGGCTTACTCCTGAAATCCGGGCTATGTCTAAGAAATTGAAAACGATGTTTCTCCATATTAAATATTCTAGAGATGATACAGTACACCAGCTTTACTCGCAACAGAAAAGGGAGTATAGGTATTTAGTGAAGCGCGCTAAAAAGGAGTTTAATGATAAGCGGATTAGGAATGCCTCTAATCCTTCAAAAGTTGCATGGGAAATTATTAAAAGCAATAGTAACCCAAACACTGTTGCACTGCCTCAGCAGGTAAACGATAACAATGGTAGCACAATTACCGAGCCTGGTAAAATATCAGATGCTTTTAACAAGGTTTTCCTGGCTCTGCCAAACACACCCCATCCTGTATTTTGTGAGCCCATGCCATCTAATATCCAGTCATATGCAACTATGTATCTAAAACCGTGTAGTGAGAGAGAACTTCACTCTTATCTTGTTAAGATTGGGAAAAAAGAATCTGTAGATATTGATGGTGTATCTGGCAAATTGATAAAAGATTGCGCAGACCTTATCCTAGCCCCATTGCTAATGCTAGTGAATCAGTCCTTGGCTGAAGGCATCTATCCAGATACCCTAAAGATGGCGAAGGTTATACCTGTCTACAAGAACAAAGGTGATCGGAACAATTTAATTAGTTACAGACCCATATCTATAATTTCTCAATTTGGTAAAATTCTTGAGTGTGTTTTCTGTAAAAGACTATTAGATTATCTTGAAAATCACAATGTGCTATCTGATTACCAATTTGGTTTCCGCAAGGGAAAGTCAACAAATCTAGCTTTATTTGAAGCTGTAGATTATATAATTCAGGAGATAGACTCTAAATGTAAGGTTATGGGCATTTTCTTTGACTTGAGCAAAGCATTTGATGCTGTTGATCACTGTAAGCTGATCTCAAAATGTGAGTTGTTGGACATTAGGGGCGTGGCGTTAAGCTGGCTGAAGTCCTATTTAATAAACAGAAGCCAAAGGGTAGCCTATCATAGAGACGGGAACATCTATCTCTCCACCCCTATGGAGGTTAACAGAGGAGTACCTCAGGGCTCAGTACTTGGTCCTGTACTGTTTTTGATTTTTATTAATGACCTACCCAGTCAGTTGCGTATTAATGACACTAATAAATGTGTAATGTATGCAGATGATGTAAGTGTCATGACATCCAGTAGACACTTACATAATTTGGTTGTATCTAGTGAGCAGTTGATGAAAAGTATGAACTCATGGTGTGCTGGCAATAATTTGATTTTAAATAATGAAAAAACTCAAGCAATGATTTTCTGTACATCTCGAACTATAATTGACTTTGAATCTATTCCGACAAATGGTAGTAATCTAACTACCATTAACTATTTTAAGTTTTTAGGACTTCATATTGACAGTAATCTGAAATGGAATTACCATGTTATGTTTTTAATTAAGAAGTTAAATTCAGTATTTTACTTACTATCTGTCATAAGATATTCAGTAAGCCAAAACATATTAATAATGTTATATTATGGATTATTTTATTCAAGAATTTCCTATGGCATAGTGTTATGGGGACTGCCCTCTCATCTTCACAGTGTTTTCAAGGTACAAAAAAAGATGGTGAGAGTGATGTGCAACCAAAATTATTATGCTCACTGTTCACCTCTCTTCAAAAAATTAAAAATGTTAACTGTTCCATGTGTCTATATTTATCATTCTGTAGTCCATGTAAAACAAAATAGTGCTGTTTTTGAATTGAGCTGTGGGGTCCATAAGTATGATACAAGACAGTGTAAAAACTTACACGTTAGATCATCTAGGTTAGCAATTGCATCAAATGGCCCAAGAGCTATGTGTGTAAAATTATATAATAATTTACCACAATGTATTAAAAATGAAGAGAGGTTTCTTGTATTTAAGAATATGGTCAAAGAATATCTTAAGATGAGTGTTTTTATAGTGTCAGTGAATACCTGACGAAGAATTTTTAAGGGTATTATTTTGTAATATAGTGTATTTCCTGTACCTGCTTGACGTGTCTTATACACTTGCATGTATTATTACTGTGCATTGTGTCTTTCGGATAAATAAAATAATACAATACAATACAATCCTAAGATTGAAATGCTGATGCTGATGAGGCCTTTTTACAGTATTCAATATTGTTTTAACCATGCTGAACCTTGCTGATTCTTGCCCCAAACCAACTTTATGATATATTTACAAAGTTGCATGACTGATTAAAAAACACCCTTATGAACATTAAAAATTCATTCCATTTAAACCACTTCAACGCACCTGCTCCCTTTCCCCTTGCAGAGGCATTATCCCCAGCACCTTTCCATCCCCAAGACAGCGTCTTCAAATACAGTTCCCAAACAATCCCATTGTTCGCACCACTCAGGAGGTGGGCCTATCTTGGGTTTCCCTACCACGGTTCAGAACAACTTTCCATTCCCCTCCACGTTCCCTCATTTCCAGTCCCAATGTTTGAAATCTCCCCGACTTCATATCTATGGCAAAGCAGTTGTAGCACACAGGGATTTTATGGAAAAATGCAGAAAAATGGATTGTGAAATAAAATTTATTTATTCCAGGAAAGTTACGCATTCCAGTCAAAAACAAAACAAGCGACGAGCAGACCAAGCAGACCGAGCGAGCCCCGCCAAGTCGGCGCTCCCCCTGTGCCACCCACCCAGCTGACGGCATCAAAATGCGCACCTCGCCACTCGAGCGCAGCAACTTGCGCTCAACCACGATTTTCATTTTTTTTCTGCACCTCTGGGATTTTTCCCTTACCACATTCTAATTTCCCTGACGTTTCCATGACTTTCCTAACCGGCATGAACCCTGCCTACCTTCCCCCTTTTCAATTCCCTCCATTCCACCTGGGACGCATTTCGGGCATCTGCTGTTCTTGATGCTCCATTGTCACAAGAGTTTCGTCCGCGGCGAGAAGTGTGTGGTTGGCTCAAGCCTGGATGGAAGGGACAGTTGGCTTTGGCTACACCAATGGGAAGAAACTGCTCCCGAGAAGAAGAAGTGGCGAGTGCTCGATGGGCAAACCAGTGAGCACCCTTTCTCTCTCCTTTCCCCTCACATTGTTTCTGCTCTCCCACATTACCTTTCTTCCTGGTGTTTTATTTTGGGGTCGATTCTGTTGAGCAAAACAAATACTTTTGATAGCTAAGAGAGCAAGTGCTCTGCTATTATGAAGAAAGGAAGACTTTATGGCCAATGAGAATTCACAAGAGAGCTTCCCCGATGATAACCGTCATGTTGACTTTGAAAGTCTTCCACTTGGGTGATCATCTGCAATGGACCACTTCTGAAGCACAAATACCACTCATAACACATTTCCCAAGTGATTACGTATCGCAAATGCAACATGAGCAGGTGTCGAGAGCCTTCATTCCTTCTTTATAAATGCTTTATAACTCATGCATGCGCAAGTTTGTAAGCTTTTAATGCATCAAGAGGAGGTACACCGCAAAATGTTGACTGTCCTCAACCTGACAATACCGTGATCGATTGTTTGCAAAGGGGCTCCAAAGTTGTGACAGGTAACAGATTGTCATTTGATTTTTTGAAAATGTCGATACACTTTGAGATCCTAGGCAACAACAAGAAAATAAACAAGGAGAGAGGTATATTACTGAGGTTTCAATTATGGGTGTTGAACCACTCAAGGGAAATCAGTAAAATAATTGCATACATTTAAATTCCTGAAATAAATAACTAATCAGTGTTCACATTAAAAATAGGACTAGTGACCCATGAATGTGGCAATAGGTTTCACAGATCATTTCTCTGCATACGTACTCAGTGAGGGGTATCCCAGAAATCATCGGCAAATGGGCTAACACAGCACTAGACCTGCCATTATACGCTCTTATTATTGCTACAACAATTAATTGCACCTAAAAGCTGGGAAATATTTTTTTTAGATCCTATGTTACATGGAATAAGTGAACTTTGATTAAGAAAATAGCTGTGCAATCCAGGCCCTAGTTTTGTGGACACTTGGATTGTGATCACTTAGAAATTTAGAAGATTTCTCACCCATTAATACATTTTGTGATGAGAGAAGAGTGGTGGGACATTACCTCAAACTGTGACGGCCCAGATGTGGGGGGCCCCATGCCCATTTGCCCTCCCTGCTGAGAACTGAATGAGGACGCCACTTCCGAGAGGGCCTGCTCCACGCGAGATGCCGCCAGGGAGTGAGCGTGCAAAGAGCCTGCGGGTGGAAGACAACAATGCTGCAGTATTTAAAAGACTAGAGCATGGACATTAATCGGGGAAAATATTTATCAGCAGTAAAACCAAAACATTCCTAACCCTCTTAATATCACATAGCAGGGATGAGCCAATTAACTTATTTTTCCAATTACAGATACTCAATATTTTTAATTCGATAGCCCAATATATCTACTATTCCGGCAGGCAAAAAAAAAATTTTTTTATCTTCATAGTTTCAGATGTTATTGGATTTTAACGCAAGTTAAAATTAAGAATGAGTAAGAAACATATATTTTTTGTCCTGCCTGAAAAAATTCGTGGCCCGAGATACAGGCAGTCAAAGATAGAACCATGTCTTTCTTGCATGTGATGTTTAACAAAATACAGTCGGATCCGGATTTAAGGTTTTCGCATTTAACGTTTTTCCGCATTTAACGTTTTTCCGCATTTAACGTTTATTTTTTGAGGTCCCGATTCATTCCCTATAAAAACAATGTAAAATTGTCCTCATTTAGCATCTCCGCATTCTGCGTTTTTCTGCATTCTAGGTTGTAAAAAATTTTCCCGCACAAGATTTGTTACCCGATTTAAGGTTTATTCATGACGATTCATGCAAATGATTATCCATACATCAGTGATGACTATCACCAGCATTAGTTTTCAATAGGTCAATGGTCCTTAAGGTTTCGCTTTAAGATGCTTGTATATGTACAATGAATGAATGTATAATGAACATACGAACATTGAGATATTGCATGCTCTTGGTAATACATTTATAAATGTAAAACCGCATTTTCCCCTATAGTAGGTTTAACCCAATGATGATATGCCATATTAGGCAGTTGAAATCATCGAAATTTTCCCGGGTGCTGTGTAGAAAAAAAGAATGTGGAACTGCGCGCCATGTGAGAAACTTGCATTTGCAACAGCAGCTTAATTTCTGGGAGCTACAAATCAAAATTGATTGCTAAATAAGTCATTCTCATTATGTCGTACCATCAATAATATTCTCATAATCGGAAAGTATCAATATTTTGCGAAATAAAATGTCTTTCTTTCGCTCGTCTTTAATGATGCTATGAAGTTGATTTTTCGAGTACATAGCCGCCTACACCTCGCTTTTACATAATAAAATGGGTGTAAAAATGTATCGAGACCACTGAGAAATGTGTAAAAATGGAATTTTTAACGTTGATAACCGTCCACACTAACATTCCCAGTAGGAATTTTCCTTAACTCCATTTTTCTTAGGAAAATTTCCAACATCTATTAAGTGCCGCAGTGACAACGACAGTAAAATTTAGCCCCAGAAAATGCAGAGGTTAGCTTCATGCTAAGTTACGGCCGCACAAAAAAAGGTGGGAGGGTTGAATTACCATGTGTTTTGCCTGAAGGTTCAAATTAGAGCATATACAAGTTAGGGTCGGATGGTCGGTAGTAAGGATTTATTTAGTTGCGTAACAGATTTAAAAAAATACAACGTATTATATAGCCACATTTGAAGCCAGTGAGAAGTGGCTCAGAAAAGAGAGTTGGCAACTTCTTTGTAAATCATATGCTCCTCGGCAGTCGAGTCGGCAGTGTTACAAGAAAAAACTCTTCAACAAGACCACTGATCGACCAGTAATCAGTCTCCTGAGTGCTATTGGTTTATAGAGAGCAGAGGCTGCTGGCTTTGATTTTGGGATGGCTTCAAAAAGGAAATCTCTTAGCTTCGAAGAGCAGAGAAAAATTATTGAGGAGATGGATAAAAATCCTCACTTAAAGAGAATTGACTTGGCGAAGAAGCTGCTCATGCCAGTAACAACATTGAACAACATCATAATGAAAAGGGAAGCAATTTTAAGGGAATCCACAGTATTAGGTGTTTTATCTAAGCGTCGTAAGCACTCAAAAAAGTCCCCGTTTGAGGAACTGGAGAGCCATTTACATTGTATTGGTGAGAAAGGCAATTGTATAAAAAAAATTGTGGGCAGAAACAAGCCGAATTAAATTTGTTGCAGGCAATCAATTTCGTTGCAAGCGCATGGGAAAGTGTGAATAGTGCAACCATCTAAAATTGTTTTGGCAAAGGGGGGTTCCTGAATACCACTGAAACAGAATGTGTTTTGCAAACTTTTGTGGACGATAATGAATGGCAAACTTTGAATTCAGAAATATCGTTCAGTGATTTTGTTGAATGTGATGATGACCTGCAGACCAGTGGCATTGTTTCAATAGGGGAATTGTGTGGTACATCAAATGAAACAGATTCTAACTGCTGTGAGGATGAGGAAGTGCCAACAGTGTCTTATACCTTTTGGAGGCTGTGGTTGGACTTGAAAAATTGAAATCATACTTTTCATCCATTGAGAACAATCAATCTACTTTACTGACGGTTTCAAAACTGGAAAAGAGCTACTTCTTAGTCACAGTAAAAAAAAATAAGCTGAGTAAAATTTCAGATTTTTTAAAAAAGTAGCTGTTCAGAAATATAATTAATCTCTCCTAAAAGTTATAAAATTGAATTTGAATTCCTGAGTAGTCAGAAGGCTAAAGCACTGTATTTTTGGTTAAGACATTTTCATTTTGGTTCATTTTTCATTTATTTTCATTTTGTCACTGAATCCAACCTTCTTTGGGAAGAGCATATAAAACTAATGAAAACTTTTTGTTGTTTTATGTGACCCCTTTTAGTGACTTATATTTTTATATTTATTATATTATTATTTATTATATTATAGTTATATTTTCTTTTTGTATAAAGCTGTTACATTAGCATTACAGACCCTAAAAACTCAAAAAAATGGCAAGTCCTCATTTAGTGTTTTTCCGCATTTAGTGTTTTAAATTTTGTCCCCCCTGAAAAACCTTAAATCAGGATTCTACTGTATTTAATTGCTCTTGATTGGGTCAATATTTTCTTTGCTGTTTTTTATTCAAATACAATACTTTTCAAATTATATTGATATGCTCCGAGAAATGTGCATCCAACTTCTCTTGCTGTAGCCTGCTGATGTATTTGGAAAAAAACAAAAATAAATTTTTTTTCTCTTAACTGCCAGTCTCAAAAAATTTGATTTTTTTTAGAGTGTACCATACAGCATTACATTCCCTGAAAAGAAGAATTTCCACTCTTGAGTTTAACAGGTATTATAAACAATGAAACATCATTCCATACTGTAAAGGTGCTCTTGTGGCGCTCCTCGGCATCAGCGTGGTTTCCGCTTGATTTCCCAATTCCACTGCTGACCGGGCATCTCCACCTTTCCCCCACCTCTTCACCTTTCCCGGTCATTACCTTTGCCGGCTTGGCCACTGCTGACCGTGCGCCTTCCCCTTGCCTCTTTCATCCTGCTCACCTTTCTCTTTCACCCGACTGAGTTGCAGACTGAACATTCCATTGCCCGACTGAATTGCAGTCTGTGCATTCCTTTGCTCGCTGCGCGGCGCTGAGCGAGTGTGATCAGCAATAGACGGTGGCCTGAGCGACGACTCAGGTGAGGGATTGATCGGCCAATTTACAAAGGCCACGGGGTATCACTAGAGATGGGTAAATTACCATAATTTTCAATTGAGGTAAATTACCGTGGAAAATTACGGTAATTTTCCAGTAATTTTAAATTTTGATCTGCAAATCCTTATTAGAGGACTCCAAACGAAATCAAATAGCATTGAGATATAAATGCCGATGCTAATATCAAACATATCACGACGTTTATCTATTATAACTCATTAAAAATATTATAATGAAGTTGGCAGCAACACCCAATTTGCCTCTCTTTTGTCACACTATGAGAAATTTTCATTCCAAAGACATACCTCTGCACAATGTGCATTTGTTATTTTACTCTGAATTAATTGGAATTAATCATGGACACAATGTAAAAAAAATCGTTTTAGATTCTTAATTTATAATATTACCAATTCCAATGGTTCCTTCATAAGGAAGAAATTTTCTGAAAAAGAACTTTTCTGAAAATCACCGTTAATTATGGTAAATTTCAGGGGTGTTGGTAATTTACCAAGTTGCCCTACTCTAGGTATCACGTGGGGTATGCCACCTAGGGGATGATCAGAGCTGGACTGGTTAAAAGGGAGTTGGATCGGGGACGTCGAGGGGAGACTGGGAGGATCTCATAGTGGACTTTGATATCGCCTAGATCCTTCATCGAGAGAAGACTCAATAAAGTGGTTCCGATGTAGGTCTGGCCTTGTATTTCCGTTCCCTGGACGCCCGCTGACAAATCCAAGGAACTCGAGCTTCCCCATCATTGGCTCGAGGAACTTACAATGCAATAAACAAGTTTTCATTACACATTCTCAATATGTATTGGTCCGTTGAAAACTGAATGTCATCCTTAATTTCACTTCTGCATAAAGTGGCGGGGAGAGCAGAGCGTGAATGACTGCTAGTAAATTAGAACATGTTCTAATCTGATATGCGCATTTGCACAAGTTTTTTCTCTTACATTTTAACAGGTTGTTGACATTTACTTGAAACTGAGGAAGTAAATATTTTGGTAGAAGGAGTGTACAACCCAACATCAAATGCATATATCCTTTTTCTGGTACCAGAAGTGCTGCAGGTTTTTCATCAACCAATTTCTTAGGTTTCTTCATGAGTCACAGAAGAGCCCCTGGATGAAGAATGGGCTGGATGAGCATTCAAGTGGCCATGTGGATTACTCTCGACAAAGACTTCATTGGTGTGACACAAAACATGTCCTCTCTATAAAAATTACGTATAGAAGCAGCAGTCGATGCAGGAGATCATAGAGTAGTTGAGGTAAATTCCTTGATTTATAATTCCCTAGCAGTGAAGTAAGTGGGGAAACTTATTGATGGTGGTTGGTCATTACTTTCTCCGTGGTGAAAAGAAGTTCCATCAGTTTGACAATGCAATGCCATAGGTTACCATGCCAAATATTTATCAACGATTCGGAAAAGGAAAACAATGTCAGTTGATCTCCTTGCATATGCATTATGTTGCAAACCGAATTCAACAGCTGAAGAGTGCAGCACTCCATCCGTAGCAATTACAAGATGGTAGGAGGAAGGTGGAAAGGAGGAAGGTGGAAAGGAGGAAGGTGGAAAGGAAGAAGGTGGAAAGGAAGGAAGGTGGAAAGGAAGGAAGGTGGAAAGGAAGGAAGTTGGAGAGTAAGGAAGGTGGAAAGGAAGGAAGGTGGAAAGGTAGGAAGTTGGAGAGTAAGGAAGGTGGAAAGGAAGAAGGTGGAAAGGAAGAAGGTGGAAAGGAGGGAAGGTGGAAAGGAAGGAAGGTGGAAAGTAGGAAGGTGGAAAGGAAGAAGGTGGAAAGGAAGGTAGGTTGAAAGGAAGGAAGGTGTAGAGGAAGAAGGTGGAAAGGAAGGTAGGTGGAAAGGAAGGAAGGTGGAAAGTAAGGGAGGTGGAAAGGAAGGAAGGTGGAAAGTAAGGAAGGTGGAAAGGAAGGAAGGTGGAAAGGAAGAAGGTGGAAAGGAAGAAGGTGGAAAGGAAGGAAGGTGGAAAGGAAGGAAGGCGGAAAGGAAGGAAGGTGGAAAGGAAGGAAGGTGGAAAGGAAGAAGGTGGAAAGGAAGAAGGTGGAAAGGAAGGAAGGTGGAAAGGAGGAATGTGGAAAGGAAGGAAGGTGGAAAGGAAGGAAGGTGGAAAGGAAGGAAGGTGGAAAGGAAGGAAGGTGGAAAGGAAGGAAGGTGGAAAGGAAGTAAGGTGGAAAGGAAGGAAGGTGGAAAGGAAGGAAGGTGGAAAGGAAGGAAGGTGGAAAGGAAGAAGGTGGAAAGGAAGGAAGGTGGAAAGGAAGAAGGTGGAAAGGAAGGAAGGTGGAAAGGAAGGAAGGTGGAAAGGAAGGTAGGTGGAAAGGAAGGAAGGTGGAAAGGAAGGAAGGTGGAAAGGAAGGAAGGTGGAAAGGAAGAAGGTGGAAAGGAAGAAGGTGGAAAGGAAGGAAGGTGGAAAGGAAGGAAGGCGGAAAGGAAGGATGGTGAAATGGAAGGAAGGTGGAAAGGAAGGAAGGTGGAAAGGAATGAAGGTGGAAAGGAAGGAAGGTGGAAAGGAAAAGGTGGAAAGGAGGGAAGGTGGAAAGGAAGAAGGTGGAAAGGAAGGAAGGTGGAAAGGAAGGAAGGTGGAAAGGAAGGAAGGTGGAAAGGAAGGAAGGTGGAAAGGAAGGAAGGTGGAAAGGGAGGAAGGTGGAAAGGAAGGAAGTTGGAGAGTAAGGAAAGTGGAAAGGAAGAAGGTGGAAATGAGGGAAGGTGGAAAGGAAGGAAGGTGGAAAGGAAGGAAGGTGGAAAGGAAGAAGGTGGAATGGAAGGTAGGTTGAAAGGAAGGAAGGTGGAAAGGAAGAAGGTGGAAAGGAAGGTAGGTGGAAAGGAAGGAAGGTGGAAAGTAAGAGAGGTGGAAAGGAAGGAAGGTGGAAAGTAAGGAAGGTGGAAAGGAAGGAAGGTGGAAAGGAAGAAGGTGGAAAGGAAGAAGGTGGAAAGGAAGGAAGGTGGAAAGGAAGGAAGGCGGAAAGGAATGAAGGTGGAAAGGAAGGAAGGAAGGTGGAAAGGAAGAAGGTGGAAAGGAAGGAAGGTGGAAAGGAGGAAGGTGGAAAGGAGGAAGGTGGAAAGGAAGGAAGGTGGAAAGGAAGGAAGGTGTAAAGGAAGAAGGTGGAAAGGAAGGAAGGTGGAAAGGAAGGAAGGTGGATAGGAAGGAAGGTGGAAAGGAAGGAAGGTGGAAAGGAAGGAAGGTGGAAAGGAAGAAGGTGGAAAGGAAGGAAGGTGGAAAGGTAGGAAGGTGGAAAGGAAGGAAGGTGGAAAGGAAGGAAGGTGGAAAGGAAGGAAAGTGGAAAGGAAGGAAGGTGGAAAGGAAGGAAGGTGGAAAAGAAGGAAAGTAGAAAAGAAGGAAGGTGGAAAGGAAGGAAGGTGGAAAGGAAGAAGGTGGAAAGGAAGGAAGGTGGAAAGGAAGGAAGGTGGAAAGGAAGGAAGGTGGAAAGGAAGGAAGGTGGAAAGGAAGGAAGGTGGAAAGGAAGGAAGGTGGAAAAGAAGGAAAGTAGGAAAGAAGGAAGGTGGAAAGGAAGAAGGTGGAAAGGAAGGAAGGTGGAAAGGAAGGAAGGTGGAAAGGAAGAAGGTGGAAAGGAAGGAAGGTGGAAAGGAAGGAAGGTGGAAAGGAAGGAAGGTGGAAAGGAAGGAAGGTGGAAAGGAAGAAGGTTGAAAGGAAGGAAGTTGGAAAGGAAGGAAGGTGGAAAGGAAGGAAGGTGGAAAGGAAGGAAGGTGGAAAGGAAGGAAGGTGGAAAGGAAGGAAGGTGGAAAGGAAGGAAGGTGGAAAGGAAGGAAGGTGGAAAGGAAGAACGTGGAAAGGAAGAAGGTGGAAAGGAAGGAAGGCGGAAAGGAAGGAAGGTGAAAAGGAAGGAAGGTGGAAAGGAAGAAGGTGGAAAGGAAGGAAGGTGGAAAGGAGGAAGGTGGAAAGGAAGGAAGGTGGAAAGGAAGGAAGGTGGAAAGGAAGGAAGGTGGATAGGAAGGAAGGTGGAAAGGAAGGAACGTGGAAAGGAAGACGGTGGAAAGGAAGGTAGGTGGAAAGGAAGGAAGGTGGAAAGTAATTAAGGTGGAAAGAAGAAGGTGGAAAGGAAGTAAGGTGGAAAGGAAGGAAGGTGGAAAGGAAGGAAGGTGGAGAGGAAGGAAGGTGGACAGAAAGGAAGGTGGAAAGGAAGGAAGGTGGAAAGGAAGGAAGGTGGAAAGGAAGGAAGGTGGAAAGGAAGGAAGGTGGAAAGGAAGGAAGGTGGAGAGTAAGGAAGGTGGAAAGGAAGAAGGTGGAAAGGAAGGAAGGTGGAAAGGAAGGAAGATGGAAAGAAAGGAAGGTGGAAAGGAAGGAAGGTGGAAAGGAAGGAAGGTGGAAAGGAAGGAAGGTGGAAAGGAAGGAAGGTGGAAAGGAAGGAAGGTGGAAAGGAAGGAAGTTGGAGAGTAAGGAAGGTGGAAAGGAAGAAGGTGGAAATGAGGGAAGGTGGAAAGGAAGGAAGGTGGAAAGGAAGGAAGGTGGAAAGGAAGGAAGGTGGAAAGGAAGAAGGTGGAAAGGAAGGAAGGTGGAAAGGAAGGAAGGTGGAAAGGAAGAAGGCGGAAAGGAAGGAAGGTGGAAAGGAAGGAAGGTGGAAAGGAAGGAAGGTGGAAAGGAAGAAGGTGGAAAGGAAGGAAGTTGGAAAGGAAGGAAGTTGGAAAGGAAGGAAGGTGGAGAGTAAGGAAGGTGGAAAGGAAGAAGGTAGAAAGGAAGGAGGGTGGAAAGGAAGGAAGGTGGAAAGAAAGGAAGTTGGAAAGGAAGGAAGGTGGAAAGGAAGGAAGGTGGAAAGGAAGGAAGGTGGAAAGGAAGGTAGGTGGAAAGGAAGGAAGGTGGAAAGGAAGGAAGGTGGAGAGTAAGGAAGGTGGAAAGGAAGGTGGAAAGGAAGGTAGGTGGAAAGGAAGGAAGGTGGAAAGGAAGGAAGGTGGAGAGTAAGGAAGGTGGAAAGGAAGGTGGAAAGGAAGGAAGGTGGAAAGGAAGGAAGGTGGAAAGGAAGGAAGGTGGAAAGGAAGAAGGTGGAAAGGAAGGAAGGTGGAAAGGAAGGAAGGTGGAAAGGAAGGAAGTTGGAAAGGAAGGAAGTTGGAAAGGAAGGAAGGTGGAAAGGAAGGAAGGTGGAAAGTAAGGAAGGTGGAAAGGAAGGAAGGTGGAAAGGAAGAAGGTGGAAAGGAAGAAGGTGGAAAGGAAGGAAGGCGGAAAGGAAGGAAGGTGGAAAGGAAGGAAGGTGGAAAGGAAGGAAGTTGGAAAGGAAGGAAGGTGGAAAGGAAGGAAGGTGGAAAGGAAGGAAGGTGGAAAGTAAGGAAGGTGGAAAGGAAGGAAGGTGGAAAGGAAGAAGGTGGAAAGGAAGGAAGGTGGAAAGGAAGAAGGTGGAAAGGAAGGAAGGTGGAAAGGAAGGAAGGTGGAAAGGAAGGAAGGTGGAAAGGAAGGAAGGTGGAAAGGAAGGAAGGTGGAAAGGAAGGAAGGTGGAAAGGAAGGAAGGTGGAAAGGAAGGAAGGTGGAAAGGAAGGAAGGTGGAAAGGAAGGAAGGTGGAAAGGAAGGAAGGTGGAAAGGAAGGAAAGAGGAAAGGAAGGAAGGTGGAAAGGTAGGAAGGTGGAAAGGAAGGAAGGTGGAAAGGAAGGAAGGTGGAAAGGAAGGAAGTTGGAGAGTAAGGAAGGTGGAAAGGAAGAAGGTGGAAAGGAAGAAGGTGGAAATGAGGGAAGGTGGAAAGGAAGGAAGGTGGAAAGGAAGAAGGTGGAAAGGAAGGTAGGTGGAAAGGAAGGAAGGTGGAAAGTAAGGGAGGTGGAAAGGAAGGAAGGTGGAAAGTAAGGAAGGTGGAAAGTAAGGAAGGTGGAAAGGAAGGAAGGTGGAAAGGAAGAAGGTGGAAAGGAAGAAGGTGGAAAGGAAGGAAGGTGGAAAGGAAGGAAGGTGGAAAGGAAGGAAGGTGGAAAGGAAGGAAGGCGGAAAGGAAGGAAGGTGGAAAGGAAGGAAGGTGGAAAGGAAGATGGTGGAAAGGAAGGAAGGTGGAAAGGAGGAAGGTGGAAAGGAAGGAAGGTGGAAAGGAAGGAAGGTGGAAAGGAAGAAGGTGGAAAGGAAGGAAGGTGGATAGGAAGGAAGGTGGAAAGGAAGGAAGGTGGAAAGGAAGGAAGGTGGAAAGGAAGGAAGGTGGAAAGGAAGAAGGTGGAAAGTAAGGAAGGTGGAAAGGAAGAAGGTGGAAAGGAAGAAGGTGGAAAGGAAGGAAGGTGGAAAGGAAGGCAGGTGGAAAGGAAGGAAGGTGGAAAGGAAGGAAGGTGGAAAGGAAGGAAGGTGGAAAGGAAGGAAGGTGGAAAGGAAGGAAAGTGGAAAGGAAGGAAGGTGGAAATGAAGAAGGTGGAAAGGAAGGTATGTGGAAGGAAGAAGGTGGAAAGTAAGGAAGGTGGAAAGGAAGAAGGTGGAAAGGAAGAAGGTGGAAAGGAAGGAAGGTGGAAAGGAAGGAAGGTGGAAAGGAAGAAGGTGGAAAGGAAGGAAGGTGGAAAGGAAGGAAGGTGGTAAGGAAGGATGGTGGAATGGAAGGAAGGTGGAAAGGAAGGAAGGTGGAAAGGAAGGAAGGTGGAAAGGAAGGAAGGTGGAAAGGAAGGAAGGGTGAAAGGAAGAAGGTGGGAAGGAAGGAAGGTGGAAAGGAAGGAAGGTGGAAAGGAAGGAAGGTGGAAAGGAAGGAAGGTGGAAAGGAAGGAAGGTGGAAAGGAAGGAAGGTGGAAAGGAAGAAGGTGGAAAGGAAGGTAGGTGAAAAGGAAGAAGGTGGAAAGTAAGGAAGGTGGAAAGGAAGAAGATGGAAAGGAAGGAAGGTGGAAAGGAAGGAAGGTGGAAAGGAAGAAGGTGGAAAGGAAGGAAGGTGGAAAGGAAGGAAGGTGGAAAGGAAGGAAGGTGGAAAGGAGGGAAGGTGGTAAGGAAGGATGGTGGAATGGAAGGAAGGTGGAAAGGAAGGAAGGTGGAAAGGAAGGAAGGTGGAAAGGAAGGAAGGTGGAAAGGAAGAAGGTGGAAAGGAAGGAAGGTGGAAAGGAAGGAAGGTGGAAAGGAAGGAGGGTGGAAAGGAAGAAGGTGGAAAGGAAGGAAGGTGGAAAGGAAGAAGGTGGAAATGAAGGAAGGTGGAAAGGAAGGAAGGTGGAAAGGAAGGAAGGTGGAAAGGAAGGAAGGTGGAAAGGAAGGAAGGTGGAAAGGAAGGAAGGTGGAAAGGAAGGAAGGTGGAAAGGAAGGAATGTGGAAAGGAAGGAAGGTGGAAAGGAAGAAGGTGGAAAGGAAGGAAGGTGGAAAGGAAGGAAGGTGGAAAGGAAGGAAGGTGGAAAGGAAGGAAGGTGGAAAGGAAGGAAGGTGGAAAGGAAGAACGTGGAAAGGAAGAAGGTGGAAAGGAAGGAAGGCGGAAAGGAAGGAAGGTGAAAAGGAAGGAAGGTGGAAAGGAAGAAGGTGGAAAGGAAGGAAGGTGGAAAGGAGGAAGGTGGAAAGGAAGGAAGGTGGAAAGGAAGGAAGGTGGAAAGGAAGGAAGGTGGATAGGAAGGAAGGTGGAAAGGAAGGAACGTGGAAAGGAAGACGGTGGAAAGGAAGGTAGGTGGAAAGGAAGGAAGGTGGAAAGTAATTAAGGTGGAAAGAAGAAGGTGGAAAGGAAGTAAGGTGGAAAGGAAGGAAGGTGGACAGAAAGGAAGGTGGAAAGGAAGGAAGGTGGAAAGGAAGGAAGGTGGAAAGGAAGGAAGGTGGAAAAGAAGGAAAGTAGGAAAGAAGGAAGGTGGAAAGGAAGAAGGTGGAAAGGAAGGAAGGTGGAAAGGAAGGAAGGTGGAAAGGAAGGAAGGTGGAAAGGAAGGAAGGTGGAAAGGAAGGAAGGTGGAAAGGAGGAAGGTGGAAAGGAAGGAAGGTGGAAAGGAAGGAAGGTGGAAAGGAAGGAAGGTGGATAGGAAGGAAGGTGGAAAGGAAGGAACGTGGAAAGGAAGGAAGGGTGAAAGGAAGAAGGTGGGAAGGAAGGAAGGTGGAAAGGAAGGAAGGTGGAAAGGAAGGAAGGTGGAAAGGAAGGAAGGTGGAAAGGAAGGAAGGTGGAAAGGAAGGAAGGTGGAAAGGAAGGAAGGTGGAAAGGAAGAAGGTGGAAAGGAAGGTAGGTGAAAAGGAAGAAGGTGGAAAGTAAGGAAGGTGGACAGAAAGGAAGGTGGAAAGGAAGGAAGGTGGAAAGGAAGGAAGGTGGAAAGGAAGGAAGGTGGAAAGGAAGGAAGGTGGAAAGGAAGGAAGGTGGAGAGTAAGGAAGGTGGAAAGGAAGAAGGTGGAAAGGAAGGAAGGTGGAAAGGAAGGAAGATGGAAAGAAAGGAAGGTGGAAAGGAAGGAAGGTGGAAAGGAAGGAAGGTGGAAAGGAAGGAAGGTGGAAAGGAAGGAAGGTGGAAAGGAAGGAAGGTGGAAAGGAAGGAAGTTGGAGAGTAAGGAAGGTGGAAAGGAAGAAGGTGGAAATGAGGGAAGGTGGAAAGGAAGGAAGGTGGAAAGGAAGGAAGGTGGAAAGGAAGGAAGGTGGAAAGGAAGAAGGTGGAAAGGAAGGAAGGTGGAAAGGAAGGAAGGTGGAAAGGAAGAAGGCGGAAAGGAAGGAAGGTGGAAAGGAAGGAAGGTGGAAAGGAAGGAAGGTGGAAAGGAAGAAGGTGGAAAGGAAGGAAGTTGGAAAGGAAGGAAGTTGGAAAGGAAGGAAGGTGGAGAGTAAGGAAGGTGGAAAGGAAGAAGGTAGAAAGGAAGGAGGGTGGAAAGGAAGGAAGGTGGAAAGAAAGGAAGTTGGAAAGGAAGGAAGGTGGAAAGGAAGGAAGGTGGAAAGGAAGGAAGGTGGAAAGGAAGGTAGGTGGAAAGGAAGGAAGGTGGAAAGGAAGGAAGGTGGAGAGTAAGGAAGGTGGAAAGGAAGGTGGAAAGGAAGGTAGGTGGAAAGGAAGGAAGGTGGAAAGGAAGGAAGGTGGAGAGTAAGGAAGGTGGAAAGGAAGGTGGAAAGGAAGGAAGGTGGAAAGGAAGGAAGGTGGAAAGGAAGGAAGGTGGAAAGGAAGAAGGTGGAAAGGAAGGAAGGTGGAAAGGAAGGAAGGTGGAAAGGAAGGAAGTTGGAAAGGAAGGAAGTTGGAAAGGAAGGAAGGTGGAAAGGAAGGAAGGTGGAAAGTAAGGAAGGTGGAAAGGAAGGAAGGTGGAAAGGAAGAAGGTGGAAAGGAAGAAGGTGGAAAGGAAGGAAGGCGGAAAGGAAGGAAGGTGGAAAGGAAGGAAGGTGGAAAGGAAGGAAGTTGGAAAGGAAGGAAGGTGGAAAGGAAGGAAGGTGGAAAGGAAGGAAGGTGGAAAGTAAGGAAGGTGGAAAGGAAGGAAGGTGGAAAGGAAGAAGGTGGAAAGGAAGGAAGGTGGAAAGGAAGAAGGTGGAAAGGAAGGAAGGTGGAAAGGAAGGAAGGTGGAAAGGAAGGAAGGTGGAAAGGAAGGAAGGTGGAAAGGAAGGAAGGTGGAAAGGAAGGAAGGTGGAAAGGAAGGAAGGTGGAAAGGAAGGAAGGTGGAAAGGAAGGAAGGTGGAAAGGAAGGAAGGTGGAAAGGAAGGAAGGTGGAAAGGAAGGAAAGAGGAAAGGAAGGAAGGTGGAAAGGTAGGAAGGTGGAAAGGAAGGAAGGTGGAAAGGAAGGAAGGTGGAAAGGAAGGAAGTTGGAGAGTAAGGAAGGTGGAAAGGAAGAAGGTGGAAAGGAAGAAGGTGGAAATGAGGGAAGGTGGAAAGGAAGGAAGGTGGAAAGGAAGAAGGTGGAAAGGAAGGTAGGTGGAAAGGAAGGAAGGTGGAAAGTAAGGGAGGTGGAAAGGAAGGAAGGTGGAAAGTAAGGAAGGTGGAAAGTAAGGAAGGTGGAAAGGAAGGAAGGTGGAAAGGAAGAAGGTGGAAAGGAAGAAGGTGGAAAGGAAGGAAGGTGGAAAGGAAGGAAGGTGGAAAGGAAGGAAGGCGGAAAGGAAGGAAGGTGGAAAGGAAGGAAGGTGGAAAGGAAGATGGTGGAAAGGAAGGAAGGTGGAAAGGAGGAAGGTGGAAAGGAAGGAAGGTGGAAAGGAAGGAAGGTGGAAAGGAAGAAGGTGGAAAGGAAGGAAGGTGGATAGGAAGGAAGGTGGAAAGGAAGGAAGGTGGAAAGGAAGGAAGGTGGAAAGGAAGGAAGGTGGAAAGGAAGAAGGTGGAAAGTAAGGAAGGTGGAAAGGAAGAAGGTGGAAAGGAAGAAGGTGGAAAGGAAGGAAGGTGGAAAGGAAGGCAGGTGGAAAGGAAGGAAGGTGGAAAGGAAGGAAGGTGGAAAGGAAGGAAGGTGGAAAGGAAGGAAGGTGGAAAGGAAGGAAAGTGGAAAGGAAGGAAGGTGGAAATGAAGAAGGTGGAAAGGAAGGTATGTGGAAGGAAGAAGGTGGAAAGTAAGGAAGGTGGAAAGGAAGAAGGTGGAAAGGAAGAAGGTGGAAAGGAAGGAAGGTGGAAAGGAAGGAAGGTGGAAAGGAAGAAGGTGGAAAGGAAGGAAGGTGGAAAGGAAGGAAGGTGGTAAGGAAGGATGGTGGAATGGAAGGAAGGTGGAAAGGAAGGAAGGTGGAAAGGAAGGAAGGTGGAAAGGAAGGAAGGTGGAAAGGAAGGAAGGGTGAAAGGAAGAAGGTGGGAAGGAAGGAAGGTGGAAAGGAAGGAAGGTGGAAAGGAAGGAAGGTGGAAAGGAAGGAAGGTGGAAAGGAAGGAAGGTGGAAAGGAAGGAAGGTGGAAAGGAAGGAAGGTGGAAAGGAAGAAGGTGGAAAGGAAGGTAGGTGAAAAGGAAGAAGGTGGAAAGTAAGGAAGGTGGAAAGGAAGAAGATGGAAAGGAAGGAAGGTGGAAAGGAAGGAAGGTGGAAAGGAAGAAGGTGGAAAGGAAGGAAGGTGGAAAGGAAGGAAGGTGGAAAGGAAGGAAGGTGGAAAGGAGGGAAGGTGGTAAGGAAGGATGGTGGAATGGAAGGAAGGTGGAAAGGAAGGAAGGTGGAAAGGAAGGAAGGTGGAAAGGAAGGAAGGTGGAAAGGAAGAAGGTGGAAAGGAAGGAAGGTGGAAAGGAAGGAAGGTGGAAAGGAAGGAGGGTGGAAAGGAAGAAGGTGGAAAGGAAGGAAGGTGGAAAGGAAGAAGGTGGAAATGAAGGAAGGTGGAAAGGAAGGAAGGTGGAAAGGAAGGAAGGTGGAAAGGAAGGAAGGTGGAAAGGAAGGAAGGTGGAAAGGAAGGAAGGTGGAAAGGAAGGAAGGTGGAAAGGAAGGAATGTGGAAAGGAAGGAAGGTGGAAAGGAAGAAGGTGGAAAGGAAGGAAGGTGGAAAGGAAGGAAGGTGGAAAGGAAGAAGGTGGAAAGGAAGGAAGGTGGAAAGGAAGGAAGGTGGAAAGGAGGAAGGTGGAAAGGAGGAAGGTGGAAAGGAAGGAAGGTGGAAAGGAAGGAAGGTGGAAAGGAAGAAGGTGGAAAGGAAGGAAGGTGGAAAGGAAGGAAGGTGGAAAGGAAGAAGGTGGAAAGGAAGGAAGGTGGAAAGGAAGGAAGGTGGTAAGGAAGGATGGTGGAATGGAAGGAAGGTGGAAAGGAAGGAAGGTGGAAAGGAAGGAAGGTGGAAAGGAAGGAAGGTGGAAAGGAAGAAGGTGGAAAGGAAGGAAGGTGGAAAGGAAGGAAGGTGGAAAGGAAGGAAGGTGGAAAGGAAGGAAGGTGGAAAGGAAGAAGGTGGAAAAGAAGGAAGGTGGAAAGGAAGGAAGGTTGAAAGGAAGGAAGGTGGAAAGGAAGAAGGTGGAAAGGAAGGTGGAAAGGAAGGAAGGTGGAAAGTAAGGAAGGTGGAAAGGAAGGAAGGTGGAAAGGAAGAAGGTGGAAAGGAAGGAAGGTGGAAAGGAAGGAAGGTGGAAAGGAAGGAAGGTGGAAAGGAAGGAAGGTGGAAAGGAAGGAATGTGGAAAGGAAGGAAGGTGGAAAGGAAGGAAGGTGGAAAGGAAGAAGGATGAAAGGAAGAAGGTGGAAAGGAAGGAAGGTGGAAAGGAAGAAGGATGAAAGGAAGAAGGTGGAAAGGAAGGAAGGTGGAAAGGAAGGAATTCAATGAAGAATGCAGCTGGAACTGACTCTGCAATTATCTTCTCAGACCTTAGTGATATTATTTGCATAATGCATGGGAACAATTAAAATTAGGGTTGGGGGAGGGATTCGAAGATTCGGTCGAATCCATGGTTAAAAGATTCGATCGAATCAATCGATTAAAGATTTCAATACCAGTTGTGCGCATTCTATATACCAGCTGCGGAGATTTACAGTAAGTCCTTGACTAACGTGGATCTGAGTTACACGGATCTGGAGTTACGCGGATGTTCAGTTATGCCCATGACATGCTAGTGTTTCTCCACATTTCTGTCACCGCGACTGATTTAACCATGTGACAACCCGTGACTCATTGCCTAGGGTGCAAGAGTAGATGCCAAACTACGGGTTTTAGTAACGGCAACTCTAATTTAACCCTTTCGTGCCGGAGCCATAGGAAGAGAATTTTTCCCGTCGTACGAGGAGCACAAGATATTTCTTGACTCTCCCGTCCGGAGCTCTCTCGTGGTGAGGAAGTAGGCAGGTATGCCCCACCCACCGTTTTAGGACCCAACTCAGCGGGACACCAGACCCTTTCCCCGTCCACTGGGCTCAACCAACCAACCCTTTAGCAGCCCTTTTCGCAGCAGGAGTCCGCGGTAAATTGATTGAATTAGCAGTGTTTTTTTAAAACAGCCCTTACGTATATTCCAAAAATTTAAACTTATTATATGGATTCCACGTGTTTTGCTGAGCGCTTCAAAATTTTAAATGAAATTCTAGCGTTAATATTAACGAATTTGAACCGATAGGTTTCTTCTGACATTAGCATAAGCAAGTCAGTGGAGGAAAAAAAATTCATAAAATAATCTGATCGGAGAACTCGCGGACGCAGCAGCCTTAGACCCGGAAGAAGAGGAATGAAATTCGTGGATTTTTGAAGAAATACCATCAGAAAACAAATCCATACCTTTCGGAGAGAGCTTTATTCTTTTGGTAACAATCTTTTCCTCGTATCTGATGCATCGCCCGAAGATGAAACTGAGGGATCCAGTGCACCTGTTGCTTCAGCAGTCGAAGTCTCTGGATCATAATCCGAAGTCTCCTCATCTGAGTCCGAATAGACGTCTTCATCCTCACTACACTTTTAGTTAATAACTCCAATATTGAGTCCTCGAGCATAGAATGTTCCTTTGACATGACTACACTCGAACAAAAGTTTTGCAACGCCACCACAAAGAGAGAATTTATCTGAACTAAGAAATGGCTAAAACTTGGGCAAACAGAGAGAGCGCTGCTTGCTTTAGAGCCAAGACTGAAGTGAGAAGCAAGGAAGAACAAATATTCCTATGGATGGGCACATGGGTGTAGAAATGGATTCCTAATGAGAAATTCTATGAAAAGGATGGGGAACCCAGCAATTCAGTGAAAAGGCATTGAGAAGAGAAGCACAGCATGAAAACACAAGAGATACCACCACAGGTGTGTAGATGATAATTCTTCAGAGTCAGTTTTCGAAGAAAGTGAAAGGGGACCTAGAAATTCAGGGAAAATGCTATTAACCCATTAAGACCATGCATACACAAGGAGCAGCACCATACGTTTCCCACCAGCGTGGGAAACTAGTCATCCGGCTCAAGTGCTTTATTGAAGAAATGCCCCGGAGAATATGTATCTATGCGTTTACGCATAAGGGTATTAAAGTATAAAACTACCAATAGTTCAAATGGAACACCAACGTATAAGGAGAATCAATGGTTACTAAAGATCCAGTTCTTAGGAAAACCAGAAAATCTACTTTTCGATGAGGAAAAATACGGAAATATAAAAATATGTGATAGTTGAATAGGTATGAATTCAAATATGAGAAAAAATAAAAATTTAAGTGAGAAGGAACGAATCACGATTACCCCAAGCTTAAACAAAACTTTATGCAAAAGTGTATTTTTTGCCGTGAACATATGTAGTACCTACAAGTTATGTAGAGTTCTGCACTATAACTCCGTTAATATGAACGCTAGAATATCGTTCAAAATTTTCACAAACTCAGCAAAAAACACATATTTCACTTTAAAGCTTAAATTAAAGGAATTTATAACAAAAAAATGGTTTAGAAAAACCAGTGCATAGACTACTAGTTAACCGCGAAGTCATGCAGCGAGGGGGGTTACAAATGAGACAGAGGGTTGAGCCCAGTTGCCCGGGAAAGGGTCTTAGCTCACGCTAAGCCGGGTCTCGAGGGGTCGCAGTATACCTGAGGTTATTGCTTCCGCGGCGGTCACTTTTCCTCCTCCTCGTCGGCCATGGCCGACGTTCGGTCTTTTGGGTCGAAAGATCCACGTCGGTCATGACCGACGTTCGGTCTTTAGGGTACAAAAATCTGCGTCGGCTATGACCGACGTTCGGCACAAAAGGGTTAAGACATTACATAGTTCGACAGGTGATATTCGATCATCGTGATGGTGAAAAAGTCTGATGTGATCTGGAATCAACGTCTTTTATTTTGGCATAGTTGACCTTCTCGAAAAGTTGATGTGTAGTTAATTATCTACTCCATGCATGATGCCTGTTGTCCATTACAGCAATAAAAGAAGTTTTAGGTAATTATACTTATTTTAGATTTAAATATCCAGTGAAATAATGATTGGGTTTATGCTACTCTCGGCTTTGTCGTATTATGTTAATTTAAAACGGCCTCTCAAAATAAGGTGTTTTCTGTAATCGTAGCTGATTGCCGCCGTGAAAGCGGCACCGCTAATGGTTAAAAAATGGATATTTAAGTGTTTCGACTTACGTGGATTTCTACTTCTTTTTTTTTTTGCTGCAATGGACAACGGCCATCATCTATGGAGTAGATACTTAACAACGCGTCAACCTCTGCGGTAATCAACTAACAAAGTAACAAGTAAGTCAAGTAACAAAGTTTGTCCTGCTCAACACATACGTTATTCGACATATCCGCCTACATTCCAAGCTCGTTTTTCAAAATTTCCAAAAATAAAAAATTCAAATATCATGGCACGGTCAAGTGTTATGACGTCTTCGGATTGTTGACGTTTGGATTGTTGATTCATTGACGCCAAGTGTAATGACGGATTCGCATTAGAAACTTTAAAATGAAGACGGTGTTTATCACGTGCCTCCAATGTTCATACTTATGGAGAAAATCCAGTTTTGTAAATTGACTACAAAAACTTAAACGAATTTAAGTAAATGTTTGAAACTTATCAGATGTCATAGTTAAAGTACGATTCATATTCTATAAAAATTTCCTTTCATTTGTGCATTTCCTATTGTTATGACTATCTCCAAAGTGACGCTGGCGTCTGCAAATCGTAAGAAATGTGCCATTTTTCATCCTCACTGCAAAAACATGCCTCAAAAGTAATTATTAAAAAAAGTCTTGTACCTGCATTAAAGGAAAGCCTAAAATATCTACACGCTGATATGTTCTCTATGAATTTTGCTTCTTCTTTTTTGGGATATCAAGCCTCAAAGTCGAGTCTACGTACACTTTCTAGCGTGAACAGTATACACAAAATGTGCTATATGGTCATATAGTCATCATTAATTAATGAGTGCACATCAACACAAGGTATCGCACGTATCTTTAGGGAGGCTTAATAATTGAAAATGAAACTTTTTTACGATAAATTAACGCCAGCAATGAACTAACTTGATGGAAAACAGATTGGTCCCTGGAAGTTATGCAACCCACTTATACTTCTCCAACATAACCCGAGAAGGCCTAACCTGTTCAGCAAGTTTTCCTCGTTACCATGTTCAGGATTTCAGGTCCCTACAGAAACGTGCTAATGAGAGTCCAGTGTATTTGGGTGTACCTGCAGAGTTTTCTGAGCAAATGTTTTCAGAAACTATAATGCTATGGTCCAGACAGAAGAACCCTCTTAACTGCTGAGCATGTTCAGCAGCCGTGTCAATAATATGTCAATGAGCAATACATTCAAATACGAACTGCTGAGCACGTTCAGTTTTTTCAGTATTTACAAATGCAAGAGGGCTTAGTGTATAAAATCCAATTCCAGCGATAATTGTAAGAGTAGCAAAATAAAAGAGCTGTCACAATGTCATTTCTCTCAATAATTAGGTGCTCTTTTAGAACACTTTTGATTACTGAGCTGACTTCATGAGAAGGAAAGCACTTATCAAATTTTTTAGAAAAATAAGTAAGGTATCCGCAAATAATACTATCGGTATCAGCCACTGGTATCGGTGCAAGTTTACTAATGGCCCAGTCCATATCGATTCAGGCAGGGGCCTTACCTTCATAGTCTCAGATGTTATTGAATTTAACATATGTCAAACTTCAGGACGAAGTAAGTAATACGTATATTTTAGTTTTGTCCAAAAAAATTTTTGGCCCGAGATACAGTCCACCGAACATGGGCCCGCGAGCACTATTTTTCAAATGCGATTTTTGACAAAATACTAAAATGCTCATATCTCAGGAACGGTTCAAGATATTTTGCTCCTTTTTGTTTTATTTGAAAGATAATAATTTTGTGATTAAAATGATATCCATGATTTGAAAATGTGTGTCCACATTCTCTTGCTGCAATTCTTTTATTTTATTTTTTTTTAATTTAAAAAAATTGTTTTTCTTAAAAACGCCAATCCTAAAAATTTTTATTTTTTTACTGTTTATCAGTAGCATAGAGTACTACAATCCCTGAAAAGAAGAACTTCCACTTTTCAGTTTAACAGGTTTTATAAATTAATGTAATTTTTTACCTTCCATGGGGAATTTCTTGATTGCAAGTTTTTATAATTTTGTTATTTTAAAACACCAATCTCAAAAAATTTGTACTGTTTGTGATAACCTAAAAACAACAAATGAAAAAAAGTTAGGAACTAGTTAAATGTTGATAATTTTTTTAGATTTTCTTTATTAATAACCTTCCAAATCATTAATGATCTTCTGGAATAATGTGGGAGATTCTAGATGATTCCAAAACGTAACGGATCCTTCTAGAACAATTTGGAAGCTTCCAGATAATTTCAGATCATAATAGAACACACTTCAACAATCTACAAACTTGCAAATAATTCCAGACTGTAACAAAATACTCTAGAACAATGCGGAAGCTTCCAGATAACTTCCGAAAACCTCTGAGGACAATGTGGAACCTTCCACATAATTAAAGAATGTAACAGAACTTTCTAGAACAATATGAAACTAACCAGAAAATTCTAAATGTTTGACCTAGCATATAAAAGGGAGGACACATGCACTGACAGTTCAGTTGTCAACAGTCAAACAAAGAGAGTAGTTAAAAAAAATTTTTGTTAACAGTACCTGTGAAGGTTTTTGAGAATTCTGCTGACCTACTGGGTTGTGGTGTTTGTGGAAAAGACTATTTGAAATGTCTTCTGACTGGGGCCATAGGAGAGTGAAGTGTGCTGACTATTTTCATATCCATAAAAGAGTGATACATAAGACTAGCAAAAAGACTTCAGGTTGGAAATAAGAGTGCTCATTTTAAGACTCTTGTTTCAAAGTGAAAATGTTTCCAGTAATGACTTTTTGTGTTCTAAATGCTTTAACACAATATCAAACATGACAATAAGTGAACAAGAAGCCCCCAATGTTGTGTGTGATGCAGATTTTGTAACTGCAGAGGAAGAACTACATATCCTGAATCAGTCAGCTACAGAGGTTGGTGTTAGTCCTGTTAAGAAACCATGGTCAGTGAAGTCAAGTCATGAGATGTATGCATCAAGAAAACAACACAGAGAAATTTCTGGAGCAGTGGATGAGCATACCAGAACAAAACTGACCAAACTCTTCAAAGTAGAAATTTCAACTTCAGAAGAAAATGAACCAATAGGAGCTTGTGCAACCTGCCAAGAGTTTTTATCAAACATCAGTTCAGCTGTTGAATCATGTGCATCCTACAATGATAAGGTTCAAGTTCTAACAATTATCCCAGTATCCTTTACAAAGAACCAAATTTTGCACCACATTCCATCTGCATCAAAATACATGGTGGACAAGACAAGAAATTTGAGGTCAGCAAAAGGAGTTTTTAGAAAACCAGATCCATTTTATGGTCATCCTGTGAATGAAGCAAATGTTCAAATTGCACAGTCATTTTATCTGGAAGATAAGTGGGACTGTTCTCGCCAGAGTGCCAACAAAAAAGACATTATGACTATGACAGTTGCAGGAGAAAAAGTGGTGAAAGTGAAACGATACATGACCCGCAGCATTTAAGAAACTTTCACCATATATAAGAAGGAACATTCAACATTGCATATTGGAAGATCAAAATTTTATGCATTACGACGTAAGTGCGTTGTTCCACATCTACCTAGAGATGTCTGTTTATGTTTGTACTGTGCAAATTTTAAACTGTGTGGTAGCTTTGAAGAACTTACTTGAAGATATGACATATGACACCTTGGTTGGACATGTGAAGTCGTTAGTGGTCTGTGACATAGAACGAGAGATATGTTTGTTTCAGGACTGTGATGACTGCCCTGGAAAGGGGGGACTCGACTTACAGACACTTGGTCTGGATAGTGTAGCAGATAACTCTTCTGAAGTTACATATGCAACATGGGAAGAAAATAAACTCATTAAGAAAACTGTTGCCATTGATACCTTCTTAGACGAACTTGGGAGGTGGACAGTGAAAGCAGTTCCACACCAACATCTGAAGAAATTGCAACAAGAACACATTGCAGAAGTGAAGGGATGGGTAGAGGCTGCATGTTTAGTGCTTCACTGTGGTTTTGCTGAGAACTGGTCTGTGGTTCTACCACAAGAAGTTCAAGGATATCACTGGAGTAATGACCAAGTTTCAATTTTTACAGGAGTGACATATTTTCAGAAGAAGACCACAAGTGTTGCAGTTATAAGTGATGACAGAGGACATGACTTAGCACATGCATTGTTGGCAATACACAAAATTATTTAACCACTGCAATCACAGGTAGAAAAGATCATAATTATTTCTGATGGTGCCCCTAGTCACTTCAAAAACCGTTACCAACTATTTGAACTTGCAAAGTCTCTTGTTCCAATGGAGTGGGTATACAGTGCTACTGGACATGGTAAGGGGCCCTGTGATGGTGTAGGAGGCCTGCTGAAGCACCATGCAACAAAACATAATCTTTCCAGCCCAAGTACAGCTGCAATTCAGAATGCCAAGGAGTTTACAAGAATGGTGCAGTCACAAACATCAATAAACCTGATCCTGTTGCCCAAAGAGGAAGTTGAAGAATTCCGCCAGCAGAAAATAAAAGAATGGTCGAACCAAACTACCCCTGTGAAAGGAATTCAGAAGACACATGTCTGGACTCAAATTGATGGGCGAACTTATATTGCACGAACTTTAAAGAGCAAGAAAGAAGAAATTTCATTTGTCCAACCAAGATCTCGTAAATGCCAAGAGAATATTCAAATTCACTAACTACAAAAAGGAATGTTTGTGGCCTGTGTGTATGACTGTGACTGGTAGATTGCAGAGATTATCGATATTAGTTGTGAGTTAAGTGAAATCATTGTTAACTTTATGCTGCCACATGGACCGGCTGCTGGGTATAGATTCCCAGATGAAAGACAGCAACACCACAACCAGTGCTCACTTCCAATTCACGATGTTTTGAAAATTTTGGGTGCCCCAGTTCCTATTGGTTCAACAGGAAGACATCACTCAATATCAAAGGAAGATACTGATGCGGTTGAACAAATTTTTAGTTCATTAAATTGCTAAATTCAGTTCTAAGCAGAGTGCACAGAAGTATGCTTCGGAACCTGTACATTTTTTAACCTGCACATATATTTTGAAAGCTATTGATGTTTGAAACTTGTGTCTGTTACCCATATTTAAGAAGAAAAAAAATGTCAAGTAAGACTAGAGATTTTGATTTTATGTGACCAATATCTGAGAATGTGGTAATGGAAACTGGCTTAATGTTTGGAAATTTTTTGAACTGTTTATAAAACCTGTTAAACTGATATCAAGAATATCATTTTAATCACAAAATTATTATCTTTCAAATAAAACAAAAAGGAGCAAAATATCTTGAACCGTTCCTGAGATATGAGCATTTTAGTATTTTGTCAAAAATCGCATTTGAAAAATAGTGCTCGCGGGCCCATGTTCAGTGGACTGTATCTCGGGCCAAAAATTTTTTTGGACAAAACTAAAATATACGTATTACTTACTTCGTCCTGAAGTTTGACATATGTTAAATTTAATAACATCTGAGACTATGAAGGTAAGATTTTTTCTTTGGCTGCCTGAATCGATATGGACTGGGCCTAATAGGTAATTGTTGTCCACATATGAATTCTTTGAAATTCCCCAATTTGAAAATTCTAACAAAAAAGTTCCTCTACATTCTTCCGGCTACAGTATTTTCAGAAAAAGCCTTCAGTACTACTGGAAATTTGGTTGATAAAAAAAGAAATCGGTTACATGCTGACAGAGTGAAATTGCTGCATTTTCTAAACAAAAACTTTTAATATTTTCATTGAATATTCAATTTTATTTACAAAAAATTAAACTTTGATTTTCTTTTGAAATTACCCATTCTTTATATTTGCCCTGGAACATGTCCTTAATTTCATTGAATGGGGACTATATGACCATTATTCATTTATATTTTGACCATTATTATACTTTAAGAAATAAGATTCAGCTTCGATTGGGTTTAATGAGGGAATTCACGAGAAAGGAAGCATTATTTCACAATTTAAAGATAAACGGAAGATTTGAATTTAATGAATTTGAGGAGGATTTGGGATTAGGATTCAAGATTCGGATTCGTTAAAAAAACAGGATTCGGGATTCGATCAAATTTTGTATTCGCCCCAGCACTAGTTAAAATGTTAATGGTATTTGCAGGTGTTCTGGGCATACACTCTGCATGCTCTTTTTGTGAAACTTTGAACTGTGTTATCAGCAATCGAATAAAAGTGGCCTACGTCAAAGAAGTACATGGCAGCTACCATTGTGTTTAGAAGCACAGAATATTTATTTGAAAATTAATTCCCTCAGATACACGGATGCAGGAAGTATTCCCTGTCTTTGAGGAGGGAGAGATGTGTCCGGCCCATTAATCAATGGTGTGTGCCACAGACAGACATGTGCGAATACTACCCGCCAATGCTTTCGAAAGTATTCAAGATCTTGAATAATATATTTGGTGAGTTGATGAACTACATCATATTAATTCAAAACTTGAAAGAACATGGTGTATTAACACGTTCTGCTCTCACTTAATAAGACTCATAAACCTTAACTGAGTCAACAGTCCTTCAATTGGTGGAAAAAATATTCCATTATATATTTTTCATTGTAAAACCAGAATTAGTTTTTTTTTAATTTAATTAACTTGTAGCTTTTCACTTCAACAGACAAGAAATTAATTTGCAGAAAAACATTCAGCATATCAATTGCAATTCTAATACATATTGTTCGAGTCATGGTTTAACATTCGAATTCGAGAAATGTGCCACTCGACCAATCTCTGGACGTTCCAAGAGGCAAGAGATCCTCAGTAGAACGGGTGTGTGCCACTGGGGGTGGGGAAGAATAGGAAACTGGAATCCCCTCATCTGCCATGCGGCAACTGAGGCTGTGGAAGGCCTCTTAAGGCCGTTGTACATGGTAAAATTTCTTGTACAAGAACTTGTACAATGCGCAAATTGTATCGTGTACGAGGGGTTCGTACAATTTCTTGTACAAGAAATTAGATCATGCTCTATATTATTGGATGAAACCGTCCAAGATCCACTCAGTAGCTTCTGCGCATGACATATGACGGTAGTGATGCGTTCGTTTAGTATTCGTAAGGTTGGTGTTCTGTTTTCGATCAATTTTATTCTTATAAGCATGGCGAAACTTCCATTTTTGTTGTACATATCGTGATATTCATTGTTGCTTCCACATTATAATATTCTTTGTTGCTTCCATATTGTGATATTCGTCGGTCGTGTTGGAAGTGTTCTATTTCTCAAAAGATGAGTTGGACACACTGGAAAACATTAAACCTCAATGAAATTAAGATGACGTTATTGAACCAAAAATAAATATGTGCAACGAGCGAAAACATGCTGTTTAGACGATAAATGATGGGTTTCTCGAGCCGATGAAAGAGTGCAAGTAACCAATCATATAATTTCATTTTATTAATGCTAGGATTAATGGTAGCAAATCATTGTAACCCATGGCAGTATTTTCAAAATACTATCGTCATCGGATATCGCGATTCAGCTGTAGGACAGAAAACGATATCTGCGCATGTTATTGGCGCACAAATTGCATGAAAATCTTTGATCGTGTACGACCGTGAACCAATTTCTTGTACAATATCTTGGTCCAATCTCGCCGTTCAATTTATTGTATAAGTTCTTGTACAAGAAATTGTACCGTGTACAACTGCCTTTACAGGCTGATATGGAGAGCAGCGTTGGACGAGATGCACACTACGCAACGTGATGGGGATGAGAAGCAAGATTATGTTCGAGTTTTATGATAATGATGCCTCAATTTTTGTAGTGCATTGGGAAAACTTTGTATTGGAATAGTTCGCCTTTGTAGTTAAGTGGTCAATCTTATGTGCAGTGGTTAATTCTTTAGTATAGTAGTTAGTTTTAGTATAGTGGGAAGCTAACATTGACAGTTAAATTCACTTCACGGAGATTAAAAAATAAAACTGCCTGAACTTGTCAATTAGAGGGCAGTCGTGAACTTTTATTTAATGTTGCGTCACCAGTGTTGCCCAATCAAGCACATAGAAATCAGTCTCATTACTTTAATTACACACCTTGCGCATTGTACAATTTGTTCAATGCACATTGCACATTTTTCAATAAATTCCTATTAACATATGGAAGGTTTTCAGTGACGCCTTACTTATTAAGTACTGACATGTTTCCATACAAGTTGGCACTGGTTGCCGAGGTTCTACATTTATAACATTTTATTTACAACTGTTTTGACATCATGTAAATAAATTAGGGTATGCATCAAAAAAACAACTTTGACTTTTTGGGACACCTTAATCCACGATGACAGCCTTTGACAGAGTAAAAGAAGAAATGCAAGCAGAGGGGGATTGGGGAGGCGTGGGGGGGAACTCACTTGAGTCCTTGTCAGAAATGTCGCCAGAGTAGAGCTGGAAGACAGATCGGCTCGGTGTGTCACTGCTCCTCTGCTCCGAACAATTACGTCCACCCTCATCGCCATCTGGCCCTCCACTGTTGTTGTTCTCCTGGATGTCATCCTTGTACAGCGTGCGCCAAAGAAGCAGCATCTCCTTGGCTGTCATTATGGCAACCTGCAAGTGCAGAGGACGCACAGAGGTGAAAACATCACTTGCTGTCAAGTGTGTTTGCCACATGAGGGAAACAACAGCCATGAATCCATGTGTAGCCTGGTAAGCCAAACCAGCTCCCTTTTCAAATCCAACCACCATCTGTTGTTTGCCCAAGTCAATGAGTCAGCCTCCAAAACATATTGTGCCCATAAAATTATACAAAGCTACGCTGGAAACAACTACATACTATCGGCACAAAAAAGGTAGAATGCTGAAATTTAAGCATTTGTATGAAATTCTGCCAAAGCTCCATAGAGTCGTGTAATATATTTTTTTACTCCTTGCTTATTTGACTACAACATTAAATCATTAAAAAGTTTTTAAACGTAAATGTTTATCTTCTACATTTGAAAGGGTGAAGAAGAACACGTGAAAAACTAGGAGAATGGCATAATGGTCATCTTCATCATCTCGTCACGTGCAAAATATACAATTGGTGCACTTCATTGTTTTTATAGAGAACGACATCTCTGCATTACAAATATTTTTTAAATTAAATTTTACCCATTCTTTGATTTTTAAAATGGCCGAAAGTTAGATTTCAATTTCTGAGATGCAGAAAACTACATAAATATCGAAGACACATATGCCAAACGGAAAAAAGATTTCAAAATTTTTCATGTACAGAAAAGTTCGTATAGTTCCTCCTCCTAAAAATAGACCGCAAAGAAGAAAATCGCCCCACGGCAATGCAAACTACTATTTTGCCTTAGAGGATCCTTAGAGGAAGAAAAAAAGTGACGAGTAATGTGATTGTTTATTTTGAAAATTATGGCAAACGTGAAAAAGAAGAAATCCCATGGAAACAGGTCAAGTGAAAAATGTGTCCAAAGCTTGCGGAGTATCCGAGTCGACAGTGAGGAGAATAAAGAAAGAGGTGAAGTTCAGTGAAGACAGTGCACTCAAGCAGCCAATATCAAGCCCAGGCAGACATCCAGTCATCGTTAGTGATTGTTTTCAAAGTGTAGTAAGACAAACCATCCATGCATTTTACCTGGAAAAGAAATACCCAACAGTGGCCGAGGTGTTAGTGAAATTAAAAGCTGATTTTGAGGACCTTCCAGAAATGTGTGAGAGCACATTGAGTAAGACCTGGCATCAACTGAATTCTTACGTTAGAAAATACAACTACCGTGCTGTTTGCTTTGAATTGCAGTGTATAAAGGACCAACGAACAACATTTGTGCGTTTAACAAAAAGATACAGAGGTATAGGGTATTCCATATGGTATACCGATGGAACCTGGTGCGGTGCAAATCATGCACTAAATTTCGGGTGAACTCAAACACCATGTCCTAGATTTTAATTGTGGTAGGGTTCAAGAAGTAAATGGCTGGAAGGGGTGCCAGTAGGAGGACGATAATCCTCAACGTAGGCAATAAGGAAGGATTTTTGGAACCATGAAATGAAATTTCTGTTTGTTTTGAAAGTAAGAAGGATTCGTCCGATTATCATAATGAAATGAATGGAGAGCATTTTATGGAATGGTTTGAGCAGGTTCTTCTCTGATTACCTGAGAAGAGTGTAATTGTACTGGACCAAGCTCCTTATCATACGATGTTACAACCTCAGACTCGTATTCCGATGATGAGCTGGAAGGAGGATGGCATCATCCACTGGCTTATTGAGAGAACCACATTGAACCGCCCATGGCAGAGAACGGATTTGTATGAGGAACTGACAAAGACTGAGCTCATTGAGCTGGGAAGTTGCAAGTTGAAGCCATTTAAGTATCTTTTGGATAATCCCATTGACCTAAGGGGGAAGGACGTGAAACTTCCGTGGTTACCAGTGGCACACTGTGAGCTGAACACAATTGAGTTGATTTGGGTGAAAAGGGAAGTGGCAAAAAATAATGCTAAGTTCAAGATTTGAGATATCGTCAGCTTATTCCAGGGGGGTTATTTTGTAATCTCACTTTAGTGAGAATAATTCATAAAATGTCACTTTTTCGTAGTAAAACTCTGCCACCCAGGCGGCGTGACCATCTTCGGATCTCAAGCGGTGAACTGCCGGTCATGTGCTGGTCTTTTAGACGATTCATCTGCTCTGATCTGTATCTTTTGACTCTTGATCCGTTTAATTATCTCCGCCTGCCATTACTTCCCATCTCATCTTCATAAAGAACATGAAATGGAGCCACCATTGTTTCCATTTGAAGCTTGAGTTGGGAAAAAAGCAAAAGCGAAAAAGATACAAATGATTTTAAATTGTATTTTTGGAATTTGCACAATGTGAAGAACTTCAGCACACCGAGATCGGCAACAGATAGCGATACCAACAGAAGCTTCGACAATTCACGAACCATTCGTGAGCCGATCATTAAGAGAGCGAAACGGATCTCCCACCTTCCCGCAAAGAGTGATTAAAAAGGTGAGATTCCAAAATAAACCCCCTGCAGAAGCTTAGGGAGGTTGTAGGAAGATTTGTGGTTCAAATCGGTGCAGAATGTGAAAAGGAAGGAGGAAGAATAACGGAGAAAAGATGGGCTAATAGAGATGCAACCAGTAAATACAAATCTTTTCCTATACCGAGATTTACATGTGACAATTTACTCTACCTATTACATAAACATCATCGGATTTTGTTCTGCCTAAGTTAACGAAGTAATCGTTATTGAAAGTTTATTTAATGTAACAAACAATTTTGTTTATATAGTTTTTTGTTGTGTTGTTTATACATAGTCAAGAGTGACGTATGTAATAGGAATGAAGTGTTGAGTTGACGGGATGTAGACTGTGAAAGTATAGATAAATTACGAGTTATTTAATTGAAACAACGACAGGTTATGGAGAAAACGATGCATCAATATATGGCTGAGATACAAGGTTTGAACAGAGTGGTCCAAAGTGCAGGATACGGATTAGAGCTCAACGACAAGCAGCTGGCAGGCCTATTCCTGGCAGGTCTTCCCGATACCCACAGAGTCACCATTACAATTCTGGGTGGCGACAGGGAGCTATCAACAAGAAAAGTTAAAGCTGTATTATTGCAAGAAGACGAGATGGCCTGTGACGAAAAAAAGGCGGTACACGGAGCGCTGACGTCAAATTCAACCAAGGATGGAGAGGACAATGGGACAGCTATCGTGGTTATCACCCAACCCAAACCAGGCCACCGATGGAGCAGAAAAATGGAAGCAATGATGATAGGAAGTGTTATAATTGTAATAAATGGGGACACATTTCCAGAGATTGCCCTCGAAATCGAAAATGTTTCAATTGCGGAGTGAGTGGTCATTTCGCGAGAGATTGCACGGAAAATAGAGATAAAGATATTAAGAAAAAGGGGGAAGAAGATTATGAACCTAAATCGGTATGTAGCGGCATGAAGACGATATCATGTATAAACACAGTGAATTTGACGACTATGAGAATGAAAGGCAATGAGTGGATATTGGACAACGCATCGACAACTTACGGCTGTTTTATATGTACCAGATTTCAACCATAACCTTTTATAACCTTATATCTTGCTCAAAGTTGGCGAAAAAGGGGATTTTATGCGAAACCTTTGCTGATTTCTGTGCGGGAAGGTTCAAGGGAGAAGATATTTTTAAAGCCCCAGAGAGAGAGGGACTTTACATACTAGAAGCAATGTCGAACAAGGCCATGGTGTCGACAGGGTGTGAAGAATCAAAAAATGATAGAGATAGTGATAAAAATGAAATTCATAATGCAGTAGCATTAAGTAGTGTAATGGAATGGCATAGCAGACTTGGACATTGGCATGAAGAGGGTATAAAGAAAATCCCGGTATTAGAAATAAAAGGGAAATTAGATGACAGCTGTGACGTTTGTAATTTAGGCAAGGCCGCTAGGAAGAAGGGCAAAAAGAAGCGCAGGAAGGACAATGATAATGAGGAGGACGCAGAGAAGATGCTGACAGAGCTGGAGTTTGAGTACACGGGCGTGAGGAAGGATGAGGGGGAGAGTACCACGAAAGAAGGGGAGGCTGAGGAGAAGGAAGTGCCAAAGAAGAAGGGGAAGGAGGGGGCGGATGCCGCGGCACCACCAAAGGAGGAGTGGGCTAAGGGTGTCGAGGGGACCATCAAGACGGCTGCGCAGAAGAAGAAGGAGAAGAAAGAACGAGAAAAGCATAAGAAGTTGGCCCTGAAGAAGCAGGAAGGGGTCAAGAAACCTGCAGAAGAGGGTCAGGAAGATGGAAAGAGCATGGTGGAAGAGGGTGTGTAGCAGCTGCAACAGCTGGAGCACCAGCATCCAAGACTTCTGTGGAGAAGGCTGCAGCGGAGAAGGGGAAGGCGCCCTCGAGACAGAGGAGCAGAGCGCCAAGGCAGCCCCCATAAGGTTTGTTGTTGTCCCCTTAAAACTCCGGAGTGATCTCCTTAAGAAAGAAGTTTGGCCCGAGGATGTAGGTATCGGGAAATATTTTCCTCCAAAAAAATCCACCCCAGTGCAACAGTTTGGTGGTGAAGTAAATAGTGCCCCCAAAACCGACAGTGTGAATGAAAGTCCGTCTTCTTCACCGTCTCGTGACAGTGATATGACCGCTAACAGTGCTACAGCAGTTCCATTAACTGCTGCCGAGAAACCTTCCACTAATCTTAGGGTTACTATGAAATCCCAACTGCAGGTAAATAAATCAGATAAGTCCTTATGACAAAAAAAAATCTCCAAATCTTCCAATAAGCTGAACGTAGTCCACCTTAATATTCGCTCCATAATCAACAAATCGTGTGAACTTGAACTACTTTTGCAAGAACTCAAGTGTGATATTGCTTTTATTATGGAACACTGGCTAAAAGACAATGAGATTTCGGTGTTTACCCTTCTTGGTTACAATTTACTATCTTTCTATTGCAGATCTTCCACAAAATGTGGTGGAGTAGCCATTTACCGTAGATCAGGCCTAAATGTTCAATCTTTAAATTACGATAATAGTTCTGAAAAGGTATTTGAATGTTGCATGGGTATCCTTAAGGTCAACAGTCTAAATATTGGTATCTGCTGCATTTATCGTGCACCTGGTGGTAATTTTGCCGATTTTATTGTGAACCTAAATTATGCTCTCTTGTATCTCCTAAACAGTTAAATTGTTTGGGGTCATTATTCTCAGTGACTTCAACATTGATCTACTCCATGACTCGCAGGAGAAAGTAGATTTCACCAATGTACTTATTTCACATGGTCTAAAAATTCTGAACAGTACCCCAACTAGAATTACAGAGCATTCGTCTACTTTGTTAGATTTACTTGTCTCCGATTTGCCAATCTTACCTAATCATTTAACTTGCTCCACTCTCCTCACTCACTCATCAGATCACTTTGTTATTCATGCTGCTATAAATCTTCCTGTAAAAGTTAAAGTACAAAATTCTTTCATAAGTAAAAGAATTTTTAGTCATAGCTCTATCCAAAACTTTTGTCAATTGTTGTCTCATGAAACATGGGGAGATCTTGATGCACTTGACACTGTTGAAGATAAATTCAATTCTTTTCTTAATACTTTTATATCCTACTTCAATGCATCCTTCCCTGTAATAAAATTTAGAATCCAGCCTAATAGGTCCAATAACAAAATGTATTCACATGAATTGCTTCTTAACAGTCAATATTCACGTAAACTGCATTGCATAAGTAAGTTTTCCAATCCAGCTCTACGTGATACGTATCTAAAGGCTCTTAAAGAATTTAAAACCAAAGTCCTTGTATATAGAAAGTCTGCTAATAATCATTTTATTAATTCCTCAAATAACGTTGTCAAATCAGCCTGGCATATCATCAAGCAAAACACTAAGGCCACTTCTTCTTTTCCTCAAGCAATGCAGGTGTCCTTCCCTAATCTCACTTCATCTGACCCTCAAGTAATTGCTAATAAATTTAATGAACTTTTTTGCCAACCTCCTGCTAAACTCAGGGTGCCTAATAAACAGTCCTTTTATGCATCTAGACCTTTGAATTCCCTTTTTTTATTTCCCACTGACTATCATGAGATTATCAAAATTGTCAACTCTTTTTCTAACTCCTTATCCTGTTCGAGACGACATTCTTATGTGTGTTGTGAAGGGAGCAATCCAGTCTATTGCCTCACCCCTAGCTAGTATCATCAATCTATCCTTTCATGAAGGCCATTTTCCCTCTCGACTAAGATGTGCTTATGTGACTCCTATACCAAAAAAAGGTTCACTGGCTGATTCTAATAACTATCGTCCTATCTCTGTTCTGTCTGTCTTTTCGAAGATTTTGGAACAAGTTTTTCATAAAAGAGCTGTTGACTTCTTACAATCTAATAAGCTGTTGAATGAATCTCAGCATGGTTTTAGAAAAGGTAAATCTACATTGTCTGCTTCATTTGAGCTACGTAATGGCTTGTATCAAGGACTTAATGACAAGCAACATGTTCTGGGTGTTTTCTATGATCTATTGAAAGCATTTGATAGTGTTGATCACAAAATATTATACCAAAAACTTATAAATGTGGGTATAAACGGAAATTCATTGAAGTGGATCACCTCTTTTCTATCCAACAGGCAGCAAATTGTTAAATACTCACAGCTTACTTGCAATGGCCCTGTCAATGCTAGATCCTTACCTTGCGTAACCCACTGTGGGATACCCCAAGGATCAATTCTTGGTCCTCTTTTGTTTTTAATTCATATAAATGACTTGCCTCAGCATTTATCTAATTACCTTCCTATATTGTATGCTGATGACCTCTTGCCTTGTTAAAGCTGAAAATCTACTTGAGTTAACTAATGGTTCCAATACTTCTGTAACTAAGATGTCAATATGGTGTGAATCAAATTCTCTATCCTTAAGGTGGCTCACTAGCTCTCAGTTTCGCCTCGTCAGGTCTCCCCCCCCCCACTCAGTCCCGGGTGGAATGGGAAGGCTCGCGGCGTGTGAGGGGGAAATCCACGAAGGAATAGAGGGAGTCTGCGTGCGTCGCTGGGCAGTAGACGAGCCTAGAGTGTCTTTGCGCAGGATGGCAGGGAAGAGAGGGGAGTCAGCTGACAAATAAATACACGTGAACGTATTCGTTCGCAGCTCAACTGCGCTGTTCGTAACTCTGATGTCGCAATTATCTCGCATATACTATTCCATTGTGCATTTACAGCACAATGCGATACTATGCCTGGTGGACCACAATATTGCACTAATATCATAGTAGGTGAAAACTTCGTGACTACCACATGTCCACGGTCGTTATTTTCAGTATCGCACAGTGAAACTAAGTGATTTTACATGGGGAAATGCAGTATAACCAGTCTCACGATTTACCAGAATGTCTCCTTGCCTTCCACTGTTTCTTCATTCTTACCACCAATGTTTTCGTTATTCGTCATGGTTTGATCTCAAAACATCACAATTTCATTACCAGCACCCAGTGAGAGAAAAGTTACACATTGCAAAGAGTTTACAGCTTGGGTCTCGACAAAGATTAAAACCATTGATTCGTACGAACTTATGAAGAGCGACCTGTAAGTAAATAGTGTGGGGTAAAGCGTAAGGATGATTACATCAAGAAAAACAGTAGGTTAGGGTTACGTAATGGCTAAGCATTAAATAATTCGTTTTAATGGATATTTAGGCGAAGTATTTTCAGCAGAAGTACCTCCATATAAAATTTTTCTGATTGTTGTTCCATTTGGTATTTCCAAAAGAGATCATTTCTATTAATACGCTCAATGTAAATGCCTAATGGGCTCAAAACGATAAAGTCGCAGTACATTGTCACAAAGGTGCAGCTGTCCCTGTATTTGGTAATGATACTGATGCTTTTGCTTTAGCGTGACATTCTCCCCACTCTTTTGAAGAAAGTTTAGTTTCTTCTGTCCTGCCGCCTCCGATAGAGACAAATCCCTGCAGGTAATTGGACATTTAACTTCGATTATGCCGAAAAACTTATTTGTGTATTTTTCCATAACGTTAGCCAGTAAAAAAAATTGTTTGAAACTCGTAAAATGTCATAAGGATAAGTGAAAATAGATTCTAACCTCTCTGTCTCACAATCAGCTTTTTCTGGCTTTTTTTTTGTGTAAAATGAAGATTGAATTCTCTTGCGCAGGAATCCAATTCCATAATCTCTCTGCGATAAATATGATGTTGTGAACATTCCACATCGCTGTTATAGTAATGGCAATTGCGATACATATTATAATCTAGTCATTTAATTGAGAATTGGTCAAACTATCTATTATTTCTAAATCACAACAATGACTTCTCGTAAAACAACATTCCTTATACGATTACGAATACGATTTCCCCTCACCGCCTCGTCCGTTCTCTCCTCACCAGTTACTTTGTCTGATAGCGGGTGATACTCGCTCTTGTGAGTGCCCCTTCCGCGCTGCGGCAGTGAGAGAGTAGTTGGAGGTGGGGGTATACGCGGCGGTGGTGGGGGCAGCCCGACATTGGCCGTGGACACGCGAGTGAAAAGACAGGAAACATGCGTTCGTATTTTCAAAACTATAGCTATATTTTTGTATAGAAAGTACTGAAAATACTTCTGCTTCAAAGATGGAGAATGAACCTTAACCATCAGTGCGTAATATTTTTGGTTTACACAGCAGAAACAGAATTAAAGCGTGCTGAAAAATGAGGGAAAGCATCGGTGGGCACACTATTTCTCCTCTTAATCAACGCAACAACGTAATTTACAATGATAATGTCGCGTAATGATTGCGAAGATCCATCCTTTTCTAAGATAAGAGAGAAAACTAGAAGTGCCTCCAAGCTATAGTTTAGCTACGAAAATGTATTTAGAAATGGCCTGCAGGAACACTTTCAGCCAAGCTAGTGAGCCACCTTAAATATCAGTAAAACTATGTATCTTCAGTTTTACTCCAAATGGTCGCCTCCACTCTGTAGTCCACTGATTAAATTGCAATCAACAAATATAAAATGCACATCACAAACTAAATTCCTAGGCTTGCACCTAAGTGAAGATTTAGATTGGTCAATCCACATTAATAGCGTCACAAGCAAAATTGCAACGGGTATTTTCATACTACGTAGACTGGCCAACCAGGTGTCATTGGATACACTTTTGAGGCTATATTATGCCAAAATAAATTCACATTTGTCTTATGCCATTATGTTTTGAGGTAATGACAGTTATTCTGATAAAGTCTTTTCTCTTCAAAAGCAAGCCATGTGTGGTGTTCCCTATCGCTCACATGGAAAGCCCCTTTTTAAATCATTAAGGGTTCTTACCTTACCATCCTTATATGTATTAACATGCGCATTGTTTGTTAAAAAACACCCTGAAAAATTTCCTTCCAATTCCTCGTTTCATTTCCATGACACACGTAGGAAAAATGATGTGCATTTATATCACAATAGACTGTCCTTATGCTTAATAGGACCTCACCATGCTGCTTCAATGGTGTTTAACAAATTACCACCTTCAATCAAAGAACAACACTCACTTCCGTCTTTTAAAAAGAAACTAAAGGATTTTCTAATTGATAACTCATTTTATTCCATCAAAGAGTATATGGCCAGCTGAAACTAGCCTTAAATGTTTCCTTTAATGTTTTATGAAATGTTGGATTATGACATTGTACACCTGTATGTTTTAAATTTTCTTGTGCTTCTTTACTGCCTTATTACCTTTATATTTAATTAACATGCTACAAGAGTGTTTTGTACTCTCTTCCTACTTGACGACCTCTATGTCTGTATATGACCAATCGAAAGAAAATAAATTATTATTATTATTTATTATGTTACATTTGTAACTTCCACCTCCGAGTCTCCGGCTAGCATCAGGTTTCGTTGCCGTCACAATTGCCGGAGACTCAAGAGGGGTCGCGCCTAGAGGTAGCCACGTCCGCCACCGGTGGATAGGTGGCTACCCGGCATTAGGGTCATGCGCACAAAGCAGGCGGAGAGACCCGAGAAGGACAGCCTTCTGCATTGCACATATCATTGGACATAACCCCTCAGCGGACTAATTACCCTCCGGACTTAGCCGAAGGACTTGCACGACAGTCGAGGCTAACGACAGGCGGAGCCAACGACGCCAACGATTCCAAAATGCAACGATTCCAGACTGCAGCGTTCCGACAAAGCGTGCAGACAAACCGTGGCGCCAAACCACGCCGTCCAGCCACGCCGTCCCCTGACCAGTGTTGCTTTCACTTATATAGCCCCCAAAGCACGGAAGAAGACCAGAAGTTAGGCCATCGTACGATCCGTTATTTGGTGTTCCCCCGCCGTAGTGAAAAAAGAGTCCCGGATGACCCAATCCTAAGCTTCCACCTCGCCCTCTTCACATCATGCCACCTTTTCCTCCCCTCAATTTGCACCAATAGAATTCTACGTTAAACCCCATTGCACTTTGACCTTCCAGAATGTACCCCCTCCTTACCCCAGAGAATACCTCCCCTCTCAAGCCTTCTGTTCCAGTCGAGACGGCAAAGAGACGATTTCGAGGCTAGGTGAGAGGAGAGTTGGTGATTGTCGAGTCTCCTTAGCGCCATGGACTTTTGGTGCAAGTTATT
The DNA here is from genome assembly GCA_933228895.1 of Platycnemis pennipes. NCBI lineage: Eukaryota > Metazoa > Arthropoda > Insecta > Odonata > Platycnemididae > Platycnemis > Platycnemis pennipes. The sequence goes on along the minus strand of OW121853.1, from coordinate 136,951,222 downwards.
AGCTTTTCCCTGAATTGTGAACAGTATTTCAATTTTGTTGATTTGTACTTTGTCTTTTGTTGTTTAAATACAGTGTTTGATTAGTTAGATTCTCATCCTTTTGTGGTTTTTTCTATTTCTGACCTCATCTTGCTCACCCGTCTTGGAAAGAATATTTGTCCCCTGGACAAGCGTTTCTCGTGAACGGCTGTTCTTCTTTCAAGAAACGCTGCACAGTTTCGCAGAGTAGCCCGCGTACATTTGCCGGAGTTCACACAGCAGATCTTGATATTTAGTCCTTTTTTCAATCTCCTTCGCTGCCATGTTCGTTTCGGCCGGTGCCGAAAACTCGATCACGAACATGGCATGAGAGAGATTGTCGAGGAGAACGATATCAGGCTTCGCCGCCTCCAATTGCCTGGAGGTGGAGAAGGAATAATTCCACCAGATCTTACTCTTATCGTTCTCCACGACGGACTCGATGTCTCCAGGGGCGTAAGGCAGCACCGGATTCGCATCTATACAGTAATGGTGTCTTAGATGGTAATACAACACCCGCATACCTGAGTTGTGCCGGTTTATGTATGCGTTCTTCGCATAAAAGCTGCAGCCGGAGAGTAGATGACCTAAAGTCTCTGGGTGCCTTCGGCACGCTCTGCATCTCGTGTCCGTCACATTAGCCCCAGAGATGAGGCGATGGTACACCAGGGTGATGATGACACCACCTTGGCACGCGAGCACGAATCCCTCAGTTTCGGACTTCAGACCTGCGGAGCGCAGGAAGGCGAATGTGAGCCCCTTCGATAGCCTATGCGTTTCCAAGTTTCGATAGAAACTTCCATGCATGGGCTTCTTGGTATGCTTGCAGAGCAGGATCTTTTGCTCCGCATTCTTTATTTCAAGCTTTAACACGTCCGCCTTCAGCGACAAGATTGATTTGTCGCACGCTTCTCCGCTGGAAGTAAGGTCCAAGTCCAAACCGAGGCCGTCTGCTGCCCTTTTCGCCGCCTGGAATAGGAACACCCCTTTGCCGACACTCTCGTGTTTCTTTACGAGCAGCATAAGGGGGTCCGTGCTGTGGAACACGCAGCAAGCCGTATTCAGGACTACTCTGTCATGAAGGCACTCCAGGCTTATCAGCCCTCTACCACCTAGCCTTCTTGGGAGATACAATCTGGCAACGGAAGACTTCGGATGAAGACTACGGTATATGGTCATCATTTTCCTCGTTCCCCTGTCGAGGTTTTGCAACTCGTTGACATTCCATTTGATGCAACCGAAGGTGTAGAGCAGTGTTGGAACCGCGAAGGTGTTGGTCGCAAGAACCTTGTTCTTGCCTGATAGGTCAGAGCTCCAGATTCGCCTGAGAGTCTGCCTGTATTTCGCTGCAAGCCTTTCCTTCACTGCTCTCACCTCCTGCAACCGGCACTGGGGGACGCCAAGATATTCATACGCTTCGTCGTCATCAAGATGACGAATAGCATTTCCATCAACGAGCTGCACGTCTTCCTGGTCCTCTGAAATCTTTCCTTTCGCCAGATGGATGGTCGCACTCTTGTCCAATCCGAATTCCATCCCTATATCCTCACTGTATCTGCGTACGGTGTCCAACGCCAGGCGCAGGTCTTTCGCACTTGAAGCATAAAGCTTCAGGTCATCCATATAGAAAATATGGGTGACCTTATGCTCCCTCTTTGACGGGACACCACACATATATCCCCTACCTCGTCTCAACTGAACGGACAGTGGGAGGAGAGATAAACAGAACAGGAGGGGACTGAGGCTATTGCCTTGAAAAACGCCACGGTGGTATGTTACCTAATCTGTGTAGACGGTCTTCTTGCCAGATGGTAGGGCGAACCGCATGGCTATAATCAGCTCATGAGAGGTGGTATCAAAAGCCTTCTTGTAGTCCACCCAGCCCATTGACAGGTTACGCTTGTATTGACAGGCATCCTGGCTAACACACCTATCAATGAGCAGGTTGTCCTTGCATCCCGCGATGCCTTTCTTCGAGCCCCTCTGCTCGTACACTTCCTCCCATACCGGTTGGACGTGGTGGAAGAAAGGTCGTTCAAGATGGAAGTGAACGCCTTGTATACAATGTTGAGACAGGTTATAGGGCGGTAATTCTTCGGATCGGACAGGTCTCACTTTTTCGGTATTAGGACCGTTCACCCCTCAGTCAGCCAGGATGGAATTGGCTCCATTCCTGACAGGAAGGAAGTGAAGATTCTGGCCAGCTGTTTGTGCGTGGAAGAGAACTTTTTCCACCAGAAGTTATTCACTGCGTCCATTCCTGGAGCAGTGAAGTTATTCTTGCCAGAGAAGGCCTTTTTCACATCACTTTCCGCGACTGAGATGGGACGATCCATATCTTCTAGGTGGCGGTCACAAAACTCTTTAAAGTGGGCAATAGCTGGAGTACCTTCGTTGAATGGCTTCCTAGTCTCATAGATGTCCTTCCAGAAACGTTCCACCTCCGGGACAGTTGGTGGTGTTTGGACAACAGGTGGAGGGGGTCGGAAGAGGCAGGACGGCTGAAAGGAGAAGGTGGAGTTCTCTTTCCTGGCGTTGGTCCTTTTGACCAACTTCTTCCTCGCCGTTGTAAGTGCCCGCACTCTATCCACCTCGTGCTGCTTAAGGATAAGCAGCACTCTTTTGTTCAGTGTGTGGTGGTCTCTCTGGATTGCACGCGCAATGCGCTTGACCTTCGGCGTAAAGGCCTGACCGGAGGAAAGGTAATCCATCACACACTGAAATCTCGACACCTGTTGTCTTGCCAGCGTGATTTTGGCATTAAGCTGTTTAAGCCTGTTTGATGCTTTAATCTCCCAGGTGTCAGGCACTCGGGGAGATGCCAACAGTGTGGCGGCAGCATATACCATGCAGTCTATTTCCCAGAGGCTACTCGTTTCGGTCAGGATCATATCTACGATGCCATTCAACTGGGATAGCTGTTGGTCCCGCAGAGAAATTTTATGATGAATATTTCTCTGCCTGCTGCTTAAGGATAAGCAGCACTCTTTTGTTCAGTGTGTGGTGGTCTCTCTGGATTGCAAGTCGTCTCATTGTAGCTTATCGTGCTTTCCAACCGCTGAAGTAGATCAGAATAGGCCTTCGGCTCGTCTTCCTTCGCCGAAAGTTCGGCGGAAGCACCGGCAGTAGGAGGTACATCTGCCTTGGTAGGAGATAGAGCCTTGGCCGGTGGTGAACTACTCTGATCCTGCGGTTGGGGTGTCGTTTTCTTGCGCAGGTGATTGGCGTACTCGCGCAGATTCTGCTGCGACAGATGGTTATATTCAGGATGCATCTCACACCACAAAGAGTGCATCCTCGCCATGTATCCCCTGCGACTTGGCTCACTGGCAGCATGGCAAGCGAGAAGGTCTCCCCTCAGGGTCTCCGTCCACTCCATGCAAGCTCCCTTTTTTGATGGCATAGGTTTGCCACGCCCAACTTTACTAGGGCCCTCATCTGAGAAGGGCTGGCTGTGGGTGGCGTTACTGGATTTCTTCGGAACCCAATATTTCTGCGAGTGGGGAAGTTAACCCCACAAGCAGACGGCCACCATTAGCCGGCTGAAGCCGTTACCGGGGACGCCACGAGGCCGGTGGTCCATTTTTTACCCCTTATTATTATTATAATCGAAGCAAGCATATTGATATCAGGCACTGTTTTGTTCGAGAACTTGTGAATGACAAAAAGATATGTCTGAAATATTTGTCAACTGAAAAAATGCCTGCTGATGTGTTAACCAAAGCCCTTACAACGGTGAAACATCGGATGTGTTGTTCAAGTTGTAACGTACTCAAATCAAGGCGGGATCGCACAAGGGCATTTATGTGTATTTTTTTTTGGGCATGGCAGCCAAATTATACTGGGGGTGGCGCGGACTGTGCCAGTGTGTTGATTTTTCATGGTAGGAACACCAGCATTTTGATTTCACATCCATTTATTTGTATTTAAAGTTTTGGAATATTGTGCTTTCGTCCATGTTAGACACCACACGACGAATTTCAACAATCAGTAAAGACATGAACCACGCTAGATTTCAGAACGATCTAGAAAACCAGAAGGTGTGACAATATCTAAGCTTCTAGAAGGACAAAAATACCTGAGCCAATCGCTATATAAGCCGGCATGCAACGAGCGTGAGGGCTGTCTAAAAACCCCAAGTGCCACAGGTCCTAATGCTGGAGAGCAAATTCAACAAAGAAGAAGTTTATCTTGCACAGTGTTGTGCAAAATAGAAAGGCGACGTGATTGGTTAAACAGTGCATCTTCAACCACCAGCAGCGAATCGTGTTAGCAGGGAGCAGCGAATAAATCACCACTAGGCAGTCGAGACAGTGAGACAACGAGCGTGGGGGCATGATGCTGGAATTTGACGACACTCGATAAACCTTACAACACCTAAAAGGAGGTATTTTGAAGGGGCCCATTCTCCCGATGTTGTGAATTTTTCTGTGATTTCTGTTGCCTTATACCATATTGAATGTTATTATGTGTTGGGGCAAGTGACTTAAGTGAAGGGTATGTTATTTTGTTAATGAGATACATAATATGTATGTGTTTTAAGTGAAGGGTATTTGTTTGCTTGTGGGTACATCAAGTGCAACCACCTGTGCAGTTAGGACGGTGACGAATAAAATAGTTCGTTAAATAGAACCACGATCGCTCTGATTTATATTTAATAGTGTTACCCAGAATCTCCTGTGTTGAGCACATTATTGTTGTTAAGGGGAAAGGGTTACAAAGACTTGTGTAAATTGTTTGTCAAGTATTGTGTTGCTTGAGCATTGGTCTTGTGTCATTATTATGAATAGTGTTCATTTGAGAGGGGGTGTTATACATTCAAACTTCCCACCATCCACTTATGCTCGTTAGCTACCTTTGGTTTTTACGTAATAATAAAGCAGTTCATTTGGTTGCTGCAAGTAAGATGTTTGTGTCGTCATTTTGGGTCTCCTTAAACCCTTGATAGGTCTTCATATTCGATCCACAATTTTCAACAGGCTTGACGTCCCATCCAATGGACGAAGTACTGAACTTGAAATGCCCTCCACTAGGCACTCAAGTGGGGATGGCCACTGAAAAATCTGCCACTGCCAGGATTCGAACCCAGGCCCTCGGAATGGAAGGCCAGTACTCTAGCCACCACACCAACTTGATCCCGTAATGTTTTCGAGGTCCAACCAAAATTTGTACACAATTATATGGAGAAACCTCTTCCTATCGTACCTCTATATTTTCGAAAAACCTCCACACTTCGTACTGAGAATACACCCCCATGACGAGCCAACTACCTCCAATGAGTAAAATATTCAGTTACTATGTTAGCAAAAATGATAGTAAAACTAACCTCTGGTCTAAATAGAACTTGCAAACCGACGTAAACACCTCAGATGAACTCCTTCATACCCACATACGAGATTACCATCTGTCTAAAAACCCCAAGTGCCGTAGGTCCTAATGCTGGAGAGCAAATTCAACAAAGAAGAAGTTTATCTAGCACAGTATTGTCTATTATACCTTAAGCAGAAGATGTTATATTTATGGTTCAAATGACATTTTAAGGGAAATTTAATCTATTCTGACTTCATTTTATTGTCAGTTCTCCATTAAATCTCGATATTTTTGTGACCATACCCTTAGAACATTACTTTGTGTATATTTCCATACTTGCACTTTGCGCCAGTCATCTGTTTTTCAGAGTACCTTTGCCGCGAATTTAAACTCCACCATTCTTAAACAATTAATGCCGTCCCCCCATATGCAACATTATTTGTTATTTGAGCCAAAGTTTTGTTGCTGAAGATATCAGTCAGTGAAATACGCCAAAGGTCTGCATTGAAATGACCATTTATTTATTTGATGGCTTTATACATATTGTGAAAGTACTTACCCATTTTTAATATGATAATTTTCTGTTAATTTTTAAATATTTGCCAGTTAAAATGCACACAAACGTAAATTACATGATAAATTTTAGGACCACAATGGACATTACATATCTTTAAAAAAAGAGGCGGCTGGAAATAACAGAAACTAAATTAGTAATTTTCCAAGCCATTGATGAGGGGAAGCGAAAAATAGATGTTGCTTAGGTGTTTAGAATACCATCATCCACCCTGATATCCTATTTTTTTAAATTTAGAGAAACCGAAGAAGCAGGACATTAAGGGTTATAAATAAAAAATCTTGGGCCCACAAAAGTGAACAGTTAGATGAGCACATATTTGATTGGTTGATGGAAAGTAGAGCCAGAACTAATCCCATATCTGGATCTATTCTACAGTAAAGGCGAGAGAAGTAGCTGTGAACATGGGAATTGAAAAATTTCAAGAATCAAATGGATGGCTACAAAAGTTTAAAGTGCGGTGTAATCTCAAAACATTGAAGATGTGTGTGGAATAACCTACCGTAAGTGATACAGTGGTAGAAGAGTGAAGAAAAAACTTTATAGATGATTTTAGTGGGGTATAAACCACGAGAATTTTTTCATGCTCATGAGGCAGGAGTTTTTTATTCTAACTTGCTTGCTGACAGAACCCTGCCATTTAGAAGCCAATCCTGCCATGGAGGGGGGGGGGGGAAAGCGAAGAAAAATTCACAGTGCTTTTCTGAGTCAATTTCCATGGCTCTGAGACATTGAGAAATATATAAAGGCTTTCAAAATGCTCAAATATGGCAATGAGCAACCGGAAAGTAGTCCTCTTTATTGACCAGTGTACAGCACGTAAAATTGAGGGGATTGTGTTACGATATATCAAAATAAAGTATTTCTCTCCAAACACCACCACTAAATTGCAACCCCTTGATAAAGGAATATTTCCAATTTGAGGAGAAATTACTGGGTGGTGGGCATGTTGCAAACAGTTAATGAGAAAAATGATATAATAACTGCATTTGTGGAATATAATGCATGCCATGCACAGGCTGTCTTACAAGCACTTATTTAAAGTTGCAGGTTATTGAGAACTGATTTAAGAAGGCTGGATATATGGGGGACAGCAGCAAGGAAAAAAAATTATGTATGAGGATGTGCCAACAGAGTGGCATGAAATAAATAAAATAATTAATGTTCAATCATAGTTTGATGACTTAATAAATGATGACCATGCCTTTCACTCGTGCACCCCAAATTGAGGGGATGATGGCGGGAGAAGTGCAGGAAGAAGTTGGAGGGGAGTCACCAATAAACTTTAATATGGAAGACGCGGGTGATGGTGAGGAGTGAATGTCGGTGACAGTCAAGAAAGAGATGCAGGATGCTTTAGGTGGGATATTTTATGTATGGAACACTGTAGCAGTGAGAATCTATTATCATTAAATAAGGTAGAAAATTGTTAGTTTTTTCTGATTAAGTTAATCCTGCCTTTAAGTGTCTGTATACTTTCGTATGCCTTTTGTTTCATGTGTGTTTTTATGACATGCAAATAAAAGGCAATACTTCTGCTGTAACCTCACATGTACGTGTTTCGTTATTTTAACTGTCCCGTGTATCTGAAGATATCTCTCCGGATTTATTCCAATTTCAACAAAAATACCATTTCAAAAAAATTGGAAAAAAATCAAAGAAACAGAAATTACAATCGTACAAAAAGTCATTTTCAGTGAAGAGCGCTTAAGTAAGTTTTAGTTCCCTTGTTTTTATTATTATGAACATTAAAACTATGTAAAATCATAACTGCATTTATTTAAAGATACAAAAATAGTAATTAAAGAGACAGCAGCACATATCATTGCCAAACGTTCCATAAGGCAGAATAGAGGTGTTCATTTTGCTGAAGTATCTCTATTTATGAAACCTATATTTATGAAAATGTCCAAAAAATTAGTCCCTTCCATTTTCATATAGAGGTTTTAGTCTTACCCTGTTATATTTTTAACACCTTGATCGAAAGTTTATAACCTCTGGAGTATGTGTTCAGCTCTAAAATGTTCAACTCTGAAATGTGTTCAGATATACTCGTTCAGCTTTAAAATGTGTTAAGTATTTTTCTGCATTAGTTACACAGTGAAAAAATGCAACGGCTCGAAAACACGACGGCACACTATTGCATGATGGTAAATCATACGTGTGTGATGTGACACTCTTTCCTCTACCTGCCACTAGGTTATGCTGCCAATGCCTCAAAGCAGACGCTGCAATCCGTTGAAGCTTGTAAACTAATATCGGAGGTATATTTTTTATGATTAACATTTATTTATTCAAAATTATGTTTGGAGTTGATTCATTTTAAAACAGTTAGTATTCATTTTACTAAACATACCAAGAAGTTGGAACATGATCGCGAGAACTTCACACTTCGCAGAGGACTCCACACGAGAGCGGGATGATGCCCTTTGGAGTCTCTCTATTATTTAAGCATATCCACCAGAGTTGAGGCACTCTGGAATAACTCAGGAGACGAATATTCCCAATATGCCTCGCAACGTAAACTATTATATGTTCCTGTCATGTCAGCAAGAAGGCAGCACATTCCGCCATTTCAGAGCTTTTCATCAAAGTAATTTTAAAATTAACATTTAAATCTCGATAATGATAAGAGAAGAGCTGAGGATCCATTGGGAAATCTGAATTAATTGAGGCACAGAAAGTCACACCACCACCGTCGAAAACATATCGTTTGTACTTTGACCTGGGCCTCGGCATTTCCGCAGATCTGAAAATCTAAAGTTATGTTTCCAATATTTCTACCAGGTTAATCCACCCTTGAACGCTGAAGTGCAAATTGGAGCAAATGTTTCCAGCAAATTTATTATACCCGCGGATGCTTGGACAAAATGCCATATAAAGTAAGAGAAAGTGGACTGATTTTGCTTTAAACTTTGCGCAATCAGCGTAATACTTTCCGCAATTAATGGCATGCGTAAGACAGATACATGTATTTTGAGTTCATTTCAACGCTGGCGCAATCGAAATTACTAGTAAGGCGATAGCTTTCTTCCGAACTAAGCTACTTAAAATTTCATTTTTGTCGAATTTAAATTAAATTGCCAAATTGAAATCCGTCCAAAGTGCAAATAAACCTATTTACTGCATGAAGAGTTCTCCGACGAGATTTAAAATAGCGCCGGGGAAACTTTCTTTCTTGGCCCATAGGTGGCCGAGCAATTGCGAAAAACAAATGTTAGTGAAACTTACAATTAGCTGTTGTGTTGACTACGGATCCAACGATTCCATATTCATGGATCCAACTTTATTTACTCACAGTTACCTCTTTAATCTCATTCCTTTCCTTCTTTTTTAAATACTCATCCATCCATATCGTCTTCATTTTTTTATCTTCATCTACCATTTTATGGTTCATTACCTGCATGACTTGTGATTTTGTTCAACGGTACACCGGTTTTTGGTCGCTCTTTGGAATGGATTCTCTTGGGACGTTACAAACCCGTCCTCGTGGAGAAATAAGAGGAGCAGTTTCTACAAAAGCAGCCTTGTTCAGAAGAATATCTTGTAAGTACTTCTTGCCTATTAAAAACTAGCACAGGTTATGTGAGTGGTATCACGGAAAATTGCGTCAACAAATCTTCCCGAAACTGTAACCCTTAATAATAGTCGAGCATATTAAGAAAAATTGATGGATACCTTGACAATGACGCGAAGACGTTGAAATCGATTGGTAGAATAAACTTAAAATTGTGGAATTGTACAAGGTATTTTTCTTAACGTGTTCAACGTATCAAAGTTCCATCAACTATCTCCTGCCTCCATCCATCTAATCCATAATAATAGTATTTATTTTATGAGTATCATTCAATTTTTAAAATGGAAATTAATTTATTTGTTCTTTTGACATAAAATCATTGGGGTTGATGTCTTTTTTTTCATTTATCTTTCAAGTGCCTAAAGAGTAGCTTCTTAAGGGGCATGCTCTTCATGAAAAGGATGATGCGAGGTTTAAGGCAAAGAGGAAGTGGTGAATGACTTGAAGAGTCGCAAGCATGAGTCGCTCTCAACCTTGCCATCCACCAGCTTGAATGACAAGATTCCTTCATAGTCTGTGAAGGAAACGGAAGAAATGGAGGTTGTTTTAAGAATTCACGTGCTAATAAAACTGGTAAGCTTCAATACAAGTGTATTACTGCTATTTACTCATCATTATTTGCAATAGTAGATTCGTTAATTCATTCTCGAATTGACTCATAACTTAGGAATAATCTTAGCCTGTCATTGGATAACTTGGGCCTTTCTAAGATGGCTGTCATCTGTTTCCATTATGTGATTAATTTTGTGTGTTATACTTACATTCAAATTTTTATCCAACAGTCAATTAAGAATAGTGATGGATTTCTATTTTATATAGGTTACAGAGTTATCCCTCATTGAAGGGAGCTTCACAAATAATTGTGTTGTTGGAATCGCAGTGGGCACCATGATGGACTCTTCAGCAAGTTACTTTCCCTTGCTTGGCTTAAAAAAGAAGAGAGCTTTCTCACCACTTTGGCTGAAAGAAGTTATCTTGTGTATGTATTTACTTTGGTTTCATATGTAAAGAGTGTACTTATTGTTCAGCACAATGCCAATACTTGTGTGTTGAAATTGTAATTTTTTACTTTGCACGGTAGTGTGCAGTCATTTTGTATATTATCCCTTAAAATGGTAGAATAGATGAGTGGTAAGGTATTTGCATAAGAGTGGAAAGTAAGAATAGGGTTAGGACCTTAGATTTGGCATACAAGCATTTTGAATAATAAATAATGCATGCTGATTAAGGTATTGTGGTACCTGTTGTGCCTAAAGGTTATTAACATGTTTATAAGATCATTTCTTTTGAGTATCCTTTTTTTCATTATTTGAGAGGGAGAAATGCAATTTTTCATATGGGCGTTTAGGAGTATTAAGGAAAAGACCATTTGGAGGCTGTGTATCTTACATCTGAGTCAAAGTAGACTCTTAGTAGTAGAGATGGGCAACTCAGTAAATTACCGTGGTATTTTTCATAAAAAACAACCCTGAAAATTACCATAATAAACTGTGATTTAAAGAAAAAGTTCATGCATGTTTTCACAAATTTGTTACATTGTGGAATAATATGAGGAACTTCTTGGTTCAACTGTCTCCAGACAAAAAAGAACAGTTGACACATGTGAAATGCTTAGATTTGGGGGACTAAACTGATCTAACACATCCAATTTATAGGCTATATTTTATTTTCAAAATAAACACTAGTAGAAATGTCAGTTTATCCTAAATGGAATTGATACAATAACTAGTACGTGAAATGCTTTGATTAATTTTGTCTCAATTTAACTTTGTGGTAATGATCTTAACATGCATTTCTTTGGTAACACTTTAATTCACCTGGGGTGAAACTGGGGCCATTGGCTGATTGACAAGTTGTCAATTATCTGTGATAGGAAGAATGTTAATGGATTCTGCTTTTTCTGACAGGCAAACGATGGCAGGGAGCAAAAGAGGAGTTATACCCACCTTCACCATAATGAGTGGAAAGACAAGGAAGACCCTGTGGAAGAGTAAATATAGAGGCCTGATATCCAAAATGTGGAAGTGCAGGAGAGGTGAGACACTTTAGTATGCCTTCCAACCTAACTATTATAACTACTCCAACAGCAAAAATGCAGCTAGTGATTTAGTGTTAAAATGTGCCAAGTAATGAAATGGTAATGAAATAGCATGACATTTGTACTAAGTCTGTTCTAGGCACATTTTAAATTAATGGAAACAAATGTAATAAGTAATAAAAACCAGACTAGGGAGTTTTAAAAATTATGAGATTATAATTGCCTTTTCATATTTCACAGGTGGAAATGGCTATTGATTCTCAATAGAAGGGATTTAAGTAAAAATTGTTGTAGGATTTTTGTTCGTACAGAGAAGAAATTGGCTGCCCACTTCTTATCATAGTTTCCCTTCACTAAGTGGATTTTTTTCTGGTTAATGGCTACATGAAATCAAAACATAGCAAACAAATTAACCAGACTTTTCCTCGGATTTCCTATGAAGTTTAGAAAGTAGATGTTCTACCTTAATGTGAGTGATTCGATTACTCCAAAGTATGCTTCGATTCATTTTTTGTAATTCTGGTAAAACTGAAAGCGGTTATAGTGAATTTTACATGTATTTTTATTGGGAACGCTTGTTCGCCTGAGGTTGTATGGGAGGCCATCAGATGGCTGCTGATCAAATAACGGAAAAATAACTGTTATATTTTTCAAATACTATCAGATTCAGGAATATAAAAAATATTCTTCACTTACTCGAGTGTCCTCTGCAAATACCTCTGAAAACACATCTAAAATTAAAAATTGGCTAAAATCTTTTAAGTAGCTCCCATAACTTCACGAGCTTGACCTCTCATGTGTCTGTAAATTGTCTGATTTTAAGTGGAAGTTTTGAGAAGGCTCTTCAATTGTGGTTTGTAATTTTCTTGAGTTAGTTGAAATATAGTTCCTGTTTGGTTATTTACATCTGCTCCTTGTTTTATGTGGAGTTTCCTCACCTGCCTTCAACAGAGTAGGAAAGAATTTTAGGTCTTTGGCAGGGCATGTCATAGTGAAACCTATTGTTTCGAAAACTTTACACCACAGCACTTCTCTTTAAAGATAAAGCAAAATTTTGCCTTGCATTCAGTAATCGAAGTGCAAGTGCCACTTGTACCGATGTAGGTTTGGCAGGGTTATACATTGACCAAGATAATAGTGCATCCAAGGGTTAAAACTCTAGCCAATATAAATAACCTATCCAAAATAGAAAATTCTATTAATATGTTTTAATTATGTTACGGAAGAGTAGAAAGACTGCATCATTTTGTATGATGGTATGAACCCTACTTAAATGCATCTGTACGCTATGAAGAAACATTTTATTTTATTAAGTTTCTTAATCTCTGTATGAATAAAGATATTAATTTTTGTCATAGGAGGTGAATGTGCTTGTTATATTAATATTAAATGCCCACTAAAATTTCATTGTGATTCAAGATAGAGAATTCTATTAAATATATATATTTTTTTAAGAGATTATTGAAAGTTAATTTAATTTAAATAATTTAAACATAACACAGATTTATTCATTCCTATAACATACAAATTGTGCTTATCAGGTTTTATTGTTTTTTTAATGTGTTTCTTTTAAACACCCAGGTGGTTTTTTTTGGGTCGGGCAAAATAGTAACCACCCAGGAGTCTCCCTTCATTACTGCTACTGTTATTCATTTTATATGGCATAGTGTACAATATTTCTCTTCTTTTTTTCAGGGCCGGGATTGGATGTATGACAATTCTGTGACCTGCAATTACAGTGTAGAATTTGCTGTGGAAAATAAATAAAAGTTTTATTTTTGACCACAGCCTCTTGTGTTTCATTAAACTTGTCAAATTAGGTGTGAAGTGAGAAAAATATATCTACTATTAAATGCTAAGGGAAATACACTACCAGTCAGTGAAAGTGTTAAACTTGTATTGGATCTTTCTTCATTGCTCTTGGTGATGTAGTGTACCACTGCCTGATGAATCAAGATTCATGTAAACACGGCATACACTTTTGAAATATATGTACTACTCTGTACCTATATGATGTGAAACCTAGATTTGAAGGATAGCATTACCATTCTACAACACTCAATGGAGGGTAGCCCTACCCTCCATTGAGGGTAGCCCTACCCTCCATTGAGGGTTACCCTACCCTCCATTGAAGGTAGCCCTACCCTCCATTGAGGGTAGCCCTACCCTCCATTGAGGGTAGCCCTACCCTCCATTGAGGGTAGACGGAGGGTATTTTAGAACATTGGAGGGTAGGCCCTACCATCCGTGGAGGGTAGACAAAGGGTAGGGCTACCCTCCATGGAGGGTAGGGCTACCCTCCGTGGATGGTAGCCCTACCCTTCGTCTACCCTCCACGGATGGTAGGGCCTACCCTCCAATGTTCTAAAATACCCTCCGTCTACCCTTGCTGGAGGGTAGGCGGTGGGTAGCACTACCATCCGACTACCCTCAATGGAGGGTAAGCCTACCCACCATGGAGGAGTTTATTTCTATCAGGGTTGTATCATGTGTGCATATTGTAATATAATAATGGTAACATTTTTGTGTTTTTTTCTTATGTTGTTTGTTCGTGGAAATTGAATATTGACAAAGTGTGATTCAACTCCATAATCCTCTTGCAATTTGATCTGTCTTATACTTGTACCTGAAGTGTAATCAGACTTTTGTAATTTTGACATGTCCTATACTTGTAAAAAACTAGTCCTGGGAACAATAAATATTATTATTATTATAATCAAGTCGGACTGACCTCATGTCTGCCCGTGAATGCTTCCAAGGCTGCTCGGACGTAGAGCAGATTCAGGGATGACGGGTACTTGTCCAGGGAGGCATTCACCAACTCCAGGGCTTCGTCGTGCGCCCCTTCTGCAGATAGGAGCAGCGCCAGCAGTTGAAGTGAGGCGTGGTGCTCTGCCCGAAGAGAAAGTGCCGTCCTCACCCGCTGGCCGGCCTCCATCAGATTGGTGTAGCGGCTAACACCGTCGGCAAGGCCACCAAAGGTTGCAAGGCAGAGCGCCAAGTAGTGCTGGGGCAAATGATCCCCACCATCCGACTGCTCAGCTCTATAGAGAGGACAACATACACTTTAGGGATTAATATCCTGATTGCACCAGTATATGGGCAAGGATGCCATGCAATTTATACTCCAACTCACTGTAAATGCTTCTAAGGACTTACATCCCTTCAAAATAATAACATTAGATTTGAAAATTTATCGTATAGTAGCGGTTGAGTTAATTCACAGACCACTACTTACAGTGTTTTTACTACTTACAGTGTTTCTTGCTTTATTTTTTTCAATGGAAGAAATACAGACAAAATCGAATACAGCCTTTTTCTTTCTTCCCCAACAGTCCGATCAACCCAAAAAAAACAACCTTCCTTTGTTTTTTTCCCATGGCAACCTCGAGCCTGAAAGTTATTGAGGGTTTTCTTATCTAGACCATACGTCAACTATCCCCCCGAAAACCCTCAATAACTAACGACTAACCCTAGGTCTCAAGTTATACCTGGGTTCTACAGTCTCTCTAACCGCAGGTGCCCCTTGTCGAACCTCTTCAGGAGCTTCATCTTCCCTCCGTAGTGGCCGAGGCAGCAACTTCAATTCCGACTGGTGAACCTTAGTGGGAGGCTCTGTCTTGAGCAAGTAAATTCCATTTCCCAGCTTCTTGTCAACCTCGAAGGGTCCGACCCATTTTGGAGCAAGACCAGCATGGTATCTCTGAAGCTTGCTGCTGAGTTGGTGGTTCCTCCGCAGAACCAGCTGTCCAGGCTACACATCATCTTCAGCAACCTGGTCCACTGCTTCAGCTTCCTTTTTAGAGCGCTTGGTCGCTTCTTTGTGCATTCGGTGAACCTGTTTGTGGTGATTCTCGACCCAGGCCACATATAGGGATATCCTCGTCTTATTCAACAGCCTTGATTCCCCAGTTGCCAGTGCATCGAATCGGTCTTCCCAAGAATAGCTCTGCCGGAGAGTAGCCAGTGATGCGGTTGACTCGCTGCCTAGTAGCAAAAAGAGACTCATGTAGGTGCTGGTCCCATCTGTTATGCTTCTCGTTCAAGAGGTGTATCCGTAACATCTTCTTCAACTCCTGGTTCCTTCTCTCCGTGACCTTTGCCTCAGATTGATAAACAGGCATAGTCCAGTGTTCAATTCCGCATACCTCTAATGCTTGAGCCCACTGCCTTGAAGTGAACTGAGACCCGCTGTCGGTGAGAAGACATCTGGGATAACCATACCGACTGAATACCTCAGTCTTCAGAAGATGGAGTACTCGTCCTGAAGTTGCCTCGGGTATAGCAAAGTGTTCCACCCACCTGGTGAACAAATCGGTGACAACCAGGATACCAGTCTTCCCGCGTGCCGTCCGAGGATAAGGTCACATCAGGTCTAGAGCCAAAATATCCCAAGGTCGATGTGATCGTCTTCCTCTTGAGCTGGTACTCTCCTTCTGGTTGCTCGCCTTGGTGCATGCACATCCTGGACACCCTTGTACATACCTTTTGACCTCTTGGCGCATATGCACCCAGAAGAACCGCCGACGAATCGATAAGTATGTTTCATCCTGGCTGGGATGACCAGCTTCAGGCCCATCATGGAACTTCTCTAATATGGTCCTAGCTTCAGATCTTGGCACCATAGGCACCGGTGACAGATCCGAGAGATGGGAGACGCATAAAAGAACATCGTTCTCGAGACAGAGATTCTTATAATACATCTTGAAAGCAGCAGGAACACTTCTGCTATCAGAGCTACGTTTGCGAATCCAAGATTTCATCTTTTAACAGGCCCCATCAGTATTCTGCCATCTCCTAATAATGTCCATATCGAAAGGTTTCCTTTCACCAGTAACAGCCATAAGAACAGGTAAGTCTTCTTTCCTTTTCCGTAAATCCGAAACTTCCCTCTCCACTAGTTCTCTGTCTGAATTTGGTTCAGTCAGGATTTTTTCGCAGGCTATCAGCTGCTTGATTACTCGATGCAGGGACATGACAAATGTTAAAGTCTAAGTCCGCTTGTATCAATGACCAACGCATCAATTTCCATTTTGTTCCAGCCACTTTATTTAGCCATTTAAGGGATGAGTTGTCAGTGTAGAGTTGGAATTTCCCCCCTTCAAGGAAGCCTCGAAATTTCCCAACAGCCGAAACTACCGCTAAAGCCTCCTTCTCAGCTGTACAGAAATTCCTCTCTGTTGGTGACATCTTTCGGCTAGCGTACTCTATAACCCTCCTCTCGCCTCGGTCAGTCTCTTGGAATAGCACAGCTCCAAGTCCAAGATCGCTAGCATTGGTCTTTAGATTTAATTTCCTACGAGGATCCGGGTGTGCCAACCTTGGAGCATTACAAATGTTTTCCTTGAGATGTTCAAAGGCTCTTTGTTCGCGTTCAGTCCATTTGAAGGGAGCTGTCTTATTGAGTAAATCAGTCAGTGGAGGAGCTTTTACTTCCAAATGAGGTACCAAACTACTGCACCAACCACAAAGTCCCAAAAACTGACGGACTTGCTTCTTAGTTTTTGGTCGATTGTATTCCTCGATAGCCTTATTCTTTTCTGGTTGTCTTCCTAGAGCTTCAGGAGTTAAAACATGTTCAAGGTATTCAACCTTTGGGGTAAAAAAGTGGCATTTCTTCAACTGGCAAGTTAGTCCATGAATATTCAGTCTTTCTACCATTTTGGATAGATGCTTCAGATGTTCTTCAAACCCGTTTTTACTATAGACTAGAATATCATCTAGGTAAACTTGACAAAAATCACCTATACATATCCAGAGTACTTCATCCATTAACCTCATAAAAGTGGCGGGGGCATTTTTCAGTCCGAATGCTTTCACCCGGAATTGGTAGAGACTACGTGGAGTAGCAAAGGCGGTCATTTCCCCTGAGCCTTCCATTTCCACCCGCCAAAAACCTGAATTTAATTCGAGAATACTGAAAATCTTAGCACCACTTACTTTTTTCAACAAGCCCTTCAAATTAGGCATGGGATAGGTATCACTCACTGTCTGAAAATTAAGCTTTTTAAAGTCAACACAAAGCCGGTACTCCCCGTTTTTCTTCTTTGGCAGCACACCCGCCATAACTAATTTGAAGCTGATGGCTCAATTAACCCTTCGCTCTCCATTTCCTGTATTTTCTTGTATACAAATGCTCTCTTGTCAGGATTCATAGGATAAGGTCTCCTTTTAACGGGTTCATCACTTTTGCAAATAATTGTATGTTTAACGGTGGAAGTGTAACCAATGCTATCTCTAATGACTTCTGGAAACTGATTGAAAATATTCATCAATGCTTGTTTCTGTTTGGTTGCTAATGGACCAACTTGCAACTCATCCAGATTGATTCCACAATTTTTGTGCTTTTACAAAAATTTCTGTTTCTCCAAGCTAGTCTAGCCCTGGTACTTTTTCCTAAGAATATTTCATTTGTGTTATAATCTAAAACAGCTCCATATTTAGTTAAGAAATCATGGCCAAGGATCGCATCGCTGATGAAATCCTTAATAATTAATGCAGGGATGTCAATGTCTATGTTGGAACACTTTGCTCTAAGGAACGTTAGGCCTCGTACCATATAAAGTACACCATTTGCAGCTCCGCCACGTTACTAGAAGAAATTTTAATATCATCAAAATCGTTCATTATTCTATCCGAGATAAATGTTACTAGCTTGGAAATCTAAAATGCCTTTATGAGGTTTATTTTTGACACAAATCGTTATGGCTGGGCGGGGACCGTCCTGATCAACCCCAATCTGTCCAATGGTATTCTTAGTATTCCAGTGTTTGTTTGTTTTACTTGACACCTGGGTCTTAGTGGTATTGTACCCAGGGACATCCTCCCCAGGACAGAATGACCCCTATTTAGTTTTCCGGGCCACGGTCTCGTACATGGCCAGTTTTTCCACACTTAAAATATTTCCTCTGAAGACCAGGTTCTCGATGAGTAACGTTTTCGTCTCATGAAGTCTTAATCTTCTTATACTCCTCCTCTAGTTGCCTAATGACTTCCCTTAATTCGTCAAAGGTCTTCGGATTAGCCACTCTTACCAAGGGTCTCATTTTATCATTGAGTAGCAATAGAGTAGAATCATATAGGGTAGAGCAGAACTATTGTCCTCATGAGGATTCAATCTTTTAAAAAGTTGATATTTCTGGATCACAAATGCACCAGCCCTCATGCCCGTAGGCTGCATTTTGGTTAAGAATTTCCGATTGACAGCAGCCTTTACGCCATCAGAATCAAATCTAAGACATAACTCCTTTCCAAAATCGTCCCAATTTAGGCCCAGGCCCCTTATATTATTCCACCATGCAGCTGTATGTCCCTTCAATTGTTGTGACACCAAATGCACATAAATATTTTCAGGCAGATTCGTCCTTCTAAGTAAGGAAACAGAGTTCGTCAAAAATACTTTTGGGTCTTGTTCTAACCTACCGTGATACTCTGCTAAGCTTTCCCTAATTACTTTAGGGTCAACAGGCAGCCCTATTGAAGTAGCTGGTTGAACATTCGCATTGGAAATCGTCGTGTTTAACAATTCATTCTTTAATTGTGACAATCCTTTAGAGACATCTTGTTTTAGGCCATTAACATCTTGCATTAGCCCATCGTTTTGTGATGTTCTTTCATCAATGTCGGTGTACAGGTTAAGTTCATTAATTTCTAACTTGGCTACTCTTTCATTAATATCGGCAATTCTTGCATCCAACCCTTCAAATCTAGCACTGAATTGGTTACTTAGTTCATCAACCTTGGATTTAATTCTTTCGGATTGTAATTCAGCTTGAAATTTAATGTCCTCTTTTAATTCAGATTTCATTTCTTCGAGTTGCAATTTATTTTTTTCCGAGTGGGCCTTAATTTGCTCCATCAAAGTGGTAAACATAGCACTTACTTCTTGTCCTGCCTCAACTTTGTTCATTTCGAAGTTCTCGGGATCTTCTCCGCATTCAATCAGGTCCTGCCGGAGCCGCATTTTCAAATCTCCTTTGGCTCCTGTCGACGGAAGTCCCCGCTGTGTTAGCGCCGTCCTCAGCTGGGCGATCTTCATGTCCGCGATCTTCATCCTATTCGAGCGCGTACTCCTTACGCAACGTCCTGCCACGGTCGCCAATTTATCGTATAGTAGCAGTTGAGTTAATTCACAGACCACTACTTACAGAGTTTTTACTACTTACAGTGTTTCTTGCTTTATTTTTTTCAATGGAAGAAATACAGACAAAATCGAATACAGCCTTTTTCTTTCTTCCCCAACAGTCCGATTAAAAAAAAACAACCTTCCTTTGTTTTTTCCCATGGCAACCTCGAGCCTGAAAGTTATTGAGGGTTTTCTTATCTAGACCATACGTCAAATTGGCAACAATTAACATAAGCAAGATCAGAATATGACATATATCCTCATAAAAAATAAGTACACCTACTTAAAAATGATGAGATGGAATAAATGCATTGGCAGCACCAAGGACATTTTGCACCAGATTTAAAAGAATCATATTTACTACTCAAATCCAACACACACTTTCCATGTGTGTGTGTGCTACTAAGAAAAGTTGAAGAAGAAATCCTTAATGGTTGCGGTTGCCTTGATAAACTGAAACTTAACTTTTGGCAGAGATCTGGTGATGTTGGAGTTGTCAGCAATACACAATGTCTCATCAAAGTAACAGAAGCATTATCCAGATAATATTTTTATAAATTTAACTACAAGATCAAAGATGGTGTGCAGCCCAAGAACAAAGTGGAACCCATTCTAATTTCTACCTAGAGCATAAGAAACCATTTGGTTGCACATGGACGCAGATGTCAGTAAAAAAATCATACTTGTAGGCATGTTGTGTGATAGAAACCTCAATAAAATCATTTAATATTGTATTAACTAGCTTTTTAACCTGCATAGTTTTGTATAACCTACTATAAAAACCAAGATTATTTGATGGAGCTGAGCTTGAAATGGGCCCCCCTTTTCTGTGTAGTTCTCCGTATGCCACACAACCACTTAAGTAGCAAATTTTTCCCATTTGCCTTAATTCATGCGTATAGTATAGTTTCTTATTCTTTCCCCCCTCTTTCTCTGAGATAATATTGAGAGTAACAACATATCGAAACGAGGTTACTATTGAATTAAATTCCTCTACCATAGCAACTTATTTCTCACCCTCAAATTCTCCCCCAAGCTTTTCTCTCTCATCTCTCTGTTTAGCATGCACTCCTCAGCTGTCGCAGTCAATCAATGGCATGGCAGCATCACCCAATCGTATTCGCTCGTTTCAACGTTGCTCCAATCATAATATTTCATCAAAACTGATTCAAATTGAGCAGTAAAGACTGCCACTGAGTTGAGACTGCAGACAACTTTTTTGTGTCATTGCATTGGTACCAACGAGATTCCTGTCACAGTAAGTGCCTGTTTTTTTTCTATTTTTTTCAAATATTCTGCTCATGCTTTCACAACAAATTGAATCCAAATCTCGAATCTGAATCTTGAATCCTAATCCCAAATCATAATCCTCTTCAATTTCATTAAATAAAAATCTTCTTCTTTCTGAAAATTGTTAAATAATGCTTCCTTTCTGGGAATTCTCTAATTCAATCCAATTGAAGCTGAATCTTATTTCTTAAAGTAAATAATAAATGAATAATGGTCATATAGTCCCCACTCACTGAAACTAAGGACATGTTCGAGGGAAAATATAAAGAATTAGACTTGTACCAATACCACTTTTTACGAGATACAGTTGAGCATCTTTGATCCAGCACAGTCGTGACCAAAGTGATGACGGATTAGGGATTTTGCCGGACTATGAGTCATGCATGGCAACTAGTCTATGTTTTATGTCCGGGATGTTTTCATTGATAGGATTCATTTATTAACAACAAAATATTCTGTTTGCCATTTATTGAACACAATTTTAAAAAGTCACAGAGAATAATCAGAAGACATGGTTTCTTAATTCACAAGGTTATTACTTAAAAAGTATTGAAATTGCACCATGAGTGAAAATACACAAGCTTAGCATCGTGTGCATCATATTTCTGCACAATTGAAAGTATAATATCACCATCGGTTAAGAGTATGTAAAATTTAATACTTATTTCCTACCGCGCTTGAATTGCTATCTGCTAATTCAGCACGATGTCATCACGTGGGTGTCGTCTGTATGGCTGCCCATCACTACGTTGCGGGCGAACGGACTGGACGATTCTTTATCATCAATAGTAGTTTCCCTACAGCAATTTCACGTTCATCATCTTCATCCCCACTCAGATTTATTGCTATTAATTACCATTTCAATGATTTCTTCATTTGTGAAATGTTGTGTGGTGAGAGTATCATGGCCGCTAGCTATCCATTCCTCTAAATTTACCAATTCTATTTCCTTTAATTCACGGTTATGGCTGCTGTTTGTGCAGTAAACCAACACCATCATCATATGTTTATCCTCGGAAACATGAAAGCCTTTGAAATCCTCACATATGTCGTCTACATCCAACCTTAAAGCAGGCCACGATTTAAACCATGCTGGAACTGACTAAATTACTATTCCATGAACGTGAAATTTCCCACATCACATATTTTAGATTATACCTCTTTCTGAAATAGTTTAGTGGTTTAGCCAGCTCCATTAGTAGGGACAACGAAAAATGGTAAATAAAAATCATCAAAAGCGGTGTTTAAAAATGACAAATGCGGTGAATAAAATCGTTTTAAAAAGGTGAAAGTTGTGTTTAATGTTGGGAAAAAGGAGTCTTAAAGGAAGGGTTTTTAAAAATATTATTAATAAAGACTTCATACCAATTGGAATAAATTAAGTTAAAGGCAAATTAATGAGATAATGGTAATAACAATAACAGAGTGGAGTAGTGGACTGCAGGTAATGAAGTTCGATTCTTACGCTGTTTAAAATTTTTCTTTCAACCATTGAATAAAAAACTTTATCATCCTTCATTTCCAAACTTTGTGTGTGGATACTGACTTTTTTGTACTTCTATCGCTTCAACTAGATTTACAAATGCGGCACTCAAAAATACACTGTAAAGTTAACGTAATGATTCCACGAATTAATTCTGTAATATAAATTTTTTCCAATCATTTCATTTCGCCATATTTAATTATTTTTTAAAATTATGATTTGGTATGAAATTTCTGATAATCTACTTTTTTTAACTGCCTACTAGCATTACCCTAGGAATACAGCACGGCTGTATTCTTAGGTAGTGTTAAGGATCGAACTCGCAACTGGCAGTACACTAGCCCTCATTTTTAACAACTACGCTCTCATAGGTTCACGGGAATCTGCAGAATGTAGGCGACCCGCATGACATTCCGCTTAATTTTTCTCTCGCACATCCGTGCCTATGGAGAAAAAGGTCAAGACGAGTACTTTTTATTTTGTTTTCCTCGTTTGTGGCACGGAATGAATCTTCTTCTCATTTCGTGACCCGAGTTACTTAACCTCTCCTTGTTGGTATATACGTACATTCCATTCGCGGGGTGCATCGATCACGAGGCCGCGAGATGTTAAAATCTCCGATCCGGATCTGAATTTTTACTGTCCCTGGATATGATTTCAGTAGCGAATGAAATGAAAGACCCGTGGTTCTTTGGATCCGACCCGACCATCGTTAATTTATGAGTGTTACATTTGTAAATCTAATTTAAACAACAAAGTATAATAAAGTCAGTATTCAGATGTAATGGTTTGAAATTGAATATGATAACATTTTCGATGCAGTGACTGCAGGGCCGATCCTGGAGTATTTGGCGCCCGTGTGCGAGAGCGGTCCAGCCCTCCCCCCCTGCCAATTTTCAACGTGTTCGCTTCTCGAAGAAGAATGACAAAAGGTTCATCTACAAATGATCAAATATTTATTACTCAAATTGTGCATACATATTTTTTCAATACATCCATTGGAGGTTATTTGAAATCAACTTTCCTGGCCTTTTTCAACGCGAAATCTTTTACAATATCTGAAACATCTATTTTATCAGCAATTTCTTTCTCGATACTAATGATGGTTAAATTTGAGAGTCTTTCTTGTCCCATTGTTGATCTCAGGTAGTTTTTGATTAGTTTCAATTTTGAAAAACTCCATTCCCCACTTGCCACAGTAACGGGCAGTGTTAGGAAAATTCTCAGAGCGATCATGAGGGTGGGAAACGAATATAGAAGACCATTTGCTACCAAATATTGAATCACATCCATAGCAGTCATTCCAGGTTTAAGACAGGGGCCGAGATTTTCTATGTCATCCAGCAAATCTTGCGCGACAATATCTTTTTCATTCACTGTGGGGTCCCCTAGCATGGATTCTAAAGTCCGGATTTTGTCGATTTTCTCTGCGGATGCAAGCTTAAGGAACTCATGGAGATCATTAAGAAAAATAAATTTCATGTAATGATTCTTCATTTGTTCGAATCTCCCTTCAATTTCACACAGCGCCGTGTCCAATAGCATATAATAAAAATTGATTTTAAATGCCTCCAGTGGATCTTTTACTGGATCATCAGGACTTTCATAATCAAACAACCGTTTCTTTGTGTGTGGTCTTACCGCGTTGATCTTAGGGAATGAAACATCACAGTCAATATCCTCGGCCATCTTCGTGGCTTCCTCTAAAATATTAATAAAACCATTATCTGATCTGGCATCAGATAAATACTTTTTGACACTCTCTAACAACAACATAATACTCGGTAATATCACAGTCGATTTTTGCATACATTTACTCACCACATTGATTTGTGTTAGTACCTTGTACCATATCACAACAGAGCAAAGGAACTTGAAACAATGAATTTTTCTAATCAATGAACGTGCTCCATCTCTAGTTTCTGAATCTTTGGACGTATCTGAATGGATTGCGAAAAGAGCATCATATATTTTTTCTATATTGAATCTAAGAACCCGGATTGCATCAACTCGACTCTCCCATCGGGTATCGGAAAGTGCCTTTAAGCTTAGAGTGGGGATTTCATTTTTTAAAACATTCCATCGTTTAGTCGAGGCAGAAAAGAAAACATAAAGCTCCTGTACAGTCGAAAAAAAATTGACGATTTCCAAGGATGCTTTTGCGGCGTCATTAACTACTAAATTTAAACTATGCGCAGCACAAGGCACAAAAAAAGCTCGTGGATTTTGGTCAATTATTTTTTTTTGCAAACCTTTATGCCGCCCTTTCATATTTGCACCGTTATCGTAAGCCTGGCCCCTCAAATCACGAAAACAAATATTGTGGTTCCTCAAAAACACGAGGATTATATCTGCATAAGCTTGCCCGGTTGAGTCAGACACCGCAATAAATGTTAAAAAGTGTTCTCTGATTTCTACTAGTTTATTCTTACTATTGATTAGAACAAATCTGACGACAACAGTCAGTTGATCTTGATGACTTACATCCGGGGTAGAATCTAAAATAATAGAGTAATATTTGCAAAGTCTTAAAAGCCGAATAATTTCTCCTCTGATCTGATCCCCTAAAGTTTCAATTAGCTCATTCTGGATGTGACACCCCAAATAATGAGGCATGCTGGACGGATCTCTCACAATCCTTTGGACATGGTCAGACATAGTTTCGTTGAATTTTGCCACTGTTTCGACTAATTTCAAAAAGTTACCATTTTGCGGCTCATATAACTGACTCTTTGTCCCTCTGAAATCCAAATTCTGACCCGCTAAAAATCTCACAATATAAATAATAATTTTTAATACTGAACCCCAGCGATCTTTTTCTTGTCTTATCCGTTGTTCATTGAGAAAATCAACAGTCCTGTTCGATGATATCGATTTATTCAATTCATGCCACGCTCTGACGGTGGAAATATGTCCTTGTGATTTTTCATGTCGTTCCACATTCTGGGATAAATGACGCCAATCATTATACCCTTCTACAAAAACACTAGACGAACACTTAAAAATCATGCAAGGGAAACAGAACACGCTATTTTTTGACTGAGAATACACTATCCAGGTCCTGGGAATCGTTTCACCATTACTCAATTTTTTCAAATAACATATATAGAGGAGAAGCACCTGCCATCTTTGTCTGCAGGAAATTTTACTTCCTGTTCTGTCAGCTGATATGGCCCCAACTCTATAAACCCCATCTTCACATTGTCTGACAATATGGTTGACCACAGGCCAGGGTCTTTATATATTTTGGTATAGTCATTTGAGAGATCCTGGAGACCGGCTCAGTCGATGGTGCAAAATCTTCTGGGTCATGTTCTTCTGCGGCTGGGACAGCGGGGGTTTCAAGCGAAAAATCTTGAATGGATGGTTCCACCACTTTCGTTGAAATGTTTGAAGAAGATGTCTCAAGCCCAAGTGTCATATTGCCCTCGTCATGAGCCTCTTCTTCGTGAACACTGATATCTTCCTGAGTGTCGTCATCTGTCTGTGAGGCACGTGGCTTTAAAAAGTGTCTCATCGAAACGCATGCTTTCTTAGCAGATTCCTCCTTCTCTCTTTTCCATTTTCTATATTGAGCCCCGGAAGGTTTTTTTCGTGCACCGGACATCTGAAAAGGGTAGAAAAAAATCAAATTTGGAACCTTTCAAGGTGTAATGGACTATTGTCGAGATTCTTTGGATTCTTGAGATTCGCGATTTTGAAACCGGTTGAATCTATGAACGGATTTCCGGCCAAAATATCAAAAAATCTATATGGTGACTCAAGGGGTTAATGTACAAATGGGCAACCAGGATGTCAGCATGAGTTGAACCATCATTTTTGCGTCGATCTTTCATTTTTGCGACCAGTTGGATTTTGATTTGGGAAACGAGTCAAAATTGGAATATTTCCACTCTCTTTCCTGGCGACCTACATTGAAGAGAAAAAGGGAAAAATTTTGCCAACAATCCTCAATCTCAAGGGATGACGGTGGTATATATTACTGATTCCACTAAAAAGAATATTTTGGCAG
The DNA here is from genome assembly GCA_933228895.1 of Platycnemis pennipes. NCBI lineage: Eukaryota > Metazoa > Arthropoda > Insecta > Odonata > Platycnemididae > Platycnemis > Platycnemis pennipes. The sequence goes on along the minus strand of OW121853.1, from coordinate 136,924,795 downwards.
AGACCGAAAATGGTCGATAACATTCAAAAATACTGATCCCTGTAATGGGGAGCTGAGAACTGGTGTGCAAAAACTCGTGCTGTTTAGATGGGCAGAATACGAGCTGTGAACGGAGGGGAATTGGACGTCTCCAAATGTCCGGTCGTTCGCCAAATGTTTTCAATTTGCTAGAATTCCATCGCCACATCCGAATTTTCGAATTTGTACGAATCACAGACAAACATTACTGTTAGGAGGCAGGTGGGCGCCTTTTACTGGCACCCACGGCACGCAAAACGCTAGAACTGTTTTTTTTTGAGTTTTTGCATGAAAATCGGGACAACATTTAGGGTGAATGCACCAATGAATGCCACCTTAAGAAAGTCGGGACATATTTTAGCAAAAAGACAAGAGGAATCCGCGACAAGTAAATTATATTCTGGCCTGTGGAATGAATTATTGGAGAAAGTGAGGCAACAGTGTTCTAAGGAACCCGTGTTCAACTCAAAGTCGAGCCATTTCTTGGTTGGCTTGTCCGAAGAATATTTAATTTCGATTATTGAATCTGGAAAAGGTCACATTAACCCGCTGACTTGAATTCCAGGAAATAGACCGCAAAATGAGTTTGCTTAGTTGTCAAAATATTCTTCGGGCCTTTTCAAGAAGAATCGCGCACGAAAAATGCTGCGGACATTTTTCCATTTTTGAAGATGTGTCAGAGAATTGGTCAAAACTAATGACACCAATTGATTGATCGGGAAATTCTATCCCTATTTCATATACCCTACAATTATTTTCTGGACAATGTGGCCCGAAATACGCCAAAGATACGATAACAGTGCTTGACCTCTACTCAAGTCAGCGGGTTAATAGAAATTCAATCGCCTAAAGTACCCCACCTGCAAAACTTCAGGAACCTTCAAAATCCCTCAAATTTTCGAGAAAGACTTTTGGACTCCGATTTAGATTTTGGAGAGAAACCTTGAACGAGTCATTTTTCATCAGTTAGATTGATGAATGTTGAACTTTCATTTTTGAGGTTGGAAAATGAAACATTTCTTGATAAGTAGTCAATTCTGTACGGATTTGAACGTCAGAGGTTCTTCAGAGTTTCTCATGCTCGAGAACCTCCTTCACAAGAAAATTCATTTTCCAGAAGTGAGCTAAGCCAAAACGTTCACTTTGGCCTTGAAAAAGAAGTTGGACCCTGTCAGAAAAAGCATGAACCTAATATACAGTGAAGTCGGAGTACGCAATTGTGAATGTGAAATATTTATTATTTAGCAATTTTCTCCCCCTCCATCCGATTTGATTCGTCGTCGGGATGCAATTTCGACCGCAGAAATGTTGGTTCACAATCCTCTAGGTTTTTATTCGAGAAACACTTTCAAGAATAAAATTTACGAGAGCTTGACAACAACCCTTCACATCATTCGATAAAATAAATTTTCTTACCTTGAATTTGTATGAATGACCACAATCGGAGAGACGATTCTAAAATTCTTCACTATTTTACATAGCTTGTAAACGATGAAGGAAAATCGTCTGCTTTGCGAAGCGAATATTGTTCTATTCCCCTTCGCCCCCACTCCTCGACAATTGCTCGTGCACGTCGCAAATTTTCAGAATACGATAGTATCATGAGATCTTTTCTGCTAGGAGCGCGCTCCCGCACGGCGCCCTCCGACACCAATTCATGAGGCGCCCGCCGACACCAATTCATGAGATCTACTTTGTGACTCACGGGAGTCCGCGCGGCGCCCCCCGGCTGGCGGCGCCCGTGTGCGCCGCACCCGTCGCACCCCCGGGTAGGATCGGGCCTGAGTGACTGAAAGAAACAATTAAACTGCGATTGGGATCGAACTTCGCACAGTACAATAACTCTCGTTGTACGGCTGATCCCGGCGAATGTAGGCTACCCGCATGACATCCTACGGTTTTTTTTCCCGCGATACCGGGGGAAAAAGTCATATTTCTTTATTTTGCTTCTAGTTGCACGGGAACGTTTTCATCTAATTCGAGACTCAAATCACCGATGGCGGCGCTGTATGCTCTGACGTCACAATTCAAAATGGCCGCTCCAACGAGGTCACTTGACGAACAGTGACAGGGTAAACAAGTGTGCGTAATGTGGGATGAAGAAAGTAAAGTGAAAGAAGATGAGTGAAACGGTGTTCCTATCATTCACAGAAATCACTTCATACTTGGGAATGCCGGCAAGCTCTCGGGCAATAACTGAAGGAGAATGTGTCCTCAACGCAGGATTAGTAATTGCCGCGGGTTATCGTGGGCAGACGGTATGATGCAAAAACATAGTGGGTTTTGTGCTACAGACCAGTGGGGAACCAGACCATTAATGGGAATTGCATAGGGTACTATGAAAGAATATTCTTCAAAGAATATTAGTGAGATCCCAGGCCTGAAATGTTAATTTTTTTATTTCCTTGATGACATTAAACAAGGAAACTTGAATGGCTCTGCATTTCTTTCGGGATTGCTCTGCGTATGTTGTCATGTGAAGTCAACATACGCTGAGCAATCCCGAAAGAAATGCAGAGCAATTCATTGCCACGCCGCGGAAACCGTCGAACGAAGGAAACTTAAATTTGAATGGTTATATGCTTATTTAAACTTACTTATTTATGGGACAATATTTACTTCGGAAGCCAATCCTAAATTACAGAAAGACAGGAAGTCATGATAAATAAATGATTGCAGTTTATAGGTAACTTCATATATGGTTCCATTAAGTCATGTATTTGTGAGCAGGTTGAACTCTGTCGTCAAACAAGTTATTCAAAAGTAATTGTGGTTTGCCTGTATAGGTCTCCTAATGGTGATTTCATTGTAATTAAATGACTTATCCCTTCTGTTTTAAGCTCTCCTACTGAAGTCATGGCTCATTTTTTGCCTGTCTGCAAACAGCATGCTTAGTTGTAAACTTCCAAGATGCATCCCACCCTAGGGTAATTCCTGTTTTCTGTCGTCTTGTGTTCAACTATTAATAAGGTAATAGGAATATTGAGGGCAAATGAACTTCATTAGACGAAATAAAAACCAAAATTCCAATGAAAGAGCTGAATTCTTCTATAATAAATTAAAGATTCTCTGACCACATAGAATTTGAATGGATATCACTTCAGTACATGAGTTCACAGATAAGGATCATTACTGGGATTATAGAACAATTTAGCATGATGATGTCATTGTACTTTTTCAAAAGATACTCATTCAGCCCTAAAAAAAAGTTTGCTTTCACAAGATATAAATACACATCCTATACTGTTTATGTTTTGACTAGGGCATAAGGCAACACAAATCTTGCTATTGGCTTCTACTTAAGCTTTTCTTAAAGCACTTGACATTCGCCAATGAACATTTATCATGAAATTAACTAGCAAACATTGCATTGGTATGTTATGAGATTGCTTATAATTGATACATTTCTGAATAAATCCAAGTAGTGGTAAGTAATAATGTATTGTGTATAATATAAGAGAAAGTGACCTAAGCCGCAGAAGACCAAATGATCAACCGTGGAACTTTTGCACTTCGAGCAGCACTCCCATCCTCGCCCTCTCCCTTCATCCTCGGCCCAAGTTTGTATATACAATACAAACATGCAATACTGCGAATCCTGCGGATTGTCCTGCGAAATACTTTGATATTGAGAACGACGCCTCAGCTTGGAAACGCGTTGCACAAGTAAAATGAATTCTGTGAAAATTTATACAGGTTGTACCTCTTCATTCAGCTTGAATTTTCACCGAGTTACCTAGTTCACCTATTTGCCTTCCTGAGAAGCATTGTCACCATGCATTTAAATTAATTAGGCCCTCACCCATCAGCAATATACCTAGTACAGTTCTGTAATCGAATACAGTAACATATGGCAGGGCCACAGCAGGAGGTATTACATCTGCAAAAATCTCCATTTCTTCCTTGTTGAACTGCCTCTTGTACAGAAATGGTGGATAAATGACATTTCCTTCACATCATTTTTTATTGAAAAACCTTTTATCAAACATATCATGGCCAGAAAATGACCAACAATATCCTCAAACATTTTTTCGTCTATGGCCCTGACTCCATACCCCGGGGAAGAATGTAGTCGTTTCGAATAAAATGCTTTGAGCATGCAACCGTGCTTTTCGAAACATGTTTCCCAATCTTGAGACGTTGAATCCAAAGTTTCCTTCGGTCGCACTTCTCTCTTACTCGCCAGAAATTTTAATTGAAAACAAATTCACCATCTTCGGGGAACTCGTGAAGTCGAACGTAGGATGTCGAGATTTGGAAAATCGGGTCAAATCAACGCGGGACACGAAATCACGAAAACAAAACGTTCCAAAGAAATGTAATCGAACGCCTGACTTAACAAATTACGATGATGCAAGACTCGCGATTAAATCTTCATAATACTTATGATTAAAAGAAATATAAAATTTTTAATGAACTGCTGAAATTATAACAATTTAAGGGAATCTATAACAAGAAGCAATCTAAACCTAACTGAAATGCACGAAAGTTAAACCATAAATAAACCACGAGATTACGATGAATTCCTGCACCTTACGGAGTAAAATACTAATGCCTTATGAATTAAATCACTATTCAAATAGAAAATGAACTAATGTCTACAGAATAAAATCAGTAATATTGAAATGAGAACAAAGAAAGAAAAGGTTAAAACTAGAACTACTCTCTAAGAAGGGGCCCTTACATGTTAAGAAAACTATCCTCCAAAACTAAATTTAGCGCCTAATAATACTTTAAATGTAATAAAAATAAAGAAAATAGTTAAGAACTAAGTATAAAAACGAATGTCAATGCCAAAAATCTACTCTAAATCGAAAACCGCCTCAATACTGCCAATGTTATTGCTCAGTCGTCATTAACTCCATTACCATTGGGAACTCTACGACCTCGGTCCAAAGCTTCCACATTTCGCCGATAGTTAGCGTCTCTCTTTTCTGGAGTCTCGAATTACGTGACCTTAGTTACACATCCTCTTCTTGTCAATATCTACCGTACTACATTCCATTCACGGGGCACTTCGATCGCTAAGCCGCAAAAATTAAAAATCTACGATCCGGATCCGATTTTAAAAGAAAGATCCGATCCGGCCATCACTAAAGAATATATTTCATGCTACAAAAATTCGGCATTTGCAAAATATCTCAAATTTCGTTGAAAAAATCGCGTTTCAAAGAAGACACGGTCAATTTCGCGATTAAACCCTAAAGTCGCTTATTTCGTGAATCCTGTCGCAAAAAACGTTTCGCGAAAATGTCATGTCCCTATCCATTAGTCCCAAACCCTTCACATTGAAACAATTGAAACCATGCTATCTAAATCAGCACTTAAACCTTCTTTCATAGTTTTTCTCTCTTTCATCCACTTCTTCGTGTCACTTTAACAGTAAAATTTTGAGGATTTTCTCTCTCAACTACTTAATGTGTTATATTGTCGAAGATTCCACTCAGTATGTTTCAGACGAACGCTTTACCGATGCAACGGCGTCAAGCTTTTTCGCAACTTGCACTTTATCTGCGATCACTAATGTTTTGTACTGATGCCCCACTTCACTGTTGTTGCAACTACTGTATGGGTTAGACACAGTGGCAGATCTATGGGGGGGGGGGGGCTAAGGGGGCTATAGGCCCCCCCATTGGGTCCAAACATACACTAGATAAAATCGAAATTTTTGGATGTTACCACTTTGTACAAAAGTACTTAGTTACATTTTCCGGAAAATTTACCTACTATAACGAATTAAAATACAAATTAGTTTTAAACTTAGGGCCTATTTTACACGCTTTTAGTATGTTACAATCGGAAGCAATACTTGCGAAACCGAACAAATAATCACGAACTCACGCAATATCGCAGCGGCAGCCTCTGTATTTATTTGGAAGAAGACCAAGAAATGGTTCTACAAGGAAAACAGGGGGTTTTCAAAAGTCTCTTGTCGTTTAGAATAGATGCAGATGAAGAAGACTTAAAATGGCATCTTTCGACATGCAAACGCAAAAACACACTTATTAGCAAAACCATCCAAAATGATGTTATAGAATGCATTGGTGATTTTTTTACGCTTGAGAATAGTTGAAGATGTAAAAAAAGCAAAATATTTCTCCATAATATGTGACAAGACTACCGATGTTAGTAGGAAGAAGCAACTTACATACTGTCTACGATACATTGATATGAACAAATCCATAGTATAGGAGGAATTTATTTGCTTCATTGAGCTCAAATCAACAACGAGCTTGGCTATAAAATCAACGATATATGAAGAGATGTCAAAACTTGCTTGTCATATGATTACGTACGTGGTCAAGGGTACGACAGAGGATCAAATATGGCGGGACATTTATAACGCGTGCAAGCCCTAATATCGCAGCAACAGCCACTCGCAATTTACACTCATTAATTCAGTCACTCCTTGAACGTGTGCATCACAAAATGTTGCAAAATCCCAGCAATAAGAAATGTTATGGGAACAGTTGGAACGGTTTCTGTCTTCCTATCGGCCTCTGCTCATCGAGTAAATGCTCTTATTGATGTTCTTGAAAAGATAAATTTCTCCGAATCAAAGAAACAGAGACTGAAGGCACTTTACTCTACACGATGGGTCGAGAGACATGATAGCTTCATCACCTTTAAAGAGTTAATTGTTCCTGTTGTCACAGTACTGGAAAATTTGATTGACAACAAAATGCCAGAAGTGTCGTCTGAAGCGTACATGTTATCCTGCGCCATCAAAAAAAGTGAATTTGTTGTTGGCCTTGAAGTTGAAGCCTACTGCCTTGGTTTAACTTTAAGACTAAGTCAATGGTTGCAAAGCCCCAAGCAGGATATCTCGTCTGCTTTAGTTAACGTAACTGACATTTTGTGGAACTTCAAAAATATTCGGCGCGAAGCCGAACTTGAGTTCAACAGTCTGTACATAAACTCCCTTTAAGTTGTAGATGAGCTGGGGTATGAAATATCAACACCGAGAACATGCATGCATCAAATGAACAGAAGCAAAGCGCCCGCAGAAAACCCTGAAGAATATTTCTGGAGATCAGTCTTCCTGCCTCTTTTGGATCATTTTATTTCAGAGAAAGATGCAAGATTCAGCAGAGGTTTCTGTGGAGTCCTTCCTCTTGAAGGCCTCATTCCCTCCAACCTATCAAGATTCACGGACAAGGAAATTCTAGCTGCTGCTGAAAAACATCAAACCTATACTGAAGAGATTAGAAGTACCTACCACCTTGATGGTGGGAGAAATCAAGATGTGGAGAAACAAATGGAGCAACATATGCAATCCGCCTGAAACAGTCTTTGATACAATCAAAGAATTGGAAATTTCTTTTTTCCCAATGATCAGTATTCTCCTTCAAGTTTTGGGAAAGAACCCTGTTACAACTGCAACAGCGGAACGTTCATTTTCAATGCTAAGAAGAAAATAATAATTACATATTATAACCTTTCTAAATCAGCCATGTTATGAAACACTTTTATGTTTGTAGTTTCAAAGATCTTTGTACAAATATTTTTGTACTTTTTCTAATACCATATTTATAACGTGTAAAATGGGTTTTATGTTTGGTTTTAGGTTGAAGACTTATTTGAGAAGTACTATGGGAGATGTACGATTAAATGGACTGGCACTCGCAAACGTGTCAAAAGGAAGGGAGATACCAGCAGACGAAATAATCAGCATATTTGGCAAGGCTAAGAATAGACGGATGAGTGTAGAGAACTGGGAAAATGATTCATAACGCAGCTTCCACAACAACTAGGCGAAGAATGTTATTATTGCTTTTTAAATTAAACCGCTGTATTCAATCTGAAGTATTTTTTTTTACTATTTTATAGCATCCATTATAAATTCCCCCTTTTTTTGTTTTGTATCTCTAGTTCAAAGATCAACAAGCAGTCAAATTTAAATTAATTACAATTACATTTTGAATGTTTTTTCCTATTTTAACTTCCTGACTGTTGTTTAATGTAAAAATTTAATAATAAAAACAAATTAACTTATCTAATCATGAAATTGATTTGTCTAGATTTGTGTTCCTTATCATTAAGTTATACTTTAAAAACTAGATAAAGAAACATCATAAGCTTTTATTATTAATATTACCGGTATTTCAATCTAGGCCCATAATGACCACCATAAATCTTTTACTAATAAAACGACCTACTACATGTGCATAGTAGTGTCTTTTTTATCAAAGAATTAGCCTAAAACCGCCGTTTTTTAATCTTGAAAATCCCAAATTTCCAAAATCCGCGAACACCCCTTTGGCTGGGGGGAATTACACAGGCCTTGGTCAAAACCTAGATCCACCACTGGTTAGACATGATTAGGAAGATAAAAATAATTTTATCAAAAAACGTCTCATGGTTAGAGATCCGTGAAATTCGCGAGACGTGATATCACGAAATAATGCGAAATCGGAAAATAAAATGAAATTTCTCGAAATATAAACTCACGCACCCGGTACGCATCAATGCCGAGCAGTAATTCCCGTGACTCACCGCGACGCAGTAGACAGCGTAATTGGATAACTTGTTGCAGGAAAACCTTTAGAGTGAGCCTAATGTAACAATTTTGTAGACTTAAACACGGCCGCTGGCTGGGAACAGAAGCGCTAGCAGTTGAGGCAAGGGGGGAAGTAACAGAAAAGACAGGAGGAGAGGGGGTGCTACTTATTAGCGGTTGATCATCTGATCATCGGATATTCGGCGCTCCACTGAGCTTCAATGAAAAAAAATCATTTCGACACACCCCCAGTTCAAGTTTCTTTGTTTCCGATTGTGTTTAGTTATGCATGCTTCTTTCACTGCCTTTCTTGTTATGTAAAATGCTTAATAAAAGTATAAGCATTCACAAAATGTGTACCAAAAATAATAAAACACCTAGAAATGCGCAAAAATTGTAACATTATAACAACACCGCCAAGATTTTCTATAACACTGAAATTACATAGTTTTAAAATGAATTTTAGAAAAAAATAAAACCACTTTCATGAACCTCTACTAATCTATATAATCTATCAACAAAGCTGAGGGCCAATCTTTAGAACTATGCGGTTTAGATCTAGACACGGATTGCTTCTCACATGTACGTGTATTTTGTTGCGTGTGTGTTGCGTGTTCTACGTGTATGTTGCGTGTTCTAAAGTCAGCAAACCAAACAATGTCTATATCTGCACAGACAATGGAACAACAAAAAATATTGTATACCCATAAGAATTGTGAAATTAAACATACTATAAACGTGCGCTTTCCATTTAACCAGATTGAGCCACAGCAACGCGTGGCCGGGTCAGCTTGTGGTCTATAAAAAATGTTTGGCCATTAAAAGTGGCCGACCTGTAACAAGTCATAGACCATCTTGGAGATGTCTTCAATTTTGAATGCTTAGTTCAAATTGCAGAATCATTCCAGAATGCACGAAGTACCAGAAATTAATGTTTTAATTATTCTGATTCTCGTAATGGGAAAATTAACCTTAAGAATGGGATAATATCTTGGCAGGTTATGAAGCAATGTTTTGCTAAAAAATATTTCGGCTTTTTCCTCAAAGTACCGGTTAGTCATGGCAAACTTGTGTGTTTATGGAGGTTCCCGGATTACAGCTGCTCAATGGTATTGCATAGTTTTTCAGGTGACTGTATAGCCTTCTATAGTCCTAGTGACATACTATCCTTGGATGAGCAGCTTTTTCCCACTAAAGTTTGGTGTAGATTCACTCTGTACATGGCAAATAAACAAGACAAATTTGGAATCAATTTCTGGGTGTTATCAGATGTTAATTCCAAATATTTCTGCAATGGGTTTCTGTATCTGGAGAATGAAGAGTTGCACCCGCCCAACAAAAGTCTCCCCGAAAATGATGTTTACGCTTATTAATGAAGGATCTCCCAACTCGAGATTTCTTCTTCCATGCTTATTAAGTCCATATCTAAAGTCAGGACGAGATGTGACGACAGATAATTTTTCCATGTCGCTGATTTTGGCGAAAAAACTAAAAGAAAACAGCATTAGCATTGTCGGCTCAAGGAATAGGACTAGACGTGGAGTCCCTAAAGAAGTTCGAGCATCAAAGGCTAATAGTTAGCCTTATTAGACTTAGCTACTAACTTGAGTTGTATGTTACCAGAGTCATAAAATATGAAGACATTACAATGACAGTAAACCAAGGTAAAAAATCAAAAACTTATTGTTCCTGAGTACCATGCATCCCAGCATTGATCAAGATACTATGGAAAAAAAAATTACTAGAGCCAGTTAGTTTCTACAACTCCACAAAATATATAGTAGATATAGGTACCATCTGGACCAAAGGGCAAGGTAAAACACTATGTGCACTGGATCTCGCCGACGGCCAGTCCAAATTTTATACAATATTCTAGATATAGCTACATTAAACGTATGTGAGATATAGAAAGAGATCGTATCGTATCGTTATTCAGTACGCTTTAATTTAGTTTCTGTTGTGTAAACCAAAAATATTACGCAGTGATGGTTGAGGTTCATTCTCCATCTTTGAAGCAGAAGTATTTTTAGTACTTTCTATACAAAAATATAGCTATAGTTTTGAAAATACGAACGCATGTTTCCTGTCTTTTCACTCGCGTGTCCACGGCAAATGTCGGGCTGCTCCCACCACCGCCGCTTATACCCCCACCTCCAACTACTCTCCCACCACCGAAGCGCGGAAGGGGCACTCACACGACCACCTAGAGCGAGTATCACCCGCCATCAGACAAAGTAACTGGTGAGGGGAGAACGGACGAGGCGGTGAGGGGAAATCGTATTCGTAATCGTATAAGGAATGTTGTTTTACGAGAAGTCATTGTTGTGATTTAGAAATAATAGATAGTTTGACCAATTCTCAATTAAATGACTAGATTATAATATTTATCGCAATTGCCATTATTATAACAGCGATGTGGAATATTCCCAACATCATATTTATTGCAGAGAGATTATGGAATTGGATTCCTGCGGAAGAGAATTCAATCTTCATTTTACACAAAAAAAAAGCCAGAAAAAGCTGATTGTGAGACAGAGAGGTTAGAATCTATTTTCACTTATCCTTATGACATTTTACGAGTTTCAAACAATTTTTTTTACTGGCTAACGTTATGGAAAAATACACAAATAAGTTTTTCGGCATAATCGAAGTGAAATGTCCAATTACCTGCAGGGATTTGTCTCTATCGGAGGCGGCAGGACAGAAGAAACTAAACTTTCTTCAAAAGAGTGGGGAGAATGTCACGCTAAAGCAAAAGCATCAGTATCATTACCAAATACAGGGACAGCTGCACCTTTGTGACAATGTACTGCGACTTTATCGTTTTGAGCCCATTAGGCATTTACATTGAGCGTATTAATAGAAATGATCTCTTTTGGAAATACCAAATGGAACAACAATCAGAAAAATTTTATATGGAGGTACTTCTGCTGAAAATACTTCGCCTAAATATCCATTAAAACGAATTATTTAATGCTTAGCCATTACGTAACCCTAACCTACTGTTTTTCTTGATGTAATCATCCTTACGCTTTACCCCACACTATTTACTTACAGGTCGCTCTTCATAAGTTCGTACGAATCAATGGTTTTAATCTTTGTCGAGACCCAAGCTGTAAACTCTTTGCAATGTGTAACTTTTCTCTCACTGGGTGCTGGTAATGAAATTGTGATGTTTTGAGATCAAACCATGACGAATAACGAAAACATTGGTGGTAAGAATGAAGAAACAGTGGAAGGCAAGGAGACATTCTGGTAAATCGTGAGACTGGTTATACTGCATTTCCCCATGTAAAATCACTTAGTTTCACTGTGCGATACTGAAAATAACGACCGTGGACATGTGGTAGTCACGAAGTTTTCACCTACTATGATATTAGTGCAATATTGTGGTCCACCAGGCATAGTATCGCATTGTGCTGTAAATGCACAATGGAATAGTATATGCGAGATAATTGCGACATCAGAGTTACGAACAGCGCAGTTGAGCTGCGAACGAATACGTTCACGTGTATTTATTTGTCAGCTGACTCCCCTCTCTTCCCTGCCATCCTGCGCAAAGACACTCTAGGCTCGTCTACTGCCCAGCGACGCACGCAGACTCCCTCTATTCCTTCGTGGATTTCCCCCTCACACGCCGCGAGCCTTCCCATTCCACCCGGGACTGAGTGGGGGGGGAGACCTGACGAGGCGAAACTGAGAGCTAGTGAGCCACCTTAAAGCTACATTGCAGAAGACACGACAAAGAATTTGTTACATAGTGGCAATAGTTGTATGCTCAGAGATTATATCTTCTTACTAACCGCTTGATTTATAATCAGCCGATTCAGCGCGATGTCAACGCATGGGTGTTGTCTGTACGGCTACCTATCACTACCTCAATGAAAAAACTGTATACAATTTTTATACAGGCTCTACATAGTGTATACATTTTGTACACATTGTATAGGGTGTATACAGTTGTGCACGATACATTGTGTACTCCATATACAATGTGTACAGTCTGAAAAGAGACGTTTCAGGCGTTATAAAAAGAGACTAATAATAAAAAAGTGTACAGTCTGTATAAAGATTGTACACAAAATGTATACAGTTTATACAAATTGTGTAAATTTACAGTGTATATGATGTGTATGCAATGTATACAACGTATACAAATTGTATACTTATAACCATTTTATACAATATGTACAAATGGTATTTTTTGTTCAAAATGCATAAAGTTTGTAGGAAGTTCCTTCATTTTTCACTGATAATCGGTTTAGCTTCATATAAATGCCCATTTGCAATTCATGTCGATAATTATGCACAAGTTGTAAAGGTATGTACGATACTTTGTTGCGCTATGCGCATATGTTTTTTTTAATAAACAGTGGCTTGACTGATTGTGTCCTCTCGTTAACTCATTGGATCATTTTACTTGATTTGAAATTCACTGCGTTGAAAATATGTGATCATAACAGCAAACCTGTGAAAAAAAAAAGACATTGGTAATGTACGATTATTCATTAAATTTAGTCGCAGAGTCGATTTCACGAGTAGCAATAGTTTCTAAGTGATAGATACTGGAGCAATAAAAGTCTGATTTATCTTGCATAGCATGAGAAGACTATCAACCATATACATGTAGATCGGCCATACTTATTTTTGTCTGTGAAACGGATATCGGTGTAACGTTACAAGAGTGAAAATTACCACAGTATTAGTCTTTTACAGTTCCTAATCGCGAGTACAATGATGCCAACGAAGAGTCCTATATAAGCAGCCATCCTACGGTTTTGTCATGAGTAAGGTGGCATCAATCAGTAGGTATACAAACGTTGGCAGGATATACAGTATATTCGTGAGGTGGGTTGGCAAAATTATTTAGGAAGAGATGCTGGATACTATTAAGTTGGTAGTAATCTCTATTCGAGACTCAAGTTACCAAGAGCAGCGCTGGTGTCGGTGACGTAATTATCCAATATGGCCGATGATAGCAGGATAAACTGTAAAGGTGTATGTGGTTAGGCATAGGTGCGAAGTGTTTTTTGGTGAGGTTAGAGGAAGAAAAAGGTGTTGTAAAATGTCTGGCAGGGTGAAACTAAAGTTTAAGGAGATGGTGAGATATTTGGGAGGGAATGTAGGTTCACAGGATTTAATAGAAGTGGAATGTGTGTACAATGTGGGTGTAGAAGATGGCAAGTTGAACATTGTGTCGTTTGTTTTAAAAACAAGTGCACTCTCCAAAGAGCCAGAGCAAGTTTCTGGTTCATTAGAGGTCACCGAGGAGGGAGATTTGACAGTGAACAAAATGTGCTGTTCCTATAAAGTGGGAAATTCAGAGAAATGCAAGCACGTTAATGCCACATCGAGGTATTTGTACAGGGTGAGTTTTAGATGTAATTTCTTTATCCAGAATTGCAGTTTAAACAGATTTTAAGTGTAAAATGTTCATTGTCATGCATTAGCATACTTTCATTGTAATATTTGGTTATCTGTTGTGCTTGGAATCATGTAGAAAATTTAAAAGAACTGTCTCATCAACAGACGTAATTCAAGGGGGGGGGGGGGGGGGGGGGCCTTGAAAACTCTGTAAAAGTGGAGGGGGGAGTGAGGGTTGGAGGGGGGTAAGAGGAGTTGCAAAATTTACAGGGGAACATAACATATGCGGGCCATCAAGTTAGTTGATTTCATAGATAGCTGTTGTTCGTTTATTATAACAAAGTTTCATTGGCAATTGTTACGCCTCTCAAGAAAATATATACGATACCTTAAGTAGGTGTGCATTCAATAATTAATAACAATAATAATGACCAAAAGGCACGTGTTGCATATACAGTCCACACGAAAAGGTTCAAGTTGAAGGCCTTATATATCAAAAACGGAAGATGTGATATTCATACAAAGCATATCAGCATGTAGATAATTCAGTCTTTCATTTAATGCAGGTAAGAATTTTTAATAATTACATTTGTGCCATCTCTTTGCAGTGAGGATGATAAATTGCACAATTTTGTTGAGTCGCAGAGAGCAGCGTCACTTTGCCAGCTGTCATAACAATATGAAATGCACAAACGAAAGGGAATTTTGATAGAATATGAATTGTACTTTTGTCATGATGTCCTTTGAGTTTTAAATGATTTACTCATATTCATTTACGTTATTCTAGCAAACCAGGTATTCTCCGTAAGTGTGCAACATTAGAAGCACACAAACACCTTCTTCTACAATTTAAAATTTAAAATGAGAATCCATCAACGTCATAACACTTGGCCATGCCGCAATACTATTTGAATTTTATATTTTTTTAAAACAAGCTCTGAGAGAAGGCGAAAATGCCGAACAACGTATGCGTTGAGTCTCGAGTTCAGTATTGATGGCTCACTCACTCAGTGATTCAACCCAAAAGTTGGTCTTTGATAGGTGAGAGTTGAGCTAAGCCCGTACTCAGCCAATGGCGTGTAAAATCCACAAATTCAGGGTAGGGGGGCCAGTTCCTTTCCCTGGACCACCTGTGATTTCCTACGGAGTTCTGACAAGCAGAAAATCAAATCGCGAGGATTTTAGATGGGGGTGTCCAGAAAGGCTCTTGCCCGGTATTGATGGCAGAACTTCAATTTTTGCCGCAATTTCATCATGCTTCATATCATATTCATACGTGGATTTTGGTCTACTTTTCGAAGAAGGTTGAGCTTTTCAATTAATAATTTTTTTTAAACCTCAGACCTTCCAAAGGCTAATGCTAAGCTGTTGTCTCACATTCAATGTTGGGAAGGATTGGTACTTGAGTAGTTATGATATCTAGCAAGGCCGTCTCAAAATACAGGCCTGCTACATGGGACGAAAAATCTCTGTTACGACACGAAAGAGATCTGAAGGTGTTGCTCAATAGTGTACCGGCTTGTTTACAGGACTTTCAATGTAGAAATTTGTATGTTAATGGTAGGGAGTGTGAAACTTGCTGTTTTACTTGTATATAGTAGCGTTTTGTATTAGTAGTTAGGGTTAGTATTTGTATTTTTTGTGTAATGTTACTATTTTATGTTTCTTTGTGGTTTTGGAATCCAAATACGGTAATGTTCAGGCGGTAAAACAAAATTAGACAGGCAAGTAACACGATGCCTCTATTTCATTCTTTACCTTGGGGCACGCAAGTTAAATTCCTTTTTCAGTTTCCTCATTCACTATAATTTGTTTTCTTAATATTCGCAGCAGTATTTTCTCAGAGTATTCTTCACCATGAGGTTAGCTTGACAGATGCATATTTCTTTCAGTTTCTCATCATCATTGTCATCCACTTTGTATTCGTGGTTTAATGGCTGCCGAGAACATTTTGAAATAAGAAAACCTCAAGACCATTATTATCATGCGGTACTACTCACGTAGAACTAAATGAAGTTTCCATTTTAATTGAATATATAACTGTTACTGATGACAATTTTCATGTTACATGCTTGTTCTACTCTTTGGTAACACTGATAAAAATTTAATGAAGTGCTAGATTTTCATATGAAGAAACTGGCAGAAGGGTCGGTGAAAGCTGCACTAGCGAGAAATTTATCAATCCAATCATGTGTATGAATAAGTTATATCGTATAACATTATGTATTTTAGCATAACAAGCTTGAAATGGAAAAATACGCTGCAACACTTAGGTGAATCAAAACAATTTTTATGGTCTACTCAACTAGATTATTAGTTTTGCATTTCGGAAAATAAAATTATTTACTCAAATGCATGCTTTTAAAATAATAATAGGGAGGGGATGCGCTGGGTGCTGTATGATTTTGAGTCGGAGCGGTTTGTATTTGAGTGTCACTTACAATGCTAATAAGAAAAATATTGGGACTATGAGCAACATTGTTGTGAATAATTATTGTATCGCTTTTATTTTTACATTAATTATAATTTGTGAAGATAAAAGTGGTGCAATAAAAGGGCAAAATGTAAAAAAATATAGGAAAAGTTGTGTTCCGTAAACGCCTTAATTATTATCATATTTAGGTTGTTTGATTCAAATTGGGATGAGGGTGGTATGTGCATAACAGGTAAACGATGGAATATTGGAATGGAATATTAGTGGAATGGAAACAGATCAACTTACGATGTTAAATGAGTCAACGTATTCAAAATACATCTCGCATATCTCCATGCTATGAGTTCTCGTCGGATCACTCTCATGACGTCATAGGAGTGAGTGTCAGGCCTGTATGTTGAGACTGCCTTGTGTCATGTCAACACTTGAAGAGCAAACGAACATCGCGATAAAACACAGGGCTTTCGGGTGCCCTTTTAATTCTTCATGAACATTTTTTTACTTCTGGTGAAGTCTTCGCGGGTTCTCCACCGGGTCAGGGAAACGGCTAATGCCGACGTTTCGACGGCTAACACTGGCATCGTCCTCAGGGCGTTGAGTGTCAGGTCCAAGAAAAATGCCAGTATATATACTCTTTGCCTTGGCTCAGGTCACTCTTGATTGGCTCTTCTCAGGTCACACGTGAATTGCTCCGCAAGGTCGCACCTGTTTGGCTCTTTCCAATCCTCTCTCTCTCATCTCGTATGTTCCGGATCACCGGCTTCCACACATTACTGAGGGCGTATCCTGTGTCGCGGTTAAAATTCTTCGCCTCTAACCTAATTTCAATTGCCTCCTTGGTTAAACGGTCCCAATAACCATAGGATCTGCTAAGTAATTTAGCTTCGTCGAAAGCAATCAGATGGTCCTTGTTGAGGCTATGCTCGGCGACAGCGGACTTCTCAGGGTATCCCAATCTGATGCACCTCCGGTGCTCCTTGATGCGGGTTTCAATGGTGCGGCCGATTTCTCCAATGTAGACCTCCCCACACTCGAAGGGAATATGATAAATTCCGGGAGTTTTGAGGCCCAATCCGTCTTTGACCCTGACGAGTTGGTTCCTGAGCTTTCCCGGAGGTTTGTGGATTGTCTCAATATTTCTCTTTTTGAGAATACATGAAATTTTCCCCGCAATGGTTGAGACATATGGGAGACAAGCTCTGGCTAAGGGTTTTTCCCTCTCGGTCTTTTCCGGGGCCAAATGTCCTTCTTTGGGGGCCTGTCTTTTTTCCGGATGGTGGGAGCCCTGGTCCTTTTAAGGGCCAGTTCTATTTCCCTCTCCTGGTATCCTTTGGGATACCTCATCAAATCAACCTAAACGGCTGTTATTTTCCTGAGAAAAATTTGGTTTGGTCCTCCTTTGAATGTGCTAAAGAGATAAGCAAAACGTGCTAACCAGTATAATTGACATGCATTGTGATGCAGATGCCTGAGGAAATGAACTTGCTAACGAGGAAAACGTGCTATCGAGGAACGTCCTAACGAGAGTTCACTGTAGACTCTAGCAATTTTGTGCAGCGTTCAAAATCAGCGGAAACGCTAGTAATAATGTTACAAATCAACAGTGGGGGAGTGTCCATTAAAAAGTGAGCCACAACCTCTGATTTATGGGGGAGGGGGGGCTAGCCAATCGTGCTTGGTGAGGGGGGGGGCAATTATCCCCCCCCCCCATTGTTGCACCCCTGGTGGACACAGTGGAAGAAGAATGACGACAGAGCCAACAACGCTGCAATCAAAATAAAAGAATTTTGCCATGTTTCTCGAGCAAAGGAGAAGAAGACAGCACCGCTGGACTTCAGAGAAATTTATGCCTGAAGACCCTGCTAGCGGCATGCCCAAATTCTGCCCTTGCAATACACAGCTAAGATTTGCTACTTTTTCGTTAAGATCTTACTTTATTCTTTTTTTTATATCTATTTATTATAAGTCCATGTTTTTAATCAACGGAAGACGATTAATGTAATTTTGATTACCTTGTATTCACATCTTTAAATAAATAATAATGAACACTTCCAGATAAGTTGAATTAGAAACACCAAGAGCACATGCGGTTGTTGCTTAAGTATATCCCTAGGAATAATCAAATGTTCAGTTGGAAGGGAACCAAATCAAACCAAACCGAGCCCGATTGATCGAAACAATATGGAGAGAACACCACCGAGTGAGTCTGCCTTGCTCATTAAATTTAGTCGTCTCCTAATTTTAAATAAATTCTATTCGCCTGAAATGTAGAAAATCCTACCATATTTAACAATGAAAAGGCATCATTATCATTTTGAAATGTATATAATTTAATTATATGAAGTCATTACAAGTTAATTCATAGAAAATAGTACTTGCACTAGACTAGACCTTCATTGATATACAGTGGAACTTGGTTAGTACGTTCCTCCTTAGCACGTTTTCCTCCTTTGTTCGTCGATTTCGCTCCATCCCGGTACCATCAGTACAAAATACAGGTAAAATAATTTGGTTAGTACATTTTTAAAAATGGCGCTTTCCTGGATAGCACATTCAATTATTTGCTATAAAGCAACCCGCAAGACCTTTTCCACATATTTTTAAGTTGTTTATGCCACCGAATTCACATGTTAGTTTATTATTATCAATCCTTGACCGTCTAACGTTCATCCATATGCATTTCTCAATTTTCGTGACGTGGTGAATAACAATACGCGGCTCAAAGCGAGACGAGTTAGCACGAAGATTAAACATTCTTGCATCCACTTTAACACGATTGTAAGTAATCGTGAAAAAATCCGAAGTCTTGGTGACAAAAAGAGAAAGCGCATTCGTGATGGGAATCATCACGAAATTGTTAATCAATTACGAATCATCGGCATGGTAAATATCATCGGGACGATGATATTTACAATGCCGATGAGACTGGTTTATTTTTCAACTTATTACCAGATCGAACGTATGCATTCAAAAGGAGAAAAATGCCATGGTGGAAAATTAAACAAAGAGAGACTGACAGTTCTGTAGTGCAGCAATGAGAGTGTAACTGACAAGCTGATGCCACTAGTGATAGGGAAACCTAAACACCCGAGGTGTTTCAAGAATGTTCGAACGTTTCCCTGTCAATGCACAGCTAACTCTTCAGCATGGATGATGACATCTATTTCTGAAACCTTTCTGCGTGGGTTTGATTGCAAACTGGGTGGCAAAAATAGAAAAATTTCACTTTTTGTCGATCAATGTGCTGCTCATCCCATAGAACTTGCTTCTATGGGATGAGCAGCATAAGCATTCTTAGGTAACTTGTTTCAAGTGACCTTATACGGGTCGAATTCTTTACAGCGAACACAACTAGTCACATTCAGGCCCTTGACCAAGGGATCATCCGATGTTTCAAGCAAAAATAGAGATCGTTTGTACAAACGAGGCTGGCAACCTGAGCTGAGATAGACGTTATGCATGCCATGCATTTCGTCAAATATGCATGGGATTCCGTTACCAAAGAAAACATCACCAGTTGTTTTAAAGCTGCTGGATTTACTTATATAGAGTCTGAAATAACAGATAACACAGCAGAGGAGGCACAACTGACTAATTTCCACCCAAAAGAGTGGCGTCAGATTGCTAGAGAGGTGAATTTCGATGAGTATACTGCGAGTGCGATAATAATTTTACTCTTTGACTGACCATTTCGATTGACGAAATTCACGAGCAGGAGTTGGTAGAAATGGACAAAAACGATACTAAGCAAGAAATTGAGAGAGATCCAGTCCCCATGCTTTAGCCAAAACAGTGGAGGCTATGGATAACGTACGCCGTTAATTACCAAGTGTCGTGGGAGCAGACGACGCTTTGGATCTCCACGCGAAGCTCGACGCAAAAATACTTGATCTCTTCAAAATTAATAAAAAAAGACTAGATTGGACCGAGTTTTCGCACCATTGCTGACCAAGAGACGCAATGTTGCCATTTCAACACACGACTGACCAAACTGTTTGGTAGACTCCACATTATACCATGTGGCAACGTGGAATTTGTGGAAATGCACTCGCTACGATTTTCTAAGAACTGAGCTGGTCTGGCCCTAGTGGGGTTAGTAGCTGCAGGAGAACGCTTCCGCGGTGCTAGTCATGAATGGGCTTCATTTTTCAGGGTAGCCACGTTGATTGTTTGTTGTGACAACAGTTTAGCCATAAGAACTACAACAAATAGGAGGTGGTCTCAGCTGGTAGCTTGGCTTGCGCGTGTTAATGTCTAAATGAGGTAGTTTGAAAGTAATATATGTTTGTGTCTACAGGTACAAGATCAGGTACATTAATTCCCATAGCAACGAATGACAGATTATTGTAGGAGGAGATTTCAATACACCATCGATAGATTGTAAAACATCCTGTCTTCACTTCTGCTTCGAAATGCTGTCTAAGGAGGTACACTAAGTTCTCATCTGCTCTCAGTGGTGTTAATTCCTTCGCTGACCCTATCTTAGTGGTAGCGTACTCCACCCTCGTTTGACTCCTGTTTTGTTGGTAACTTCCGGTGTCCAAGGCTCTCCTTATTTCCATTTGCCGCTCATCGCTCCAGTATTGTTCCCTGAACGATTCTTTGAATGATTCAAAGTCCTGGTGTAGGTGTGATGTGGCGTTCAACCATTCTTCTGCCTTGCCAACCATCCCTTGCCTAGCAACGTGTAACATCTCCGCTCCTGATAGCTTGTACATATCCTGGTATTCCTCTAGTTCAAAAATAAACCTCATAGGTCTTGACCTGTTCCGCACATCGAAATTCGGTGTTTTCAAATGTACTGCCGGTACCTGCGCGGGTGCTCGGATATGGTCTTCCTTCAGCCTTCCTACTTACTCCTTCAATGTTTCTTCATCGAGTTCTGCCCGTTTTCTCCACTTGTGAAAGCCAAAAGAACATTTTCTTTAGACAATAAATAAGTTTGAAGTTTCTTTAGTACTAAAGTAAGGAAAAAAATTAGACATCTATCACACCATGAACATAGTATATAGTTTACTAAGGGTCTGCAGCAGCAATTTCTGAAAGTGTTGAACTCCCTTAAATCTTGAAAGAGTGAAATGTCCACACTGTTCCCATAGAATTGCAAATGAGGGCAGAGCACCAACCTGCGGAAGGAGTCAATGGCTTGGGCAGCCAAAGAGCGTCGTTCCCTCTTGAGGTGGGAAGCGTGGGCCAGGAGGTGGAGGCCAATGCCCACGTGGAGGTGGCATCTAGAGAGGAGGCCGCTGGGGCTGCTCTGCTCCCGGCTGAGGGCCTTCCCACTCCACTCCACGCCCTCCTGCACCTGAGGAGCACACGAAACAAGAGAGGATGCAGTTGGTGAGCAGGAGGAAAAGTCACACAATGAAACTGTACCTACTGGTTAATAGAGGGCAAACAACACTATGAAGTCAAGAGTCAAGTTATGGAATGATTTACGTAGCCGGCTGAATTAGATGAAATTTCCTCAGAATGATTTGAACACGAGATGATATGTCATTTTATCAATGATTAAAATTATAATTCTCCTTTTGGTGATGCATCTTTTCTTTAGGACTCTGCTGGCTCTACATGGAAAATATCAGTTTAGTCTAATGCAGTGAGATATATTTTGACTTTTTTGAGACTTTTCTTAGTCTGCTAGGTATATCACATGCCACTCATAGTGTATAGTCTGTGCTTTTCTAATCAATTTCACCTTCATGCCTAACATTCGTAAGATAATTGTCGATCATAATATGGTAGTTCCCCTTTTTTAAATTGCCTGGATCAAGAGTGGGAGAATGCATTTGAGAAACCATTTACTTTTTAAGCCTTTCTGTGCCACAGTGGGAGTACCATCGAGTGCCATGGGGATTTTGCATCATACTTTCAAAAACTGCTCATGTCAAATTAAATATCATGTTCATTAACAGATACTTGTCTCTGTATTTTTTCTGTATTTTGAAGCTTTACTATTAAGTATTAAAAAATATAATTATGATTATTTGCATTCAATTAATATCTTATATTATCAACAGTTTTTATTATTATTATTATTACTTTTTTATTTGTTACGGTAAAGTAACATCCACCTCTGAGTCTCCATCCAAGAAGGATTGGCCAAGGTTGTGGATGGCGTTACTGGAATTCTTCGAAACCCAGGTTTTCTGTGAGTGTGGAGGGAACCCCATAAGCAGACGGCCACCATTAGCTGGCTGAAGCCCTTTCCACGGATGCGGTCCATTTTTGACCCCTTATTATTACTACTGTTATATCAGTTAACAATTACAATTTTCAAATTTGGAAAATTGAAAATGTTACCTACAGTACACTACCCCATTTTATATTATTATTATAGAAACTGTAACATAACTTCCACCTCCGAGTCTCCGGCTAGCATCAGGTTTCGTTGCCGTCATAATTGCTGGAGACTCAAGAGGATGCACTTGCAAGCCTAAGGGTAGCCACGTCCAACACCGATGAATAGGTGGCTACCCAGCATTAGGATAATGCGCACGTAGCAGGCGGAGGGACCCGAGAAGGACTGCCTTCTGCATTGCACTTGCAAGTGCATCCACGCATTCCCTGCACGCAGGGATGCACTTGAGATTTTCGACTAGTGAGCTCTTGCCACCACCAAGGATGCCCACGATGAGGAATACCAGTTTCACAGAGTAGCACGCGTACATTTGCCGGAGTTCACACAGCAGATCTTGATATTTAGGCCTTTCTTCATTCTCCTTCGCTGCCATGTTCATTTCAGCCAGTACCGAAAATTCGATCACCAACATGGAATGCAAGAGATTGCCAAGGAGAACGATTCCAACTGCCTGATAAGGAATAATTCCACCAGATCTTACACCTATTGTTCTCCACGACGGACTCCATGTCTCCATGGGCATAAGGCAGCACCGGACTGGCGTCTATGCCATAATGGTGTCTTAGGTGGTAGAACAACACCCGCAGAGCCGAGTTGTGCCGGTTTATGTATGCGTTCTATGCCTAAAGCCTGCAGCCGGAGAGTAGATGACCTAAAGTCTCAAACATCCTCAAAGACATATTCCCTATCCTGTCTGATAACCTTACCACCACCAATATTTTCCCTAAATGCCCATCTCTTACCTTCAAACGTCCCTCCAACCTCTCTGGTATTCTGACAGCCACTCTGTTCAAATCCCATCTCCCTCCCAAAACACCCCCTTCCCCCTGCAATCGTGATAGATGCAAAACATGCCCTCTTTTCACTACACCACCCATATCTATCTCTCTCATCTTCTTAACTCTCTCCCTCCGTCTCCCTCTTGTATTTCCAGTAATGTCATTTACCACCTGCAATGCAATCTCTGCCCCACTTTCTATATTGGTCAACACACCCCTCAATACTCGTATGAACAATCACCGAGCTTCCTGCAACCCTCTTCTCCACACTTCTCTCTACCTGTCTACCCCTAACATGTCTCTGATCATCATTCTTCTTTTAACTCTTGCTTCAAAATTTCAATTCTTTCCTTTCTCCCTCCCACAGATCCTCCTGTTTAACTATATACCAATGAATTAACTTGATTTTGGATCTTAGAAGCATGTAATTTTCCCGATATTAATGTGATGCACTAGCCCTCTCCCCCATGCCATACATAATCCCTTCCAACCGTCTCTCTCCGCACCAGTTCTCTTCTCATTGAGAAAGGTGGCTGTGACCACGGAAATATCTAAATGCATCATAATATTCACCACATCTGTTTATCAGCAAGCTAACTGGCAATTTTTTGCTGTGACATTGTAAACACCAATTTTCCTCTACACAAACTTTTCCCTGTCCCTTGCGATTTGTGTCAGGGAGGGTTTACAGTATAAATTAATAAATGTACCATATCCAGAGTCAAGTCTTACAAAAGCCCTAGTTGGAGAGCAAGCATAGAAGAGCAACCACCACCTATCTCTTGAAACGATTTCACACACATCACTCACCCGGTTGAGGTGTTCGTAGCAGAGGCGGGCGGCCAGGAGGCAGGGGAGAGTGGCGTTGGGCAGCTGCCGTGCCACTTGGCTCAGGACCGGCAGTGCCACGGCATATCGGCCAGAGGAGATGAGGCACAGGGCTCGCTGCATCCACACATGCGGCTCCTCAAAGGAGAACTTCAGGGCTCGCTCAAACGACTGCGAGAGAAAGAAAACAGCGTTGAGGACAATGTCCTCTCACATGTGACACTGCCATCATCTCATCTAAACATTTCAGACCAGAAAAGCTGACAACTTGTGCATAAAAATGGCTAACAAGGACACTAGCGACCACTGGAAATTCAATGCTCCATGCCAAAGTGATGCTCAGTTGCATCACAGGAATCAGGTTATGTTGGAGATGTGGTAGGCTCATCCAATTAGGATTTAATGGTGGTTACATGTTTCTGTTTAGTCCTTTATTCATTCTCAGCAGGACATATGAACAGTGTGAGTAGCAATCACAGAGAGAACACCATTTTATTTCACAAATCAAGTGAGGGAGAGAGAATGTCCTTTCTTTCCATCTCTGCTAACAGGTTCCCCTTTAGAGCACTGTTCTCCCATCCCAAAGGTTCAGCTTAAAACCCAGGAAGTGACAGAGAATTCAACTCTGTGCATCACGTGGTGTGTCAAGCCATGGACCCCTTGGTGTGCTTTATTAAGTGCGAGCCAACACTCACGATCTTCGAATACAGGTCTGGACACTTGGCACCAATTCCTCATGGAGCATGCGTCCTCTTAGTGAGGCTCTAGTTCGTCATTTTTCCGCTATGCATGCCTACATCTTTAGGCTGAAATTCACATGGTGCCAGATCAGGTAAGATTGATTTTTTGTGATGAGAGTGTTAAGAGTATTAGACTTGTACCGATGCCACTTTTTCCGATACCAACCCGACACCTTGATACCAGTGGCCTATACCGATAGTATTACTTGCCAATACCTTACTTATTTTTCTAAAAAAATTTGACA
The DNA here is from genome assembly GCA_933228895.1 of Platycnemis pennipes. NCBI lineage: Eukaryota > Metazoa > Arthropoda > Insecta > Odonata > Platycnemididae > Platycnemis > Platycnemis pennipes. The sequence goes on along the minus strand of OW121853.1, from coordinate 136,899,526 downwards.
AATGCTTCCCTTCTCGTGAAGTCAACTCAGTAATCAAAAGCGTTTTAACAGAGCACCTCATTATTGAGAGAGAAATGACAATATTGTGACAACTCTTTTATTTTGCCACTCTTAAGCTGGGTCTTCACGAGACACTAAAATGCCTGACACTCGATGCCGCAAACCGAGTGTCCATGTTTGAAGACGGCAAGTTTGCAAGGGTCTCGACACCGACTTCAGAGTGTCGTGACATTTGTGTCCTTGACCACAGTGTCTCGTGAAGGCGGTCTGCACTGACACCTCCCGACACTGCTCTAGCAGTTTTCCAGCCATTTAGTGTCGGGGGAGCGAGCTGTATATTTGGAGAAAGACACAGTGAGCAGAGAGGTTGACATGTCGCTAAGCAGCGTAAAAAATATTTCCTGTAGGAAACACAAGTGCCGGATCGAACAGTGACATTTGGTTGTCAATTTTGTTTTAAAGAGAAGTTATAAAAAATGTTTTCAGCAATTTCAGCGTGTAAAGCAACTTTTCCCATTTTCACATATTAATGCTGTTATAAGCAAAACTTTCTTCAGAATAGCTCCAAAATTGCAAGGTTGATTTATTAGACATTTGTCTTTGCAACAGACAAATTATAAACGGATTTAAATAATCTATAGCCATATAATTAATTTTGAATGACCTTTTGGGCCGGAAGTTTTGATAAATGTATGGCAAAAAGTGGTTGCCTGCTCACTTTCCTTGGTTGGTTGGTTATTTAGGGGGAGGCGACCGACAGCTTAGGTCATTTGTGCCATATAGGATAGGTGGGTAATTGTGTAATGGCAGGATGTTTTAGGGAACGGAGGAAGGGTGGAGAGAAACCCGGCGTCCGCATTAGCCTGCTCTTAACGAAAGGCACCAAGGGGACCACGGCTTAACATCCCATCCGACGGACGGAGTACTGTACTTGAAATGCCCTCCACTAGACACTCAAGTGGGGACCGGTTTTCCACTGAAAAATCCGCCACTGCCGGGAATCGAACCCAGGCCCTCGGGATGGGAGGCCAGTACTCTAGCCACCACACCAACCCGATCCCCGCTCACTTTCCTATCTAAATAAACAGATCCATATGTGCTGAGAACGAAAGTTTGATGAAACCCTTGAGTTGTTTTTAGTGAAACAATTAGGACTCTATCGTGATTATCAAGGGACTTTAAATTGAGAGATTATTCCTGCACCATAAATCTGCCTCATAACACTTTCATGCCAACATCGATTCTTTGCATAGGGCTGAGCTTGAAGAAGACACTGTTCTACTGGAGCTTATCTACACTTCTGTGGATAGTTTTCAGTATGTACATACAAAGATAATGCAATTGAAATGAATCAATTTTGAGAATTCTGCTAACGAGGCAGAAATCCAGTAAGCATTCGGAATTGCTCTCCAATGCCAATACAGAAGAGATGACCCTCGACATGGTCCATTTTCCCGAAAAAAAGAAGAAATGGGTTTTCTTATTTCACTGAGGCATTGAATTTCCCAGGCCGTGACCTTCAACAGATGAAAGATGGTACCAAGGGTATTTTCGTAAGTGCCGTTAGGAAGGAGGAATAAAGCATCAGCAGGAAGGATACGACCCTTCGACATAAAGCATCAAGAGAGAGTGACGGGCGGCGCTTAGTTTGTCATAAGATTCCTCAGAGCAAACCAGTGGTTTTGCAGCTGTTGTATTTAAAAAGAGTTGAACAGTGCTGCGGATTTTCTTCACTATCCGTGTGTTGCAATTGAGTGCATGGTTTTCAACATCTTTAGGTATTTTCATAAATCACCAAGTGTCATCAAAATTAGCAAAAAAACTTTGCAAGCTATGGGGTGCTCACAATCTACTATTTATAGGGTTAGAAAGGAAGCATCGCATGGTGTATTAGTAACTCCATCGAAAACAAAAAATTAGCCAGCCATAGAAGAATGCGAGATCTTTGATTTACGATGATTTTATAAAATTGGTAGTTGGATGGAAAGTGGATAAAATGGTCATAAGAAATATTCCACCAACTTAGGGCCAGTTTCACCAACGACGGTAAAATTTCCCATTATCGCAGTTTACATTATCTCCGTTAATATTATTATCTCGATAATCTCTTGCTTGCGTTCCACCACTGTTATTATTATCTCGGTTTTTGTAAACCGAGATTTCTCTGAGAATGTTTAGGTTGGTAAATTTCTCATACTCCTGACGTCAGCAAACAAATAAAAGCGCCTAACCGATTTGTAATGCAGCTGATTTAACTTCGTGCTTATTGTAACTAAAGGCATTTCCAATGTACCCATGAAGGACAAAATATTAACTAAACGTCCACGAAACATCTATATTATCTTCTACGTATATCTAGAAAACATCTATAATCACTTTCAAAAATCGTCTATATGTTTATAAGATATTTCAAACCCCGCTTTTCCTAATTCTACTAAACATTTCCCCTAAGATATCACTTATTGTCTTCACTGTTACGTTTGGGAGATAGAGAAATAAAATACTGGAATGAACTTAAATTACATTGCCTTTATTTATAGCGTCTCGAAAACGAACAGTAACTGCGCCCTGTTATAGGTACCTTTCGATCACATAAAACTTAGCATTTCCTTCGTCGTTGTCATTGGTGTTAAGGTGAATTATCATGCGAATGAATTTAAGTGATGACCTGAAATTGCTTCTGCTTAGGGCGTTTAACACGGCGAATGATCTTTTTAATTAATTCCTTGAAACCCTGTTAAGGCCGCTTTACACGATACAATTTTTTGCACAATTTCTTGTACAAATTCTTGTATAGACTGAACGAAATTGTATGTTTGTCTGAATGGAATTAGAACACGTTGTATTTCCCGTTCAGTCATTCAGACAATCGCACAAGTTTTCGTACAATTTGCCGCTTTACACGGTACAATTTCCTCATGCAAGAGTTTGTACAAGAAATTGTACGAAAAATTGTATCGTGTAAAGCGGCCTTTACGTGCAGAAAGTATGTGTAGGCGTATCGATAGCACATATCGATTCACGGGAGATTTCCGACCAACGCAGCGGTATCGATGGTTTGTTTACGTTTGTGTCTTCTGCCTTGTTTAGAAGTGATGTGTGATAGGTGAAATAAAGAATGGTGTATATTTAGTGATTATAATATTCATTATACAAAGCTTTCTAGATATTGAGGTTTGAGGCCATCGGAAGTGAAGTAGAGCTATTAATAATGAATCGGTATGGTTTAATTTTCGCATCTACTGCTAGTGTCCATACAACGGTGGCAGCCACAAGTCTTCCGGAGAAAGCTACGAGAGAGGAGAAATAATGGTCGAGGTACGTTAGGCGTGATTCAAAATAAACTTTTTATAGGAATGTGAGGCCTATCGTCATTTATTAAGAAAGAGATTGGAGCAATTTCGTACTGCATTACACCTCGCCAGACGTGATTATGAAAGATCGGACACGACGACGAGAGAAGCAATTTCGGTGACAAGAGATACTTGATCAACCTTAGGTATACATGTTTATAATTATATTGATATTTTACAATCCGATTCCGGCTGGCTGTCACGCTAAGATTTTATAGCGACGGGCAAATCGTTTCCATGACCGTATGCGGCTATAACGTTCCCTGATTACTCAGCAAGAATTCATGAGGGTTATAAAATATGTTTAATTATGGTTGAAGTGTGTAGCGGTGTCTATTGTGAGAAGTGTACTATTTACATTTAAATAAGATAGAGTTTTAGAGGTTAGATACGTGCTATCTGCTTTTATTTATCCTTTATATAACACCGTTTCCACGGACGACTTGTCCATCGTCTTCAGGGTGAGTGAAGTTGGTGTTATATAAATATTTAACCCGGTGGAAATCCCGAGAAGACCTCACCTGAATTGTTGCTAAGTGCTTTTCGTAGCGTTTATTAACTCGGGATGAATCAAATCTCAAGTTTTAGGTTCAACTAAATTGCGCGTTCCTTAATCAACCTAGTAATTGCCGATAACGATAAATACTCAAATAAAATAAATTAAATAACGATAATTGAACTCAAATGTCTCGACTAATATCTAAAAGTAGCTGACAAAATCGCCTGCGCGCCATGTTGCTTTTACAGTATTAACAAGGAGGCCCCAGAACTCAAGGGGAAAGCGGATTTCTGCTGTCACTTGGCGCGCTTTTTATTCGTTCGCCAAAATCGGCCGCATAGCGGCGCTGATAGTCGAGCGATCCAGTCCTTTCCGACTTCGTCCATTAGCGGTAGTGCAAGTGGTTGTGTTTTGCTCGGCCGAAATCTATTTTATGTAGTGGTTTTGCCAGTGAAAACTGTTTACGTCTTCTTGGCAAGTATTTTACGATGAGGACTAACCGCCGTTGTTGTGTTCCTGGGTGCGACGCTGGTTATGAAAGTGCCAAAAAGGGAAATAAGGAGCTGGGCTTACGGAACAGAAGCCTGTTCAAGGCGAAGGTAAGTAAGTCCCCTCGGGTGAAGTATGATAAGGTGAAATTCTTAAATTGTATCATATATTAATTACTCTACGCAAGGTGAATACTAAGAGGTCATTGGATGATTGTACTGGTTAGCTATCGCCAGTGAATGTAACGCGTTGTAGGGGTTGTAAAGGCATTGTGTGTGTAAACAGTGAGATGGTTGCGATGCTCCTCGTGCTATTAATATTAAAATATCAAGTTGAACTAGATTTGTTTTCCGTCTTCTGCCTTACTCAGGTTAATGTAAGTGCAGTTACACATGACAAGACATGTCTTTCACTTTTCAAAGAGTTTTTTTCTGCTGTGAGGTAGCACTATTTCTGCTCATTCACTAATTGTAATTTATTTCCTTATTTTCCAGGTTCTCTTGATATTTTCACTTCGATTGGATTACGATGAGAGGAGAATGTTGAACTACTGCACGCAAATGTTTTCCAAAGTTTGATTTCAGTTTACACTTATATAACAACATAAATAGAAGTTATGACGATATACCTTTCTCAGAAATCAGGAAAGAATTAGAACCCTAGGAAGTGGGTATAGAGAATTGTTAGGCGATTGCTAACTGCAAGTGTTGATTCCTTTAAGGCTGATTTGGAAAAAACTCGTGCATGAAGATATGTAATATTTCATTGCCGAATATTTGGGAAATAAGTCCCTCGATTGTATCTAAAGAATCACATTCTTAGGTTGCATGTACATTTTATTATGGCTTCAATATCACAATACTTTCTATGTAATGTGTATCATACAAAATACAATTTATTACTTGCATCGTATGTTGGTTTTCTGTATTTGATCTACTGGGCAACTAAAAGTTTATAATGTATTTTTCTGAGTGACAATAGTATGTTATAACATATAAAGTAAAGTGTAAAGTTTTGATTTCAAATAAATAGGATCAAATAGTCAGAATGATTACTGTACTGCTTATTTACATCCTATTTTTATGAGTTTGGTAATGGAGTTTTCATTGACATCAACTGATCGCCAGTATTGTTGTTGTTAGTTGCCATTATTCTTAGACTTTACATTTCCTGATTTAAGTCCTAAAGTGCCAAGCGTTGCGTATCTCTGCTAATTCTTTTGTTATTATTGTATTTTCGATATTGATGGGAGGATTCAAATTCTAGTGATACCTACATTTAGGTCTAAATGGAAATCGCACAACTTCCATAGAATTTCTATGCATCCACCTAGGGGAATGTAAGAATTATTTCATCTTTGGAAAATATTCCGTTACGGTAATTACTGCGATAATCAATTTCTTTCCTTTGCCGGTAGACATATTGTATCAAGGATACCAAACACTTTATAGGCGGCCCAGCTTGGTCGGGGATTGACGAGGCGCCCGACCCTCTTCGCATTCTCAGTCCTTTTCACCATTCACGAAGGGGCCCAAAATTTGTTTGCAGCCGAGGGCCTCCATCGATATGAAACCGCCCCTGTTCGGGAAGACGAAAAAGTTCTTGGGACGTGGTGGATACGTGAGTTACTTGCGTATCATGTGTATTGCTTGCGAGTGCATTAGCGGTGTATACGTCCCAATATAACGCTGATTAATGGTTCCTCTTTGAGTTTCGGCTGTGAAATTGCATTCTGGTTGATGACAGTAAAGTTCAAAGTGTTCCTGCAGTGTTGACAATAGTAGCACATGCAGTATATATCTGATTTACGCAAAACATCAGTTCTGTTTCCCACTATTGCCATGTTATTCCCCGTGACAAATGGATCGCTGCTCAACTAGCGCCGCGAGTGGCGACTTTTGTAAACTCAATAAAATGCGCGGTGGGTGACAGCGCGTCTAGCGGCCGACTCAATAATCCTTTAATATAATATTCGTGAGTATTAACTCGGATAATATCCTTTCACCTCGCGAAAACGGCCGGTAAAAATATTAACCGAGATAATGCACCAAAACCGAGTTAATGGTACTGGTGAAACAGAGAAGTCACATTAACTCGGTTAATCCCAAAATTAACCGAGTTAAAAAGATTATCTTCGTTGGTGAAACTGGCCCTTAGAATACTATCCTAAATTCCGAGAATATAGACGACCATATTCCCAATTTTAAAAGAACTACGCTATACCATATTTTCACTGACATCGGTTTTGAGTGCGAACAAAAAGGTAGGCAGAGTCTGCTTATTGAAAAGGACAACATAATTCCTTGGTCACACCATTATTTAAGAGGGCTTAAAAATATCGAAATAAACAAAGGACAATTTTATATACTGAAGAGACGTGGATCATTGTTGGGCAAACAGTGAAAATTAAAATCGGCGTGATAAATGGATTAAAACTCCTCGTCAGGCTTGCTTGAGCTCTGGCCTGAGGGCACCCACCTTCCGAGGAGGTTTCGCCATAATTCTCGCAGGCACAGAAAATGGTACAGCGAAGGTGCACTTCTTCCTTTGCACGAAAAGCATAGTGAACGGTCACTAAGAAGTTGACGGGGAGTATTACGACAGCTGTTTTGAAAATTATCTCCTACCTAACATACCCAGAGGCTCCGTAATCATTTTTAATAAAGCCTCCGAGCCTATGGAGATAAAAGTCTAGACGAATATTTTTTTATTTTGTTTTAGTGGCACGGAAAAAATCATCTTCTCATTTCGTGACACGAGTTACACAACCTCTCCTTGTCAGTATCTACCATACCTACATTCCATTCGCAGGGTGCATTGATCACTAAGCTGCAAAATTTTAGAATCTCCGGATCTCAATTTATACTGTCTCTGGATATGATTTCATAAGCGAATGAAATGAAAGACCCGTGGTTCGTTGGATCCGACCCCACCATCCCTAATTTCTGAGTGGTACATTTGTAAATCTAATTTAAACAACAAAAGTATAATAAAGTGAGTATTCAGATTTAATGATTTGAAATTGAATATGATAACATTTTCGATGCAATGACTGAAAGAAAAAATTAAACTGCAATAGGGATCGAACTTCGCCCACATTTGGTCATGTCCATGACATGGCAGAGTTTAAAGCATCACCCTTTGTGCCCTACCACACCAACCCCCCCTCCCCCCCACTAACCTTCGACCAAGGGAAAGCGTTTCCACCTACAGCCCCCCCCCCCATCTTTGAACCCCTTGCCCAAGTCAACCGCAAGTGATCCACCCCCCCTTCCCGCTCCATGCCTCAATATGCTACTCCACCCCCCTGCTATTTTCTATTTAAGGCCATTCCTTCGGCACTTGTTGCACACTATATGTTGCCGTGATAATGACGCTATAGCCGTCGAAACCGCAGTCGGTGTTGTCAATAAAAGTGTGGAATATACAAAGTCATTTATATTTTTTCATGATGATTCAATTCCACAAAGTTACGCCTGAGGGTATTTCTCTGGATGATGTTTCATCGGCATTCCAGACATCCTCTTCAGGGCCAAAGATTCCATCAAATTTCCTATATCTTCGTTCTATATATTTCCTACGTCACATTTCCTATACTTTGGACCTGAAGATGCCGTCTGGAATGCCAGTGAAACTGGTGCAGTAAGATGAACCAACATGGAAAACACTGGAAACCCTCGATTCATCTTCTTATCACCATGGAAGCCTTCACAGCAACTAGAATATTTTCAATTTAGGCGTAAATAGAAGTTGTGGATTCTCATGATGCAACTTGCACTGATATAGCGAAACATCTAAGTAATCTTCCGGTCTCTACAATGGGCAATGTCTCTACAATTAGGAAAAATCGGGACATGATTCAGAAACATGCTAGTCAGCGCAGGTCGAAAAAATAAAATGTCAAGAAATCATTGTATAAAGGAATTCCAACTTGAAAACTGGTTTTTAATTACTAGATCATCAAATATTGCTTTGAATGGCTTCTTCATCACAAAATCGTACAATGTATAAGCTTTGGAATTATGGACTTGACAACATCCAATGGTTGGTTAAAACATTGTTAGAAATATATCATACAAAAATAAATCAGGTGTGGAATCATGGATGCATCTTTCGCGATATCGCAATCTTTATTGTTAACGCTTAACCCTAGAGCATTGGAGGGTTAACAATAACTGTCAATAAAATTCGCTCCACTGATTGTGATAAGCGATTTTGAAGTGCTGTGCAAAAAATGAAGAACGGAGATCACGTTCTCTCTGACGTAAGTTAAATCAAGAAATAACGATAACGCTAGCGCATGCCTTACGAAGATCCATGATCGAGGCCCAGGACAGCTTTATACTTTAATAAATAATAATGTTCTTATTCAGTTTTTTAGTGGTTCTTATTTTTATCTTTACTATATATTGTTAAAGTATGCACGTAGATTTGAAACTTGTCCTTTTCCCACTATTTGCATCTTTCCACAACTTACACTTTTTTCTAGCGGGCCCTAGAAGAGTGTAAATATGGGGCTTTACTGCACTTGGGGGGGACAAGCAACTTCCTCACTTCAAGAGTGCCCTCCCTGGGAAAACTCAAGACATTCATTTCTCATTGGAATCCATGATACAAGCTGACCTTACTTTGGGCAACTAAGACAAAATGTCCTATCAACTAAAGGCTAATACCAATATTACCTGTTTCCACGCATTAATATATGACACACATCAACTTTGATGCCTCTAAATTTCCATGGATAACATGTCCTTCCTCGATCCTCTCCTATGATGTTGACCACCTTACTCTTTTATCAGCGGCCGATCAATGTATCATTAATAAGGAATACAGATATTGATAAGGGGAACTACAAGAACGATTTATTGGCCACCTTTGTGACATTATTCCATCCTAATATCTTCAATGTTACTGGGAATTTAAGAAATAAGCTTTAAAAGATACACTTATCCAGCCCACATATACCATCAAGAAGTGCAGACTACTACAAGTGCAGAGCCCCTTCCTGTACAGCAGGGCATACTGACCTCATTCAGTAGATGCGAGAGTCCCCACCTCACAAGGGTTATAGCCAAGAGGTCATAGACAGCAGTGGTATTGTCGTAAGCATGAACCCGAGCTTCTCGAAACTCTGGAGACTGGCTCAACACTGCATCTCGAACAGCCATCGCTTCACTGAAACAAAAATAAAGGAATTCAACTGCAGGCAGTCCCCAACTTACGTATGTCTCCACTTACATATCTCCATACTTACACAAGTGACAAATTTATCTAAAGAGATGCCGTTGATTTTCGAACGTGGGCACGAAAAAGTAAAATGTTAGTTCACATACTTGCTGCTGGAAATATATTGAATGGTTATTGAGGTTTTAAAATAATACAATAAAGAAATTGTTACATTTATATCATTCATCTACGGAATTTCATTGTTATCAATTATTTTTGTCGCTAAACCACGTAAAAAACTTCTAAACTCCTACCCAACTGAACAATCATTGTAAAAATGCACACAGTGTTAGCGATATCTGGTATATATACACAAAATTAGCACACGAAAAATATAGAAACACAAAAACATAAAAAGCGGGACACTCACATTTAAAACAATGGGGGCAATTACTCAGGACCGAAATCACAATTTTGTGCACGAAATTGTTAGATGGAAACAAAAAAATAATTTTAGTGAAAAAATTAATCTTCTAACCACAACCATTCACTCATAAATCAAAAATTAAAATAAGCAAAAGGTGACACCCACCGAAAAAGCTGCTGTGATAACATTGACGTCATTTTCCTTCCGTCCTCGACTGATCTTATGGGAAGGGGAGGGAGTGGAGAGGGTTTTTGGAAGGTCTGCTCGCTCATATCCTGTCGCAATCGCTCGCATTGGGAGAGACAGCGGTGTCCCCCCCCTTTGCGATAAGACGAAGTACCTTCGCGGGCTCAGTTATGATTAGACAAAGTCGATATCCGTCAGAGGCTGCAACACACCCACTTTTCCGAAAGGGTTAAAAACATCAGTTTTTCGCCGCTTATAGCTCAAAAAATAATTGACGGATCAAAAAATGGAAAATTACAGGTCTTTTTATTTCAAAAACTCTACCATATTCAGCAATAAAAAATATGGTAAACGACCCCATTGAAGCTTTTGACTTCCTCTGCAGTCTTCGTCAGCCAGAGGAGAACTGAAGAGTGCGGTGAGGATGACGGTGTGAAGGAGGTTGGAGGGGAGGAAGAGGGTGTGAAGGAGGTTGGAGGGGAGGGAGAGGGTGTGAAGGAGGTTGGAGGGGAGGGAGAGGGTGTGAAGGAGGTTGGAGGGGAGGAAGAGGGGGTGAAGGAGGTTGGAGGGGAGGAAGAGGGTGTGAAGGAGGTTGGAGGGGAGGGAGAGGGGGTGAAGGAGGTTGGAGGGGAGGGAGAGGGTGTGAAGGAGGTTGGAGGGGAGGGAGAGGGTGTGAAGGAGGTTGGAGGGGAGGGAGAGGGTGTGAAGGAGGTTGGAGGGGAGGGAGAGGGTGTGAAGGAGGTTGGAGGGGAGGGAGAGGGTGTGAAGGAGGTTGGAGGGGAGGGAGAGGGTGTGGAGGAGGTTGGAGGGGAGGGAGAGGGGGTGAAAGAGGTTGGAGGGGAGGGAGAGGGTGTGAAGGAGGTTGCAGGGGAGGGAGAGGGTGTGGAGGAGGTTGGAGGGGAGGGAGAGGGGTTGAAGGAGGTTGGAGGGGAGGGAGAGGGTGTGAAGGAGGTTGGAGGGGAGGGAGAGGGTGTGAAGGAGGTTGGAGGGGAGGGAGAGGGTGTGAAGGAGGTTGGAGGGGAGGGAGAGGGTGTGAAGGAGGTTGGAGGGGAGGGAGAGGGTGTGAAGGAGGTTGGAGGGGAGGGAGAGGGTGTGGAGGAGGTTGGAGGGGAGGGAGAGGGTGTGGAGGAGGTTGGAGGGGAGGGAGAGGGGGTGAAGGAGGTTGGAGGGGAGGGAGAGGGTGTGAAGGAGGTTGGAGGGGAGGGAGAGGGTGTGAAGGAGGTTGGAGGGGAGGGAGAGAGTGTGAAGGAGGTTGGAGGGGAGGAAGAGGGTGTGAAGGAGGATGGAGGGGAGGGAGAGGGTGTGGAGGAGGTTGGAGGGGAGGGAGAGGGTGTGGAGGAGGTTGGAGGGGAGGGAGAGGGTGTGAAGGAGGTTGGAGGGGAGGGAGAGGGTGTGAAGGAGGTTGGAGGGGAGGGAGAGGGTGTGAAGGAGGTTGGAGGGGAGGGAGAGGGTGTGAAGGAGGTTGGAGGGGAGGGAGAGGGTGTGAAGGAGGTTGGAGGGGAGGGAGAGGGTGTGAAGGAGGTTGGAGGGGAGGAGAGGGTGTGGAGGAGGTTGGAGGGGAGGGAGAGGGGGTGAAGGAGGTTGGAGGGGAGGGAGAGGGTGTGAAGGAGGTTGGAGGGGAGGGAGAGGGTGTGGAGGAGGTTGGAGGGGAGGGAGAGGGGGTGAAGGAGGTTGGAGGGGAGGGAGAGGGTGTGGAGGAGGTTGGAGGGGAGGGAGAGGGTGTGAAGGAGGTTGGAGGGGAGGGAGAGGGTGTGGAGGAGGTTGGAGGGGAGGGAGAGGGGGTGAAGGAGGTTGGAGGGGAGGGAGAGGGTGTGGAGGAGGTTGGAGGGGAGGGAGAGGGTGTGAAGGAGGTTGGAGCGGAGGGAGAGGGTGTGAAGGAGGTTGGAGGGGAGGAAGAGGGTGTGAAGGAGGATGGAGGGGAGGGAGAGGGTGTGAAGGAAGTTGGAGGGGAGGGAGAGGGTGTGAAGGAAGTTGGAGGGGAGGGAGAGGGTGTGAAGGAGGTTGGAGGGGAGGGAGAGGGTGTGAAGGAGGTTGGAGGGGAGGGAGAGGGTGTGAAGGAGGTTGGAGGGGAGGGAGAGGGTGTGAAGGAGGTTGGAGGGGAGGGAGAGGGTGTGGAGGAGGTTGGAGGGGAGGGAGAGGGTGTGAAGGAGGTTGGAGGGGAGGGAGAGGGGTGAGGAACGAGAGTGGGGGGCCATAGTCCTGGACATTCAATCCTGGTGTCTCGAATGCATGGAGAGCCCAAATAAAAGCCATTTCCAGAGTCCTGACGTCTACGTTGCTAGCATGGTCCGGTAGGGATTCGAGTATTGAGAGGGAAAAGCAAAAATAATTGGAGTCAAAATAAAAAGTAATTGGAAGCAAACCAGAAGTTATCAGTTGTAACCTACATGTCCTCCCCCTGGGAGGGATTTAAACTCCCGGTGAATGCTGTCATGCGTTGTGATGGTTGACTGTTTCGTTTCTTTCTTAACCATGGTGTCCTCAACTCGACCGCCCCAACTAGTGCTTCCCTCTCCGAGTGAACACCTCCTTTGGCGCTGCTCTCCCTTTTTCTCAGTGTCTCCACTGAAAAGGCCGTCGAGCCAGCCAAAGACATCCTCTTAACACGTTGCGTACAGATCGCAAGAATCTTCGTTTTTCCCGAGCCATGCATTTAGGACGGATTACGAGAATTCTCATTTTTACTGTTGACTGAGATTATTCTAACAACCCAGCCGGCACAAGACAGGGCATATCCCTAAATAAACAGATAACATCCATGGAATAGAAGGATACAGAATCTCTGTTAAGTATAGGTTATCTCACGGCAAAAGTACGCAACACAGATGCCCGGTATGGAGTATCCATGGATCATCTAGATAGATTTCCGCTATTATGGATGGAGCCCAGCTTGTCATGTACTGCAGCGCCATTTTTTCTCTCCATACGCGAGCGTGTGGGGAACTATGTCAGTCATGTGGCGTCATCTAACGAGCACATTTTAAACTAAATACCGCCACCTAACGGCAATTCAACTAACTAATATAAGGCGAATTTCGGGTCCACTTGCACTTTATAAATAAGTAACTGATAATATAACCAGTTACAAATGCAACGCGAAGAAAACCGATCTTACCGAGTGGTTTTCGCAACCATTTTCAGATGTATGTCAGCAGATGCTGCAATTTATGCAAAATAATTCACCATTTCACAAATAAAATTAACAATAGGTAAAGGAAAAGGCAGGAACAATTGCATCTAAAACATTTCCAAATCAAATGAAGTTTTATTCACGGCACGTTCACAGAACAGCAGATATACCGAACCAGTCAGGTCACCAGTAAGCGTACTCCAAAGATTAGCGTACTCCTTTCCATGGTACTAAATGCTCCTTCCTTTCCAGTCTCTTTCCGACGCGTTCTGCACATGTGCTTACAATACAAAGATGGCGTTCACGACGAGGCAGTTCAGTTCAGTGTGTCCATCTACTTAATTTAACTCATATCTCCTCGTACATCTTTGAAACCCTTTATATTTTAATTAATATTTTTTCTTTGCAAAATTACTTGTATCTAACTTCTTGATGAGTATTATTCATTTTACGGATTTTGTGTTGTTTTGTCCCTCACAGAGAAGCTAGGCTATTCAGCTGATATACGTCGCTCATCCTTTAACTACGTTATGCATAATTTGGTTAAGTTAATAATGGTTGTCTTTGGTCGTTATTTGTCACGTCCACCTTACATTAACCCTGCAAATATTATATAATATAGGTTTAGATAGGAAATGCGTGCTAATAATTCTTTTGGAGCATTACGTTTTCACCTAAAAGGCGTTGTTTTGTATTCTTACATCGCTCAAGTTGAGATAAGTTGGGTATATGGAGTATGGAAGATATTCTATACCCACTTTGGAGCCATCTTATATTAGATAGTATAGCCCTTGTGCCGGCTGGGAATTTATTTAAAAAATATGTATTTTGTTAATTTCTTATGCTCTGTTATCATCAATACTTTTATTTAGCATTGTTTGTTCACTTTTTAAGTGCCTTCTACTTTTTTCTTGGAAAAAAATTTAAGTCATCATTGAATCTTTTCACGTAAGAGCCTTTCACAGCGAGTTTCATTGGCATAACTGACTGTATATTTAAACTGACTTTGAAGAAGGTAAATGATTTGTTCCTAATCTTTTCACCTTTGCTGTATCTAAGGCAATGTAAATAGTGTTATTTTATAAAAATCACCCAAACATTGTTTAATTAGGTCACGTAATAACTATTGTGATACTGAGATTGAAAAATAATAGTAAAATGCAATCATTCAAATATAATTATTCAGGAATTAGTAATCGTTATTAGTCAGTGTTATCAGAATGCATACGAGTCATATCTATAACACATTTACAAAGTTTTGTTCATTCGCGCTCCTCCTCGTCCTAACGCTACTAACGCCTCTGCAAGGGAATGAGTTTAGGAGTCCTATTGCCGAACAAAGCAAGGCATATCTTTCACTTCCGGATATGTTTTTCAAAACTATGCATTTCTCATCCCCATGCTTCCCCAGATGCTTTATCTCTTGGGCCCCCATTTGTTCACGTGTGAAGCAGATGGCCCTCGCCACATAGGGGGCCATTGGGCCTCTGTTTTCTCTACCTCACTTAGCGTGCTCTCGTCACGGAGAAGTTTCATTCGGCTGCATCCACAAACACTTCTCATTCTAGCTCAGCTCCTTGGGCCCAAGGCCCTTGGGTCCAACTGCATCCTCCTAAAAAGACTCACCCAAGCATATCTGCCTATCTTCATCTTTCTTTTCTCGTTAACTCTTGGTCATGTTTTTTGTTCTCTAACTATATGAGATGCGCTCACGAAAGGTATATGAAAATTTTTAGGGTTTGACAATAGTCTCCCTCGAGACCCTTACTCACACGGTTTCTCCACAGAAATTCAGTTTTCAAGATTTTTCTGTGGTGCAGTACTGGATGTTTCACGTACCAGACATTGGAATATTTTCTTGTGCCTATATACTTTAGTACAGGAGATCACACTTTATTGCCATTGTTATATCACTTGTGCAATTGTGTAAGCATGGCGAAGATCGCTAAAAGAAAAACAATTAGAGAAGATGAAATTTTAGAAGACTTGTGCGCCGATGAATTATCCGATGCACCTGTCAATGAAGATAGCAGTGAGAGTGAAAATGACAGTGACTTTCCATCTATCACAGAAAAAAGAGAAGCACAGCCTTTCTTCATAAGTAAGAGCGAGTCTTTGGAAGATAGTGATTATGGAGACTTTGACAGTAGGGATTTGTGTGCATGGAATAAACGAGATGTAAAAATCAATTCAGAGAAATTTGAAGGCACACCTGGTGTACGAGTCGGGCCTAATCATTTAGAGTGTATCTCAGAGAGGTCATAGAGAGCTCTTCCTTGGTGACGATTACTTCCAAATAGGGATGGGTCGGTTCCACTTTTTTTCGGCTCCGGTTCCGTTCTTAACTTCGGATCTCTGTTCCGGTTCTTAACTTACCACTTACTTTTTGCATTGCTCAATGGTAAGATAAGATAATCAATGATCATTTTCAGAGACATACTGCTTGAAAAAGAATACTTCATTATATTCCTGTGTTTATGTAATTTTAATCCATTTTTACCCTGGATGTGAAAATATTTATAGAACTCAAGCACTTTTGGTGCTGTACTCGTTGCCATTAACTTCTCCTGTACACAAAAATAAAAAACATCTCATAATATTAAGGGAATAAACTGCAATGAATAAATCTTTTGCTTAAATATTGCACAAATCAATAAATGCATACTTGAATAGTATGGGAAAAGTGACACTCATTTCAAATTTTTGTTACAAATACATCCCTGAAATCATTTTATTGTAAATAGTTTTTCTGGAAGTGATTGTGTAACGAGACTAAGTGAATAGGTAACCTCCTGAAGCCTATGTTTTCCACTAGGTTAAATGGCTGCAAATCCAAGCATATCATTTCTGCAATTAATCGTGTAATTGCTAGAGCTCGTTGATCTTGGTGTTTTAATTTTTTTACTTTATCGAAGACCTGTGGCAAAGTGGGCTGGTGGTATGGTGTTGACTTAGGCCCAGGTTTGATGTATTTAGGATAATTAGCAGCCGATGTGGAAGCAGTTGGTAAGGACAGACTTTCAAGAGAACTGCTGGTACAATGGACTTCAAGGCTAGAGACTGGAGCTATTTCAAGTGGAAGTGTTTCAGCCGTAGTTGCAACTTTACCACTTGAAAAATCCCCTTCATCTTCATTCAATTCTTCCTCACTGATGACACTCCCCTTAGGTTGGGTGGTCACAAAAATTTTCATCATAGTTACTGAAGTATTCTGTCTATTAGGAGACATGATTGGACTATTCCCACGAAAATTTATTTTATGCTTCTTTTATGCATGCTTTTTCAAGTTAGAAGTGGATTTACATGCACCCCTGGAAATCAGGGAATGACAAATATTACACTTTGCGAAATTTTCATTTGCTGCATCAACCGTGAAGTATTTCCACAGTTCGGAAGACATTGCGAAGGATTCAACCGTGTGAGTAAATTAAGGCATAATTTCACCACCTATCGATATTTTTACAATGTCGATAGGTATGCCGTATTTTGATAGCACTTTATTTATCAACATGTGACTAAGGAAGCCTTCATCTGGGCACATACGAAGTGCTAACAGTGCCGATTCATATGCCATGTCTCATGATGGTAACTTGGCACTACCTTGTGTGATTTTTTCACCATTGGCTTACAGCTCAGTTAGACCATCTGTGTGACATGCATTGACATAGATTTACGCGTACCATTTCCATTGTTTCAAAAGATTCTGCTTTCCTATTTCGTTTCAGAATCTTTCCGGTATCTCCAATGCCGTGACTTTATTTAACGGCGATACGTTTGTTAAGTATGATCCGTGTAAGATAAACCGAATGTGTACTTTCGACTATGGTTTTGTCATTACCAATATATCTCTCATAAACATAATTATTTAAATTCGTATGTTACTGCAAATACTTAGTTACACTCTGCCATTGGAAGATAATACCGATATCAGCTTTTATATCCAACTCATGCATTTTTCTTCATGTTTTATGCACAAAAATTTTTTAAAGTTAAAAATGACCAGTTAGCCCACCGTTTTTGTAATGATCGCCCATTTATAGTTGAGTAATCAAGAAAGCAGAACGGTCAACGGCAAACGGTTGATGGTACCTTGGCTGAACACAACCCTTGCATCAAGGGAAGAAGAAACTTGATAAAACACTTTAGTTGTAATTGACTGCATACCTGCAATTGTGGGTGCCTTTCATTTCTGGCTATCTTTGTGCTGTCCATTTTTCAAATAGTCGATTGTAGTCTGCTATTTACTGCGCGGCGAAGTAGACAGCATTCTCTTACATGATCAAAGTTAATACTATTGAACAAATGACGAATAATTTGCTGACTTAACGAAAGCAATGTCCAAAGCATGAATGAAATCTTCTAAAACGTAAAAACTCTATATTATGATATAATTTACGAAAATGATATGAGGACTTGCACCTCCAAAGGAGGTGGACGTAACACATACCTATCAATCAGAATATCCTTATTATAGTGGTATTTCAACACTTACCAGAATTGGATGTAATAAAATAAATTATATAGTCATTTTAACGACTGAATGAGAATAATTCGCGGCAACTTGAAGCATCCAAGTACACTATTTCACCACGTTTTAATATGAAAGCCTCCACTTTCAGAGTGTGAGCAGGTTTCAAACTGGTTTTCACACCAATTATTTCAGAACCGATTATTTTTGGTAGAGGTGGGACGGATCCTAAATTTTCTCAAATCCGAACCCGAATCCTAAGAGGTTCTTGAATCTCTCGAATACCTCGAATCTCTCGAATCCTACATATAAAGTTGATAATAACAGAAAAGAAAAGACTTTAGCAGCTGCATTTAATGAAAAACAAATTTAAGAATGGTTTTCAAAAATACAACTCTTTATTGCAATAATACAAATAAGATTTGAAGAGCTAACATAGAATAGTAATAAACATGATACACAAAATTTTTTGCATGAAATGAAATCATGTGAAAGTTCTAGGACGCATAGCGATGATATGTTTCCAAAAAGTTATTAAACTGATACTGAATTGCATGTTTAAAAACGATATCTTTTTTTCCAATATTGTCGTGTCTTCAAGACTCATTCACAGCGATAGACGAGCTGCTTGCAGGTGACAATTCCTCGTGTGTTAAACATTGTATTGCATTGTATGCAGGGGGACATGGGGAAATATATTAACTAGATTACATATGGTTGGGCCAAGAATAGAGGAGTTGGGGCAGGGTTGGGAATAGAGGGGAAGGATATAGATAAGGATGAACTGGGACCAGGAGTCCAGCCATGCTAGTAAATTAGGGTAAACATTATGAGAAAAGAAGGTGTGGGAGACTATAATGTTATCCTATCAAAGCTAGTGAAGATTCGAAGTTGAGAAGAACGTGATGATTTTACTGGTTTGTTCGCAGGATGCATGAGGATGAAGTTCGGCTGGAGGGTTTTTAAAAATCTGTATTAATACCTAACCAAAAAAGAAAGAGAAGGCCGTGTATGCTGAAAAGCATACACTTCTTAAATAAAAAAATATGTCATCACCTATGCGTAAGGACACCGAAAAATTGTAAATAAAAATCATCAAAAGCGGTGTTTAAAAATGACAAATACGGTAAATAAAATCGTTTTAAACAGGTGAAAGCTGAGTTTAATGTTGGGAAAAAGGAGTCTTAAAGGAAGGGTTTTTTTAAAAATATTATTAATAAAAACTTCATACCAATTGGAACAAACAGTTAATAGTACATACATTTGAGATCCAATACAGAAGTTATGGCTACCCTACGCAACATAAAAAAACACAGTAGGCAAAATTAAGTTAAAGGCAAATTAATGAGATAATGGTAATAACAATAACATAGTGGAGTAGTGGACTGCAGGTAATGAAGTTCGATTCTTACGCTGTTTAAAATTTTTCTTTCAACCATTGAATAAAAAACTTTATCATCCTTCATTTCCAAACTTTGTGTGTGGATACTGACTTTTTTGTACTTCTATCGCTTCAACTAGATTTACAAATGCGGCACTCAAAAATACACTGTAAAGTTAACGTAATGATTCCACGAATTAATTCTGTAATATAAATTTTTTCCAATCATTTCATTTCGCCATATTTAATTATTTTTTAAAATTATGATTTGGCATGAAATTTCTGATAATCTACTTTTTTTAACTGCCTACTAGCATTACCCTAGGAATACAGGACGGCTGTATTCTTAGGTAGGGTTAAGGATCGAACTCGCGACTGGCAGTACACTAGCCCTCATTTTTAACAACTACGCTCTCATAGGTTCACGGGAATCTGCAGAATGTAGGCGACCCGCATGACATTCCGCTTAAATTTTCTCTCGCACATCCGTGCCTATGGAGAAAAAGGTCAAGACGAGTACTTTTTATTTTGTTTTCCTCGTTTGTGGCACGGAATGAATCTTCTTCTTATTTCGTGACCCGAGTTACTTAACCTCTCCTTGTTGGTATATACGTACATTCCATTCGCGGGGCGCATCGATCACGAGGCCGCGAGATGTTAAAATCTCCGATCCGGATCTGAATTTTTACTGTCCCTGGATATGATTTCAGTAGCGAATGAAATGAAAGACCCGTGGTTCTTTGGATCCGACCCGACCATCGTTAATTTATGAGTGTTACATTTGTAAATCTAATTTAAACAACAAAGTATAATAAAGTGAGTATTCAGATGTAATGGTTTGAAATTGAATATGATAACATTTTTGATGCAGTGACTGTGTTTGCGCCAGTAATTTTGATTGGCCGGGAGCCTCACAGGGAGCGAGGGTGTCGCTCGCCTTTTGTTTGTGTTTTGTTTTTTTTTGTTGCTCACGCGGCCGAGTGGTGCGCTGGTGTTGTGTACATGTGTGTGTCGTTTGAATGGTTGTGTATCATGGGGGTGCAAGCGGGATTGGCTGACGACGTAGGATGTTTTGTGATCGTAGTACCTTGTGAAACCGGGGATGAAATATTAGCGGCGCCACTGTAGATGTCGTCTCAGTGTTACCAACATAATCCATTGAGTTTTAATAACTTTTAATTAAAAAATTAAACAACAGTACAGCGGAAAAAATTATTTAAAATTTCTATATTGTAATCAATGTATACATATGAACGATATTTTATTTGGAATAATACATATTGCGCCAAAATAACCAACGCAATTGTATTAGCTGAACATTGTACAGTTGCTTCAATTGTTATGTCAAGAGCCAGACTTCGCAGATCGTGTGCCTTGTCCCGCCTAAAAGGTCAGCCTTTTAATCCGTGACGAACCCAGAAGATTATTGGAAATTTTGAACATGGATGTTCAATATTTGAGGAGTAGGAGGTGTGCGGCCCTTGGGTGCAGCTCAGCATCCCGTGAGCATAAACTCTTCCGAATTCCAAAGGACCCGGTCAGGTAAGTAAACCACATGTTGTGACCACCATTCTTGCTTATTGCTATGACGGGTAAACGACATAATTCATGTAATAGAAGATGTTACTTTGGGTTACGTGTGTATGCTCGCGTTTGAAGAGCAGTTTTATACGGCGTCCCCTCAAAAATGAAGCCTAAGCCTACTGTGATCGTGTAGTAGGCCGTGATCGTGATAGGCCCACTTTCTTTAATTGTATATTTACTATCAACGCAACAATAATTTACATCAATATAGTTGTTGTATACATAACTATCGTCAAATCTACTCGCTACATGTTTTACTGGTTTTAATCTTCTCAACTCTAGTGTTTTATGTAGTTCAATCTCATCGTTGACATTCTTTTCAATAATTATGGATTTTTGCTCATTTACCTCAAATTCATCTCTCATATGTACATCCTGTGTATCAGAATCTTTGTAACTTTTTCAGTCATTTTCCTTTCCATTCTCATTTCGGTCCAAACCAATGCCTTTAATATCTTCCTCCACAATACCAACATGCCTAGCCACTATTATTATTTTATTCACTAATACTGCTAATAATCATAACCTAATAAAAGTCCTAACTCAGTTTCTCACCTATCACTTGGGTTCATCGTAGTATCCCTATCCAGTACCTCTGAAATCCTATCAATCCCATTTGCAGGATCATTTAGCATTACAGGGAACTTGGGTTTCCTTAAGTCAGTTTCCCAATTAAAGTAAGGTGCTGGAACCAGAAACCATCTATTCCTTCCATATACTCCTTCACTAGTTTCCACTGAATAACTTCTTGGTTCCTCACATTTATCCTTTACCTGACCATATTGACTCATATCTGTCACCCATACTGTACTCACAACCTCCAAGTCAGGCAAATTCTTAGCTTTGTCTTATATTATACCTACTAGCTGTCTTTTTCATCCAAGTATTCTCCCTTTCTAATACAATGTCCTTACTATTAATGACCTTGGTGTACCTAGATGGAAGCATTGGAAGTGTAGATCGTAAGTGACGATTCATCAACAACTCCCCAGGACTGAAACAGTTTTGCAGTGGAGTGGTACGGTAGGCTAACAGTGCTAAAGATAAATCCCCATCATTTTTCTTAAGTAGCATTTTTGCCACTGTAACAGCTACTTCTTCTGCTCCATTGCATTGAGAAAAATATGGAGAGGAGGTAATATGTTTGAAATTAAAACTCTGACCAAATCTCCCAAATTGAGATTTAAACTGGGGTCCCCCATCAGTCCTTACTACTTCGGGGATACCAAAACGAGCAAATACTTCTTTAAGTTTTTCTAGGATAACAAATTCAGTTGAACTAGAAAAGGGCATAATTTAAAAAAAAATGAGAGTAGTAACCAGTTATAATAAGATACCATTGACCACATTTAAACAAATCCACTGCCAGATTTAGCCATGGTTGCTCAGGAAGGCTATCTCTATAATAAGGTTCCCTAATATTCACTCTTTCCTGAATACACTTTGGACAATTTCTAATCATGCTCTCTAGTTGTGAGAATAGCCCAATCCACCATACTGACTCTTTAGCCCTTCTACGACATTTTACAATACCTTGATGTCCTTCATGAATTAAATCCAAGCACTGCTTTTGTAACGAAGGAGGTATGTCTATTCTCGAAGCTTAAAGAACAAGATTTTCATCATAACCAATATCCTGCTTGTATTTATTGTTGGGATGCATGTCATCTGGTAAATTTGATAGGCTAGGACAAGCCATAAGTGCGTAAGCTTTGAGTTTTAAACAAATAGGGTCATTAGCTTGTTCACTTTTAATGAGTGGAAGAAATACATCTTTAACAGGTAAACTTTGAACAACAGCATTGACATATGCTTCCGTTTCCTCATTAAGCTCTTGGCTGTCTTGATCCCCACATTTACACACAGGATTTCTTGACAAACAGTTAGCGACCTTCAACAATTTACCAGGAATATATCCTACAGTATAGTTCAATCTTAACAATCTGAGTCGAAACCTCTGAAGACGGGGTGTCGACTCTTCAATAGGTTTGGTTTGTAATATCTGAAGTAGAGGCTTATGATCAGTCTCAAAAGTAAACATGAGCCTCATTAAATATTCCTTCCACTTATCAGCAGCCCACATGAGCGCTAAAGCCTCTTTTTCAATTTGTGAGTACCTTAGGCAACAATCGGGAGCCGAGGAACAATTGATAATACACATTCAAGAGCAGAGGAACATTTGATGACTCGAATCTTCGAGAGCGACTGCCCGAGAGAATGTTCAGTCAGATCTTTTTGTCTTCCTTCCAATGTTGCCAAACTTATGCTGACAGAACTGGTATTTAATGCTAGGTTTCTCTCCAAATAATATTTCATGGGGTGTTTCCTTTTCCTTAGTGTTTGCCAATGTTCCATTTATAATGTATGCAGCTATACGCTACATACCTTACGCTGTTCAATTCATGTGTATATTGTGGATGTGCATTTATAGTAATTCCTTTCTCTCTGGTTAAACAATAAATATTTCCATTCTGGTACTCATTTCCTTTATCACTTCTCAATTTCTTAATGGTTTTACCAGTCAGATTTTGAATTTAATGTACGTATCCTACAGCACAATCATAAGCCTGATCTTTTGATTTAATTGTATATTCCTATTTTACCTACTTTTCTGTAATCATTCCTAAATGTGAGGAAATACTTTTTCCCCATTACTCTTAGTAGTTGCATGGGGCCCATTAAAATCAGTTTGAACTATTTCTAAAATTCCTAGGGCTTTACTTCTGTTGTTTTCAAATGGTCTATTGCTCATTTTATTTTCAATGCAGATTTTACATCTCTTATATTCGGATTCTAATTCTTCTTGTATCCCATCTGGGTCATTCCATACCATTTCACTAGATTTTTAAAAAAGTTGTTGCAACACCATTTTAGAAAAAAATCAAAATCAACACAGTTGCTACTACATGTCTGTATAGCACAAAACCAATTTTTGATAATTTTTTCTCCATGACCTCAAGGACTTACAGGCCCGTGAAGGTCACAGCACACCGTAAAAGTGACACTTTGTACGAGTATCGGTAATTAGAGTTACTGATAAACTACAGGTTGTGGTAGAATAGTTCAAATACCATTTCCAAGTTTTAAATAGCAACCGCGTTTTCGTGCCTCACGAGTTGTTTAATCCGAACAAAAACAAAGCGTATTACTTAAGCTGGGGTCCCGAGGCTTGCTGAGCCTACCCCTCAGCTGAACAATGGTGGCGCCTCTACATGGTGGGATCAGCCGTTATTTCGGCTGATCCGGGCCGCTCATCCTAGCATGTAGAGCTAGCATAAGCTGTTAACAAGCTTCCTCAAATACGAAAAATTGATAATTTACCATTTTTGGGTCCCTTATCTCTGGTGGGGGACTTTTTAAAAATTTGAAATTTTCAGTATAATAAGCTATGATCATATTAAGAATGCACTAAAAATTTGGAGTATGTGTTTTGACTCGTATGGAAGTTACATAAAACTGAATTTGCGAAATATTTTCTCTCACTCACTTTGTAGAAGCAATGTATAGATAATTCATATAATTAAATGTTGCCAGAAATAAGTCCCCTTTATATTTATAGCTGAACGGGCAAAGCTTATTTGCTTCAAGTTATGCAACAGTTCACTAGTTCTGCCCTAGGAAACCAATTGATTTCTGCTCAATACCCTATGACAGCTGAGATGCAAATTAAAGAAATGGTATTGTAGCTTCGGAGGCAGTATTAACTATCTTGAGTACAAAATTGCATGAATTGTTATGTTGATTCTTAAATTGTGTGACTTATTTTATTACAATTTTTTCAATGGTACACTTATGTTTACTTCCCGAATGCCATGACAGGAGAATGAATATATCTCATATTATGTTCATTTCATTGCTTGTATTGTAAGAAATGTTTTATCATTTATCCTTCAATATAACTGCAACTACTGTTTGCTGCAACATTTCTGTTTTATGGCCAAATTTCAATAACTTGTAGACAGTGCCTATTTGTATTTTCCGGTGTAGTTTTCTTTCAGAGCCTTTATTTATGCATTTAGCCTCATATTTTTTTATCATTTCTTTACATGATGGAAATATCTCCAGTACCGCACGGAAATGAACAGAAAATTAGTATGAAAGCAATGTTGAAAAAGTTTTCATTAGAAACCTTCTATAAATCTTTACAGTAAAGATGTTGAAGTGATACAACCTTTCCCTGGAATAATGGGCATGGAAATGTAAGTATTACTCTATTTCTAATTTCAAACTTCAATTAAAAAATGTGTGAAAATCAAATTGTGAGATTGCCATTGTATTCATCTTCTTCGCCAACAGGTCATCTCATGATCAACGTTTATATATCATTGCTGTAACCCTTTGGAATTGAAATGGTGCATATCCAAACTGGGAAGTGACCATATGATTGCGACATTACATGTTTTCAAAAATATTGATATTAATGATTGTCTTTTGTAAACATTTGACTGAATTATGTATTTCAGTACCATGCTAAGCATAGCATGTAATTCAGCATTTAAGAGATTTATTTCATTATCATTGTTATTGTGCAGTTTGTCAACAGTTCCTGTTTGGCATTTGTTTGATATTATCCAAGTTTTTTATATCTTTGTATTGTCCAGTGTCAAATGCTACTGCAATGTAATCACAATGTAATATTATCAAGAAATTTAATTAAATATGACATGAATGTAAATCTATTCTTTTTTATTTTGTCAATCCTAAATGAATTCATAGTGTTTTTGCGTTACTAAACCTTTTGAAAATTGCATTTTTTAAGCTATTTTAACTCACGCACCTGGATCATGTAGGTTAATTGTGCATTGATCTTGAATTTGTTTCTGCAGGGAAGCATTAATAAAGTTAAGGGCCTTAGGCCTGAATTGTAAAAGTAGTAATCACGGGGTGTATTAGGCTGACCAATTTGAATTTCCCGCATTGGGACCGACGAAGTTACGAAGTTCCTCCTTTGTCCGTTGAGAGAAATTGATGGCGCCACCGTAGCCGGCCAGAACTTAGTACACCATTTTTAACACGTAGATTCCCATCTTTCCTGTGTATTATAATCTTTGTTGTGTATTGTAGCAGTCCT
Source organism: Platycnemis pennipes (assembly GCA_933228895.1). Lineage (NCBI taxonomy): Eukaryota > Metazoa > Arthropoda > Insecta > Odonata > Platycnemididae > Platycnemis > Platycnemis pennipes. The sequence goes on along the minus strand of OW121853.1, from coordinate 136,873,772 downwards.
AAGGTGTGTGTCGAGGCGTCAAGTACGCCGGACGGAGAGTTTTGTTCGAGCCGCCGTGGTCTGGTGGCGGGGCCAACACTACACGAGGTGAGTGATAACTTTCGCTCGTGAGGCTCCCATAATAGGTAAACGGATTAAAATTGGCATAATACAGTCCACTAAAAAATTGGTTAATCACCATCGATTCGGACTCGTACAAAGTTTGGTCCTTCGGGCCGGATTCTATGGATTTCGGAAGAGTTTGTCGTTAGTTTAGTATGGCTCCGATCGATGAGTTGTTGGTAAAAGAGGAGTTGACGTCGCAAAAAATTATTCGTATCGAAGAAGTATCTCGCGCAGCTGAAAGCGATCCCAGTGATGTGAAACAAGTAGCTTTATTCCAGGCGATGACGGAAGGATTGGATGAATTATGTGAGCGCTATTATGAGATTGTGTCGAAAATTTTATTGCAGCTGAAGAAACAAAATGTTGACCAAGCTGAGGAGTTTAAAGCCAAGATCGCGCAGTTTGAAGCTAGATATTATTACATTAAAACGATAATGGCTATGGTGTTTCACTCTGACGGTTTAGGATCAAATAAGTCTGGTGTCACTGCGTCGACTCACGCAGCCCCCGCCGGTATGTCGAGAATTGCCCTTCCAAAGTTGAACTTGGTCGAGTTTAATGGGGATTTAAAGTCATGGCCGAGCTTTTACGATGTGTTTGAAGCGGTGATTCATAATTCGTTAGAATTATCGGATGTCGAAAAATTCATGTACTTGCGCTCATGTCTGAAGGGGGAAGCATTGTCGTTGGTGTCGTCTTTGCCCCTCGCTGGGGCCAATTATTCGGTGGCTTGGGATTCGCTAAAGTCACGCTATAATGAGCCCTCATTCTTGACAAACGCCTATTTGGAGGCATTGTTGAGCTTGAAGAATGTGGATCGCGTTTCGGAACAATTACGGACCTTCTCCACATTGTTAATTGAATATACGGGCGCGTTAACGGCGTTGGGGCATCATGTCGAAGATTGGGCAGTACTGTTGTTATTTCTTTTGAGGAAGAAGTTAAGTCTGGATTTGAGAGAAAAGTGGGAGAAAGAAGGGTCGGTGACCGTGAAATGTTTTATTTCATTTCTAGAGCGAGAGGCTCGAGTGCTGGAGGCGGCCAAATGCGGCCCCGCAAAGGGAGGGTTTCCTGGCCAAAAAATATCGGGGATGCAAAGTGAAAAAAAATCAAAGTCGTTTTTGGTCGGAACGAGTTCTTTGGTGACTAGAACAGACGTGGCTCGTGGTCCCGCTTTATTGAAATGCGTATTATGCGAATCTAATCACCCACTATATTCATGTGAGAAATTTAATGGCTTGTCTGCCAATGAGAGGTTTCGCGAAGCGAAAGAAAACCGTCTTTGCTTAGGTTGTTTGCAATGTGGGCACACCATTAAATTCTGTCGACGCCGAAATCCTTGTCGCCATTGCTCGTTTAAACATCATTCTTTGTTGCACTTCACGCCGCGAGAGAAGGATTCGACTGGTAAGACAGGCGCCGTGCACGATGAAGGGGGAGCTATCGTAGAAAGTGACCGCGGGGAGAAGGGGAATAATATGGGTGCTTCCATAACTTTGACTACTCCTGTCGACTCGGTTACTAATTCCTCCAAGGCTGTTGTGGGAAGTACGAAATGCATTGTACTGTAATCAACCGCAGTTGGTAGGGTGCGAGACCAACACGGCATATATCAACGCGTAAAGATTTTGATCGACAGCGCGAGTCAGGGCTCATTTATAACCAAGGCTTGCGCTCAGCGTTTGGGATTGCCTATTGAAAGTGCGGTTACATCCATTTTCGGTTTGGCCCAAACAGCAGTTGGCGTCGCTCACGGAAAATTGACTGTCGCATTTGAACCGACTCCGAAGGGTGAGTTATTAGAAGTTGAAGCTTTAGTAATCGAGAACATAGCGCGTTGCCCTAAGATGGAGGTAAAAATGACGCAGTGGCCGCATATACGTAATCTTCCACTGGCGGATCCGCAATATTTTCGACCTGAGGCTATTGACATTCTTTTGGGTGCCGAATGGTTGGGCACTGTAATGATTGGGAATACGGTCACAGGTCCGAAGGGTACTCCGAGTGCGATAGAGACGCTCTGGGGATATTGTTTAGTGGGAAAGGTGCAGCAACCGGTTGATGGTATTGACTCATTTTGTTTGCATATGGAGCCCCAGTTGGATTACATTATTAAGAAATTTTGGGAAATGGAGGAACCACCCGCCGTTCGTTACCTGAGTGAGGACGATAAGAAATGCGAAGCTCATTTTCAATCCACTGTTAGTAGATTAGAATCGGGTCGTTATGTAGTTGAGCTTCCTTTTCGGAGTGATGCGCCGATCCTAGGGAATAGTCGAAATAGCGCATTACGTCGGTTTCTCCAACTTGAACGGCGTTTGGATAAACGGCCGAAATTAAGGCAATGCTATAATGCGTTCATGGCAGATTACGAATTGCAAGGTCATATGATTCGGGCGTCGGAGCCACCTAAAATTCCCATACCCTTTTATATTCCTCATCATTGTATTTATCGTGGAGAGGACAACCTTGAAAAATTTCGTGTAGTCTTCGATGCCTCTATGACCACGGAAAATGGTCCTTCATTAAATCAAATTTTGCATACTGGACCAAAGCTTCAATTAAATATTGTAGATATTTTGTTGCTATTTCGAATGTACAATATTGTCGTTATCACAGATATTCGCCAAATGTACCGAAATATTAGTATTAGTGAGAGGAATTATGAGTTCCAACGAATATTTTGGAGGTCAAGTTCTGACACACCACTTGGCGAGTATAATCTTACGACCGTTACATACGGTGTTGCATCCGCCCCATACTTGGCAATCAGAACGTTAGGAAAATTAGTTGAGGATGAAGGGGCGGTTTACCCTATGGCATCACATGCGCTTACCAGATCAACCTATATGGATGACATCGTGTTATCTATGAAGTCCACAGAGGAGGCGGTGAAGTTAAGAGACGAATTGATAAAATTATTGTCTCTAGGGGGATTTTCATTGCGAAAATGGGTTAGCAACTGTTCTGCAGTGCTGAATGGCATTCCGTTGGAACACCAGGCCAAAAATTCTGATTCCTACTCATTCGAAGAAAATTCCGATGGTTATGTTGGAAAAATATTGGGGTTGATTTGGCATACTATATCGGATGACTTCTCGTTTAACATTCAATATCTTCCGGGACCTATTACAAAAAGATCCATTTTATCGGAGATAGCACGATTATATGACCCGCTGGGCTTTATCACGCCTGTTTCGTTCGTGGGAAAATGTATCCTTCAGGAACTGTGGCAATTAGGGATAGGATGGGATGACATTCTTCCGGCTGACGTGATAAAAACATGGGAAATATTTCGTCGAGACTTGCCAACGATAAGTAAGTTTTCCCTCCCCAGAGAATTAAGGTTTGATTTTGCATTGAATATTCAAATTCATGGCTTTGCAGATAGCTCCGAGAAAGGGTATGCCGGAGTTGTGTACTCAAGAGTGATGTTAAATAATGAGGAAGTTGTAGTTAACTTACTTATGGCGAAGTCAAGGGTGGCACCACTGAAAAGAGTGACGCTACCACGTCTTGAACTGTGCGGTGCTTTATTGACCGCGAGATTATTGGATCACGTCACCAAAGTTTTTGCCTTGCCAGGTTTGAAAGATTCTGTCACTTTATGGAGTGATTCCACTGTCGCTATTAGTTGGATTCGATCGTCACCACACAAATGGAAAACCTTTGTCGCCAACAGAGTTAGTGAAATTCAGGGTTTGATTTCGCCGGCAAATGTTAGGCATGTGCCGTCCGAATTTAACCCAGCTGACTGCGCCTCGAGGGGTCTGTTGCCGTTCGAATTTTTGAACCACAGTCTGTGGCTGAAAGGCCCCCCATGGTTGTCAAGCTTAGAATCGAGTTGGCCATCAAGGGGTGGAATTTGTGACCAGGAATGTCACTATTTGGGATTAGATGAGGTAGTAGTATGTAATGCGCAGGTCGTCAGACCTGAAAATGAGGACGAGATATTAAGTAAATACTCGTCATTTTCTAAGCTTAAGAGGATAACAGCCTTATGTTTAAGGTTTGCCTTTAATTGTCGTAATCCTCAAAATCGGGTCAGTGGTGCCATTTCCTCCCAAGAATTGCAAAATGCAATGGTGACATGGATTAAAAGGATCCAGAATCAGGAATTCTCGTCGGAGCTGAAGGCACTTCGACTGGGAAGTGTCTCTTCCGCCCGCTTAAGAAAATTAAGCCCATTTATAGACTCGAACGGGATTTTGAGGGTGGGCGGAAGGCTAACACATTCCTCTTTGCCATATGAGCAAAGGCATCCGATATTGTTGCCTGGCCGTCACCAGTTTTCAAAATTACTCATAGATTATTTGCATGAAGTTTATCTTCACCCAGGGCCGTTGAACCTGCACGCTATTATTCAGCGTCAGTTTTGGCTTTTATCCGCGAGGAATGTGATCCGTCAAAGGGTGAGAAAGTGCGTGAAGTGTTTTCGCGCACATCCCACAACAGTGCAGCATAAAATGGGAAATTTGCCATCTGTAAGATTTAAACAGATTAAACCATTTAATGCTTGCGGAGTGGATTACGCAAGGCCTTATAATGTAACTCTAGGAAGACTGCGTAACGCTCGCAAGTACAAGGCGTACATTTGCTTATTTGTTTGCCTGTTACCGATAGATTAATTTAATGTTTGTGTGCACCAGGTAGGTTAGATTGTTATTCCTTTTCCGAGGGCTTCCTTTCCCTTTGTTTAAGTCTTCCCAATAGCCCCTGGGGAGTGAAGATTTAATATTTTTCCCTTTATGTTGATCACCTTTCCTGATCCTTGGTAGGTAAATATATTTTCATTGTTATTAACGTAAGGTGCACACAAGTTATGTTAGGTTAATTAGGACTATAGTTTAGGCGCACATTTCAAATTAGGTAGTTTGTTGGACTAGCGTGCCAAGGTGGGCGGGTTGTTTGCGCCAGTAATTTTGATTGGCCGGGAGCCTCACAGGGAGCGAGGGTGTCGCTCGCCTTTTGTTTGTGTTTTGTTTTTTTTTGTTGCTCACGCGGCCGAGTGGTGCGCTGGTGTTGTGTACATGTGTGTGTCGTTTGAATGGTTGTGTATTGTAGCAGTCCTAAGGTGTGTGTCGAGGCGTCAAGTACGCCGGACGGAGAGTTTTGTTCGATCCGCCGTGGTCTGGTGGCGGGGCCAACACTACACGAGGTGAGTGATAACTTTCGCTCGTGAGGCTCCCATAATAGGTAAACGGATTAAAATTGGCATAATACAGTCCACTAAAAAATTGGTTAATCACCATCGATTCGGACTCGTACAGACTGAAAGAAAAAATTAAACTGCGATTGGGATGGAACTTCGCACAGTACACTAGCTCTCGTTGTACGCCTGATCCCGGCGAATGTAGGCTACCCGCATGACACCCTACGTATTCCCCCCCCCCCCCCCCCGCGATACCGGGGAAAAAAGTCATATTTCTTTATTTTGCTTCTAGTTGCACGGGAACGTTTTCATCTAATTACGTGACCTTAGTTACACATCCTCTTCTTGTCAATATCTACCGTACTACATTCCATTCACGGGGCACTTCGATCGCTAAGCCGCGAAAATTTAAAATCTACGATCCGGATCCGATTTTACTCCGAGTCTTTGGATCCGAATCCGGAACCGAGAAAAATGAAAGATCCGATCCGGCCATCAGAAAAGAAAATATTTCAAGCTACAAAAATTCGGCATTTGCAAAATATATCAAATTTCGTTAAAAAATCGCGTTTCAAAGAAGACATGTTTAATTTCGCGATTAAACCCTAAAGTCGCTTATTTCGTGAATCCTGTCGCAAAAAACGTTTCGCGAAAATGTCATGTCCCTACCTATGCAACAGCATCAGCAGATCCGCGAGTTATGCAACCCGGACAACAATCGCGACAAACATGACGTACGTGTATTGTAATTTCTCGCGGCATTACAATTCCACAGATGACCGAGGTCACGATAACGGGTGGTACATCTGAGAAAATTTTACTTATCTTTCATAGTGGTAACTTACTGCATGAGTTTTTACTTTGTCTTTCACGGAGCGTTGAGTCCATCCACCAGTTATGCAACCAGCGCGTCAATTCTGGTTCTTTTTAGCGATTGCTAAGTACACATAGCGACGGTATTAGCGAATGTCGCTAAAAATCAGATTCCGGTTCCATTTTCGCTAACTCCACGCTAGGCTAGCGGTCGCTAAGGCCCGATAGCAACTGATAAACATCAAATTTATATTCCTGTTCGTATTAGCAGTAGCTAATTCGTAGCTAACTCATAGCAGACGCTAATTTACGTATCGCTAATTGCAAATCAACTCTAACATACCAGTGAAGTTAATAAGTAGCTGCTAAATCATACTTAGGACATTTAACAACTCAAAAGAACGTATAAGGTGAGTTCATTTTAAGTTTTCATTCATTTGTTGTCTTTTGCATAGAATTAAGTGTTTCATATTTGTTGATATTTTCACCGAACCTTTTTTAACCACTCGCAAATCTTGAACTGCGTAATGAAAATTTGTTTAACTGTTGAATGCATAGACATATGTAAGGGAATCATCACTCACTAGTACCTTCAAAAATATCTCATAACCTTATCTTGAGCGCAGCAATTTCGAAACATTGCCGGAAGACCCTAGTGAGGTTATTATGATAGTTCGAGTACTAATTAGCGGTAATACTATTTTGATGCTGACGGACCAATTTACTGACACAATGCATTGAGATGGTGGTGCTATGCAGCAAAAGTTTGTTAAATGAGTCGTAAGTAGAAGTGTACAGTATTATTTTATAAAATATTGAATTCAACATCAAAGGACTAAAGACGATGGTCCTAACAGCATACATTATTTGTATTACCTACTGATGGATAGCGCACATCAAATACCTACTTCATAACTGTTAGGAGGGAGAGTTAACAAAATATAGTTTTTCCCTAAATACTTCTAGAAACGTGTACGTCATGAACGTTCCCATGTAGTCCTATAAAAGGTTTCAGCATTTCGACATTTTTATTATCTTTTGGGTTTATATCCATCAGAGCAAACGTGTTCTTCTAAGTCCTGTGCCATAGGAATGGTAGTATTTCTAATTGACAGGAACCGTCAAGAGTCGTTTGAATGCCAAAAATCAGTGTATATAGCATGTAATACAAATTAGACTAAAGGTTCCCCTCCCATTTTACCTCGTATGTTGTGACTGACATTATTACCACCAATTCTGAAGTATTACTTTATTACATAATTCTAGATTCACTCATAAGTGTGAATAGTAAATATTCCAGTGTGCAGTTACATTCAGTTGCTTCCTTCAGCACAGGCACTTCATTATGCACCTCCTATAGCCTGTGATATGTGATTAATGCTTGTGTTACTCTTCATAGCATGAGAGTACGCTGCAACTTTGAGCAAAGGGATCTTGAAAATAGAGATGCTGAGCATGCAGATCCCTTAGAAGATGTTATGGCCGACGAAGGAAATACTATTGTGGTTGGAGATAGATATAAGAAGGGAATTAGGATACTGAATTACATCCTGTATTATTTATAAGAATTATGACCTTATATGTATTTTAGTTTAATTTTATTAGTTATGGTATATTGTATAGTACCTATTAGTAAAAACTGTATTAAGTAATAAATGAAATTAAACATCGGCATTGTTTCATAATTTCAAGTAAAAAAAGCAGCTATCTGAATCTATCTAAATATCATCTTGGTTGTCATCGAAAAGAGGATACTAGCCAGAAAAAACCCTTCATTTGCATTATTTCCATGAATTTCTTCAAGACGGTGGCCATTTCTTTCAAGGAATTGTCTATCCCCTGGTAAATAAGAGAACTATCCAACTTAAAATGCTTTTTTTTACTTCTCTCATAGAGAGCACTTATTTTAGTTTCAAGCAGCAAAGGGGAATGAATATCTTGCATCGAACCTCCAAATTTTATTTGTTATCTGTTGCTCCTTCTTTCACTCATCTGCTTCTAGCAGCGTTTTTTCATTTAAACACTGTTCCCCTGAAAAAAGTTACGGGTTTTTTGGACTTATTGTTTTACTGGTGGTAAATGTATCTAAATTACATTTCCAACACTGTTTAATGTAATTATACACTTATTCTTCATTTCCAGAACAAAAACTCAGAAAAATATAATCATTTTAACAATCTCAGCGCCTTTATACTCCATTTAGCAAAAATAGGTAAAATAATCACTTTCAGCCTTTAGTAGCGGAAGAAACGGATAAAATTTCGATATTCGCGAACAGAGAGTGAAACGCATACCCTTTTTCTGCTTACACATGATCGACTGGTCAACCATTAATTATAATGTGATTTAAGAAAAAGTACTGAAATAATATTTCCCTTTACAAAAGAAAACAAACGGAATAACATTTCCTGCATTGCATATTGAAATAGTCGCAATTTATAAACACTTAACTTCAAACGCTCATGTGAGTTAGTAATACGATTAGAAACATATTTAAAAATTACCACAGCTATTTTTAGAGCTGCTAATCTCATACAGTTGTTTATTTCAAAATTCCCGCGGTATTAGGGGCGTAGGATTTCGTAAGACTTTTTTCTCTTCTCATTGGTTGATGCTGAATGACGTGAAACAATGTTTGAATTCATCGCTAAGCTTCCGCACTTTCCCGAGCCTTAGCAGTCGCTAATTCAACCATAACCCAGAATCGTGCTCATTCGTAGCAACCGCTAAAGTTAGCGGTCGCTAGCTCTTAGCGACGAAAGAACCAGAATTGACGAGCAGGGCCCGTATTCTCGTTTGAAACGCAACCTCGGTTATCTCCCCAGCAACGAAACCGAGGTTGCGTTTCATTGATTTCCTCATTAGAATGTTTACAAAAAGTTAACGCGAGTCCCGAAAACCTATGGTATCCCTTGGATACCACTAGAGTTTCAGAAAGAGAATAAGGACCCAGGACTATAATCACGGCAAAATCGTCTCGTAAAACGCAAATGGCGAACCATTCAAAAATTTGCTAGCGTAAATAAAGGGAAGATGTTATTTGCGGACATATGAAAATTATTAGGACCTGAAGGAAAAGTCGTTAATGGCGGGAAAACATAAAATTGCGGGGATGTAAAAGCGAGGTTTAACCTTATTTGTAACGAACGTTTTTATCGGTCAAAACTAATCTGTTCTAAGTTATTACATAAAGAATTCGGTTTTTCTTCATATTTTGGGATTCGAAAGATTCGAATGATGAAAATAGCACAAAGATTCGTGCATTCGAATCTCGAATCTTTTTCAAGATTCGAGGATTCGAATGTCCCATCTCTAATTTTTGGCCTCAGTTTCTGTTCCGGTTGTAAGCTCAAGAACCATAGACCGAGAACCGAACCGACCCATCCCTACTTCCAAATTATGTGCGATGAATCCAATCGGTACTACAGTCAGAATAAAGATAAATACAAATGATCTCCGAAATCAGGAAAGTGGTTCGACATAAATATTCTTGAAATGAAGAAATTTTTGTCCATAATGTTCCTCATGGAGCAAGTAAGGAAAACGTCATTGAAGGAATAGTGGAGTACTGATCCATGCATTTCTATGCCCGTACTCCAGCAGCTAATGTCTAGGAACAGATTTGAAAATATTTGGAAAGCATGGTATTTCAAAAATAACTTTTTTCAAATAAAACAGCTGACAGACTATTCAAAATCAGAGTAATTTTGGACTATAAGGTGGAAAAATTTCAGACAGCATATAAGCCCAAACAAGAATTATCGCTAGATGAAGCAATGATTCCTTGGAGGGGAAGACTGAAATTACGCACGTACAACCCAGCTAAGATCGTCAAATATGGACCACTGTTCTTATGTTGTGTGAAAGTGATTCAGGTTATATTTCTAACTTAGAGGTTTATGCAGCACAGGGTAAAAAACTGTAAGAAACTATACAATCAGAATTGAAGCCTAGCATTGGCCAGTGGCATCACACCTATCAGGACAATTATTATAATAGTGTGAAAAGAGCAGAAACTCTTCTTTCCATGAAAACAAGAGTCTGTGGAACAATTAGAGTGAACAGGGGACTTATAGAATTAATAAAAAAATAATTAAAAAAACTGAAAACTGGAGAATACACCTTTTGTTGAAAGGTGTATTCGGGCAAGTCCGCTCCTAAACTGGAAGGATAAAAGGGATGTTAGGATGATTACGACCATTCATGACGCTAGTATGAGTAAAATGACTAAAATAAATAAAATCACCGGACTTGCTGTAAAGAAGCCTCATTGTATTGTGAAGTATAATGAATGCATTGAGGGTGTCAATAGAGCAGATATGTATTTATCATACTACACAATACTAAAAAAAATGAAGTGGTCGAAGAAAGTTGTATTGTGGCTGATCAACTGTGCTCTCTTCAACTCCTTTTGTGTCTATAAAACACTAAATAAAGGCAGCAAAATCAGATCCAAGCAATTTCTTCTCGGGATATTGAAGGAGTGGGGGGAGAGAGGCCAAGCGGAGAGAGAGAGAGATAACAATGCAGTGACGCAGCGGGAGGCCTCCAAGGAAGATCAGGGGACTTGGCAACGCATCATCTGGAGCCGAGGGAAAGGGAAGAAGAGGTGTCACACGTGGGTGTGTCAAGTGTGCGCATCCAAAAAAGTTAGAAAAGAGAAACTCGTTATGTGCGTAACTTATGCTGTGTACCACTCCATAAAGGCAGCTGTTTTTTGCTGTATCACACCAGGAAGAATTACTGACATTGTTGGTAAGTAAGTTTAAAAAAATTACATTACAAAAAAAATGAATAACATAGGAGCAGTAGAATTTTAAAGTGTATTTAAAAGATGTGTTCGCACGAGGACTGGCCACTTTTTTTTTGTTCCTTTGAATTCCCTCCCTCTGATGCCTGTTTTGTTTTGTAGTTATGATTTGTCCCGTTGAGGGCACTCGAGGGAGATAGGAAGGGATTTGGGCTAGTTACCTGGAGAGGCAGACCAGTGCGAAGGAGAGAGAGGACAAGTGGCCTGCCGGCATGGCGTGCCTGTGCGAGTGAATGAACATTGAAGACTCTCGGAAGACGTAGGCGATTCAGGCATGCAGAGCGCACGCCCAGCTACTTCCTTCTTCCCTTAGAGATTATGAATTTTCCGTTTCACCTTTTTTGTTACAGTATTTCTTTAGTTTATTCTCTTGTGTTCTGTTAAAGGCCAGCCTCCATTCTTTTATTTTATTCCCCTGTGGGGTTCTTGACTTTGTCTGGGGACATCACAGCCATGGGTGCGAACAAGATGTATCGTTTAAATGTCTGTCGGAAGAGAGGGGTATGTGGCATTTAAACACCGTCATATGCCACGTGTCCTAATAGTGCTTCATCTGTGCCCTGCCCTTGGATCATGTGTCTCGCAAAACTATTTTAAATTCAAGGAACAAATATACAAACAACACGAAGGGTATGGGTTCACCCCTATCCCCATTGCTTGCGGACATCTACATGGACAATTTTGAGAATGAAGTATTTGCATCTGTGAACCCTTTGGTGGAAAATGTCTGTGCTTGGTATCGCTATATGAACGATATTTTGTGTGTGGTCAGGATCCACAAGGCAGCTTTCCTCCACCTCTTACATATTCTTTGGACAATACCAAAAAATTCGCAATGGAAAAAGAAAATGATGGATCACTTAATTTTATGGACTTGACAGTTTCCAAGAAATTCGATTAATTTGTATTTTCCATTTTCAAAAAAGACACACACACCGACCAAGTAACTCATGCTCAAGCCACGCATCACTTCAGAAGAAAACTGTCAGCGTTGCACTCCATGCTCCACCGACTGCTCACTATGTCCAAAGATGATTCTCAAAAAGAGTTCAAAATTATAAAACAAGTAGGATTAAGTAATGGATACCAAGCACAGCTCATCAATCAATCCTAGGACATCTTTATTCTGAGGTTGGAAAGGAGTGGTGTAGACCAACTAGGCTGCTTGGGAGCCATTTGTCCTTATCTTTCACATGGTGGGGAGCAAATCCACCTGTTTTCAAGGGATAAAAACCTATGCACATGTTTTCTAGTACCTCATGTAGTTCAAATTTGTTTCATTGAATTTGTAAAAAAACTTTGTTTCTATTTTTAGTCCATTTTTCCATTACCAGAATATGGAAAAACTCTAGATATTAGCCTATAAATAGCCATTTAAACACATTAGAGATAACATGTGGACATTGAAACATTATTTTGTTTTAGACGTAGTAAAATTTGGCATTTGTATTGTTTTAACAATTACAAAATATTACATTTTACATTGTTTATGACACAATTATGTGAATATATTCACATTTATGAGGATTCAAGTCAGTTTTAAACCTTATTGATGAACATATTCTTACTTTTTTGATGAATTCAGTAAATTATAAAAAATATTAACTTTTAGACAATAATAGGTTATTATTATTAACTTTTTTATTGTTATTTCATAGTTGAATTTCATGTGTTATTCTTGAAAGCATGTCACCTCACATAGAGGGACATCACTTCTTACCTAAGAAAATCTCTTTTTTCCTGTTTTTCCATCATGGCATCACGCATGTGCATACCTCCATATTGTCTGTCTACTTCACAGCGATTAGTTTCCCACCCTAGCCTGCCACTACTTCCCCTTTTTTCAACTTTTTGCACATGGAATGCCAGGGGATATTTTCCGCATTTTCTTGCACAGTTCCGATTGCATCGATCTCAAAAGTTGCTAAAATAACTTGGGCCTACAAAAGTAATTTTGGATACCAATAACTAGAGGTAGGATATTTTCGTTTTTGACGAAATCAAGAAATTCCCGAAAGAAGTTCAAAACCACCGAACAGTCATTTTTAGATCAATTACCGCTTAAAAAAGTTGAATATTAAGCATTTTGTTTTCCTGAAATCCATACTATTTTGCAAAATCTAATATGTAATTCACGAAATCTGCCGCGAAAATATCGTGTTTTAACGCGAAATTTCGTCGAACGCGGCATTTGGATGTTAACATCAGCAATAGATGTTTTGTAGTTTTTGACAGGAGGAAAAATGATCAGTAATCGCGTTAATTATTTTGAAACATATTTTCATTGTTAAAACTGAGGCATTACGTATTATTACCTGGTAAACCTCTGGAAAATTCATCTCACACTCAGGGAAATTGCCTCATTTCACTGAAAAAATGAATTCAAGAACGTAGAACAACTCAAGGAATGATAAAATGATAATATTATTAGACTTGGACCAATACCGACAGCGAGTATCAGCCATTTCCTGATACTTCGATACTTTTGAGTATTCATATTTTTCTGATACTTTTATTCGAAAGTATCCGAAGAAATTAAAAATTCTATAAAAACATCATTTGAAAACATCATTTTGAAACCCCTCCTTATTCAACTAACTTACCAACGTAAGTTGGTTGAAGTTGGGCGTATTTGTTTACTTAGCTGCTATCTTTGTGAGAGTGAAAGTGAGACAAATGCTTAAAATTGGCTATGGGAAAGCCTGATACTCAACCTCCTCTGAAAAGTAGACGAAAATCCACGTGCGAAGAAAGCTTGCTAAAATAGCACCAAAAATTAAAGTTCTGCCATCAACCAAAGTTCGTTATTCTAAACACGTATGTTGTTTGGCGTTTCCGCCTACATTCCACGCTCATTTTCCAAAAATATAAAATTCAAACATGGTGGCATGGTCAAGTGCAGTGACGTTAATGGATTCGCATCAGAAATTTTAAAATGAAGACGAAGGTGATTATCATGTGCCTCCATTGTTGCCTATTTATGGAGAAAACCCGGTTTCGTAAATTGACTAGAATAACTTAAACGAATACGAAAGTAAACATTTGAAACTTAAAGGACCTAATGGAAAAAGTATGATTCTTATTCTATCAAAATTTCCTTTCATTTGTGCATTTCATATTGTTATGCAATCTCCAAAGTGACGCTGGCATCTGCAACTCTGAGAAATGTGCCATTTTTCACCCTCACTGTGAAAACGTGCCTCAATAGTAATTATTAACCTTTATCCCCCATGCGGTTCCTAAAGGGACCACCTACTGTTTTGGCGATTGGCCGCGTGGCTCCTTTACGAACCACCAAGACACTCTTTTGTTTTTCTAAATCTTTAATCCGGCACAGTCGGGACCGAAGTCAGTGGCGGATCTATGGGGGGGGCTAAGGGGGCTATAGCCCCCCCCATTGGGTCGAAACATACACTAGATAAAATCGAAATTTTTGGAGGTTACCACTTTGTACAAAAGTATTTAGTTATATTTTCCGGTAAATATACCTACTATAACAAATTAAAATACAAATTAGTCATAAACTTGGGGCCTATTTTACTCTACGCTTTTGATATGTTACAATCGGAAGCGATACTTGCGAAACCGGGTAAATAATCGTGAATTCGCGCAATAGCGCAGCGGCAGCCTCTGTATTTATTTGGCAGTACACGTGGACATTATAAAAACTCTCAACACAGACAACACGATATAACAAAAAGAATAAAGGATATATATATTTGACTATTTTATAGCACCTATTATTATAAATTTCCCCTTTTATTGTTAAGTATCTCTAGTTCAAAGATCAACAAGCAGTCAAATTTAAATTAATTATAATTACATTTTGAATGTTTTTTTCCTATTTAAACTTCCTGACTCTCGTTTAACGTAAAAAATGAATAATAAAAACAAATGAACTTATCTAATCATAAAAGTCATTTGACTATATTGTGTTCCTTTTCATTAATTCATACTTTAAAAACTAGATAAAGCATCATCATAAGTTTTTATTATTAATATTACCGATATTTCAATCTAGGCCCATAATGACCACCATAAAACTATTAATAATAAAACGACATTCTACATGTGCATAGTACAGTTGAGCACCCTTAATCCGGGAACCCCTAATCCGGGAACACCCATAATCCGGCAATTTTGCCATGACCAACTACCTGGTACTTAGTGGAAAATGCCGAAGCATTTATAACCGGAACTTTTTTTTGCTTCATAACCTGCCGAGATATTATTATTATTATATTAATACTGAGATACCATTCTTAACGTTAATTTTCCCATTTCGAGAATCAGAATAATTTAAACATATTAATTTCTGGTACTTCGTGTACGCTGGAATTATTCTGGAACTTGAAGTAAACATAAATTTGAAGACATCGCCGAGACGGACTACGACTATAGATCGGCCACTTTCAATGGCGCGCGCATTTTTGATTGACCGCTAGACGTAATTTGATAAAAATTATTTGTTATCTGCTTATGTTTCACCCAAACATGTCTCATCCATACAGTTGTGGCAACAGCACAAAACGTTAACCATCACAGAAAAAGTGCAAGTTGTGAAAAAGCTTGACGCCGTTGCAATAGTAAAGCGTTTGACTGAAACATACTACGTGGGATCTTCAAAGATAATATAACACATTAAGAAGCTGAAAGAGAAAAATCATCAAAATTTTACTCTTAAAGTGACACGAAGAAGAAGATAACAGAGAGAAAAACTATGAAAGAAGATTTAAGTGCTAATTTAGATAGCTTGGTTTCGATGGCGTCGAAGTGAAGGGCTTAGTATTTCTGGCCAAATGCTAATGGAGCAGGATAAACTATTTCAGAAATAGACGTGATCAATCCAAAAGACGTGATGTGGGAAATTTCACGTGCATGCAATAGCATTTCACCGTCCGTTCTAAAACACGCGTGGTTTAAATTGTGGACTGCTTTAAGGTTTGATATAAGCGAAATAAGTGGGGATTTAAAAGATTTCATGTTTCTGAGGATAAAAATATGATGATGGAGTTTGCAAACATCGTCCATAACCCTGAATTAAAGGAAATGGAATTGGTAAATTTAGACGAAAGGATAGTTAGGCCACGATATTCTTACCACACAACATATCATAGATAATGAAATCATTGAAATGGTAATTAATAGCAATAACTCCGAGTGGGAATGAAGATGATCAGGCTGAAATTGATGAAGGAAGACTACTGATGATAAGATTGATGATGGTCTTTAACGAATAATCCAGTCCGGTCGCCCGCGGCGACGTAGTGATGGGCGGCCGTACACACGACACCCACGCGTTGACATCGCGCTGAATCAGCTGATAAAAAATTAAGCGCGGTACGAAATTATGTTACGCAAAGAACAGCATAAGAAATATGGAATTTTATACCCTTTTCCAATAATAATATGAAACTCTTACATGTGCGGCAATATGCACAATGCTTAAATTCCGTTTTTTTCACTCACTGCGCAATTTCGATAATTTTAAATAATAATTTTGTGAATTAAGAAATCATTTCTTTCTGATTATTTTCAGTAACTCTTTTGAAAATAATGTTCAGTAAATGGCAAATGAATATATTTTGTAATAAATTATTGACTCATATCAATGAAAACATCCCAGACGTCAAGACGTCAGAAATAGACCAGTTGCCATGCATGACCCATAGTCCGGCAAAATCCCTAATCTGGCATCACTTCGGTCCCGACTGTGCTGGATTAAAGATGCTCAACTGTCTTTTTTTATAAAAGAATTAGCCTAAAACCGCCGTTTTTTGAGTCTTGAAAATCCCAAATTTCCAAAATCCCCGAACCCCTCTTCAGCTGGGTGGAATTCCCCAGACCCTCGGTTTGCCCCCCCCTTGGTCCAAACCTAGATCCGCCACTGACCGAAGTGATGCCGGATTAGGGATTTTGCCGGACTATGGGTCATGCATGGGAACCGGTGTATTTTTGATGTCCGGGATGTTTTCATTGAAAGGAGTCAATTATTTATAACATAATATATTCGTTTGCCATTCACTGAACATTATTTTAAAGAGAGTCACTGAGAATAATCAGAAAGAAATGGTTTCTTAATACACAAAGTTATTATTTATGAGTATCGAAGTTGCGCAGTGAGTGAAAATAACGGAATCTAAGCATTGTGCATATTGCTGCACATGTAAAAGTTTCACATTATTATTAGAAAAGGGTACATATAATTTGATATTTCTTATGCATTGCTTCGCGCAACATATTTCCTATTGCCCTTGGTTTGTTATCAGCTGATTCAGTGCGATCCCAATGCGTGGGAGTTGTTTGTATGGCCGCCCATCAGTACGTTGCGGGTAACCAGACTGGATGATTCTTTGAAGACCATCATCAATAGAAGTCTTCCTTCAACAATTTCAGGCCCATCATCCCTACTCAGATTTATTGTTATTATTTTCCATTTCAATGATTTCATCATCTATGAAATGTTGTGTGGTGTGAGTATCATGGCCGCTTTCCTCTAAATTTACCTTTTGCTGTAATTAACAGTTATGGATGCTGTTTGAAAACTCCATGATCATATTTTTATCCTCAGAAACATGAAATTTTTTTAAATCCCACTTATTTCATCTACATCAACCTTAAAGCAGGTCACAATTTAAACCACGTGTGTTTTAGAACGGACGGTTAAATTCTATTGAATGCACGCGAAATTTCCCACATCATGTCTTTTAGATTGATCACGTCTATTTCTGAAATAGTTTATCCCGCTCCATTAGCATTTGGCCACAAATACTAACTAAGCCCTTCACTTCGACGCAATCGAAAAGATGCGATCTAAATCACCACTTAAATCTTCTTTCATGGTTTTTCTCTCTGTCATCCATTTCTTCGTGTCATTTTAACAGTAAAATTTTGAGGATTTTCTCTTTCAGCTTCTTTATGTGTTACATTGTTGAAGATCCCACGCAGTATGTTTCTGACAAACGCTTTACTGATGCAATGGCATCAAGCTTTTTCACAACTTTAAATTTTTTTGCGATCGTTAATGTTTTGTACTGATACCTCACTCCTCTGCTGTTGCCGCAACTCTAGAGATGAGACATGATTTGGGAGAAACATAAGCAGATAACAAGTAATTTTATCAAATTAGGTCTAGTGGTCAATCAAAAATGCACATGCCATTGAAAGTGGCCGATCTGTAAATTAGTCGTAGTACGGTTTGGCAATGTCTTCAAATTTATATGTTTACTTCATGTTGCAGAATAATTCCAGTGTACATGAAGTACCAGAAATTAATATGTTTAAATTATTCTGATACTCAAAATGGGAAAATTAACGATAAGAATGGGATAATATCTCGATGGGTTATGAAGCAATGTTTCGATTAATAAAGTTTCAGCATTTTCCACACAGTACCGGATAGTTGGTGACGGCAAAATTTCCAGATTATGGATGTTCCCGGATTAAGGGTGCTCAACTGTATCATTGTGTCTACTAATATATGAAAAAGAAATTCAAGACTTTTTCAAGACTTTTCAAGACAAAAATTTTAAAATTCCAGACCAAAAAGGCTAACTTCTTAATGTGTCATCGTGACGGTCAATAGTTCAATGCCCAGTCCCGTCCAATTTTTCACTTGGAATTGGCCATCTTATTATATCCTCATTATTAAAAGTACAAGCACAGCACCTTATCTACTTCATTCATGATTAAAATACTAGAAATTAAAACGCCGTATACTCGAAATGTACTGTACCGGGACATTCACGGCTGTTTTTGAAGAATGCACGACGGCACGCCACAGCGGTGCAGGATGCCTATTAATTGGTATTTTGCATTTAAAAATGTTCAATTTATATGAAATTTGGTCTATATAGGTTTGCGAGGTCGTTGAATATGAATTTGGATTCAAAACTTTTGTAAACTAATTTTTTCTCAAAAAGTTTTGCAATTTTTTTACTTAAATTAACTCTTATTTTAAACATCACACTTAATGCGAACAAATATACGTTTTCTCAGTCGCTGAATGCTAATTTGATCTTCATATTTTCGCTAATTACTTTTTCACTAAAGTATTTGCAATATTTTTATTACTTGGATTTACACAAACTCAAAATTCTCGTTTCATTCAAAATTATAGCACAATGGTTTTCGCGATCTCTGAACACGAATTCTATGTTAATATTTTCACAAATTAGTTATTTTGCAAAAATATAAAAGGGAATTTTCAAAAAAAATTTCTTTATTTTTGAACAAAAAATTGTGTAAAAAAATAATTTTGCAAATTATTTTTGCAATATATTAATAAACAGTTAAATAGCACTCTCCTTCAGTTACTAAACCCATTTTTCAGAACAAGAATCGGGGAAATACATGTTATATTAGAGAGAATTGAAGGTGAAGCTGTGCCTGCTCCTTTTCATATGATGCACTTGTTACCAGTGCAACATTTTATCTTATCTACTAGAGGAGTAGCAACAGTGATATGTCCTTACTTAAGATGGTTTTGAATTTGTCAATCGGTGCATACAACGTATATGCACAAAAACCCTACATAGAAAGTTTTTCTAGACTCATAAATACCAAGTATTAGGGATCCTGCACCACTGTGCGCCGTACACGGCTATCGGGTAGGCGCCGTTCCGTGAGAAAGGAGCCTTTTAATGAAATGATGTCCTTCACCAGTCCAACCAAAGGCACCTCTTGAGCACACACCAACTCGAAGACTGACGAACCAACTCAACTCGAGCTGGCGAATGCCGAGTTTTCCAGTAAAAACGAACGATTTTGTTACAAACTCGCGCATGCCAACAGATGAACTAGACTTTCCGGCGGCTTTCGAGCTAGCGAGCTCGCCATCAGATGAATAGCAAAGACATTCCACCGCACTAGCCGGCAAATGGCGAGTTCTCCAGTAGTATATCATCCAGGAGCTAACGAAATATTCGTCGGCGGCGGCATGTATGGCGTTGTTGGCGACAACGTAATATGATCAGTGAAAGTCTCTCGGGTCTTCCACCGGGAAAAAGGCTCCATCTCTGCCTACGTTTCGGAAAACGACTCGTTTTCCATCTTCAGGGCTCTGAGCCATGGACATGTTCACAGCCCTGAAGATGGAAAACTAGTCGTTATCGGAAACGTTGGCAGAGATGGAGCCTTTGACCCAGTGGAAGACCCGAGAAAACCTTCACTCATCTGATCCACCCGGAAAACACCAAAACCTAATATAATGTTTTCTCTGTTCTTTCACGAAGACGTTATGCTTGCGTATAAAAGCAACACAATTTAATGGGAAATGCTAATAACAAAATGGCAAACGGTAAGCTTTACTGAATGGATGAGAGAAGGAAAACATACCAATTCCACGGTAAAGTTAATTAATCCCACCCGATTATGATGATGCGCAGCATTGAAACTTAGGACGCGATGGTTTAAATATAATATTTCTAGTGGAATTTAATCAAGTTACACCCTCAGAGGCATGGCAAAACGCAAAATGTCACAATCGTACTAGGGTACGATCTATGGATCGCCTGAATCTTTGGGAGCGTTGTAATAACCACAGTCAAGGTCATTATTTCGAAATAGCATTCATGGGCTAAAGGGAAGTATACGATCTTCAACCTGCAACCGACCAAGCCGATTTGTCACGCGGCGGCATGCAGGAAATGGTGCCCATGTCTAGTGCAATCGAACGACGAAAGTCACGAACTCACAAATACTGACCAGAGGTTTAAAATAACACCTCTTTGATAATGACAAATAAAGAAAAAGGGAAACATTATCTCATTTCGTAATGCAATGTCTGCCATTCCAATTTTTATCTTGACGATTTGCAAGCAACCATTTTTCCCTATTTTTTATTATTTTTCAGCAAATTCCCGACCTTTTCCAGATTTTTTCCCGACGTTAATAAATTCCCGACTTTTTCCCGGATTCCCGACTTTTCCCGACTAGTAGACACCCTGTGTATAAGGTAAACGAATAGAATTTGTTATGAGGAATTGACTCCTTCGATTGAAATATCCCGGAATCCAAAAATAAACTAGTTACTTCACATGACCCGTAGCCCGACAAAATCCCTAGTCCGGCATCACTATGGTCCCGACTGTGCCAGATTAAAGATGTTCAACTGTAGAAGCAAATTCCATAAAGTAACTCCTGAAACCATCAACACTTTGCTTGTGCTGTTGTTTTCCCTGTGAACATCATTACACCATCAGCCTCAGTGGACTGATTGTTGCACCAACACCTTATTAGTGACTTGTCCACCACCTCAATGTTCCCCCCATTCTAAAAAGAGAGCATAAGCGTCATTCCATGTCAAATCAACCAGTGAATTTACCTGACCATTTGCGATTTTGATGAAAATTGGTTAAGTTGTTGGTCCTACAGAGAAACTAAATAATACCAAGTATTACACTCCTGGGCCAAATACTTTGTTAGAAAATTGGGTCTAAATATTGCCCAAAAATCAAATTTTAGGTCTGCAGTGCACTTTTTGAATTGTCGTAACTCTGATAAAAACACACTTAGAGAGTTGTGTGAGGTGTCATTTTAAAGCTATTAATATTGCCTTTCATTTGATAAGTCACATGCTGAGGTTAAAAATAATTATAGGTCAAAGGTCAAGGTCAACATAGCTTGACCTTGAATTATGAAAAATGGGATATTTTATTTTGCTTAATTTTTTTCTTAACAACATACATATTTCATTAATATATGTACCAACTTTCAAAGTGGGACTCCAAGTATGACAATGGATACGAATTTTTTTTAATACCTAGGACACTGGGAAAAATGTTTAAGCTTGTTCAAAGGGTCATTCCACCTCAATTCAACAAACATTAACAACATGGGTCCCTTAGGGTCTCAGATTTTGATTAAAATTGGTGTATAGGTACAAAATTAACTCAAACTGAATACCCTCAAACAGTTATGTGAAAAAAATTTTTTTGAGCGAATTATACACATTTTAATTTTTTTGCATTTTTAGCAAAAATCCGAGCCTTAAATCATATTATCGCTCATATGTCCGCTTGTAATTGTGATACAGCAATGATTAATAGCTTTTATTAAAGTTAATTCTTATTGAATGCAAATATATCAAAAAATATTTTCTTCTACACCCTATTGTTGTTAATTACTAGGGATGTGCGAGTACTCGAAAATTCGAGTCGAGTCGAGTAGTTGGTACTCGACTCGAGCACTCGAGTATTTTTACGAAAGTCGAGTCGAGTCGAGTAGTTTTTGTCGACGGAGCCACCAAGGCCAATAGGTTCAGAAATCTGCCGACAGAAGCGCTATCATCAAAATCGAGTAAATCTTTGGGTTACACGGTAGATAACACGTACGAACATGTACTTATGTACGTTCATTTACATTTGCGTGGTTTCATGTACGTTTACATGAACGGGTTCATGTACGCTTGCGTGAACGAATGGATGAATCGGTGGTTACACGGTGCATGAAACCGCATATGTACCATATTCCTCCGAATATAGCTAACCCCCACTTTTTGGCCGAAATATTCGCGGAAAAAGTCTGGGGTGGGGGACTATATTCGAGCTCAAAGCACCTAATGTCTGTTGTAAAATTCCATCCCTTGAGTTTGAAGGTTTAGATCACAAAAATGAGTAGTTCAATTTTAAAATAAAGTAATTCGAACTAAATCTTGTTTATTTATACGTTTAATAATGTCAAAAATATATTTTTAGCTTGTTATATTAATTAATTTTTCGACTGAAACAGATAAAACGCCGGATATTATTCAAGTTCCGGGAAGCAAGTTTGACGCCCACTTTAAGATACACATGAAAAGCCACTTCTCTTTTCTTCGCATAAGATATGGAACATATATTTATCTTAGACTAAACAAAGTTTAAAATAGATTACTCAGTTACTAATTACGTAACGAATAATATTTCAAAATGCGCTAACTCAGCATGCGGAAGTCGGAAATTTAGTTCGTTTTGATGGTATTCTTCGTGTTTGAAAACTAAGAACGTGTAAAATGACTTAACAAATTGGGAGAATAATATATGCTATCAACGTTTGTATATTTATTTCGGAAAGCGAGCTCCACGCGACAGGACTTTTGGCCTGGAGAGATAAGCTGCTCGAGGTTGTCTAGTTGTAAGCTACCGTAGGTACCGCGCGCACCAAACACCACGCGAGAAAATTTCTCTAGTATGCACAGGAAAAATATCCTTGCCTATGCTTGAATAAAAGTTTATAAGTTGCAGTATTCACCAAAATAAAATCAGCGATAAGAGAGATAGCTTTTGTCCCCACATTTCTCGGCTTCTCGACGAAAGAAACAAATTGCATTTTAAATTATCTTCAACTCCGTCTCCTAAATCGTTGCGCGAGGAGGCATAATGACGGTATGCTTCCAAAGATGCCGTCAGTTCTTAAACTGACACTGACTTGCATTCTTAAAGGCGATACTTTTTTTCGCTATTGTCGAGTCCTCATGACTCATTCACAGCGATAGGCGATCTGCTTGCAGCAGATGATTCCACGCGCGCGCTACCTTTCCAGGCATGCTCTGGACATTTGAGCGTGCTTTTATAGCTGAAAATAAATATATATCGATATCAAATAATCAACGAATTCTACTGAGATTTCATAAGTGGATTCATATTAATGACTCGAGAGCAAGAGAAAGGTCCAAACGGTGATTTCCGGAACGGAAAGCGTGCGGGACGGAAAATAACGCAGTCTGACAAATTCATCAATAA
The DNA here is from genome assembly GCA_933228895.1 of Platycnemis pennipes. NCBI lineage: Eukaryota > Metazoa > Arthropoda > Insecta > Odonata > Platycnemididae > Platycnemis > Platycnemis pennipes. The sequence goes on along the minus strand of OW121853.1, from coordinate 136,850,170 downwards.
CAAAAATATTGATGAACGTAATAGTATGAAACTTCGTATAACTATTAACAAAGCCCTTAGCTACAATATGTGAAAAGGAAGTTTGATATCTCGATGTGTGTTGTTCTTACGATGCCCGAATTCGATGGATCCATCTGGTATTAAAAAAAAATTCGCTAAAAATCAGTTCTTAAACACGTACTTCAGTAAAAAAAATTGTAAAAATATTTTAATACTACCAGTAAACGTAGAAATAAACAAGCATTAATTTGATATACTTTATCGTAGAATCGCTTTAGCCATCTTGGAGATATTGGTCTTCAAACTCACGGGTGAAGGAAATTTTGTAACGGATGGTAGGCACCCTATTATAAGGGCATTACGGATGATATAGGTATCGTATAAAACTTATAAGTTTTACTATTCCAATTTTTTATTTCCTATTTAGGATTATTAATTACGTCATTAATTTCAAGTTCCTAGTCATATCTTAAGATAGGTAATTATAAATATCTATAGATAATTATCTATAATAAATTTTTGTTCAAATATATTTCCTTAGAAATCGAAAACTTTAATCCACAGGACTCTATACAAAATTCATGTACCTGCTCACATTCATCCATGAATGAATATTCATTGTTCAAACATTATTAACTTGCATTAATGGATATTGGAAATAACCCGTGCTGATATTGGGTGTTCATGCATTGTGCAAATGGGGGTGATTGACCCAGGTCCTTTTTATGATTCCAAATTCTATCATGTTTAGGCAGAAATCACCAATTTTGAAGAGATGGTGCCATTAATTGGAAGAGGAAGAAAAGTATATGTTAAAAAACTAACTATGTAATTAACGGCCAATCATAAATTTGAGGCGCGAGCTTATCAAATATTTACTGCACAAATAAGGCATATTGTGTGAAATTCACTGTACTGTTGGACTACGGCATACACGACATCACTGAGAAAGCGTTTAGCTCTGAAAAGAAATAAATACATAGGAATGCGAAATACAAGGAATGCTCTTCTAATTAGGCTTATGTATTCCTTAAGAAAAAATAGTTTGCTTCCTGGCTTACTTTCATTACAAGTTAATAGGGCATGTCACTCATGTAGGCCTCATATTATGCATAAGTACACTCTAGGTACCGTACTGCAAGCTAATTTACACATTTTTGAGTAATCCTAGGAATGAAGGTAATTTTCTTATTTCGAGAGCTACTGGAAAATTTCCATTAAGTCTTTTGGCCTGCGCTACGTGCCATATTAATTTGACTGTTTATAACTATGCATTAGGTAGGTAGACCTGCCATTTGATAGTCAGATTGCTGGCTAACTTTAATTGCGATGACTTAAGTAAGAACTGGGTCTCTTCACTCATGTACAATAATGTACAGACTCGACTCGATACTCGCGAGTACTTTATAACTCGACTCGATACTCGACTCGAGGTCAAAATGTGCTACTCGCACATCCCTATTAATTACTAATGTTTAAAAAATTGTTAGTAAACTTTTCTCAAATACTACATTTTAGAATCGGCCGAAACTTTTTTCCCGTAATCTAAACATACCCAGCATTCCAGAAATAAAATTTAGTGGCAATTCATAAATGTGTTTTTTTTTTTAATATTTAAACTTTTACAATTTTCTCTCGCGCTCCACGAGCTCGGCCCTGTCGGCTCCCCCATTTGGAATACTTGCAGCAGAAGTGATTCAAGCCTAAAAATTTCCTAATAGCTCAAAGTCGTGGCTATATGAGATAAAAATATATTATAATCTATAAATGTTAACAACAGTTGTTATTTGTTCTGTTAAATGGACATTTGCAGAGAAATTTACCATTGAGCCCCAATTTCGCTGCGTGACAAATTTTGCTAACTACTCGGACACAATCGATTGAAAACTAATTACATAGAAAGCAATATCCTTGTATTCAAAACAAATATAAAATGGCTAAGTTAGCATGCTTTCCGTAAGCATATGATATCCTTCCTTGTAAGAAGGTGTCCTCTTGGAAATATTTTTTTTGAGGATCCTGTTACTCCTGCCTGCAACTACAGCTGAATCCTGGTCTCTTGCTTGGACGAAGAGAGTCTCTTCATTAAAACCACCTCATTTGATTCGGGTATTGCTGCATGAAACTCCCGAATGCCTGGCATACTAACTGCCTGATGAAATCTTTTCGCAAGTACATCGTAATGTTTTCCAATTTCATCTTTCTTTGCGTAGCCAAAATCCACTCCTAAAATATGATCTTTTGCCCAGTTAAAGAGTTCCATAGGTGTACGAATTTGTTTTTCGTATGGAAGCTGAAGACTTGCTCCTGCTGCTAGTCTTTTCAAAGTTCCTCCCAGTCCGTCACTTGGCCCTTTACCATGCCATGTAACAAAGAAATGCCATTCTGCAGAGACTGTGAAATCTCTCCTGTGAAGAGATAAGTTCTGAATGTTATGCTTGTTTTTATAATGAGCAGCTGCTCCATCTGAATAATATATCACTTTTTTTAAGTTTCGGAACTTTCAATTTCAAGATTTTAAGAAGTTTATGAAAAAAATGTACAGTTTATGCTATATGCTTCAGTCAGTCTGATATGATAATGTAGTTCAATGGGATTACATTATCTTGGACTTTAGGGCGGTAATAGCAAGCAAAGGGGTGAACTGTTGCTTGGTCGTTATTTTAGTGCATACCTTGCACTCTGCCCTGTAAAACGAAAGCATAATTTTCTGAAAAATCTGCAATGATGAGGACCTACCCCACTTGGATGTTATGCTTAACATATCTAAGAAATTCAGATTGATTTTTAGCAATGTAGTCATGTGACTGAAGTTTCTGTAACTTATCAATAAAAGTTTCAAGAAAGTTAACGGTAGATTTTGTAAAAATTTCTAGTGAGCAACGGTCAACTTGCACCCATTGGTGGTAAGTAATGCAATCAATTAAATTTTTTTCAAGGTGTTCTTCTATTGAATTCCGAATTTTGCTCTGCCCAGGGCAGTTTTTACATTCGTTCAGATAACATGCGTGAGTGAGAAATGCAGCAGTGTTGCAATGCAGAGGAAAATTATAATTGTGACAATAGGGGGCAGAGATATTGTATGGGATAAATGCAATACATTGATTCCGGATATAATTGAAAAGGTAACATTTTTTTATTGTTGACATTTGTTGCATACCAATGCTAAAAATTTGAAGGATATATCTGCTGAAGTCTAAAATGATCCCTGCATGTATATAGGCCAAACATTATATGATGAAGTGATAACTTTCCAGTGTCGTAGGTGTACAAAAAAATTCATATCTCCTGTCGTACTTGGAGTCCCACTTTGAAAGTTGGTACATATATTAATGAAATATGTATGTTGTTAAGAAAAAAAAATTAAGCAAAATAAAATATCCCATTTTTCATAATTCAAGGTCAAACTATGTTGACCTTGACCTTTGACCTATAATTATTTTTAACCTCAGCATGTGACTTATCAAATGAAAGGCAATATTAATAGCTTTAAAATGACACCTCACACTACTCTCTAAGTGTGTTTTTATCAGAGTTACGACAATTCAAAAAGTGCACTGCAGACCTAAAATTTGATTTTTGGGCAATATTTAGACCCAATTTTCTAACAAAGTATTTGGCCCAGGGGTGTAATACTTGGTATTATTTAGCTTCTCTGTAGGACCAACAACTTAACCAATTTTCATCAAAATCGCAAAGGGTGAGGTAAATTTTACCATTTTTTTGGTTGATTTGACATGGAATGACCCATAAACTACTCCCAGGGACGGACTCTGTTACCTTACACTTTAGTAAATTGTTGACCATTTAAATTGTTCAGTTCACAATGGCATGTAAATTGGTCATGAGCGACCCTATTCATCTTGATTGGTTGTTAATCTCATCATCATCATTACTAGCCCTGGTTGATATCATCCCATCACTTCATTATAATTTTACCGTTTAATCATGTTTTCATTGTCTAACGCCTGAAGTGTTGAATATACAGTAGAACCTCTATTTTACGAAGTTGAAGGGACCCAAAAATTTGAGCTCTGTAAATCGGAGGGTTTTTAAATTGGAGGTTATCTTCCACTAACTACTCTCTCTCCAGAACTGATGTGTCACCAAAACCAGCTGATCTCTAACAGTTGGAAATAGTTTTTGCGGTGACACTCCCATGCTCTGGCAACACCTTCCACAGCATGGAGCAATGTCCATGGAGGCACATCATGCACATAAGAGGCTTGATCTGCGACAAATGTACGTCTACTAAACCTCTGCTGACAATAATGCGAGTATACTTTCAATGCAATTAAACACTATGCTGCACTTAACTTGTCAAATAGTTATGTTAGGGTTGAAATCAAACTAATTACTATAACAAATAATAGTCATCAGCTCATTCTGGGAAAAAACAACAGATATTACGTGAAATTCTCTGTGTGCAGTGTAGGTATCTACATCAAATTAAAAGGATTTAAAAATTACACCTCAATTGTATTGATTCGCTGCATAGCATAGGCGTTATTCCTGAGGCTAGGAGACTCACTTTAGTAAAGAGAATGAAACAGCCATGAATTAAAAATAAATGTGAATATTTTTCTACAAATTTATAATGGCATGAACTTGGCTGCTGCAACCGAATTAGGTTCTTGTAGCTGTTCAGTTTGTAGATCTCAAAATAAGGGGAATAACTCACAAGAGAATTAACTCATCCCACGGAGTATTTTAAGCATATGCAGTTATGCATTAATTAACGAAAGGGGTATATTTAGTGCTAGTCGATTTGTGTTCAAAGAAGCCATTTTAACATGGGAAAGCCGGGTATGCATTTTAACTAGGAAATTTCAAAACAATGTTCCAACAGGCCCAGTGTATTTCAGTAAAAAGACCAGAAAATGCCTTTTTTGAAGAAAGTGTATCGTTTGAAATACATTTAATAATATTTCGCAGCTGATGAAAGTCAATCTTAGAAATTCACTCAGTTAATTTGAAATTCCCTCTTTTTTAAAGATGCGTTTTACGGTGCTGACATCTAGCGGCGATTTACGAGAACTATTTACTCGAGGCTACAGAAAGCGATCGCAAATTCTTACCTAACGACGTAAAACACTTCTAATGTAAAATTAATTAATCAAATTGCATCAAGATTTGAATATAAGTAATTTATTATTGCAAAATTAGTATTTTTTAATGAAACTAAGCTCCACGACAGCTGCAGCAAAGAACTTCCTACGGGAATGCTATTTTCAAGTGAAAGGCTGAACAAAGTTCTGAATAGGGGTTGCGGCGGCTACCTTAAAGCCAATTTTAAATAATCCAGAGAAAATATGGATCCTTTGTGACGACGAGTTAGGTATTCGCAATACACAAAATGATAGAAAAGGAATAGAAATTACCAAGCACTAATCCGATTATTTTATGAACTGGGGCATTGGTTTCAAGAAGTAGGCGTCGTGCCATGCGTCTTTGAACATTTTTTCCTTGGATCATATAATTAGGATTGAATTTCCATTTGGATGATCAGTCTCTGGGATTTTTGCTACAGTTTAAGCACTTCAAAAAACACTATGCTCACATTTGATTTTTCCACATTTTCCCATATGAAATACTTGAACCTAGGGCCCTCTCAACATGACCTATCTGGCTTTAGCTGTTCCTGTCGCGGTATACAGGGAATAGTCTCCTTTCGGGTTGGATCACCTTACAAACAACTTGTCCCAGGTCATCGTGTGCTCAGCCCGCAGTGGGAGAGGAGGGATATTGAATTCTTGTGTTCCCAGCCTTCAGCCGGGTGGCTGTGAGCCGGCAGTTACAATATATTAACCAAGATATTTACGATATCTTGGGTCATGTCATATATTTTTTCCAGCATGTGGCTTTTTTTGTTTTTTAACAGTATACTTAAAAGGAACTTTTAGTATTCAAAAATAAAGATTACATTCCTAATGCACACCAGATGAATAGCAATGAAGAAATTTTACTAAAAGAATATGTCAAGGATAAGGAAGTACATGTTGAAGCACTAGCAGAAGAGAACGTACCTAACGAGGAGCAGCAGAATTATCTCTTCATTTTCATTCTTCGGCACAAACTGATTGAGGCCAGTGTACTTCCTTGGCTTCCAGGGGCTTTCGCTGCCGCCACGCACAGCACGGCGCTGGACTCCACCAGAGGGCGTCACAAAGCTGGGCGCTGCATACACATTTCCACTCACCTGTTGGAGATAATATGAAGCGTTGCCACCATACTAAACAAGCACAGAGTAAAAACTGGACTGCAGTCTCTCCATAAACAAAGATTTGGTCACTTCAAAAATTGCTCACAAAAAATGCTGAAAATACCACAGGACAAATCTCTGTAGTGACAGTGAGAGAGCATCTACAGAATTCAGAGGTTCACATTACCTTCATGGGAACATTATCTAAGAGTTTAGTTCCCCTCACACCCTGTGATGCAGCACTTGATGATCCCTGCCACTGACCCCACCAAGCACAACAAGGGACTACAAGGCTTGACTGAGTACCTTAGTCTTTTTCAGTTTCCTTCACTGCTATGTTAACTTTTGCTGAAGGAATTATAGATGAGAAATGTATCATTCTCCATGAAGGACTCGTACTCGGACCAGGGGCAACCAGATTCACATCGAATGGTGTTTGAGGTGGGAACTCAACACAGGGAGAGCCTAGTTGAGCCACAGTGTGATTGCATTCTTTACGCAGAAGCAAAGAGCCTCTGGCAGCACGCTCTGGATCTCTCTTCTCCGTCAAGTTTGCATATATGAGGTGATATGGTAGATAGACAGAGAAGACAGCTAGTAATAGTGGTGGAGTTCTTCGCAATGGAGGCACTTATTGGTCCAATGTGCAAACCACCCTTCTGGAGAAATCACCCACACATGCCAATCGCCTTGCTGAAGGACAACAGATCCTCTATGGGGATCTCCCTTACCTCCCTGGGTTCCAAAAATGGTGAACCCAGCTACCTATTTCCCGTCCTCATCACAGCCGGACACTCGCATAATATGTGGGATGTGGTTACATCCCCTTCTTCGCACCACCTGCATCTAGGTGAATCCACGATTCCCAGGAGGTGCAGGTGCCTCATCACTTGGTAGTGCCCAGTAAGGAGTCCTACTATCGTTCGTAATTGACCCCTGTTTAGTGACAGAAGTCTTTTGGCAAAGCCAGGCCTAGGTTCTCCTTTATGTAGTTTGGCCTGCCCAAGACTTGGTGTGGTTCACCAGATCTCAGAATGCCGGACTAAGTTCCACATTCTAATTTCTGCTATCCCTATTGACATAGAAATAGGTATGATTGGCTCTGGTCCAATTGGATCTCGGCTGGAACCGGCCCTTGCCGGCTCATCAGCCATCTCATTTTCAGATATGCCTGCATGACCAGGTACCCAGAAAAGTTCCACCTTGCTGCATCTGCCTATATCATTGAGTGCCTCATGCCACTCCTGCAGCAGCTGTGATTTGCACCATGGGGATGTCAGTGCCTTTAGAGCTGCCTGACTATTGGGGCATATGTGTATCAGTCTGTTGAACAACCTGACCTACTTAATGGCATACGTGCACGTCAAAAGTGCATATACCTCAGCCTGGAACACTGTATTTTCCCCGAGGGATTGAGAGCTTCCTTGGTGTGCTACAATTGTAGACCCCTGCTCCCACTCTTCCTTCTTTCCTGGAGCCATCTGTATACCATACATCGGCCCCAGAATTAAGTTCTTTCCCCTTTCCTCTAGCTCACTGTTCCCCGTCAGGGAAGTGGGTCTTAAAATAGAGGGGTGATTGGTTGAACCTGGCTATCATTCCATCACTGCCCATCTCGAGGATTGGAATCGACTTCATGAGCTCCGTCCAAACTTGTCTGTGACCAAAAGAATTTCCTTTGTATACCACTGTCCCATACATTTGAGACGATAAGCCACTGTCACAGTAACCATAATTTGTAATGATGAAATGCCAACTAAAATACAAGAAGTTGAAGAAAACAATGAAGAATATATGGCAAATAGAAAACCTGAAGGAGGCTACCCACCAACAGGCATTTCAAAAAGCAGTGGGAAACAACATAGGAGAGGACCTGACTGAGAAATCAGTAGAAGAGCTCTGGGAAAACATTAAATGTGGACTACAGGAAGCCGCAAAGGAAGCTCTTGGAAGATGAAAAGTTGCCAAAAAGGAGCCAAGGATCACAGAAGAAGTCTTTGACCTGTTTGAAGAAAGAAGAAAGTACAAGCATGTGGAAACTGAAGAAGGGCAGCTTTGTTACAAAAAATGAGGAACGAAATAAGTCGCAAAGCCAGGAAAGCTAGAGAAATGACGTTGAAGAACCTATGCGAGGTTGTAAAAACGACCTTGCTCTTGGAAAGGTGGAAGCAGCCTATAGGATAGTGAGGAACCACTTCAAGGAACAAGATGCAATGCCATAAGGGGCAAGAACAGAAAACTTTTGATTGACAATAATGACAAAGTGAAGAGATGGAAAGAAAATCTGGAAGAGTTGCACAATGGAAACAATCTCAGCACAAATGTGATCGAAGAGGATGATATGGGAGCATCAATATTAAGATTGGAATTTGACGCTGCAGTAAGGGACCTTCACATGAATAAGGCTTAGAGAATTGATGATATTCCTGCAGAACTAATGAAATAAGCAGGAGAGAAAACATTACATCCATCTCTACAAAACCATCTGCGACATGTACTCAAGAGGAGAAATACCCAAGGAATTCCAGAAAAACATTATCATTCCTATTCCCAAAAAGGGGATAGTGGAGAAATGCGAAAATTTTAGAACAATAAGCCTACCAACACATGCATCGAAGACATTGACAAGGGTCATCTACAGAAGAATAGAATCAAAAAATAGAGGAGTTCCTGGATGAAGATCAACTTGGATTCAGGAAAAGTAAGGGCACAAGAGGCTATACTGGCCCTTAGGCTGCTCATAGAGAAGAGAATGGAGAAGAACAAGCCGACCTTCATTGCATTTGTAGATTTAGAGAAGGCTTTTCACAACGTGGATTAGAATTCAATGCTAGGACTTCTGAAAGGAATTGGAGTGTCCTACAATCATCGAAGAATTATCTACAGTTCATATTTATTTATTTTATTTATTTATTTAACTGCTCACATATAGCATTTCTGCCAATTTACAGTAACGCAATAACAGACCAGAAATATAAACGTAAACAATCAAAACAAATAGTACAAGGTAAAAATAGTAAAGAACACAAATGCAAGATACGTGGAAAGGGGGGGTTGAGGGGGGAGGTTTATTTATTCACAAGGAAATGGGACATGGCGAGATTGATAAACGAGTTTAAGGGCAGAAAAAATGGATCAATATTATCCGGCAATAAATTCAGTAGGGAGGAAAGACGGTGGTGGAGTGAGCGCTTGACAAGGGATAGTCTAGGGATAGGCATATGGAGCAAGGAATGATTACGTGTGGATCGACTCGGGACTCGGATATTCATAGAGGAAAGCAATTCAGGACAATCAGTGTGTGAGTTTAGGATATTGTACATAAATTTTAAATCTGTTTTAATTCTTTGTTGGCAGAGATCAGGCATTGACAGAGATGATAGGATCGAGCTAGTAGGCATGTTACGGAAGTATGGAACTCTGTGTTTTACAATTCTGGCGAAGAAGCTTGTTATACTGTTAAGAGAGGTGAGATCGGTAGGGGCTGCGATGGACCATATGGGAGAGCAATATCCTGTGATCGGAAGGATAAATGCTGTGAAGTAAGATTTAAGAGCTTGAGGATCAGTTATTTCAGTGTAGCGGTATAGGAGACCTAATAGAGACATGGCTTTGCTCTTGATTGAATGAATGTGATCCGAGAAGTTCAGTTTACTGTCAGTTAAGACACCTAAGTCCTTCACAGCCGAAACATGTTGAAGAGGTTCAGAGTTAACGGAATAGTGAAATGTAATAGGGGATTTTTGAAGAGAAATAGAAATGGAGTTGCATTTCCTGTAATTCAAGTTGAGCTTCCAGGTATTGCACCATTTTGCAGTCAAATCTAAGGCAGTCTGAAGTACTTTGCAGTCCGATGTAGTGTGCATTTGTTTGAATATTTTACAGTCGTCAGCATAGAGTAGATTATTAGCTTGGGAGGGAGACACAAGAGTGGCCAGGTCATCAATGAAGAGGTTAAATAGATATGGCCCCAGGACACTACCTTGAGGAACACCAGATGTTACCGGGGACCAATGAGAAGAAGTGCCAGAAAGTATAACCCACTGAGTTCTATTGCTAAGAAAGGATTTGATGAGATCAAGAAAACTACTGTGTACATTGAACCGTTGAATAAGCTTGTGGGTATGAGGAGGAAGAGGAGGGTATGGTCTAGAGAGTCAAAGGCTTTGGAGAAATCAAGAAATATGGCATCAAGTTGTGTATTTTTTGCTATTGAGTTGACAGCATGGTGGTGGAAGACAGCTAGGTTAGTTAGACAAGAATGATTAGGAAGGAAACCATGTTGATTATTCGACAGGGCAGGGGATGTAAAGTAGTATAATCTGTGGAGGATAATCTTCTCAGAGACAGTGGATAGGATTGGTTGTAATGAAATCGGGCGATAGTTAGCAACTTCACATTTAGGACCAGTTTTGTGAATAGGAATAATATTTGCCATTTTCCATTGGAGCGGAAAGACGCCGAGTGTGAAGCAGCGATTCAACAGGAGACTCAGAGAAATTGCGAGGGAGGGGGCGCAGTTACGAACAAAGATAGGACTGAGGCCATCAGGACCTGGTGAACGGTGGAGGGGTATTTTGGAAAGAAAGTATAATATAGAATGTATAAAAACCAAGTAGCTGTGATTAAATCTGGACCCATCCGTGAAGCAGCAAGAATAAGGAAAGGAGTGAGACAAGGCTGTGCACTGTCTCCTGTAACTTTAAAGTTTACATCAAGAGAGACATTAATGATATCAAAGAGAAGTCTTCAGGGGTGAATATCCATGGAGAAAAAATTAGCTTGCTGTCATTAGCTGATGACATAGCACTCATAGCAGAGACAGAGAGGAATCTGAATAAGATGCTGATAACCATGGAAAGGACAATGGCCAGATATCAGCTGAAGATCAATAAGAAGAAGACTAAGATACTGGTGTGCAGTGGCGGATCTAGGTTTTGACCAAGGGGGGGGCTAACCGTGGGTCTGGGTAATTCCCCTCAGCCGAAGGGGGGTTCGCGGATTTTGGAAATTTGGGATTTTCAAGATTCAAAAACGGCGGTTTTCGGCTAATGCTTAGATAAAAAAAGACACTACTAATAAGAATTCACATGTAGTAGGTCGTTTTATTAGTAAAAGGTTTATGGTGGTCATTATGGGCCTAGATTGAAATACCGGCAATGTTAATAATAAAAACTTATGATGATGCTTTATCTATTTTTTAAAGTTTGGCTTTATGATAGGGAACACAAATATAGACACATCAATTTTATGATTAGATAAGTTCATTTGTTTTTATTACTAAATTTTTACGTTAAACAACAGTCAGGAAGTTAAAATAGGAAAAAACATTCAAAATGTAAATATAATTAATTTAAATTTGACTGCTTGTTGAATTTTGAACTAGAGATAATTAACAAATAAAGGGGGAATTTATAATGGGTGCTATAAAATAGTTTAAAAAAATTACTTCCGATTGAATACAGCGGTTTAATTTAAAAAGCAATACTGACATTCTTCACCTAGTTGTGGAAGCTGCGTAATGAATCATTTTCCCAGTTCTCTACACTCATCCGTCTATTCTTAGCCTTGCTAAATATACTGATTATTTCGTCTACTGGTATCTCCCTTTCTTGATAGGTTGGAGGGAATGAGACCTTCAGGAGGAAGGACTCCACAGAAACCTCTGCTGAATCTTGCATCTATCTCTGAAATAAAATGATCCAAAAGGGGCAGGAAGACTGATCTCCTGAAATATTCTTCAGGATTTTCTGCGGGCGCGTTGATTCTGTTTCTTTGACGTATGCATGTTCTCGGTGTTGATATTTCAAACCCCAGCTCATCTGCAACTTGAAGGGAGTTTTCGTACAGACTTTTGAACTCAAGTTCGGCTTCGCGCCGAATATTTTTTAAGTTCTCCAAAATGTCAGTTACGTTAACTAAAGCAGACGAGATATCCTGCTTGGGGCTTTACAACTGTTGACTTAGTCTTAAAGTTAAACCAAGGCAGTAGGCTGCAACTTCAAGGCCAACTACAAATTCGCTTTTTTTGATGGCGCAGGATAACATGTACGCTTCAGACGACACTTATGGCGTTTTGTTGTCAATCAAATTTCCCAGTACTGTGACAACAGGTACAATTAACTCTTTAAATACGATGACGCTATCATGTCTCTTGACCCATCGTGTAAAGTGCCCTCAGTCTCTGTTTCTTTGATTCGGAGAAATTCATCTTTTCGAGAACATCGATAAGAGCATTTACTCGATGAGTGGAGGCCGATAGGGAGACAGAAACCGTTACAACCGTTCCCATAACATTTCTCATTGCTGGGATTTCGCAACATTTTGTGATGCACAAGTTCAAGGAGTGACTGAAGCAATGAATGTAAATTGCGAGTGGCTGTTGTTGCGATATTCGGGCTTGCACGCCGTGTAATTGTCCCGCCATATTTGATCCTCCGTCGTACCCTTGACCACATAGGTAATCATATGACAAGCCAAGTTTTGACATCTCTTCGTCTATCGTTGATTTAATAGCCAAGCTCGTTGTTGATTTGAGCTCAATGAAGCCAATAAATTCCTCCTTTACTATGGATTTGTTCATATCAATGTATCGTACACAGAATGTAAGTTGCTCCTTCCTAATAACATCGGTAGTCTCGTCACATATTATGAAGAAATATTTGGCTTTTTTTATATCTTCGACTATTTTCTAACGTAAAAAATCACCAATGCATTCTATCACATCATTTTGGATGGTTTTGCTAATAAGTGTGTTGTTGCGTTTGCATGTCGAAAGATGCCATTTTAAGTCTTCGTCGCCTGCATCTATTCTAAATCACAAGAGACTTTGAAAACCCCCTGTTTCCCTTGAAGAGCCATTTCTTGCTCTTCTTCACTGCTCAAATTGCCATCATCTTGATGGCTCCTCATGGGGAGGTTGTTCTGGGCACAAAATAGTATTCTTTTTACTATGGGTTTCAATCGTTTTCCATTTTGCTCAACTATGTTTGCTTTTTTTCTATCGATTATTAGACCAACATGTTTGGTTGAAATTCCAGGAGCAGATTACATAGATTTTTGAAATGTAGAGCTTTCTCCATTGTAACTAAATATAACTAATATAACTTAATACTTATAAAATATAACTAAATACTTTTTACAAAGTGGTAACCTACAAAAATTTCGATTTTATCTAGTGTATGTTTCCACCCAATGGGGGGGGCTATAGCCCCCTTAGCCCCCCCCATAGATCCGCCACTGCTGGTGTGCAGCAAGAGAGAAGAGGCCGAAACCAAAAATAAACTAGGAAAACAAAAACTGGAAGAGGTGAAAGATTTCAGTTACCTTGGAAGCTGAGTAACCAACGATGGACAAAGCAAGAAAGAAATAGTCAGCAGAATAGCCCAGGCAAAGAGGGCATTCTACCAAAAGAAGAATTTACTTACTGATAAAAATACAAGCGTAGACGTAACTAAACAATTCATCAGAATGTACATTTGGCGCGTGTTTCATTATGGCAGTGAGGCATGGACAATGACAGCAGCGGAAAAGAAAAGGGTAGTAGCATTCGAAATGTGGTGCTACAGTAGAATGATGAAGATTAAATGGATCGACTGAGTAAGTAATGAGGAAGTCCTAAGAAGAGTGGGAGAAGCCTTCTGAATACCCTAACATGGGGGGTTATTTTGTAATCTCACCTTTTTAACGACTCTTTGCGGGAAGGCGGGAGATCCGTTTCGCTCTCTTAATGATCGGCTCACGAACGGTTCGTGAATTGTCGAAGCTTCTGTCGGTAGCGCTATCTGTTGCCGATCTCGTCTACTTTGAATAAATAAAAGTTGTGCAAATTCCAAAAATACAATTTAAAATCGTTTGTATCTTTCTCGCTCTTGCTTTCTTTCCAACTCAAGCTTCAAGTGGAAACGATGGTGGCTCCATTTCACGTTCTTTATGAAGATGAGATGGGAACTAGTGGCAGGCGGAGATAATGAAACGGATCAAGAGTCGAAAGATACGGATCAGAGCGGATGAATCGTCTAAAAGACCAGCACATGACCGGCAGTTCACCGCTTGTGATCCGAAGATGGTCACGCCGCCTGGGTGGCGGAGTTTAACTACGAAGAAGTGACATTTTAAGACGTATTCTCACTAAAGTGAGATTACAAAATAACCCCCATGGTGTCTGCTAATATATGAAAGAGAAATTCAAGACTTTTTCAAGACTTTTCAAGACAAAATTTTAAAATTCCAGACCTAAATGGCTAACTTCTTAATGTGTCATCGTGACGGTCAATAGTTCAATACCCAGTCCTGTCAAATTTTTCACTTGGAATTGGCCATCTTATTATATCCTCATTATTAAAAGTACAAGCACAGCACCTTATCTACTTCATTCATGATTAAAATACTAGAAATTAAAACGCCGTATACTCGAAATGTACTGTACCGGGACATTCACGGCTGTTTTTGAAGAATGCACGACGGCACGCCACAGCGGTGCAGGATGCCTATTAATTGGTATTTTGGATATAAAATGTTCAATTTATTTTATATTTGGTCTACATAGGATTTCGAGGTCGCTAAAATATGAATTTAGATTCAAAACTTTTGTAAACTAATTTTTTTGCAAAACATTTTGCAATTTTTTTACTTAAATTAACTCTTATTTTAAACATCACACTTAATGCGAACAAATATACGTTTTCTCAGTCGCTGAATGCTAATTTGATCTTCATATTTTCGCTAATTACTTTTTCACAAAAGTATTTGCAATATTTTTATTACTTGGATTTACACAAACTCAAAATTCTCGTTTCATTCAAAATTATAGCACAATGGTTTTCGCGATCTCTGAACACGAATTCTATGTTAATATTTTCACAAATTAGTTATTTTGCAAAAATATAAAAGGGAATTTTCAAAAAAAATTTCTTTATTTTTGAACAAAAAATTGTGTAAAAAAATAATTTTGCAAATTATTTTTGCAATATATTAATAAACAGTTAAATAGCACTCTCCTTCAGTTACTAAACCCATTTTTCAGAACAAGAATCGGGGAAATACATGTTATATTAGAGAGAATTGAAGGTGAAGCTGTGCCTGCTCCTTTTCATATGATGCACTTGTTACCAGTGCAACATTTTATCTTATCTACTAGAGGAGTAGCAACAGCGATATGTCCTTACTTAAGATGGTTTTGAATTCATCAATCGGTGCATCCAACGTGTAAACACAAAAACCCAATATAGAAAGTTTTTCTAGACTCATAAATACCAAGTATTAGGGATCCTGCACCACTGTGCGCCGTACACGGCGGTCGGGTTCGTGCCGTCCCGTGTGAAAGGAGCCTTTGAATGAAATGATGTCCGTCGCCAGTCCAACCAAAGGCACCTCTTGAGCACACACCAACTCGAAGACTGACGAACCAACTCAACTTGAGCTGGCGAATGCTGAGTTCTCCAGTAAAAACAAACGATTTTGTTGCAAACTCGCACATGCCAACAGATGAACTAGACTTTCCTGCGGCTTTCGAGCTAGCGAGCTCGCCATCAGATGAATAACAAAGACATTCCACCGCACTAGCTGGAAAATGGCGAGTTCTCCAGTATATCATCGAGGAGCCAACAACATATTCGTCGGCGGCAGCGGCACGTATGGCGTCGTCGGCGACAACATAATATAATGAGTGGAAGTTTCTCGGGTCTTCCACCGGGTCAAAGGCTCCATCTCTGCCGACGTTTCCGAAAACGACTCGTTTTCCATCTTTAGGGCTGTGAGCCAGGGACATCTTCACAGACCTGAAGATGGAAAACGAGTCGTTTTCGGAAACGTTGGCAGAGATGGAGCCTTTGACCCGGTGGAAGGCCCGAGAAACTTTCACTCATCTAATCCACCGGGAAAACACCAAATGGTAATATAATGTTTTTACTTTCCAGGGGCTGATCTCTGTTCATTCACGAATACGTTATGCTTGCGTATAAAAGCAACACAATTGAATGGGAAATGCTAATAACAAAATGGCAAACGGTAAGCTTTACTGAATGGATGAGAGAAAGAAAACATTCCAATTCCACAGTAAAGTTAATTAATCCCACCCGATTATGATGATGCGCAGCATAGAAATAATAGGACGCGATGGTTTAAATATAATATTTCTAGTGGAATTTAATCAAGTTACACCCTCAGAGGCATGGCAAAACGCAAAATGTCACAATCGTACTAGAGTATGATCTATGGATCGCCTGAACCTTTGGGAGCGTTGTAATAACCACGGTCAAGGTCATTCTTTCGAAATAGCATTCATGGGCAGGAGGGAAGTATACGATCTTCAACCTGCAACCGACCAAGCCTATTTGTCACGCGGCGGCATGCAGGAAACGGTGCCCATGCCTAGTGCAATCGAACGACGAAAGTCACGAACTCACAAATACTGACCAGAGGTCTGCCGTTCCAATTTTTATCCTGACGATTTGCAATCAACCATTTTTCCCGATTTTTTATTATTTTTCAGCGAATTCCTGACCTTTTCCAGAATTTTTCCCGACGTTAACAAATTCCCGACTTATTCCCGGATTCCCGACTTTTCCCGACTGGTAGACACCCTGCCTAAGAAGAAGATGGGACAACTTAATTGGCCACATCATGAGACACGATGGCCTGATGAAGACAATCGGCAAGGGACAAGTGAAAGGGAAGAATGGCAAAGGAAGGCCTGGCGTGAGATATATGGAACAAGTGATGAGGGATGTGAAAGAGAAGAAATACGTAAATATGAAGTGATTAGCTGATTGAAGAACTCAGTGGAGGGCTGTGTCAAACCAATATGAGGATTGATGACTTATGATGATGAAGCCACTGTCCTTGCTTGCACCTCTGCTTCCACATGAAGTGAAATGAGGTTCAGCAGAGTTTCTAGCGCCAGAATTGGGGTTGTTCTGATCGCCCGTGAAAAGCCCATACAGGCCATTCATTGAAGGTGGTTTAGTTTATTCCCAGCAGTTTTCTGCCGTGCCCTCTTCCACCAAACTATAGAGTAGTACAAGAAACTAGGTTTGACGACTGCCGTATAAATCCATCTAACAGCTTTTGGCTGAATTCCCCATGTTTCACCAAGGGCCAAAAGTAGGCGCAGGCTTTCTTTGCCTTTTGCTCCAAATGCTTTCCCCAGTTAAGCATGGAGTCCAAAATAACCCCAAGATACTTAACTGATGGTTAGGGGCATAGAACCTTACCCAGCAAAGAGGTTTAAAGCCCTCCATTTTACTTCTATTGGTAAATAATGCAAGCTTGGTTTTCTCTGGATTTACAGTCAGCCCTGATTCGGCACACCAACCCATTGCCTTATCCAGGGCTTTCTGCATGAGTCCAGAGGCAGTATCAAGGTACTTTCCAGTGATGAGTATAACCACATCATCTGTGTGCCCTTGAGTGTATGCGCCAGTCCTATTCAATTTTACATTAAGACTACCGACTACCATATTCCAGAGGAGTGGAGATAACACTCCTCCCTGAGGGCAGCGTCGAGTCACAGCTACCTTCAGCTCACAATGTGAGCATGGATGCCATGTCTTCCTGCTGCAATGCAGATTTGATCAAAGGACGTGTTATTAAATGCTCCCTCGACATCAAGAAATGCCC
This sequence comes from Platycnemis pennipes, assembly GCA_933228895.1. Lineage (NCBI taxonomy): Eukaryota > Metazoa > Arthropoda > Insecta > Odonata > Platycnemididae > Platycnemis > Platycnemis pennipes. The sequence goes on along the minus strand of OW121853.1, from coordinate 136,832,349 downwards.
CCAGTCCATACATTCCGTGTTCCAGCACTCCCTTAATCCTGTTAACAAGATTGTGGAGTGCTGTCTCCATGGACTTTCCCTTCGGGTACGCGTGTTGATACAGGTGCGGTGGGTGATCCCTTAATTGCGCATCCCTTATGTACCTATCCACTATCTTTTCTAGAATCTTCAATAGAAAAGACATAAAGACTCATTCCTTGAAAGGAGTCTCTTCTTGTGTAGTCTGTCTCACCTGGTTTAGGTATGAAAACCACCTTGGTGACCCTCCAGGCTTTTGGAACATATCCATAAGCCAGGCAGGAGCGAAATATTCTTACCATTGGGATAAGGAGGAGCAGGTTGCTGAAGGAGTGCAGGAAATACCCCATCAGCCTCACCAGCAGCAGCCTTAACCTTTTCCACTCGGGTGTCGAGTAATACTCGACACAGCATAGCTCACTAACAACTTGCGTGTCGAGTGTCACATGACACGCGAAATCCAGGGTCATTTGAAATTAAATTCCGAGTGGACTACTGGTAGAGAGGGTGAAAATATCCGTGTGCAAACGGTTAAAGGGGCTAAAACTCATGATTGACCATTTAGTAACTTTGTATGCCATGATGCTGGAGAATAGTCTCCATTCCGTCCAAGCCGGACGGATGGGATTCCTCCCATGGTGCATCTCCTTCAACTCCCTAGAGCCTGGAAAGTGGGTCTCAAGTATTAGCTTAATGCATCCTCGTCAGAAGACATAAAGTCTCCTGCGGGAAGCAGCAGAGACCCCACTCCCACTTGTGAGTCTTTCGACAGGATCTTATGCAGTCTTGCCATCAGTGGAACAGTCTCCACGCTCGCCCCTCCCTCTTGAGGAGTGCACAAGTATGTTGGTTGCACCACCTTGGCATGAGAGCAAGAATCCCTACGTTACAGACTTCAGACCAGCCCCCCCCCCCCTTCCCTACCACCTACATTTTCAAAGAGGTGAAATCAGAGGATGGAAACTACCAAAGAAGACCTCAATCAGGGTGGCTACTGATAACCAATTTTCAAATTCCCCGACTTTTCCCTGATTTTTCCCTGACGGCTTTACCAATTTCCCTGACCAATCACCAAAAGGTCCCCTATTATCGGAATATTTTATTTCTGCTAAATTAAATTTTCGTCAAAACTCAGGAAATGTTAAAAGCTGAAATCAATACATTAAAATCTATAAGAATGAAAAAATATATTGTGACTTCTCACATGGGGGGGGGGGGGGGGGGGGAGAAGGTGTGGGGGGAACCCTCCGATGACTGGAGTGCTTGAAAGAAGGAGAGCTCTGACACGAATCTTTGTTGGACTTATGTTTAATGAAATCAAAAAAAAGCAAGAACGAAACACAGGCAATAATACATAAAATCGCCCACTCTCACCTGTGTTGGCAGGAACTGAACTACGGTAATTAACAAAGTGAATAGTCACACAAACGTAAAAAAAAACCAGTGAACAAAAAAAAATGACTTCCCTTCGAAACTTGTCGACAATCCATCCAAGTCAGATACACTCAAAAAAATGGAACACTAGAATGGCAACCCTACGAAAAGAACACACACGCAATCACACATTTGGGAAAAGGGGAGGGGGGGGAATCGGAACGAGAGAAAGACGGCGGCTCTTCGTCGTCACTGGGGGGATAATTTGGGGGTCCGGGGACGACACTGATGGGGGACTTTCAGCCAAGATCTTCTTCACTTGGGGGGGGGGGGGGGGACAGTTCTGGGTTTGGGGGTGTATGGTCGTTCTACTTATCGGACCTCTGTGGTTCTCTGTCGCTGCTGAGGACTGAAACCCCGCTGGTGGCTCCTTCTCTGGGGTCTTTGCCTTCCGCTGTCTCCTTCGGCTGAGAGAACGTCCGACGAAGTGCGTGGGGTGACCTCTCCCTGACGACGGGGAAACTCCCGGTCAGTCTCCTATCCCCGTTCAGCCTGTCTTCTCCTTCGGTCCAACATCCAGCGCCACTCCAACCTTCTCTCGCTCTACGCCACTCTCTCTCCGGTATTGGCGTTCGCCCCAAGAAAGACGTCCTCAGCCGATCGCACTACAGACTACCAGCATTACAGCCTACCAGCATGACAGATTAACCTCACTCTCTCGGGCGGCTTGCGCACCCGCCTTATATATCCGCTGAAGGTGGTTCACTGGGGGGGGGGGGGGGGACTCTCTTCTTTCTTCTAGAATCACTCTCAAATCACTCAAGGGCACACACAGGAGGGGTCGGATAACGGAGAATCGGGGGAGGGGGTGAATCACGCTCTGAGACCATTCACACACACATGTTGCACTTGAAAAAAAACATACCCTGAGTCAAACAGAAAAATTAAACTCTCCTTCCCTCAAGCATATCCATATTACTCCTATCATGTGAACGGCCAAACGGCAACGGTTACAATATGGAACCTCCACCCTAATGAAAAAATATATTAAACCTTCTCAAGTTAATCCCTCACACGAATTGTACACACTTTTAATGAATTTTTCGTGGCTGCGTATCAGCGTGGCCGTGCATGTTTCCATCGGTAAATTTACAAATTGACAATGTCTAAAATCAACTGATTCAGGCGAGATGTAGTGGAAGTTTGACATATTTGATTCTAATATGACAATGTCTAATTCTTCAAGGAAGAGGTGGCGTGTTGTGGTAGTTCTGGGAAGTTGAAGATTACTGAAAAGGCATCGAAGGGAAAGTTAATGGCCAATTTACTGGCTGACTCCAGCACAGGTATCACTAAGCTATGCGAAAAATACAAACCAAAGCCATTTTCTTGGATTGGATCAAAATCGGATGGCACGAGTTTTAGAAGCGAATAAGAATTTGATTAATGTGGTCATAACCCCTTGATTGCAAGAGGGAACCAAAAATGTAAAAATATTTGTGTAAACAAACATAACGTAATTGTGCCACTGCGAGCGAAAAGAGGAGGCAATTAGCAACGGCAGTGTCATATTTAGGAATGTCATATTCAAGGTGGTTTGTGACCTGACTAAATTGCTTCGAGAGGAAGCTAAGGGGGCCATTCAATAATTACGTCGAGCGTGAAAGGTGGGGAGGGGAGGAGAACTCTTCTTATGGTCTCACGAAGGGGGGTGTGGAAATCGAAGATAATCTCACGTAAGACTTTGTTTACACGTGTGACCGTACTTGTATAGCCGTTTTAATAATCATCGTCTCGTATTTTTAGAACTGCAAGCAGGTATTTATTGCAAGCTAGTCTGCTACAACTACCTCTCCACCTGAGTCTCGGAAGTTAAAAAAAAACTCGAGGTAAAATCTTCCGAACAACATAGGTAACCTCGGATCCTTTTTGTATTGAGCGGAATACATGGTGATCATGAATTCTAACACTACTAGGCAAATATCGCACTAAGGATATACACAAGGGATACATTGTACAACTGATTCACAACTAAATAACTAAGATTCACAACTGAATGTTCAATGGATTGACGGGGCTTATTCTATGCACTTCGTCGATGGACATTAGTTTAGTTCGTGAAATGTTTTGGTGAAATAAAGGGAGGGAAAGACAGCTCGGTAAACATTATGGTAAAAAATAACGAGAATTTCCTATCCCAGTTTTTCGTTGACTGTTACGAGAATTCCGTGACTATTCCCCGACTTTTCCAGATTTCCAAAATTCCCTCTGACAATTCCAGGTTTTTTTGGTTTTCCCTGACGATCGCCACCCTGTCAATGGGTGGTCATGGGTCAATGAGTCAAGAAGACCTCAATGGGTCACTGTCTTCCTCATCCCCTTGTCAAGGTTTTTCAACACATAAATGTTCCATTTGATGCAACCATAGGTGTAGAGCAGTATTAAAACCCCAAACATTCAAGGCAAGAACATTGTTCTTGCCAGATAGGGGAGAACTCCAGATTCACCTGCCTGAATGTCAGTCTGTCTGGATTTGAGTGTTTCCTCACTGCTCTTGCATCTTGCAGTGCTGCTGATATATCTGAACATCTCATCACTATTAAGATGATGGATGATGTTTCTGTCAATGAGTCCTCCTAATCCATCTAAATCACTCCTTTCTCTAGACCCTGGTTCAATCAGATCTCCATCCCTAGGCCCATAGTGTATTTCTGTACGGCGTCCATCCCAAAACTTGAGGTTATTCATTTAAATAAATGGGTGACTTTACCAGGGTGTCTACTGTAAAGCCATTTAGAAATTCCCTGATTATTCCAGGTTTTCCAGGGGAATTGTTTCGTTTTCCAGGGTGCTCTCCAGTCCTAAGGATACGCATTTTTGGCTAAATGTTGCTCATGGGGCAGTAATTATTAACTCCAGGAATCAGGAATAGTTGGTTGAGCCATTGTGATTCTGTGTGTAACATCGTGAGATACTGCTATTTGCCATAAGTAGGGACCCTGAAATTTCGTGCAAATGGGATTTTTCATGAACTTTTTTTAAGAGCATAAAAGTTGTTATTTTGATGTTTAGAGCTGTGTTATGTTAAAATTTGCCATTTTAACATCAGCGAAATTCACTTAATTTCGTGAATAACTTTTTATTCGTGAAATTGAACAGTATTTGGCTGTTATTGTGATTTTTGCACAAAATTTCAATTGTTTAAACCACATCATATCATATTCACAACGTCTGATATTTTGCGAAAAAACATAAATTATTTTAGGTTCATCTTGATAAGCATGTAAAGAAGCGTAATGAAAAGTTGTCGTCCCATTTTGTGAAAAAATGTTAGCAAACACATGGTGTGAAATAAATACATAGGTAATTATTATTTACGTGACCACGCTGGTATCATCAGTCTAATGATGCGCGTGACCATGATATTTGCGAATGTCTTCCTAGATTGCATTTATGGTGGCAGGGTGGGGGCGCATCCTTTTTGTTGCGCCGCCGAAATAGGTCCTGCGTAGTATTTATCCCGAAAGATTCTTCAGAAAAGTTGCCATTCAAGCATTTGCGCTCATGGAAGATGATTCAGTAAGTCTGCACAAACAATTAATGGGACCAATAACTACAATAGACAAGATTATCTTAAATGTCATAGCGATTGGAAGAAGAGACAAATCAAGTTGTCAATTGGACGTAATAATTTTATTCAAAGAGCGCTCCACCTAAGCTTCGACTGATGGATCGTAATTACTCCTCGGGTAGATGAAATGAGTTATTTAAGAATAAACTATGGAATTCACCGACTGATGTTGATGTTGCCGACTTTATAATATGACTCCACTTTGACTGCATTCATGCTGCAGCAAACTGATTTGGTGGCCGTGGTGGAGAGGTTCGGCAGCTGGAGAGTCGCTGGCAGGGAGTAAAGAGATAGGGACACACTAATATGATATCCATATGATGCAGCCCATTATTTATCTAGAAGAAATTTTAGAAAAATTAAGTCAGGCACGCCAGGATTGTCATTTTGAATAAGCCGCATAGTCGCCAACGTGGCGGGGAGGTATCTACAAAGCCTGGGCAGGAATTTTCCAAGGAATATGCTCCACCTCCGAATGCTAAGGAGTATGTTGAAGCATATTCCTTAGCATGCATATTGCATACTGAGTGTTGAAAATTTCTGATTAACTGCAGGAGCAGGAGACATTCCCGTTGGTGATACCTGCAGAGTGAAATATGGCCCACAATTTGCCAAGAAAAGAAAGGAGCAGATAAAGACATCAGGTAAAGGCCAACAAGTTGCTGGACTTACGTTTGTCTCAGGTTGCTCGATCTAGTTTAAAACATTGAAAATATGGTGCAGAGACGAAGAGAGCGTTACAAAAAGTCGTTGAGAGTTTAGAAAAAGAAATTCAGAAAAATAAGGGGGTAAAATAATCCATAAAGTGAAAAAAAAAAAAATGAAAGCACAAGCCATGATGATGGGACATGATATCTGCACTCAAACTGTTTCTTGTCTGCTCTCCGATTTTGAACTTCGTCTTATGTCTCCCATTGGAGAGAAGGGCTGTCATAAGAACACCCTTCGGCTTACGGTATACGTTAGAGATGGGACATTCAAATCCTCGAATCTTGAAAAAGATTCGAGATTCGATTACACGAATCTTTGTGCTATTTTCATCATTCGAATCTTTCGAATCCCAAAATATGAAGAAAAACTGAATTCTTTATGTAATAACTTAGAACAGATTAGTTTCGACCGATTAAAAACGTTCGTTACAAATAAGGTTAAACCTCGCTTTTACGTCCCCGCAATTTATGTTTTCCCGCCATTAACGACTTTTCCTTCAAGTCCTAATAATTTTCATATGTCCGCAAATAACTTCTTCCCTTTATTTACGCTAGCAAATTTTTGAATGGTTCGCCATTTGCGTTTTACGAGACGATTTTGCCGTGATTGTCGTCCTGGTTGCATAACTGGTGGATGGACTCAACGCTCCGTGAAAGACAAAGTAAAAACTCATGCAGTAAGTTACCACTACGAAAGATAAGTAAAATTTTCTCAGATGTACCACCAGTTATCGTGACCTCGGTCATCTGTGGAATTGTAATGCCTCGAGAAATTACAATACACGTACGTCATTTTTGTCGCGATTGTTGTCCGGGTTGCAGAACTCGCGGATCTGCTGATGCTATCGCATAGGTGATGAAATTTTTTTTTTATTTAAGAAGTGTATGCTTTTCAGCATTTACGGCCTTCTCTTTATTTTTTGGGTAGGTATTAATACAGATTTTAAAAAATCCTCCAGCCAGACTTAATCCTCATCCATACTGCGAACAAACCAGTAAAATCATCACGTTCTTCTCAACCTCGAATCTTCAGTAGCTTTGATAGGATAACATTATAGTCTCTCACACCTTCTTTTCTCAAAATGTTTACCCTAACTTACTAGCATGGCTGGACTCCTGGTCCCAGTTCATCCTTATCTATATCCTTCTCTTCTATTCCCAAGTTCCCTTGCCTATTGTCAGTGCCATGCAGTTCTTGCCACGTATTCATTACCCCTATGCTGAATCTCTTGTAAGTTCTATCAGCAGCTCTCCTGACTTAACACTAATGCACAATATCGTATTCCACTTCTTGCTGCTGAATAACCTTCTAACCCTTGAGTACAGGGCGCCTATTTCTCCCTCTCTCTGGAACCTCTCAACCTATTTACATTGACCTTTTTGCCACTTTTCTCTCACACTCTTCATACCCCTCCTAAGTCTATTGCTTGTTTCCTTAAATTTTATTTCGCCTTGCTGTGATTAAATCTTTCTATTTCCATCATTCCTCAATTTCCTCCATAGTTTGTGTCAACACCCAATGTGTCTTGACCACTCTTGTGTCTACTGCACCATACTGCTTGCTTTTCTGCATCTTTCCTCATCTCGAATTGTAAACTAATTCCTGATATTCTCTCCGATTTACAACTACAATTTTTTCACACTGTTCCTAATCTTGGCCCAACCATATGTAATCTAGTTACTATATTTCCCCGTGTCCCCCTGCATACAATGCAATACAATGTTTAACACACGAGGAATTGTCTCCTGCAAGCAGCTCGTCTATCGCTGTGAATGAGTCTTGAAGACACGACAATATTGGAAAAAAAGATATCGTTTTTAAACATGCAATTCAGTATCAGTTTAATAACTTTTTGGAAACATATCATCGCTATGCGTCCTAGAACTTTCACATGATTTCATTTCATGCAAAAAATTTTGTGTATCATGTTTATTACTATTCTATGTTAGCTCTTCAAATCTTATTTGTATTATTGCAATAAAGAGTTGTATTTTTGAAAACCATTCTTAAATTTGTTTTTCATTAAATGCAGCTGCTAAAGTCTTTTCTTTTCTGTTATTATCAACTTTATATGTAGGATTCGAGAGATTCAAGGTATTTGAGAGATTTGAGAACCTCTTAGGATTCGGGTTCGAGAAAATTTAGGATTCGTCCCACCTCTAGTATACGTCTTACATCCATTGTAGACCTGGCATGAAAGCCTTCACAAAACCGATTTTTCCAGAACACTAGCCAAATTCCCTGAGTTTTCCAGAAGACCAAAATTCCCGGAGTATTCCAGGTTTTCCAATTTTGCGGACACCCTTCTTTATTCTTTGTATTTGATGGGACACTGAACTTATATCTTAAGAGACAATGGAAGGAGGAATATAAAAAAAAACAGGAGGGAGCTAGGGCTATCACCTTGCAAAACAATGCAGTGGTTTGCAACCAAATGAGTGAATAAGACTTGAAGGGAGGCCTTCCCTTAGGCCACCCAGGGCATTGATAGGTTACACATGTATTGACAAGCTTCCTCTGGCTTACACACTCTCATCAATGAGCAGGTTTTCCTCACATCCCAAAAACATTTCTTCAAGCACCTCTGCTTGTTTTTTTTCTTTTGTATTACAATCCTTTCTAAGGAAATGCAGCAATGAATTGTGGTTCTTCCTAAACTACTTGCAGACCTATGGCCAAAAAGGATGCCTCGCAACCCAAGGTCCAGCTTGTCCTAGTACCATCAATCCAAATCTTGGCAGCCCCTATTTGAGTACTGTGTGAAGGGCATTTAATGTGGGATCTTATGAGATATTCAACCAAGGACCCTTAGTGTCTTCTATTAAGAACAGGCGATCACTCCAACCTTCTTTCGCTCCCTGCTATTTCCAGGGTACAATTCCCCCCATATACATACTACTGTATTTACTCGTGTAAGACACGCCCTCGTGTATCCCGCGCACCCCTATTTTTGGGCAGGCTCGTGAGGAAAAAAATTATTTCTATCAAAAAATTATTTTTTTTGCCCTTGAGTCTGCATCATTTTGTCATAACATGAATGCACGTTCTTTGATAGAAATGCTGTGCCTACATTATGAGTATGTCTTTCTCATTAGTTGATTAAATTACGTGTTAATATCGTGACGATCGTCATCGCATCGCGCATCCATGTACGGCCTCTTTTACTGTGCATCTTCTTCTCGTAGCATCTCACGGTAATCACAGTTACATACCATCACATCATCCAGCTATAAAAATGGCCTCTGTTCAAAATAATATCCAACTGAAATAATTGCAGAAATATATATAATTTCAGCCCGTGATTATTATTATGGAAATCTGTTGGCATATCAACAAATAAAAGCATAATGCCATCCAGAACCTAATAGCAGTGGTCTCGTCTGCTCTCTGCGCAGTAGCGGTGGACTGCGATGATTTAACAACACCGGAAAGTCTTGGGAACACACGGAAAATCTATGCTCAATGTAATAACAATTATAATTCTTATAAAACTAAAGAAAAACACATTCCTGGAAATAGAATCATAAATCACTAATGAATATTCATATCATAACAGTTTTCATTTTTAGTTTTCACCACCATGCTAGATTCAGATACACCATATTTCCTTCCTGCTGTTCGATTACCTAGTTTTTCAGCATCGCGTATAATATGCAGTTTTGTACTCACAGGAAACGTTCGCAATTTCACATCAGAATCCAGTTAAGTTGATAATAGGATATTATTTTAAAATGCTAAATGATCGATTCGAACTCGTTTACTACTCTCACGCTCGGAATGGATAACACAGATAGTAAGACGGTATAATCTGTGAGCATACGACTCTTGCCACTATGTCACAAATTCTTTGTCGTGTCTTTGCAATGTAGCTTTAATGCGTACACAAAAGGAGCTATCTATTAAGTAAAAATGTTGCTACAGATACGTGGTACGGAAACAAACTCAGCTTACGATTTTGAAGAGAAATGGAGACGCCGCCCCCCTTGCGGCAGCTTACAGGATACATTATGGATTAAAATACATATCGGTGCTGCAATTTGTGTTGTCCTGCGTACAAACTATGCACGATAAATCTATTGCTTTGTCAAGTGGTGTTTCTGATCTATCGTTTCTTTAAGTACCATTGTACGTTCAGACTTTGTTAAATGCGGATTTTTATTGCTAATTACTTCGAAATTTCAAAATACTTTACAATCTATTAAATTAAATTCAAAATACTTTACAATCTATTAAATTAAATTCAAAATACTTTACAATGTATTTCATCCTTGATCCTTGATTTACTACTAGACCATACTTACCAATTAGAACGATATGTTCACGGAATGCGAAACTTAGGAGAAAAAAACAACAGGAATTTGAGGAAAATTGGTGATCGGTTTACACGAGTAAATACGGTAATTCAAATCCCCGGTCATGTATTCCCAGATCAGTCGAACCTGTATTTTCCTGTTGAAAAGTGGCATATTACCACATTTAACAAGCAGCTTGTGTTTGTTTCCTTATCTGCCACGAGGAAAGTGGTTATTTAGCACTTAGGTATTGGAAAACATTTTGTGTCTTTCTCTTTGTTTTTAGGATTATGTCACACTTGTGACCTCACAACAGAGAACTCAGAACATGGAAAAAGAAACACATGAGCCATTAATTTAAATATTTCAGAGAGGTAAAAGCAACTATTATCATCCAGAGCATAGGAAATGCCAGCAGAATTTTATCTGTTCCTGAAATGCCCACTGTGTTTGGACTCTGAAAGAGACCCAAGAGGTATTGGGTGGATGAGGAGTAACAAGACATGGAGCTACATATATTTACAACATAGCCGTTTGCAATTAATGAGTCCATAAGAGTACTAAATATCAAACATAGTCTGTAAAAGGAAAAATATGATAATCATGTACCTAACTGTGAGAGAAGTAAATCACATTTGCCAAAAGACAAAAGGTAAGAAGTAACAATTTATCAAACGAACATAACAGTAAATAAATATTTTGAATAATCTATGGCGGAAGGATGAACAAAATATCAAGGAAGAACAAAATACCAAAGGTGTCAGAAGTACACTACTAAACGCTACTATCAACATTTCTTTGTGAAACAAATAGGATTGGAAAACACTCACCCCTCTCAACAACACCTCAGCCAGCTGTCGAGTTAAAGTGAGGCGTAAATTCTGTGTGGCACTCGATTCCACTGCACTCAGCATTGTCCTGCAACAAACAAATTGAAGACAATGTGAGCTGAGAGCCACTTCACATGAGTACCAACATCCATTACACCCCTTGAACTATGGCACACATGACTGAAAAAACATCAAGACAACATCAAATAAAAACATCAGTATACCCATCAAGACAAGCCACATGTAATATTATTTTGAATAATTTCACAAGGTCATAATTTGGCATGTGCCAATTCCCGATACCACCAATTCTTGTGGAATGGTATCGAGAATCAATCGCCTTAAGTTGATACCGCCAATGCTAGAGATGGTCAGACTGGATCCGTCGGGTTCAAAGATCCGCGGATCTTTCATTTTACTCGGATCCGGATTTGGATCCAAAGACACAGAAAAAAATTGGATTTGGCTTAGCAATGGCTTAGCGATCGAAGCATCCCCTCAATGGAATTTAAGTGCGGCAGACAAGGAGAGGTTGTGTAACTCGGGTCACGAATTAGATGAAAAATTTTCCATGCAACTAGAAGCAAAATAAAAATATGACTTTTTTCCCCATCACCCCAGTATTGAAAGAAAAAAAAACCGTAGAATGCCACGCAGGTAGCCCATATTTACCGGGATCAGGTGGACATAGTGAGCTAGTGTCGTAAAGGAAGTTCGATCCCTATCCCAGTTTAATATTTTCTTTCACTCATTGCATTAAAAATTTTATCATTCAATTTGAAACCATTACATCTTAATACTCACTGTTTTAAACTTATGTTGATTAAATTAGATTAACGGATGTACCACTAAAAATTAGGGATGATTGGGTCGAATCCAAAGACCCATGGATTTTTCATTTCATTCACTACTGAAATCATATCTGATGTCAGCATTAATGCGGATCCAGATCGGAAATTTTTAAATTTTGCGGCTTAGTGATCGATGCACCTCACGAATGGAGTGTATGTACGGTAGATGCTGACAAGGAGAGGATTTGTATCTCGGGTCACGAAATGAGATGAAAATTTTTTCCGTGCCACTAGAGCAAAGTAAAGAAGTGCATGTTTTGGCTTTTTCCTCTCCACATGCAGAGGAAAAGAATAAAGCTCACTCGGGTCGCCTACATTGCCCAGACTCGCATGAGCCTACGATAACAGAGTTATTAAAAATGTGCTGCTGGCTGTGAGTTCGATCCTTGACTATTCCTAGTAATACTGACCATGCTGTACTCCAAGGGTGAGGAAATCAGGCAGTTAAAAAACAGTAGATTATCAGGAATTTCATGTCAATATATAAGTTGACCAATTTAAAAAAATAATAAAATTTGGCGTTACTGAAAGTGATTGGAAAATATTTCATTACAGAATTAAAACTGTGGAAACAATACGTTAACTTTCCAATGTATTTTTGAATGATGCATTTGTAAATCTTGTTTAACACTAGAACCGTGGCTGGGCCATTTTTGACCCATTTGCAAATTTTTTCCTTTCCCGCTCCTTTTGATTCGTATTAAAGGACTAATATTCCATGACTTTTCATCTATAAGTGTGTTTAATTACTCTAAGTAAATCCACATCTCTAGGGGAAAAACACTCTGAAATAAATTAAGATTTACCTTAAACTGCGGTTGGGTCGGTTTTGACCCACTAAGAGTACTTACGTTTGATATGGGTTAATTTTTTTTGTTTCTGATTCAACGGTATTCTTATTTCGGTTCGCTCGGTGACTAGCTGCCCCCTACTTACACCTGGGGAGTAGGGGGAGGGAGGACAGGAAGAGATTCGCCAATCCAGGAAATGTTAGCCAAGTCTAATCTCTGAAGGTAAATGTGATGTATTACCTGGAAAAAGACACTTAGCTGTTGATGCCTGGTCGGAAAATAAAAGGGTGTGAAATTATACATTTTAATTGCTTTCCATGAATCCAATCCCTTTCGCTAGTGGCACGCCTCTCGGTCACTGTTTGACCGGAGTAATACAGTGTCGGTAGTGCAGTTTTTCCTGATGAATATAGTGTGGGAGGAGCTCGTCATTGATTATGGCCGAACATAAACATCGAAGGATGTTACTGAAACCCTAAACGAGATTTCGGAGAACGAATCTGAAGGCAAGCTATTTGTTTTTTCGTCTGACAATGAATCGCAACAATTCTCATCTTCAGAATCAGAAGATGATCCTACACCACTTTCAGTTCCTAAAAATCCCAGTGGAGCATGAAAGTACTTGTAAATATTTTGTATAATGCATACATTACAATGTTCGTACAACTATTCTCATTGATTTATTTACCACGGTGGTAATTATATTTGTGCTTAGGAAATTTCTAATTGCGTTTCTGTGTTCCAACGCCTTGGCTATTATTACGACTTCTTTTAGCAATAATTATTATCTGCAACCCCAACCAAGTCGTGCAAGGGCAGGGCATACTCGGAATCGTGGACGAGGTCGTGGCCGGGGGTTGGCTCACTCACCAGAACTAGAGGCCGCCGCGAGTAATCCAGGTATCACGCAAGTTGACGACATTACGCACCACCAGCGAAATGAGGAAGGACCCGTGTTGGTAGCCTCTTTCAGCTGTCTGCAGGTGCAGAGATCGTATCCCCAGACGTAGCGAGTTGGGATAGTGGGCCATGCTTCAGGTGGTAGGCGTGAGTATCACAATGTTCGCGCTGGGCCCATGCCGCTTGCAAAAAATTATGTGAATGAAACTTGCGTCACTGCTTGGTGACTTATTATCACTGATAATACGTTGGAACATATTGTGTCATGTACCGAGACTCAGGCACATCGTCTATTGCAGTCAGATGATCGTTCTTTGAAAATTAAAGAGTTGGAAGCTTTTCTATCTGTACTGTACACCAGTGGGGCCTTTGGATCTAAGGGTTTAGAACTGGAATCACTTTGGTCTGCGAAATGAGGAAATTCTTTTGACGACAACGATGGCTTGTGATAGATTCGGAGAAATAATGAGTTTCTTGAGGTTTGACATTAAATCCGCAGGGTCAAAAAGACTGAAAGAAGGCAAATGCGCAATGGTATCGGAGGTTTGGTAAGACTATTGCAAAAACACAGTGTAGCTACATTCCAGGCTCATATAAACCATTGATGAGCAACTTTTCCCATCTAAATGCCAATACAGATTTAATCATGGCCTAAAACCAGAAAAGTATGGGTAGAAGTATTAGATGGACGTAGACCAAGAGTCCATATATGTTGTGAATGCTTTTCAATACCTCGGAAGAGAAGACAATATACCTAAGGGTGAGCACTAGGGTGCCTCCTCGTTTTGCCACTTTTTTCTGGCAGCGAATCGTAATACCCAGTGAAAGTTGCATACCCATATGGGTATTACAAATATTATTTTTTTTCCAAATCGGTTAATATCTTCTGTTTGCATTTTTGCCTTAAAATTTCGAAATTTTCCACGAAAAACGTTAAAATTGTAAATAAATTAGATTTGGATTGAGCGAGCACTCTTTCTTTGCAATGAGGTATAACTTAGTACTTTGATTGATATTTTAGACCAAATACATCAACTATATTGCTCTTAACTATCGAGAAAATGACCTGTTATCGTGTCCCCGAAATAACTTTTGTGGGGTAGGCAACCCGCGACACACCACCTCTTTTTCCTCTATGCAAGCAATAAATGACGCAAAGAAGAGATTTTTTCAGTCAAAAACGTGGAAATCATGTCTGAAATTGTCAAAAGTTGTCACAATGATAGGAGGTTCCCTAATTATGCCATACACTGTCTCCTCGAGGGCAGCAAAAATGGTAAATTTAGTGTAATAGTTTTGTCGAATAGTAGAAATCATGTCTGAAATTGTCAAGGGTAGTCACAATGATGGAAAAGACGCTATTTTATGCCATCGCCGACTATATTGACTTTATTTTCGGGTAAGAAGATATCACTGAGGATGGAAACTATCATTCGGGATTCAATATGCCGGTTTTATGTCCCTCGAGGGTCAAATATGCCTCCTCTGCGGTCGGAAAAGGGCTTTATTTTAGTATGATCAAGCAAAGGTGCAGCTCCTCACTCACCTAGCTAGTGACGCTAGCCAAGCGACCCAGAGGCCACCAAGTGGAGGATGGCTGCACCCTGGGCTCCTCCGCCTCCTCTATCCAACCTACCAACCATAGTAATGCAGACCAGTTTATCTAATCTGAATCGTCCGGAAATATTGTCAAAGATTGAGATTTTGATTGAAATTTTGGTAGAACTTGCCGTGAAACTAAAGTGGATCTGATAACGCCAACCCTGGCATCACTGCCGCATACACGGAAGGCTGTTTCGGTGACTAATTTCACTGTCCGTTCCACTGCCACCGTGTGGCAGGGATATACGGTGAATGACCATTCTGGCAAAGTATTTTCAGGAAGAGACGGAAGAAGTTCTTCATTTGATATAGTCCTCACAACTGGTGGCACGGTAATAGACGCATCGGTGCTTTCCCAATTAATCATTTCTCCGTAATCCATGGCTTCAAAATTCAAATGGGGAACAATGTTGTACCCAATGCAATGATTTAAATTATCTGCTTTGTCTTCTCTAGCACTAAGAATTTTATTTAGTGCCTCCTGACGGATAGTAAGTCGACAATCAGTCATCATTGCAAGAAGAATATTTTATGGGAGTGCGGAGAACGCATTTGTTTGGATGGATCAATAAACTACTGTTTGGTATTTCCTTGGCAAGTATCTACATCTACGAATGGTATCAAAGACGTGACGAGCACCATCGGTGATGGAAGAATGTGTCCTGATCCTGCATTGCATCACTACATAGACTTTTAGTATGAATGTAACTATTTCGATGAATTTCTTGGTAGGTTTCTTAGTCGAAATATATAACCTAAGAATGCTGTCAGCTGTGGTCAACCAACGGGCTTTATTTAGTTTTCCAGGCATCATAGTGGCTAGCCCTTCCGGACATGTTCCAAAAGCAATGACTTGGGATATCTTGAGTAGTACTTCAGGTCCTTATTAAGGTTTGAGATTTCATCTTGGCTGTGGTTTGGCAAGTCATAATTTATGGTATGAAATGACACCACTGGGAGCTTTTCACATTCTGGCAGTTTTGAACCTGTCACCTGTGTATGAATACGGGCTTGAACAAGTGCCGTCAATGTGGGTTCGGAAGAGAGCTCGGAACGGCAACTTCATGAAATACAAAAGGCAAATAGCCCATTGCATAGGTTTTCCCGACATTTCTTCTAATATTATAATGACGCCACCCTTCCAACCCGTATTGGTGTTCGTCCCGTCACAGCCAAGAACATCAATCTCATCGAATCCACCACTGAGTTGACTGATGATGAACTCGAAAACAGCCTGTGGATGTTTTTGTCTCGTCAAGACGGCCATCAAAGTACAGGCTTTTGATTGGATCATCATCCGTAGAATAGCGCATCAAATATTGAGAAATTTTAAGTTTAGCACGCCGAATTTTGCTCTTGTCTATAACCAATGCAGACTTTATATCACTAGATTGCTCTTGAGATATAATTCCAGCTTTTAAAGCTGCGTGAAGCACAGTGATGTGATGTGATGTGTGCAGCAGCCCTCTCATGCTGTATCTCTAAGAAATTATGGCAGTCTCAGTTAAGTCTAATGTGACTTGGGACTTTCTTTCTCTTGGTTTGGTGAATGCCACATTCTTAGCACAACATTCCTCATGATTTTCCTGATCAGCTTGAGTATCCTCAAAGTTTTGACTGTCATTCAAAAACGACAATGGGAAAACTATTGATTCAGATGGTTCAAGTTTAAGCCTCTTATTTATATGATTACGTTCAGCCCTTTCTCACAATTTTTTGACACAGTTAAGTCAATAGATCCAATTCAGCCAATTCTTGGACCTCTCTGATCCACAAGAAACTGGTGCTCTAGAATAGGAACCTTTTTTTCCTTGGGACACACACATTTGGGAAAGTTGGCACATTTGCATAAGGCTATATCAAATAGTTTCGTTGCCTCCTCAGTAAAAGACTTCAACAAGTCATCCTTTGTTTTTTGAACTACCATTTTACTCATTAGGACTTTCTTTATCCTTATGTATTCATCATGGCATCGTGAGATGAGTTAAATTACTCTGGTTTGCGTAACTGCTGGAATAGATGCTTTTTTCCAAATGGCACATACCATGAAAGAAACTTGTCGGGCAATGGAAGAAAAGGGTGGCTCCTTGCTACTTCGTGAATCTATTCCAATTTGCCACCGAACTTCTTGACAACAAAGTAGAATGTCCTTCTTTGTCGGGAGTTTAGTTTCATCAAAATCCTTGGGGTTTTCATTAAAAATCGGGCAAACGTTTGCACCACGAAGAACAAACTTCAAAAGAGACATGCTGCAGACTGAATGAAAATCTGCACAAAACCAGAGCACACAGGACGGATATGCAGTAAAATATTTGGAAATAAAGAGATGAGCGAATCAAATGTCACTTGTGACTAGAAGATAAGCACACCAGAACATCCACTAAAACAGGCACACTAAAGAAGCGAAATGAGTTGCAAGCGAACTGTAGTGATAAATGTGAATGGGTAAATCAAGAACTTCAATCGCTCAGCTCGTCTCATTATGCAAGGCTGACAGAGAAAAAATGGGGAGGGGCGATACTTGCAGCATGCAGGTGGATGATTCAGGGGTCGGTAAATGTTAAATGCAGTATTGTTGTGATCTGAAGACATTGTATGTTTCGCTACTGTTACGACCCACCAGGCGAAGGAAAAGACAGTAATGGAAAGAGCTACAAAACTATTACACTAAATTTACCATTTTTGCTGCCCTCGAGGAGACAATGTATGGCATAATTAGGGAACCTCCTATCATTGTGATAACTTTTGACAATTTCAGACATGATTTCCACATTTTTGACTGAAAAAATCTCTTTTTCACACCATTTATTTCATGCTTAGAGTAAAATGAGGCTGTGTGTTGCGGGTTGCCTACCCCGCAAAAGTTATTTCGGGGACACGATAAAAGGTCATTTTCTTAATAATTAAGAGCGATATAGCTGACGTATTTGGTCTAAAATATCACTTAATGTACTAAGTTATACCTCATTGCAAAGAAAGAGAGCTCGCTCAAATCAAATCTAAAATATTTACAATTTTAACATTTTTCGTGGAAAATTTCGAAATTTTAAGGCAAAAACGCGAACAGAAGATATCAACCGATTTGGAAAAAAAATAATATTTGTAATACCCATATGGGTATGCAACTTTCACTGGGTATTACGATTCACTGCTAGAAAAAAGTTGCAAAACGAGGCACCCTAGTGCTCACCTTGGTGACTTTGTTGTGAAGAAATTGATGGAGCCATTTTTTAATTAGGGGAGGAATGCCACATGTCACAATTTTTACACCTCCTTGTCTCTCTGTGAATCTTTGAAGGAAAATGATACGAGTATTATCGGTACCATAAACAGAGCTCGCAGGGAAATTCCACTATGCGCCAAGAAGGCAAAAGGTAAATTATACAGCACAATGTCAGTGAAGAATGGTGACATCTCTTTGACAATTTATCAGGGATAAATGAAAAAAAATATTCCCCTTCTAAGCAGTATGCATCCTGATGCCAAAATTGCGAAAAAAAAAACTGCAAATTACACAACAACCCTAATTAAAAATGTCAGCATAGCTATCACAGATGAAGTTCCTGAGAAACAAGAAAAGCGCACTCGATGCCAGGGTAATTGCACAGGAAACAAAACTTTTGTGAAGTGTAATGCATATAAGAAAGCAATTAGCAGTAAATGCACATCACAACATTATTATTCGTGTTCGGCATGTGACATTCATCAGTACCTAAGGACATGTACTGCATGTTTATAAGTGCAATCAAAATGTTTTATGATATTTTATGTCTTTTCAGCAATAATTTGACATAATAAATCTATTTAACTGTTGTTTTTCATATAAAAATCTTGCATATTTGCATGGCTAAATACTCAGAATTCACTTTTTTCTTTATCCTTTACCAATTTATCACAAAAGAGGAAGGTGGGTCAAAAGTGAACCGACCGCGGTTTTAGGGATAGCCGAATTGCCACGGTTCTAGTGTTAAGCAATAAAAGTACAAAAAGGTAGTATCCACACACAAGGGTTGAAAATTAAGGATGATAAAATTTTTGATTCAATGGCTAAAAGAAAAATTTTAAACAGCAATAAGAATCGAACTTCATTATCTGCAGTCCACTACCCCACTCTTCTATTGTCAGCTTACCCCAGTTCAGAGAATGCAGGCTCCCCACATATCATTCTACTTTTTTTCTTGCAAACTCAGGTCAATGAAGAATAAATCCAAGACACGTATTTTTAAAATTTTGCTTCTAGTAGCATGACAAAATGCTCATCTCATTTTAAGATCCTAGTTACACAACCTCTACTTATGAGTATTAAACTCTCAAATTTCATTTTTAAGGTTATTATTAATAAGACATTGCAAAATTACTGGTTCAGCAGCTTGAAATATTTTATAATAATTTTATCGTCTTAAACATGGAATCCCCAGATATTTCATAAATGGAATTTCCTGACTGCATTAAAAGTTTTTGTTTCTAATAAATAATTTGAAAGCATTCAAGGATTTGTTTTACAACAGTAACATAAGTTAATGTAAACCCATTGTGCACTGAATTAATATTAGTTTTTTCATTTTGTTTCTTATTTAATATTCTATATTACATTATTCTTGGCATGTGATATGCTTGGAAGTCTGTTTTTCCATAATTACACTTATACCTTTCTGCATAGAGGGTGATACAATACCGCTTAACTAGGATCTTATATTTTGGCAGTGGCATACGGTGGATCAAATATTCAGTGAAGCAGTAGATACATACTGGGAAGGGGTCCAACCCCTCCCCGAAAACTGTTTGTAAATATAGTTCAATGTATTTTTACGCCAAATCGTCATGTCACTTGGAAAATTATTTGAAATTTTAGCATCTGAGTTGTGCATATAAAGAATTTATGAGCTAATGAGAGAAGTGGTGATTTTTTAAAGTCTCTGAATTTTTGTTATGACACAAAACTAACTGCAAATACAATCAAGTTCATTTGTAGCAATAATAAAAGAAAATCACTCCAATTTATTTAACATTTGTGAAATTGGACAAAAAACTAAATAATAACATTAAAAACCACTGAAACACCTTCTCACACACATATACGTATCAAATTACAAGAATATAACAAACGTGTTGCTATATGAAATATTGAGGCAACAAGGTTAATTTAGTTTCACCTAAGCCTTGATATTATTTTTATATTGATAAAAACAACAGTTGCTACTATGTATTC
The DNA here is from genome assembly GCA_933228895.1 of Platycnemis pennipes. Lineage (NCBI taxonomy): Eukaryota > Metazoa > Arthropoda > Insecta > Odonata > Platycnemididae > Platycnemis > Platycnemis pennipes. The sequence continues at coordinate 136,812,140 of OW121853.1, read as the reverse complement.
TGTAAAACAGGCAGTAGGCTTGCTTACAAACTCACATAAAAACCTATATGTACAGAAATTTTTTTTGTTACACTCTATGATAAAAACGGAAAATTAATGAGAGACATTTGTGCTTAAAAATCTGTATTGAACAATTAAACATCTCAGGACTATATTGGACAAGAGTAGCTTTAAAAAGTAGACCTACCCCTTAGCAAAACCATAATCACACAAAAAATTAAATACAAAACTGACGGATAAATGCCACTATATGAGAGTAGTCCTAACGAAACTGGAAGTCCATTCTTCCATCTTTAGTGGTAAATACGTTAACAACTTCATCAAAAAAACTTTCCTTAATTTTCTCTTCTGCCAACAGTTCACACTCAATAGATATTATACCCAGGTGAAAAAGTCTCTTTTGTCCAGTGGTATTCCTTGAATACGTTTTTATTCTTTTTAGTGCTGAAAAGGACCTTTCTACTGATGCCGTAGTCAATGGAATTGTGTATATCAACACAACCAATAAATTGATTTGGGGGAAAGTTGACTTTAGCATGATGTTTGAGTCAAAGTTCCATCAGCATCTTCCCTTTGAACTCTTCACTAGAGTAAAATACTGTACGTTCATTTTTTAAGCGTATAGGGTCAAAAAATGTTCCATATGTGTCCAACAAGGTTTTCAAAGCAATTTCCGGGAAATCGATTTCGTGCTTTGAGAAATTTTCAGTTGCAAGAAGTTGCAAGAAGTCCAACTTTGAGTAATCTTCAAAGCGTGACTTGAAATGCCCATCTATATTGTCAAAGATCTCGCAGTAGACTATTCTGTAGTTCGTTTGTCTTCTCTTATTGGGTGGTCCTACCTCCACAACTATTTCCTCATAATATTTTTCAAATTCGTCACAAAGTTTGGCAATACTCAGACAAATGCTTTCAATTTTCTTTCTACAGTAGACAATATCACTTGCCTGGTGCTGCAGGGCATCAAAAAGCACGTCTGTAAAAGCAAAAATGTTATCGAAGACACTAAGGAGAAAAACAAACTGAAAGTCATCTAGTACTGACAGAAACCCATTAACTGGAGCAAGTATGTCAGATTCGATTTCATCTAGATGTTCAAGCATTGCATTAAACACATCACACAGTTGAGTTCTGTTTTTAAAAACTGTGTTTCCGAGCCTTGATGAGTAGTTCCAGCGAGTGGGGCATACACTGGGCAATCTCCTTTTCAAAAAATCATCAAGGAATGCAGCACGCTTCGGGGATCTTGTAAAAAATGCTGCGATTCCATTTAGTGTGCTGAAAAATATTTTGCACTCAGGAATCTCACTAACACTTTGAGATAGCACCAGATTCAAAACATGAGCATAACTATGTACAAACAATGCTTCCGGGTAAATCTCTTTAATTCTGGCCTGCACTCCAATTAAGTGTCCAGACATTGTATTGGCACCATCATATGTTAGTGCAATAAGTTTTTCACTGCATTCAAACTTAATTAAATACTCAATAATGAGCTGCGCAATAGCAGTGGCATTCTTATCTGAGCTTATGTCACTGAAGCCCAAGAAACGTTCTTTAATTTTCCCATTATAAATATATCGGGCGACAATGGAAAACTGAGCTTTGTTAGAAACATCGGTCGTTTCATCTACCAATACAGCCCCAAAATGTGCCTCTTTCAGCTCAGTTTTTATTGACAGTAAAAGAGATGAACTCACTGCTTTAATAAGGCTATTTTGGATGTGATTGGACAACCCTTTAAAAACAGTAGCTGTTTCTAAGTGCTCTGCCAAAAGAGGGTCGTAGTCAGCCGTGTACTTCAAAAGTTCTACATAGTTTCCTCGATTAACGGACTCTTCTTTTTCATCATGACCCCGAAATGCTAATTCCTGTTTACCCAAAAAACACACAGCATTGATTAATCTCCTAAGAATTTCTCTGTTGCGCTTTACCTTTTGATTGTGGAATGAGATGTCCACCCGCAACTGGGCATCTAAAGCAGTTTCAATTCTGCTCTGCCCAAAGGATACAATGCATAGAGAAGATTGTAAGTGGTTCACTGATATCTCATGACCCGCAATGGATTTCACCAAGTTAGCTAAATGAGTAAATCCACTTTTTGTCCAACTAGTATTTCTGTCTTTCCCAAACAATATCCAGTTCCAGCAAAAAACTGCATTCAGCTCTGAACTACCCGCTAACCACGCACAGTTCTTATATGAACTCGATTGAAAATGCAGAGTAAATTTTCCACATTTTTGCACCAAGTTTGGCAAGTCTGGAGTAGGCCTACCAAGTTTTATTATTTCCTTTTTTTCTTCGTATGATCGAGACGAAAAGGGAGAGTTAATCACACTTTTAATGATGCACTGGGCCATTTTACAGTAACCTAAAACAGGAAAAAAATTCTGTAGTTTTATTTTAAACACATACCAAGATAATTAAAATGCCATATATCCACAACAGAAAGGTATAGTTTGTTTACATACGTACACTGTGACCATGGCATCAGAAAGAACCGTGGCTGAGATCAGGACCAGCAGGGGCTTTCTGTAACTCGATAGCACGTTATATCGACGTCGGAAATTCGTTAGCACACCGCTAGGATGAGTTACCGTAAATTCCGCTTTCGTACACGCCGCCAACTTCGCCGAGTGCGGTGAACACAGTAGATATTGGCTGCACTCGGCTACATTCATATGTCTCCACCGTCAACTGAAGCTAGCTTCCTCTGCCCTTTGTTACGCTAGCAACCCCTCCCGCTCCCCACTTTCCGCTGCTCGGGAATTGTCTGCGTGCGCATGCTGTCTACCCAAGCTATTAGCGCACAGCTTCACCGGGATTGCAGTCATAACCGTCTGCCGGCTGCCGTTGCTTTAAGGGGTATAATGAACATCCGTACTATTTAAGGGAGCTTATGATGCCTTTATACTGTTAATTTAGTAGCTTTTAAACAAATAATGAATAAATTATACAAACGTAATTTTTTACTGAAGCAGTGCTTCATTTGCTTCATCGTACCGCACGCCACTGTATTTTGGAGAATAATTCAAATATTAATGAAAATGAACTTATAATGTTTCTTTTCACTTGATTCTACAGAATAATTGTACATGGCTAAAAAAAAATGTATTGTGTGAGGAGTATGTGATAACGAAAGTGACTTTGTATAAGAAGTAATGCCATATATTGCATCTGCAAATCATGATTGAGGAAAATATTTTCCACACAGTTGATAGGAAGTTGATTTTTTCTGCAATAAATTTACTTGTTTTTGTGGAAATACTATATTGTTGCTGTTTTTCTGTACGTATCAAAACTATAGCATCAGAAAAGAAATGAAATTTAAAATGAATTATATGAAACAAAGGTCCGAAGCCAAGACAAAGATATGAAACCAAGGCCAGGATCTGGTTCCGGATCTAGATCCGAAAAAAAAACCTGGATCTGTCCATCACTAGTTACTAATGATGGGTCGATTCCGATTCCCGATTATTAACTGAATCAAAGAATCGAAGTCTTCAAAGTCGATTCCGAAGAAATAAAAACCAACCAAAACGGTACGTGATTTCAAATTTCCCAGGTGAGCACGCGCTCACGCTCTCTAGTGGATCGTCCTGCAAACTTCAACGGAAGTCGCTTTTCCCATGTTTCTTTTCTTTTGTTTTTTATTGTCTGTGTTCCTTTTCCGCAGTGCGCGAAGGCATGGTGAAATACGTCCTCACCGAATTTTGTGGAGATATTCAGTGGATTTATTCTTACTGGTGGCAATTAACCTGTTAATTTTATTGTTATGTCTTCCCAAGTATGGAAATACTTTGCTATTGACGTCGGCAATGAAAATTAAATGTAACATTTGCAACAAACTTATTTCACATGGAGGAAAGAGTAAATCAACGACAAACCTCAACAAATACATTTCTGTGCAACACAATATCAAGTTCAATTTAAACAGTGCTATCCCCCAACAAAGTTCTCAACCTCCGACATCACCCTTGAGTGTCACCGTTGATCCACCCGTGAGCCCTACGACTAGCGATTCTCTTTCATCATCCATTGAGTTTCAGTGTAGTGAATCTTCCAATTTTCCATTTTCTTGGGAAAACCCATCTCCCAAAGCATATCCAAAATGTATACAGTTGGGTGATAAGCTGCGTCAACCGACACTGGGAGAATTTTGTGATAGAACAAGGAAATTCAAGTCAAATGATCCATGATCAGTGAAGATCAATAGATTGATCGTCGAGATGATCTGCTTAGACCTTCAACCATTTAGTATTGTTGAAAATGTGGGCTTTAAGAACCTTATACACCATATCGAACCATGATATGTGATGCCCTCCAGAAAAATCCTTGGTAACAAGTACCTAACGGAAATATACAGTGCTGTCGCGTCAATGGTAAGAGAAGACCTGGCCGAAGTCCAATACGTCGCAGTGACTACAGATATGTGGACTTCAATCAGTACGAATGACTACATGGCTCTGACTTGTCACTTCTTTAAAGAATCTGGAAATTCTCTGAAATTATATCACAGATGTTTAGAAGTTACTCCATTCCCAGAAGTTAGTCATACTGCACAGAACATTTTAAATTTCATTAGAGAGACATTACGTGGTTGGGGACTCACAGAAAAAATCGTTGCGGTGGTGAGAGATGGAGGCACAGACATCAAAACTGCTTTTAAGAATTTCGAGTTCAAGGATATTAGTTGTACTGCACATTTGCTTCAAAATGTTGTAAAAGATGGCTTCCTAGATAATGCTAAAATCAAAAACATCATTACTAAATGCAAGAAGATAGTAGGCAGCTTTAAACATTCATCAAAGCTTTCAAAGTTGTTGAGGCGCAATCAAAAACAACTTGGTCTGCCTGAACATGCTGCATATGCTGAGAAGATTGGTCGAGCAGAAAAATGTTATAATTTTGATTTCAGGTTCACCTGATATAAAACTAAATGCTGAATTGAACGCTGATGAATGGCGAGTCACTGAGGCTACTGTGCAACTTCTGGAAGTCTTTGATGCTGCAACCTTTCAATTAAGTAAATCCACATCAACTTCATCAGAGGTAAGCAACTGTACCAGTCTACTCAGGCAGCCAATGCATATTTTATAGTCTCTCCTTGCACAATTTACAACTCGGTTTAAAAAAATATAGTGTTTCCCCACAAGTTAGGAGAAGTTCAATGTATTGTTTCTTCAAGTGACCATAGATGTTTAGTGTAGAATAAAAAATAAAATATAAAAAATGTTTCAGATGACAAAAATCTAATAAATTAACGTCATTGAATGTTTTAAAAATATTAGAATATATTTTGCTTGACCAATATATTTATTAGCTCTTTTGCAATGTCCTAAACATGATTTTTTTTCTACGGATAATACCACTAGTGCAACTCATAAAGCACAATCTGGAAGCACCAACACCCATGGGTTCAGGACTTCAAGGGCTGAAAAATGAACTTTTGTCATCGTTGAAAAGAAGATTTTCTGGAATTCAGAGTGATTATACATTGGCACAAGCTACCTTTCTAGATCCAAGGTTCAAGCAAATACCATTTACAAATGAACAAAGTTTGCAGAATGTCAAAGAGCTCATATTGTCAGTAATCAGTGAAGAAGATTCTAAAGTAGAACTGGATTCTGCGGCCCAAACATCCACTGTGTGCACTAGTTTAGGAATTTGGTCACAATATAAGAATCTTGTTACCTCTGCAGAGAATACTCCCCAGGAAACATCAGGTGAGGAAGAACTAAATAAGTACATTAGTGAGAGTACATTGCACCCAGAAGCAAGCATGGAAGATATTGGGAGATACTGGCACAACAGCCATTTTCTCAGACTGAAAAAACTTGCTCTTAAGTATCTTTGCATACCCCCAGCTACAGTCTTCAGTGAAAGGTTTTTCAGCACTGCAGGGAATATTGTAGATGCCAAAAGAAATAGGTTGGATCCAGAGAGGGTCAAAATGATTTTGTTTTTTAATAAAAACTTGAACAATTGACTGCATGATCTGTGAATGTGGAAAAATGTCTGAATTTGAATTTATTTTGATGTACATCATAATGTGTAATGTCCACATGATTTTTCTTTTGTTAAATTGAAAGAATGTGCAATAATGCCTATAGTTACCAAAACTTCCAAATATCAGTTAAGTTATTCCTCATTGTGACCTTTATTCTTTAGTGCTTTGCTATTATGTTTTTCTGTTTTAATTTTTGAAGTGAAAAAGCTAAATTACTATTTTAATGACTCTTATTTATTTTGAATTCTATAGAATTCAATTAATATGGAAATTCCTTGTCATGTAATATGCATTCTTCGCCAAATTTTTTCAGAAGTAAAAAAATATTGTTTTAAGATTTGCATTAGTTTTATTAAGTTTTAAGATTTCAAAAAATATTCAAAACTTATAGCTCATTATATTTTATAGCTTGGCTATATATAATTTGTTTCTTATTGAAAGATTTAAATATTCAAACTTTGCAATAGAGTACCATCAAACCTCAGAATCGAGAATCGAAAACAAAGGAATCGGGATCGGGTTTGGAATCGAAAAAAACTGGAATCGAGCCATCCTTACTAGTTACCTACCATGGAATATGACAGGGTGACTACTGATAACCAATTTTCAAATTCCCTGATTTTTCCCTGATGGCTTTACCAATTTCCCTGATCGATCACCAAAAAGTCTCCTATTCTGCTGAATTAAATTTTCGTCAAAACTCAAAAAATGTTTAAAGCAGAAATCGATGCACTTAAAGCTATAAGAATGAAAAAATATATTTAACCTCCACCCTAATGAAAGAATATATATTAAACCTTCACAGGTTAAGTCCTCAAACACATTGTACACTAGGGTGGGCCGAAAAAAGGTTTTTTTTCCGGATCAAATTTGCCCTGTGCAGGAAACTTGTGTACTGATATCAGGATCTAGCATGCAAATTTTTTTCGAAATCGGATAATATTAACCACTGCCACCCGAGCTCTAAAGTTTAAAATTTTGCGAAAATTCAGGCGGAAATGGGAAACAAACGGTTATGGAGAATAATTTGTTGCAAATACTAGACCATTGGTAAATATCAACGATAGACACATGTGTTTAGATTACAGAACTGAAATGTGAAGTTTATTTGACGAAATCTATGGCTTATATGATGCCTAAGAATAAACGGCCAATTTAGAGTGTAGGCCACCCGCACAACGACAAAAAATTTTACACGCTCCAAGCATCACTTCAAATAGATCACTTTTGGGAGCCGTATTTGGGATAAACTAATATTTTTTCGAATGCAGTTCCTTTATAAATGTCTCATACTTCATTTGGGTATAGATAATACATTAAAACAGACAGTAAATTTAATTTTTTTAAAACTAACCTCAATTATGGCGAAGAATCACGGCCTGATATTCATCACAAAGGTGATTCAAACATTTAATTTCCTCGGTATATACGGCAATATCCAATAATTGGTTCTTGTCCCCCTGAGCTGCAGATATTCTTCGCAAATCCAACGAATTCGTGTGTCGTAAATGCTTGTGAATTAGATTGCAAAAGGAGTGGGTGTTCACTCGGAGACAAAGCGGGCTGCGCGCTGGGAAAGATACTACGAATCAGACATTTTAATACACTTGTCGAGTCCAAACAAATTCTTTTGTTAAAAAAGACTGATATATCTACGATATACTCATCAGAGGATAGTAGTTTTTTCTAATAACTTTGATAAATTGTAGTGGTTAACTGTAGGAAATGATAAACCGAAAAGTTCCATAATCAACGCATTATCTCTATGTACGGTATGTACGTGTTCCTCCAAACGGCACTTTCTTGGAAAACCGGGAGTTAACTACTGCCTAAGCGATTGCAGGTACAGCAGGTTCGACGAGAGTCAGGTATGATAAAGATGGCCAGTGGTAGAGTTAAGGAAGTATGAATGAGACGGAGGACGGAGGTTGTCCTTCTCTGGCCCAAGTGATGAGTTGATCGCGAATACTTCGGTGATAAAATGGCATAGAATTCTCATACAAGACATATCCCATTGTAAACCCTCGTAACTGATGTTTAAACTCCCTCATCTCATGCTCCCAGACAGCACAGCCACTGGTATACAAATTGTAATTCCCTTGTACAGTTACAAATTGTATAGTTTTCGTAAAATAATTTGTAATACAATTGTATTACAGGACATTTCATACAAAGCAATCGTAATACTATTGTATTAGAGCATCAGAAATACAAGGAATATACAAATTTGTATAACCATCGTATTACAGTTGTAACACGAAAAATAATACAAACGTCTTGTGCGCGCGCATACGAAAGTGACTATGTGGCCAATGATAAAATGATTGTAAAACAGCATTAAAATACCAAGAATATACAAATTTGTATAACCATCGTATTACAGTTGTAACACGAAAAATAATACAAACGTCTTGTGCGCGCGCATACGAAAGTGCCTATGTGGCCAATGATAAAACGATTGTAAAACAGCATTAAAATACCAAGAATATACAAATTTGTATAACCATTGTATTACAATTGTAACACGAAAAATAATACAAACGTCTTGTGCGCACGCATACGAAGGTGGCTATGTGGCCAATGGTAATATGATTGTAAAACAGCATTAAAATACCAAGAATATACAATTCGTAAAGCCAATGTATTACATTTGTATTAATGAAAATAGTACAAAAGTATTGTTCCCGCGCTTGCAAAGGTTGGTGTGTTTCTTTAGCGCAGGACACCGCTAGTATCGCCAATTTATGTTTGTTTATTATGAATCCGCCAACCCACAGCAACGTTAGTAAGCTTTTACTCCTTTTAATTGTGTGCGTACTTAAGTCCTTTACCAGTTATACTGTTTGTGAGACGTAATGGCAAGTGTAAATGCTTTTGAATGTAATTGTTACGATTTAGATCTTGGTAAGAGTATTATGTATTTTTCCTTAATGCCTCTGTGCGAAATAATTTTAATTGCCTCTATTTACGTGGAGCGTAGTTAGCTACAAGTTCAGCCATGGTTTATAGGGCCTGGTTACACAATTCATGAACCCGTGTGATTCTATGTTCGTGTGGATGGACGAAATTATAACTGGTTCTATTGCATTGACGAGCACCCATTCATTCATATAGAAGTTGTTACGCATGGTTTCACGATGATATTTTAATGGGGCGGATGAGGCATGCTTTAGTACATGAACTTGCACAGTTTATGCAATGTGTGACCAGACCTACGAATTGTGCACCCTTTAACTACGAATGCGGTAAATGTGCATGAGCGTTTCACATAGTGTTTACTTTTCACGCCTTCATTCCTCCACGGGATAGCTGAATTCACGTATCTTTAAAAAATGCTTGAGTTATAAAGATAAATGTTATGTGTAACACTTGTACATTTACCAGCTCGTTAATGAAATTGATTATTTCTTTGAGAATATCGTAGATATTTTTTAAATTGATAGTTTTGTATACGGTTGCTCTGTATGTTATTCGGTGGAAGTTCACGATAACGAGAGGCATTGAGGAGATACCCGTTTTGCTGTACGTACTGTAACTATGTTTGACCACAGTTCTCTTTTGAATAAAAGAAATTTAATGTTACAGAGCAAATACTTTTATTTTTACTTGAAAGTCCTGTATTTCCTACAAATTTACAGGGGTAATACGAAATATTGTTTTCGTAAAACAATTGTAATTGATATCTAAATTACAAAAATAATACAATTCGTAAAACGATTGTATTTTGTCACTAATATACAATCATTATACAATTTGTAAAATGATTGTAAATTGGATCTAAGTTACAAACGTAATACAATTTGTAAATCCCTTGTATTTTGCCTCTGTAATACAACCTTATTACAGTGGTATTAGAGGACATTTGACACGGTATTACAACTGTAATACAATTGTAATACAAATAGCCCTCTTTTGTAATATGATTGTAATACAATTGTAAAATTGTAATAATACCAAATCTGTGCTGTCTGGGCTGTTACTATCTTACTCATAAACCCACCATATTCGTTGCAATATTTTATTTTCCTTGGGGATTCCCATCCGTTGTAGGGCAAAATGCATATTTCACTTCATAAGCTTGGGGTAGTCAGTCAGTTGGTATTCATTGCTGTGAGTGAATAACTGCATTGTGCAGCGTACTGTGGTTTCGGTTGCAAGAAGATTAAAGCAATGGCAAAAATACAGAAAAAGCTTAAAAGGTATGGAGAGGAGTGCCTGATATTTGGTGCACCTGAAAAGTTCGCGGGTAATGTTTTGCTTACTTATGAGGAGATGATGAAAATGTATTTGTACTCTCGGTACATTCAAGAAGAAAGTGGAAATACTGATACATCTGTGCCGGGAATCGCGGAGACAGTGGCTTATGCCATTCAAGACATCTGGAATAGATCCTCTATACCAGTTGTCGGACATAAGCAAATTGTGAGACGAATTATTCAATACCATGGAAAATACCGCAATAATCTTTGATCTGTCAACAAGAAGACTTACGTTGATCTGAAGCAAGACTTTCTTCGTCACGCGTGTCAGCTGTTTCATGTTGCGGCATGTGAATTCTCCAGTGGAACTGATTGGGTTTGTGATAATACCACCAAAGTGCCATTTTTAGAACGTGTATTCCTTCAGGACCAGAAGATGATAGAAAATTGAATATCAGTGCCATTGATGTCAAGGAAACTAACAAGAGGAAGAGGAAATGAAATATGTTAGAAATAAAAAGATCATTAGAATCGGGATTGTTTCTCAAGGAGACCACGTGCTTTTTCAAGTGGAGAATGCCTGGAGAGTGTCGGAAATAATTTGTATGCTGGATTTGTAATACTTTATGTATCGATATACGAAATTATCGATTGTCGACTATGTCGGCTGGTGTGCCAAGCAGCGTTGAGTCAGTCACTCACTAGCCGTTGTAGAGTTAAGCTCGAGTTAACAATTGCTAAGAGAACACTGTGATCCTATGTTTCGTTTAATAAACGTGATCTCTGACTAAACTATTTTATATTCACGAATCATACCATCCAACAGTTACTATTAGGCAATATAGAGGACTCTGACGAGCGCCAACGATTCGAATTACAAGGTTTTCCGAATGTTCCCCTGCAACGCAAATGCAACTGTATTTAAATGACGGCCAGCGAACGTTTGCGTGGGAAACAGATTACTAAATACCTTGAGGATTAAAATTTTAAGAAGGAAGTTAAATTTTGGCATAAAATGTTTTGTTCTCTCTCTGACACATTGGAACCCTCAGCAAGACTAATTTCACCACTACTACTGTCCAAAAAATGTTTACTGGGTCCAGCACAAATTTATTTCACTTATATACCAATTCATTCGTGAGCAATACGAAAGTAAAATTGTCAATGTTCAATATTTACAAAGTGAGAATCAATTAGCAGATATTCTTACTAAACCTTTGTCTAAGGACAAATTTGATAAATTTAGAAAATTATTGAATATTGTTTCTGTTACCTTAAACTGTGAGTGAATTAGATGTTGATGTTCTGTGTGTTGCTCTTAAAAAAAAGGGGGGTTATTACAAATAGTGGGAGTGTTGGAAATAATTTGTATGCTGGATTTGTAACACTTTATGTATCGATATACGAAATTATCGATTGTCGACTATGCCGGCTGGTGTGCCAAGCAGAGTCGAGTCAGTCACTCACTAGCCGTTGTAGAGTTAAGCTCGAGTTAACAATTGTTAAGAGAACACTGTGATCCTATGTTTCGTTTAATAAACGTGATCTCTGACTAAACTATTTTATATTCACGAATCATACCATCCAACAGGTTATGGGCCCAGTCCGGTTTAGCGAAATTCGTGAGTTTTGTTAAGTCGTGAAGATCGAGAGCACGTGTTCGTTTTCCGCCATGGCCGACAAGAGTCTGACGAAGAACATTGTTAAATTCGATGGGAAGAATTTTCAGTTATGGAAATTCCAAATCGGAACTGTGTTTAACGCGTATGGCTTGTTAGACGTGGTGACCGGAGCAGCAGAAAAGCCTGAGGACTTGGCAGGTGCTGAAGGGAAGTTGTGGGTGAAAAATAATGCTAAGGCTATGTGCATTATTTCGTCGTCGGTGGAATACTCACAACTGGAGTATTTAGTTACGTGCGCAACCGCGCATGATATGTGGGAAAAGCTTTGCTTAGTACACGAGCAGAAGTCCGAGGCAAATAAATTGTTACTCATGAATCGATTTTATGAGTACAAGATGACGCCGAATGAATCAGCAGTACTCCATGTGACGAGATTGCAGAACATCGCGAGTCAACTGAAGGACGTCGGAGAGCAACTTTCCGAGTTGTCATTGATGGCAAAAATCCTGGGAAGTCTACCCTCCAAATTCCATTCTTTGGTGACAGCGTGGGACAACGTTCCGGCAAAGGAGCAGACGGTTCAACGCCTGCAAGAAAGGCTCCTAGCTGAGGAAAGAAGAGTAACTGAAATGGAAGAAGGAGCGAGTGCTTTGGCCGCAGTTTCTGAGATGAAGGTGGGAGATCCCAAGGAGAAGAAAGAGAATAAAAGTTCAGGTAGTTTCAAGTGCTATGAGTGTGGAAAACCTGGGCATCTTGCAAGAAATTGCAGGAACAAAAGGAAAAAAGGGCAGGTAAAAAGAAACGAATCTGTCAGTGCATTTATTGTAACTGATGTGGATGGCGCATCGGGGAGAAACATTACGAAGTTAGAGTGTGCGGTACGCGATGCGACACTGTCAGCCGAAATCGAGGATTCCTGGGTAACTGGTAGTGGTGCTTCAAGGCATATTTGTTTCAGAAAGGAGTGGTTTTCAGAGTTGAAGCCCTGTTATAATGTTAGAATCACGTTAGGGGACAATACCACATATGAAGCAGAAGGCATTGGGACTGTTCTTATCCACAAGTACGTGAACAGGCAGTGGGAGAATGGTAAAATAGAAAATGTGCTCTTCGTGCCAAAACTAAAAAAGAATCTTTTTTCTGTGGGAGTTTGCACTACTCGTGGTTTTAAAGTCAAGTTTGATCGTAACGAGGTGCTAATTTATGAAGGACACAAATTAGTAGCTGAGGGTGTTAAGCAGAAAAATGAGATTTATCGTATGATGTTCGTGGTCCCAGATTGTCAAGCGAACGTAGCAGCTACTGATAACCTACAAAAATGGCACAGCAGGTTGGGACATGTGAATATGAAAACGATACGAGAGTTGGCGGAAGCTGGTGCGATTAAAGGAATAACTAAACGTGAGTACGAACAATTCTTTTGTGAGGCGTGTCAGTTTGGGAAATCACACCGCAACACGTACAAAAGTAGGGCGAACGAATGAGAATGTCAACCTGGAGACATTTTTCATGCGGACCTTTGTGGACCAATGGAGGAGGAGTCTCTCGGTGGTGCACGATACTTTCTACTGTTGAAAGACGAAGCGTCAGAGTTTAGATTTGTCTATTTCCTCAAGCATAAATCAAATGTGTTTGATTCTTTTAAGGTATTTTATGCCCTCATAATAAATCAGAAAGACAGGAAAATTCGTGCGTTGCGAGTAGATCGTGGTAGGGAATTTGTGAATGACAAGATGAGAACATTCTTGAAGCAACGCGGCATCATTTTAGAGATGACGGCGCCTTACACTCCACAGCAAAACGGGCGTATCGAGAGGGACAATCAAACGGTTGTAGAGAGTGCTAGATCGATGCTGATTGACAGAAATCTACCATTGTTTTTGTGGGCTGAGGCAGTAAACACAGCGGTGTATATTAAAAATCGTGCTTCTATCAACAAAGCAAGGATAAGCCCATATGAGATGTGGACTAAAAAGGTTCCCAGTCTGTCTCACCTGAGGACTTTTGGAGCTGTAGCGTACAAGCACATTCCCCATCAGTTCAGAAAGAAACTTGATGCAAAGGCTAAGAAAATGATAATGGTAGGCTACCAAGATCAATCACCTAATTATAGGTTGTATGACCCTGAAACAAAGAAGATAGTAGAATCGAAAGATGTGACCTTCAATGAGACTGAAAGTGATGCTGAAGTAGAACAATGTATGTCAAAGTTAGCTAGGTTCAGTTTATTTCCAGATGATGGTGATGATCCTGGGTCGGAGGGCAACATGGAAGAAGAGGTTGTATTCGAGAATGCTGGAGAAAAAGCAACTCAACGTTGTGTAAGAGATAGAGAACAACTGAGAAGACCTCAGCGGTATGATGACTTCGATGTAAGCTTTGCTGAGTGTGCTGAGCCGATCAACTACAGGGAAGCTGTTACAGGACCTGAGAAGGAGAAATGGAAGGAAGCTATACAAGAAGAACTATCAGCTCATCAGGCTAATGGCACCTGGACTATTGTTGCGAGAAATGACAAGGAAGTGATAGACTCAAAATGGGTTTTTAAGACTCAAGGCTCTGAAGGTGGCACACGCTACAAGGCAAGATTGTGTGCAAGAGGGTTTAGTCAACAACCAAGACTTGATTATGGAGAAACATTCTCACCAGTTGTGAGGTATGACTCTTTGAGAACTCTCTTGGCAGTTGCAGCTGAAGAAGACCTGGAAATGATCCATTTTGATGTTAAAACCGCTTTCCTGTATGGAGAACTGAAGGAAGAGGTATACATGTCAATTCCAGAAGGTGTTGAGGTAAAATGTAATGGTAATTATGAACTTGTATGTAAGTTAAATAAGTCTTTATTATATGGTTTGAAACAATCTCCAAGAACCAGGAACCAAACATTTGCTAAATTCCTCAGTAAATTTCATTTTGTTGCCAGTGATGCTGACAAATGTGTATTCTCTCAATTCAAGTGTTCTAATAGAATGATTTTAGCTTTATTTGTAGATGATGGTTTGCTGATTGGGAGCAATATGGAGGTGATTCATTGTGCTTTGGAAGCTCTAGGTAAAGAGTTTGAAATAAAAGTTTCAGAGGCTCGGAACTTTTGTGGCATGGAAATTATGAGAGATCGAGCGGCAGGTACTATATATGTTCATCAGAAAACTTATGCTGAGAAAATCCTCAGGCAATTTCAGCTATTTGATTCAAATCCAGTGAATGTTCCTGGTCTACGGTTGAGTAAGACAATTGATAATAGTTGCCTTATAACATTTCCATATCGACAAGCTGTGGGTTCACTTTTGTTTTTAGCTATTGTTAGTAGACCGGATATCTCCTTTTCTGTAAATTGTGTGAGTAGGCACTTAAATAATTATGATGAAAGTCATGTCAATGCTGTAAAAAGAATTTTCAAATATGTTAAAGGTACAGTTATCTATGGTATATTGTACAGTAGTGGTGATTCAAGTGGAGAATTGATATGTTTCAGTGACTCAGATTTTGCGGGAGATCCTGATACTCATAGATCAACGACTGGATTTGTATGTTTGTTGTCAGGTGGTCCAATCACTTGGGTTTCTCAACGTCAGAGGATGGTGACACTGAGTACCACCGAAGCCGAATATGTATCTGCATGTATGGCAGCCAAGGAAATTGTGTGGCTAAAGAAACTGTTAAATGATATTGGTTATAAATGTGTGAGTTCAACCCCGCTTTATGTGGATAACCAAAGTGCTATTAGGCTTGTCAAAAATCCTGAGTTCCACACATGGACAAAACATATCGATATTAGATACCACTTCATTCGTGAGCAATACGAAAGTAAAATTGTCAATGTTCAATATGTACAAAGTGAGAATCAATTAGCAGTAGGGATGTGCAAGTAGCACTTTTTGACCTCGAGTTGAGTTGTAAAGTACTCGAGAGTATCGAGTCGAGTCGAGTTTGTACATTATTGTACATGAGTGAAGAGACCCAGTTCTTACTTAAGTCATCGCAATTAAAGTTAGCCAGCAATCTGACTATCAAATGGCAGGTCTACCTACCTAATGCATAGTTATAAACAGTCAAATTAATATGGCACGTAGCGCAGGCCAAAAGACTTAATGGAAATTTTCCAGTAGCTCTCGAAATAAGAAAATTACCTTCATTCCTAGGATTACTCAAAAATGTGTAAATTAGCTTGCAGTACGGTACCTAGAGTGTACTTATGCATAATATGAGGCCTACATGAGTGACATGCCCTATTAACTTGTAATGAAAGTAAGCCAGGAAGCAAACTATTTTTTCTTAAGGAATACATAAGCCTAATTAGAAGAGCATTCCTTGTATTTCGCATTCCTATGTATTTATTTCTTTTCAGAGCTAAACGCTTTCTCAGTGATGTCGTGTATGCCGTAGTCCAACAGTACAGTGAATTTCACACAATATGCCTTATTTGTGCAGTAAATATTTGATAAGCTCGCGCCTCAAATTTATGATTGGCCGTTAATTACATAGTTAGTTTTTTAACATATACTTTTCTTCCTCTTCCAATTAATGGCACCATCTCTTCAAAATTGGTGATTTCTGCCTAAACATGATAGAATTTGGAATCATAAAAAGGACCTGGGTCAATCACCCCCATTTGCACGATGCATGAACACCCAATATCAGCACGGGTTATTTCCAATATCCATTAATGCAAGTTAATAATGTTTGAACAATGAATATTCATTCACGGATGAATGTGAGCAGGTACATGAATTTTGTATACAGTCCTGTGGATTAAAGTTTTCAATTTCTAAGGAAATATATTTGAACAAAAATTTACTATAGATAATTATCTATAGATATTTATAATTATCTATCTTAAGATATGACTTACAGGAACTTGAAATTAATGATGTAATTAATAATCATAAATAGGAAATAAAAAAATGGAATAGTAAAACTTATAAGTTTTATACGATACCTATATCATCCGTAATGCCCTTATAATAGGGTGCCTACCATCCGTTACAAAATTTCCTTCACCCGTGAGTTTGAAGACCAATATCTCCAAGATGGCTAAATCGATTCTAAAATAAAGTATATCAAATTAAAGCTTGTTTATTTCTACGTTTACTGGTAGTATTAAAATATTTTTACAAGTTTTTTTACTTGAGTACGTGTTTCAGAACGAATTTTTAGCGATTTTTTTAAAATACCGGATGGATCCATCGAATTCGGACATCGTAAGAACAACACAGATCGAGATATCAAACTTCCTTTTCACATATTGTAGCTAAGGGCTTTGTTAATAGTTATACGAAGTTTCATACTATTACGTTCATCAATATTTTTGTTATTGATGAATTTGTCAGACTGCGTTGTTTTCCGTCCCGCACGCTTTCCGTTCCGGAAATCACCGTTTGGACCTGTATTTTGCTCTCGAGTCATTAATATGAATCCACTAATGAAATCTCAGTAGAATTCGTTGATTATTTGATATCGATATATATCTATTTTCGGCTATAAAAGCACGCTCAAATGTCCAGAGCATACCTGGAAAGGTAGCGCGCGCGTGGAATCATCTGCTGTAAGCAGATCGCCTATCGTTGTGAATGAGTCATGAGGACTCGACAATAGCGGAAAAAAGTATCGCCTTTAAGAATGCAAGTCTGTGTCATTTTAAGAACTGACGGTATCTTTGGAAGCATACCATCATTATGCCTCCTAGCGCAAAGATTTTGGAGATGGAGTTGAAGATAATTTAAATTGCAATTTGTTTCTTTCGTCGAGAAGCCGAGAAATGTGGGGACAAAAGCTATCTCTCTTATTGCTGATTTTATTTTGGTCAATACTGCAACTTATAAACTTTTATTCAAGTATAGGCAAGGATATTTTTCCTGTGCATACTAGAGAAATTTTCTCGCGTGGTGTTTGGTGCGCGTGGTACCTACGGTAGCTTACAACTAGACAACCTCGAGCAGCTTATCTCTCCTGGCCAAAAGTCCTGTCGCGTGGAGCTCGCTTTCCGAAATAAATATACAAACGTTGATAGCATATCTAATTCTCCCAATCTGTTAAGTCATTTTACACGTTCTTAGTTTTCAAACACGAAGAATACCATCAAAACGAACTAAATTTCCGACTTCCGCATGCTGAGATAGCACATTTTAAAATATTATTCGTAACGTAATTAGTGACTGAGTAATCTATTTTAAACTTTGTCTAGTGTCTAAACTAGTCTATGATAAATATATGTTCCATATCTTATGCGAAGAAAAGAGAAGTGGCTTTTCATGTGTATCTTAAAGTGGGCGTCTAAATTGCTTCCCGGAACTTGAATAATATCCGGCGTTTTTATGTCTCAGTCGAAAAATTAATAAATATAACAAGCTAAAAATATATTTTTGAGATTATTAAACGTATAATTACACAAGATTTAGTTCGATATACTTTATTTTAAAATTGAACTACTCATTTTTGTTATCTAAACCTTCAAACTCAGGGGATGGAATTTTACAACGGACATTAGGTGCTTTGAGCTCGAATATGGTCCCCCACCCCAGACTTTTTCCGCGAATATTTCGGCCAAAAAGGGGGGGCTAGCTATATTCGGAGGAATACGGTACATGTGCGGTTTCATGGACCGTGTAACCACCGATTCATCCATTCGTTCACGCAAACGTACATGAATCCGTTCACGTAAACGTACATGAAACCATTGACGCAAATGTAAATGAACGTACGTAAGTACATGTTCGTACGTGTTAATCTATCATGTAACCAGAGATTTACTCGATTTTGGTGTAGCGCTTCCTGTCGGCAGATTTCTGAACCCATTGGCCTTGGCGGCTCCGTCGACAAAAACTACTCGACTCGACTTTCGTAAAAATACTCGAGTGCTCGAGTCGAGTACCAACTACTCGACTCGACTCGAATTTTCGAGTACTCGCACATCCCTAATTAGCAGATATTCTTACTAAACCTTTGTCTAAGGACAAATTTGATAAATTTAGAAAATTATTGAATATTGTTTCTGTTACCTAAAACTGTGAGTGAATTAGATGTTGATGTTCTGTGTGTTGCTCTTAAAAAAAAGGAGTTATTACAAATAGTGGGAGTGTTGGAAATAATTTGTATGCTGGATTTGTAATACTTTATGTATCGATATACGAAGTTATCGATTGTCGACTATGTCGGCTGGTGTGCCAAGCAGAGTCGAGTAGTATTGGGCAAAATTTTTCCATCATCATCAAGGGTCAACAATCCAAGGATTGGTTTGACGCAGCCCTCCACTCGATTCTTCTATCGGCCAACCTCTTCATACAAACGTAGTTCCTCTCTTTCACGTCCTTTACGACCTGCTCCATGTAACTCATACGAGGCCTGCCTCTTCCATTTTTCCCGTTCACTTTTCCCTCGACGATTGTCTTCATCAGGCCATCGTGTCTTAAGATATGGCCGATTAGGTTGTCCCGTCTTCTTTTTATAGTTTTCAGTAGACTTCTCTTTTCTCCCACTCTTCTTAGGACTTCTTCATTTGTCACTCGGTCGATCCATTTTATCTTCATCATTCGTCGATAGCACCATATTTCGAATGCTTCCACCCTTTTCTTCTCCGCTGCTGTCATCGTCCATGCCTCACTGCCATAAAGGAACATGCTCCAGATATACGTTTTAATGAATTGCTTCCTTACTTCCAAGCTTGCATTTCCAGCTGTTAGTAGATTCTTCTTTTGATAGAATGCCCTCTTTGCCTGGGCTATTCTACTCACTATTTCTTTCTTGCTTCGTCCATCGTTGGTTACTCTGCTTCCCAGGTAACAGAACTCTTTCACATCTTCCAGTTTCTGTTTTCCTAGTTTAACGTTGGTTTTGGCCTCTTCTCTTTTGCTGCACACCAATATCTTAGTTTTCTTCTTATTGATCTTCAACTGATGTCTGGTCATTGTCATTTCCATGGTTGTTAGCATCTTATTCAGCTCCTTCTCTGTCTCTGCTATGAGAGCTATGTCATCAGCGAATCGTAGCATGCTGATTGTTTCTCCGTGGATGTTCACTCCAGAACACTTCTCTTTGACTTCATTGATGGCTCTCTCAATTTAAACATTAAAAATTACGGGAGACAGTGCACAGCCTTGTCTCACTCCTTTCCTTATTCTTGCTTCTTCACAGCTGGGTCCAGATTTAATCACAGCTACTTGGTTTTTATACAGACTGTGGATAATTCTTCGATCATTGTAGGAAACTCCAATTCCTTTCAGAACATCAAGCATTGAATTCCAATCCACGTTGTCGAAAGCCTTCTCTAAATCCACAAATGCAATGAAGGTCGGTTTGTTCTTCTCCATTCTCTTCTCTATAAGCAGCCTAAGGGTCAATATTGCTTCTCTTGTACCCTTACTTTTCCTGAATCGGAATTGATCTTCATCCAGGAATTCCTCTGCTTTTCGTTCTATTCTTCTGTAGATGATCCTTGTCAATATCTTCGATGCATGTGTCGTCAGGCTTATAGCCCTAAAGTTTTCGCATTTCTCTGCTCTCTTCTTTTTGGGAATAGGAATGATGATGTTTTTCTCGAAGTCCCTGGGTATTTCTCCTGTTAAGTACATGTCGCAGATGACATTATAAAGTTGGGCCAATGTCCTCTCTCCCGCATTCCTTATCAGCTCTGCGGGTATATCATCAATTCCAGAAGCCTTGTTCATCCGAAGGTCCCTTACTGCTGCGTCGAATTCCGATCTCAATATTGATGCTCCCATATCATCCTTCTCGACTTCGCTTTCCTCTTCAATCACTTTCGTGCTGAGGTCGTTCCCATTGTATAACTCTTCGAGATATTCTTTCCATCTCTTCACTTTGTCTTCATTTTCAATCAAAAGTTCTCAATTCTTGTCCCTTATAGCATTGCATCTTGCGCTCCGTTCCTTGAAGTGGTTCCTCACTATCCTATAGGCAGCTTCCACCTTTCCAATGGTAAGGTTGTTTTGTACATCTTCGCACAGATTGTTCATCCACATTTCTCTAGCTTTCCTGGCTTTGCGACTTACTTCGTTCCTTATTCTTTTGTAGCAAAGCTGCCCTTCTTCAGTTTTCGCATTCTTGTACTTTCTTCTTTCTTCAATCAGCACTAAGACTTCTTCCGTGATCCATGGTTTCTTCTTAACAACTTTTCTTCTTCCAAGAACTTCTTTTGCGGCTTTTTGTAGTCCACATTTAATGTTTTCCCAACGCTCTTCTACTGGTTTCTCAGTCAGGTCCACTCCTATGTTGTTTTCTACTGCTTTTTGAAATTCCAGCTGATTTTTAGTCTCCTTTAGTTTTTCTACTTGCCAAATGTTCTTTACTGTTTTCTTCAATCTCTTGAATTTTAGATGGCATTTCATCATCACTAAATTATGGTCGCTGTCGATGTCTGCACCCGGGTAGCTTTTGCAGTCCTTCACCTGATTCCTGAATCTCTGCTTCACTAAAATGTAGTCTATTTGAAATCTTCCACTGTCTCCTGGCATCTTCCATGTGTATTTTCTTCGGTTGTGATTTTTAAACAATGTGTTAGTAACCACTAACTTATGTTGTGCGCAGAACTCCAGCAGTCTTTCTCCTCTTTCGTTTCGGTTTCCCAATCCATATTTTCCAGTTATTCTTCCATCTTGTCCTTCGCCGACGACAGCGTTCCAGTCTCCTAAAATAATTAGGTTTTCTTCTCCTCTTACCTGTTTTATTACTTCAGAGATATCTTCGTAGACGTGTTCCACTTCTTCATCTTCGTAGTCCGACGTAGGCATGTAAACTTGCACCACAATGGTATCTGTAGGCTTAGTTTCAATTTTAACCATTACAATCCTTTCACTGTATTGCAGGAAGCTCTTCACACGCAGTCCCGCACTCTTCCTGAGCATTATGCCTACTCCAGCGTTACCATTCAGTGATCCGGTGTGAATAATTCTATAACTTCCACTCCAAAAGTCTCCTTCTTCGGGCCATCTCATTTCACTGATTCCCAATACATCGAGGTCCATTCTCCGCATTTCCACCTTCAGGTTCTCCAGTCTTCCGCAGGTCCGAAGTGATCGCACGTTCCACGTTCCTACCCTAAAATGAGTATCACACTTGACTGATGTACTCTCTCGGGTAGTCCCCGCCCGGAGATCCGAATGGGGGACTATTTTACCTCCGGAATATTTTACTCGAGAGGGTGCCATCACGTCTTGATAATAAAGGAAAGAGTGGAGTAGCTGCGACTCCTCGGGATAATAATGTGGTGGTTTCCCCTTGCCTTCCACATCGCAGTACTACAGCCGTTAAAGTAAATGTTACCACGCCTGTAGTGAAATGAGTGTCGCTGTACCGACCACTGTGGTCTCCACCTTCACTCATGTGAAGAAGAGCTGCTGCCCTCTCCTTCGGGTGATGGGAAGCGTAATTGTTGGCGGCCTCCATCGCCAAGTCACGGCATCTTCACAGGTTCTGTATTTTTAGTGGCCTACCTTACCCAGGGATAGACCAATACGCCCTCGGAATGCCGTCGCTTTTTGTCCACGACTGCTTATTCGACAAGTAAACTCGCTTATCTCGCAGCTAACCTCTATATCTAGAGGTCGACCCACCATCCGCAACCCAGTGGACGCACTCGGTGGCTTTAAGCTCAGCCGCGAGAAAATTTTTCCATAATCGATTAATCGTATCATATGATAAAATTGAGGCATAATCGATTCAGAAAAAAAAAAAAAAAAAATCGGGTTGAAATAATCGGTTACGCAAATAATCGGTGAATAATCGTATGATTCTTGAGAATCGTTGAAGAAACATACGATTCTAGAAATCATGCGATTATTATCCGATTCTTTTGTGAGCGAAATAATCGGTTGATGAACGAAATGCGCACCTCCGTGAATAATCGTATGATTCTTGAGAATCGTTGAACAAACATACGATTCTTGAAAATCATACGATTATTACCCGATTCTTTTGTGACCAAAATAATCGAGTGATGAACGAAATGCGCACCGATTATTGGAATAATCGACGATTATGTGATGAGTTGAGAATCGGCAAAGATTCATAAGGCGCATACGAGTCTTTGCCGATTATTTGAGCAGAATCAAATGATTTGAAATAATCGTGCCGTGAACGTCAAGGATGCGCAACATAAATCGGCGCGAGCTGATTCTCGTAAATAATCGACGCTCGTGGATCATGGAATACATGGAATATGTTAAAAGAATCAGTAAATAATCGTATTATTCTTTGATCTGAATAGCAGAGATTTAAATAATCGTGTTTTGAAGGTGGTTGGTGCGAAACGTCAAGCGATGAGCTTCTATTTCTGTGTATAATAGACGCTTGTGGGGTTGATTGATCTTAATTATTACAAGATTAATTTTATTTAATATTATTTTATTTATATTGGTCACAGTGGTAAACTAGAAATTGTCAAAATGAAAACCAATCAATAATGAAAATGCATACTACTTCTACATAAGGACAAGCTAGTACCAAAAATGATCATTTTGCAGCAATTGCAGTTATTATAAAAAAATTTAGCAAGGCTCTTGTTATGATTTATTTAGTATGTTTTCTTTAGGAAGACTTGTTTTAAAGTATTTCTCAAAATTTGATATTGATGTGACAGATTTTGTTGGATGGTAAGTTATTTTAGATGACTGAGGCTGGGTGATTTAGACCATGTTGTGATAAGGTCATTGAGTACTGAGTTAATGAGTATTCATTTTAGCGAGTGTGGTTCGAGTGTTCTTCTTTATGATTTGGGAAGATTCAAGGGTTGTTTCACAAATAAGGCAGCTGCCTTACTAGTGTAGATGGATGGACCTTGGGAATGCAGTGTTTACTAACATGGGGCCAGTTACGTTATCTTAAGCAGCTTGCTCAATTACCTTGATTTGATCACTAGGTAGGCTTTTCGATGCCCTAAAAGTCATAGTTTATATTTCTATGTTAATGGCGACATTAGTGAAGAGCTTGATGGAATACTGGCATGGAAGATTGGCATCGATGGAACAAAAGATAGACCAGAAGCTTAGGGGATGTTGGTTTTGGAGGAGGATGGAGAAGACTATGGGTAGAAAGAAAGGCTAGAGAGAAAGCTCTGGAGATGTTGGAGAAAAGAATGTTCATGGGAGTAATTAGACAAGGGCAAAGTAGCTGAATGGAACTAATGTTTACGGGGGATGGGTTTTTAACTGTCATTAAATGAATAATGCAGAGTAATTGAAAAAGGGAGTAAAAATAGATCTATTGAGCAAAAATTTGTCTTTCATTCGCCCTGCACTCATCGATCACGCTGATTCTTCATTAGATAATTATACTTTTAATCATAATATTTTCTCATATTTATTTTTTTCATCCTTCCCATTACTAATAAGAATAGTTTTCCAGACACCATATATATCCTTAACGCTGATTACGCCAACTTTTAATTTGTTTCTTCTCCCGCCGATTCCATTGAAATAATCGATTATACCATAGGATCGGATCTTCATAATCGATCCAATAATCGAAAGAATCGGAAGAAAATAATCGATTATGACGAAGAATCGATTATTTTTACCCATCACTAGAGTCGAGTCAGTCACTCACTAGCCGTTGTAAAGTTAAGCTCGAGTTAACAATTGTTAAGAGAACACTGTGATCCTATGTTTCGTTTAATAAACGTGATCTCTGACTAAACTATTTTATATTCACGAATTTTCTTCTTACGATTCACGAATCT
This sequence comes from Platycnemis pennipes, assembly GCA_933228895.1. Taxonomy (NCBI): domain Eukaryota; kingdom Metazoa; phylum Arthropoda; class Insecta; order Odonata; family Platycnemididae; genus Platycnemis; species Platycnemis pennipes. The sequence continues at coordinate 136,787,621 of OW121853.1, read as the reverse complement.
TATTCTTTCAGCGAGAAGTCCGGGGAAAATGGTTCTTTCCAGGTGGACCACTACAGCAATTCGCATTCTTCGATTATATGTTTCAACCGAAACTCCTTCAAAAGAACAGATGACATTGGCAACTTTTGTGATGAAAGTATAAACTCCTATGTGGTTCGCGATAAAATTAAGACCACAATGCACGGATGGTCCGAAGAATATCATGAACATGATACATTTCATGAAATATATGAATCGAGACATCAAATTACGCCTTTACTCAATCATTCAGGGAAACGCTCTTTTTGCTCACCCAGAGAATATTCTGCTTGCAATATGCTAGCCGATGAGAGAAGACCGATCCGTTAAATGGCCGTCGAAAAAATATTAAAATCAGAAGAAAATCAGAAGAAGGGATTTAGGAAATTCGAACTTCCAACTATGAATTTTGATGCACAAGATTACGTCTACTTAGTTGACTGGAAAAAAAGCGGTAACTCAACTACCTGATAGCTGATATCATAAGCAAAGATTTGGGATATATTCTGAAGAAAGGGGCTTTGTTGAAAGTACCCCCATTTGCATGCCACACACAAGCAGTTGAAAGGATGGTACAAATGATCACGGTGGCGTCAAAATCCGTGTGCAGTCCAGAAAGCAGGCATGGATGGGCATTATTATGCATAAAAGGCCGAAAACTTCAACCAAAATTTGAAAATAAAGCACAGCATAAGGTATAATAAGAACCAGTGATAGTCAGATACCTACAAACGTGCCCCATGGAAGGCTGGTTTGGGAGGGCACGGGTGGAACTCGATAGTAGGTAGCCACCTCCTCGTGGTGAGTTCTGGGTAGTTTCTTCACGAAAATAGCAAAGTGCTACTTAAATAAATATTTGGTGATCAGGCTGTGCCTTAATCCTACCTTGATTAACTTATTTTTTTGTGGCAATAGCTCAACATGCATAAAATTATTCATCGTAATTGAGGTTAGTTTAAAAAAATTAACTTTACCGTCTGTTTTAATGTATTATCTATACCCAAATGAAGTATGAGACATTTATAAAGGAACTGCATTCGAAAAAATATTAATTTACACCAAATACGGATCCCAAAAGTGATCTATTTGAAGTGATGCTTGGTGCGTGTAAAATTTTTTGTCGTTGTGCGGGTTGCCTACACTCTAAATTAGCCTTTTATTCTTAGGCATCGTATAAGCCATAGATTTTGTCAAATAAACTTCACATTTCAGTGTTGTACTCTAAACACATGTTCCTATCGTTGATATTTACCAATGTTCCAGTATTTGCAACAAATTATTCTCCATAACCGTTTGTTTCCCATTTCCTCCTGAATTTTCACAAAATTTTAAACTTTAGAGCTCCGGCGGCAGTGGTTAATATTATCCGATTTCGAAAAAATTTTGCATGCAAAATCCTGATATCAGTACACAACTTTCCCGCACAGGGCAAATTTGATCCGGAAAAAAAACCTTTTTTCGGCCCACCCTATTGTACATACACACCTCTAATACATTTTTGGAGGCCGCGCATCGTATTCCGTGGCCGTGTATGTTTCCTTCGGTAAAATTACAAATTGACAATGTCTAATTCTTCAAGGAAGAGGTGGAGTGTCGTGGTAGTTATGGGGAGTTGAAGATTACTGAAAAGGCATCGAAGGGAAAGTTAATGTCAATTTACTGGTGGACTCCAGCACAGGAATCACTAGGCTGGGCGAAAAATACAAACCAAAGCCAGTTTTTGGACTGGATCAAAATCGGATGGCACAAGTGACTTTTAGAAGCGAATAATAATTGGATTAACATGGTCATAACCCCTTGATTGTAAGAGGGGACCAAAAATGTACAAATATTTGTATAAACAAACAAAACGTAATCGCGCCACTGCGAGTGAAATCAGGAGGCAATTAGCAACGGCAGCGTCATATTTAGGAATATTATATTTGAGATGGTTTGTGACCCTACTAAATTACTTCGAGAGGGAGCTTAGGAGGCCATTCAATAATTACGTCGAGCGTGAAAGGTGGGGAGGGGAGGAGGACTCTTCTGATGGTCTCGTGAAGGGAGGAATGGAAATCGAAGATGATCTCACGTAAGATTTAGTTTACACGTGTGATCGTACTTGTATTACCTTTTTAGTAATCATCGTCTCATATTTTTAGAACTGCAAGAAAGTATTTACTACAAGCTAGTGTGCTCCAACTACCTCTCGACCTAAGTCTCGGAGGTTAAAAAAAACTCGAGGTAAAATCTTCCGAACAACATAGGCAGCCTCGGATTCCTTGTGATGAACAGAATAGAAGGTGATCATGAATTTTAACACTACTAGGCAATTATCGCATATTAAGGATATACAAAGGATATACAAAAGGGATATATTAAGGATATACAAAATGGATACATTGCACGACTGATTCACAACTAAATAACTAATATTCACAACTGAATGTTCAACGAATTGAAGGTGCTTATTCTATGCACTTCAGCGACGGACATTATAGTTTTAGTTGGTGAAATGTTTCGGAATAAAGGGCGGGAAAGACTGCCCGGTGAACGTAATGGTAGAAAAAAAACGAGAATTTCCTATACCAATTTCTCCCTGACTTTTCCAAATTTCCAAAATTCCCTGACAATTCCAGGTTTTCCCGGCTTTCCCTGACGATCGCCACCCTGTATGAGTTTCTCATCAAAAATGAAAAACATATGTAGTGCAGCAAGAAACATTTGTGACCACAAATGAAATATTCTTGATCCAGAGAAGTTAAAAATGTTATTTTAACAAAAACCTGAAGTAGGCTCAAGAGTTTGTGTGATAACCTTTTATTCTTATTTTTTAATTTTTAAAGTTGGGATTATAATTTAGGTTAGTGTTTTTCTTACTCTAATAACTAATTATTAATCATGCAGTTGAGCACAATGATACACCATGGTATACCATTAAAATGCTTCGTTTCAGTTGAATTTTACAGTAGTATGGCATTAAATTGAAGACTTCCTTTAAATATTGGGAAGAATCTGTCTGATTTTAAGTTTCTTTAAAATCTGTTGTTTCATTTCGTAAAATCTAATTGATACATACCTTCACTGTGGACCAAAATAGCCTTATGTAAAATCGTTGCAACGAATTCACGTAAAATCAAATAATGATTCCGGCCCCGGTGGCAGCGTAGTTAAGTCCTCGCCTGCTAACCTGAGGGTCGTGGGTTCGAGTCCCGCCTGAGTGAGTTTTTTCACCACTCAGGACATGGTTGTGTGTGCTCGTCCGTTGTTACATGTTAAATACCCCGATGTAAAGGCCACATGTGCTGTTTTCGGGGGTAGTGGAAAAATAAATAAGAATACTCAAGGAGTAGGCCGGGGCCGCTAATTCACTTGTCTAAAATCAAATTTTACATAACATCGAAATTCTACTGTATATTAGTGTTGCATTACGGTGAGTCCACTGCGAGCGTTAGGGCGACACAGGCGAGTTGAGCTATCGTGCCCTCGTATTGTATTTCCATGGCCGTGTATGTTTCCTTTGATAACATTACAAATTGACATCTAATTCTTCAAGAAAAAGGTAGCGTGACGCGGTGTTTCTGGGAAGTTCTGCCTCACTGAAAAGGCATCGAAGAGAAAGTTAATGGCCAATTTACTCCACCTCCTACGACTCCAGCACCGGTATCACTAAGTTGCGTGATAAATACAAACCAAAGCCAAGTGGTTGCACTACTAGATCAAGATCAGATAGCACGAGTGACCTTCCAAAGCGAATAACAATTTGAATAACACAGTTATATCCCCTTGATTGTAAGAGGGATTCATACATGCATAAATATTGGCGTAAACAAACAAAACATACGCGTGCCACCGCGAGTGAAAACAGGAGACAATTAGCAATGGCAGCATCACATTCAGGAATATCATACTTGAGGTGGTTTGTGACCTGACTAAATTGCTTCGAGAGGGAGCTAAGGGGGCCATTCAATAATTACGTTGAGCGTGAAAGGTGGGGAGGGGAGGAGGACTCTTCTTACTGTCTCACGAAGGGAAGTATGGGAATCAAAGATGATCTTGAGTAAGATTTTGTTTACACGTGTGATCGTACTTGTATTAAAGTTTTAATAATCATCGTCTCGTATTTTTAGAACTGCAAGCACGTATTTTCTACGAGCTAGCTTCTCCAGCTACCTCTCGACCTGAGTCTCAGAAGTTAAAAAAAGAAATACGAGGTAAAATCTTGCAAAAAACTTAGTCTCACATTCCTTGTGATAAGCGGAATGCATGGTGATCATGAATTTTAACACTACTAGGCAAATATCGCATTAAGGATGTACAAAAGGGATACATTGTACATCTGATTCGAAACTAAATATCTAAGATTCACAACTGAAATGGGCAAGGGCCTAGCCACGTTGACACACCGGTTCCCGTCAGATCACCAAAGTTAAGCAACAATGGGCCCCGACAGAGGTTGGATACGTAAGCCCCCTCCACACCTCTACCACGGTGCTCTTGACCCCTGGCTGCAAGTGGTGGGCAGGTTAAATGTGTGGGTCGAGGCACAATGGATCTAAAAAAGAGGTCTAAGTGCTCCAGAAGGCCCACATCTCCAGTTTACATTATTTTCACAACTTATGTTCATCGAATTGACGGGGCTTATTCTATGCACTTCAGCGACGGACATAAGTTTTAGTTGGTGAAATGTTTTGGTGAAATAAAGGGCGGGAAAGACTGCCCGATAAACATAATGGTAGAACAATAACCTAGTAGAGAATTTCCTATCCCAGTTTCTCCCTGATTGTTACGAGAATTCCCTGACTTTTCCTGGTATTACCTGACGATCGCGACCCTGTTTATGCAAAATGCCAAAACATTTTTTTACTGAATCACTGCTTCATAACCTGCCAAGATAGGTTCAGGCCTGCAGGGATTAAAAATTGACCTGTTAGCAGCACTGTCCAAACGTTTCATGAATATAGAAGATGACTTTTGTTGTTCTCTTGCAAAATATTAGATCCCCGGCTGAAGAAGGAGCCATTTTCTAACAAAAGGCATTTGGAGACTGTAAAGATGAAACTAATAAAGGAAGCTAAAAAACATTCAGCAGGTAAGGTGATTGTAATCGCACCAAGTGAAGCCTTGTATTTTAAAAAAATGTATTATTTCCTGATATTTTTTTTCAAATTAGATTGAAGAAAGTGGCACACCACATCCAGAGGAGCAAATTCAGCCTAGGGAGCCTGTGACAGGTCAAGGTACAATGATGTGTTTGGAAAGGTACCCAAAGACACCACAGCAAATACTGCTGAAGCTGAAGCTTATTTATCAGAGATGAATGCACCACCAAATTCCTTCCCTGGGGAATATTGGAAGGCTTGCTTCTCCTTTCCCAAGGCTGAAAGTATTAGCCAAAACATTTCTTGCCATACCGCCATCCACTGTGTTCAGGGAAAGACTTCATAGTTCGGCAGGAAAAATATGTGATGTAAAATGCAACAGGCTTGATCCTGACAGAGTGAAGATGCTTTGCATTCTGAGCAAAAATTTAAAATCTGTAAAGGGAGACTAAATTTGTAAGACATTATTGATAATGATAAGATATTTTCAATAAAAGATAGCTATTAAAGATGATACTTTTATTTTAAATTTAAACATGAGTGTTAATATTCTTAAGTAATACCTATGAAATAACACCACTTTTCAGGTATGTTCTGTTCTGAAATTTAGCAATTATATTTTAATTACATAGTGATGATATGAGTGATGCTTTTGTTAACTGATTCTTTGACAGAGTAATAATTTTTTACGTGGTTGTCTTGTTGCCTGGAATTAAGTGATATGTTTCTTGGAGCCTATGGCATCAGAATTGACGAAATCGGTATTGGTAGAGTTGAAATCGAAATGTCAGAACCGGAATCGGGATCGGAATCGCTAAAATTTAGGAATCGACCCATCACTAGTTTTTATTTCAATGCAAATAAGAGACATCAGGAGCAAAACCTTGTGCCTACGTAATGTGCTGAATATCACTCGCAACATCAAATGACCCCTTTGAAAGCAACTTGTTGCCCTCATTATTGACTATTTATTTTACATGCAAATCATGATTGGGTAATAAATTGTCTCATATCTTTTGCTAATTCAAGCTTCTCGTTATTTGCTCCACTCATTATATGGGGCTTCCAATGTATTATGAAAGCATGGTTATATATTCTCTTTGATCATCGTCCCACATTGAATTTCAAATACAACTTCTTTTAACAGTTATGTAAAACCTAATGACTTCCAAACTATTTCCAGGGCTAAAGAGATTTTTTAACCACCTTCCCTAGTTGAGCACTTATAACAACAGCATCTTAACATGAAAATTCCAGTACTTGAGGATTTGTCTCCCCTGCAGAGAGCTATTTTCAGCCAAAGAGTGGTAATGTAGAGGCTAGAGAGCCACACTGGCCCTGTCTGCAAACATTTCTGCACACAATTTGATGATGTCCAGCGAGCATACACACCTGTATCTGTTCACGGCTGACTGGAGCTTCCCTTGGCGGATGTAGAGAATGGGAGCCCTCTGCAGCGCCGTCTCCAAAATGGGCCCAATGTGGTGCTCAGGGTGCAGTGGCGGCTGCGGAGAGTGCGACCCTGCACACCACACACAATGAATAGAATGTGATGAGCACCAGAGTACCGATCGATCGTTCCACTTCATGCATACTCAAAGATGGCTGGCATACTTGCATGAGTCATCCAACGCAAACAGTGGGTGGTGGAGGGGAGGGCAGAGCAGGACGGGAGAGGAGAGAGGAGGTGGCACACACAATTGGCAACGGGACAATCACAAGCTGCAACAAAGAGACATCATGTACGCGCTGCTCACCTGCAGTTCCCATTCCGAAGCATGAACATTGAGAAGGGAGCAAGTATGTAACACCTAGTGTCGGCGCAGACATTATGTGCACTTGAATACAGGTAACGAATTAACAGCTAGGCCTACGGGAAAACTATCACACCGTAATTTTTTTAATTTCATTTACCATTATTGAAGGGTAAATTTAAATTTTTAAAATGTATTTTCAAATTTTTTACAATTGTTGTAACGTAAAAAGTGCCGGTTTTTGACAGTGTTCGAGCAAAGCACCGACTTTGATCACACCTAGAAAAGCTTGAAGAATACTATTGGGAAAAAGACCACCTCTCCCAAGAAATACCTCAAGTCGAGCCTCTCGTCATTGATTTAAACAGCTCTTCTGATACTGAAGAGGTCGAGGAGGATGACACTTTGCGTGGCCACATTCCATCAGATGATGATTTTTAATTGCTGTCGTACATAAATACTTTGAAAAAAATATTTTTAAAAAATCACAATTTTTAAAGCTGCCGTTGGAGGTCCAGGGCCCTTATGAGGAAAGCTGATGGAAATGTGAAAGATGCACAGTTGTATTTGTTTGCGTAAAACAAGCAAAGCCTGGCGCTGGCGGCCAGGAGAGGATGAACGCGGCAACTCCGCACGGCTTAAACAATGCCGGTCACTTGCCGAGGGAGCTCACTTTCGCCAAAATAAATACCAATCGATATAAATTAAATGCATGTGTTGAAATATTCGACAATTAGGTATTAGATACGTACAGGACATGTGGATTATAACACCACCAAGAATGCAGTTCTACGACACCCCAGTTTTGAAATGCTAACTTTTTATAAAATTGAATACAACTATTTTTAATTTTAAGTTATACACTGGAAACTTACAATATGCATGTAAAACATGTATATCTAACATTGTTTAAACTTTGGTTGCAAGTGAATGCTTTGTTATTGATTTACGGGTCATCAAAGTCGGTGCTTTGCTCAAACACCATCAAAAACCGGCACTTTTTACGTTACAACCATTGTAAAAAATATGAAAATACATTTAAAAAATTTAAATTTACCCTTCAATAACGCAAAATGAAATAAGAAAAGCTAGTGTGATTAGTTTTCCTGTAGGCCTAGCTGTTAATTTATTACCTGTATTGAGACTCGAGTGCACATAATTTCTCTGCGCCGACAGTAGTCGGATAATACCTTGCTTGTCTCATGAGTGAAACAATCACTGAATACGTCAGCACACAAGTTCTGTTTACCTCAATAAAAAGGCATGCAAAGAAGGCCTCAAACTTATGGATCTACTATGTTCATTTGATGTTGAGATAACTTAGTAAAATGATATTTTGATGAAAAAATCTCAAGTATTTCAAGGAACTCTTGTTTGAGTTGAAACACAATTAGGTGAAAACTTTAAATACATACAAGGATTTTTTTGACAAATGAAAAACTTTAAGTACTTACTACACACAGATTACACAGAAAGGTGCTTGAAGGTTTTAATTAGTGATGGATGGATCCAGGTTTTTTGTCGTATGCTGAACCGGACCCTTGCCTGGGTTTCGGATCTTTATCTTGGTTTCAGATCCTTAACCTTTGAGTGCCACCAATTTTTAGGTGGGTATTCCCAGAAGTGCCACGGGTATTTTGCTAATTTTGTAGGCCTTTATTCAAAAAATCATTATTTGTTTATTTAATGCTATTTTTACATGATTTCTTCTGCATTTGAAAATGAATACTTTTTTCCAAAATAATATGAAAAAAAAATCGGCTGATTTTCTCAATGGCACGCAATTGTTATAGTTTAATTTGGAATTTACAGATTTGAATTATTTCATTTCTCAATTCTGACCAATAAATCGAGAAATAATATCAACTTTAAAGAAATAAACCATTGATAAATATAAAAGATTATCATTTTTCTAGGAATTGATCATATAATATCCAAGCAATTTGCACGAATTTTCAATATATATTCGATCGAGTAACACAATGCAAATTGCTTAAATTCAGGGTAAATCATCAAAATTATTGGAGGTATATAATGTGAATATTTTTGCAGACAAGAGAATATATGGATGTGAAAACGTTACGAAACATGGTATCTGAATAATAATAACAAGAATTTTAGTCTGTTATTGCTTACAAAATCATAACAATTGCATTACAAATCTTTGAAAATATATACTCATTCTTAGAAAATGATGACTACATTACAAACCCTATTCCAAATCAAATAACTAATTATCATACTATTCATAAATATGATGAGAGACACAAATTCCATGTAGAGCTTATTCACATTTCATGCAGTTCTAGATATATGGACAGGGCCACGGCCTTTCCTACTGCATACAGCACACACTTTTTCCCTCCGCCCTGAAAATTCCTTATCCCATATATTCCTGGCAATACTGTCCTAGGAGTTGACTGACTGGGATTATTCCATCTAAGTAGCCATTCACTCACAATGCTATATATTATTTATGAAAAAAAACTGCACTCTTGAGATTTTTTTCAGGATTGTTTGATTTGTAAGTAATATAAGCATTTAGCACCATTTTAGAAATTACATTGCAGACCATTTTCTTCCAGTATATCAAATAATCTTCTCTCATCTAAATACACATACAACATAATATCCAAAGAATAAATGCCTCCCATGTATCATTGTACTCATTGTACTGCTCAATGATTTTTGGACCTTCCTTTGGAAATTCTTGACCCTTGTGAATGATTTAATTGCTTTTGGCTATCGAGTTGGTGGAAAGTAATAAAACTGGATTTTTTTGTGATTTCTTTTCTTGATACTCAAGAATAAGAAGCTCTTCACTTCTAAAACACTTTTTCTTGCCCACACTAAAGTTTTATTTGAGAGGTTGAGGTACCATGGTCCAGAATGTGTTGGTAAGAAGAGGTTGAAGTACAGGATTGGAGAAGATTTTGGTGGAGGAAGATGTTTGGGACCAGGAGTTTCCAGGAATGCAAAATGTGGAGGAGGGAGTGAATCACAATTGTCCTGAACCTCAATGATTCTGCAGAATGATACCGGCTTCCACTTTCACGTTCATAAGAACTAACGCTATCATTACTGTCGTCAATAATTTCCGGTCTTTTATTAGGAAGGATTATCACGCTTTCATCTGGGTCTGATAACACTTCCCCTTCACTGTCTCGACTAAAATGGACGCTGTCTTCACTTTCCACAGAGTCGTCGTCATTACTTAGAGAATTTATGTATTCAGCTAATCTGTCATCGTCAACACCAGGTGAAAATTCATTTCTAGAAGTTGACGCCATTTATTAGGTAAAAGAATTGTTTCACTTTCAAAAAGCCACTAGTAAAATTTCAATGCCTAAACAACAACAAGAGATGCACACATTGTATTTTATGCACAGCATTATCTTTCGATTACTACTGCCGCATCTACTATGATAACGAGGCTGACAATCGGAGCCACATTGCTGACTCAGCACCCCAGCTGACTCAACGCACCAGCTGCGAGAGATAGCATGATAGCAGTTACGTAGTATCTTTTCGTCTGCCTTTCTTAGCTAAAAATCAACGACTTGATCGCAGTGAAACATCAACAAATTATCTCATCAGAAGCGACATAGCAGTGATGTTTTGAAGCCTTAAGTCTTTTTGCTATGCCATGAATAGTTCGCAAAACGAACGAGAATGCAATGTACTTCGGAAAGAATAAAATGTTTCTAAGCATATAAAAAAATAAGAACACGCTAAACATAATATCTCCGACATAAATACAAAGTTCAAAACATTAGAAGAAAGTCAATTGGTTTTAGGCTAACAAAAAATTTAGTTTCCAAAGTGTCGCACCAGAAGCAGTTTCGTGAGAACCAAATGTGGCGCTCGGAAAATTCAGTCCGACATACAGTTATTTAAATTACCAAAGCTGTTGATCATTTCCATTAACAATCAAAATTATTGTTCCACGTAGTTATTAAAAGATCATTCTTGTATTATGTACAATTTACAAGAGTTAAAGATTGAGAAATACATTGTTTTAACAGGTCTCCTCATAGACGACGATATATCGTTGTTGGCACTTTTGGCACATTCTGCAAACGACGATATATCGTCGTGTGGCACTCAAAGGGTTAATTTCAGATACTCAATTCTGAATTTATTTTCTTATCTATTCAAAACTATTCCTTAGAGTGCAGTTAAAAGAAGCATTGTAAGTTCATTTTCATTAATAAAGGAATTATTTTCCAATTATTAATCAAATCCTTGAATGCTTTCAAATTATTTTTTAGACCCACAAAAAAATTTTTAATGTGGCCAAGAGATACCATTCATGGAATATCTGGGGATTCCATTTTAAGATGAAAAAATTATTATAGAATATTTCAAAATGTTAAACTAGTAATTTTGCAATGTCTCATTAATAATAATCTTTAAAATGATATTTGAGAATTTTTTACTCCGTAAGGAGAGGCTGTGTAACTCTGATCTTGAAATGAGATTAGCCTTTTTCCATGCTACTAGAAGCAAAATTTAAAATATGTCTCGGATTTTTTTCTCCTTTGGGTTCGCAAGAAAAAAGTAGAATGACATGTGGGGAGCATGCATTCTCCAAACTCGGGTAAGCAGACAATAGCAGAGTGGGGTAGTGGACTGCAGGTAATGAAGTTCGATTCTTACCACTGTTTAAAATTTTTCTTTCAGCCATTGAATCAAAAACTATCATCCTTCATTTCCAATCTTTGTCTGTGGATACTGACTTTTTTGTACTTCTATCACTTAAACTAAATTTACAAAGGCGTCACTAAAAATACATTGTAAAGTTAACGTAATGATTCCAAGATTTAATTCTATGATAAAAAATTTTTCCTATCATTTCCCTGATGCCAAATATTTATTATTTTTTTGATGTATATTTTGACATGAAATTCTCGTTATTTACTTTTTTTAACTGCCTACTTGCAGTACCCTAGGAATACAGCATGGCCTGTATTCCTAGGCAGTGTTAAGGATCAAACTTGCGACCGGCAGTACACTAGCCCTCATTTTTAACAACTACGCTATCATAGGTTCACAGAAATCTGGCAAATATAGGCGACCGGCGTGACATTCGGCTTAATTTTTTTCTTGCGCATCCGAGCCTATGAAGAAAAAAGTCTAGACTAGTATTTTTTTATTTTGTTTTAGTGGCACGGAAAAAATCTTCTCATTTCGTGACCCAACATACACAACCTCTCCTTGTCAGTAGCTACCATACCTAAATTCCATTCGCGGGGCGCATCGAGCACTAAGCTGCGAAATTTTAAAATCACCGATCCAGAACTGAATTTATACTCTCTTCGGATATGATTTCAAGAGCGAATGAAATGAAAGACCCGTGGATCTTTGGATCCGACCTGACCATCCTTAATTTAAGATTGGTGCATTTGTAAATCTAATTGAAACAGCAAAAGTATAATAAAGTGAGTATTCAGATGTAATGGTTTGAAATTGAAGATGATAACATTTTCGATGCAATGACTGAAAGAAAAAATTAAACTGCGATTGGGATCGAACTTCGCACAGTACATTAGCTCTCGTTGTCAGCCTGATCTAGGCAAATGTAGGCTACCCGCGTGACATACTACGTATTTTTTTCTCGTGATACCGGGGTAATGGGGAAAAAAGCCATATTTCTTTATTTTGCTTCTAGTTGCACGGGAACATTTTCATCTAATTTCGTGACCTGAGTTACACATCCTCTTCTTGTCAATATCTACAGCACCCACATTCCATTCACGGGGCGCTTCGATCGCTAAGCTGCGAAAATTTAAAATCTACGATCCTGTTCCGATTTTACTCTGTGTCTTTGGATCCAAATCCGGAACCGAGTAAAATGAAAGATCCATGGATCTTTGGATCCGACGGATCCGATCCGGCCATCACTAGTTTTAATTGATGGATACTTTCCACTACATCAATCCTAGATCTGTTGATAGTATGGATTTTTATCTTCCACTTACTACATTCCTGGGTGTCTGATAATGATATATTTACTTCCATTTTTAATAACAATTTCAAAAACATACATTTCCCAACTAAAGGAACATATTTTTAGTTGTTATATGATGCCAAGGGTATTGTTGTAAGTGAAAACTGCCACACATCTGCTGTATTTAAAGGTTGGCAGCAGAATTATATTCTTCTTTGGTGCCTAACTTCATTCCATGTTGTTGAATGCCATTATACATGTTGTTGTATGAATTATTGCATGCCATTAATTTAAACATTCTTTTGCATGCATTTCACTCTATAGGAGTGAACTTCAAGTCATTATCATTACTTATTATTTTAATGCAAATTACAACATTACTGCTCAAATTATGCTTAAAATGCATAGTTATTTCCACAAATTTTGGGATTATTTTTTACAATTTGATGCATACTATATTAACTTCAGAAATTATATTATCACCATCATCAGTCAACAATCATGAGGTTGGTTTGATGTAGCTCTCCACTCAACCCTCCAATCAGCTTATCTCTCTTCATATCTACGTACTTCTTCTCTTTCACATCCTTCATCACTTTCCTATGCTTATCAAACGAGGCTGTCGTTTGCCATATTCACCTGTCCTTCAACGATTGTCTTCATCTGGCCATCATATCTCATGACGTGGCCAATTAAGTTGTCCTGTCTTCTTATGGTATTCTTCCTTCTTTTAACATTAATATAGTGAATGAAACCAATAACTCTGACTACTATAACTTGATGTGTATGATGGATTTTCATCTCTAGTAAATGAGGCAACCAGGATTAGCCAACAATCGTCAAACTGCAATGATCACATGTTTGTAAGATACTATAATTCATTTAAATTAGAAATGTGGGCAGATGTCAGTCACTTGGGGATTACTGATCATTCAATGCTCACTCACGTCGTTAAAAAATAAGTAAAAAATAACTTTAATATTGAATGTGAAGTACCTCGAAATAAAATGCATGTAAATCATGATATGTTGTATGATCTAGCGAGTAAAATAGAGTGGACACCAGTAATTAAGGGGCCGTGGGACATAGCTGTTTTTCAGACCTATTTTTCAAGGAAGATTGCTCCAACAGGAAGCTAGATATTGGAATGCGGTTTTCAGTAATTAAAAGAGAAAGTATCAAACTATTACTCTATAATCCTAGATTTTAAGTAATAAGCCTAGTTAAAAATATATCTCGATGCAAAAATAGGCCTTTTTGTTTCAAATATTGGGAGACAGAGGGGCTATTTTTTTAACTTTCGTTATTATAGAGTACAAGATTCAAGCTTAGTCTGTTGGATCCTTGAAAATTATTGATTTTAATTAAAAGACACGCTGTTGAGATATTCTGAAAGTAATTTTATGTTTTCCGCCGACTTCAGCCCAGGGATATGCCTCGAGCATCGTGCAAATCACTAAACAGTTCACATATTCGCCGCCTACTGCGCTACTCAAAAAGTGGCACAGTCCCTCTACCCTATATCCTAAAACGGTACGCTTGAGGAAGAAGGGGTGTTGGAGCTTGGGTTAAGGTAAAGTGAAGGCGGGCGGGAAGCAGAGGCGAGTGAGACGGAGTGTCTGATTTACTGACGGGTTGTTTCTTGAGTCTCTGTTTAGGTTGTCGCTCTCGGGGTGTCTAGTAATAGTCAAACTGACTAATTGTCAAGTCTCTAAATGTCATCGGAGACGTACCGATATCGGAAAATTAAAGTAGGCAGTCGCTTGACATTTTTGGCGGCGAGGAAAAAAAGAAAGGGTGAATTTTTGGCCAAGTGGAGGGAAGAAAAATGGTAAATATTGTCATTTTTTGTGAAAACACTATCTTAATGTAATGATATATTCATGTGTAAGTATGCAAATTTCTATTATCCGAAACAGGCGTCTCAAAATAATGGGAACAGAGTCGCACGTAGGAGGAACTTCTTGCACTATTGAAGAAATCCCATCCAATATTGACGGTTCAGTAGCTGATGAAACTTTGCATGATTCATTTGACGATATGGCAATTGCCGAAGAAGGGAAAAACGAAGGCATATCCGGTGGAGTAATGGGAAGAAGAATTATCAACTTAAAATATTCGACAAATCGGTTTCGAATTCACTTAAAAGGTTTAACCTAAATTTCAACCTGCGTTCTGACAGTAATTCCCAGCCTAGTTCTTCTATTAAACTCGTAACACTTATACAATTATCATAGCGGCCTTTAACAAATGTAGTGGATCTCCTTTGCACACGCTCTAATTCTTTTATCATACCTTCCTCGTACGGATCCCATATACTAGCGGTATATTCTAAATGAGGCCTGACAAGTGTAAAATAGCTTCTTTCTCGTACTCTCTCATCGCATTTGCCTAGAACTCTTTTTACGAATCCTAATCTATGGTTTGCTACACTAGTTATTTCCATGATGTGTTTCCCCCACGACATGTCTTCAGTGTTGGTGACGCCTAAGTATTTAATAAATTCTACGTTAGATATTTTCTTTTCTTTGATGCAATAATTTTTCCGGGGAAAGTTATTCTTTTTCCCAAAGTACCTTATCGCTCATTTCTTCAAATTTAATTCTAGCTGCCAACTATCACACCAATCATCAATCACATCTAAATCCTTAGCTAAAGACTGACTATCCTCATAATTTCTACTTTCCTTATACATTACTGCATCAGAAGAAATACGTAAATATGAAGAGATTAGCCGACAGGACTCAGTGGAGAGTTGCATCAAACCGATCTGAGGATTGATGACAAATGATGACTGCTGCATCATCGGCAAAAAGATGGAGCTTGCTATTTTTAGCTACTGCATTCAAGTCATTTACGGAGAGAAGAAATAAAATTGGGCCTATCATGCTGGGGAACACCCGATGTAACTTTTACTTCGCCTGAGGTGACACCATCTAATACCACCCTTTGAACGCGTTCATGTAGAAAGTCTCCTATCCAGGCTAGCATATTACTATCCTGTAATATGGTGCCATATGTCTATCCCGTATGATGCTATCTTCACGAGTAAATTACAGTGGGGAACCTTGTCAAACACTTTTCTAAATTTAAAAACGCTGCGTCTACCTGTACGTTACCTTCTCCGGAAACTAAAATATCATGAACAAAAAGACCTAATTGATTTTCACAAGACCGTCCCTTTCTGGACCCATGCTTATTTGTTATCAATAAATCCTGGCCATCGAGGTGTCCCCTTATTGATGTAACTATCATATGCTGTATAATTTTGCACGACAGAGACGTTATTGATATTGGTCTATAATTCGATGGATGTTCCCTATCGCCACTTTTAAAAATTGGGGTCACGTTTGCTATCTTTCAGTCTTTGGGAACCGCGTGTTCTTCGAGGGATTTGTTAAATATTACTTTAAGATACGGTGCCATTTTGAGAGCTATTTCTTTATACACACGAGCTGTAATTTCATCAGGACCTGAGGAATTGTTCGGACTAACGTTTGTTTAGTAAGGATACGATTCCGCTACAAGATACATTTATCGATCGGGGGCATTATTTGCTGAATTCGGTCTGGTATGGTTTGTAGCAAACTACGCTTAGATTGATTAAGAACGCTCTGGAAAAATGATTCAACAAATTAGCCTTATCTAAATATTTCACCCCTATACCTTTTCAAGGAATTAACCGTTGACATTTTAGTTCCCTGTACTTGCCTAACATATGACCAAAATGCTTTCGGATTCCCCTCTAGTTGTTCTCCAAGTAATTTACTCTTGAAATCACTTTACGCTTTTCTAAGGGCTGTTTTTGCGGCTGCTTTACATGTAACGTTTGATAATTTTTTAGATCGCTTTAGCTATATTTTTCTTTGTTTCGCGTGGATAACGCATTTTAAACATTTTCTTACCTCCTGTACCACCACCTTGGTTCCCCCTATTCTCACTCTTATGCTCACTCACCGCGTAATTTGGAGGAACTCTTTCCATGTATTGTCTGTATCACTATTTTTTCTGATGTTTAGAATTTTTCAAAAGAAGTCTGTAAGTCACGCCTAAATCCGTTAAAATCTGCTTTACTTAAAAGGCAAATCTTACTTTTTAATTTTACATTTTTGTCAGTATTGTAACGGTTCAGGCCGTTACACCTTTTCCTTCCTCCACCCACACCACTCCTTCACCCCCCTTCCCCATCTCCTTTTTTTTTCCGTCCTCAGTTCGGATCGTTGGGGTGGGAGGAAACATGAGTGAAACATGGTTTTGGTATGTGTGTGTGTGTGAGAGAGAGGTACGGAAGGAATGGGTCTGTCAACTGCATCAAGTGGGGCGTGTATGAGTCACAGGGGATAGTTGACTGGTGAGGATCACCAGGAGTGCGAGTATTCCCTTGGTGTGCCCCCCCTCCATCAGTTTTCCTCCTCCTTCCACGTCCCCTTCCCCTCCAAACGAGGTATAAAGAGGCGATCGCCGGGAAGAAACGAGAGGAGAATCCACAAAGAAAATCACGGAGCGGAAGCGCTGCCGGATTGAGGAGTGATTGAGACTACCGGAGGTGGAGAAATCTGCACGGCATACGCGGAGACCACGGGTGGCGTGTCCAGGCCTGGCGGATACAGCGGGATTCCAGTCGAGTTATCCAGGGTCCCGAGCCAGAGTCCAGCCCCGTAATTTTCGGTCACGTAAGATTGCTGTCCGACCAAATCTCCCCCCTTGTTAAGTAGCCTCATTGCCATCGAGTTACGATTGGGCCCGGCTACAGTGGCGGTGTGCTCCTCGATCTGTGTAATTAATGCCCTAACGTGGGTAGCTCCGTGAGAAGCATTTTCTCCCTTGGGAAGCACTTATAATTACCCCCCACATTCCCTGGTTTGTTGGGAAGAAGAGAACTCCATATTAGTTCACGTGTATTGTAATTGAATAGTACAATCCATTCATCCGCATGCTCACGGAAATGAGCCAGAAGAGAACTCAAGATTAGTTCACGTGTATTGTAATTCATTAGTGCAATCCATTTACCCGCATGCTCGCGGAAATGAGCCTTCTTTTATGTGTTGGCTGATTGGCTCTTAATTCATCATTTATGTTATCTGATCATGATCGTTTTTGGTCCATTTTTTGTGTCATTAATTCATTAATCATCTCATACAAAGATATTCTCATGTCTCATCCCTCATCCATTCATCATTAGTTGTAAGAAGGGTTTTTTTTGTATTGATTGTGTCTGCAACAGAATATATTGGTTTGTTACGTGAAGTGAACGATACCTATTTTTGTTCGACTTCCTTCCCGACGATCCGAATAGGGTAGTTTCCTTCATCAAAGAAAACGGGCTTCATTAATTGCGATTTGTGCCCTGCCAGAAATGTATTTAATTTACGCAAAAAGTTTGTATTGAGAATTCCCAGTTTACTAGAGAATTAAATGTTAATTTTAAGGCCATTTGAAAAGGCTCTGAAATGGCGGGGTGCGCTGCCTTCATGCTGACGTAACAGGAAGGTAGTTTACGTTGCGAAGCATAGGAAAATTCGTCTCCTGAACTTACCGTTGTATTTCAGGGCCCCTCAGCTCTAGTGAATATTTATTAGTATTAACCTGTAAAAACTATCAATGTTGGAAAAGAATTCTCAGTCAAACATGGTATTATTAGTCATTTTATAGGCTCAAGGACGTCCTGCTCGCTGTGTCTTCTGCTACGACGAAGCATGGCGTGAAGGTCGTGCGGCGATAGGCGAACTACGTGATATGCTTGTGAAAGGAATACTGACTGATTTTAAATGAATCAACTGCATAAGTCATGTTAATTAAATAAATAAAAGTTAATTATAATTAATTAACGGAATAAATATGCCTCCAATACTTGTTCATAAGCTTTAACGGAGTGCGGCGTCTATTTGGAAGCGTCCGCAGCACCATCTGGTGGCAGGTAGAGGAAATAGTTGGACGTCACACGTAGGATTAACCGGAATGCAATAGTTTGCCGTCGCGTTTTCGCGCCATTGATTTTTTTCACTTTTTAATTAATGAGGAAAAATACTTAACGTCATTTAAAAATCGAACGGCTTAAAACACGTACTCCAGAGGTTATAAACTTTCGATCAAGACAATAAAAAAATAATAGGAAACTACCCTATTACCCAAAAACCCATTACCTGTGACCTTTCTTCACCCGACCCCTGCGGTAAGGCCAGGGAATTGTTAGTTTTGAACGAGGTCAGGAACCTGGCGATTGAGACCTGCTCAGAGAAGGTCTTCCGTTTATATCTGAAAGGTGACGAAGTTCGTCTTTTTTGGCCCGCGCGTCTCTGGGGCGGAGGGGTACGCGTGGGTGGAGTGTGTCGTGTCCCGTCTGCACGGCCAGAAGGACGGGACCGGTACAGTATTGAGAGATAATTTAACGTGTACTACCTTGTGGTCACTTATTCCATCGACATTTTTAACTTGAATAACTTTTTCATGGATGTTTGAGGCAAGTAAATCGAGAACATTTTCCCTTCTATTATGCAGATTTCTTTGTCCCTACCCCCAAACTTATGACTACATGTTTTCCAATCTATCGATGGTGTATTGAAATCTCCTCCGACAATAATCTGTCGTTCGTTGCTATGGGAATTAATGTACCTGATCTGTTTCTCGAGTTCTAATACTAAGTGTACATTGGAATGGGGTGGTCTGTAGTAGGCACAAACGTATATTACTTTCAAATTACCACATTTAGACATTAACACGTGCAAGCCAAGCTAGCAGCTGAGACCACCTCCTATTTGTTGCAGTTCTTACGGCTAAACTGTTGTCACAACAACCAATCAACGTGGCTACCCCGAAAAATGAAGCCCATTCATGACTTGGACCGCGGAAGCGTTCTCCTGCAGCTACGAACCCCACTAGGGCCAGACTGGCCAGACCGGCTCGGTTCTTAGAAAATCGTAGCGAGCGCATTTCCGCAAATTTCATGTTGCCACATGGTATAATGAGGAGTCTGCCAAACAGTTTGGTCCAATCGTGTGAAGAAATGGCAACATTGCGTCTAGTGGTCAGCGAAAACTCCCCGGACGGAGGGGATGAAGGGGAAGGGTCGTTATTGCCTCAACGTTCATCTCTGCGCAAAGAATTGGATGCGTAGAGGAGACACTAAACAAGAATATGGTTGGTTGGGTAGGCGCCGACTCTGGTAACTCTACCGGTCGACGGAAAAACTATCTCCATCATCTCAGCACTCGGAAGCGAAAAAATAATCATCTCCCATGGCCCCTTAACGAGCCGAATGCCTCAAGAGCCTTTTCCATTAAGTTGGGTTTGTTTAAATCTGTGATCGACAGGGTCAAAGTAACAATCAAACACAATAAAAAGACAAAAAAATTAAATCTTGGATGACCACTTCTCGGCTCATAGAAATAAAATCAAAAATTACATCCAACAAAAGTATAGGCGAAATCCCAAAAAGCAGCAGCTTAAAGGAGGAATTTTTAAAATTTATAAACAGCATAAGGGTTAAGTTGAGAAAGGCCAGCAATGATTGTTGTATGAGAAAGTTCGAAAATAGTCTCGGTAATACAAAAGCCCAATGGGACCTAGTGAAAGAAATAACTGGACAAAATAGTTCTAAAACCCCTTCTTTATGTATTGAAAGGGAAAACATGGTCATTACTGATCCTACTATATTGGCAAATGAATTTAATGAATATTTTATCTCAGCTTTTGAATCTAAAATTAAAGAAACTACTACCCACTGCTCATTGAAAAATCCATGCTCCATAATTGATTCCTGTCAGTTGCTGTATTTGGAACCAGTATCACGACACAACATTATAGCACTGGTAAAAAGTTTCTCCCGAAATAAATCACCAGGCTTTGATGACATCAGAATCAATATTCTGAAGAGGATACATAATAAAATGTATTGCACCTGTTTTGGAATGTGTTTAACCTGAGCATTTTAACCAGAGAATTTCCTTTGGCTCTAAAACAGACAGTCATTATTCCACTATTTAAGAAAGGTGATCCAAAGAAATTGGAAAATTATAGATCTCTCCTTTCGATATTCTCAAAAACTTCTGAAAAACTTGTTAAAAAAAGGTTGTTTTCCTAGAAAAAAATTCATTTTCTTAGGCCAAAGCAATAGGGTAGTTTCCTATTATTTTTTTATTGTCTTGATCAACAGTTTATAACCTCTGGAGTACGTGTTTTAAGCCGTTCGATTTTTAAATGACGTTAAGTATTTTTCCTCATTAATTAAAAAGTGAAAAAAATCAATGGCGCGAAAACGCGACGGCAAACTATTGCATGCCGATTAATCCTACGTGTGACGTCCAACTATTTCCTCTACCTGCCACCAGATGGTGCTGCGGACGCTTCCAAATAGACACCGCACTCCGTTAAAGCTTATGAACAAGTATTGGAGGCATATTTATTCCGTTAATTAATTATAATTAACTTTTATTTATTTATCTAGCATTACTTATGCAGTTGATTCATTTAAAATCAGTTAGTATTCCTTTCACAAGCTTATCACGTAGTTCGCCTATCGCCGCACGACCTTCACGCCATGCTTCGTCGTAGCAGAAGACACAGTGAGCAGGATGTCCTTGAGCCTATAAAATGACTAATAATACCATGTTTAACTGAGAATACTTTTCCAACATTGATAGTTGTTACAAGTTAATACTAATAAATATTCACTAGAGCTGAGGGGCCCTGAAACACAACGGTAAGTTCAGGAGACGAATTTTCCTATGCTTCGCAACGTAAACTACCTACCTGTTACGTCAACATGAAGGCAGCGCACCCCGCCATTTCAGAGCCTTTTCAAATGGCCTTAAAATTAACATTTAATTCTCTAGTAAACTGGGAATTCTCAATACAAACTTTTTGCGTAAATTAAATCTATTTACGGGAGGGCACAAGTCGCAATTAGAGAAGTCTGTTTTCTTTGATGAAGGAAACTACCCTATTTGATTTTAGAAGTAAATTAGGAACCGAAGAAGCTTTAATTCATCATTTTCAAAATGTTTATAATGCACTCGATCAAAATAAACAAACAGCAAGCTTGTTCATTGTTCATGTCAATGTTCATTGACATTAAAAAAGCTTTTGACACCCTTGACAATGACATACTATTAAAAAAAAAAATTCATCAAGCCAGAGTGAGAGGAACTGTCCTTCAGTGGTTCAACAGATATCTATCCACGCACTCACACTGCGTTCAAGTGTATAACTGTTATAGTCAATATAAAGAAATTAAGGCTGGTGTTCCACAAGGCTCAGTACTGTGAACTATACTTTTTCTGATTTATATAAACAATCTTTGTAATCATAACTTCAATGGGGATGTCACAGCTGACGCCGATGATGCTGCACTAAACTACGAAAGTGCATCTTAGGACACTGTAAAAAGAAAGATGGAAGAAGATTTATTATCTTTTAGGCAATGGTTACTTTTTAACAGACTTTCCTTAAGTCCTAAGACCAAATAGATGGTGTACGACTTATGCAAAAGATAAAAAATTAACAGGGAAGTAAAATATCATTCTCCAGACTGTTCACGAGGACACTGTTTAAATTGCATCTCAATTGGAAATGTGACTGAATTTAAATATTTGGGGGTAACGCTAGACAGTAAGTTAAAATGGAATCACCACATCAAATGGCTAACTACAACACTTTGGCACTGCCTCTCAAAGTTATATTTCTTACGAAAAAAAATGTCCATTGAATTTCCTAACAGTCATCTAATTGGCACTTGTGCAGTCTAAACTAAGCTATGGGTTTAATTGCTGGGGAGGAGCCTAGAGAAATGCAATGTACTATTTCTGCAAAAGAGGATAGTGCGTGTCATAATGTACAAAAACTGTTTCTCCCATGCTTTCCCATTATTCTTGGAAATGAACATATTGCCTCTTAGATACATGTATTTTCATTAAGTACTAAAACCTTTTTATTTAAGAAGTGGCGACGAAGCAAATTTGTTACCCAGGACACGTAACCTCAGTTTGCATGACGTTTCTTTACCAAAACATAGTCTGACGTTAAACCAAAGATGTTTATTATATATCTCAAGAAAAATACATATGTAATGCCCTTCCGAAACACATTCAGGAAGAAAAAACTTCCAGAAATTTCATTATGAAATAAAAAATTGGCTAATTCTTATAAAAAATATCGAGGTTCTGTTCTGTAATGCGCATGTAATAAATATTGAATTAAGTTTTTAAAAAATGAAAGTTTATGAAATACTATTATTGTTCTACTATATCTAATCATCTATTTATCTATCTCACTTGTAACCACTTTTATCTTTGTGTCAATTCCCATATTATTGTCAAATTCTTCACAGGATTGCATTACTATTTGATGGGTAAAATTCTAATTATGTATTGTTTGTTACCATTGTTTGCATGGATTACCTGAAAGTAGCCCCAATACAGGCTTATTTCTTTCTTAGGGGTTACCTAATTACTGTTTTTTGTAACACCTGATTGAAAAATTCTATTCTAATCAGAAGACTCCTCTTTTCTCCCACTCTTCTGAGGACTTCCTCACTCAGTTGATCTATTTTATCTTCATCATTCTCCTTTAGCACCCACATTTTACACTTGGCCTATCCATTTTATCTTCATCATTCTTCTGTAGCATCACATTTCAAAGGCTTCCAAACTTGACTTCTCCATTGTTGTCATGTCTCATGTCATTAAAAGAAACATGCTCCAGATGTACGTTCTGATGAACTGTTTCCTTGCTTCTACACTTGCATTTCCAGCTGTAAGTAGATTCTTCTTTTGATGGAATGCCCTCTTCACCTGTGCTCTTCTATTGATTAATTCTTTCTTGCTTTGGGCAGCGCTGGTTATTCGGCTTCCCAGGTAGCAGTACTCTTTCATATCCTCAAGTATTGGTTTTCCTAGTTTAACATTGGTTTCGGCTTCTTCTCTCTTACTGCATACCAATATTTTAGTTGTCTTCTTATTGATCTTCAACTGATATCTGGCCACTGTCCTTTCCATGGTTATTATCTTATTTAGACCTCTCTCTGTCTCTGCTATGTCATCAGGAAATCACAGCATAATTTTTTCCACATGGGTATTCAGGCCATCAATTTCAAGGTGCCATCCAAACAAGTGTGAGAAACCCTGACATATTTATATTTAGTAGTATTCCACATCACTCCACCAACTATGTATTCCTTATTTTCACAGCTATCAACATTAATGCGTGATTCTAATTCCATCAGTAGGGACATTGATATATTCAGACTTTCGAATGACCAGCTCAGAAGTATCTGAATAATATTGCATTGCGTTCTTAAGCAAGCTATTTCACTTTACAGACACAATTTATTCCATGTGTGCATCGGTGTAATTGATATTGTTTCTAATTTTAGAGTGATATTTACTTTTTTAATATGCTGAATGTCATTATAATCATTATAGGTACATTAATAATCTCTTGTGAGATCACTTATCTTTTATTCCATAGCTATTTCTTTAAAATTTTTTACAATTTTTGAAAAGTGCCATGTATATCTTTGTTAATGAATAAGTTTTGGTGGGATAAAGGTTTATTTTACATACCTACTGTTTATTTGTGCGCAATCCTGAAAGTTATCAAAATCACTAGTAATGAATCTCTCTATGAAGTTATATATCCTTTTAATTCTCTATACAACTGAATGTTATCATTGACTCTTTTATAACCTGTTGACTCTTTTGGTAATCATTTATTTATTTTGTATTTTTTGATGTGATTGTTCTTTAACATTACTTTTGAGCTTGTCTTCTATTAATTATCTGTTTAATATGATGTAACTTTTTGGGTTAACAAGACCCGTGAATAACATATTATTATTTTAATTCTACCTCAAGTCTTCTCATAGATTTCATAGATGGCTTTCTAGAAGTAAACAAAATTACAGGAGACCATGCACAACCTTGTCTCACGCCTTTCTTAGAATATGTTTCTACGGGAAAAAATTATCGCCAAGCATTTAGGCGAGTTTAAGCCATGTGATGCCATCAGTTGTGATGTTTTATATAATACTATAATGTCACGTATCCTCCCAATTACCTCGGCTATTGGCATTGGTCGAGGACAAACGTTCTCCATACTTTATTCCGCTCAACAACGAGCACCAGTAGCACCAGTGACACGACACGAGTGCTTCAGGCAACCCCAAAGCTAGCTTCATCTCGTCACTTAGAAGAGCTGATGGGGTTCCTATCTCAACGTCTTAAAGCAGCTTTGAGTGAGCATTCCGGTGCAAATGTCAGAGCGTAAACAAGTAAACACCTTGAACCCATAACTCTTCATGCTGAAAGATAGGATAGTAAAATATATATGTATACCATAAAAATGCCATGCATTGATTTGTTACAGTTGAATTTCACAGTAGTATGGCGTTAAATTGAAGATTTCCTTAAAAGATAATCTGCCCGATATGAAGTTTCTTTATGATCAGTTGTTTCATTTCGTAAAACTGAATTGATACAATCACCGTGAGCCAAAATAATCTTACGTTAAATTGTTACAAAGATGCGTGAAGGTTTCTCGGGTCCACCCAGTTATTGCGTCCATGTCTGCCGTCCAGCGGACATGGATGCAATAACCCGGTGGAGGACCCGAGAAACCTTCATGCAGCAGATATGCCAGGAAAACACCAGATCTTTTGCTACAACAAATTCACGTAAAATCAAATAATGGTTCCATAAGAATAAAAGTTCGATTTAAGATGGTGGATAGTAAATGTGTATGTGCTTGTCGATGATTCTATTCTATATCGTATCAGGTATGATTCAGCGACAGCCTAACCTCTTACTTCTTATCCTACGTTCTTTTTCTACCAAATATTTCTTACCTAAGCCATGTTTAGCTCTGGAGCTGCACTCTTTCCATGTCAGGGTCTTTATCTAGCTCTTTGTCACTTGTTTATATTTGGAAGGGGGACCTTACCAGTGGCAAAAGCTAAGTTTTTTGCCTTTGATAGCATTTTTTCCTAGCTTGCATGCCTTCCCTTGTCACCTTCACCATTCACTCCTTCGCGGTGTTTTGTAATTCTCCCGACTATTCTTGATGACTTGTACATTAAAGAGAGGTATTTTATAGATAGTACCAATTTAAATCATATCACTACACAATAATTATTCAAAAGTAAGTGAAAAAAAAACTCAATGCAAAATAAAATGTGGCCCTCTGGCACCAGTTTAAAATTTACTCTAAACCAACTAGATATGAATGTTTTAGTCCATACCCCAAGTAACTCCTTGAAGCACTTGGCTAGGCATAGAGGAGGATTTAGGAGGATGAGGACAGTCAGCATACGTTTACGTTTGTTCAAAGCCGGCAATCTGTTGGTGTTCTTCTATCACCTTTGGAAGTCATGGGGTTGAACTAGGGGAAATGGAGATCCAGAGAGAGCGTATTTGTTCTGGGAGCCAAGATGTTTTCTCGTTTTAGACCAAAGTCGATGAGTTTGCCAATTACACTCAGTCTATAACTTTGAAGATTGATGTCTCCCCCTTTGAATACATTTTATGCAACTGGAAACTGTTTAGCAGCAGAATTTGTACAATATAGAGGGCCACTTTTTTATCCCAACGTTAGGTCTTCCTCAGGGTAATATGGGATACTCCTCCCAATATCTGAGAAATGTTATGAACAACACAGCCTTCGTGCCCAAGTCCTCCTTTGGCAATTCCTCCTGCTCCAGTATGAACTGAAATTTTTACAATTAGTCCAGATGGTTTGGCTAACATATACAGCTTTACGCTAAACTAATACCTCTTTCCCTTTATATAAAGCCAATGCCCCCTCCAAAACAATCATCGACTCGTCGATACTTTAATCTCTCGACAGATAGTATAGTTCATCTTCATCCATTATATCCTCAAAACAATTAGGTAGTGGTCTTATTTTCTGAAGACAATCGGATGAACGTAGTTCTTGAGGCTTGCCGACGAGTGAAAAATGCAAAACATGTAAAATAACTAGGAAGTGGTCACGAGACATATTTGAAGGAAAGAAGGGGATAGTATAAAATCTTTTCACGAGTAATCCTGAATTTGAGATACCTGTATCATTCCCATATGAAGCACAAACCCCAAAAAACATGACACTCATCCCTTGTTAGACATTTCCAATCTCCAGTGATCGCTTGAGATTGTCCTGGGAGTAAATGCTCCGCAATTTTGTTTGTTTCTTTAGTATTTTTATTGAGAGTCTGGTCAGAGAAGAGCATGTGAAAAAAATCTCAGTCTCTCCATCCGGTCTAACTTTCAAAGTTCTTTTTTGGGTGAATGGAATCCCACGTAATGCTGCTCTTCCATCAGACCAAGATCAGTCAGTGCGAGGATGGAATCTCTACCTGATATTTTCCAAGCGTCCAATCATTGTCATTGTATCGAATTATCACAGTGACTGCACGATATTTACTGAAATAGGAGGTTTCACACACAAAAATTTTTGCACAAAGTACGAGAGATGTCAATTCATCAGACGAAACTTACGTGGTGACAATACAAATAATGAAACCGGCTCCTGTTTCCTTTTACATTTATTGGTGACCCTTTATGAAGGTATCCATGGAAGTGTATTCATTTCAATGCTGTCGTTCTCATATTTTCATTTCTTAACATAGTCCCAATTTCATTTTTTTCATACAACTTTGTAACGAACTCCATCAAAACATTGTATTTATTCTGCACCAAAGACAAGAGAATTCTCTTATGAAATCACTTGCTACTTTCTACTGTACTAAATCAGATAAAAAGCAAACCCTGACTATTTTGAAAAAAAAACAACCATAGTCTGGTTACATTGAAGGTCACTCGGATCAGAAGGGCACAGGCTTTTAAATCTTCGGTAGCAGTACAAATCATATCGCTTAATTTAAACTTAAAACCTCTGTATGAAGCAAAGAGATGACACATTTCTCACCTAAGAATGCTAGTATAAGGAGAAATACACAAGTTGGAAAAAGGAAAGAAATATATTTGGCGTGTATATATTCTCATGACACAACGAATAAAAATAACATCTACATGAACCACCATAAAACAAGAACCTCTTGCAACAGCCCTATTGCAATGGGCACGGAGATTTATAATCTGTTACCGAAGTACATTCGATCATCAAAAACCTCATCTATATTTGCAAGGAATCTAAAACAATTTTTATTAGAACGGTGCTACTATTCATTAATTGAATATTTTGTGAACACCAATAAAACTAGAATTGTATAATGTATCTCTGTAATCATCAATATTATGCATGTTTTTGTGACTATTTTCTTTTATTTCCTGATTTGATGTATATTATATGTACTATGATGACTCCTATACCTACTTCTGTGTAAGCTATCGAGAGTACACGGGTCACTAACAATCAAACGTAAGCCTAGTTACACAATCGGCCTCCTGAACTGATGCCCATGTGCCCTGGTTTAGAACAGATTCCCTGGTGCACCGGAAAACCACCCAGCCCTACCCTGAACCATTGAGAGCATTGGCACGACCCAGGCGAGCAACCTTCCACGGCCTCATATTGTATTAATCCGTGGCCGTGTATGTTTCCTTCGGTAAAATTACAAATTGACAATGTCTTCAAGAAAGAGGTAGCATGTCGTGGTGGTTCTGGGAAGTTGAGGATTACTTAAAAGGCATGGAAGGGAAAGTTAACGGCCAATTTACAGGTGGATTCCGGCACAGATATCACGAAGGTGTGCGAAAAATACAAACCGAAGCTAAGTTGTTGCACTAGTTCAAAATCAGATAGCATGAGTGACCTTCAGAAGCGAATAAGAATTTGATTAACATGGTTATAACCCCTTGATTGTCAAAGGGAACCAAAATGCAAAAATATGTGTTTAAACAAACAAAACGTAAGCACGCCACTGCGAGTGAAAACAGGAGGCAAATAGCAACGGCAGCATCATATTCAGGAATATAATATTTAAGGTGTTTCGTGACCTCGCAAAATTGCTCCGAGACAGAGGTAAGGGGGTCATTCAATAATTATGTGGAGCGTGAAAGGTGGGGAGGAGAGGATCAGTATCTCTTCAAGGGAGCATCAGTAAGACTCTTCTTACTGTCTCACGAAGGGGGGTATGGGAATCAAAGATGATCTTAAATAAGATTTTGTTTACACGTGCGATCGTACTTGTATTACCATTTTAATAATCATCGTCTCGTATTTTTAGAACTGCAAGCACGTATTTGCTATGAGCTAGTGTGCTCCAGCTACCTCTCAACCTGAGTCTCGGAAGTTAAAAAAAACACAAGGTAAAATCTTCCAAATAACATAGCTTCAGATTCCTTGTGATGAGCGGAATACATGGTGATCATGAATTTTAACACTACTAGGCAAATATTGCATGGTAGAAAAACAACGAGAATTTCCTATCCCAGTTTCTCGCTGACTTTTATGATAATTCCCCGACTTTTCCAGAAATTCAAAATTCCCTAACAATTCCTGCTTTTCCCGGTTTTCCCTGACAATCGCCACCCTGTTCATTTATCAGAATTGGAGCAGCTCAACAGACAAGACATTCTCTCTAAACCTCTCTCAATATCCATACACATAATACAGCTAATTAGAAAGATAAAGCTTTAAATTACTCACCTACAAAAAACTAAAATTCCAAACAAAATAAAACATAAAATAACCTTTTTTTTTTAATAAGTTGATCCTGAAGGTCAATTCTCAATACCATTTCACCATTGCTATTTCACGAATAGTTCTCATTGCACTATTGATTTTGGAGTTGCTACAGATGAATAAAGGATTAGTAAATAAATTATTAAGGCCAAGAAACCTTATATGCAAAATCAGCTATCTAAAACAGGACATTTCTGCACTGGTGACGACTTGGGAATTTAAGCTTAAATAGATAAAATATTCTATACAACAGTACAATGCCTCATAGAACACCTCTACATTCCATGATACTCAGTTACAACCTATATTTGTAACCTCTAAACTCATACAGCACTGAAATATCACTGTGAAGCTTCCACATTTCTTCTTCCTTCAAGGAGTGGGCTGTCATCCAGCTGACAGCAGTGTCTCCTACGAGTAAGAGTCCACTGCTCCGTCAACACGCTCACCTGACAAGGACGATGCAGGTGCGCCACCCACGCCAGCGCCACCTCCCCCCCCTGAGGAGGAAGCACCGCTGCCCAGGGATGACGAGGCTCCACCACTGCCCCCCACCGAAGAGCCCCCCCCTCCACCCCCTGCAGGGACACCACCTGGCACCATCACACCCACCCCTCCTCCCGAACTGCCACCGCCCACGGCACCACCACCACCACTGCTGTGCGCCAAGTGCTGCAGTTTGTCCTGCTCCTGGAGAGTGCACACAACAACGAACGCTCTTCACTCCTCCACTCACAGAGTGCACCACAAACGCCCACTCGGGAGAGGGAAGAGAGATTCGTCACGATACAAGTCACCTTAAAGTGCTTCTCAACTATTTTCAAAGATCACCATTTTCAGCAACTTCACCTGATTTCTAAATAAGAGACCTTCCCTCAGCACTTCTCTTTGTTTCCAATTCAACTATCTCAAATTGCGTAAAGTACATTTAATTGGATTCATACCACATTCTTTGCCAATAACTACCCTAATGCACACTTTACAGGCTATTGTTTTTTCAAGCGACAATAAACTATCTAGGCACTATAATAAGATGATTCCAAAGAAACTGAGATACATACACAGGGTGTCCTGTGGAGCTGATGAAATTCCCGTATATTTCCTGTACAGTAGAACTGGTTAGTACGTTTTTGAAGGGACCACAAAAAATGAAATTGCTAACCAAGAAAGAAAATAATAGCCATTAGGGTAATAGCAATCTGAGGTAAAGTCGTCACAATTGTGATTACTTTCGAAGTTCTCGTAAAATCGCCTCTTAGCACGTTTAAAATTAACAAAATGGGCATGACAAAAATACAATATGCATGGAAATCACACTTCATAGATTTCCCCGAGACAATTACATAAACACGGCGGCATTTACCTGTGATTTATAATGTATATAAGGAGAGGACAAGTTAAGCCAAGTCATATCACCTTTCTTACATCTTGTTCTGAGAATATAGCTGATAATTTCAGGCTTGACTATGTGATACCTTTCTATAATGGAAAATCAAAGAATGAAACATAGTAAGGTTCACTTTATGTTGGATTAAGCATGACCCGGGTTTTTTACCTGAAGATGTAACTATGTTATGAAACCCGGGTCGTGCTTATCTATATACATATATAAAAATGAATGTAAGTGTGTGTCCTTTATGCATTACTACACCATTCATCGGATCGCCATGAAACTTTGGGAAGTTGTTGAGTACATTCCCGAGAAGAGGACTACGAAAGCGATATTTCAATATCGTTACTTTATGGATATAATATCGATAAATCGATAAATTATTGATACAAAATTGAGATTAATTTATTTAGCTTTTTTAAAAAGAAAGTATCGTTACAATATCGATACTGTATCGAATGTATATAATGTGTTTGTCCTTTATGCATTACTACACCATTTATCGGATCGCCATGAAACTTCGGAAAGTTGTTGAGTATGCTCCCGCAAAGGTTTATACAAAATAGATAATTCAATATCGATTATGTATCGATATAATTTCGATAAAATATCGATACATCTATACATTATTGATACAAAATTGTGGTGAAATTATTTAGTTTTTTTAAAAAGAAAGTATTGTTACACTATCAATACTGTATCGATACAATATTGATAACTTCATGCACTACCCCAACATTCATCCAATTTCCATGAAGCTTTGGTTAGTTGTTTAGTTCACTCCCATGAAGGTTTGTACAATATCAAGAATACAATAAGTATCGATACTGGAGACGGGATGTGCATCCCAATGAACGTAACTTGTTTCTATGGGATGAGCAACACATTGATTGACAAGAAGTAAAATTTTTCTATTTTTGCCACCCAGTTTGGCATCAAACCCACGCAGAAAGGTTAAAAAATAGATGTTGTCATCCATGCTGATACAACGGAGCGCAAGAAGGCGAACGTGAGCTCCTTCGATAGTCCATGCGTTTCCAAGTTTCGATAGAAACTTCCATGCATGGGCTTCTCGGTATGCTTGCGGAGCAGAATCTTTTGCTCTGCATTCTTTATTTCGAGCTTTAACACGTCCGCCTTCGGCGAAAGATTGATTTGTCGCATGCTTCTCCACTGGAAGTAAGGTCCAAGTCCAAACCGTCTGCTGCCCTTTTCACCACCTGGAATAGGAACGCCCCTTTGCCGACACTCTCGTGTTACTTTACGAGCAGCATAAGGGGGTCCGTGGTGTGGAACACGTGGCAAGCCGTATTCAGGACTACTCTGTCATGAAGGCACTCCAGGCTTATCAGCCCTCTACCACCTAGCCTTCTCGGGAGACACAATCTGGCGACGGAAGACTTTGGCTGAAGACTACAATAGATGGTCATCATTTTCCTCGTTCCCCTGTCGAGGTTTTGCAGCTTGTTGACATTCCATTTGATGCAACCGAAGATGTAGAGCAGTGTTGGAACCGTGAAGGTGTTGGTCACCTTGTTCTTGCCTGACAGCTCAGAGCTCCAGATTCGCCTGAGAGTCTGCCTGTATTTCGCTGCAAGCCTTTCCTTCACTGCTCTCACCTCCTCAAACCAGTGCTGGGGGACGCCAAGATATTCATACGCTTCGTCGTCATCAAGATGACGAATAGCGTTTCCGTCCACAAGCTGCACGTCTTCCTGGTCTTCCAAAATCTTTCCTTTCGCCAGATGGTCGCGCACTTGTCCAATGCGAATTCCATCCCTATATCCTCACTGTATTTGCGTGCGGTTCCAACGCCAGGCGCAGGTCTTTCGCGCTTGAAGCATAAAGCTTCAGGTCATCCATATAGAAAAGATGGGTGACCTTATGCTCCCTTTTTGACGGGACACCGCACATATATCCCCTACCTCGTCTCAACTGAACGGACAGTGGGAGGAGAGATAAACAGAACAGGAGGGGACTGAGGCTATCGCCTTGAAAAACACCACGGTGGTATGTTACCAAATCCAAAACTGGTCTTCTTGCCAGATGGTATGGCGAAGTGCGTCTTCCACCGTGGTAACAGGCGTTCGATGCAGGATACAACCTCTGGGTGGACTTTCATGTACCTCAGCATGGCTATAATCAGCTCAAGAGAGGTGGTGTCAAAAGCCTTCTTATAGTCCACCCAGCCCATTAACAGGATACGCTTGTGTCAGCGTACGGCCGTAAGAGAGGGTCCAGTCGGTGCTGCCCCCCAGGGGGACGCCAGAGAACCAGGCCGACGCCGCCGCATGGAGTGGTGACAAGGGAACAGTTGGCTAGAGGCCGTGAGTGTGGCGGGGTGGGATAGACGGTGCCTGAGATGATTGGGAAGGGTTGACCACGCGAGCAAGGGGCTCGTGGTTGTATCCAACCTTAATAAAGTCGGAAGTTACCTAGTGAGTGCTATTGTGTTTCAGTGTGTTGGTGAGACCCCTTTCCCAGTCCGTTGTCCCCCTTGTTGCTCCCGTCGACGTTCCTCCGTCCTCCCGCAACCCCCCCCTACCTCACAGTTCAGAAGTGGGATAAAGTGTCCAAAGGAGCCCATAGTGAAGTACGTATCCGACGAGCTGCAGTGGACGAGAAGTTGTTCGTGTCTAGCTGACCTCGGTGAATGGATGCCCAGCCAGCCATCAATAGAAAGGAGAACATCAAACCCTACCCAGTGTTGACCGAGTAAGGTGAGAGTGTGTGGTTAAAAGTCGTAGTGATGGCTAGTACGACAATTGCGTCGTGGGACGACGAGTGTCGAGTAGGAAGCGAAGACGGGGCCCCGTGAGTTGAAGGAAGGGACGTAGCGGACATAGCGGGATGTGTCGAGACCTGGCGCGAGAGGCTAGTGAGAGGCCACGTGAGGCTACCGCCATGTGGCCTTCGTGCCCGTCGACGCCGTTCGGCGTGAGTCACGACCGGAGAGGATATACAGGCAATGGGACCTGCTGAGAAGCCGCGCGAGGCTACCGCCATGTGGCAGTCGTGCGAGTCGACACCGTTTGGCGGAGATATGGCCGGAGAGGCTAGGCAGGCAAGCGGAATCGTTGAGAAGCCGCGCGAGGCTACGGTTGCATGGCCTCCGAGAGGAAGAGAGCCGACGCTGTTGAATTGGCGGGAACCGGACGTAGAGCGTAGCGTCCTTGGGTGTGCCGCGGAGAGGGAACAGATGCTATTGCGACACGAGAGAGAATTGTTAGCGAGAGAAAGGAAACTTCTAGAACGCGAGCGCGAGCTTGTAAATGGGCAATCGTTGGTTCTTGAGAGAAGCGTGGTAGCGCATCGGGAAATAGCAGAGCGATTACTGCCAGAGTTTGAACCTTCGTTAACACTAGGGTTCACGGCGGCACAATGGGTCAGTCGAGTAGAGAGCATCGCATCAGCCTACGGGTGGGACGAGTCAATGCTGTTAGCCCAATCCGTTAGCAAGCTGCGGGGAGCGGCGAAGCTATGGCTGAATAGCGTGGCCGATGAAGTGCATTCTTGTGGGTGTTCAAGAGAGGACTATCATATTGTTTTCCATCAGTGGAGGATCAAGCCCATGTACAGGCACTTCCAAAAAAAAGTTAACACTTCAGAGCCGAAAATTTTCCAAGTCCCGAGTTGACGGTGATTTGACAACGCTGCGTCACGGCTTCCCTCTGGCGGAGCCTCGAGAAGCTCTGACCGAAAACAAACCCCCTTCCCTGTTTAGCAGAAGGGATTACTGCACGGTCGGTCTTATTATGCCCTAAAGAAGGGGGCTATGGTGGGCACTCCATGGTCGTTTTTTCCGACTCGCGCTGAACGACATTTGAAGTCCTGAACATATTTCTACCGTCGCAGTGGTCGGAAATCGGAAAAAGCTGGACAAAATTCAAAAATAGCTTTCTTTGAAATATGACTTAATACTTCACACAAAAAAAGACTGCTAATTAAGGAATAATACATCATTTGACATGCTTTTCATCTATTAGCCAGATACAGGAGCTCAAACATGACCAAATTTCCAAATAAACACCTGAACTAATTTTTCTCCGAATGTCTTCCAAGTTAAGTTGATCGTGACGTTATGTGAGGAATTTGATTGAATAAATAATAGCATGATCTATTAACACAAGTATTTGCCTTTAAATTACCAAAGCTTCAAATATTTTTGAAGCATTTTAGCGCAATTCCGTTAAAAATGTCAGACGCTGTTCTCAGATAAAATGTTTACATAATATAGAGAATATCTAGCGTTTTTGGGAGAGACCTGTCAAGTGACTTATATCAGAGCACTCGTTGAAGACTCATAAACACGAAATTGAAGATAAATTAAAATAAGTCTACGACACCGAAAAATACATATGATTTTCCGATCGCGCGTCCGGGGTATGGCTCCGTGCGGCTGGGGCTGGAAGTGCCGTGACTCGCTTACTTTACTCAAGTGACATGGACCCAAGGCTTCCATTTCGTCGTTTTTCAGCGGCACTCATTGTTACTAAACTTCACTGATCTATGTTGATGAAATCGTGAGAATATTGAATCGTGCGACCGGATAAGTTTACGCGGAATCACTTTATTTTTCTTCGCGTGCGCTCCGGGAACATACTTCTTATTCACGCCCTTGAAAAGAGTGTAGTCTTTCTAGGGCCCATGTAACATTCTAGAAATACACTGGTTTCTCTTTTGAATTCCTTTTGCCCCCTTCTTTTTATTCACGCGGTAAGAGATGCACCGACGATTTCAGAGCCTTGGTCTTCGTTTTCCCAGCCACCTTTTCCCCTTTCCTCAGAGGAGATCTGAATGCCAAATGGGGGGAGCGGCATGTTCCCTCTGACCACTCTGTTCAGTCCCTGTATTGAGACAATGGGGATGGGGAGGACCGGTCTCCGTGAGGAATAATTTTCCACTGCCCAAAAACCTTACTCCATACGTTTTATTGCACCCACGACCCCTTCCATGCGGTATGCTTTGGGTCTACCTCCTCCGAGTTTATGCCCTTGCAGCCCAGTGCCTATTCATAAGGGGTGATCCGGAAGCAGTTAAAACATCGCAGACGTCTGCCCATCCACTCCTCCACCGGAGCGCTTTTAGGTTTGTTTATACTCACATTACCGGGCGAATATTTCAAAAACATTTACATGCCCAAAAGTGAACACGTTTATCAACATGGTTTCATGATTTAGGTTTGATAGTCTCTTATTAATTTCATATGTGATGCCAAGGAAGCAACAATTCATTCACAAAAATGAATTAATTCCGTCCATTAAAGAAATATATCCAAAGCTTTTGGCGGTATTGTTTAGCATGTAATATGGTCGAATAATGGATCACCTTTCCATCAGAAGGAAATATAGGAACAGCTTATCAATATGCAATTACTATTCTCAGTTGCGATATAGGTCCTTAAGGAAATTTACTAATTGCCGTCCACCCACTTCGCAATCCGAGCAATTGGCCCCTCGAGAGGAGATCACCGTATGGCGGCCGGGTGCCCGCGCGTAACGTGTGCAAACCCTTTCTGAGAGGGAATTCCCAGCTAGCCATGCTTCCTCGCCGCCCCTCCCTTTCGGTAGGAGGAGAATAGTGGGTGGCGATCCTTCAGCAGGGTTAGGAGGACACGCAGCTCAACGCCGCGGTCGGGAATAAGGGTGAGGCGGGAGTCAGGGGTATTTTGCGACCACCTGCAGGTGTCCTATAAACAATGGGTATTCGGGAATATTCGTATGTTGTCACAGTCCTCATCCTTTTGAAGAACGGAAAAAGGCATTGAATAACCAATTAGAGCGTAACATTAGTTACAGTTTGACCAACGGAAATGTCTTCACATGCTTACGGAGCTCTTGCAATCAGTTAAATCTCATATGAATAATTATTCAGTTGTGGTCTCATGCGCGCGCAATTAGCTGTATTAGAACCTGAAGCCTTTAGTGATCATAAAATAGTTAATGTGAAATTTATTGTAGGCGTTGAAAGACATTATCAACCAAGGAAGAGGATATACTTATTTGGAAAGGCTCATTACGACGGTATGAAAAAGGAATTAAGGGAATCGTTTAATATATTTAGCGAACAAAGCAAAGGATTCGATACAGAGGATTCGGGGAGAGAATTTCTTGAGGACACCCTTAAAGCAGTTAATGAATACATACCAAGGAAATTCATTAGTGATAATACAGAGCCAAGGTGGTATAATGCGGAGGTTAGGAAATCACTAAAGCGACAAAGGGTATGCCACGCTAGGATGAAAAATGCAGGACGGGGTCTATCGGTAGAGGAAACAAATGAGTTAGTTCAAAACTATAAAAAAAATCGAAAGCATTAGCAAGGAAATCATGTCGACAAGCGTTATAACATTTCAAGAGCAAGATGTTAGGAGAATATTTAGATAGCAATCCTAAAGCGTTTTGGTCATATGTGAGAGAGATTCGGGCAAATAGGTCCACAGTGCACACACTTAAAAACGATAAAGGAATTAGAGTCACCAGCAGTGTAGAAAAAGCCAATTCTTTAAACACCTTCTTCCAAAGGGTTAGATTAGACATTAGACCAGATTTTAGGGAAACGGCTGCGTGGTCAGTAACAGATTTGTATTGGCATAATACAAATAATAATCTCATGGGCATTATTATTATTATTCAAATTAGGACTCCTAAACTATAAATGCTAAATGGTTTTTTCTACGACGATGGTGGCGAGCATAGATATATGTTCGGGACTTCAGATGTCGTGCAGCTCGCGTCGAAGAAAATGACAATCTCGGGACACAGGACCGACCCACATTAGTCGGAAATCGAAAAAAGCTGGACAAAAACCTAAAATAACTTTTTTTTAGATATACACTTGAAACTTCACACATATTCTTAGAAAAGTTTGCTACTTAAGGAATAATGCATCATTTGTCATGGTTCTCATCCGTTAGTGAGACACAATGGGGATCAAACATCACGAAGTTTAAAAAAATCCTGTAATAATATTTATCCTAATATCTTACAAGTTGATGATGACGTTATGGGAGGAATTTGATCAAATAAAAATAGCATGATCTGTTATTAGCACAATGCTTAGCTTTTAATTGCCTGAGCTACAAATATATTTGAATCGTTTATTTGCTATTCCATTACTTAATGGCGGACACTGTTCTCAGACACAACTTTTACATCAAGCAGAGTATATCTAACGTTTTAGGGAGACACTTGTCAAGTAACTTATATCTGAGCAGTCTTTGAAAACTCATTTTCACGAAAGTGAAGAGAAATTAAAAGTAAGTTTGCGACACCCAAAAAACATGATTTTCCACCGCGAGTTTGGGGTTTGGCTCCACGCGTCGGGGGAATTGACGTGACTCGCTTACATTGCTGAAGTGACATGGTCCCGAAGGCTTTTAATTCGTTGTTTTTGAGCTGTAACCATTGTCAGTAACCTCCATCAATCTTATTTGATGAAATCGCGAGAATCTTGAGCCGTGCGACGGGATAGATTACGCGGAATAGAGTTATTTTTCTTTGCGTCCGCTCCGGGAACATACTTCTTATTCAAGCCATTGAAAAGAGTGAAGTCTTTCTAGGGCCCATGTGAACTAGATATATTCTAGCTTTTATAAGTAATGGAATAGCAATGAAACGATTAAAAAAGTATTTGTAGCTCAGCAATTTAAAGGCAAAGCATTGTGTTAATAGGCAAATGATGTAGGTGTTTATTTGGAAATTTGGTTATTTTTGAGCCCCTGTATCTGACTAACAGATACGAATCATGTCAAATGATGCATTACTCCTTAATTAGCAATCTTTCCTGAGTATTTATGCGACGTTTCAAGTCTATATCTCAAAGAAAGCCATTTTCAAAATTTGTCCAGTTTTTTTCGCGACGTAGCTTTTTTGGCGAGCGTAGAGATGTGTTCAGGACTTCGTCGGGAGTGAGTCGGAATGAACGACCATGGAGTGCCCACAATAGCCCCCTGCTTTAGGGCATAATAAGACCGACCGTGCAGTAATCCCTTCTGCTAAACAGGGAAAGGCGAGGACGGGGGAGGAGGGAAGGGGGTTTGTTTTCGGTTAGAACTTCGCGAGGCTCCGCCAGAGGGAAGCCGTGACGCAGCGTTGTCAAATCACCGTCAACTCGGGACTTGGAAAATTTTCGGCTCTGAA
This sequence comes from Platycnemis pennipes, assembly GCA_933228895.1. Classification (NCBI taxonomy): domain Eukaryota; kingdom Metazoa; phylum Arthropoda; class Insecta; order Odonata; family Platycnemididae; genus Platycnemis; species Platycnemis pennipes. The sequence continues at coordinate 136,748,652 of OW121853.1, read as the reverse complement.
GTGTTAACTTTTTTTTGGAAGTGCCTGTACATTTGAGCCTTATAAAGAGAAGGATGCAGCGTGGCGAGACGCATGAGTCATACGTTTACGCGATGAAGATTATCGCTAGACGTGGTGAAGTAAATGAAGCGTCCCTAATCAAATAAATTTTAAATGGTATGTGGAATAGGGAACTGGTGAAACTGTTGACTATGTGTGACTTTGAAGATGTGGAAGGACTACTACGCAAGATAAAACGATACGAGAGCATCACCGATAGGGCGAGAATGGGAGAGAAAGCAACATACCAGAATCGACCTCCTGCGACCAGTGACAAGAAGATCGAAGTCAAGGAAGTGAGGGGTGAAAGAATGCTAGCCCAGGGCGTATGCTTCAATTGTGGTAAAGAAGGGCACCTTGCTAGGGAGAGCCGAATAGCCGCCCGTGAGAGACTTTGTTACCGGTGCAAGCAGGCAGGACATCTGCAGAAAGATTGTCCGCGGGGAATGCCGAGAACGACTCCGCGTGAGAAAAGTTGGAATATTAGGGAAATCGCACGACCCAACTGCAGCATGAAGGATGAATACCACAAGTGGATAGAGATAAATGGCGATCGGGTCGTTGGCTTTGTTGATTTAGGAAGCGATGTTGTCACCTTGAGAAGAGACGTCGCTGAAGAACTAGGAGTCGAGTATGAGGCGAGCCTTAAGTGTTTAGTAGGCTTTGGATCCGGGATTTGTAAAGCTATTGGCTCGAAACGGATGAACTTGAAGGTGGACGATGTGAACGTGGAAGTAGAGGTTTTAATCGTCCCAGAATATTCTCAGGAGGATGCTATCATCGTAGGGTGGAGTGCCTTAGATCAGCCAGGAGTTCGAGTCAAAAAAGAGTTCGGGAAACTCACTATTTCCAGAGAAGATGTTGTCATTAAGAAGGGAAGGAACTCTCAAGTGCGGAGAGTGGAAGAGGAGTCACGAATCCAGAAGGACGAGATGGACGTGAATGAGAACCTGTCGATGCAAGAGGAAGGGGCAATATGCCACCTCGTAAATAGATTCAGGGGATGTTTTGCTAAAAACCTAAGTTAGTTAGGCAAGAGCATGGGACATGTAATGCCCTTAGCAGAAACCCGGTAGATAATGCGGAAGAACCTGAAGTGGTAGACTATAGAATATTCACCACGAGAATTCAGCAGGAGGATTGGCTGTTGACCATGCAGCTGCAAGATCCGAGTCTCCAGAAAATTCATGCGGAGTTGCAAAAACCAGCAAATACAAATAAGGATAAGCAAGTGCACACTGACTACGTGATAAGAGACCATCGAATATGTCGAAGAGTTGAAGGAGGAAGTCGTTGGGTCGTCCCAGGAGATGCGATTTGGAGAATAATAAAAGGAAGCCATGATGATATGGGACATTACGGAGAAGAAAAGACTTTGGAACATCTGAGGAGATATTTCTGGTTCCCGAAGATGAGGAGAAAGGTAAAGAGATACATCGCAGCCTGTATTGAATGTGCATACCACAAGTTACCAGGTGGGAAGAAGGAGGGAATACTATATCCAACTAAGCACGAGGGTACACCCTTTCATACCGTGAACGTAGACCACTTAGGGCCGTTCCCTCGTAGCAAGAGAGGCAGTGAGTATGTCCTCGCATACCAAGACAATTTTACGAAGTTCATAGTACTGCGAGCTGTGAAAAACACGAGGTCGAAACCAGTTTGTGAGGCCCTGAGTGAGATTGTTAGCCTGTTTGGTTGTCCGGACCGTATCATTTCGGATAGAGGAACGGCATACACGTCAAGAGAATCTGAGGAATTCTGTGAGGAACATCAAATAAAACACATAAAGACCGCTACTGCGACCCCCAGGGCAAACGGACAAGTAGAGAGATCAAACGCCGTAATTACTCGAGCAATCACGACGATGACTTCATCGGAGGATGGAAGTGATTGGGATGGGCGCTTGAAGGACATTCAATTTGCCATGAACTCAATGGAGAGCAAGACGGTAGGATCCAGTGCTCATGAACTGTTGTTCGCGTACCGCCCCCGGAACGCGTTAAGAAACCGAGTGATAATGACATTGCAGGATGATGAACCTAAAGTGAGCAAAGAGGTGGTAGAGGAGATTAGGAAGGAAGCTTTAGGCAGGATGGTAACATGTCAGGAGAATCAGAAGAAAAGGTTCGACGAAGCTCACAAAGAGCCAAAGAGATACGTGCGAGGAGATCTAGTGTTAGTCGAGCGAGAAGCCCAGGCGACAGGAACGTCTCGAAAGCTAGCACCCAAGTTTAAGGGACCATACAGGGTGGAAAAGGTATTCCCCAGAGATAGGTATTTGTTGACAGATATCCCAGGAGCCGCCAGAACCTAGAGGAGATTTCATTCTGTCTTTTGTGCGGATCGGATGAAACCTTGGTACCAACCTCCCCATGATTATGCCCCAGTAGCAGAAGAAGAAGACAACAACCCACTACAGAGCAGCCTCCTAGACCGGGGCGCCCAAGAGCAGATCGAAGAGGACCCCGATGCTGAGGAAGAAGAGGGCAGTCAACAGCCAGATCGGGCCGAGGACGGCCCTGAAATCAGGAAGGGCCGTCTGTCAGCGTACGGCCGTAAGAGAGGGTCCAGTCGGTGCTGCCCCCCAGGGGGACGCCAGAGAACCAGGCCGACGCCGCCGCATGGAGTGGTGACAAGGGGACAGTTGGCTAGAGGCCGTGAGTGTGGCGGGGTGGGATAGACGGTGCCTGAGATGATTGGGAAGGGTTGACCACGCGAGCAAGGGGCTCGTGGTTGTATCCAACCTTAATAAAGTCGGAAGTTACCTAGTGAGTGCTATTGTGTTTCAGTGTGTTGGTGAGACCCCTTTCCCAGTCCGTTGTCCCCCTTGTTGCTCCCGTCGACGTTCCTTCGTCCTCCCACAACCCCCCCCCCCCACCTCACACTTGTATTGACAAGCGTCCTGGCTAACACACCTATCAATGAGCAGGTTGTCCTTGCATCCCACGATGCCTTTCTTCGAGCCCCTATGCTCGTACACTTCCTCCCATACTGATTGGACGAGGCGGAGGATAGGGTCGTTCAAGATGGAAGTGAATACAGTGTTGAGACAGGTTATAGGGTGGTAATTCTTCGGATCGGACAGGTCTCCCTTTTTCGGTATTAGGACCGTTCGCCCTCAGTCAGCCAGGACGGAATTGGCTCCGTCCCTGACAGGAAGGATGTGAAGATTCTGGCAAGGTATTTATGCATGGAAGAGAACTTTTTCCACCAGAAGTTATTCACTGCATCCATTCCTGGAGCAGTGATGTTCTTCTTGCCAGAGAAGGCCTTCTTCACATGACATTCCGTGGCTGAGTTGGGACTATCCATATTCGCTAGGTGGCGGTCACAAAACTCTTTAAAGTGGGCAATAGCTGGAGTACCTTCGTTGAATGGCTTCCTAGTCTCGTAGATGTCCTTCCAGAAACGTTCCACCTCCGGGACAGTTGGTGGTGTTTCGACAACAGGTGGAGGGGGTCGGAAGAGGCGGGGACAGCTGAAAGGAGAAGGTGGAGTTCTCTTTTCTGGCAATGGTCCTTTTGACCAACTTCTTCCTCGCCGTTGTAAGTGCCCACACTCTATCCACCTCGTGCTGCTTAAGGATAAGCAGCACTCTTTTGTTCAGTGTGTGGTGGTCTCTCTGGATTGCACGCGCAATGCACTTGGTGTAAAGGCCCAACCGGAGGAAAGGTAATCCATCACACACTGAAATCTCGACACCTGTTGTCTTGCCAGCGTGATTTAGGCGTTAAGCTGTTTAAGCCTGTTTGCTGCTTCAGTCTCCCAAGTGGCAGACACTCGGGGAGAGGCCAACAGTGTGGCGGCAGCATATACCATGCAGTCTATTTCCCAGAGGCTACTCGTTTCGGTCAGGATCATATCTACGATGCTATTCAACTGGGACAACTGTTGGTCCCACACAGAAATTGTATGAATAATATTTCTCTGCCTGGTAGTCGTCTCATCTTAGTTTATAATGCTTTCCAACCGCTGAAGTACATCAGAATCGGCCTTCGGCTCGTCTCCCTTCACCATAAGATCGGCGGAAGCACCGGCAGTAGGAGGTACATCTGCCTTGGTAGGAGATAGAGCCTTGGCCGGTGGTGTGCTGCTCTGATCTTGCGGTTGGGGTGTCGTTTTCTTGCGCAGGTGATTGGCGTAGTCGCGCAGATTCTGCTGCGACAGATGGTTATGTTCAGGATGCATCTCACACCACAAAGAGTGCATCCTCGCCATGTATCCCCTGCGACTTGGCTCACTGGCAGCATGGCAAGCGAGAAGGTCTCCCCTCAGGGTCTCCGTCCACTCCATGCGAGCTCCCTTTTTTGAGGGCATAGGTTTGCCACGCCCAACTTTGCTAGGGCCCTCATCTGAGAAGGGCCGGTTGTGGGTGGCTTTCCTGGTATTCTCCTTTGGAACCAGTAGAACCGCGAGTGGGGTGGTTAGCCCCACAAGTAGACGGCTACCATTAGCCGACCGAAGCCGTTACCACAGACGCCACGAGGTGGTCCTTTTTTTACCCCCGTTTTTTTTAATTATTATTATCATGATCCTAGTTACACAACCTCTCCTTATGAGTATTAAACTCACAAAATACATTTTAAGGGTTATTATTAATAAGACATGGCAAAATTACTAGTTTAGCAGCCTGGAATATTCTATAATAATTTTTTCATCTTAAAAATGGAATCCCCAGATATTCTATAAATTGAACACCCTGACCGCATTAACTTTTTTTATGTGTTTCTAAAAAAAGAATTTTGAATCATTCAAGGATTTGATTTACAACAGCAACCCATGTATGTAAACCCATTGTGCACTGAATTAATTATAGGTTTTTGATTTTGTTTATTATTTAATATTCTATATTATATCATTCTTGGCATGTGATATGCTCGGAAGTCTTTTTTGAATAATTACATTTATACCTTTCTGGATAGAGGGTGATACAGTACGGCATCACAAGGATCTTATATTTTGGAAAAAAATTCAAATATTAATGAAAATGAACTTGTAATGTTTCTTTTGATTACTCTTTAAAGAATAGTTGCACAGGTTTAAAAAATGTATTGTTTGATGAGCATGTGATAAGGAAAGTGAACTTTATATTTATTTAGAAATAATAACATATAGGTAGGGACCCTGAAAAGTGGTAAATAAACTTGAGGGAAAGCGGTGTGTAAAACTCATAGTCCCAGCAGTGCAAAAACAGCAATGTCATGCAAGGGCGGTGAAAAACATATTTACGCATTTCTCAATTTTAAGCACACAAAGAATTGTATTAAAGACATAATTTGATATATCTAACATATTCTATCTAATCTTCATTGATAGTTGACAAAATACAAAGAGATATACGCAAAATACAAGCCATAATGAAGGTAACTCAACGGCCACCTAGCCTAAGTGATGTTGTCTGGGTTGCCTATGCGCAACTTCCTTGGTGATGCGTATTCAAAATGATGTCAAATATATGTAAACCTTATTGCATCAAATATATATATATATATAAACCTTGTTGCATGAAATATATATAAATATCACTTTGAAACTCCTTTTGGTGATCAAATATGCTGAAAATTTTCGGCATTATGGTCTACGCAGATACTTTATCTGATCAACAGTATCTCCGATCCCACTATAAACGGTACTATATAAACTATAAACTACAGTATCTCTGGATAAACACCAGTTTATCCAGAGATACTGAGAATCGGAAAGATATGCCTGACCAGACATGTCTTTTGTAGGTACCTAACCACCGTGGCTTATTCAAAATGACAAAAACAATCCCTATCTCGTACCTTTTACCGCCCCACCATGCCGGCAACTCTCCACCACGGGCACTGAATAAGTTTGCTGCGGTCGGAATGCTGTCGTGCCGGAGTAATATCATTAAGTCAGCAACATATACTCAACATCAGTTAGTGAATTCGATCATTTATCCTTAAATAACTCTTTTTGCCTACCCGAGGAGTGATTGCGACCCGTCAGTCACAGCTTAGGTGGAGCACTCTTTGAATGAAATTATTACGTCCATTAGACGTGTCTATGTCTTTTCGCCCAACCTTGTCCAGCATAGTTATTGGTCCCATTAATGGTATGCGCAGACTTACTGAAATCATCTTCCACAAGCACAATTGCTTTAATGGCAACTTTTCTGAAGAATCTTTTGGGATAAATAGGTACTACGCAAGTCATTTCGGCGGCGCAACAAAAGCGATGCGCCTCGACCGCACCACCATAAATGCGATCTAAATAGACATATGCAGATATCACTGTCACACGCATCATCAGACTGATGATAACGGCATGGTCACGTAAATAATAATTATGTATTCATTTCACACTATGAGTTTGCAAACATTTTTTCACCGAATGTGACATCTTTCATTACGCGTCTTTACATACACATCAAAATAAAACGAAGTATATCACATTTTTTTTCAAAATATCATACCATAAATTAAAAAAATGCAAAATTTTGTGCAGCATATTGCACTGACAGCCAAATACCACTAAATTTCATGAATAAATAGCTATTCACGAAATTTCAGTGAATTTTGCTAGCTTTAAAATGGCAAAATTTCACTTATTAGGCCTTTAAACATCAAAATAACAACTTATATGCTCTCATAAAGAAATTTGTGAAAAAACTCATCCGCGAAATTTCAGGGTCCCTACATATAGGTATTCCATCTGTAAATCTTGATCCAGAAAATATTATCCACACAGATGATGGGAAGTTGATTTTTTCTCCTATAAATTTACTTGGTTTTTTGGAAATACAATTGTTATTGCTTTTGTGTACAGATTAAAAATCTAAAAAGAATATGAAACATGAGAGTTTTTCTTCAACAATGAGAAACATATTTAGCACAGCAGGGAACAAATGTTTAAAGTTTGAATTATAATTTACGTTAGTGTTTTTATTACTCTTAAAACTTCAAATTATTAATCATATTAAAATTCAACTTATGACATGACAGTCATATTATTTTGAATCTGCTATGGCATTTTTTTTGTGATAACAAACATGTTTTGTTATTAAGCATGGAATTTGTTATTAAACATGCTCATGTAAAAAATATACAACTCTTGTGTTATAAAACATTTTTATTTTCATAATGTCCTCATAGTGGAATATCATAAGTTTTTTCCCAAAGTAAATGGTTATATTCAAATTTTTGTTTCGTAAAATTGTATTTTTAGATTTCGTGGAACATTTAATAATAATGTACAGGAAAACTAGGTGAAAAAAACTTATATATGTATAGGTTGATGGTATTGGTATTGAGAATATATTTTACAGGTATTGGCATCGAGAATCGGTAAATTTCGGAATCGACTCATCTACATTAAATACTTAAAAAAGAAATTTTTTTTAATGCTTTAAATGAATGTGCTCAGTTTATCAACTTCCTTTTGTTAAAAATTAACATTATCATCACTGCTTTATGATCCAGGCTCCATCTGGAAATGATTAAATGAGTTAAAAAACATCCAAAACAAACTAGCCACTCACCTGTCTCTACACAGCATTAATAATTAATATGTGGGTAAATTAATGTTGCTCTCTCTTTCAAAATTCACACAAAAACACTAATTCACACAAAAACACTGTACAAATAAAACACACCTGAAGATACAAGAGGGTTAAATCTCCAGCCAGCTCAAAGCAGCGAACCATCTGTTCCTCCCACTCGACAAGGCGAAACTTGGATGTGGTTGGAGGCGGAACCTTTTCCAGGCATAACCCTGCAACAGGAAGGGAGATAGCCGGTCAAGCACCTAGAGGCACCAAAGCTGAAGGGAAAATAACAACAACATCAAAAAAACTACCACAGAACACATTTATGTGCATTAGAGCTCTTCGTAAAGGAAATGAGAGAGACGCATTCTTCCCTCACAGTCCATATCCAGCCACAGTGGGGCACACGCAAGGTTGTTCAAATACACAGGTTGCCTCAATTGTTTACAAATCGCCAAAATCAAAGCTAGAGCCACCACTACCATAGTCACTGACGTCTTCCAACTAGCCACTATGGAAGTGCATACAACAATATTGTCGTGTCTTGATTAACTCATCCAACTTCAATGATACCTTTTTAATGAGTATCTCCATTTGCATGAAGCAATGTTATTTAACATCAGCATATTAGCAGCCTCAATAATCCAAATGCAATAATTGTTGCTAATCGATTCACAATGTGATGAACCATCAAAGCCACCAGTCCAATTTCTAACCATATCCTAATTTTATTCATCCATTGCAATTGGAGCAAAAACGTAAATATGAACGTATGTCTTCTTGCATTAAATAACAAAGCAACTCCTATGCTATACTAATACGAATGTAATAGATTACTGCGACATTCGCGATCTCTCTTTAACATTATCACAATTTGCATTCTTTACTGCTGACTGATTATCGTGATAAAGGCACAAAGATTCTCTGCCAAATCTTTTCTTGCAATACCCTTTTGAGAGCTCCTTCAGTATTCCACACTATGCAATTGCCTTCTTTGTACAAGCAGTTAGGTTAATATACTCAGTCTCTGTTGTGGACAATGCTACACATGACTGTTTCTCACTCTCCTATGGTACTGCTCCATTAGAAAATTTACAAACATACCCTGTCAATCTTATCGCTGGCAAAATCTGCATCACCATCAAGGAAGGTACCCGGTTTAGAATATAGGTGAGATGTAGGTACTTGATGTAGGTTCCTTCCAAATCTTACAACTCTTTTAACACATTCCCAATGTTCCATAGTAACATTACTATTAAATGTACTTAATTTTGAAACATCAAATGCAATGTCTGGTCTGTTGCAGGTCATCACATACATGAGACAACCAATTCAAACTTGATGAGGCACAGAGTCTGTATGTATCAGGTATCAGTTGCCTGGATCTCAAGGAATTATATCGAAGCCAACTTCTGTGGGTGCTAAGCATAGTAGGCACCTGACATATCAAACCTAACTAGGATGCTTTTAGTATAATTTCCAGTTCAATGCCCTCTTGTCAACCTCTCATCCCTAGAACATTGTTAACTTCTGCAAGGGTTTTCACTCCAAAATTCTTTTTCAATGATAAAACTACTTCTTCGCCAGTATCATAATTTTAGCAAAATACCAAAATATTAACCATATAAACAGCCATGATGTTGGTTCCTTTTCCCGAAAACCGTCCTCAAAAAAACTATATCCCGTGCTTTTATTATTTGTCCCATGGAATTCCTGGTAATTGAAATAACGGGGGGGAAACCTGTTGAAACTGTTATTGTTTATCGACCACCTAAAGTGGGGCATTTATCTGACATTGAAAATGCTTATTTGAAGTTTTGTCCCACCTATAAAAATGTAATCATTGTTGGGGACTTCAATGCTGATTTGTTCGTGATGGTTATTATAGTACATTTCTGAGAAACTTCATTTATTGTAATGACTTGTACTTGACCCCATTGAATGCAACCCATCATACCAAAAACTGTCATATGCTTCTTGACTTATGTATAGTAAATTCCCAAGACAAAGTCTCATCCTACTGTCAGTCACCTGTCACGTTTCTCTCGGCCCACGACAAAATTGCTGTAACATTAAATTACATACTGCCATTACTCAGTCACCTGCTAATACTTTTAGACAAGCTGGGAACATGGATGTAGAAAGATTTCAGACAAAATTGGCCGAGATCGATTGGGAAAAGCTGTTTACTTCTCCAAATGTTGACGATAAAGTCAATTTTTTCAACTCCAATTTTATTGGCTGTCTTGATAGCTTTGCCCCAAAACGTTCTCTAATGCCTAAACCACCCTCAGCTCCATGGATGATGCAGGAAATAAAACGAGAAATTAAAAAGGAGACACGCTTTCATCCTGACGCAAAGCCCAACTCTCTACAAAATATTCATAAAACAGCGTAATTTTGGCAAAGGCTTAGTAACAAAATCTAAGAGAGGGTACTATATGGCCAACTTTTCATAACTTACAAACTCAAAAGAAATATGGAGAGAACTGAAATGCCTTGGTCACATCAGACAGCCAGATAAATTTTCAGTAAGTGGTTTTTCCTTGAATGAACTGAATGAATGCTTCTCTTCGAGTGGTATTTCCCCTTCCAGCAATACCAGTGCTGCCATTTTCAATATTTCGTCTGTGGATGCCATTGTTCCGTTCGATGACAAAATTTTTACTTCCATCACATCACACCCGAAATGTTGCAGAAAGCTCTATTCTCCTCTAGATCTAACTCAGTTGGTGTAGACGATATTTCGATTAAATTTCTAAAAGTATCATCATCAACTGTGCTTCCTGCTCTGCTCAATATCCTTAACTCGTCCTTAATGACTGGCATATTTCTGTCCTACTGGAATTCTTCCCTAATTGGACTCATCAAAAAAGTTAAAAATCCCTCGTCACCAGCAGACTATCGCCCCATTTCCTTACTTTGCACCGCTTCAAAGTGCTTAGAGTAAATTGTTCACAAACAGATTGTGGAGTACCTCAATGGAAACAAACTGTTTGACCCATTCCAATCTGGTTTTCGTAAGAACTATTCAACGCAGTCCACTCTCATTAAAGTCACAGATGACATTAGATACGCCATGGACAGAAAAATGTTAACTATCCTGGTATTATTTGATTTTAGCAAAGCATTTGACCGCGTAAATCATGCACTATAACTTCAAAAAATGAAAAATCTGAATTTTTCCTGTTCCTCTCTAAATTGGTTCCTTTCGTACTTACATGGGCGATGTCAGTCAGTGAAAGATTCTCATGGAAACCGGTCAAAATGGGCTCCTATTTCATGTGGTGTACCACAAGGGTCGGTACTTGGTCTACTATTGTTTTCATTATATGTTCGCGATCTCCCAAACTGTATTTCAAACTGTAAGTATATGATGCACCCTGACGATCTACAAATCTATTGCCATTGTTACCCAAAAGACCTCATGGAAACAATAAATAAGGTGAATGATGATGTCTCCACCATCAGTTTGTGGGCCCAGGAAAATTATTTTGTACTAAATAGTAACAAAACAAAAGCTATGATCATTGCCAATTCCAGGGTCATTGCTAAACTTAACCTTGTTACGCTGCCCACGATAAAGGTGCAAAATACCAGTGTTCCCTACTCAAACAGTGTAAAAAATTTAGGTGTTACGATATCATAATTTGTCATGGAAGGAACACATAATGAGTGTAGCCAATAGGGTTAATGCAATCCTTCATCAGCTGAAATTACACAAAACTCTGCTGCCCACCTATCTGAAGGCACGGCTGATTTCCTGCCTTATTTTTTCACATTTCGACCACTGCAATTTGGTATTTCATGATTTAACGGAGGAACTCAATATCAAGCTCCAGCATCTCTTAAACTCTTGTGTCAGATACGTCTTGAACCTGTGGAGGGAGGATCATATTTCCTCGATAAGCTCTCTTCGCTTGATCTAAAAACAAGGTGCAAATTCATGATGGCCTGTTTCATGTACTCCTCTTGAAACACAATGAACCCCATTATTTAGTTTAATTCTATCCAATTAACCCATTTATGCCTAGTGTTCCATTTTTGGAACACCTGACACAACTTTCTAATTTAATGACTACGACTCATTATACACCAATATGCCACGGTTTTTCTTTCTGTACCTCTTTATAAAGATATATTGTATTACGGGGCGCAAAGAGTTAGTCAGTTTTGCCAACCCATCGCAGCCAGTGTGTTGAGAAATACCGGTCTTTTTTTTCAAGGCAGTTTTTTTGAGACCATCTCAAATGTTATATTAATAACTATTTGCCATTACGCCCACATATTGTAAATTTTTCCCTGCATGTTCAGTAATAGTTAACCTATAGTGCTTTAAGAAGAAAATTTTGAAGCAATGTATTTTGTTTTAGTTATAAGCTTTTATTTAGCAGTGTTCCATTTTTGGAACACTAGGCAAATCTACTACTATTATGCGTGCATTCAGGCGCACTGAAATATTCACTTTAATTTTAAATCAAGTAAGCAATTAGATGTTATGTGACTGAGGGAAAAGATGCTATGTCTTGGCTATAATCAGTTTCCATTTCAGTGAAAGAATAAATACATCGATAACCAACTGATCACTTGTGAACAGAGAGATGAAAACATGAAAGTCACCCTGTGCACTCTTCCATTCGGGACCAAGCCCCCTGGGTCATATTGACATCATGAACACTTATCAATGAGCGAAGTGCGGCTGCTTGCACCACATATTCTTCTCCTTTTCTTTTTAGCAGAAAGTTTATTGTAAGTGTTCCGGCTACGCACTTGTCCTGCTCAGAGCGGCACGCCGCCCCTCCCCACTCCTGCCGTATCGGCGACTAGAGGGTTTTTCCCAGGTAATGCTTATACCTTTCCCTCTCCGTGTCTAACAAAGGGACTTATAGCCTTTTCTTTAAGGCATTGAAATCCTCAGCGCCACTGTCGGCCAAGAGTGCAGTGACCCTTTCTCTTGGTCCTTGGGCCATAGCATGGGTGACGCCAGGGGCGCTTGGGTTTTTACAGTAGTAGTATGTTGAGTGCGATCTCGTGAAGTGGATGTTGCGTCCGTTAGAAAGTGAAGGGTGACCGCGCCTTTAGCTAAAAGTACCAGGATGTCGAGATATTTGACAGTGAATGAAATAACTGATCTATTAGAGACAGAAGATTACATAGAAGTACGTGATATCATCATTGAACCCCCTGATAACGCAACAGAACCTGTGTCTGACGAGGACTCCGGGGATGAAGATGGTGGAACAATTAATAATCTTCCCGGTTCATTGCTGCGCGCTCCTGCTCATCTCATTCATGGTTCTTCTGACGAGAACTTTGACCATGCTGACCTTTTGCTGATACCGGATGGTGATACTACTGAAAATGACGGTGCATCGGCTTCTGCTTCGCCTCAACCTCTTCTTGCTCAAAGAAAAAAGGCAACCAAAGTTGTGCGCAAATGGAAGAAAGCCGATCTGACTGCCCAGCCAAAGGGAGGAGAGTTTCAGAAGAACAAATCACGAAAATGAAAACCCCTACAGAATATTTAGAACTCTTTCTTGATATTGAAGTGATTGATATGATTGTCAAATATTGCAATTTATATGCTGCAAGTAAACCTTGAACTGACTGTCAGTGAGTGTCGGTGTTTTTTGGGAATAATTTTCCTGAGTGGTTACGTCTGTTCCGAGAAGGCGTATGTTTTGGGAGCAAAGACCAGATTTGCATAATTCTCTAGTTAGTGGTACAATGAGATGTGACCGATTTGAAACAATATTTTCAAATTTGCATGTTGCTGACAATTCTGACTTGAACCACATGGACAAGTTTTCCAAGCTGCGACCTCTCATAGAGCAACTGAATGACAGATGTATGAAATTTGTACCAAATGAAATATACTTTGGCTTTGATGAGGTCATGACTCCCTATTTCGGTCGTCACGGGTGCAAACAGTTCATTCGGGGTAAGCCTATTCGATTTGGGTATAAATTCTGGTGTGGTGCAACGCGTCTAGGCTACATTTGCTGGTTTCAGCCTTATCAAGGAAAAAACCCAAACACTCAATACCAAGAATAGGGTGTAGGTGCTTCAGTTGTTTTGCAATTTACTGAGGCACTCACAACGCAGCATCCTGGTAAATACCATTTTGTGTTCGACAACTTTTTCACAAGCATTGCACTCCTTGATAAACTTCATTCAATGGGCCATCAAGCAACAGGCACAGCGAGAAAAGATCGCGTAGACAAACCTCCTTTACTATCTGATGCTACCCTAAAGAAAAAAGATAGGGGCACATTCAATTACCGCATTGATGGAAAAGGCAATATTGTTTGTAGATGGAATGATAACAGTGTTGTGACTGTTGCATCTTCTGGTGTTGGTGTCAATCCTTTGCAACAGGTCAGTCGTTATTCTCAAAAGCAGAAAAAAAAGATATGAGTTACTCAGCTAAATTTAATCAAGGTCTATAATCAGTACATGGGAGGAGTGGACCGAGCTGATGAAAATATTAACAAGTACCGAGCATCAATCCGTGGAAAGAAATGGTACTCGAGCCCTCTGTTATTCTGCTTTGAGCTGGCTTTACAAAATGCTTGGCAATTGCATAAAATAAACGATGTAAAGCCAATGGATCTTCTTGAATTTCGTCGCCGTGTGGCCTTTCACTATATAGAGACATATGGTAATACTGCTGAGCCTGGTAGGAAAGGGAGACCATCTCTGAAGCATAACCTTGACTCACGTCATGCCGGCATGAATCATACGATTATAAAGCAAGGAAAGCAAAATCGCTGTGTCCAATGTCACAAAAATACCACTTTTCAATGTAAAAAAATGCAATGTATCCTTGCATGTTAAGTGTTCACCTGGATATCACTCTTAATAGTGAGTTAATAAATGTCTGAATCAAATGATTTGCTTGTTATCATTGAATACGTCATTGTAGTGGATTTGCCTAGTGTTCCATTTTTGGAACACCTCGTAATTAATAATTGGCAAGAGATACATTGTTTTTTCTTTCGGATATTGTTTTCATATGTATTTTTATCTATAATATGTAAAAATCAGAGTAAAATTCACATTTTTCAAACCTTCGGCATAAATGGGTTAAGGTAAAGTCCCTTAATGTTGTAACTAGGATGGATCATCAGTATCTTTATGGGCCCTAAATCCGATCCACGACTTATCGAAATTCGGTCACAGTTGTAGGATCGCATATATGGAATAACCTCCCTAAAAATATCAAAGACTCTCCATCCTTGAGCATATTCAAGAGGAAACTTCAAACTTCTGAAAGAAAAATCCCTTTGTCTGTAATATTCAAATGAAAATCTCTTCTTTTGTTCTATCTACAAAGTGATGTTCTGTATTTTGAGTTATCAATTTTCTTGTATTTAGCTTATGTTTATTATTACTGCCTATGCTGTCTTTCTCCCGCACACCCAAATACAAAATTGTAAGACTGGAAACAAAATGTCATGTAGTATTCAATGTTTTTTGTAATAATCTATTGAACCCTTATTTTTTTTGTTGTAATATCACACTGTGAGCTCTATTGTAACATTTCTTATTTATTACTGTTCATAGGGGATGTAAATCCTTGAACATAATAAACACTATTATTATTATTGTAACTATTTGTAACTTCCACCTCCGAGTCTCCGGCTAGCATCAGGTTTCGTTGCCGTCATAATTGCCGGAGACTCAAGAGGGGCCATGCCCGGCATTAGGGTCAGAAGCACGAAGCAGGCGGAGAGACCCGAGAAGGACAGCCTTCTGCATTGCACTTGCAAGTGCATCCACTCGTACCCTGCACGCCGGGATGCACTTGAGATTTTCGAACAGTGAGCTCTTGACACCACCAAGCACGCCCACGATGAGGACTACCAGTTTCACAGAGTAGCCCGCGTACATTTGCCGGAGTTCACACAGCAGATCTTGATATTTAGTCCTTTTTTCAATCTCCTTCGCTGCCATGTTCGTTTCCGCCAGTGCCAAAAACTCGATCACGAACATGGCATGAGAGAGATTGCACGCGCAATGCGCTTGACCTTCGACCTAAAGGCCCGACCGGAGGAAAGGTAATCCATCACGCACTGAAATCTCGACACCTGTTGTCTTGCCAGCGTGATTTAGGCGTTAAGCTGTTTAAGCCTGTTTGCTGCTTCAGTCTCCCAAGTGGCAGACACTCGGGGAGAGGCCAACAGTGTGGCGGCAGTATATACCATGCAGTCTATTTCCCAGAGGCTACTCGTTTCGGTCAGGATCATATCTACGATGCCATTCAACTGGGACAGCTGTTGGTCCCACAGAGAAATTTTATGATGAATATTTCTCTGCCTGGTAGTCGTCTCATCGTAGTTTATCGTGCTTTCCAACCACTGAAGTACATCAGAATCGCCTTCGGCTCGTCTCCCTTCACCGAAAGATCGGTGAAGGGAGACGAGCGTAATAGCATAGCATAATAATAATTATTATTATGCTTTCAGGATCCACTAACAGATAAACTTTGCTTGAAGGTTTGGTTAATTTCACAAGGTTGAAGAAACTTATGCATGGAATATCTCAGTCCACTGACAAGCCCCCTTAATATCTGCATCTTTTTATGCCATAACAATTGTGAACTATTCCCTTGAATGGTTGAAGAAAATCCTACACACCCACCCTGACTAGACTATCACCTAAGGTATGCAGTTTTAATTCTAGATTATCCTCTGTTACTGCAACTTGAATGACGGCCCCTTTTGAGATGCTAAGTTTTAGCATCAAACAGTTTACACCCACAGGAATGACACAAAATAGCAGTATCCTTTTGTACCAACCTGATTTTTTCATGAACCGGGCACATGATGCACATTACAAATAGTCGCAGTATTTCCTTGAATTAAGTCCACTGATACATCACCAACCCCTGTAATTTTTCATTTTATCATGGTTAGAAACTGCTACTTCCTCGCTTATGTCAGATCAAACTCGGTGAACACTCTCTATTTCTAGCAATGTGGGCATTCACTGTAGAATCATTATACCACTTTTGACATCCCAATCAAGCTCAAGTTTATGGTACTCATATGAGTACCATAAACATGGTACTCTTCCATATTGAAGTTCATTTCATCCGAAAACATTAATGCTATCTGACAACTAATACATAATAAGAAATGAAGCAATCTAAATCCACAATGAACTACAATACAGTCGAGCACCCTTAATCCGGGAACCCCTAATCCGGGAGCACCCATAATCCGGCAATTTTGCCATGACCAACTACCTGGTACTTAATGGAAAATGCCGAAACATTTTTAACCGGAACATTGCTACATAACATACCGAGATATTATTCTTATATTAATACCGAGATACCATTCTTAACGTTAATTTACCCATTTCGAGAATCAGAATAATTTAAACATATTAACTTCTGGTACTTCGTGTACACTGGAATTATTCTGGAACTTGAAGTAAACATAAAATTTGAAGACATCGCCGAGACGGACTACGACTAATTTACAGATCGGCCACTTTCAATGGCGCGTGCATTTTTGATTGACCACTAGACGTAATTTGATAAAATTATTGGTTATATTCTTATGTTTCACCCGAAACATATCTCATCCATACAGTTGTGGCAACAGCACAAAATGTTAACCATCGCAGAAAAAGTGCAACTTGTGAAAATGCTTGACACCATTGCATCAGTAAAGCGTTTGACCGAAACATACTAAGTGGGATCTTCAACAATATAGCACATTAAGAAGCTGAAAGAGAAAAATCATCAAAATTTTACTGTTAAAGTAGCACGAAGAAGTAGATAACAGAGAGAAAAACTATGAAAGAAGATTTAAGTGCTGATTTAGATAGCCTGGTTTCGATTATGTCGAAGTGAAGGGCTTAGTTGGTATTTCTGGCCAAATGCTAATTGATAAACTACTTCAGAAATAGACGTGATCAATCCAAAACGTGATTCGGGAAATTTCACGTGCAGGCAATAGCATTTCACCATCCGTTCTAAAACACGCGTGGTTTAAATTGTGACCTGCTTTATGGTTTGATATAGACGAAATAAGTGGTGATTTAAAAAATTTCATGTTTCTGAGGATAAAAATATGATGATGGAGTTTGCAAACATCATCCATAACCCTGAGTTAAAGGAAATGGAATTGGTAAATTTAGACGAAAGGATAGTTAGAGGCCACGATATTCTCATCACATAACATACCATAGATGATGAAATCATTGAAATGGTAATTAATAACAATAAACCCGAGTGGGGATGAAGATGATCAGCCTGAAATTGTTGAAGGAAGACTACTATTGATGATGGTCTTTAAAGAATAATCCAGTCCGGTCACCCGTGGAAACGTAGTGATGGGCGGCCGTACACACAAGACCCATGGGTCTCGTGCATGCATGCACGCGTTGGCATCACGCTGAGTCAGCTGATAACAAATTGAGCACGGTAGGAAATTATATTACGCAAAGCACAGCATAAGAAATGTCAAATTTTATACCCTTTTCCAATAACAATATGAAACTTTTACATGTGCAGCAATATGCACAATGCTTGGATTCCGTTATTTTCACTCACTGCGTTTCTTCGATAACTTTAAATAATAACTTTGTGTATTAAGAAACCATATCTTTCTGATTATTCTCAGTAACTGTTTTTAAAATAATGTTCAGTAAATGGCAAACGAATATATTTTGTTATAAATAATTGACTCTTTTCAATGAAAACATCCCAGACGTCAGAAATAGACCAGTTGCCATGCATGACCCTTAGTCCGGCAAAATCCCTAATCCGTCATCCCGACTGTGCCGGATTAAAGATGCTTAACTGTAATTATACAACAATCATTGAAACAATAAATCATTCAATAAACCAGTGAACTGTAGGTTGTAATACATATATTACACTGAATGCAGAGGGAGATTTACAGGATTTAAGTTTTGCTTTATAGAGAGCACTTTCTCCACAGGGTTTTACATGCCTTTTTGTTTTCAGGACAACGACACAATTTCAATGTTTTAGGGACCCAAAATCTTTCTGAAGGACCTCATGGTTTACCAAAAGACTTTCATACATTGATTTATGGTCAGCATTAATCAATGCAGGGTTCAGACCAACTTTCCATTTCCCTCACCGTTCCCTCATTTCCAGTCCCAATGTTTGAAATCTCCCCGACTTCATATCTATGGCAAAGCAGTTGTAGCACACAGGGATTTTATGGAAAAATGCAGAAAAATGGATTGTGAAATAAAATTTATTTATTCCAGGAAAGTAACGCATTCGAGTCAAAAACAAAACAAGCGACGAGCAGACCAAGCAGACTGAGTGAGCCCCGCCAAGTCGGCGCTCCCCCTGTGCCACCCACCCAGCTGACGGCATCAAAATGCACACCTCGCCGCTCGAGCGCAGCAACTTGCGCTCAACCACGATTTTCATTTTTTTTCTGCACCTCTGGAATTTTTCCCTCACATTTCCACGACTTCCCTGTCCCGATTTTTATTTCCCTCACATTTCCACGACTTCCCTGACGGGTATGAGCCCTGAGCTTGAACCGAAGACACTCCCTCGTGAACCAATCAACGCAGTTGTAAACAATCACCAGGCTGGAGGCTGATTTCCCTGGGTCTCGAGTCTTAATGTTTTTGCTGTCGAAATTTGTCGAGGAGGAAGGTATGGGAGCACAGTGGCGAACTTGCAAAATATCAGCGTTGCTGACAAGTAGTCAAAGTACAAATCATCACAATCCACATTTAAGTAAAGGCCAGCACTCCTTGTCATTAAAGACCGTCCAACTCTGTAACGTGACTCAATAATGGGACATACTACATCTCAGCAGCCATAACCTTAAAAGAGGAATGGAGAAAATAGCTAATTGTTTGAATATTCAAGGATTTGCAGCTACAAATGAATGGCTGGATCGGTGTACACCACACCACCTGCAACTCTTGTTTAGATTATTTAACGTGAGTGAAACTTCATATCCCTTGTTGTGTACATGAACCTACCATTTCTCGATTGCCAGCAATATTGTGTTTAGTTAAGCATTAATGAGCTGTACCTTGATTACTTTCTGTGAAATATGCTGATTGCTTGGAGTAGTCTAGAGAGAATGCCTTCCCCATTCCCCCTTAGTAATTGCCGGCAATATGTATTGTGTTTGACGTTGATTACTTTGTTTGGAAAATGCTGATTGCTTGGAATCGCTGAGAGAGCCTACCCTCCTCCCTGCCCCCTTCTTTTTCGTGATGCAGAATGACGACTGATTTCATTGTCATGCAACAGACTATAATGGTCTGACATCTTGAGTTTGGTAATGTTTTCTTTCATTTCTTTGTTATGCTTTGCATCAAAAATATTGAGGAGTGGTACGACATAATTCTTCACTCATTGTTAGATTACGGCATTTTTATTGAAGCGAGTGAAACCTGTAGACCTCACATATGGATTTCCAATGTCATAGTTCACGTGCATGAAATGCTGAAAAGGCGTTTCACTTGAAGAGGTGGTGTGAGTCTGCAGAGGAGTGTATGTTTATCACCAAATGGATCATAGCAAGGCACTCTTGTGCCGGAAGAGATTAATGATATTTAAAATCATTATTCATTAAGTACCGTCACTCGGCAACAGTTTAGTGCAATGTTTTGTGAATGATGAACTAGTATTGGTGAAAGCAATTGCATATGTGTAAGGAATATGAGTACAACAAAAAAAAGGTTATGCTATGGGGCGACGGTGTATTGTTAAGGATCTGTTCTGTTAATACAGATGATTAACAACAAATAAAGGTGTGATTCTACTATGTGCACAGCAAAAAATGCTGTAGTTTGGATGTAACGAAATCCTGTTTATAACAGAATGAAAGGCCGGTCCACTATAATTTGTTTTGCTACAAAACAATGGCACTGCTCACCAAATAAAAACAAACAAATCTTGACTTAGGAAAGGGGATTTCCAGGGTTCATTCTCAATTTCCCTGACTTTTCCAGGTCTGTAGCAACCCTGTTATATTACAGAGTTACTGTAAATTTCAGCAAAACAGAAACTGTGGTATGAGCTTAGAGACTGTTTAAGTTCCTAAATGTAGAACAAAAGCATGGCAGTTATCTGAGATGAATTTGGCAATGAGACGTTGAAATGATATTCCTGGTTATATCGCAAACTCAAAAAATACATAGAACATCAAAGTATCATTATTCAATAACATAAATGTAAATTGTTAACAAAATCACAGATGAAACAAAAGTTGAATGTTCTGCACCACAGTTCCCTATGGCCCCCCAGTCCATATCGATTCAGGCAGGGGATTTTTTTACTTCATTCAATTTATTTATTTATTTACTTTAATTCAGGTGCTATTTTTCACATGCGATTTTTGACAAAATACTAAAATGCTCGTATCTCAGGAACGGTTCAAGATTTTTGTTTTATTTGAAAGATAATAATTTTGTGATAAAAATGATATCCTTGATTTGAAAATGTGTGTCCACATTCTCTTGCTCCATTTTTTTAAGTAAAAAAAATTGTTTATCTCAAAAATGCCAATCCTAAAAATTTTTATTTTTTTACTGTTTGTCAGTACCATAGAGTACTACAATCCCTGAAAAGGAGAACTTCCACTTCTCAGTTTAACAGGTTTTATAAAGTAATGTAATCTTTTACCTTCCATGGTAAATTTCTTGATTGAAGTTTTTATAATTTTGTTATTTTAAAACACCAATCTCAAAAAATTTGTACTGTTTGTGATTAACTAAAAACAACAAATGAAACAAAGTTTGGATAGTTAAATGTTGATAATTTTTTTAGATTTTCTTTATTAATAACCTTCCAAATCATTAATGATCTTCTGGAATAATATGGAAGATTCTAGATGATTCCAAAACGTAAATGAACCTTCTACAACAATTTGGAAGCTTCCAAGTAATTTGAGAGAGGTTAAAGAAACTTCCAGAGTAATTTGGAAGCTTCCAAATAATTTCAGATCATAAGGCTGCGGTTACACTGGCAACTTATTTCTGCAAATAACTTCTGCGAGAAATTGCTGGTGTGTTTACACCGAGAAAAAATATTGCGGAAGTTAGTTCCGCAAATGTCTTCTGCAAGTTATTGTCGTTAACTTGCAGAATAAAATTGCAGGGTCGTTTACATTGGCAGATTTCAGAATTTTCTAGTTGCTAGTCCGCCATGCCCTGGTGAAAATAAACCGTGACAGACAGTGTGACAACAATGTGTATCACACTGTGCAAGTATATTAGCCACAGTGTATGTACACTGTGCGCACAGTGTGCTCCCTTCAAAGCGTGATGGACAGTGTGACCACAATGTGCTGCACACTGTACAAGGCTATTAGTCACAGTGTACGCACACTGTGCTCCCTTCAAAGCGTGATGGACAGTGTGACCACAATGTGCAGCACACTGTACATGGGTATTAGTCACAATGTGTGCACGGTGTCCTCACACTGTGTGCACAGTGTCCTCACACTGTGAACACAGTGTACCGTCACAGTGTCTATCACGCTTTCTGCACGCTTTTGAGTCCCAATTTACACTTTTGTCACGGTGTATGCACACTGTAATCACGCTCTTGTCACATTCTAAGCACACTGTGTTCACGCTTCTGTCACACTGTCTGTCACACTGTCTGTCACGGTTTATTTTCACCAGGGTGTTTATTTCTGGCTACCTAATAAAAATATCAGCCCTCAACCAAAAATTATATTCCCTCGCAATGGCTTTGAACTGGGTTTAAAAATACTTTGAAAACGATGCATAGCATATGTACAACAACAGCAGCGAGCATAATTACTTCATTGGAAATTAAATAGAACTGCGTGCGTGCTGTGGCCGGAGTGATGAGTTCATTTGGAAGTACTATTTCGATCTATGATTTCGACTGGGCGAACAAATGGAAGGAGAAATGCTGTATCGTACTTTTCATTATCCTGCAAGTTATGCATTCAATTTCATGAATTGTCGCGGGCATACTATCCCTGGTGAAAATAAACCGTGATAGACAGTGTGACAACAATGTGTATCACACTGTGCAAGTGTATTGGTCACGTTGTATGTACACTGTGTGCACAGTGTGCTCCCTTCAAAGCGTGATGGACAGTGTGACCACAATGTGCTGCACACTGTACAAGGCTATTAGTCACAGTGTACGCACACTGTGCTCCCTTCAAAGCGTGATGGACAGTGTGACCACAATGTGAAGCACACTGTACATGGGTATTAGTCACAGTGTCCTCACACTGTGTGCACGGTGTCCTCACACTGTGAACACACTGTACCGTCACAGTGTCTATCACGCTTTTGAGTCCCAATTTACGCTTTTGTCATGGTGTATGCACACTGTAATCACACTATTGTCACATTCTAAGCACACTGTGTTCACGCTTCTGTCACATTGTCTGTCACGGTTTATTTTCACCAGGGATGCTTGGGCGAACTTCACACGTTTCGGATTTCGAGCTGTATTTTGTGAGGAAGCTAGCACAACGATGCAGACAAAGTTGTTTTTGAATGTAAATAGTCGTTGGAAGTCGTTTATTGAGAATATTATTTTTTGATAAACGCATCGCATGTTTGCGCTTTCATCCTACATTGAAAAATAATAAGTGCAGAGTCAATATTGTCTATGATTTAGTTTTGGGACGTAGGTAGTTTCGTTACCCTCTGTGCCCTCAAAATTGTGTCTGCAGTTTATTCCGTTGAATTGTTTGGATTTCTATATGCAAAGTAAGTTACAGTTGAAAGTATGAGTATTTCACAAAAGCGAGTTATGATGTGTAACATGTTGATTCATTTCGAAGCTAGAGCCAAGTTAATTTGTGAACGCGTTTAAAGTTGTTATCATTCAAGATTGTGTTTTAAAATGCTTTGGTTCTAGTGACTCGCTGAAAATGATTGCACCAAAACTATGGGTGGTAAATGTTGCCCAGCCCTTAGTATGAATATATTCCATTTAGTTGAATACCAAACATTCACACAGCCGATATAAATTTACTGACTACTTAGGGACTCATGTTTGTAGTGTAGCGTTGTAGCAAAAGAATCCCTTATGTACCTGTTTAGAATCTCAGCCACAACAATATCAATATTTATTCCAAATGCCTGTTTAGCTATTTATAATGTAATGAAAGGTGAATAAAGGTGAGTGAGTGCCTGTAGTGCCAATGAGACCATCATTTCCGAATGCTCATTATAGATGGGTTCCGCTGTTGAAACAGCCATTGAATCTATTTTAAGTGGGACATTAATATGCAGATTGCTCTATATTAGTCTAAATTTATTATGCTTTAATTAAGTACTATATAAATACCAGTACATATGAAGTGTAATATAATATTTGAAGATAAATGGAAAGCTGTACATTCATATTTACAATTGAATCATACATCATCACACTCATTTATTGAGAATCAACTCATTTGTGAGGCAAAACAATCCGGTACCAACAAACCCTGAATATTGGCTGAAAATTTCACAGGGATTCCAAGAAAAGTGGAACTTCCGTAACTATCGAGGAAGTCTGGATGGGAAACATTATTTTCCAGGAACCTTCAAGCAGTGGAAGCTATTATTCCAAAAATAAGAATTCTCATAGTATAGTTTTAATGGCTTTGGTGGATTCCAACTATAAAATTATTTACATAGATGTAGGTTGTAATGGCAGGATATCAGATGGCAGTGTATTTGCCAATTTCTCACTGTCAGGGGCCTTGGAAAACAACACCTTGGAATTACCTACTCCTGGCTCCCTCAGAGGAAGAACAGATAAGACTGCATATGTAGTAGTTGCAGATGATGCTTTACCTTTGAAGGCACACTTAATGAAGCCTTAACCAATGAAATCTCTCTCTGGATCACATAGGATATTCAACTACAGACTTTCATGAGCTTGACGTGTCATTGAGAATTTGTTTTGGGTACATTGCACAAAGGTTTAGAATATTAAGAAAACCATTGCTTGTAAACCATCATAAAACAGTCCAAATAGATTCAGCTATTTGTGCTCTGCATATATTTTTAATAATCAGGCACAGATCCTACTCTGAAAGCTTAGATTGTGAAATTGACTCAGTTGCCAAAATCCCAACTGAAAACTAGACTCCTGAAGAAAAGTCCCAAGGAAATATGATGCCATTGCAGCAAGAACTACATAATAGATATTCTGAAATGGCCAAGGAAGTACGGGAATGCTCCCAAGAGTAGTTTATGCCTCCTCTGAGGGTGAAGTGGCTTAGCAGTATAAGCTAATATAGCAATCTTAAAGATATGCAAACATTTAATAAGAAATGCTTAAAAACAGTTCAAATTGCCTTTCTTAAATTGTTCCCCTACCGTTGAAGAATGAATAAAGTTATTATAATCAATCTCCATTGCTTAAAATTAAATAGGGGAGTTATTTAATTTTTGAAGAGTGAGCAACATTCCTCAAAAACCTGTTTAGTAGTAACATTGTTCACTAATGTTTTAGCCTTCTTATGCTTTCAATGTTTTAATCGTTGTTCAGTGGCCATCAATTAAAAGAAACTTGTGTGGATTATTTAGCATAGGCATGTACTTGGAATTTTGTAACTTAAGGGACTCAACTAAGATAAATTAAGCAAAATGAAATAAAATTTGTATAGGTACTCAAATAGGTGCTCATGAGAAGCTCAATGACCTATTTCGATCATGATGACTGAAGCTTTGATGAAAATATTCCATGACGGTAAACACAAATACTTGAATTTCATTAGTGCCATTGCCCTATGCTGTCATTATATTAATGTCTTTTAAACCCTTGTATATCTCATTGCAGCCAGCCTTCGTTTTCCCTGGCAATTTGCAAAAGGGATGGCCTAAATCATAAAAACTGAGTAGAGGAGGTTGTGATACCTGCCACTACACTAAAACCAGAATATTTATTTCTATGCAGCTTTTGCCTTGTTTGCTTTGTGCCCTTCATTCAATGTAATTGGATGCTGTGAGTGGTAGGTATGTTGTCTAGGAGTCCACGTTTCCAAACCAGCTTTAGGTTAGTTACACTAAGCTGGTGTTTTTTTAAGACTGATGGAGTCCTAGCCCTTGATAGTTAAATTAAACTATCGCTGAAAAGGTTATCATAAATAATAAATTGCACTTTGCAATTCAATGTTTGAATAAAATAAACATTATTTTTTCTTTTAAGATATAATTGTAACTCAACACCTAAACAAAATGAGGCACCTACAAGTCATTAGTTTCAATATCAAAATAAATGCTAATGTAGTGTAAATAAATTAAATGGACTTTTTTACATAAATTAAGGAAAATAAATTCTTGTACAAAAATAATCATTTGATTGCATGCCCTAGTCCATGAATACCACTACATTTGCTTCCTGTGGGGGTAAAAGGTTGTGCACTCCTTGCCATCCTTTTCTGACATTAGTATAATTGTTTTCTGTATCATACGCTTCAATTCATTTTGATTTCTCTCACACTTCAATGCTCTTATTTCAGTGGCAACGTAATCTCCTAATACTTGGACTGTTGTAAAATGCTCACTGCCTTGCTCAGATCAGCCTCTTTTATGTTGTCTTTACTGTCAACTTTCCTCTTCGTATTGCCACTTAACAAGCTTGGATTTTGCCACTCAGGAGTCAATTCGCCCTTGTCATCTTCATTAATTTCTGACTGTGATAAATTAAGTTGCAGTTAGCTGCAGCAGGTTTTAACACACCACTAAAATGATGGCAAATGGTATTAAAATGTTACTAAGTAATTTTCTGCTCAGATACTAATGAAGCATGTAACAATCCATTTCATGTTCAGTTAATTAGAGATGGTCCTTTGGCATTACTTCAAACTTACATAGTTGCTAACTGTTTCACGACACTGAATAGGATTATGAAGGAAATTAAGGGCAGAAAAATATTGCCATTTGGTTTCCCCTCCATATCATGACCCACTTTTGGGCTTCTTCTTTAGCACCTGATAATATTGCATTTTCAAGTTATGCCACTTCCTCTGCACCTTTACTACTGGAAACTAAAGCATTTCACCAATTCTTTTAAAGGAATTTCTCTTCAACCTTTTGTTTTCGTAGTCCTGGCTGTGGACATCCCAAATAGATTGACTGCTCTACCAGTTCAATAAATTTTAGAGTAATCTCTTTGGTCCATTCAAATGAGGACGTACTGGCGAAGTTCATTTCAGAATCCATGTTGTTATACTTAGATCCCAACGAAAGTAGTTCAGTACCTAGATAATCACCAATGAAATTATTGATTGATTGAGGATTTTGAATGTATTTAAATCCTCGAAGATTTTGAAAGCTAACTTTCACTAATGCGAGAAATTTAAACAAGCTTTATACAAATTTGTCATACCTCAGCAAGTAATGAAACAAATGGTAAGCTGATTTCCAGCCCTCTTTTATAGATATGTTCGTGCTTTTTTCAGGAGCTCAAAAGAGTTTAAAGGTATGTAAATTTTTTTATCGTGCATTTTTTGGCATTAAACTTTGCAAAAAAATTATATTGTAAAAAAATTTGTATTGAAAATATCCTGAAAATCATGTCACCCATATTGATTGGTGGTTCATCCCATTTTAGAGCTGAAGAAGGAAAACATATATTTTCCTAAACGTCGGGGCCGAATAGTTTAATTTATTAATATTCACAAGGACCAGACTCTTGAAAAACCCATCTATACATGTAATGAAGCAATCAACGAGCAAAGTAATCTGCGTGTATTTCAGTTATCTCCTGTTATCGCAGTAGAACTCGAGTATCAATATTTCGAAAATACCGCTATTAACATAGTGAAAACAAATGAGCGTCGTATTTCAAATTGCAATACGTCTTCTAATCAGAGTTGTCTTTTGATCAATATTTTATTATCGATTTTGGTTATGCTTCAATGTGAACCATTGAACCATATTGCTGCAAGCTAATAAAAATTTAGGGAGAGGTCCTATATCGGCAAGTTGATTGCAGAACTAAATTTTTTCATGTTTACACTAGTAACAATACACTTGCGCAAGCTATTATCAGAAACTTTTTCAAGTTCCGCAAGTGCACTTGTAGAGCCGTTTACACCAGAAAATTACACTGCAAGTTGCTTGCTGCCAGTAACTTGCGCAAAAAAGTTGCCAGTGTAAACCCACCTTAATAGAACACACTTCAACAATCTACAAACTTGCAAATAATTCCAGAATGTAACAAAACAATCAAGAACAATGTTGAAGCTGGAAGATAATTTCAGGAAACCTCTGAGCACTATGTGGAACCTTCCACATAATTAAAGAATGTAACAGAACTTTCTAGAACAATATGAAACTAACTTTCTAGAACAATATGAAACAGAAAATTCTAAATGTTTGACCTAGCATATAAAAGGGAGGACACATGAACTGACAGTTCAGTTGTCAACAGGCAAACAAAGAGAGTAGTTAAAAAATTTTTTGGTTAACAGTACCTGTGAAGCTTTTTGAGAATTCTGCTGACTGACTGGGTTGTGGTGTTTGTGGAAAAGACTATTTGAAATGTCTTCTGACTGGGGCCATAGGAGAGTGAAGTGTGCCTCCTATTTTCATATCCATAAAAGAGTGATATACAGTAAAAGCCCAGTATAGTGAGTACGGCTTATTGCGAGAATCGCATTATAGCGAGTCATTGTCTTTGTACCGCCAAAAGGCCAATGTTTTACATGTAATATAAAGCGGATATAGTGAGGCCAAAAAGTTCCTTCCACGGTATACGCTCAGTATTACGACCAATATTTCTCGAGGGCGATGCACTGCCTAGCAAAAATAAACTATTGTGTTTTGTATTATCTGCTAATTAAACTAAAAATACAAGATGTGTGCCATATCTACAACACCTAAAGCCAGTTATGCCACCGGTGGGTCAGGCCGCAGTGAACGTGTTAAAAGAATAAAACAGCAACCAAGAATAATTTAAACATTTACCTTTGATTGCAAATGATTCAGCCACTATCCTCAAGCTTCGACTTGGTAGTTGCTGTTCTGGTAAAGTGTGCAAGTCAGCCTGCTGATAATGTCCCAATGATTTCTCATACCAGCCCATTGCATAATGTAGTTTTCCCAGCAAAAGATGAGCATCCAGTACCATTTCCTGCAATGCAAGTCTTGAAATAAACAACTGCATAGCAGACGAAGTATGCTGTACATTATTAAGATAAAACATGAAAATTCAACATTCAAATGCTTAAAACTGGGAAGCAACGGCACACACACCAAAATGGTGCTTCAACACATTTATCCGTGATGGTCATACTTCTTTGGTCATAAGAAGCAATCGTGTTGCTACACGCCTTATCAAAGAAAAGAAAGTATGATTACTAACAACACTGTCAGCATTCAACACACTAGGATTCAGTTCCAGAGCCTTACTCACACAATAAAACAGGTCACATACAAGCCAAACACTCAATTTATGTACTTTTAAACCTAACTAGAGGTTCATTTTGTTAATCATGGAATCTAACAAAATGGAAAACTGGAATTCCAGGTCTTAACAAGGTTTTCAAGGCTGCTGTCAGCCCATCAATTATCTCTTTGTGCATTAGTTATTGCATATTTTTTTGCAACCATAATTTTGTTTGTTCCAATTGACAGTGGGAGGTAATCAATTCATACAGTCCATTAAAATCTCATGTACTCAATCTCAATTGGTCCTTAGGGCAGTGTTTGTGCACCTGGAATTTCTAATTGTTAATCAACATGAAGTTTCAAAATGTTCACTTTCATTGGACAGAATAAGTGAGTTGACTTCCTTGGACCACATCCTGGTTAAATGGTGTTCTTGAAATGTGCTTACACAAATGGCTTTTTTGTTGCAGCCTTTTGCTCTACATATTTGGTGGACTCATTGTGCAACACTCTGCTGTTGATTGATTTCCTACCAGCTTGGAACGATGTATCTCGGTGAAATATCAGATGATATGTATATGGCTCCTCCTATTGGATCTAATATTGAATTTCCATATGTGTGTAATATTCATAAACGTCTGTATGGTTTGAAACAGGCTAATAAGGCCTGGAATGATCGTTTTGACACTTTTATGAAGAGTCTTTGTTTTAAACGTTCTCTCTGCAATGTGTGTTTATATTCCTTCATTGAAACTCCAACAATTCTTTATCTACTCATTTATGTAGATGATATTATTGTAGCTGGAAATAATGTTAACACTCTTAATCATGTCAAGAAGTCTCTTCTAAATGAATTTAAAGTTTCAGCTCTAGGACCCCTCTCCTCCTTTCTGGGAGGAAAATTCAAAGATCTAGGGAAGGTATGTTCCTGAGTCAAGAGGCATATATCATTAAATTATTACAACGTTTTGGCATGGAGGATTGCTATCCCGTCTCTACTCCTTTGGTACCTAACCAAATTTCAATGTCACTGATCAGGCGTGTATTATTGATAGCAAGCCATACAAACAACTGGTGGGATGTCTTATGTATGCAACTCTTAACTCAGCACCAGATCTCAGTGCTGCTGTTAATTTTTACAGTTGCTTTCAAGGTAACGCTACAATTCATCAATTGACTGATATTGTCCAAATGTTACGCTATTTAAAAGGGACTCTAAATGCAAGACTATTCTATCCTAAGTTTGTCTCAGATGTATTAGTAGGATATGCTGATGCTAATTGTGCTAATGATGATGAAGATCATAATTCTACGTCACGTTTCCTTTTTGAATTACATGGTTCTTTAATATCATGGAATACCAAGACACAAACTATAATAGCCAGATCAACTTTGGAATCTGAGTTAATATCCTTGAGTGAGGCTTGCAGTGAACTTATATGGATATGTTCTCTGTTAGAGGATTTTCACATTTATGTTCCCTATCCTGTAAATATATGTGAAGATAATCAACCTTGCATAAAATCTGTAACTTGATGGAAGCAGAGGCGTTCGAAGTGTATTGATGTGAAGTATCACTTTGTAAGAGATCTTGTATCGAGAGAAATTGTTAGAATGTTCCCAGTAAGGATAAGAAGGCTGATATTCTTAGCAAAGGAATTCCAAAACCAGCCTTTGTAAAGCTTAGGCATTTGCTCAACGTGTTTTAATTTATTCTTTTTTGCCAAAATCTAACTGAAATTAAAATAAGCCGGAGTGTTGTAATGTGCATTTCGTCACTCATTTGTTTTTCTACGTGCTTATAACGTTATTTACAAAACTTCAACGGAAAATCATTTATCCCATGTTTCTTTTCTTCCGTCATATATTTTCCAGTTCCTTTTCGACAGTGCGCGAAGGCATGGTGAAATACGTCCTCACCGAATTTTGTGGAGATATTCAGTGGATTTAGGTATACTGGTGGCAATTAACCTGTTAATTATATTGATACAGTACAAACTCGATATTATGAAGGCAACGGGACCAGAAAAATCGACAATTCGTAATAACGTATATGAACGAGTATCCTTGATCAACATAGCGATGAAGCTACCCTCCCAAAATGTTTGCATTCCCGCAACGCAAGTAAGTAATACGTATATTTTAGTTTTGTCCAAAAAAATTTTTAGCCCGAGATACAGTCCACCGAACATGGGCCCGCGAGCGCTATTTTTCAAATGCGATTTTTGACAAAATACTAAAATGCTCGTATCTCAGGAACGGTTCAAGATATTTTGCTCCTTTTTGTTTTATTTGAAAGATAATAATTTTGTGATTAAAATGATATCCATGATTTGAAAATGTGTGTCCACATTCTCTTGCTGCAATTCTTTTATTTTATTTTTAAATTGTTTTTCTTAAAAACGCCAATCCTAAAATTTTTTATTTTTTTACTGTTTGTCAGTACCATAGAGTACTACAATCCCTGAAAAGGAGAACTTCCACTTCTCAGTTTAACAGGTTTTATAAACAATTCAAAAAATTTCCAAACATTAAGCCAGTTTCCATTACCACATTCTCAGATATTGGTCACATAAAATCAAAATCTCTAGTCTTACTTGACATTTTTTTCTTCTTAAATATGGGTAACAGACACATGTTTCAAACATCAATAGCTTTCAAAATATATGTGCAGGTTAAAAAATGTACAGGTTCCGAAACATACTTCTGTGCACTCTGCTTAGAACTGAATTTAGCAATTTAATGAACTAAAAATTTGTTCAACCGCATCAGTATCTTCCTTTGATATTGAGTGATGTCTTCCTGTTGAACCAATAGGAACTGGGGCACCCAAAATTTTCAAAACATCGCGAATTGGAAGTGAGCACTGGTTGTGGTGTTGCTGTCTTTCATCTGGGAATCTATACCCAGCAGCCGGTCCATGTGGCAGCATAAAGTTAACAATGATTTCACTTAACTCACAAATAATATCTATAATCTCTGCAATCCACCAGTCACAGTCATACACACAGGCCACAAACATTACTTTTTGTAGTTCGTGAATTTGAATATTCTCTTGGCATTTATGAGATCTTGGTTGGACAAATGAAATTTCTTCTTTCTTGCTCTTTAAAGTTCGTGCAATATAAGTTCGCCCATCAATTTGAGTCCAGACATGTGTCTTCTGAATTCCTTTCACAGGGGTAGTTTGGTTCGACCATTCTTTTATTTTCTGCTGGCGGAATTCTTCAACTTCCTCTTTGGGCAACAGAATCGGGTTTATTGATGTGTGTGACTGCACCACTCTTGTAAATTCCTTGGCATTCTGAATTGCAGCTGTACTTGGGCTGGAAAGATTATGTTTTGTTGCATGGTGCTTCAGCAGGCCTCCTACACCATCACAGGGCCCCTTACCATGTCCAGTAGCACTGTATGCCCACTCCATTGGAACAAGAGACTTTGCAAGTTAAAATAGTTGGTAACGGTTTTTGAAGTGACTAGGGGCACCATCAGAATTATGATCTTTTCTACCTCTGATTGCAGTGGTTGAATAATTTTGTGTATTGCCAACAATGCATGTGCTAAGTCATGTCCTCTGTCATCACTTATAACTGCAACACTTGTGGTCTTCTTCTGAAAATATGTCACTCCTGTAAAAATTGAAACTTGGTCATTACTCCAGTGATACCCTTGAACTTCTTGTGGTAGAACCACAGACCAGTTCTCAGCAAAACCACAGTGAAGCACTAAACATGCAGCCTCTACCCATCCCTTCACTTCTGCAATGTGTTCTTGTTGCAATTTCTTCAGATGTTGGTGTGGAACTGCTTTCACTGTCCACCTCCCAAGTTCGTCTAAGAAGGTATCAATGGCAACAGTTTTCTTAATGAGTTTATTTTCTTCCCATGTTGCATATGTAACTTCAGAAGAGTTATCTGCTACACTATCCAGACCAAGTGTCTGTAAGTCGAGTCCCCCCTTTCCAGGGCAGTCATCACAGTCCTGAAACAAACATATCTCTCGTTCTATGTCACAGACCACTAACGACTTCACATGTCCAACCAAGGTGTCATATGTCATATCTTCAAGTAAGTTCTTCAAAGCTATCACACAGTTTAAAATTTGCACAGTACAAACATAAACAGACATCTCTAGGTAGATGTGGAACAACGCACTTACGTCGTAATGCATAAAATTTTGATCTTCCAATATGCAATGTTGAATGTTCCTTCTTATATATGGTGAAAGTTTCTTTAATGCTGCGGGTCATGTATCTTTTCACTTTCACCAGTTTTTCTCCTGCAACTGTCATAGTCATAATGTCTTTTTTGTTGGCACTCTGGCGAGAACAGTCCCACTTATCTTCCAGATAAAATGAATGTGCAATTTGAACATTTGCTTCATTCACAGGATGACCATAATATGGATCTGATTTTCCAAACACTCCTTTTGCTGACCTCAAATTTCTTGTCTTGTCCACCATGTATTTTGATGCAGATGGAATGTGGTGCAAAATTTGGTTCTTTGTAAAGGATACTGGGATAATTGTTAGAACTTGAACCTTATCATTGTAGGATGCACATGATTCAACAGCTGAACTGATGTTTGATAAAAACTCTTGGCAGCTTGCACAAGCTCCTTTTGGTTCCTTTTCTTCTGAAGTTGGAATTTCTACTTTGAAGAGTTTGGTCAGTTTTGTTCTGGTATGCTCACCCACTGCTCCAGAAATGTCTCTGTGTTTTCTTGATGCATATATCTCATGAATTGACTTCACTGACCATGGTTTCTTAACAAGACTAACACCAACCTCTGTAGCTGACTGATTCAGGATATGTAGTTCTTCCTCTGCAGTTACAAAATCTGCATCACACACAACATTGGGGGCTTCTTGTTTACTTATTGTCATGTTTGATATTGTGTTAAAGCATTTAGAACACAAAAAGTCATTACTGGAAACATTTTCACTTCGAAACAGAGTCTTAAAATGAGCACTCTTATTTCCAACCTGAAGTCTTTTTGCTAGTCTTATGTATCACTCTTTTATGGATATGAAAATAGTCAGCACACTTCACTCTCCTATGGCCCCAGTCAGAAGAAATTTCAAATAGACTTTTCCACAAACACCACAACCCAGTCAGTCAGCAGAATTCTCAAAAACCTTCACAGGTACTGTTAACAAAAATTTTTTTTAACTACTCTCTTTGTTTGACTGTTGACAACTGAACTGTCAGTTCATGTGTCCTCCCTTTTATATGCTAGATCAAACATTTAGAATTTTCCGGTTAGTTTCAGATTCTTCTAGAAAGTTCTGTTACATTCTTTAATTATGTGGAAGGTTCCACATTGTCCTCAGAGGTTTTCGGAAGTTATCTGGAAGCTTCCACATTGTTCTAGAGTATTTTGTTACATTCTGGAATTATTTGCATGTTTCTAGATTGTTGAAGTGTGTTCTATTATGATCTGAAATTATCTGGAAGCTTCCAAATTGTTTTAGAAGGTTCCGTTACGTTTTGGAATCATCTAGAATCTTCCACATTATTCCAGAAGATCATTAATGATTTGGAAGGTTATTAATAAAGAAAATCTAAAAAAATTATCAACATTTAACTAGTTCCTAACTTTGTTTCATTTTTTTGTTTTTAGTTAATCACAAACAGTACAAATTTTTTGAGATTGGTGTTTTAAAATAACAAAATTATAAAAACTTGCAATCAAGAAATTCACCATGGAAGGTAAAAAATTACATTAATTTATAAAACCTGTTAAACTGAGAAGTGGAAGTTCTCCTTTTCAGGGATTGTAGTACTCTATGGTACTGACAAACAGTAAAAAAATAAAAATTTTTAGGATTGGCGTTTTTAAGAAAAACAATTTTTTTAAATAAAATAAAATAAAATAAAATAAAAGACATCACTCAATATCAAAGGAAGATACTGATGCGGTTGAACAAATTTTTAGTTCATTAAATTGCTAAATTCAGTTCTAAGCAGAGTGCACAGAAGTATGTTTCGGAACCTGTACATTTTTTAACCTGCACATATATTTTGAAAGCTATTGATGTTTGAAACATGTGTCTGTTACCCATATTTAAGAAGAAAAAAATGTCAAGTAAGACTAGAGATTTTGATTTTATGTGACCAATATCTGAGAATGTGGTAATGGAAACTGGCTTAATGTTTGGAAATTTTTTGAATTGTTTATAAAACCTGTTAAACTGAGAAGTGGAAGTTCTCCTTTTCAGGGATTGTAGTACTCTATGGTACTGACAAACAGTAAAAAAATAAAAAAATTTAGGATTGGCGTTTTTAAGAAAAACAATTTTAAAAAAAATAAAATAAAAGAATTGCAGCAAGAGAATGTGGACACACATTTTCAAATCATGGATATCATTTAAATCACAAAATTATTATCTTTCAAATAAAACAAAAAGGAGCAAAATATCTTGAACCGTTCCTGAGATACGAGCATTTTAGTATTTTGTCAAAAATCGCATTTGAAAAATAGCGCTCGCGGGCCCATGTTCGGTGGACTGTATCTCGGGCCAAAAATTTTTTTGGACAAAACTAAAATATACGTATTACTTACTTTGTCCTGAAGTTTGACATATGTTAAATTCAATAACATCTGAGACTGTGAAGGTAAGGCCCCTGCCTGAATCGATATGGACTGGGCCTATGTTACCTTGATCTCTACTGAAAAACTCGTAACGAAAATTGAGTGGTGTATATATATTTTTAAGCTAGTATTGATGCATGCATACACTATGGAAGTGTGCGATTTGCGAGATCATTTGCAGCTGGATACTTCTCCGGATATAGAATTGAGAGGAATAATAAAAAAAAACACAAGAGAGAGCACTTTTTCCACAGTTTTGATGGTGGCACTTTGCGTTTCAGCCGCTAAGCCATCATCAGGTGCAAAGGATATTCGGTCAAGAGAGCGGAATATATACACAAGTAGGAGGGAGTGATAGGGGGGGGTGGCGAGTCAGTGTGTGGTCTGGGGGATGGAATGGCTAGGACATAAGGGATAGGACATCAGAACAGCTGATCATTCACAAGGCACTCCTCCTCCCCGGACAATTTCCAATTGTTCCAGAGCGTCCACTCTCCAGCCTTTCCTCTCCACACCTCGAGTGAGTTCCCTCGAGTGAATTGGCAGGAGTAAGAATAAGAAATTGACGTGCTCCTTTGTGGTATTGTGTGTTGGCTGGTGTGCTTAGGCTATCGTGCCTTGGTCATTCCTGTTTCTGATCATCCGTGTTCCTGACCATCCGTGTTCCTGATCATCCCTGTTCCTGTTTCATCCCCGTTCCTGTTTCATCCCCGTTCCTGTTTCATCCCCGTTCCTGTTTCATCCCAGTTCCTGATCATCCCAGTTACTGATCATCCCCGTTCCCGCTCATCACTGGTTGTGATCAGTCGTGCTTTCTTGTCGTCGTCTCAACCCTGTTCCCGGTCATCACCGCTCTCCCTGTTTCCCCCTACATATTCCCCCTAGTGAAGTGTTGTCCCAGTTTATAAAGTGCTCCCCCAGTGCAAAGTGTCCCTACTTAATTCAAATAGATTCCATAATCTACTAAATTTGTGATCAGTAAGTGTTAATAGTGCTAAATTAAAGTGCGAAGTCTCCCCAAGTTCTTATAAGTGCTCCGTAAGCGTAGTTTCTCCCTGGTGTCTAAAATTTTATTTCAGGTCTTCCTCCGCAGTGCCAAGCGTTTCACTTCTTGACTGCTTCCCCTTTCATTTCCCCTGTACATTTTTTTTTTGTGGTTTAAGGTTCCGTGTGATTAACTTTCAGTGCTTAATTATTTAGTCAGGCAGGGCAGTTAATAATATTTATCTGTTCTGTAAATTTACTCGCACACATTATACATTTCCGTCATCAAAATAATTCTCAGTATGCACCATTCCTCTCCAAAACGATATTTAAATTTCTCTTATGGTAACACGCAATCTCACCGGCTCTCCCCCATCACTGGCAAATATTCCTTAAAAGCATCTACTTCTACGAGTGACATCAACTTCAGCGCACTACCTGCCAACGCTACATTCCAATGTTTCCCTCCATCACCCCACGTGGCGACGTCCCTTGGTGCGGGTCAGTCTCAAAATCGCTTCCCTCCCCGTGACTCAGTTCTAAACCCTCTCGCCCCACCTTTTGTTCCTTCACTATATCCGACCCCTACCGGGGCATACCACAGTGCTGGTCAGGCTCTTAATTGCTCCCCACCTCTGGACTCACCACCAAACAATCTCCCGCGGCCTTCTTCCCCTCTACTCACTCATAGCCATGCTGAGATGCACACCATGAGCACACCTCTTAGCACAAACAACTGCTCAAATTCCTACCAGCAGGGATCCCACCTTCCCTTATCTTACACTACTGGACAGATACTAAAGAATAAGCTAAAGCCCTTCCCTCGTTCTCTGCAAATGATTCACCTTAACGTTCAAAGTTTACCTGCTCACTTGAATGAATTACGTTCGTTGCTACCCGGTGACAGTATTCATATCATATCCTTGGCTGAGACATGGCTAAAACCCTCTATTCCCTCAGAATCAGTTGAAATACCAGGTTATTCGCTCTTCCGCAATGATCGAACAGGGAAAGGTGGAGGTGGAGTAGGCGTGTATGTGAGAAATGATTTAAAATGTAAAATAATAACCAAGAGCAACTCTGAGTATGCGAAAAGACCGGAATACCTACTTCTGGAAGTTAAAATTAATGCCATCAAAATTCTAATTGGTACTGTTTATAGACCCCCAAAACTGTGTCATCTATCCGACTTGGATAAATTAATATCAGACTATTCGACTGAATACGAGCACATAGTTTTCACAGGAGATTTCAATGCTAACTTTCATAAAGACGCATATGATACAAATTTTCTCCGGCAAATATTCTCCTCTAACAATCTAAAGATTCTTCCATTATCCTCCACTCATACAACGGCCACATCCTCAACTTGGATTGATTTAGCCATAACAGCAAGACAAGATAAAGTTATCACTCACGGACAGATCCCTGCTCCCGGTATCTCTTCCCATGACTTGATATACCTGGTTTACTCTATCAAATCTCCTAAATTTAAACAGAAGTACATTTGTCAACGTAATATTAGCAGTATAAATGACGATGATCTTTTGACGGAAGCATATACGTTGCCGTGGCCCTTCATTGAATTCACTGAAAAAGTAGACGACAAAGTGGAAATAATGAATACATTTATGATCCACCTCTTAGACAAATTTGCACCAGAAAAAAAGATCCGCATTTCAAAGCCTAAAGCACCTTGGTTAAATAATGAAATTCGGCAATCAATGGCGGCGCGTGATTTAGCCTATAGAAATTTTAA
Source organism: Platycnemis pennipes (assembly GCA_933228895.1). Taxonomy (NCBI): domain Eukaryota; kingdom Metazoa; phylum Arthropoda; class Insecta; order Odonata; family Platycnemididae; genus Platycnemis; species Platycnemis pennipes. Next base: position 136,710,409 of record OW121853.1, on the reverse strand, counting down.
AAAATTCAGTAATGCTAGTGCTTTCAGCAGATACAAATTCCTCCGAAATAAAACGAAGCAACTCATAAGAAATTCAAAAATTAAATTTTTTCTCTCTGCCACAGCCGTCAAAAACTCGCCAGCCGCTCTATGGAATAAGCTTCATTCAGTTGGAATTGGTAAAACTAAAAACTCTACAATTCCGCCTAACGTCTGTCTTAACTCTTTAAATAACAAATTTTCTCAGCCAACGAATCTTATAGCAAAGGATATCAAGGATAAAACCATTCATATGTACAATTCCAAAACCAACTCATTGACAAACAGCAGAAAACAATTCAAATTTTCCCTAGTGAGCCAGATGCAAGTCTTTGCCTCGTTTAATAGAATCAAGTCCAAGGCCAGGGGCGCTGATGGAATCCCAATAGAATTCATTAAAAAATTACTCCCTTTCCTCTTGCCATATATCACCAATATTTTCAACTCATCAATTTCTCAAGAACAATTTCCCAGTCAGTGGAAGAGTGCTTTGATCAAACCAATCCCTAAAAAGACAAGTTCTTCTCAAGAGAAAGAATTTCGTCCAATTTCATTTCTACCGGTTCTATCAAAAGCATTTGAAAAACTAATTTACGAACAAATTACAGATTTTATAAGAGTCAATAATATTCTTGATCAATTTCAATCCGGTTTCCGACATGGACACAGCACTACCTCAGCTCTTGTGAAAATTACTGACGATTTTAGAAGATCAATGGACAAGAAAGAGTTATCAGTTCTTGTACTTCTTGATTTCAGCAAAGCCTTTGATTCAATAGATAGAGATATCCTTAGAGCAAAAATGAGGGGTATGGGCTTTTCTTCCTCTGTAGTGAATTGGATTAGATCATACCTATCCCACCGGAAACAGAAAGTTATCTCAAATGACTCTTGCTCCTTGTGGGCCGATGTATCTCGAGGAGTACCTCAAGGCTCTATCCTCGGACCTCTTTTATTCTCTCTTTATATTAACGACTGTCCATTATCACTCAGAAACTGCAAACACCATCTTTACGCTGACGATTTTCAAATATATCTAAACTCAACTGTTGACAACTTAAGTAATAACTTGGAAAACATCAATAATGATCTTGTAGAAATTAATAATTGGAGCAAAGCCAACTTCTTAACAATTAATCCTGACAAATCACAAGCCATCATAATTGGATATCCGAGAATTCTTGCATCAATTAAAAAATCTGAGCTTCCGCCCCTACGAATAAATGGTGATCCAATTCCTTATTGCGAGGCAGTTAGAAATTTGGGAATATTAGTAGATGAAAACCTATCATGGACGTACCATGTAAATAATATCTGTAAAACCGTCAATAAATCATTATTTCCCCTTCTCAGATTGAAACATGTGATCCCCACATTTCTTAAGGCACAGCTGGTTTCGGCGTTAATATTACCGCACTTTGACTACGCCGACACAGTTTATCAAGATCTATCACAAGAACTGTCACTAAAACTTCAACGCTCTCTGAATGCATGCATCAGGTTCATTTTCAATCTACAGGTATCAGATCACATCACCCAATACATAAATGAACTATCTTGGTTAAAACTTAGTCACAGACGACAACTTCACACCCTCTCTCTTCTTTACCAAATTCTGAATACTAAAACGCCTTCTTACCTCTTTGAAGAATTCAAGAAGCTGAAAAATGTCCATGAATCCAATACGCGAGGAAATCATAAGCTGGTAATACCTCTTCACCGGACTACTATCTTCAATAAATCATTCATTGTCACTGCATGTCGTGAATGGAATAAACTTCCCTTATCCTTAAGAAACTCTCCATCACTTCCATCTTTTAAAAGGGCGCTACATAAAACACTTCTTAAAGTTCAGCAGACGGGCACATGAGCATCACAAGTCACGGGCACTCTCTCAATACACATGATAGATTAGAACACGGATGGCAAGATAAACGGCACACATTTGACACCATGTTGATGTTTGTTTTTGTTTATTAATTTTTCCTTAATTCCCTTTTATTTATTTATTATTTTTTTCTTTCTTTCGTTTTTCCACACATTTTGTAATTTTTCTGTTCTTGAATTTTATTATTATCTACTAATTTTCCTATGTACATGCTATTGTATTTGAGTTATTCTTAAACACTAGTTTTACTGTCAGTAGGATTTCGCAGGTTTTTCACACCCCCCTTCTTGTGTGGGTGTTTTCCTGCAGTGGGTTTTTGCGTAAAGGATGTAAGCACAATAATCCTCACGTTTTTCCCACATTGTAAATTCTCTCACACACTATTAGATATGTAATATTGATATATTATGTATGTGTATTTCTTTTGTGTTAATTTATCATTATTGAACTCCTATAAGTGTATTCTTTACTTATATTATTTTATTTTATTTTTTTTTTTGACCTCAGATTGTAATTGTTTTAAGTATTGACCTCTATTTCTTTTATATATTTATTTTGACGAGGGGTTAGATGGCAGAAGGGACAGTTTTGTCTCAATCTCGCCCCAATAAAGACCTTTTATTATTATTATTATTATTATCCACACCGAGTATCTCTGGGTGGAACAGGCAGAGTGGTGTGCTGTGTCCAAGAGGTGTTTGGCCACGAGGGAAGATGGGTCCCCTTTCTCCCAACATTCCCGGTGCTCAGTCATACGGATATGCTATGAAGTGGTGTAGACTACCTTATATTGTCAGTAATTACTGAAGAAGATTCACAAGAACTGGATTCTGAGGAGAAAGATCTGGTGCTTTCCCGGCGTACATCTGCTGCGTAAAGGTTTCTCGGGTCCTACACCGGGTTAATGTGCCCATGTCCACCGACGTTTCGATTCTCGACTTGGCAATCATCTTCAGGGCTTCTGAATGCCGCATCACAAAAATTGTCCTCCTTATATTCCCTTCTCCTGGGGTCAGGTGTCCCCTGATTGGTCCATCGACCAAACTTCAGAAGGGCGCCTCATGATTGGTCGAGAATTTCCCCTTTCCTCTAGTATGCATATGAGGATCGGTCTCCATGTGTTGCTTAGCTGGAAGCCTGCGTCCCTTTTCAGATCCTTCTTTCTGAGGCGGATTCCAATGGCCTCCTTGACAATCCGATCCCAATCCCGAGCCGTGTGATCGGCAAAGACGTTTTGCCTCGTCCCACTTGATGGTGTGAACACGGCTGACGCTGTGTTCCGCGATGGCTGACCTTTCCAATTGCCCCAACCTAAGGAGCCTTCTGTGCGCCTTCATCCTGGTCTCAATAGTGCGGCCCGTTTCTCCGACGTACACCGCGCCACACTTGCACGGTATCTGGTAAACTCCAGGAGTCTTGAGGCCAATTGGGTCCTTTGCGTTGGCTAGTTGGTGTCTTAACTTAGCCGGTGGTACATGAACTGTGGCAGTGTTTAATGGCAATGCTTATACTTCATGTAAAACATCAAGGGAAGCAGTACTTCCAGGGCTTCTATTGACACTCTACCATTGCGTAACACCTAACCAATGTAAAGTTTGAAAGCAACAATGGTGATGATGACCAATAGCTGCGGTCCTGAAATTCACATTTACCGTACACAGGAATACTATGATATGCGAACTATACATTAGGTATATACCCTCCCGCATAAACGACATTCAAATTTTAATTCCATTCTAGAAGTTTTTGAAAACAAACCTCACACATACCATTTATGTTTGTGTCTCCACAAGCACTGGTGGAATAGCAAACTCATGGATGAATAGACAAAGATGCAGATATCATTAACAGAGAAACTCTGACTCTAATGAAGGAAGTGAAAACAATTTGGTGTCAAAAACAGACCAGCCACCTTCTCGTGGCTTCTCCCTGGTGACTGCATTGGCCAACTAACACTGGCCATACGATAATGGGGCTAACTTCCTCACTCGCAGTACTACTGGTTTGTAATGCAAGGACAAAATACCTGCACTTTGTGTTGGACATAGATGGTACGGAGATACAGTGAGGATATAGGGATGGAGTTCAGATTGGACAAGTGCTTGAGCATCCATTTGGCAAAAGGAAGGATTTCAGAATGCAAGGAAGATGTGCAGCTCATTGACGGAAATGCCATTTGTCATCTTGATGATGACACGGCATACAAATATCTCCCCCAGTGTGTCGGAAGCAGGGGGTGAGATCAGTCAAGAAAAGACTCAAATACAGGCAGACTCTCAAGCAAATCTGGAGTTCTGACCTGTTTGGCATAACAGAACCTGTGAAGAAGTCATGATTTGGCGACGGGAGGCCGCCAACAATTCGGTCTCATTTCCTAGAGCATTTACGAAGGCCACCTTTGCATTGGTTGAATGAACCCTCTTGTATTTACATTCTTGAGTATTATTACGGGAATCACTGAGTACCTACATGAAAAGTAGCATGTTGGGCAGAGTAATCGGACCATAAATCATCAATAACTTCCGAATACAGGAGTGGAAGATATGAGACAATATGATGCTGGGCCGGCATTAGAGCCATTAATTCTCGTCGACAAAAAGTTGGTTACATATTAAACACAATAAAGGTAGGGCAGGAAAACATAGCACTTACTTTCTTTACATCTTCGGTTACCACCAACATCAAGTACCGTTTTGCATCGTTCAACCCGGTTCTCGCTTTGCTGATGTTTGTTTCTATTGGAGGGTGCTCTTCAAGAAACGATTCCAGCTTTCCCTCGCCGATGCAAAATGTAGCTAAGGCATCTGCGAAGTGATTTAAAAACAAATCTTAAGCCCTTCACTACACATTCCTTCGCTAAATTTGAAAATCAAACATCCGCAAACCACATAATGACGAAATGGCTATAAAGCCAGGATAATCTACATAATTTTATTACGCATCTACTTTATTAGTCAGCGCTAACCATTTTGAAGTCTTGTTTTCATCTGCTCCGCTAACTCAACTTCTCTTTTCCAGTTACCTTCCTCTCGACATTTCTCAATTTCAGCCTCATACCTTCCGACATTCCTCGCTTTGCTAGCCATACTTTACTTAACAATACCTCCCTTCATTCGGTAAAATTAATGTACTCGATCCTCATTACGTATATCCACCGCGGACACACATTCGTCATTCGAAGAAACATGAATATGAAGGATACCAAGGATACTCTCCATAAGATTAGACATGGAATATAATCTCATCGGAGAAATATATGGAGTGCTCGCTCCGACGCATATATCTTTAATACACATTTCCATCTGCAGCAGCACCATCGTAATCACTAGCGCCACAGCTGTGTCACGTGCTAAACATCTACCAGGCCCACCAGGCCGGCGACAGCTCCATACATGAACATGGATATATATGCATGTTCGTGGCTCCATAGTTCGTAAAGACTCTAGTGACATCTAACGGAGAGTGAAATAAGTCAAAAAACAATGGAGGGTAGGTAGCAGAAGGACTTTTGTCTTGCAAAGATTGGAAGCGTTATTTTATCGAACATTATTGTTGTTTCCTAGATCCCTTTTTAAAAATCAACCAAAATATTCTTAACCCACGGGGGGTAAGTCTGTAACTTTAGGCGCTTCGTTTAGGAGAAAGAGTTCTCTCCCAAATTTTTCTCCCGACCGAAGTCTGTAACTGGGTAGAGAAAACTTTTTCTCCTGACCGGATGGGAGAAAGCTCTCGTTATGAAAAAATTGTAAGGCGAAGCTGATGAACTTCGTAAGGACATACTTACTTCGTAAAGTTAAAGACTTACTCCCCAAGTGAAAGAATATAAGTAATGTATATTCATAATGGTCATGCTCATTTTTAGTCACAAATGGTTACTGGGGAAATGTTTTAATGGTGCAAAATTCCCCAGTTTGTAAAGTTAATTATCACAAATGCACTAATACCAGCCAGAAGCTACAACTATACGGCCTCCACATCTCTTCTCAATTTCTAAATGAAATCCATGGATGAACATCTGAAGAGCAATGGTTAACACGCATTTAGCTGTTTTTGGATAAGCTACGACAATGGCTGGGCTTATTCCTTGACAAAGACGATCTTTTGAGATTTGTAAAATATTTTTGAGTATGGGAGGTTTGGCTTGATTAACGAAGGCAGACAAGATCAAATGGCTTAGCATGGCCCTAAAATGGAAGAGGTGTCCCAGGTAAAAATATTTGGTCTGTAACTAAACTGGAACCGGGGTGGAGCACGAGGTCTGTAGGTGGTCTGAAACTGGGAAGAAATTGAAACATGGCTCCAGACCAGTCTCGTCTGTACCGCTTGAGCTGATGCTCTGGAATTGGGCTGGATTTAGAGGGTTTATCTTTTCTGTAACTGGTCTGTTCTCTGAGGATCTATCAGGTCAGGAGCTAATCTGTTCTAGTGACTAGCTGGTTTGTAATTTTTAACTTAACCTGAGATAGGATAACTTGTTGACCAGTCAATCTCATTGATCTGGCTGGTTCAGCTCAGCCAATATGGAAAAGGAAACAGCCTAAACAGATAAATCTGAGAAGCAAGCTGCAGACTGCTTTCCCGGGTAGGATCGGCAAGTTCTTAGGAAGGAAAGGAAGGGTAATGAAAACGTACGTGGAGGCTTGAAAGCGTAAACGTAGCGCTTACATAAGTCCGAATACTAATAAAATTCTTTACTAATAATAATGCGCCAGGCAATAAAAATATTATTAATAATGCAAAATAGCGAAGTAAATAAGATATAATCCATTTTCAAATATGCAGTAGAAACTGAATCGAAGATAATTCGGGAAACAATTATTAAATCTTAATAAACATTTAGAAATTATTTACGGTAAAATTTCACAACTACGGTTATTTATTTTAGCAAATTTAGCAAAGGAAATTGAAACTTCTAATATCCGAGAGTACATTTATGACACAGCCTTTTGTAATGCTATCCAAGTAAAGCAACTCTCCATAAGGCATAGTGATGGGTAGTGGGTACCCTTAAACCCATGTGCAATTCATCTATGTGACAGCAAATATAAATTGCAACTCTTCTAGAAAAAACTCAGATAACTTAAAAAGTGAATCCTCCATATGGAGTCCTGAGCTATATAGCTCAGGATTCCTTATCCCATTAAGCATTAATGCCTAAAATATATTCTAATCATTGAACAGTTACATATGAATTTCAGATCAATTGTAGATCACCGAATAAAATATCAGAGCTCTGCGTCATGTCAGAATCCAGACCAGTTAAAATCCATAGAAAATTTCAGCACAGTTACAGAATAGATCCAGACCAGGTGCAGACCATCAAATATTGCAGTACAGTTACAGGCAATGGATCCAGAACAGTTACACACTATCGAATGTTTCAGTTCTGTTACAGGCCAGAATTCCAGACCAGTTACAGACCATTTTCCTTTGCCTCTTTGAAATCCAGACCAGTCCAGTTACAGACCACTTACAGAACAAAATTCAGCCTTTCAGACCAGTTGCAGGCCAGATCCAGATTAGTTACAGACCAAATATTTTTACCTGGGGTGTTCAACCCTAAGGTTAGTCTTTGGTAGGTTAGAGTAGAGATCACCCCGTACTAAGCCATTGGCGAGTGAAATTCAGGGTTCTTGTTCATTCATGTCCAGTTCCTTTCCCTGGACCACCTGCGATTACCTACCAAGTTCTGACACACAGATAATTGAATCAAGAGGATTTTAGGCGGGGGTATCCAGAAAGCATCTTACCTGGGATTTGAACCCAAGACCCTCCAGTCAGGTGCTCAGCGCCTTACCCACTAGGCTACGCAGAAGTTAAATACTGAGTGGTAACTTCACTTGAATTGGGGCTCCAAAACCAAACTGCTAGATCCATTTGGTTACCTACTCTGGCTGCATTTATTTAAACTTTATTCAAAGAAAATAACAGAACTTAGCAAATATCTTCATAGAAATATGGTGCTAGACAGTAAACCAGCATGTAACCTATTTTATTTCTTCCTAATTTCAACGCTTTGGCTATCTTACAATCCGGGAACATAATAGGAAAAAGTATATATTGATGATCTTCCATATAGGTGTTTTCTGGATGGGTATTTGTTCATTAAATAACAGCCTTTTACGGGATTTTGAAGCGAGTCATGGTGGAACCTCCTTAAAGATACTTGCTAATTATGAACAAATATTTATCCAGAAAAAATGCTGATTTTTTGTTAAAAACAAAGATTTAAAATGGTGCCATTGATTTTTGAACAATTTATGAAATATGAAGAGTAGTTTAGATTAAAATTATGTAATGTACATTACTGAATTCTAGGAGCAATCAAAAAATGCTTTAATCACATCCAGAGGTGTATCAACACGGTTGGGGTCCTGGGGCACTATTCGATATGGGCCTATTTGGAAATTTATAACACTGACATAGTCTACACAAGTATAATATAGGAAGAAGCCTTTTTCTTGTATTCCAGCAGACCCAGAATCAACTATTTATCAATGGATTACATCATGTGTCTCAGCGTTCACAGAATAGTAGGTTAAATGCATCGAACACTCTTTTAATAACTTTGATGTAAGTACCAATACCGGCTTATGGCAGCAGGAAACTTACGTAAGCATGCTGTTACATCGGCAATGATATTTAATAGGTGTGACATGAAGAGTTGTTATTTCACAGCATTATTTTATTCACAATAGAAATCAAACCAAAAAGTTAAAGATTCAAATACTACAGCATTAATAATTAAATTTATTTCTTGCAAGCTTTTATCTCTGCAAACTGATTTATTACATCTACACAATTCACTCACTTAGCAACAGCGTGTTCTATCGATATTAAGGCTATGCCTGCCTTGTGGGACTGGCTCATTGTTGAGCGAAGATAGCTTTTAATTAAGTTTAGAAAAACTTACTTCACATTAAGAGACAGACACACATGCAGTCAAAAATAGTTTAAGGGCTATTTTTAATATTTAGTAATTGAATCTTTAAAATCCATTTGGATAATGAACTGCAGCATATTCAGAGCGGACCACGACACTGCACCATCTTTAGAAATCCCTGAAGCCTATAGAAACCTCATGATTTCTGGCACCATTTATTCCTTCTCAAAATCATCAAATATTTTTGTTACTTGCTAAACTAAAAGGGGGAGTTGGTCATCACTTGCTTTTACAAGCTTCATTGGATGAACAGCAGCAAACTGTTTGTACACATTTTCCATTGAGGTTGATGTAGTTTTTAGCTCTACAAGAAACTGTGCACTCCAAGATAGAACTCTTCACTCCCTGCTGTGGAGTCAAGCCTGCACGTTTGGCCCTTTCTCCTGGCATCAAATGTGGTGGACGGGAAGAATGGCAAAGGAAGGCCTCGTGTGAGATATATGGAACAAGTGATGGAGGATGTGAAAGAGAAGAATTACATTAATATGAAGAGGTTAGCCGATAGAAGAACTCAGTGCAGAGCTGCGTCAAACCAATCTGAGGATTGATGACCAGATCAAAAAAGTAGTAGTACATCAATATCCACACAATATTACACTTAGATGTTATGCTTTTTGGATATTGGTAACATTCTATGGATATTGTATAGATATCAATTGCTACTAAGGAATGATGGAATTTCCTGCAGAAGAGAGTGACAAATGATTCATTACAGTTTGTTAGCACCATAAAATCTCCACTCTGGTTACATCAACTCTCACCAAACACTTTGAAAAGTATATTTGGCTCTGCAGTGGCTGTGCTGTAGCAGGTCTTGTGTTTCAAGCTCCAAATCCCGGGATAAACATTTATGAAATTATCTTTCTTCATTGATGTGCCACATTTTTGCTGTATCCCCTTACTTACCCCGTTATTCACGCCTCAGCACGCTCAAGTATAGGATCAGTAATGCAGTCGAACGAGTCACCTCCCAATTGGTGTTCAGGGCAAGTCATTTTTTCCCGACCAACAATGAAACTCCCTGACTTTCCCCTGACTTCCAGACCAATTTTTCAGTTCCCTGACCTTCAAGACACATATCAACCCTGTCATAGTTGTTGATTGTCTCGTAGAAGACAAGACCCTACAAAAAGTTACATGTTTGGGATTATCCTGAAAAACCTTGGAAAAGAATACCCATGTAACATTTTTCCACCATTAAATTCAAAATTATATTTAGTTGTAGCAGATGCACACAGTAAGTGGTTAGAGGTGGAAGAGATCAGTTTAACTTCAGCCAAACAGACCTCTATGCTTGCTAGATATTTGAATACCAGAGCATTGAGCATCCGACAATGGCCCACCTTTATCAGTTCACATGAATTTAATCAGTTTTAAGATTAAATGGTAATAAACACCTTTAACACCAGCATATCACCCTGTTAGTTTCGACAAGCAGAGAATTCTGAGAAAATAGTAAAAAAAATGACATAAACATGCTGTACTTACTAAAGAAAATACAGAATTAATGTTAAGTAGATTTCTGTTTGCTTATAGAAACAGTGTACATAGTACTACAAAGGAAACTCCAGCGAAATTAATGTTCAACCGAAATCTGAGAGCCAGAGTGGACCTACCAAGTCCATCTCTTTATACTACGTGTAACACAGTACAGAACAATAGGACCAACAAATTGACAATGTGGGTGGTAGCAAAACAAGGCAACAAACAATATAATCCAAGTTTATAGAGGGAAAACTAAACGTGTATAAGGTACTGTTGTGAAAATGTTTCCCCCTGCATCATACTTGGCACAACTGGAGTCCGGGGTGGTTTGGATACTGATTGCTATGAACTCACATTTTGACTCCGTAGTTCATCAATCTGTTAAGTCTCAGAAGTTGATGCTAGCCAATGAAGTTCAAATAGATACCAAACATGCCATAGATGAAACTATGAGAACTTCTACGGAACCAATCGATGTTCAGCCGGGTTCCCCACCCTCTCCCTAAATACCAGATAATCTGAAAACACGGTAGGCCTCCAAATGGAAAATAGAAAACCGGATTTAAAAAAATAGATAAATAAAGGTAGTGGTTGAATCATAACCATGAATAACTTTTTTACAACATTACCTGTGGCAAGGCTTCTGCTATCATGGAATATAAAGATTCTTTCTATATAAAACTATACTGTCCATGGCTGCTTCAAGGGATAGGGAAGTATACTCCACCATTTTTGGGTTTACTGAAAACATAGCACTCTTAAAAGCAATATGTACCTAAAATTAACGAAGCTGTAATCTGCTATCGACGATGCATTATGACACGATAATATAAGACAATGAAAAGTAAAAACCAGACAGGGTATTAGACTATAACAAATACAAGGTTGGTGTTGATGCATTGGACCAATATCTCGGACGCTACAATACCCAATCACACAGTTCTAGATGGCCATTTGCGATGTTTTATAATATGCTAGACATTGCTGCCTTTGCAGCTTATGTAATATATCACGAAAATAATAAGACAATGCTAAAAAGGACAGATTGGCACCGACTTTTCTTGCGGTAATTGAGTTTAGCAAAGACATTGATTGAAGATCGTGCTCAAAATCAGCAAGTTGAGGGATTTGTCAACATAAAATGCCATTGAAGGTGTCATTGGCAGAAGCATGCAGAATTTTGAGATGTCAAGTACTTCCACTCCTAGAGATAGCACTGGTAGAAAAACTGTTGTTAGAATTTGTGAGGTATGCATACATTAACAGCCTTAGCCCATTAACAGATTAGGTAGAAAGATAGAAAATCTTGTAATATTTGTAATAAACCTATTTGCAATTAACAATGTTTCACAAAAGCATTTTGCCCATTATATAATATTCAGTTGCTAATGTTCCAATGAATACAAGTTTTATTTTGTTTACAGCGGACGTTGGAAAGTTATCACAAAGTATATGCTGAACAAATTGTGAGATGAGAGAAACAAAATCAAAAATTTCAAAGTTCATGAACTAGCCATGAAAACTTTAGCAGCATTACCCGCTGAAACTGCACAATGGCAAATATTCAACAGAGAAAAAATCATTCACCTTGACCGGTCAAGGAGAATGATTTTTTCTCTGTGGAAATTTGCTAAAAATCAAAAATTTGTTACTATACATACTTGTTTCTTGAAAAATTGTTACTCTAATTGCTCTTTATTTTTGTCAGCATTCATTTTGAATTGTATGTGTTTACAAATAGAGATTATATTACATACTAATGATTTCAAGGTAAAAAAATGAAGAGGGTAAATATGGAAGGTAACTTTCAAAATAGTAGCCAAACATATAATTTATATATTTTTTACACCATTCTTTTGCTTATTGCACTGTCAAAAGATAAAATCCTGAGGAACCAAAGGCTTAAGGCAAAGTACGTACCAGAGCATTGAATTCTTTTCAATTTTTGGCATTTTGGGTGCCCGGGTATACACACAAGGGTTAAAGGCTGTGGTATGATTTGTAACATTGTTTATGGAGGAAGTGTAATGTTTGTGGTTCGAAATAAATCCAGTTGGTGGAGGAGCTATTTGTGATTGTTTGTGGAATTGATTTCATGAGTATGATTTTGTACGCCTGTTAATTATTTCTTTCATGGTTTTCTTTGATTTGAGTCCTTTACATGCGTAGCACATGAAATACTTGAAAAGGATTTTCCTTTCAAGGTGATGGAGCATAAAATTCATCTTATTAATTGTTGATTAAAGGAGCGAAAAGGTGGATGTTGGTATTATATGTGAATGTACTCTAACCCCACATTTCTGGCCAATATTCAATTCATCGCAACTGAGGCTCAACTCCAGGTAAGGGAAAAGGGGCAGTGAGGAGTGAATAGGGAAGATAGGCTGCAACAACCACTCACCTTCGGTAGAGTGATCTACATGCCTTGGAGAATGTTCCAACCATTCAGCTGGCTTGGCATTGCCACTCTGTACACCCACCTTATTTATTTGTTTGAAATAATTTCAAACTACACATGGTACACACTGCTGCAAAATACCCATGTTGAAAAGAAGCACCGTGCACACATGCAAAGTTGGATTCACATGCTTCCATACATGTGGGACCTGCTCCCCTGGCCAGCACCCATTACTGCCTTCAAACTATCGCATCAACGGCTACATTACAGCAATGACGGTCAAAATACAGCTGAAATACTTGGACAAGAGGTTGCATGGCATAAGGGACAGTTTTTTTCTCACCCCAGTGAAAATGTTTTATGATTATCATGAACTCCTGTGTCTTGCCAGACTGAGTGGGTGAACACATGGGAACAATTCATCGAGTGACAGCTCAGATTATAAAACCAATTACTTTGAATTATTTAATACCGAATCTTATATGAAACCAATTCACCACATCTCAAACACAATACAAAGAGAATGAAGAGTTTGCAGTGCCTTCCTGAGAATAATCAGTCCTTCTCAGCAATAGCAGTCAAATGCTTGTCCAGCTCCACTTCACCCAGAATCCTGCAACACAGAAGAGAGCAGAGGCATCCATTAGCATGGTGACACACCAAGAGCAATTATTTTCACTCGTCACCCACATCTAAAGGATATATTCCGCAAGCCACCTGCGAGGGTGTGTGGCAGGGGATGTGGCCAGAAATGAGCTTCATACCACAAAATGAACATCCACCACACGACCATATTACATTTGAGAGGTCCCATCACCCACGATGCAAGTGCGAGACAGTAATTCCACTGACATATTTAAGAGAGATTCCTGACCCAGGATTCCTTACAATGTGAGTCATGCCCTTAGCACTCACTGCATGTGTGTGTGCACGAGTAGGATCAACAAGGGCAGTGATGTCACTCTCAAGAGAGCATCATAATTCTTTGGTCTGTCAACTTCTTCTTTTCCACCTGTGTTTCTATAATTCACAGGAACAGTGAACTCTCGTTATGACGTTCCTCGATAGCACGTTAGTTTCCTCAGGTCACTGTGCAGGTTAATAAAAATGGTTTGGACATTTTGGTTATCAAATTAAATTTATCCAGGAATCACCGTTGAGGCTGATTTGGGTAAATATATTACTCAAGAGAGCAAGAAGATTGTTGCCACTTACAAAAATATTTAAATAGGTATATCATGGTATGACAAAGTCTATGACTAAGTAAAAGGGCACCCACAAGCTGTGAATTTCATTATGAAGTTCTTTTGTTTTATAAATGCCGAACATAGAGACTGTGTGAGCACTACTGCTTGGTGAAATTAAATGTGAAAGAATTGGAAAAGCCCCACCAGTGGAAAGGTAAGTATCGATTGTACAGCTCAACTTCCTCAGAGAAGTAGACGAAAATCCAAACATCGAAGTGTGATGAAATGCAGACAAGAATGAAGGTTCATATGGCAATATTAAACTTGATATTGGAGTGAAGATGGCCTACTCAGTCCTTACAGCATTCGGCATTTCTGCCTTCACTCCCAACTCTTTTACAGAAAATATGAAGTTCAAACAAATATTACAGCATTTTAAGTTGCTTCAACTACATTGTACCACGCGAGAATATTTCTCTAGTATGCACAGGAAAAATATCCTTGCCTATGCTTGAATAAAAGTTTATAAGTTGCAGTGTTCACCAAAATAAAATGAGAGATAGCTTTTGTCCCCACATTTCTCGGCTTCTCGATAGAAGAAACAAATTGCATTTTAAATTATCCTCAACTCCGTCTCCAAAAACTTTGCGTGAGGAGGCATATTGACGGTATGCTTCCAAAGATACCGTCAGTTCTTAAACTGACACTGACTTGCATTCCTTTTTTCCGCTACTGTCGAGTCCTCGTGACTCATTCACAGTGATAGGCGAGCTGCTTGCAGCAGAAGATACCACTTTCAAACCCTAACTTTCTCTTTCAGGCATGCTCTGGGCAGTTGAGCGTGCTTTTATAGCAAAAAATAAATATGTATCGATATCAAATAACCAATGAATTCTACTGAGATTTCATAAATGGATTCATATTAATGACTGGAGAGCAAGAGAAAGGTCCAAACGGTGATTTCCAAAATGGAAAGCATGCGGGATGGAAAATAACGCAGTCTGACAAATTCATCAATAACAAAAATATTGATGAACATAATAGTATGAAACTTCGTATGTCTATTAAGCCCTTATCTACAACATGTGAAAAGGAACATTTGATACCTCGATCTGTGTTGTTCTTACGATGCCCCAAATCGATGGATCCATCTGGTACCCAAAAAGTTTGCTAAAAACGAAATTTCGCCTTTTTCGCGAATTTTACGTGAATTAGCGAAAAAATCACATGTAAAGAGTCATAATCGATTAAAGTCTAAGCCTTCATTGTTTAACGCTGATGACGTTCATTCCCTCTATCTCATTACCATTCAAAGGTCAATTGGCTTGTTTTGTCTCACGCATATCGCATTCGCGTAATATCGCGCACTGCAGTGATGTCTCCGCCGGAATTTGCCGTTAACCCTTTGAGTGCCACACGATGATATATCGTCGTTTGCAGAATGTGCCAGAAGTGCCAACGACGATATATCGTCGTCTATGAGGAGACCTGTTAAAACAATGTTTTTCTCAATCTTTAACTCTTGTAAATTGTACATAATACAAGAATGATCTTTTAATAACTACGTGGAACAATAATTTTGATTGTTAATGGAAATTATCAACAGCTTTGGTAATTTAAATAACTGTATGTCGGATTGAATTTTCCGAGCGCCACATTTGGTTGTTACGAAAGTGCTTCTGGTGCGACACTTTGGAAACTACATTGTTTGTTAGCCTAAAACCAATTGACTTTCTTCTAATATTTTGAACTTTGTATTTATGTCGGAGATATTATGATTGGCGTGTTCTTATTTTTTTTATATGCTTAGAAACATTTTATTCTCTGCGAAGTACATCGCATTCTCGTTCGTTTTGCGAACGATTCATGACATAGAATATACTTTAGGCTTCAAATCTCTGCTATGTCGCTTCTGATGAGATACTTTGTTGCTGTTTCACTGCGATCAAGTCGTTGATTTTTAGCTACGAAAGGCAGACGAAAAGATACTACGTAACTGCTATCATGCTATCTCTCGCAGCTGGTGCGTTGAGTCAGCTGGGGTGTTGAGTCAGCAATGTGGCTCCGATTGTCAGCCTCGTTATCATAGTAGATACGGCAGTAGTAATTGAAAGATGATGCTGTGCATAAAAAATACAATGTGTGCCATCTCCTGTTGTTGTTTACACATTGAAATTTCACTAGTGGCTTTTTGAAAGTGAAATCTTTTACCTAAAAATGGCGTCAACTTCTAGAAATGAATTTTCACCTGGTGTTGACGATGACAGATTAGCGGAATACATAAATTCACTAAGTAATGACGACGACTCTGTGGAAAGTGAAGACAGCGCCCATTTTCGTCGAGACACTAGTGAAGGGGAAGTGTTATCAGACTCAGATGAAAACGTAATAATCCTTCCTAAGAAGAGACCGGCAATTATTGAGTATAGCAATGATAGCGTCAGTTCTGATGAACGTGAAAGTGGAAGCCGTGATTATTCTGCAGAATTCATTGAGGTTCAGGACAATTGTGATTCACTCCCTCCTCCACATTTTGAATTCCTGGAAACTCCTGGTTCCAATCATTTTCCGCCACCAAAATCTTCTCCAATCCTGTACTTCAACCTCTTTTCACCAACGCATTATGGACCATGGTACCTCAACCTCTCAAATAAAACTTTAGTGTGGGCAAGAAAAAGTGTTTTAGAAGTGAAGAGCTTCTTATTCTTGGGTATCGAGAAAAGAAATCACAAAAAAATCCAGTTTATTACTTTCCACCAACTCGATAGACAAAAGCAATTCAGTCATTCGCAAGGGTCAAGAATTTCCAAAGGAAAGTCCACAAATCTTTGAGCAGTACAATGAGTGCAATGATACATGGGAGGCATTTATTCTTCGGATATTATGTTGTACGTGTATTTAGATGAGAGAAGATTATTTGATATACTGGAAGAAAATGGTCTGCAATGTAATTTCTAAAATGGTTCTAAATGCTTATACTACTTACAAATCAAACAATCCTGATAAAAATATCAAGAGTGCAGTTTTTTTCAGAAATAATAAATAGCATTGTGAGTGAATAGTTACTTAGATGGAATAATCCCAGTCAGTCAACTCCTAGGACAGTATCGCCAGGAATATATGGGACAAGGAAACTTTCAGGGCGGAGGGAAAAAGTGTGTGCTGTATGCAGTAGGATAGGCCGTGGCCCTGTCCATAGATCTAGAACTGCATGAAATGTAAATATGGTCTACATGGAAATTTGTGTGTCTCATCAATTTATGAATAATATGAAAATTAGTTATTTGATTTGGAATTGGGTTTGTAATGTTGTCATCGTTTTCTAAGTATGAGTATATATATATATATATATATATATGTATATATATATATATATATATATATATATATATATATATATATATATATATACTCATACTTAGAAAACGATGACAACATTACAAACCCAATTATGTATATATATATATGTATATATGTATTTATGTATATATATGTATATATGTATATATATATATACATATATACATATATATACATATATGTATATATATATATATGTATATATATATGTATATATATGTATTTATATATATAAATCCCGGTACCATTTTGCCCTCCTTTCACTGCGCACCGTTTTGGCGTCTACCAGAACGGCTGATGTATATTGATATTTTTCTGTGTATGCTTTACGCACGAGTGAATGCTATATCCGACGACATAATAGTTTTTTGGATGAATCGTATTCCTATGAGATATACATGCACTCGTTTTCGTTAGGTGCAGCTGGCATCCTGGCATCCTTTCATATCCAATCATTTTGGCAACCCGCGTATATTTTATATATATGAACATCCTTTTGGACTCCATTCCGTTTTTTGACATGCATGGGTATATCATTTCAACGTCCGGCAATGTTGCCAAATTTCACTTCATTGAAAGCGCTGTACTAGCGTGTTCCTATGGGTCCCGGACACGTCTCTTGCACCGAACGAGTTAGGAATAGTGTTTTTTGATAATTTTCTAAGGAAATTGCCTGAGCCAAAATGGACAACTATGGAATAAATAGCTCCTCCATAGTAAATAATGTTGTTTAGAAATGTTTGATAGAATTGCCCTTGATCCCTTTAATATTTAATAATTTAAATTTCTGTAAGTTACTTTTACATGAAAAATGAAGGTAAAAATAAGGCTTAGCAGACGAATTTTTCTCAAAATTAGTAAATCTTATTCCTGCAGTCATAAGAACAAGAATATTAAAGATGAATACGTTGAGTTATTCTAATAAAAATGGTTCATATTTAGCTTCAGCATTAGCATTCCCGATGACAGGAATCGTCGATTTTCTGATAAATATCATAACAATATAGTAATAATTATGAATTTTTTAAATTTTACTAACTAAAGGCATACGCTAAAATCCAATAGGAAGGACGATTATCATAAATACGCGCGAAATGTAGTACTTTCAAAAATTTCCATAAATGGGTGACTGCTATCTTGGGTTTTATAGCTGTAATTGACTCAGTTTCTATTTCGAAACGCTATATTCCATTTATTACAATGGAAACACATAACTAATGTAGTAATTTAATCCCGACCTTCACAAAACGGGAATAGTTCACACAGTTATCAGAACAGGGGGAACCAAGTAGGTGCGAAGGTGCAGAAGGCATCATACGCATGCAGTGTACAGGTGAATAGGAAGCCAGAATTAGTTCTCGCCTCCCTGACAAAGCGATTCGTTCTTTTTGGCATCTTGTGGTGTCCACATGCGTGCCCGAAATTCATCGGCTGTGGCGTCATAACTTTCTTCATATAGAATATTTTACGAATGCATTAATGCTTTTTATTCCGTTGGGAGTTATTTCTTTTCAATAGGCTTGTACAAATTAAAACGTTTTAAACTACATGCAATGCGTTCGATCGCTTATTTGCACCCATTTCACTGTTCATTTGACGGACTTCTGAAGTACAATTCATTTTTCACCACACCATTATTCTTGGTGGGTTGCTTCATATTTCTCTGAATTTGCGCTTATTCGAGCATTTCATTATTAATAACCTTAGTTTTACCGAATGTAAAAATCCTTGATCCGTGAGTAATGCGAGCAGTAAGCTTTTCATCAACATATACATCTACGTAATACCCTGCCAGCCTCCGCGAGGGTAAATGGTAGGGGGTAAAAATAGGGGGTTGAAAAGATTAAAATTAAAATCCATAACGACGAATACATTTCTCTCTAATCTCATTCATCGGGTCAAATATTGCAAAATACACTGGACTTCTTAATATTTATCTCATATATTTATTGAATCAATCCTATTAACATTTCATCAGGAGATTCAATTGGTATTTTAACGTATGAAGTAATAACCCGATCTAACTTATCCATTAATTTCGACACACTGCTAAACTTATCGTAACAACTTATAACAAACTTAGCTGCCCTTCGCTACAAATTCTAGTTCTCTGATCAAACCTTATTTATTCAGAACACCTAAGTACCTATGGATTCAACGCATTCAGTTGTCATTTACCTATGATTTAGGAATGCTCTAACGAATTATTCCTCTTCCAAAATATAATAGCCACTCACTTTTTAGGTTTACTTCTAACTGCCGCCCTGTCGCACCACTTTGAATCGCATCTAAACCCTTGCTTCCTAAAAGTGATTCCCTATACTCTTAATTCGATTCTTCCCCGTACACTACCGTGTAGTCTAATCTTACTGCTCATTCCGGTACCCAATGAGCTGCTGTATGAAATGAATAGAATTGGAGCTATTACGTTAGTCGATAAATTGAAAAATCTAAATAACCATAATATAAAGGAAACCTACAAAAATATTTTCCAAATATCCCCGGAAGATCTAAACACAAATACTTTCACGGAATCTCTCTAGTACGAACAGATAGAAAGGGGAGAAGACTCACATAAGACGGTATCATACTATGGTATCATTAATATTTCGCAAATCCCGCAAGTTCCACCGTAAAATAGTAAGCTACGAGCAGTAAGAGATAATCACATTCGTCCAACTGAAATCAGTCACACGGATATTAAATATCTGAGTTACTTAGCTGTGTTATTTGAGCAGTTTCTGAGTGACTAGAAATTGAAAACTGATATCCTCCCTCGTGATTCTTAAGGTTGCGTAACTGGCTCAGCTGCAGAGGGGCCCAAGTCCCAGGAGGATCACGTTACCAAGAAAATACATTCCTTGTGTTCTCAAGTACCTAGAAAAAATATGCCCCTCCCCCCCTTGCCATTCCGAATACGGACACTTCATTGTTCTTGAAAGGTCTTGATGGATTTGGAGTCCGTTTTGTTTAAGGGTGCTCCCTAGCTGCCTTTAAAAGCCCATTGCAAATGCTTAAGATGAACGCAACTACGACTTTATCGTAGCAGCTGGTATTTTGGAAAATTTTCCCATTGTAGCGAAAGAATTTTTTTTTTTGCGTGAGTGGAATGGATTTTTTATTGATTTATTTGATAGTTTATAAAAAATAGCCAAACTTTCCATTTTTGTCCCTTTTTAGTCGCTATTTGCGAAGCCTAGAATACGAACAGAGGATTTTGCTTCCATTCTACTCAAAGCTTGATCCTTCATCTACACATTCAAACAACAACTTTTGATGCTGTTTCTATAGCTAGGTCATAATAGTATACGCTGTGGAGCATGTTTCGCGTTTTTAAACTCGTTGTGCGCTGATGTTCAAACCGAAGATTTCTTCCTTAAGCGGTCTACCCCCACTCCTGCCCTAAGGATTTCCACCCCTCTTGTTTACGAAACTCCAGATGTGTTCGGTCGGTGAGAGAGCGCTAGGGTTCAAGAGCGGTGTCAGGTTACACCTTCGGAGATATCACCCCCCCCCCCCCCAGTTGGGTCGACGACGAGCCTCCGGAATAATTCTTTCTGGCCATCGTGGAAATAGGAAAGCATACTTTGATGACGGCTGGTAAATTTAATATGGCAAATTTGCGAATATGTGGAAATGTTATTACTACACGTAGTAAATAAGGATTCTCCACGAGAAATGGATTCGCAACGGCATGGTTACTTATCACGTTTATCACACGTATCATTTATTTCAGTGAAGAGCACGTGATTCATGAAGAAAATTCATCGGGTCATTATTTTAACGTTTTCAGCTATAAATAATTACCGAACTAAATTACAGGTCTCCAATATGATATGTATAGGGCTAGGTTACGCTAAATTTGCGGAAATGAGTACAATTTTGAATGAGTACCGCACATGGCCAGCCAAACATTCCTGAATAAGCAAGCCGACGTCGCTCCTGCGATACATTATGTTGCTTGGGAGGAGATGAAGAAAGCGGCTATGGATGAAAGTGAACTTGCGATCAAAGCAGGGGAAGTGGATAAGGATGGTACACCTTTGATAACGGTGGTGTGTGACAGATCATGGGAAAAAAGATCATACCGCACAAACTATTACTCTTTGTCAGGAGTGGTACGTACATTGTTCATGGACGCCACATCGGTCGCTATTAATGCAAACACATTTTCAGGCTTACATTGTGGGATTTATAACGAAAAAAAGTCACATTTATTGCAGTAAGAAATAAGTACTGCAGTATGTACGCAAGCAAGTTCAAAAGACCCTACGAATAATGCAAGGCCTCACACATGTTTTAAGAACTGGAGTGCTTCTTCTACGGCAATGGAAGCAGATACCATAGTAGAAGGCTTCAAAAACAGCGTTAAAATGTTTTTTAAAAAGTATAATAGACTCATAGGTAAGAAGTACTCCAGTATGTGTCAAGTTTTCAAGCAGACGACTATCTGTATGCTCCACTAAATTCAATAATTTTTTCATGCGATGGAGATAGCAGCAGCATATAAAGGTTTGGGAGAGTATTGCCATACGGTGTAGACCTTCCTGATCTAAAGGTGGAATGCTCGAACCATTTTCTTCGAAATACTGCAACCGCATCAGAGATGTTGTAAGGAAAACGAATAACTGGAAAGGCCATTTACCAGTAACTATTAGGTAAAATATTGGAGACAACTTACATCGGTTAAGGAATGCAGTAACTTCTGCCATAAAATTTAGAAAGAGTAAGCTAACTGCTGACTCCACAGAGCTACAGAAAGACATTATAAATGGCTCCCGGCTTGTTTTCGGGGATCATTGTATGTGTGCGGCGTACTTTTGTCGTGGACCAAAGTCGGATGAGGAGAACCGTGCGCCTCTGTTGATGAACTTTGGGTTATGGTACGATATCATGTCAGCAGATAAAATCCTGGCCAACCACACTCCCAGCTCGATCCTGGACGTAACCAGCAATCAAGAAAAAATTCCTTCAACTCATATGTGGCAAAATATGTCGGAGGGAAAAGAGTAAATTTCGCTTTGAGGGGTTCATATGAAACTAGGTGTGAAGTGGCCGCTTCAGCCTTCAATGCAGGACCAGATGTTCATGCATTGATACACAATAACATCACAAACAAGAGTCCAGGATTTTTACGAAAACATTCATAATGGCCTCCAAAAAAGGCAGAGATGCGAGTAAAGCGACGTCTTAAATTTAAAGGATCATTGGAGCATCCTGCCCGGCATTATGGCCTGCATGGCCCACAAAAGGATTTTTACTAGATTCTTAAGTGGGATTCTTAATTTAGATTTTTACTAGATTCTTAAGTGGGCGAGAGCAGAGGGTTGTCATAGATAGTATCATGTCGGACACAATCAAAGTCACATCGGGAGTTCCCCGGGGTAGCGTAGTAGGTCCGCTTCTATTTATTTTATACATAAACGATTTGGGTACCGTTGTTAGTAGTAAGCTTAGACTTTTTGAAGACGATGCGGTAGTGTACAGGGGTATATCAAAAGAATAGGACAGGAAATCGCTTAGCAAGGATTTACATATACATCTACATCTACATAATACCCTGCAAGCTACCATAAAGGTGTGTGGCAAGGGGTGAACTCTCACCAAACTTGCACTACATATCATGCATAAAAAAGATTAGTACTTCTATAGGTACTGTTTAAAACTACGCTATTTAAAAAAAGAGAAAAATAGCAAAGCATACATGCCATAACCTGCTGTTTGTTGGGCTAGCTTTAAGTCCTTATACCAACATGCAGCTACCAATGTTACCCATTGCTACACTCGTACTGGATATATTTACCGTTATTCATATCCCTAATAGTACGAGGAAAAAAGGACATTATGAATCTGTCAGTTCGGAAATCAATTTCTCTTATTTTGTTATTATGGTCCAGTCCACCATAGTAAGTTGGGGTCCGCAAAATATTTTTAACATCATCACTGAAAATAATGCCTTGGAATTTGTTTAAGAGATTTAGTCTTATTTCAACCTGCGATCTGACAATGATTCCCAATTTAATTCATTTAATAGACTGGTTACAGTCTATTAAATGAATTAAATTGGGAATCATTGTCATAAAAAATACAGTCCCTTTGCAAATCTTGCCGATCGTCGCTGCACACGTTCAAGTTCGTTATTTAGACCGATTTCGTACGGATCCCATACACTGGCAGCATTTTCCAAATGAGGTCTAACAAGGGAAAGTAGCTGATTTAGATGAAATTCAAGAGTGGTTCGACAAATGGCAGTTAGAACTTAACCTTAAAAAGCGTGTAGCTATCAATTTTTGGAGGAGGAATAATTCGACAGTGCGTACCTATAAAATTAGTAACACGAAGATCGAAAACGTTGAAACCATAAGATATTTAGGTGTAAGAATCACTATGGATTTATCGTGGGGAAGACACATAAGGGAAATATGCGGCCGAGCGAAGAGAAAGATAGATTTATAAAAAAGTACTTGGAAAATGTGATGAGAAGACAAAATAGCGATGCTATTTTTCACTAGTTAGGCCCCACATTGAGTATGCAGCCAGTGTATGGGATTCTAATGCATTAGGTTTGATCAGAGAACTAGAGAGTGTAGCGTAGAGCTGCTAGGTTCGTTAAAAGGTGTTACGATAGGTTGAGTAACGTTTCAGAATTAATAAAAGAATTAGGGTGGGAATCATTATCAGAGCGTAGGTTAAAGCACAGATTGAATCTATTAGAGAAATTTCAATCAGATAGCTTTACTGAAGATGTTAGGCACATATTAAAAAAACTAGTCTATTATGCTAGATTCGACCAGATAAATAAGATTAGAGAGATAGATTGTCGTACCGATAGATTCAAAATAGCATTTTCCCCCGTACTATAAGAGAACAGAATAGGCAGCATAACAAAGGGATAGGTAGGGGAAGTATTTTAGAGTATTCTGTAGTGCATGATGCATGTATTAACCCCTTAAATACTATAGATACTAACAATCAAGTTGTATGAGACAATATATTTGCTAGTTAGCATGTTAGTAGTGCATGCTTGGTGACCTTCGCCCCCTGCCACACACCCTCGCGGTGGCTTGCAGGGTATAGTGTAGATTACAGATGCAAAATATCGAGGAGGAGGATGAAATCGACTTAACTGTGAGAGATGATTTCCTAAATTCCCTGAAATTAGACGAGGAGCAAACAAGACAACTGGAAGCATCTACCAGAACTCAACGCCTCTGTCAAACATGTCACGTTTAGTGGAGAAAAAGGCTCACCGCCTCCACCTTTGCTCGAGTTTGTAAATTAAGAGCAGGATCCTCCCGGGAGAAGACTGTTCAGTCTTTACTCTACCCATCTTTTCGCGGAAATAAAGCCACCGACTATGGAATTGCGGGTGAGGCATTGGCGATAGCGTAGTACGAGAGTCAGGGGCAATAAGGTTAACCCATTGGGTGTTTTGTCGATAGGAGGACCTCTTACATAGCATCAACGCCCAGATGGCGTCCTTTCAGATGTCAATGGAATAGTCGAGGTGAAATGTCCATACGTATGCATGGATGCGCATCCAACGGATGCTGTCTCTCAAAAGAAATTAGCATCTTGTGAGATTATAGACGGTGAAGTTGCTCTAAAAGAAAAGAGTGATTATTTTTACTAGATCCAAGGTCAACTCCATATCACGGAGAAGAAATACTGCCACCTTATTTTATGGAGCCAGTTAGGTATGGCAGTTTTGCGATTGACAGAGATTATGACTTCTGGTCAAAATATATGGAGGATAAATTTTAAAAATTTTATCAGGACAGCCTTTTGCCAGAAATTCTACATCACATTTAAAAGTCGTTGAACGAGTTTCATGGTGACGTGGGAGAAAAATAATTACCCTGACACTCATTTAAAAACCATTCAATTTCCCTTTGATAGCTACTCATCTTCTGTGTGGATTTCAAACTTATTTGAAGTCTTTCATCATTTTTCCTTGACTTTGTTTATTCATGTTCCTTATCCTTTTATAAATACTAACGCAGGCTGAAGTTCTCCAAAAATTGTAATAGCATGCGAATTGTTTTCTCATATTATGTATTCATATATTACTAATATAAAAATTATATTATGCAAATCCGTGTACTTCCCTTGTTTTTCATAGCATTGTGATATTTTGAAAGCTGTTTGTTACAGTTGCTGTTAAATTTCACTAAACATTTCTAAAACATGTAAACATTTTTTAGATAATCCGTGTTTGAAGAGCATATTGTATTTTTGACTTGGCTTATTTTAGGGAAATCTCATAGAACGGCCTATACTGAAACCAATAGCCCAATGAAAGATTTTTGTCATTCGTTATTGAAACTTTTCTTTTAAATTATGCCATGAAATTTTCCACTTTTATCCTACATCTGCTGTGCATATTCTAACTCGGAGTTTCCTGAGTTTAGACAAAGATGAATTTCATAATAGGCGTAAAATATAGATGAGCAAGCGAAAATCTAGAGATATCCGGGTTTGATTCCCGATAAAGTCGGACGATATTTCCTCTGCGGCATCGTTGTGCTTCTACCTTGCCGTTGTCGCTTTACGGGCAATACCACGGTTAGTTAGTGGCAATCTCAAATTTCAACCAGATCGGGGGCATAGATACCTACAAGAATTTTGGTTATCTGCTAGAACGAACGACAATGGCTGCATAAAATTCATAAGGGCTCCTCCTCCTCCTCCTGCTAAGGAAAGCGAATATGTATTCTCCAAGGGGTTGAAAAAAAACCCGTCGACTTCGGGATAATTAAATAATATACTCAGCAACGGTCCCGCAGAAAATATCTACATACTTAATCTAAGTTTTTAGGAAGAGAAGTTATCTTGAGTTCATTGTTTGAAACGTATTGCTTATTGTAGAGTGGGTGTGAGAGAAATGGGAGGAGGTGAGGCATCATCGGTAACCTCGTGTATTCTATCTACGTGAAGGAAATGGCGAAAGGCACGGGTGAAGGGGATTTAAGAGTATGTGTATAAGGTTGAATTTCGAGAGAAGAAGATGAAAGAGACAGTGTGTTGCGATCTGAGAGAAGAGAACCTAAGAGAAGTGCACCAACTCGAATATATGTCGAGCTCCATCAACACAGTAAGGTTTTGATTTAATCATGAACCACATTTTGATGCATACTTTCTGAATATAAGTGACTTCCTCCTTGTATATGTAGCCATTGTATGGGATCGGAATGAATTAGTATTGATCAGAGAACTAGAGAGTGTGCAGCGTAGAGCAGTTAGGTTCGTTAAAGTTGTTACGATAGCTTAAGTAGTGTATCAGAATTAACACTAGAACTACAGAAAACGTTAAAATGCACATTAAATCTATTACATATGTTTAAATCGGATTGCTTTACTGAAGATGTTAGGCACATATTAAAAACTCCAGCTTATTACTCTAGATTCGACCAAATAAATAAAATTAGAGATATATTCGAGTTGGTGCACTTCTATTAGGTATTTAAGAGGAGACCTGCTGAAAGTTGTGGATCCAATTACTACACGTGGCGCTGTCTGGTGCTGAAAATGTGCTCATGAATGGTAACCGACAAAATAAGAGATTGTGAGATCAAGTAGCCAAAAAAAATACTTGAAGCTCGATCGGCAAACACAGAAAACATCACAGTGAGAAAATTTGAAGTGATATATTATTACGGAAAGCAAAGACCTATCTTCATCTGAAATCATAGGAAAAATTGCAGTGAATATACCCCCACGCTCCCGCAGTTTAATTGAGAAGGACATATTGAAAACGGCAACCGACTTCTTGGATCGGAATTGCCACAATTCCTAAAAGTTTCTGCCCACACACAAAATGTTGAGAGAAATATCCGTCTTGTGAAGGATGCCTCTGCGACAATCTATGGATGAGAGAACAGATTTATAAAAACAATATTTGCTGAGAGAGAGAGAGCATATGCCTGAATTTCGTCAAAAAAGTCAGCACAAAGTACATGATTCAAACTAAATACTGAGTGCACAATTAGGTCGGAAGGTTGGGTTGGGCACGGGTGGAACCCAAAGCGTAGCCACTTCATCGTGATCACATCTGGGTTGTTACTGGAAACGGTAGCAAGCGAAGAGCTACGAAGCACTGAAAGCGCTGTTTTCCTATCCTTAATTTAAAAAAAATTCATTGTTTATTGCGGTTTTTCACTCATGTAGCTACTGATAAACCCTTTCTACTTACCTTCTGACAGTTTTTAAGCGTCATGGTGCTCGCGGAGTAAAGATATCCGTTTTTCGCTCACGTACGAGTCCCCGTAGTCTTATCCATAACTCGGGGCAACAAGGGCCCCAGCATCGCACAAGTGGTAAGCAGACAAAGGCAGGTGTGGAAAAATATTTCAAAGCCACATGGAAGTAAAGGCTGCAATGCTTAAGGAAGAACTGACTTTTCCCGGTGCATCGGCATTACTTTATTCCGTGTACATGTACAGAGTAAGAAAGAATTCCGATTAAACATGAGACTGTAAGAGGCAACGCGACAAACTAGTTTCCAAACTCTGGCGCGTCTACAGTTCCCTCGATAAATGAGCTGAACTATTTATAATTACGCCATATAAAGACTATTCAACTGATAAGTATTAAAAATCAATCGAGCGTAACTAGTGCTGCGTTGAGAGGGTGGAGACAGTTCAAATAGCAAAACGATCTCGCAAGTTATGGCCCATGCGCCACGCCCTCTATCTTACTGCCGCTGGTTGAGTTTTTCCAAATTAATTAGCCCTAATCCACTGCGTTCACGATCGTATTAAGCATCCAGAACAACTATTGTTTTATTATGCGCCCACCCCACCATACTGGAACATCAGAATATTTTTTTGGTGCAGCCCCAATAGTCTACTTGTAATTGCGGGCCTGGCTTAAAGTAGGAATTTTTGTCGAAAACTGGACGTTATGTTTATAATGACAACATTGAAAACCTAATTCTTCACGTACATCGGGCCGTTAGAAAGGGCACAAATAAGTAGTTCTACAACAAGGTATAATAATTATATTGATTATATGAACTGTGCATACAGTATATTTTGACATAGATTTCATTAAAAGAACAGATATTAGTATAAATATTTAAGTCACACTAAGAGCATGGTTTCGACGATTAACGACATCATCCTGATGTTTATTCAGTTAAACCTAAATAATTGCCAAAAATAAATTCAAGAATGTATTTCGTTAAAAAAATATTTTTTGAATTATCATCCTGGATAAATATATTGTGCACAATTAACAATGAAATCTAACTTTTCCCTATCTCCTCGATAGTATGAGCTAATTTATTAATTAGAAGTAAATTGGACAGAAGATCTTGAGTCAGCGTTAATCTAAGTCGGACCTCGACGATTTATAATTTAGAATATACTCTTTTACAAGTTACCTGAGTGCAAGGAAGGGTAACAACACACTTATCGTGGTGTTTACAAGTTTGTTACTTGTAAACAGCACAATAAGTGTGTTGTTACCTTTCCTTACTCTGAGGTAACTTGTGAAAGAGTATTTTCTAAATTAAAAAACGTTGAGGACAAACTTAGATGAACGCGGACTCAAGAGCTTCTGTCCACCTTATAATTAATAAATTCATTCATAATTAACAAAAGCTCAGATGGAAACAGTTCATAGACTTGGGGAAAGCACAAGCCTAAATTATAAATTGTAGCATTTTCTATTTTAGGTGCAAGGAATGAACTCCTTTTCTTTCTCTTCTTCAAAGTTAACTTCATCATCTTCACTGTCTTTTCGAATTTTTTTTAGATTAGACATGTCTTCTCCTTCATCATATACAACTTTTTCTGTCTTGGCAAATATTTCGTACTGATCTGCAAACTCTTTCAGTTCTATAAGTAAAGAATTTCTTTCTACTTCACACAAATTCAGAATAGCGAATATTATGTCGGAAGGAAAGTATCTACCTATGCTAATTCGGGAAATTTTTTTCGGATCAATCCAAGAGTAATCTTTTAAAATGTCTCGTTTGGGTACGAATTTCTCATTAATACTTGTTCTGGTGCGATCATAAATGTTAAAGTAGATCAATGTACTTTTGAGTGGAAACAATTTCAGCTGCTTTTTCTCCTGAGATAGTTTTCTTTCTTGACGTCATCTACATCTACATAATACCCTGCAAGCCACCACGAGGGTGTGTGGCAGGGGGTGATTTCTCACCAAACATGCACTGCATATCATGCATTAAAAAGGAATAGTATTAATATAGTAGTCAGAACAACACTATTTAAAAAAAGATACAAATTGCTAAGCAAACATGCAAATCATTCTGTTAGTAGGGTTAGCTTTAAGTACTCATACCAACATGCAGCTACCAATGCTATTCATTGCTACTCTCTGATAGGACATCTTTACCGTTATTCGTATCTCTAATTGTTCGAGGGAAAAAGGACATTTTGAATCTATCAGTTCGGCAATCAATTTCCCTAATTTTATGAATATGGTCCAGTCTGCCATAGTAAGTTGGGGTTCGTAAAATATTTTTAACATCGTCACTGAAAATATTGCCTTGGAATTTGTGTAAGAGATTAAGTCTAAATTTAAACCTGCGATCTGACAACGATTCCCATTTCAAATCATTTAATAGACTGGTTACGCTAACATAATTATCGTATCGTCCCTTTACAAATCTTGCCGATCTTCGCTGCACACGTTCGAGTTCATTACTTAGACCGATTTCGTAGGGATCCCATACACTGGCAGCATATTCCAAATGAGGTCTAACTAGGGAAAAGTAGCTGATCTCTCGTACATGATCGTCACATTTACCCAATACTCTTTTAATGAAACCCAGTTTGCGATTCGCTTGACCCATTATTTCACGAATGTGTTTACCCCAGGAAAGATCATTTGTCAGTGTGTGGACGTCGTGTGTGTTTTAAAATCCAGTTCCACTTCCACGTCAATTAAGTCGCCTAGATCACTTCTAATATTTTCCAGCATACTTCTCGTTCTTTCGTAATGCAATGTAAGTGCTCATCACATCTTTTAGAATTGGGTTGCTGTAACAAACAAACCACCATATTCCAGGCTGTAGCGCTCCCATTATTCTTACTCTGAAGGTATTTAGACTCACGAGAGGCAAAAAAATATATTTAAAAAAACAAAAGACAGAAACATGTTTTCAAATGCTCTACATTGGCCTAATTTATATATGGTCGAAAATTTTGATTAGTATAAAAATTTGCAGTGGATATATCCCACTACAAACTGATTAGATTGGTTAATTTCCCTGAGTAACCAATTTTAAATATTCTCCATCTTCAATCGATGAATGTGCCCTATGCTTAATCCACCACCTTGTAGCACTAATCTTCTGGATTCTGCAGAGAGTGCGATGTTAGACTAACTTCTGTGGTTGCTAATATTGTTTGCACCTCCAGACCCCTCGCACGGGCCCCTCGCACCCCCTAAGCCGCCTCGGGCGGGGGGCCCTCGGCGATCGCTGACCTGAAGACCGAGCCAGACCGCCCCCGGATGTAATGTGATATTCCTGCATATGAGTCAGACACTGAGATATCAAATTACCGAATGACATAGCAGTTTTGCTCACAAAGCCTCTACGCTCTGAGACGTTGAAATCTTCCGATATCTTTCGTTAGTGGTCACAGGTGCAGAGGCAGACAGAGGGGTCGCTGTCCCACGCGGATCATATTACCGAGACTACATATAGATTCATTGTTATTGAATGCCTTGAAAAGAAATATCCCCCCAACCACTCAGAAATCGGACCCTGCTTTGTTCGTAAAGGATGTTGATCGAGGTGGTCGTCTTTGAGTACGTAGTTATTTACTTAGGACGGTATTGTTCCCGATGTATCCGAAAATGCAATATTATATGAAGATATCCACATACGTATAACCTGCCGAATGAAACATTGTGCATTCCAAGTACGAGACAAAAATCCCTTCGATTAGTGGTTCAAAGTATATACAGCGTATGCAAATCAACTTGGAAGAATCAGGACGAATTAAAAAAAATTAATAATGCGAACTGGAAACAATTGACCTATATTTTAGGGGGAGGTGTAGGTATATTAAATCCCAAACGGATTGATACAAGTGTATATATTCTTAGCTTTTATCTGGAATCACGTTTGGTTTCAGCCCACTTCAAAACTTTACTGCGATAAAAATTTTTGCATATGGATAAACGGACTAAACTCACTTCGATGAATACCAGAGTAAAATTTACCAACCAACCTCAATTATAATGCACAGAGCATTAAACACTTTTTTTCCGCATTAATGAATTACTTCGAGTAAAATCCCCCACCTCCTCCTCTGAACCGACAAAACTAATATTTTTATCGCACATTTCGGCGTCTATCACGTAGAAATATTTTCACTTACTTTCATTGAATTACTTGTATGCGACGTATTACTTAAAAACTTATGTATAACTTATACAGTCATAACGACCTCTAATGTATGCATTATTGGCAACTTTTCTCCATCTTCAATCGACGTATCATTATTTTCCACTAATATTTATTGAATTTTCAATTTCATTTTATAGGATTGCAAAACCTTTAAAACAGTATCTGTGAAGTAAGTTCTATTGCAAAGCGGGCCTATTAATTAAGTACATTTTTCTCGGGTCAGGAAAAGCTGTGCTAACGCATATTCATCGATACTCCAAAATATACAATTCAAAAAAATGCAAGAGCGACGTGGGGTGGGCTCGATGTCCATATCTGAGATGGCTGAGATTAGGCAGGGGTTAAAAACAACAGAGATAATAAACGCTATATATAGTAGACATATTCCTACAAAACGTTATCACTCCGTCAACTTCATGTTTCTCATCACTGGCAGGTTGCGTTCATAGTTGATCTACTCCATGCACCAAGTCCTTTCCGCTCAGTAATAGACAAATAAAATAAAGAGCGCTTTCAACTATCTTCCGTCTTCTCCTGAACCATATGGCTCTCAAGGTTCCGAGTGATTTTGTTTATGTACTCAGGGTGTCGATATATCGGCTCTTGATAAAACTATTTTTTTAAAGCATGGGTTATTAAAAAATGTCTAATTGACCCATGGAAAAATATATAATTAAGGTAAAATACGCCTAAAAATATATGCTTAAAATTTCCAACTTCAGGGCCAATGTTAGGTTTTCAAAAATGTTTTTAAAAGAAATAGATCTTTTCAAGTTTAAGCCGTGATCTTTCTGGGAGGGCTAAATATATATGCCATGAGAGCAAAAGAGTTAATTGAATGGTACCACATCCTTGGCTGTTATCTGAAATATTTTTATTTCCAAATACGGCGAATAAGATCACGTGAGTATGAGCATACTAGCCATTTCCTATTATCCCATACTATTCAAGTCTCGAAAAGTATTAATTATGTTTTACTGTTTAGGCACGCACCATTGTAATGCTCAACGTAATGTGTCGGGAAATAATGATTCTAGAGGCAAATTTGATCCAAAATATGCGAGTGATACTCAAGCAGAAATTTAGGAATATTCGTATTTTTTTAACACAGGAATTATTGTCGTCAATTCTTTTCGAGGATTTCGTTTTGTTTTACCATGCAGTTGATATCCACCGCCCACTACATTAATGTCATAGAATTCACCCTTCTTATTCGCAGTTCTCTAAGACGCCCAGATGTTCGCGGCTTCCTTCCACCGTGATCCAATGTGGCATAGACAGAAAGATGAAACTCGACTCTATCTGTGACTGCCTCGCTATCAATGATTCAGCTGCTTCAGAGTCCCACCATCGAGGGCCAGATTTCCTCTCCTGAGTTTCGTAAACAAAGCGGCGTGCGAGCCGCTAGGGCTCAGTTATTTTTCCGTGTCACAACGACGATAGAAATAATTTATCAGCCCTAATGCCCTTAAAATTGGGCCTAGAAAAAAGCTAAGTTTCCAGGGGAAACTGATATCAACGCCTTTACGTTTTTGTCGTCTGCTGCATACATTTGTCCTAGAGATTTAAATAGATTTAAGTATTACTCTCCAAAAACACAGCAGTAACTTAAATACGTTTATAGCTATCTTACTATCTGCTGTGATTTAAAAACTGAAATAGTGCTTCACCCACCAATGAGAATATTCCCTGCCTTGTTCCTGAAATTCTTGATAACGTAAAGCTTACTTTTAGTCGCCTTAGTAAACTTTACTTAAACTTTGTTAACCATTTTAATCCATATTTATCATTGTGGTTTGCACGGCAATCGTCCTAAAAAAATATCCTCTTCCATATCAGCGACTGGGAAAGCAAGAACAATACAGTTTTACGTTTCGCATCGATAATTTCTTGGGGAGAACTTTTTCATCCTTCTAATCTCCTGCGACACAATGAAGGCTCAACTCAACATCTCTGCTCAAGACTGTATGTACCACTGTACCGTGATAGAAAAAGTAATCTTCAGCGCCGCACATCCTGGCGCTAGGTAATGGTAGAAAGAACAAATATGTAGCGTAGTGGATGAACGCTAGCGCGCACTACGCTAGGCCCCACCACCGAGACTCACTCCGACGAGAGTTCCTAAGAGACTTCAAACGAGAAATCCCTCGAGCGAGGTAGAGCGACGTTGCCAGGCTGTGGGCGCTAGATACGCCACGATGTGAAAGGTGATATTTAGGGACACATTATACGGACTGGTCAGCGCCATTCCGGCCGGGAAAAAACTGAACTAAAATAATACATTTTTCTGATATTTTGCTATCAAAATGGCATCCATACAACTTAGCGTAATTAGGGTCTACATGAAGTAAGCAACCGATTTCAGTGCTTTAATGGAAATTGTAATCCGGCGTCCGATATACGGGCGCCAGATTGCAGACGGACGCCAGATTAAATGCAAATCGCCTATCAACGGTAGCCAAAATGATACCAGGATTTATATATATATATATATATATGTATATATATATATATATATATACAGAGTGTCCCATTGATCGTGTGTCATTTCTGACCCGTAATTTTAGACACTTCCTTTCGAGCCACAAGGATGAAATTTGGTACTTCGCTAGAAAAAGGATGTAAGTTTTGTTGAGTCTAAGCAAAATATGAAAAATATGACCTTTTGACCCCAGAATAAGGGTCCAACCTAAAATCCAAATTTTGCCTTATGGGCTTTCAATGTTAAAATATTCGAAGTACAAAAAAGACGGAATTTTTTAGCGAAACTTTCGACTAATAGGTTTTTGGACACGAAGAACACGATGGAAGTACTATTGAGGTCAGAAATTGCAACTGTGACCCCTGAAAGGTCACAGTCAAGGTCACAGGGGTTACAAAAAATGAATCACCGCTTCAAACCTGTCGAATCATAGGTTTAAAAAGGTTCCAAGGTCGATTTTAAGGTCTTCAGATCTCTCTTTTCATCTCTTGACCTTCAAGGGTAACTCAGAGGTCAAAGGTCACAGGGATGGAAAAAATGAATCCAGGCTACTAACGTGTCGAATCATAGGTTTAAAAAGGTGTCAATGTCGATGGAAAGGTCATAAGATTCCTCTTTTCATCCCTTGACCTTCTAGGGTAACTCTGGGGTCAAAGGTCACTGTGATTACAAAAGGTGAAATAAGGCTACGAAACTTTCGAATCATAGGTTTAAAAAGATGACAAGGTGGATTTTAAGGTCTTCAGATCTCTCTTTTCATCTCTTGACCATCAAGTGTAACTCAGAGGTCAAAGGTCACAGGGATGGAAAAAGAGAATCCAGGTTACAAACGAGTCGAATCATAGGTTTAAAAAGGTGCCAATGTCGATGGAAAGGTCATCAGATCCCTCTTTTCATCCCTTGACCTTTAAGGGTTACTCAGGGTGTCAAAGGTCAAAATGGTGACAAAAAGTAAAATTAGGCTAAACGTATCGAATCATACGTTTCAAAGAGTGCCTAATACGATGGTAAATTCCCTCCAGGAATTATCTGGCATTGAATGATTGGGAAAGGGCAAAAGGTCACTAGGTGTATCGCAGATTTAGGGCAATAGCTGCGTCAAATTCTAGCTTCGAAAGGGTGAAGAATTAGATGAAGTTACTTGGTCCTTTTTGTTGTCTCCTGACCTCAAGGGCTACACTGAGTTTATTGGTCCCAGATGTAAAATATGCCAAGACGTGAAACACATAATTTGAATTAGATTATTTAGGCTCCCAAAGTAAATGTTAAGTAATTTAGATCCCAACTTCCATCCCTTAAACCCTCTGGGTCATATGGTAGTCGTTCATTAAGAGATTACTAATCAA
Source organism: Platycnemis pennipes (assembly GCA_933228895.1). Classification (NCBI taxonomy): domain Eukaryota; kingdom Metazoa; phylum Arthropoda; class Insecta; order Odonata; family Platycnemididae; genus Platycnemis; species Platycnemis pennipes. Next base: position 136,674,913 of record OW121853.1, on the reverse strand, counting down.
TGAAAAAATTCAATTGTAAATTTAAGTTAATTACTATTATTAAATTAAAAATACTTAATCATACGTTTTATTTAAAAAAGTATTTTAAGTGTTATTTAAAAAATTTCAATATTAAAATTTAAAATGAAAATATGGAAGCAGTAAGAATGAAAATCAATTTTTATTCATTCGAAAATATGGAAGCAGTAAGAATGAAAATCAATTTTTATTCATTCTACGTACCCGATATTCCATGCCAGGCACAATGGAATTTGCCCGATAAAAGCGTGTGTGAATGTGTCCTCCAGCATATTCGGAGATATGGACTCTGAACACGTTGTAATTTCTTTTTTTATTTCTTCAAAGCCCGAAAATGTTTTTTTCACTACACCTGGTGGACTTTGACCCCTGCCCAACCGTTCCAGGTCAGAGTCTTCCTGGAGGGATTTTACCATCGTATAAGGCACTATTTAAGCTAATGATTCGTTGTAGCCCCGTTTCGAAATTTGTCACTCCAACGACCTTTGACCCCTGAGTAACTCTTGAAGGTCAATGAAAGAAAAAAGCGATCAGAAGACCTTACGATCGACCTTGGCACCTTTTCAAGCCTATGATTCGATACGTTTCTAGCCTCATTTCCATTTTTGTCACCATTTTGACCTTTGACCGTTTAGTAACACTTAAAGGTCAAGGTATGAAAAGACAAGAAATCTGATGACCTTTCCATCGACATTGGCACCTTTAAAAACCTATGATTCGACACGATTTTTAGCCTGGATTCATTTTTTCCATCCCTGTGATCTTTGACCATCGTATTGTGCACTCTTTGAAACGTATGATTCGATACGTTTAGCCTAATTTTACTTTTTGTCACCATTTTGACCTTTGACACCCTGAGTAACCCTTAAAGGTCAAGGGATGAAAAGAGGGATCTGATGACCTTTCCATCGACATTGGCACCTTTTTAAAACTATGATTCGACTCGTTTGTAACCTGGATTCTCTTTTTCCATCCCTGTGACCTTTGACCTCTGAGTTACCCTTGATGGTCAAGAGATGAAAAGAGAGATCTGAAGACCTTAAAATCCACCTTGTCATCTTTTTAAACCTATGATTCGAAAGTTTCGTAGCCTTATTTCACCTTTTGTAATCACAGTGACCTTTGACCCCAGAGTTACCCTAGAAGGTCAAGGGATGAAAAGAGGAATCTTATGACCTTTCCATCGACATTGACACCTTTTTAAACCTATGATTCGACACGTTAGTAGCCTGGATTCATTTTTTCCATCCCTGTGACCTTTGACCTCTGAGTTACCCTTGAAGGTCAAGAGATGAAAAGAGGGATATGAAGACCTTAAAATCGACCTTGGAACCTTTTTAAACCTATGATTCGACAGGTTTGAAGCGGTGATTCATTTTTTGTAACCCCTGTGACCTTGACTGTGACCTTTCAGGGGTCACAGTTGCAATTTCTGACCTCAATAGTACTTCCATCGTGTTCTTCGTGTCCAAAAACCTATTAGTCGAAAGTTTCGCTAAAAAATTCCGTCTTTTTTGTACTTCGAATATTTTAACATTGAAAGCCCATAAGGCAAAATTTGGATTTTAGGTTGGACCCTTATTCTGGGGTCAAAAGGTCATATTTTTCATATTTTGCTTAGACTCAACAAAACTTACATCCTTTTTCTAGCGAAGTACCAAATTTCATCCTTGTGGCTCGAAAGGAAGTGTCTAAAATTACAGGTTAGAAATGACACACGATCAATGGGACACTCTGTATATATATACATATATATATATATATATACATATATATATATATATATATATATATATTATAAGTTTTCTAAGTATGAGTATATACTAAATATATATATATATATATATATATATATATATATATATATATCAATAATTTGTAATGCAATTGTTATCATTTTGTAAGCAATAACAGACTTAAATTCTTGTTATTATTATTCAGATACAATGTTTTGTAACGTTTTCACATCCAAATATTCTCTTGTCTGCGAAAATATTCACATTATATACCTCCAATCATTTTGATAATTTCCCCTGAATTTCATGCAATTTGCATTGTGTTACTCAATCGAATATATATTGAAAATTCGTGCAAATACCTTTGATATTATATGATCAATTCCTAGAAAAATAATAATCTTTTATATTTATCAATGGTTTATTTCTTTAAAGTTGATATTATTTCTCGATTTATTGGTCAAAATTGAGAAATAAAATAATTCAAATCTGTAAATTCCAAATTAAACTATAACAATTGCGTGTTATTGAGAAAATAAGCCAATTTTTTTCACATTAATTTGGAAGAAAGTATTCACTTTCAAATGCAGAAGAAATCATGGAAAAATAGCGACAAATAAACATATAATGATTTTTTGAATAAAGGCCTACAAAATTAGCAAAATACCCGTGGCACTTCTGGGAATACCCACCTAAAAATCGGTGGCACTCAAAGGGTTAAATAAATCACCGCCTCTTTCTTCGATTCACATTTATCAATCCTGAAATTCCTGAAATTGTTACATTAGGCCCACACTAAAGGTTTTCCTGCTACAAGTTATCCAATTACGCTGTCTACTGCATCGCGGTGAGTCACCGAAATTACTGCTCGGCATTGACGCTTGCCGAGTGCATGAGCTTATATTTCCGCTCTTTCGCGGCCGTGTTCAGCACATTATTGATTCAGAATATCTAATTGTTCAGGAGAGAAAGCGCATCATTCTAGATATTTCCGAGAATTTCAGGATTGATAAATGTGAATCGAAGAGAGAGGTGGTGATTAATTTAACGGCAAATTCCGGCGGAGACGTCACTACATTGCGTGATATTACGCGAAATCGATATGCGCGAGACAAAACAAGCCAATTGACCTTTGAATCGTAATGAGATAGAGCGAATGAACGTCATCAGCGTTAAACAATGAAGGCTTAGACTTTAATCGATTATGACTCTTTACATGTGATTTTTTCGCTAATTCACGTAAAAATCGCGAAAAAGGCGAAATTTCGTTTTATTACCGGTTTCGCGATATCGCGTCTAGCAAATTTCACGGATCTCTACCTATCTGGCTTCAGCTGCTCCTCTCGCGGTATACAGCGATCGTTATTCCATTGTACTGAGTTCAGTGCTACAAAATCATTTCAAAAACTTCGTAAAACAGAGGTCAATCACTCCAAGGGACCGGCCTCTCACTTAGTAAATCAATAAAATCGAGGTTTCGTAAAATAGAGGTCATTTTACATGGTTTTCCTATATACAAAGATCGGGACCGGCGGAATGGTTCGTAAATTGGTGTCATTTCGTAAATTAGAGGTTCGTAAAAAAGAGGTTCTACTGTAGTTATACTAATTAAATGAGATGAGTATAAACATACAGTAGCATCTAAAAATCTAGCTAATGAATTGCAGATTTATATTTCCAATTAATGTTCATTAAAATTTCAGTGGATGAAATTTTCTGTATTGACTGGTGTACTAATTTGCCAAATTACAGGAAAATTAGGCTTTTAAATATTTTAATTTTCAACCAATTTTAATTCCAACCAACAGCACTACCAAGTGAGTGCTGTTATTGCTTTTTATAGCAATGCTTTCACTCATGCATCAGAAGCATAGCAGAAGTGAAGACTTTTCATGTGAACCGTTCTCATGAAACCATGAGCCCCGGAGAATCTACGTGAAGATATAGCCTCCTCGCCACCTGTTAGCCAGAAATGGAAGTGAAGAGAGGGGACATCTGCCCTGTCGCAGAGCAATTTTGGAGGCTCGTGGTTGGTGCACACATGTCGACACATTTCCCTCGTTCCACCAACGTACCTTTTAAGTTTTTTTAAACTGCTTGCCCTTTGCTCCCTCCTCCTCCTCCTCCTATTACGTACTTCCATTTTTCATTATGTACACAAATCAGATCTCATTAGAAGGAATATGCTAGAGCTCTTAGCTTACAGCTATTGGCCAAAACGTTGTGTTTGCACCACACGTGACACAGGATGCAGTCGCATTCCATTTTGTTGCTGTCCAATAATTTTCTCGTAATTGATTTCGTGACCATATCGAATTTCAGTGGCCAAAAGGTTCAGTGATTGCTCATACTCTTCTGTCAACAAAAGATTGTTGCATGTGAAAAGCTTAGAACAACTATATTGTTCACTTCATCATCCAGGTTACTTCCATTGATAAAACTTGTGTAAATATCAGTCTTGTTAGGGCAAGTCTAAAAGAATAGTATTAAAGTCATTTGAATGATGGGGCAAGGGCCTAGCCGCGTTGAATCACCGGTTCCCATCAGATCACCAAAGTTAAGCAACGTTGGGCCGCAATGGAGGTTGGATGGGTGACCCTCCTCCATACCTCTACCGCGGTGCTCTTGTCCCCTGTCTGCAAGTGGCGGGCAGGTTAAATGTGTGGGTCGGGGCGCAATGGATCTGAAGAGGTCTAAGTGCTCCAGAAGGGGGCTCCAGAAGGCACCCCACCTCCAATTTACATTTCAATATGCACAGAGGGTGGAGAGTAAATCTTTAGACCTGGGAACAATTGCTGTTAGTTTAATTTTTTAAGTTTCCATTCGGTTGAAATTTGTTTTACTGCAAATGGGATTCAATGCAATCACATATGTCAATGTAAGGAAAACGACTATATGCACAACATACGTACTTGCATCAATTTAGGGTTTCTGGCAGCGAAAACATTGCTGAAAAATAGCACATTACATCTGTTCTTCTTTTCCCTTACATTGAATATTACTTTCCGTTTTATTGTGATATAGACTCACATCTTTAGTGTATTCTATACGCATTGCCATGATTTCTAAGTTTAATTTCACGTGGCCAGATATGAAAATTAATTTCAAGCAAATCTTAGAAAGAGTTGTTAAAATGTCTGAAAAAGCTTGGAATAAGGTAATGAAATAATAGTACCAGTTGAAAGATGGGAAAATAAGTAAAAGGAGAAACATGGTGCCAGAGGGTACTGAACTTGGAAAATTTAGCCACAAATCCAAAGGCCTGTTCGCTACTAGTAGCATACAGGCTTCCAATAGAGCTACGAGGACAGATGAAAAGAGTGACCATGCGATGGAAACTTGGTAGGTTACTTCATCTGGTACCTGTGTCATCTTAAGCTGCTTATTCATATTTTAATCCTCCCATGCTTCATCTCCACTTGATACATCATTATTGATATTATGCGTTTATATTTTTTATAACCTGATGATGGTGCTTAGCGCCAAAACCTTGGTCGTGAGTTTGCAATTTTACTGTGGTTTGTAAAAGTTTATAATAAATCTACTGTCATGAATTTCCACAAAGTTATGAGTGAAAGTATTTCATTTAATAAATCTATTTATATTTTTACCCATTGTATGCATGCAGGGGTTTGTAAATAAACAATGAAAGATATCTACTAAGGAAATTCATTCAACAAATATGCCAAATCACACATAATCAAATCACACAAATCACGCTCACTAAAATAAATAAATGTAAATATTAAATGATAATGATAGCAATTACACTCCCCTCCGTGCCATGTCTAAAAGTCACCACTGCACACACAGACACACACTTCACCTGGAAGCAAGAACGACACATTACCTGAATTTCGGGTTATCCTCAGAGACAACTCCTACTTCTATCTCCGTCGGTTTAAAGTCCACTGACAGGACAGTTGACAAGCAGGTGATGGCAAGCTGAAACAATACAGCAAATGTGATATCATAAAACAGCATGCTTTAACTTGAGACATGATTTAAAATTAATATTCACAAAAGTTGAACCACCTGAGAAATGGAGTATATTGATGTTTCAAGGTCATTGGTAAATGTAGTATTTGCTTAAATTAATATAAACAGTAAAGAATAATATAGACCGACTAACATGAAGTAAACTAAAAAAACAAAACATTTATTTGATATCACATGGCCTACAACATAGTCCAGTGTAAGCCCCATTTAACAAGTACGGAAGACAACGAGGAGCTTAAAATAGCTAGGTCTGGTCAAGGGACCATTTACTTACCTGTGATTTGCATGTAAAATAAATCACCACCTACAAGAGCAATATGTTCCTTTTACAGGATTTGTTCCATACCGTGAGTACACTAGAGCAGACTGTAAGTGCACAAGCTTGTGCTCATGTCGTCTATCCGTAAAACGAGAAACAAATACACAAACCGAGAACAAATGTTTGTGTTTAACTCAATGGTCAAGTGTACATTTACATTAAACACTACGGGCATACCAATATGTGGGTTTGTGGTATCTCGATACTTTGTGTGCTTTTCGTTGCTTTTTTGTTATTCTCCTGCTTCTGTTACCACTCCACTCAAAGAGCCTACCTCAGAGCAAAACTTGGTTTAATTCAAGAATACAAAAGAGGCAAGGTGGGAGGGCATTGTGTATTACCAAATAGATTGCACAGCTGGTGCTAGAAGTCATAATGGCACAAGATATTACTGCAATCAATCTGTAACAATGGAATTCAATCTGTTGCTTACAATTATTTGAGTGAGGTTTTGCCTGCAACAATAATGATTTCAATCGAATATCAAAAGAATATTCTGCAAGAGATATGACAGTTTTTCTTGATTCAGAAGTTTTTGCAGATAACAGTCACTTATATTGCTATATGGGGGTAAGGAGTAAGTAAATACAGGGTGGGACGTGTTAGCCGTGGTGAATGTGAAATATAAAGCTTACTCCCTTATAGGTTGTGTAAGATGAAGGAACAACACTTTATTTATTTCCTATTTACACACTGTCGCTAGGCAGCAGTAGCGACAATACAAAAAACAAAGCACCTCCCATCATTCCTGATAGGTGGCACCACCCACTGATGTGGATGAACGCACCATTCTAACAGGACGAGGGCAGATCATGCCCATGGACCACCGTCACGGTGGTAAAGAGCCACATCCTCCATGTGGTGCCCCTGGTATCGCTGAGCATGACGGATCTAGACCTGGCAGTCAATAAACAGCTCCCATCACCATGGTGCGTCTCTGACTTACCCTCTGCAGGGCAGACAGTAAGAAGTCGCTAACAGAGAGACTCCGGATACTGGGAGACCTCCAGTTTCATTTAGCCTTACCCATGCATGCGGGGCTCTGCATGGGCGGACACCTTATTTCCCTAGCTACTCGTGGGACCAAACTTGGAACCCTTAAACAAAACAATGGAGAGCGCTGAGAGGTCCACTCTTCACATGAACTCTCGTAGTCCATCTTCTTCCTTGGGGGATGCGATACTGTTGGAGAGCCCGATTGGGATCCCAGTCGGGACGCACTTTCTACTACTTTAACCTTGCCTGGAGGGGTTCCTTCTGGGAGACCCACACATCCCAGTTGCCCCTCATGCCCTTAGTGGGGAGAGGACATCCTTTCCAACCTCCCTGGGCCCACCCTATAAGGAGGCACCAAGCCTGGGCTCCCCCATGGGGGTAGAGTCCAACTCGGGAGCCCCTGTGGGTGGGGGCCAAGGGGAAGGCTCCATACCCCCTCGAAGAGAAGGAGACAAGGGAGGAAGAAGATGTGGGCGGGGCCGAACCATGGCTGGCATAGCCGTGCTTCAGGCCAACCTACAACACAGTAAGGCTGCCTCAGGGGTTCTGCAAAGGATACTCTCTGAAGGTATGGTCAAAATAGCTCTGTTTCAGGAACCCTGGGCTTTCCTGGGAAGAGTCAGGGGCCTGAGCATGACAAGGAGAAATATATATTACTGTACCACTGCTGATAGGCCTAGATCTTGTATCTATGTGAATGGGATAAGTGCTTTGCATCTATCAGAATTTACCACTAGGGATCAGACAGCAGTTCTGCTGACCCTGGGGGAAGGTGAGAACAGGAAGAGGGTGGTCATCTGCTCCTCCTACCTGCCATACGATGCACCGGCTCCTCCACCATCGAATGAGATGGAGAGGCTGGTGAGTCACTGTAAGGCCAACAAGTGGGATCTTCTGATCCGTTGTGATGCTAACTCGCACCACATTGTGTGGGGGAGTGGGAGCACCAACGGAAGGGGAGAGGGACTGTTGGAGTATCTTATGTCTACGGAGTTACAAATACTCAATAAAGGATCACAGCCTACCTTTGCAAACAGCATTAGGCAGGAGGTGATAGATATTACACTGTGCACCAGTTCTCTGCTGCACAGGATTGATGGGTGGAGAGTGTCAGGGGAGATAACTTTGTCCAACCACAGACACATACTCTTCACTCTTTTAGAATCCAATCACAGGGAAATAACATATAGAATACCCAGGACTACCAACTGGGGACTATATCGAGAAAGGCTGGGAGCTGCCCTAAAGGGGGCACCTCAGTGCAAGTTTAGAAATGTGGATGAGGTAGATGCAGCTGTGGATTATCTACAGAGAAGCATCAACATATCCTACGAAAATGGCTGCCCCCTAAGGACCAGGAAGGAAGGGTGTAAATTACCCTGGTGGGGAGCAGAATTAAACGGTCTCTGTAGAGAGACTAGGAAACTCTTAAATAAAGCAAAGAGGACAAGAAGGCATCAGGATTGGGAAAACTTTAAGGTGGCCCAACGGAGGTACAAAGCAGCAATCAAGCGCTGTAAGAGGGACTCATGGAGGGGCTTCTGTGAGATCGTAGAGACTGTTCCACAGATGGCAAGACTTCATAAGATCCTATCGAAAGACTCAGAACCAGGGGTGGGTTTCTGCTGCTTCCCTCGGGAGACTTCACGTCTTCCGACAAGGAAGCGCTAAAGCTAATGCTAGAGACCCACTTTCCAGGCTCCAGGGAGTTGCATCATGGGAGGAATCCCATCCATACGGCTTGGACACTTTCCTCCACCATCGAGACGTACCCAGTTACAAAATGGGCAATCATGATTTTTAGCCCCTTTAAGGCTGCTGGGGAGGATGGATCCTGCACTCCTTCAGGAAGGGCAGGATCTGCTCCTCCTTCCAATGGTAAGAATATTTCGCTCCTGCCTGGCTTATGGATATGTTCCAAAAGCCTGGAGGGTCACCAAGGTGGTTTTCATACCTAAACCAGGTAAGATGGACTACACAAGAGCAGACTCCTTTCGAGGAATCAGTCTGATGTCTTTTCTATTGAAGACATTAGAAAAGATGGTTGACAGTTACATAAGGGATGGACCACTAGGGGACCACCACCCCCTGCACCTGTATGAACACGCCTACCAGAAAATCAGCTCTCCACAAGCAGGGTTAGCAGGATTGAGGGAGTGCTGGAACACGGAATGTACGGACTGGGGGCATTTCTTGATGCCGAGGGAGCATTTAATAACACGTCCTTCGATCAAATCTGTATTGCAGCAGGAAGACATGGCATCCATGCCCACATTGTGAGCTGGATTAGATACATGTTGGAACAGAGACCTGTCAAGGTAGTCTTGCGAGACAGTTCAATGCAGGTAGCTGTGACTTGAGGCCGCCCTCAGGGAGGAGTGTTATCTCCACTCCTCTGGAATATGGTAGTCGAGTCTTATTGTAAAATTGAATAGGACTGGCGCAAACACTCAAGGGCACGCAGATGATGTGGTTATACTCATCACTGAAAAGTACCTCGATACTGCCTCTGGACTCATGCAGAAAGCCCTGGATAAGGCAATGGGTTGGTGTGCAGAAACAGGGCTGACTGTAAATCCAGAGAAAACCAAGCTTGCATTGTTTACCAATAGATGGAAAATGGAGGGCTTTAGACCTCCCTCTTTGCAGCCTCAGGTTCTATATCCCTCACCATCGGTTAAGTATCTTGGAATTATTCAGCACTCCTTAACTGGGGAGAGCATTTGGAGACCAAGGTAAAGAAAGACTGGGCCTCCTTATGTATAAGAGGGCTCTCGGTAAAACATGGGGAATTCAGCCAAAACCCATTAGATGGTTTTATACGGCAGTCATTAAACCTAGTTTCTATTACTGCTCTATAGTTTGGTGGAAGAGAGTCCGGCTGAAAACTGCTGGGAATAAACTGAACCACCCCCAATGAATGGCCACTATGGGCATTTCAGGGGCAATGAGAACAACCCCAGCTCTGGCTCTAGAAACTCTGCTGAACCTTGCTCCACTATATGCGGAAGCAGAGGTGCAGGCAAGGACTCATTGTCTCAAATGTATGGGACAGTGGTATGAAAAAGGAAGTTCCTTTGGTCACAAACAAGTTTGGACGGAGCTCATGAAGTCGAGTCCCATCCTCAAGATGGGCAGTGATGATATGATAGCCAGGTTCAACCAATCACCCCTCTATTTTAAGACCCACTTCCCTGACAGGGAACAGTGGGCTAGAGGAAAGGGGAAAGAACTTAATTCTGGGGCCGATGTATGGTATACAGATGGCTCCAGGAAAGTAGGAAGAATGGGAACAGGGGTCTACAATTGTAGCACACCTAGGAAGCTCTCAATCCCTCTGGGAAAATACGGTGTTCCAGGCAGAGGTATATGCACTTCTGACCTGTGCGTATGCCATTAAAGAGAATGGGATGTTCAACAGACCGATACAGCTCTAAAGGCCCTGACATCACCATGGTACAAATTACAGCTGCTGCAGGAGTGGCATGAGGCACTCAATGATATAGGCAGATGCGGCAAGGTGGAACTTTTCTGGGTACCTGGTCATGCAGGCATATCTGAAAATGAGATGGCTGATGAGCCGGCAAGGGCCGGTTCCAGCCGAGATCCAATTGGACCAGAGCCAATCATACCTATTTCTATGTCAATAGGGATAGCAGAAATTAGAATGTGGAACTTAGTCCGGCATTCTGAGATCTGGTGAACCACACCAAGTCTTGGGCAGGCCAAACTACATAAAGGAGAACCTAGGCCTGGCTTTGCCAAAAGACTTCTGTCACTAAAGAGGGGTCAATTATGAACGGTAGTGGGACTCCTTACTGGGCACTACCAAGTGATGAGGCACCTGCACCTCCTGGGAATCGTGGATTCACCTAGATGCAGGTGGTGCGAAGAAGGGGATGTAACCACATCCCACATATTATGCGAGTGTCCCGCTGTGATGAGGACCGGAAATAGGTAGCTGGATTAACCATTTTTGGAACCCAGGGAGGTAAGGGAGATCCCCATAGAGGATCTGTTGTCCTTCAGCAAGGCGATTGAGCTACCGTATTTACTCGTGTAAGCTGTGCACCTTTTTTCCCGAAACGCCGGTGAAAAAATGGGGGTGCGCGGCTTACACAAATCCTCCATATTTTCGTGTGAGCCGATCACCATTTTTCCTCAAATTCCTGCAGGTTTTTTCTCCTAAGTTTCGCATTCTGAGAACATATCGACGTAATTGGTAAGTATGGTCTAGTAGTAAATCGTACATTGTAAAGTATTTTGAAATTTCGAAGTAATTAGCAATAAAAATCCGCATTTAACAAAGTCTGAACGTACAATGGTACTTGAAGAAACGATAGATCAGAAACACCACTTGACAAAGCAATATATTTATCGTGCATAGTTTGTACGCAGGACAACACAAATTGCAGCACCGATATGTATTTTAATCCATAATGTATCCTGTAAGCTGCCGCAAGGGGGGCGGCGTCTCCATTTCTCTTCAAAATCGTAAGCTGAGTTTGTTTCCGTACCACGTATCTGTAGCAACATTTTTACTTAATAGATAGCTCCTTTTGTGTACGCATTAAAGGTACATTGCAAAGACACAACAAAGAATTTGCGACATAGTGGCAAGAGTCGTATGCTCACAGATTATACCGTCTTACTATCTGTGTTATCCATTCAAAGCGTGAGAGTAGTAAACGAGTTCGAATCGATCATTTAGCATTTTAAAATAATATCCTATTATCAACTTAACTTGATTCTGATGTGAAATTGCGATCATTCGTCGATCCTGTAGAACAAAACTGCGTATCATAAGTGATGCCGAAAAACTAGGTAATCGAACAGCAGGTAGGAAAAATGGTCTGAATCTAGCATGGTGACGAAAACTAAAAATGAAAACTGTTATGATATGAATATTCAATAGTGATTTATGATTCTATTTCTGGGAATGTGTTTTTCTTTAGTTTTATCAGATTTATAATTGTTATTACATTGAGCTTAGTTTTTCCGTGTGTTCCCAAGACTTTCCGATGTTGTTAAATCATCCCAGTTGGTCCCAGTCCACAGCTACTATGCAAAAAGCAGACGAGACCACTGCTTTTAGGTACGGATGGCATTATGCTTTTATTTTTTGACATGCCAACGGATTTCCGTAATAATAGAGTAATCGCGGGTAGAAATTGTATATATTTATGCAATTATTTCAGTTGGATTTATTTTGAACAGATGTAATTTTTATAGCTGGATGATGCGATCGTATGTAACTGTGATATGCTACAAGAAACAGATGCACAGTAAAAGAGGCCAGGCCAGAGGCCAGTAAAAGTACATCGATGCACGACGAGATGATGACCGTGATGATTTTAACACGTAATTCAATCAATTAATGAGAAAGAAGTACACGTAATTTATAGGCACAGCATTTCTATTAAAGATCGTGCATTCATGTTATGACAAAATGATGCAGACTCAGGGCAAAATAAACATTTTTTTGATAAAAATAATTTTTTTCCTCACGAGCCTGCCCGAAAATAGGGGTGCTCGGGATACAAGAGTGCGTGGCTTACGCGAGTAAATACGGTATACGGGTGCTTTCCCCAGAAGGGTGGTTGGCACAATGGACCAATAGGTCTACGTGCCTCAGGACCTCCTTGGAGGAACTCCACCACAACAACAATCTAATCTATATTGCTATACAGTTGAGCACCCTTAATCCGGAAACCCCTAATCCTGGAGCACCCATAATCCGGCAATTTTGCCATGATCAACTACCTGGTACTTAGTGGAAATGCCGAAACATTTTTAACCGGAACATTGCTTCATAACCGGCCGAGATATTATTCTTATATTAACACCGAGATACCATTCTTAATGTTAATTTTCCCAGTTCAAGAAACAGAATAATTTAAACATATTAATTTCTGGTACTTCGTGTACACTGGAATTATTCTGGAACTTGAATTAAGCATAAATTGAAGACATTTCTGAGATGGACTACGACTAATTTACAGTTCGGCCACTTTCCCATTTCGAGAATCAGAATAATTGAAACATATTAATTTCTGGTACTTCGGGTACACTGGAATTATTCTGGAACTTGAAGTAAACATATAAATTTGAAGACATCGCCGAAACGGACTACGACTAATTTACAGATCGGCCACTTTCAATGGCGTGCGCATTTTTGATTGACCACTAGGCGTAATATGATAAAATGATGGGGGGGAGATTGGGGTGAAGTGGTGATTTAAAAAATTTCATGTTTCTGAGGATAAAAATATGATGATGGAGTTTGCAAACATCATCCATAACCCTGAGTTAAAGGAAATGGAATTGGTAAATTTATTAAATTTAGACGAAAGGATAGTTAGAGGCCACAATATTCTCATCACATAACATATCATAGATGATGAAATCATTGAAATGGTAATTAATAACAATAAACTCGAGTGGAGATGAAGATGATCAGCCTGAAACTGTTGAAGGAAGACTACTATATTGATGATGGTCTTTAAAGAATAATTCAGTCCGGTCGCCCGCGGCGACGTAGTGATCGGCTTCCGTACACACGACACCCTCGCGTTGGCATCGCGCTGAACCAGCTGATAATAAATCGAGCGCAGTAGGAAATTATGTTAAGCAAAGCACAGCATAAGAAATATCAAATTTTATACCCTTTTCCAATAACAATATGAAACTTTTACATGTGCAGCAATAAGCACAATGCTTAGATTCCGTTATTTTCACTCACTGCGCAACTTCGATAATTTTAAATAATAACTTTGTGTATTAAGAAACCATTTCTTTCTGATTATTCTCAGTAACTGTTTTTAAAATAATGTTCAGTAAATGGCAAACGAATATAATTTGTTATAAATAATTGACTCCTTTCAATGAAAACATCCCGGACGTCAGAAATAGACCAGTTGCCATGCATGACCCATAGTCCGGCAAAATCCCTAATCCGGCATCACCTCGGTCCCGACTGTGCCGGATTAAAGATGCTCAACTGTATTAACTTGCAGCCACGACGTATTTGGAATCAATCAAGTACGGTAATGTGCAGGTTGCTAAGTGTCAAAAGTTGAAGTTTTATATTTCAAATAATTCCATATAACATGAAATTTGACACCATTGACAGTAAATACAACCGGTCAATGTCAATGAAGTGTGCAAAAATATCATTTTTCAATAAATGTCATAATTGAAAATTCTGGCTATTTGCTCAAAACACCCACAATATCGGATAAACTAGCATTAAAGTTGCAGGAATTTGCTGTGGAATGATTATTTAAACACCTTAGGTAATCATGAGAGTTCAATTTAGCAAGTGATTTTTTGGTTCCCCAGAGATCTCTTTATATGGAGCCTCTATAGTATTACCTCATAAATAATTAGCCATACCAAAACAAGCAAGAAGATGCAAAACTTCATCATTATGAAAGGAAGACATTCATTACAAACAGTGAATTTATCACTGAATTATGATCAAAACTTTTAAATTCCAACATTGATTCTTAGAATCCCTGGAGAAACAAATTACCTAACTGCATGCTTGTTGATACGGGTGCAGATGCATCGGTGGATTTGAGCAGGGATCAATGGGCATGGATATTCATGGGTCGAAGGCTATACTATATATTCCAGCATGAAAATGCTTCGTTTCATATCAACTGGTTCACTAATGTTCACAGGGTAGAATTTCTTATAGGAATAACGAATGAGGGCATCTGTTTTGCTTTCCTTTTGAAATATAAAGATAGAAATCATTATTCTAGCAATGTGGCCACATAGCAACGGCTGCATGGTCATCTCACAAACTTGCATGTGCTTATGGATTTGTTTACAACCACATTGACTAAATTTTCTGAGGTGAATTTTCATTAAATCTGGTTCATTATGATCTACATTGAGCTGAAATACCAAATAGAACAACAGACGACATCCATGACAAAATTACTGCGGAAAAGTTAGCAAGCAGAGAGAATTGCTTTTATCAATTGTGCACAAGTACACTTTTCTCCTTTAGAAGTTACCTTCATTGTTTCAAACGAAAAAAACTTTGTCTCTGGTGGTGAGTAGATATTACAGGGCCTGATAGGGCCTGATACAGATAGGACCTGCAGTCCAATCCTTTTCTTTGTTGATGTTAGAGACTATGACAAAGATTGATAATGGGCAATCACGTTGTGCATATGATCTGGCCTAACAATCCCTTGACCAGCATCCATTACATTCATGAATAAGAATCATTCATTTTACGCACTAATTTCCAATTAGGAAGTGGACACTGCTCACTGCAAAAGATGACTCAATTTCAAAAAGACTCAAAAGTATTACGGAAATAAAATGATAATATGAAATGTAATGCAAAAACTTAACATGAAATGGCACAAATGAGAAATTCCTGGATTGTGCTCAAAGCCTCCATTTAAAATACTCTCAGCATATTGCTATGGTGTCTAGCAAGAAATAGCACATCCACTCCACTATTTCATATCCATATTTTGCAACCATGCAAATGTTGGCTCAAAATCTTTAACGTTTAAATATGGTTTTCAATTTTTGGACTACTTCTGAATGGCAGCCGTGGCTCAACTATTTTCCAACCCTCACGCGCTCTCATCTGTTTCTTCACCCAGTTTCCCAAAAGGGTAAAAGAATTGCCAAGCTTCCACTTGCTCGCCAAAATGGGGGTTGCCTCTCCCTCCAGCCCCCCTCTCCAAATACGCCAGGGGGGGGGGGTGCAATATGTACCAAGACAGCTAGCCAGCCCACGTGAAAGCATTTCCAGACCCTCCTCTCTCACCCACCGGCCAACGCAAACCCACAACTAACTGCATCTCTGCGCACACCTACAAACATACCCTATAGGTCAGCTGCGACCAATTCTCACCTGGCAATCAAGCATCAAAACCTGGTGGGTCATGCCATATTATTATCACAGCGGTTTGTAAATGTTGCATTTGGAGTGAAGCTGATAGGAGGATAGGGTCCCGATCGCAGAAAAGTGAGAGGCGTCTACAGACTTAAAAGTGAGGCTCCCAGCAAATATGCAAAGGGCAAAAGTTTTCAAGAAAGGTTAAAAGAGCATAAATTGTGTTTCAAAATTATGAGCACAAAGTCACAGTTTGCCAACCATTTCCTTGAAAGTGGAGAGTAATCGACTGTAAATGCAACATAGAGACCGTTTCTTTGTTTCCTGCTCCTCAACCGCTCTCCCCCCCCCCCCCCCCCCCTTACTAGTATTACGCCGCTCGATTTGCACCTGATGATGACCTACTCAGTGGAAACCAGTGTCCAGTTTCAATCAAAATGGTGGAAAAACCAACTCTTTGCTGTTGTCTACCATTCAGTGAATCTGTTGAAATGGAACACCGCAAGGTTTCAAAGGAGCTCCCTTGACGCTACAGGGGAGCCTAACGCTCCCCTATGCAGCTCCCAGCTGTGTCTTCCGCCCAAGGCCTGACCTGTTCGGCACACCACCACATTCACTTGGACGGCAGCAACTGAAAACAAGCCTCTGCTTTCGAGGCCACACTTATTCGAGCCACTTCACGTTCGTGGTCAGTTGTACCAGGCATTGCTTCTATTGTTGTTTTGTTCACAACGTGGGGGGATTGTTGAATGGGTAGACAGTGCATGCATAAGAGAAAACGGCCAAAGTACGCTCCTTGTTGAGCCTATGCATGGTATTTGCCTCAACTGTATCAAATGATAATTTTTCACAATAATAAAACAATAACAAGGGTCAGGGTAAGAGCATTACCTGAATGGCCTCATCACCCGAGAACTCTTGCTTCTTTTTTAATTTTTTCTCAAGGTAACTATTGGCTTCAGTTTGTTTGGCGCCCACGGCAACAGCACGATAGCCACAGTAATAACCAGCAGGATCAGCCTTCAGGACACAAGGCCCTAGCTCATCATCATATGCTATCAGGACCATGCCTACAACAAATACACCAACCGGTAAGTACAAACAAATAGAGGGCAACGACCCCCCAATTGGTGCTTTTTCAAAAAACAAAATACGTACTACAACCAAGAGGTCTCATTTCAGCATTCTGGGTGTACACCTGCGATATATCAGCCACCCTCCTGCACAGTGCATCCACTGGGATCTCATAGCCATGCTTGTATTTCCAATTGGCTGCTTCATACCTCGCGCGCTGAACCTGAGATTTACTATCAGCTTCAAAGTAAAAAAATGCAAATTTAAGGCTAAAATTCACATGTGCTGCAGGAAAATATGACTATACAATTGCTGAGAACTCAAATACAAAGGAGTAAGAGAAAAAATCCATTTTTATCCATAAATAATCAACTCACACAGTAAAATTTTATTCTCAATGGTTTCAGGCTTCACTTTGTGAAAATTATAATGAATTCAAAAAGATATGGTACTTTTTCCATGGTTTTTTTATTTAAAGTCGACCGGTTTCGAGCATAGGCGACATCATCAGGTACATGAGTTCAGTAAGTTGCAGAATATTTACAATTTTAGGAAGGGGGGAGTTAAACAGATCCCATTTCGCATCTCTGGGAAAGTGACCACAAGAGCGACTTTGTCCCAGAGATTCTTCACATGGAGAAAAAGGGAAGAAGAATGGATTGTTTGGAGGAGATAAGGAAGCAATTGAAGGAAGGAAAAATTGCTAACGAGAACATTTTTGTCAGCCATTCCCCTGGCTCACAATACCTTCCGAGGAAGATGCCCCCTGCCACGAACGCCTGACCTTACCCTCTCGCCACCCCACAATGCCACCACCCCTCCCATCCATGCCTATTTTCCACGTTCCCTCACACACCCTCTCTCTCCCCTTCCTAAAATTGTTTATATCCTGCAACTTACTGAACTCATGTACCTGACGATGTCACCCATGCGATGAAACCGGTCGACTTGGCAAATAAAAAACTGTGAAAATGAGAAAGTATCATTTTGAACTCATATACTCTCTCTTTACTCAGAGGGAGAAGCACCAGAGGTTTCAATGCACAGAGTGTCATTTTCAAGGTAAATTTCGGTAAGAGGGAGTGAGCCTTACATACCTGGGGTCAATCCTTCAGAATAATTGACAGAGTAGAAAACTATGAAATTTTATACTGCACAGCAAAAAAGATGAACAACTTGGAGGAGAATAGATGAGAGCCAAGGAGAGGATGCAATGGGAAGAAAGACCTCCAATATTAAAACGTTGCACACCCATCACGGAAATCTCGGTGTTGTGTGTGCCGAACGTTGAGGACCGCTCACCGAGATTTCAGTGTTTTCACATGTGAGAACAACATTTTTCTGCTTATTCTAATATCAGTTACTTATTTTCTCATTTGCTTCTGGTGTATTTAGGAATATTCTTTCAATCATTTAGAATATATTTATCATCCATTAAAAATTTTTTTAAAGTATTTTTTAAATGTATGATATTCATTTTCAGCAATTCATAACATGCATGAATAAAAGTTCACTAAGCGTCACCGCGTGAAAAAAAATATTATTTTTCCAATACTGTAACTCTGTAATCTCTCCAGTGTACTGAAATCATGAATTATATACATTTAGCTAATAAGGAAGAGTTATAATCAGATTGTTTATCTTCAGTCAGTGCTAATACCAAATCTATTCTCTGGTGATTCTCCGATCGCCTAATGTATAGTGGCCTAACGAGGTTCATGCCACAGCTGGATCATGGCTGGCTTTCACACTCGCTACGATCTGCTTTCTCAAAAGGCATCCTATCCACAATGTAGAGATGAGTCGATTCCAAAATTTATTGATTCTCAATACCAAAACCGATTCCTGGAAATTCGATTCTCGATACCATTAACTTATACATACATAAGTTTTTTACCTGGTTTTCCTGTACATTATTATTAAATGTTCCACGAAGTCCAAAAATACAATGTTACGAAACAAATATTTGAATATACTATTTACTTGGGGGAAAAAACTTCCAATATTCCACTATGAGGACATTTTGAAAATAAAAAATGTTTTATAACACAAGAGTTTTACATTTTTTTTACATCAGCACGTTTAATTACAAATGCCATATTTAAAAACATAACATGTTTGGTATCAGAAAAAAAATGTTATAACAGATTCAAAATAACATGACTGACATGTCATAAGTTGAATTTTAATATGATTAATAAATAGTTATAAGAGTAATAAATCACTAACCTAAAAATATAATTCAAACTTTTAACATTATGAAATAAGAATAAAAGGTCATGACACAAACCCTTTAGCCTACTTTAGGTGTTTGTTCAAAAAAGCAACATTTTTAGCCACTCTACATCAAGGCGATTTAATTTCTGGTCACAAATGTTTCCTGCTGTGCTAAATGCGTTTCTCATTTTTGATAAGAAACTCTCATATCTCGTATTCTTTTAGGATTTTTAAGCTATACAGAAAAACAGCAACAATCGTATTTCCAAAAAACAAGTAAATTTATAGTAGAAAAAATTAACTTCCCATCATCTGTGTGGATAATATTTTCCTGGATCAAGATTTACGGATACAATAGCTATATGTTATTACTTCTAATATTAAGTTCACCTTCCTCATCACATACTCTACAAACAATACATTTTTTAAACCTGTACAACTATTCTTTAAAGTGTAGTTGAAAGAAACATAAGTTAATTTACATTAACATTTGATTTATTTTCCAAAATATAAGATCCTAGTGATGCCATACTGTATCACCCTCTATCCAGAAAGGTATAAATGTAATTATCCAAAAGAGACTTCCGAGCATGTCACATGCCAAGAATGATATAATATAGAATATTAAATAATAAACAAAATCAAAAACCTAAAATTAATTCAGTGCACAACCAGTTTACATTAACATGGGTTGCTGTTGTATATCAAATCCTTGAATGCTTTAAAAATTTTTTTTAGAAACACAAAAAAAGTTTAAAACGGTCAGGATATTCTAATTATGGAATATCTGGGGATTCCATTTTTAAGATGAATAAATTATTATAAAATATTCCAAGCTGCTAAACTAGTAATTTTGCAATATTTTATCAATAAACGTGACTGTGTCCGGCGAGACGTAGTGGAATGATATTTATTTATTTTCCACTACCACCGAAAACAGCATATGTGGCCTTTACATCGGGGTATTTAACAATGTAACAACAGACGAGCACACACAGCCATGTCCTGAGTGGTGAAAAACCCACTCAGACGGGACTCGAACCCGGGACCCTCAGGTTAGCAGGCTTAACCACGCTGCCACCAGGGCTGACAATCATTATAAGACACAAGATATAGTACTTCTTCCACAGCTTTTTAGTAGTGGTACAATGTATTTCAGTGGTTAGGCCATCATCAGGTAATTGTCTGGTTTTTTGGTGTCTTACCTTATTACTAATGACCCTTAAAATGGAAATTGTGAGTTTTATACTCATAAGGAGAGGTTGTGTAACTCGGATCATGAAATGAGATGAGCCTTTTCTCATGATACTAGAAGGAAAATAAAGAAATCTGTGTCTCGGCTTTTTTCTCCATTGGCCCAGGGTCCCAAGAAAAAAAGTAGAATGACATGAGGGGAGGCTGCATGTACGAAGGTTGTGTCATCAGCATACAAGACACAATCTGTGGGTACATTAGATGGTAGGTCATTGATCATTAGAAGGAAAAGGAGGAGGCCAAGTAGAGATCCTTGTGGAACTCCATGCCTTACATCAAGGAATTCACATCAGGTACCATTCACAAGTACTAACTGCTTTCGACTGCACAAGTAGGACGCCATAAACTTTAGTTCAACACCTTGAAAACAATAGCATTGTAACTTCTGTTGAAGTTTATTATGGTCTACACAATCAAAGACAGATGACAAATCACATTGGGTTCGACACAAACAATGGTTAACTTCAAAGGCATTGATGATGCACTTAATTATCGCATCATCTGCTTTAGTTGTGCTTTTGCCCTGCTGGAAGCCAAAATGGGCAGTTGTAAATAAATTTAGGGATTCAAAGTGGTTCAAAATTTGAGTGTGAGCAACACTTTCAAAAATTTTAGCAAACACTGGGATGATTGACATTGGGCAGTAGCCATTGGGCAAATTTGCATCTCCACACTTTAGGACGGGTATCACTTTTGTATATTAATCTATTAAATGTATAACTGACTTTATAAGGTTACTGGAAAGGCTATATAAATCCCATGTCTCAGAGTTTTAGAAAGTTTTTACAGCTCTGATAATGTGCAACTGCGAGATTTCTTTCCATCGAAACAGAACACTTACAGTACAAAAATTTTGAAGGAGTTGAATATCACTAACCTTGCCAGTACTGACACCAGAAAGTATATACTCAACAGTGTTAATGAATGAGTTGTTGAGTGTATGTGCATTGATTGAAATGTCCTTATGCATGGGGAACATACCTGATTCCCTCTTGATGAAAGACCAAGCTGCCTTACATTTGTTTGGAGCATTAGTGATGTAGTTATTGTTGTAGTTGCATTTAGCACGGGTTAGTTCAGTGTGATATTCTCTTTTGAGATTATTGTACTGTTTTTTGATATCTTCATTACTGGTTGTTTTATACTGGTGATGTAAATTTAATAAGGCCTTTCTCAGTTGTTCATGTTCATTAGTGAACCATCTGTTCTGTGGATATTTCTTATGTGAAATTTGAGTACATTTTTGAGGAAAAGTATGTTCAAACGACAAAACAAAGTGTTCAAAAAAAGCGGTGAAACCTCTTTGACCGTCACATTAGCTGTAGAGGGCCAAGGATCTCTGAATAATTTCCTTAGTTGAAATGAGCTGTGCTTTTACCCTATGAAATACATACGCTAAAGCCTGGGCAGCTTTCAATAATTTTCAGCAATAATTCCTGTATATCTTGTCTCTTGAGAAGTAACTCCAGAAATAATGAGCCCTTAATAGAATTCTATAATAATGGCATCAACTAGTGGTGGTGCATTTTGTGGAATGACGGAGAAGGATATATATGAAAAACTTTGTGTTGACGTATTATTGGATGAGCCAGATGATTGTGAAGATGAGTGTGATAGCACAGATATTGGTTACGATATTAGTGGGAGACAACCTAAAAGAAAGGCTGCACCGTTAGTTTACACTGATGATAGTGATTCTGTAAGTGACAGCGATGGTAGCTTAGTGAAGGACGTCTATGTGACATGGAATAAAATTGACCTCCCAAGAAGATTGGAAGATTTTCAGGGAGTGACAGGAATCACAAATACACCTGGTAACTGTGAATGTGTTTTAGAAGTAGCAAAATTATTTGTTGGGGGATGATCTTCTTGAAATGATGTGCAATGAGACCCAACTTGTATCTAATGCAGAATGAATGTAGTTATAAGTATTCACAGAAAACTGGGAAATGAAAAAAAATGTAACGGTAGGAGAGATGAAAGTTTTCTAAGCAATAATTATTTTGATGGGAACAATTAGGAAATACTCAATTAAGGAATATTGGAGCACAGATGAATTTATCAATAAACCTATTTTTAGTATTTTGTTCAGCAGGAACAGATTTGAACAAATTTGGAATTCTTGGCATTTCAGTGATAATGAATCAAATTTTGAAACTTCCGATAGATCATATAAAATCAGACCTAGGCTGCTATTCTGAACGAGATAAGGCCGGCCTTATAAGTCATAATAGCGGAAAAAGTCGATATTTTCAAGAGTATTACGACCCAGTCGTTATTTGCTATTCTGAATGCCGAAGAGTCACCGGAAGTCGCTATTCTACAGATATCCCATAGCGCGGTCGAAATATGGTATTCTGAACGGCAGATAGCGACCGGCCGGGTCGTAATATTATTCCCCGATTCTGAAGACCGGGCAATCTGGATAGGGCGACGTAAATCAGCTCGCTGAATGACTTTCAAATGTTTATAATGTTTACTTCGAGTAGTATCGGGTATATATTCGACGTTTGTTTACTATCTGTAAGGACTGGACGTCTGCATTTCAAGTTTTGGCAATTGTTTATGCATATGTAGAAGCCCGGGGTAGGCTACGATTAGAGAAAGTGATACATATGTGTTTGTTTTTTGTGAAATCAGTGGACTGTGGTGTTTCTATTTACTTTGAAGTCATTGGTGGTGCCTGTTTTAGTTTCTGTGGTTGTTGTATCGGAAAATTTCAAGCATGTTCATTTATCTGGTAAGATTTAAATCTTGTTAAGAATTACTAGAAAGTGTTATTTATAAACTTACCGGAGGACCACAGAGGTTCCATCCCATGCCCCTTTGTAAACTGACCACTGCACGCAAATACCTTCGCAAACCGACCACGATTTATAAACAATAATAATAACAGGATGATAGTATAAATTCATTTGAAGTGATGGAGGACAGATTTATTCACCATTTCCGTGTGTCGAGTGAAGTGACTATGTTTGTAGTAAACTGACTTGATTAAACCTTGCGGCGAGAGAAATCCTGCAAGCCATGGCTTGATGATGTGTAAATACTCATTAATAGATCATAATAGTAGACGGGGAAAGTGTGATGTGCCATATTATACTTCATTGCAAAGGCAGTTTATTAATGTGAACGTATTTTCAGTTTATGGAACTTTTAATTAGTTATTTACCTGCCCGATGAAAAGCAATAAAACTCCTACCGACAATAATCCTTTTCATCTCATTGTGTATTTACAACGTCTCCAATGGGTCGTTCTTAATTGTAAATATATTAATAACTATAGTTACCCTTGAGTGTAAACAATTTTTATTTTGCTTGCATTGTAAACAAACAACAGTGATTTCATGAAAATACCGGTACAGAAACGAAATTGCCGAACGTGAGCAGCTGTGTGTCACTTAATAATCCTGAAGGGTACAGAAACCACAATCATTTCCATTCTATTAATTTGCAAATTGTATAATTATGAAACTATTGATCTTTTATGATGATAAGTACGATTTTCGTGCGAGTACCCTAGCCTCCGTAGCAAAACGTATTTAATGTTTATCAACATTGTATATGAAGATGATAAAGTAATTAATATAAGTTCTACCACTTCATATTTGTGATAATCGGATGAATATAATGAATGTAGTTGCTTACCCCAGAGCGGAGCATTAGGTACCAATTCATCATTAATAAACACGTATTTATATACCATTAATAACCACCACATTAATATTGATAATGAGTACGTTTTCAACGACGGCCCTTTTCTCTGGCATGCTTTTTAACGTAAAATATCCACGGAGAAGTTCATATTTCGTATTTATAGCTAAGGATTTTAATCAACTACAGGCGAAAACAATTTTACGACGAGTTTGGCTGTTTCATATGCAAATGTAAGCAGGAGAGTTACCTCAGTTAATGATGTTTGCTCGAAAGATACATTGATCTGGATGAATACGCGAATTTTCAAAGCAGGATAGTAAATAATTCATTTATAATTTTATACATTAATATCAGCTGTTCGCTGGCCATTGTGAAAGGCGTAAAGTTGGCCGTAAATCTATCCCAAATTGTCCCAGAAAATGTAAACATCGCTTGCTATTGGCTGCCGGAATTTTTGTTTTCTGATCTTTATGGTTCTCATACCGGAAGGGGCGGGTACAATTATTCCACCTCAGAACTGGGCAATTTATTCCCCACCTCGATTCAGAATACCAGATCGGGCAATAATGACCCGTGGAATAGCGCGGCCTTATAATAGCGACCCCGATTCAGAATACCAGCCCAATTCTAGCATATTTCTTAGAAAAATTCAAAACAGTGTACATGGCTAAACGTGATCTCTCTCTCGATGAAAGAGTAATACCTCGGAAGGGAAGATTTAGAACATCTAATCCAGGGAAAATGGTGAAGTATGGATTATTGGTGCGAATGGTGCGTGTAACTGGGTGTATTGGTGTGAGCCAACTGCATGCACGGAGGCCTCTGATTTCCCTTTTCGGTTTGGCCCCCAAACTCCCTCTCACTTTTGACCTCTGACCCTCCCCCCCCTATTCAGGGAAATTCATCAATTTCAACAATGTCTTATTTTAAATGATCCAACATGCTGGAAATTCATTTTCCCGACTTTGGCAAACAACTCGCTTTTTCCAAAGTGAGGTGGCTATATCCGGAAAGGTTAACCACAACTGCGCAGTTGAGCATATGCGTAAAGCTAAATCTTTTAGAAAACAGGATGGGATGAACTCATTTGGAGAGGAGGATGAGACGCCCTCTGACGTAGCTGGGCAGAACACTATATAGGGTGTTGTCTCTCGATCTTCTGTAAACAGGGGAGAGGGAAACAACCACACCACTCCCTCTCTTGTCAAAACCAAGCTCAAGCGCTGTGCCACGCTGCTCGTCAAAATCATCGAGACAACTGCATTCTCGCCTCTGCATTCTGAGGAGGACGACCTGTCGCTCGTCTCACTCCCAGCTGAAGCCACCCAACACAAAAGCTTAGAACTTCAGAAACTGAAATCGATGGACTTTACCCAAGAGCATGGGTTGTGTCTGACTTTGGAACTACCTCAAATTGTACCTCTGCGATCCTGGCTGAGTTACGCCCCTAGTGACCCCCCCCTTTGGGACACGACAATATTTGCAACATAGAAATATACACATCTGAGCAGAAAATATTAGAGGAAACCATATTGACTCTTCGAGATCTGTATTTACACCGTTGGCATCATGTGTTGCAAGACAATTATTATAACAGTGTACAAATAGCAGAACATCTTCTAGTAAAAAAAAAATGTGTGTTTGTGGAACCCTTCGTGCCAAAAGGGGACTTCCCACAGATTTTAGTAAAGAAATTAAAAGTATGAAGAAAGGAGACTACACGTTCTGTAGAAGGGAGGAAGTTTTGTTGCTCGTGTGGAAGGACAAGAGGGAGGTGAGAATGATTTCCACAACTCATGACTCGAGTATGGGCGAAGGAAAATGAAACAGGTGGATGGGAGGTATACAGAAAAAACTGACATGTATTTTGGAATACAATAAGTACATGGGAAGAGTACAGAGAGCAGATACTTACTTGGCATACTCTTCAAAGCTTGGAAAAACTAAGAAGTGGACAAAAAAGTTGTGCTGTGGTTCATCAACAGAGCCTTATGTAATTCTTTTGTAGTGTACAAAACCTAGAACACAACTAGTTGTGTGACTTTAAAAAAATTTTTTTTGGAAGTAGCCAAGGGTTGGGCTATGTGTGAGGAGGGAAGGAGTGCATTTTCCAGCGATGACAACATGGACGGCGAGAGAGGACGGCCAACTCAGCGAGTGCCTTGTCGAGATAACCTGGCAAGGCTAGCGTGGGGGGGGAATTGGTGAAACACACACTAGAGAGGATAGTGAGGTATGGGAAGAAGAAATATCTGTCATGGTTGTGTCGAGTTTGTCCTGCAAATAACCTTAGGAAGGAAACTTGGTACATGGAATCCTGTACGGTCACTGTATCTTTCTCCTAAGGGTCTTTGCCGTGTGCAATATTTTTCGCTCACTCTTTTACCACCCCTCCCCTCAGTTTGGGCGAGCAACCCGGGCACCTGCCTAGGATGTGGGCATCTGGGGCAAACGTGCACTGTCCGGCGTCTACGGCACACGGGTAGAGGCAAACACGGGTGAGGATGCCCGGCACTGGCCGGCGAGGGTCTCCCGGATTTCGCACCCGTTTCCAGGCCTCTTAAAAGATGCGCCCACAACTGGGCCCTTCCCTCTCTACGACCGGACCCTTCCCCCCCCCCCCTCCCACGCACTGTAAACCCAAACTCCCCGCTTAGTATAATCGAAACTTCGCATTATTGAGAGATTACTGTATGATACAATAAAAATATGGACACAGGGTTTATATGAGTTTTTCCCTTTCATTTTCCCAACTTTTCCAGACCATTACTAGTGATTTTCCCTGACTTTTGAGCGCCTCAATACTCCAAGATTTCGGTTATTTATAGAGATAAAAGAGGTAGTGAGGAAGCAGAGAAGTCTAAACTTATGAAAAATTGTAGGTTCATTTTCATATTAATCATTTGAACTTCCAGTAATAAGAGATCAAAAACTTTAAGTCAACAAAATAAAATTACCATTCCTTACATTGATATGCCTTCAGAAAGGGTTTTAATTGCAGAAAAATATATGCAAAGAAGGCTAACCTGGCTTTTCCTGATGTCATATAAAAGTAGCTCTTTGAATCAATCTTGATTTTTTCTTCCTAACATCCTTCTACAAATTTGGCTAAGTGACTTCAAATTTGACTGAGAATAACTTTTTCGTCGCCAGAGGGACAAAGCGAAGCATTCCTGGCGAAATCGCTAACGAATAAAAATGAGGAATGCGCACACCTTTCGCCAATCTATTCACCAAATCATGCAGGCTATAGCCAGAAAGAACCAGAACAGGGCCCCTGGGCTGCCACCACAGCGAAGCTGGCCTGAGGCCAGCCATCCCCTCCTTCACCCTCCTCCTCCTCCACTCCTATGTGCAGTTTTTGGCATTCTCTCAGCATTTTCACTTGATAAATTTAAACATTTTGTGATTTTTCCCTGACCACAAGTTAAACCCCGACTTTTCCAAGGCCGTTTCCATTTTCCCTGACTTTTCCAGGTTTTCCAGGATTTCCAGGTTCCTATAAACCCCGGGATAGCATATTTGTGAAGCATATTTTTGTATTAAGTTATAAGTAATCTTAATAATATTACTTAAGTAATATATAATGATTGTGAAGCTCGATATACTGGGCAGTTCTCTGTATGTGTTAATGAATACTGTTGAATAGAGAGCAATTTCTCATACCAGTCTGCGTCTATTATCATTGTTCTTTAGCTTTTTCCTCGGGTGTTAAGTGTTCGGTTACAGATGAATAGTTGTGAATAAACCATATGAAGGAAAACACCAAAGTTGGTTGAAGAAATCTAACAGGCCATGGGCACAGGGCAGTGATAAGAATAAGTTATGCAGCGGAAACTATTAGCTGAAGTGATGAAATCAGAAGGTACGAAAATACCATTATTTGATGGGACCAACGAGGACTCTTGGAAATTTTGAGTGGAAGTTGTACATGACACCAAAGACTTGCTGGGATGTGCACACACAGAAGGAGCTGACATTGTCAATCAAATCGCAACATCAGAAACCATTGCAGCTCTAGAGAAGAAGAATGTCGCATTCAAGAAACATGATAAGCTAGCAAGAAGCATATCACTGTGCAGTGCATAGTGGGCAACCACCTCCAATACCAGGTCAGTTAAATGCTTTGTGAATGTGGCAGAATCCGTAAAACACGTCTCACCAGAGAGACAGTGTTTCATCATGGTGGATAGAGAGATTTCGTTGATGAAGTTTGGCCCGTAGAAGACAGAGCAACACTTTGCCTCATTTCATTAGAAGGAGGCCATGGGAATGGAAAGATGCTGGAACATTGTTGGGAACGTACAATGTCCACATCGTATACACACATGGTAGTTCCTGCTATTAAAACTCTGCAGTCAAAGGAACTCAGTCTGTCTTTAGTCAAAAACAAGACTGGCTGATGAATCTAACAAGGGGAAGCTACGTACCTTGACCGTGCAATTTCAATGTCGTAAATTTTATTTGATGCAGGAGGTAAACAGATATGGTAATGGGAGCATTTACTCGGAACCGAAATCGCAATTTTGTACACGAAATCGTTAGATGGAAACAAATAAAGAATTTTAGAGAAAAAATTAATCTTATAACCACAACCATTAACTTATAATTCCAAAATTAAAATAAGCAAAAGGTGACACCCACTGAAAAAGCTTCTGTGATAACATTCACGTCATTTTCCTCCCGTTTTTGATTGCTTTTCGTGGAAGCGAAGGGAGTGGAGGGGGGTTCTCGTAAGGTCTGCTCGCACAGATGCTGTCGCAACTGTCCTATTGGCAGAGTCAGCTGTGTCCCCCCATTGCGATAAGGCGAAGTAGCTTCGCAGACTCAGTTGTGATTGGACGAAGTCGAAGAGCAGCTATGCCTCTGCCAAGATCATTCTCATGAGCCCTCACCCAAATCACCAAAGTTTATTCATGTGCCATTAGAATTAAAGTTGTAAATCTTTCAAACCAACACCCAAATTGGTCACTATCGACCCTGCAAAAACGAGGCTTGCTATTATTGAAACGCAAATCCCAAATCAAACTGTGGTGTAGAGATGTAGAAAATGGTGGAATGCGTTAGGACAAGCATGCAATGATCAATGAGAGGTCTTTCAAAAGATTTCGTGAAGCGCGGAAAAGGAGGGAGCAAGTTACTTCGAGAGCAATCCAGCAGTGGGCGTTAAGCGTGGCATTTCCGCACCTATCGCCAGAATTCAAGTTTTCTGCATCAAGACCATGGCTTACTAAATTCAAAGAAGATTTTAAAATCAAACAAAGAAAGGTGACTAATTATGTTCCCCGAAAAGACGACCCTTGCAGTCCTTGTGACATCTTTGGAGGAGACATTGATGGCAGCAGAAGTTTTCTGCAGACATACATCACGCCTTAATGGAAAATATGATCCAGATTACGCAATAAATACGGATCAGACTGGATGCCAGTACAGAGTGGACGTAAAGAGGACATTGACGCATCAGGGAGAAAAAACTGTGGAGTTGTGTGTCAGGAATAGGAACAAAATGACCCATTCTTACACAGCACAATATGCCACCATCGCCTTGGGAAAACTACTTCCTCAAGTGTGTCTACAAGAAACCAGAGGCATTTTCGGTCCAAGAGTGAGCCGAAGCGTAGAGTTGGAAGATAAATGGAACAACGTTGTTGTGACATACACAAAATCAGGGAAATTGACGACAGACATATTTAAAGTTTTTGGAAAATGTAAAGTCATACGTATCTATGAACAATTTTCTGCTTATATTAGATTCCTGGGGAGGTCAAACAAACGTAAATATGTATGATGAAATATTCGATATGGACATTGAAAATGCTGAACAAAAGTGTCAATTGAAAATAATAACGCCTAAATGTACGGCTCTTAGCCAGCCCTGTGACGTATATTTTTATCACCAAGTAAAACAGTTCATCACGAGGCAGCAAACATTTTCATATTTAATCCAAAATAACCGTCAGATTAGCTCTAGAGAGGACGAGATACGGATACATTCACTAATACATCAGCTATCGTCACCTCTATTCCGATATATGATCATATATGCCTGGTATGCATCAAAGTTGTTAGAAAACAGAAGTTTCTTTCAAAATGTTCGCCAGGTGTGCTTTCCAGAGGAAGTTCCAAGGACAATTTGTGCATGTGGCAAGAAATGTTTCGTACGGTGCTCATGGTGCAATATTTTAATGTGCTTCTGTAGCTTTTACAATGATTATCACCCAATGAACTGCACTCCGATATCTTTAAGGGCAGAAAATCAATAAGTGACTATTCCATTATTTACGTAAAAATACAATAGAGTAAATTTATGTGGATATTAAAACAAATTCCCTCACACTGCGTCTGTTATCTTTAAATAACTGTGTTATGCCATTTCTCCCAAAGTAGTTCTACTTCAAGGTCTGTTTATTTGACTGGAGTAACTTTTTATAAGTAACTGCTTTTCGTGAATGATATTATAAATACCAAAAGTTTGCTCGCTATATTATTTCATAATCAAATAAAATCAAGTGTTATGCATGCGTGAATGCGGACAAAGCAAGTGAGGCTAGAGAGATAATAGGACCCTGCTGAGTGAAGTCCCAAAAAGAAAGCGTCCCTTGGTCTAATGCTGGGATTTGAGCGCTGCTCCGAATGGGTACGGCACGATGAGTATGCATGAATGTAGGTAAGCACTTGATACAACCGGAATCACTGCGTTTGATTGGGGGATGAAACCGAATAGATGGATTAAAAAGCAAGCGCTCCGTTACATCACATGTGAAGCTCTCCATCGTTGAGTGTTTCACAGTAAGAGTATGGTTTAAGAGGTTGGCAGTATTAGAAAAAAAATGTGAATTGAGTCAAATGCTCGTAACAAAAATAATGGTTAAAAAACTTGAAAAAAATTCATAGATTCTGAAGGGAAAAAATTTTATTCCAGAGGATCTTGAACCTACGACCTTTGGTATGGGAATCCTGCACTCAACCCACTAGACCAAGTGTCTGTGAATGGCGATTTAGAATATGCCTATTTCACAACAATGAAATGAACGTCTTTACGGTTGTAAGCAATACAAAGGAAGAAAGGTGTGTGACGGGTCACTGGCGAAGGAGTTTCCTCAAAAACCCTGACTGTGTGTGTGTGAATGTGATTCACGAGGGTGACTGCACGTTTTGTTTGTACAAACCCGAGTGCGTGCTCATGAAAAGTCTCTGAACCCTGCATGCATGTGAATGTGTGAATGAGAACAAGGGTGACTGTGTATCGCATGCAAACCCACGCTAAAGAGTGCTTGAAAGTCATCATCATTTACTTTAGTTATTTGTTTTCCTTTTTATCCCCCACTTTTATTTTTATTCTTATGTTGTGTGCATGAAGGGTCACTGACATTGGAGAAATCCTCTTAACCCCTGCTTGTCTGTGTGTGTGATTGAACTCACGAAGGTGGCTGTGTTTTGTATACAAAGTGAGTGATTTGTGAGTCACTGTTTGTTTTTATTTTTTACCTTGATTCCCAATTTTGAGTGTTACTGGTGGTTGTAACATTGTGAGTGAGTGTGCGAATGTTTCATTAACTGCCATTAAATTTCTTTGCATGCTTCATTTTGGACGTGTGATTGAGAGCTCCCTTACTTTGTACATAATCCTTCCTTCCCCCTTTTGATTCCTCTGCCCCATTCAGAGTATGGCTTTGGAGATATTTTTCTTCCTTTGTATTGCCTATTTCATGATTAAAAAATGATTTTTTACAGTAAAACTATTCCAAGTTGGCCTGAGCTTTTATGAAATTACCATATCTGTTTACCTCCTGCATCAAATGAAATTTACGGCATTCAAATCATGGGGTCAAAGTACGTAGCCTCCCCTTGAAAGCAAACAAAGATGAAAGTTTATCTCAGGAATCGGAAAGTGTGCTCAGGCAAGGGGCAGGGGCTGGGACTGAGGTGCAAGAGGCTCCAGAGGTCGGCATACGCCCATTACAAGTTGTGGATATCGAGGACAAAGTGGTCAAAATAGTCATGATATTGGACAGGGAAATTACCAATGTGACAGCTGCAAATAGTATAGGCACAGGAGGCGTGAATGCCCTGACTACAAGAAGGAAGCTCGCCATGTGACAACTCAGGAAGACGGTGTCGAAGAAAGTATAGTGTTTCTTACTGAGTGTCTTGAGTAGTGATTGGTTCCATGGGTATCTCGATTCAGGGGCAACAGATCACGTGACAAATAGTGAATCAGGGTTGACAGACATCAAGAAGTTACATGAACAGGTTGTGGTAAGAGTTGCCAAAAGAGGTCAAGTTATGTGGACCCACAACAGATAAACACTCAGGAGAGAGAGTATTGTCAGAACTTAATGTTTACATTGAAAACGTGTCATTTGTTCCAGGTTTGAATTTTAATCTCTTATCTATTAGTAGGTTAGAAATGAAAGGCTTTATGATTGTTTTCACGAGTGGCAAAGTGTCAAAACCAAAGAATGGCTAGGCAAGAGTCGCTGTATTGAGAGGCAATATGTTTTTCAGAAAGGAAATCTAGTTTTGTTATTTTCACAGTGAACGAGAATGGATCTCTATGGCACTCACGTTCAGGTCACATTGGTGCAGGAGGTCTCGAAAAGCTGCGCAAGTCAGTTGACGGAAATGATGAGTTCTCCAAGGAAGTTTTTCCTTGTATAACACGAGACAAAGGTAAGCAAGTGTCATTGCCATTCGGAAGTCATAGACATAAGACCTCTAAGAGTTGATACATAGTTACGATTGGACCCTATCATTTTACATTTTTTGAACAAGGGATAAAATTGTATTTTACAGAACAAAATGAGATTTCAAATAGCCAGGATAATACTATCTTATGTAATCTTGACATGTGTTGAGTCACAATGTGTTTCTGACCCATTCACCTCTTAAATTCCTAAAACTGCTTCTTGATTAGTGAAACCCCTTGAGATACCAGTGTACCAATAAGTTCACTTTCCCTGCCAGTATTCACACATTTTGTCCCCCCAATCTAAATCCTCCTGCAGTGTTGTTCAAATTTTTTAATGGTTTCTCCTCACAAATTCCCACCGCCCTCCCTAACCATAAATTCCTCTGGTACATATAGGGCTCACATCCAAAGTTACCTCGTAAGCGAAATTACGTGTTGAAACCAAAGATGTTTTCTTGGGATAAATACTGTGGATAATACTCTTGAGCTGGTTCTATATGGATATAAAACAATTGCATAACGTGACGCATATATCCATTTTCATGTCTATAGCATGCTTTTACTTCTTTACCGAGTTTGAGTAGATGAAACCTAATTATAATTAAATACTGTAATTATAAGTAACACAAACCTATCATGCCCGTCATCACACATCCTATTCTTTCCGTGAGCTTAAACAAGTGGGTAACAGTTTTCGCATCTAGAAGCTTGTCCTGGAATACAATAGACATTTACGTAAGCTTAGTAACACACAAAGAACAAAATATCCAATAAAGCTTTCAACTAACCGGAACTTTCTTCTGAGTTGCAAAGACGGCAGTATCGACGCCTTTCAACGCAACAGATGTTAGCCCACCTTGATTAATGGCTTTGAAAGCGTATTCTGAAATACCAGAATAATAAAATTTATTATCTAACTTCAGAACAATGAGTGCTTTTCGAACACAAATTTTCTTAAAAACTCACCAACTTGATATAGTCTCCCTTCCGGAGAAAATATCGTAATATGCCTATCAAATCCGGCACTGCTTCCACGGGCCATTATCTCCGGCGTAAACGCACCAGCTTTTCCGACTCCACCGAAAGCGATGCCAAACACTTAAACTTTTCTGTAACTAAGATCCAATAGCACCAACTAAGTGTACGATACAACGTTAATGACAATTCATTTTGCAATGGCGGATTAACGCTTTCAATTGAAGAATCCTTCGCGTCGACTACGTCCTCTTCCGCTAGGTGACAGGATTAAGCTGGACCGGAGGACTGCAGAGTTATCTGGATTGCCAGTATTAAACTACAAAGTGAAGAAGAAAAGGCACGAACAGGAAGCGTGTAAATATAGTATCCAAGACTCTCCTGGGCAGGGAGTACGCTACATAGAAAAAAAAGAAGTTCGGTAGCCGGTTATTTACCCCGTCCCGCGATTTGCAAATGTATTGTATAGTGTTAATGAATTTACAGCTGAGTGCAAATAGTGTTCTACTCTTTTCCTACTGTTTTTATTAGTATATTTCTCCATTTTTATTTGTTACATCTTATATAATTTGGTATAACTTGCTATAATTATTTTATTTTGACGTTTTATGTTTGTTTTGCAAATCGTTGGATAATTAAAGCATTGAACTAATAATGAAAGGATTTGATAAATAATTCACTTGACTCAATTCGGTTAAATATACTTAAACCATAAATCCTCTTTAGCTGCCTCAAACATAGATATGTATTCGGCTTCGCAGGTTAATCCTGCAATAGGATTTCTTCTTTTCGGCAATTTTACATTCCAACTGTTCCATCAAAAATTGAAAAATACCCACTCTCAGATTTCCTTTCATTGGAATTTACTACAGTATATTTGTTGACATTTTTCTCCGGGGCGGGGATAATTTATTAATAGCTCGAATATTACTATTAATATTAATATAATAATAATGAGTGGATCTTGGACGGTGTCATCCAATAATATAGAGCATGATCTAATTTCTTAATTTGCGCATTGTACAAGTTCTTGTACAAGAAATTGTACCGTGTACAACGGCCTGAGGATTATTGAGTCGGCCCACTGCTGCTCTTAACTTCTATTTTTGGTGTGCTTATCCCTTAAGAAAAAGTACTGGTGAAATTCATCATTTACAGGTCAAATTTCACCACTGGTGAGCACTCTTTAAAACTGGTGAATACAATCAGTTATTGGTCAGTTTGGCTTACGACTTTAAAAAATTCCCCAGCAACTGGTAAAATCCATCAGTTAGCTTTCATCAGTGCTGGCAAACACTCCTCAATGACTGTTGATATCCATTAGTATATACTAATGCTCAGCAACTTTTCTTAAGGGTAATTTAATATATTATACATGCTTTAAATTGGGAATACATCCCTGAGAGCACACTAAAAATTGTAGACGTCTAAATTTGGTCAATTTAACGTCTACAGATAACTTCACTGATTGAAGTTTGCTGTAGACCAAGAATTGACCTAATGTAGACACGAAAATAAAGCCGTAATGACGGATGCTGTCGACCACATTTGAAACCAAAAATTACCAACCAAAACAAATGTAACATAATATGTTTTCAATAGTTCACCTTGAGACCCGTTAAAATATTTATAAAAAACGGAATTACATGGTACATCGGCAGACATTATTTCGTCATTATCAGTCCATTACTGCGCTTAAACAATATCATCCGGTAGAAATTCCGCTTATGGCCAAGTTGGCTGCGCTTCCTCCGGCTGTTTTCTTTTGTTAAATCGTGCCCGCGCATGGAAACGCAAGAAACACACGTAAACATGTGCAGAATCTTATTGGAGTGTAGTTGAAATTTATTATCTCAGTGTTATTTTACACTCTAGTTACATAATATACAGTTGTCTCATGCGTTCTTGTATTTTAAAGAATAATTTGGTTCCGGTTCATCCGCTAGGTACTTGTGTACTGAGGCTGTTTCGTAGTGGTAAGTGTACTTTGAAATTAAAGGCAATGGAATAATGACTGCTTAGAAATCCGTTTTTCTTTCTGTAGCATCTGCGTTTTATTGTCTTTACAGATTTTTTCAATCGTAGAACACTTGTTCTCCGAAGTTACCAGTAACGTTACGAAGTTGTTAAAAAATACGTAGTTGAACGAAGGATCCTTGAAGTTTCAATGTGTGTTACTTTACTGCTGGCAGATATGGTACTATTGTGGGGTATTTGGACCTTTTTCATGTGATTTATGCCAAGTGAGGCTCCGTTTTGTTTGGTTTGCATTATATTGCCGAGTGAATAACTGTGTTTGGCAACAAAATAGTGTGATATCGGTGAACTCTTTTTCTCGAACTTCTTTTCGTTTAAAATTTTGGTAATGCATAGACAGTGTCTTCGAAAACGCTCAGGAAGTGCTATTGATTGTGTGTTGAGGTGCTGTTGTGTAAATATTGTATAATTCATTTGCACTGGTCTTCTGGTAAATAAAGGTATTTATTATTATATTTTGTTATATGTTGATGGTTTCTAGCGTAATTCCTGTAGAAGCTGTTGGATTTGGTGTTTTTCAGGCATTTTTGACGAAGTCATTTTTTTTGTAATAGTCAAATAAATTGTTGGTAGATGTGAGCTTTGTACTGTACCACTATAAGTTTCGACTACGCAGCGTAATTATTAGTTTACCCGATGATGACGTGTCGTAGATACGTACGTAAAGTAGTTAGTGTATTAAATATTAAACTACGTAGTTAGTAGGTATTTTAATATTCTGTTTGGAAAACCCAAGTTTACGGCCTTGTTACATTTTTGTGTTGATTATCGAACTACCGTGAAAACTATTTCTTTTAAATCTAGTATGCTGAAAATCTACATTAATAGTTACCAGTAGACCACGAATGGCGGACATTTGCACCTTATTTCGACCACATGTGGACGTAATGTGAACCAAAATAAGACGTTTACATACGGTATGAAGCAAAATTTATGGTTTGCTGTGTACCAGATGTAGACGTTAAAAGTAGGTCTACATTAGGTTTGCTGCAAACTTTGCGAGGTTACCAGTAGACGACGAATGGCGGACATTTACACCTGTTTTCGACCACATGTAGACGTAATGTAAACCAAAATAAGACGTCTACATCTAGGAATTCAGCAAACCTTATGGTTAGCTGAATACCAGATGTAGACGTTGAAATTAGGTTTACATTAGGTCTACTGCAAACTTTGTGCTCTCAGGGATGTAGTGATTTAGCCATTCAAAAAAGTAAATTTTATGGCTTTTTTCTATCAATACCATGAAAGTCTTTAATTTATACTTGTGTATTTTTATTTTTAATCTATGCAAGGGCCTAGCCACGTTGATACACCGGTTCCCGTCAGATCACCTTAAGCAACGAAGGAGGCCGGACGGAGGTTGGATGGGTAGGTAGCCCCATACCTCTACTACGGTATTCTTGTCCCGTCTGCGAGTGGCGGGCAGGCTAAATGTGGGTTGGAACAATGGATCTCAAGAGTGCTCTAGAAGGGGGCTCCAGAAGGCCCCCGCCCACCCCTTCAATTTGCATTTTTTTACATTTTTAAAGCTACATTTTATATATTTTATTAAGCGTATTTTCTCCAGATATTGCCTTTCATTTTCTAGTATTCATGTTATTTACTTAATAAATTTCTCCTTGAGCAGATTACCATACAGAAAAAGACCGATTTGTAAATATAATATGCGATAAAATAGTTAGGAAATTCTACCCTGCCTTGTAGCTTAAAGGAGCCGCCATACTGATATGTGTATTTAGAGCCATCTATACAACTCATGGCGAAAATATTTTCAGAGATCAGCTATCTCTACTGGGAACTTGTTGATCCATTGAAATATTTCGCCGAAAGTTCTTCATCATCACAGAATTCCTGCTGCCGGTTGACAAATGAATTTAGGGTTTCTTTCTTATCATTCGTAAACGTTTCCTAATAATTTTATACATTTCTTACACTGCATCCAAGACGTCCAGTCATTACCTCACGGTGGTCTAAAGTTAGTATGTTGGGAGTTTGCTATAATGGCAGAACGGTGGAGGCAAGGCCGTACGTGGACATTTACAGCATTATTAAAGGAAAGGAATTAATAGTGCGTGCCAATCATGCTTCCTTCAGATAAAGGCGGCGTCGCCGCAACATAGCAAACTTTATCAAAAACGTGACTTAAGTCACGTTTTACTCTCGGTCACATTTATGATAAAATCATATTTACCTTATTTAGGAAAGCATATGGCAAGATTAGCTAATCACTTTCTTAAACAGGCCCTGCCTAAAAGTTTATCGTCAATTTCAGGCTTGGTAAAAAATAGTACCAACTGAGTGGTGATTGAGGCCTAGTTT
Organism: Platycnemis pennipes; assembly: GCA_933228895.1. Lineage (NCBI taxonomy): Eukaryota > Metazoa > Arthropoda > Insecta > Odonata > Platycnemididae > Platycnemis > Platycnemis pennipes. The sequence goes on along the minus strand of OW121853.1, from coordinate 136,636,748 downwards.
GTCGCAATAAGACAGATTGCAAAACCTTCGGTAATCTGAACTGCGTTCGAGGCGTTCGTTCATTAGATAACCCTGTGAACAGTCTGGTCCATTGGACGAGGTGATTTCCTTCCATTATGGAGTTCAATATCAATGGTAAGTGAATATCTGTTGCTTTTTTCTCAATTTAGCCTTTCTCGTTGCAAACCTTTTCCAAGGCGATTGTGTTCACCACGTTTCCTACGTTGGTGAGTGCTAGTCTCAAGCTTTCTGATTATTATGCCAGCATCTTACTCGATATTTCCCATGGTACACTATAGATTCTAAATAGAATCTATGCACTGGTATTATATAATTGGCTATTACATCATGCCTCTGGTCCCGAAAATTAACCCATATACCACTAAAAATCATTGCTGAAACGATCATATGTTAACCCATGGTTTCCCCTTTTTTTGACCTGAGATGATTGATATAATTCTATAGCTACCATCACAGGCCACTCATCACGTAGCATACCTAAGGCTTAAAAATATCTTATGAAACAGCATACTATTTCTTTTCGAAGAAAGAAAAGTAGTTATGCTTCAACTGATCTATTCATCGACTCACTGAACCACATATACTTTTGTCCAAAGTGTTTTCGATGATGATGCGAGAGATGCACGGAATCCCTATAGGAAGTATTCATAGTTGAGACCAAGAACACTGTATAATGGTATAAGTAGTAGTATGAACACTGTATTATACAGTGTTCTTGGTTGAGACTTTAGGTGGGCTAAACCATGGAGAACCGACTCAACGTTATAATTCTTTGACAGGGGGTACTGTTTACCTACTACACTTATAGATGGTGCTGGTGGCGTTACTTCAGAAGGCCCGCTCAATTTGAATTCAGCGTGTCGTGACAATATTTTGCCATATTCTTTACTCTTTTATCGTTTTTCTGGTTTAAATTTAGAGGTATAGGACTCACTTCAACTACGCAGGGTCTACATTCAGCTTCAATCTGCAATAGAAGTGGACTTGAGCGTCACAGATAATAAAAACAATTGTTCCAGGCATGGAAATTGATGACCTTTATTGATTAAAAAAATGTTACACATCCACTGCCATAGCCTAAATGAATGTTGCATATTTTAGGACAATAAATAATGGTACATTAAACATTTCTACGAATATAAAGTACTTATTAACAGAAACGAGGATTCGTACATTGAAGAACTCTGGAAGAAAGAAGGAAATAATGAGACCAGCTGCCAAGCACGTCATGCGAGATAGAGAAAGCCACTTTCTGGAGGCCGATTATCACCAGGTTGGTCAAAAAACTATTGTAATACGACTAATAATGTGCTACAACGTTAACAGTCACACTGGGAGAGAGGACGTCAGAGGATAATCAGATTAAGTAAGACCTTCTCTTATATCATCAAATTACGACGAATTAGCGGAGAACCACTAAACTAACACCTTCACCTAACTTAAGCATACTTTCACAAAAATACTTGGAAACTGCGATGAAATGAAGTATGCAACCCAATAAATCTATGGAAAGTTAAAACGTCTACATAACAAATATCAATATCAACTACAACCATGAAAGAAGGAGGAGGAAGAGTGAATACCCATATGTGAGTGCCCACACTTACGAGCTGGTTGGCCATGCAGGTTAAGTTCATCTAGGGAGCTAAAAGGGTGTTTTTTTTAGTATTTACACAGACAATTAGTTTAGATACAGGAAGGAAATCTATTGCAGACACGAGTATATCCACATTCAAAGTTCCTGACAGATCAACACACACAGCAAGGCTGAAAAATACAGCGTATTCTCATCTAAGTAACTACCAAGTAATCAACAAAATGGACGAAAAACAACACAACCCATAACCATGCATCCAAATAAGCAGTTATGGAAACTGCGATTCTGTCATCCCTTCAATAGTTCACCAGAATCTACTTCTTGATGAGATTCCCATCGTCATCAGTACGTGCTCATGTGCGACAGTCAATACTAACGATAGTAACAAGGCGCTCAAAGGCATGAATGGAAAGCTTCAGTGGTAAACATATAATACACCTGAAAGTAACTACCAAGTGATCAACAAAATGGACGAAAAACAACTCAACCCATAACCATGCATCCAAATAAGCAATTATGGAAACTGCGATTACGCCGCCAAGAAGCACGCGTGACCAAATTCCGATGGTAGAAATGGCTAGAAAATGGTTAATGCCAACAATGCTTACATATAGTAACGCAACCTGTATGATGATACAATTTCATCGAAAAACTTTAATGCCTTACCAAGTGTCCGTTCGTGGAATTCAAAAATACTTAATTTCTGGATTACAGCTGCTGACAGCGCAGAATTACACATTTAGAGGCTTTACGTCGAATTTTAACGCAATTATATCGCTTATTATACAGCAAAACGTAGGATAAACGGTGTTAATCACTGTTATTGCAAATGAAAACAACAATTTCTCAACCGACTTTCAGCTTTACTTTAAATGTAGAGGACGTACATTACAAGACTGCGATCTTCGTTTGTGAAAGGTTTCGATGTCGTAGTAGTAAAATTGATATTACTCTTCTAGTAAAGTATATACAACGTTAAATATAATAATAATTTCTCTAATGATCACAGGTGACCCCAATTACGATCATTGTAATATTTATATGGACAACACATTTAAAAACACCCATGCCCTGAGTTTTACCCGGGCGGGACTCGAACCCGCGACCTTCGGAATGGCAGGCGAGGACTTAACCCCGCCGCCACCGAGGTCGGCATAGATAAATATCTTAAATTTTTAGAAGAGCTCAGTAAATATATTAATTTTTAATATTCGACAACGTTTCATTAATAAAGCCTGAATCACACGATCATTTTTTACGTTCCTTTTCAGGGATAGCTCAAATGATAGCTTAAAAATGATCGTCTGACTTGATCACTTCACGGATAGCGGCAATGACAGGGATCGCTATCCCTTTTTTCGTCATTTGAGCACGTCCTTTTTTCCGTCCCTCGGGCCTTCCTTCATTTAGCCAATCAGAGCGCACATTCTGAAAGAAACGGTTGGCTGCAGCCAAAAGCAGTCGACGACGATGTAAATCATCCATAGTTACGAAGTTGTTTACCGTATCTCGCGAAAAGAAATGATACGAGAAGGGACGGTAAAAATGATCGTGTGAGCGGCGAAATGATAGCTTGAGCTATCATTTTTGCGGTCCCTGAAAGCTATAGCTTAAATGATCCCTTTAAAAGGACGAGAAAAATGATCGTGTGATTCGGGCTTAACGTACTACAGTTATAGATGGCGTTACTGCAGGCGGTACCACATGCGCAACACCAGTTGGACCTCACCTTTCTGCATTCCATTTTCTGATGAAGTGATACTTACATGTCGGTTCACGATAAAGGCTGGCTCCGAGCTCGCTTTAGCCAAGGCCGTCTCGATATAAATGTCAAACACTCACTTCTATGACATCACGAGAGTGATCCGACGAGAACTTGTATGTAGCGCGGAGAAGTGCGAGATGTGTAATGAATAAGTTGACTCATTTAACGTGGTAACTCGATCCTGATTTAATTCCATAATAGTATTCCATCACTTACCTGTTATACACTTAGCAGCCTCATCCCAATTCGATTTCCAACGAAATTATCCTGTTAAAGAGTAATCTGGACCCATTTGCATGGCCTACGAATGCAGCTGTTTTCTTATGAATGTTACGTCCGTTCCAATAATACGTCATTGCATTTCAGGAACAGGATTTCTATTCACTTATGATAAAGATACAGCCAGCAATTACATTATAGGCTTGTCACATCTCAGCCATATTGGCATCCTCCCTCTGCTCTGTCGCTCCCGGCATTCCTTCCGGTCACCACCAAGTTCAATCACATAACCATATCACAGGTCAAACACATAACTACATCACAGGTCAAAAACATAACTACATCACAGGTCAAAAACATAACTACATAACAGGTCAAAAACATAACTACATCACAGGTTAAACATATAACTACATAAATATGAATACATTAATATCGTTTAAATTGACATAGGCTGGCAATTTAGAATTGACCCACATAGCATGCAAGATTGCAGCAAGTTTGGTTGAGGCTGGCGTACGGCTTGCCAAGATTGGCAATCTAGATGCAAGCTTGCTGCAAGTTTGCCAATATTGACACGTTCCGTGCAAGTTACACTCGACTTTCATGAAGTGTGCCAACCTTGGCAACTTTGCTGCAGGACTCTGGCAACATTGGTAGCAATAGTGCAAGGCCTAAGGCAATTGCAACTATACGGTTCCTACTAAGGGAGGAGTAGAGTTACCTTTGATTGAACGCGCACGGCTTATTTCCCGTAGGAGAAAAACTATTCCTGCTAAATTGAAGAAGACCGATCGTTAATAGGAAAAATTAGCGCGAAATTAACTTAAGCACGTAACGATAAATTAACTGACAAAGAAGAGCAAGGTTGTAAAGTCGTGAATACAGATTGATTGAGTACATAATACAGTGGTATTGACGTCAGTGTTCCCACTTGTATCGACAAGGATCCTGCGGCCCGTCCGATGAAGATGGCGATTGCCATATTACTGAGGAAACTCTTATTTATCTCTCTGTAAGTTGAAAGAATATCAGTTATGCGTAGCAATATCGGTCATGCTTATTTTTAGCCACAAAATGGTAATTGGGGAAATATGTTAATGGTTAAAATACCCGTGTCCACATGTTGTAAAGTTAATTATCACTAACGAATTCATGCAAGCCAGCAGCTGTATATATACGGCCTCCCAGCATTCATTTGTTAGCGAAGAAGCGCTAGATAGCTGTCGTCATTTACATTTAGTTAGGTCGTTTAGGTTAAGGCAATAAAACACGTAGGACAAGTATATATGGTTAAGAATTATAACTTGCGCATTTACAAATGCAGGAAAATCTGTTATTATCATTTTCTTTTTAAATTTTGATACTATAGGAGTACTCATGCAAGTAGTGATTTTTCTGTGATACCTAACTAATTTCTTTCGCTAGGTACATGGGTACAGCTCCTTTGCACAATTGCATTCCATAGGCAATTTGTTTTTGTGTGTGGTGTCATGAATGCTCTCCGACCCTCAGCGTACCCTCTATTTTTGCCAGGGTTGAAACTTGCACAGGACTTGCGTGAAGCTTGTATGAAACTTGCTGCAAGCTTGCAGTGCAAGTTTGCAGCAGGTGCAGTAGTCAGATTGCAGCAAGCTTGCTGCAATGTTGCAGCAAACGTTTTACTCCATTTTAAATTCGTTGCGTTGAAAATATACGATCATAACAGCAGACCTATGAAGACATGACATTGGTAATGTACGATTATTCATTAAAATTCGTCGCCGAGTCGATTTCATGTGTAGCAGTACCGTTTCAATCACTCTATTCCCTGTACGCTGTCCTTAGGTTCTAACATAAGTGTTAGCTACTGAAGCCATAAAAGTCTAATTTATCTCGCCTAGCATGAGAATACTATCAATCTTGCATATGTGTATCGGCCGTACTTATTTTTACCCGCGAAACGGATATCGGGGAAACATTACAAGGGCAGAAATCACCGCAGTATTAGTCTTTTAAAGTTACTAATCGCGAGTACAATGATGCCAACGAAGAGTCCTATACAAGCAGCCGTCCTACGATTTCTCCATAGGCTTCGGACCTTATACTATCCCCATCCCTTCCATTCCTATCCTTATACCTTTCCTCCCGGTCTGAAGCGCCTATTAGTGCGGAAACAGACTTGAAAACACCCATGAATTTCTCCATAAACCAGTCCAGCAGGATAAGTTTTGAAAATTTCCCACGAACAATGAATTCCTAGTGAAACAAGAGGAAGGCCAATTTATTCCGTGAGTCAATGTGCGGCTTTTAATTGACGGTGAATCACCATACCATTTGGGTGAGGATGAAGACTAGTCTGAATGAGAGGATGAAGACTAGTGCTGAATTGTCTTGCCACATTACTGAAAAGATACGAAGTGTTCCTCGATTCGTAGTATTGCTCTTTTGTGGGCACCCAAACCGAGAAATCCAACCGTAGTTACCTCCGCAGTAATGCATTAGTCGAACTTCTCTCCATCGAGTGTACCGATCGATTACAGTCAATTGCAACAGTGGAACAATTGGCAGTTCGATTGTGTCCACGTGAGGAAAGCTAAAAATGAAACTAAACACGTATTTATTTAATCAGCGAATTTCGGACTCACAGTCCTCTCTTACAGGTAACAGATTGGAAATAACAAACCCCGCATCCCCGGTAGGGATGCGAACCCGCGGCCCCTGGGATCGAGAGGGATTTGCCACTCGAAGGAGTTTCCCTACGGCGGCGATTTGCCATGTCGACTGAGAGCTGACACACGTTCGACACTCAAGATGACAATCCTTGCGGACAGAAGGCCAGAGAGAACCAATTTCGTGGTGACACACACTTGCACTAGCATGACTTAAAGAGTGACTGCGCAGCTGGACAATATGCTGACGAAACGGAGGAGTGATGGTCGAAGTTTAGACTCGTCGCTGTAAATCGGAGTATCACTTCCAAAGGGACTGAAATATTCTTTAACGGAAGGCGAGGGTCCGCTTGCAATTAGATCCGAAAGCAGTTGATCAGATGCATGGAGAAGCGCCGGCAACAACCAGCACCCTTTACGTGCTGAAGTTCATTCTTTTGTTTTCCATTATGGAAAGGCATCACACAGTTAAGCCTTAGGTTGTCAGCTCAGCTCTACTCTGTCACACTCAGACCATTTTCTCTCATTTACCTTGAACTGCCCCATAATCGTTCAACATCAGCGAGGCCTTGTATCTATCGATCCAGCATTCGATATCTTCGGTTTGACGTAAATAATGTCCAACGTGGGAGCTCATGATGAAACCCGTATATGAAGGCACTACGTCAATTCACAGAGTTTACCACGAAAAAATAATCTCTTCCTTGTCGCCACTTTCATATTTGCTCTTAGACACTTAGTTGGAGCTAGGATGCGGCCGGGTGATAAATGATACAACAGCGGGTTCATTGAACGCGTCTATATTCTCCATAGGAGAGTCATACCTCCGGAAGTTACAGTTGTGGGAGGAGGGGACAGCAGAACAAAACAGTTGAGGTGGGGTTAGCCCAAATGAATGTGGTCAAAATAAATCACACTTATTAAATATACCACGCACTTTCTTTCACGGTCCTTTCTTATGTTTTTGGTGGTGAGAGCACACAGGCTTCTTTGTTCTCACTCGTTCCCTTGCTTTATGTTCCATAATGACCGTCCCACTCTCCCATTCCACAGAAAAAGAACTAGAAGGTAAAGGCGTGCCTTATGACACAATTCACACTAGTTCTAGTTGCTTCAACTGACTACATAATTTGGCATGTGGTGGTGTCAACCTATGACCAAATTAGGTCATAGGTTCACACTACCACAACCTATTCTAATCAGGTCATAGGTTGGTTGGAATTATGCATGAGTAGTTGAGATAAACAATGTTTTTTCAGACTGCTATTTTGGGTCTGAAAATATACCTCTTCCGTCTTTCAGGAACAATTCTGATAATGAAATTATCCTCTCTCCACCCACATCTTCTCCTTCTCAGGAATTATAATTGATTCCCCCATTCCAACAAAATGAGATTGCTAATGAGCTGGCTAAGGCAGGATTCAGCTGTAATCCGATTGGACTAGAGCCAAACATACCTATTGCCACTTCAGCAGGGATAGCGGAAATTAGAATGTGGGGCATAGCCCGGAATTCTGAGATCCGGTGAACAATACCAAGTCTTAGACAGGCCAAACTACATATAGGAGAACCTAGGCCTGGCCTTGCCAAAAGACTTCAGTCACTAAACAGGGGTCAATTACAAACGGTAGTGGGACTCCATACAGGGCACTACCAAGTGAATTGAGGCACCCACACCTCCTTTGGAACCATACGCAGGTGGTGCGAGGAAGTGGATGAATCCACACACTATGCGAGTGCCCCGCTGTGATGAGGACTCAGAATAAATACCTGGAGTATACATAAATATATGGAGAATATCCCCATCTGTGAACCTTCAGCATGGCCAACAGGACCTTTATGGGTAATTTCTCCAGATGGTTAGTTGGTCCGCAATGGACCAAAAGTGCCTCGGGGCCTCCGTTGTGAGGAACTCCACCACGCGCATAATCAAATAGAGATCTCTATCTATCTTGCCCCATCCCAATATTAAGTATATAATTCTGCTCCCACTCACTCTTTCCTGCCATAGCTGTCCAAATCAGCACTCAGGAAATAGGTATTGGGTACAAGGGACTGATTCCTTTTTTACCCTTCTCCTTCCTCCTCCATAATCATGGTATACTAGCGGAAGCTACCCGTCGAAATTCAACGGGAGTGAAAAACATTGAACTTATTTTGTAAGAAAACCACTGTCTGAAGAATACTGTTAGCGCGGTCATTTGAGGAGTTGGTGACCTATGTTGTAGATAGTGGTCGTTGTAGCAGACACGCTGACCGTTTTCTAGGTGCACGAGGAGATGAGTGACTGTTGGTTCTCTTTCATGTACGGAAAATACAAAAATGGCGCACGCAAACTCATCACCACGTAAAGTAGATGGCCATCTCGTATTTTCGGTTCTCTTAGCCGTATCTTGAGTGAATTAACAGCTTGATCGCTACCCTTGTGTATATACATACAATGGCATTTAATGACTTTATTAAGATTGATTAAGATACGTTTCTCATTCCAATATTTTTGAAAGAGATCCAGGTAATTTTCAAGAACTGTTGCCTCCTTACCCTCCTATCGTGAAGAATAGCCTGTCGTTCATCTTCAGTTTGGGTTTGGCGTTAAGCAGCATGCCTCTCCGCGTCGACTACAATTGTCGCCTGTCGCTCTTCATGATTTTCCAAATGCCGATGGGAAGCGTGTCTTACAGCATCCCGCTCCCTTCGAGTGTGCCGCACATCAGGATTTTCCATGTGGCGCCGGGATGCGTGTGTTGCAGCATCCCGCACCCTTCGCGCCCACCGCTCTTCAGGATCTTCCATGTGGCGCTGGGATGCGTGCCTTGCAGCATCCTGCTCCCTTCGTGCGTACCGCTCTTCAGGATCTTCCATGTGGCGTTGGGAAGAGAGTCTTACAGCATCCAGCTTCCTTCGCGAGTGCCGTCTTCAGGAGTTTCATTAGATCGTTGCTGGGCATGTCTTTGAGCATCCAAATCCAATCTATTTCGTTTTTCCTGCGAGGGCTCATTTTCTCGCAAAGAAGACATTCCTCTTGCTTTAGATGATTTTGCCGAAAGGTTGCTCTTTTTTCTTTTAGGCATTTTGATGGTGATATCTTTAGTTCAAGGAGGAGAAAAACAGCGGCGATTGGGAGCCTTCAATAGGCACCTTGATTTTGATGAAATGTAATCTAACTGCACTTTAACACTTTTAAGCATATAAAAATAACATGCAACGTTTATAATATAGGAATATGTCTAAAGAACAGTTCCCAAACGTAATTAGAGGCAGACGCTTCCACTACGAGTAATACTATAAAGTATTAAACGATAATAAACTACGCGGTGTTTATTGTAGCAACTGAGCAACCCTAATCTGCCGACTCAAATCACGTTTAGGTGCACCAACCAAACGGTCATGCAGCGAGAGCACAAAGTACCTCTATACATATTCTATGTGGCCCGTCTCTCGTACTGGGAAGACATTTTTTTTACGGTTCTTAACATTACCCGAAAAACGCCACGAGGCGGTGACCATTATTCGTTTCTCTTTTTTAACTTCCTTTTCAATCCTTAAGAAACGTCAAACATGGAACCCTTGGGACTCTGGGCCCCTCTTATATAGAATTATTTCTACGTGTTATCATGGGCCTGCAGAAAAACGTGATATTTAAATGCTAGAGGCTTGAATGTCCTTTGAAAATCAAAGGACATTCACACCGATCTCTGGTTGTCAAGGAAATATGCTATTGTTGATTTCAGAGAAAAATGTGAGATTTTTCAGCTAAAAATATGATTTTAAGACAAATACTAATCGTCATAGAAAATCGATTGAAAGAATTAGAAACTTCATTTATTCAGCCATCCGATAAAAAAAGTTCCAGCCCTCTGTCTTGAATGGAAGTACTTTAAATAAGTAAAAAATGAGACCATTGCACCGAACTCAATGCCAGGGACCACCAGGATCCATCTAAGGGCCCATTCAGGGGCTTTTGGGGACCCTGAGGGTATTTTAACATAGCCTATGTTCTGCCCAGACACATTTCCTATCTACATACCAAATTTCATCTCAATCCGTCTAGTAGTTTTTGCGTGATTGAGCAACAGACAGACACACAGACAGATAGACACCATTACATTTTTATATATTAGTATGGATAATTAAATATTTAACTCAGAGCACTTGGGGGGCCATTCGTTAACAAGAACTGCTTCCATTAATGCAAGCCCATTATTATAACTTCATGAATACTTTTGGAATGATGCATCATTCTACTCACACAATGAATTCTAGCTCTGTTCCTCTGCAAGCTTACAAGGTTGAAAATTATTTGAAAGTCATCCATAGAACAAGGGGTTACCAATTTAGTGGATGACTTAAAAATAATTTTCTTTTAAAATTTTATGTTGTGTAAACAAACAATCGTAACATGAAGACCATGTTGACCTTCCTTGGGTTTTTTTTATTTTAGGATTACGTAAATGGATATATAGAGCATCTTCACAGGACACAGACAAATTAGGTTATTATAGCAGATGACTAAATTAAAATAGAGTTTTACAAAAATGGATGTAAGCAGGTCGGTATTTATCCCAAGAACAATTGGTACTATCGCAAGTTAACTATTGTTGGCCACATATGGCTGATGTTGCAGTTGCTCTCTAGAAGTTTACTTGAAGAAATTTATATGTGAGGACCTTAAGTTGCGACAATGTTTCCACCGCAGACCTACACCACGCATAGCCGCGTTGGCCTCGTGTTGTTGACGCATGTCCGTTGAGATGACGACCTCACAGCATCTTTGCAATGCTTATTTTCACGTTGCGAATGCGGTGCAGCTACGTTGGAAATAAGTTATGAATGAAGTGTGTTGTGACGTTGTGGAAATGTTGGAGTTCACTTAAAGTTCGTTTACAACTCACTAACAATGGAATCACGACGCGGTATTTTTTGCTTCGTCTGGGTAGTAGGTATCCATAAATAAATTTGAGAACAATTAATCATTTTTCATTTATTTATTGACCATGAATTTGCATAAATTTAACGGGATACCATTGAGTTTATTACTTAATGTAATGTACTACACTGTCTAACGAGATCAAGTGGAAAATGTCGGAGGTCACCGTGGCCTGTCGCTGTCTTTTATTTCGTTCGTCCAACCATAAGTAGTCCCTCCGACGGCGTCCACTCCCTCTCTCGGCCGCAGCCGAATTTAATTGCGGCATGAAGGCGTCGCAAGTTGTGTGTGTGACAACGTCGCATGTTGGACAAATGAGTTGGCACCGCCGCCCACTCTGACGCATCATCACGAGATGGCTGCCTCAACGAACTGTTATGATGGTGCCCCAGTTTATAGCAAAGTTGTTTACACCGTCGAATTCTTAGGGTGCCAATCGTTTCTTCCAGTGTACAGTACAACCTTTGTCATCTTTCGAAATCCATATGTAAGGGTTCTGGCGGATGGTTTACATGGCCTTGATTTTGGCATGGGTTAGTTTATTAAGTGGTGAGAGGGACCAGAAAAATTCAGACTCAGAAATCTTTTCGTGGAGGATGTCGCAAAAGGGGAGTTTTAGGCTAGATGTTCGCGGGAGGTCAAAATGGCAGGGTGCATGTTTTGGTCTGACATGGAAGTCCCACCTGGACGTTCAAATCCTTCTCTTCGCAGAGCATCAGCACCTGCGATTCAACGCCCTCAGCGGCCTGTGGGTCGTCGTCTGCCCGCACCGAATGAGAAGACCGTGGGCCGGCCAAGTGGACCAACCGGAGCAGCAAGAGGCCCTGCCCGAATGGGACCCCGGAAACCCCCTGTGCCCCCGAGCCAGGAGGGCCAACGGACAGGTCTCTTCACCCTCCATATTGCCCCGCGGTGGTGTCTGTCTGCCATGGGATCACGATGCAACATTTAAAGCAACGCTTTGGCATATTTAAAAGAGTGTATTTATGAAAGGCATTTCAATTGTAATCTCCTGAACGCTTGAAACTTCGCATAGAAGTATACGCACCGCACCCGCTGTTGCAGGACCTGACGTCATTCAAGATGGCAGCGATGCGAATTACGTTTTTGCGGGGGACCAGCTCGTGGCGATTTCAAATGGCTTAAATTTAATTAGAGAGGTAGATTGTTTTACTGATAGAATAAAAATGACATTTTTCTCCGTAATATAGGAGAACACAATAGGCAGCATAGTAGAGTGATAGGTAGGTGAAATATTATTAGAGTAGTAGAATAGGGTATGATGCAAACCAATCATTTTATTACTATTGAGATACTATCATCTAGCAGCATGTGACCCTATTATCCAGCATTTCTCCAGGTACTACCCTGTGTGCATGTCCATAGTGCATTGTTGGTCATCTTCACCCCCAGCCACACACCCTCGCGATGGCTTTCAGGGTAGGATGGCTTTCCTATGTGTACCTCTGTTCCCTTGCCACACAATTTCCCCCATTATTGGTTTGTTTACCTTGTTGTTCGATAGTTTTGTTTATTTCTAAGCATATAAATGTTCAATAATTTTATGCCGTCGGTTTGTACACTGACAACGAAATTCCATTCGTAGTTAATACACTGCATTACTTATCTTCCTATCCCAAATTCTTTATCAATTCATTTCGCGGAAGAGGTCCCTAGGTCGTTCGACATTTCGTGCACACAGGTCCGGACCTTGAGGTATACGGCACACAATGTAATGATAAGAGAATTCGCCCTTGCTGGCCGCAAAAGTCTTGAATCCTGGCGTCGCTGGTCCCACGTGGGTGGGTGTTTTCCATCCAGGCGATGGATGTGTGACAATCCATGATGGTTCGGGCCCTGGTAGACCTAATATGAAAGGCCCAGCCTATTGGGATTCCAGAGTTACATGGACCAACGGAATCGTCCTGCATGCAAAACAAAAAACAACTGGAAATTCGGCGAATGTATGTAAGGCACTCGACAAATTAACCTGAAGATGATGCAGTGCGTCTAAACCTAGGTTATTGGTAAAATCATTATTATATGGATAATTATAATCATATTTGATCCGTCAATACCTCAACACGCGTTACTTCAAAGCACTACCTCATGTGCAAATCTTATTGTTTAAAAAAGTTATGATATAAATATGAAATAATGTCATCATTCCTTCTGTCTTGGACAAAACTACCTCGAATGACTCTTGGAACAGAGTCTGCCTTCTTCTCACACAGGAGAGGCATAAAGATGTCTGCATTTCAACCTCCTCCTCCTCCAACAGGAAAGAATCTTACCCACTCCCCTTGAACCCCTGTTGATGCATCAGAAGATGCATTCAGACTCCCTGAAGGCAGTCCAATGGCAGGGAAACTTTCGTGTGACTTTCCTTCTTGAACAGAGAGAACTTCTCAGCCAAACAGCATGAGCCATATTTTCTTTTCAGCAATTGGAAAATTAAAAATAAATATATGATGAAGTATTTTCAATAGATATGCTTTCATGTGTGTACTTAGTAGCATTAGTAAAAGCTCTCCTCCTTCAATAGCGTTCACTTCCCATCTGTGCTGGGCAATATGTCCGACACGGAGGAGGCGAGGTGCATCAACTTGCGGGTGCTTTGCAGGTGAACCCAGACTACGAGTCGACGCACGTGTTCACGAACGACTTCCCCGCCCTCGTGGAGGGGGTGCCCAGTCCCCCCCCCCCTGAGGATGACCTTCTGAGGATGGCGCCCGCGACGGGGACGTGCCGCGTCATGTGCCTGCACCCCAAGTTGAACAAGACGATCCCCCTCATGGACTACGCTGAAATCGAAGCTGTCATCGACAGGTAGAGAATGCCGCAGCCTTGGTTTTAAATCCCTTTTCGGACAGTGTTCATTGAATACCACCTACACTTGAATACACTTGTAAAGATTATCATCTCAACTTCACCTCGCCATCCCCCCTTCCAAGGCATACATTTTCCTCTATTATACCTTAAACCGAAATCATGGGAATAATGGTATAACATGAGAATTAAAGCAATCAGAACAAACAAAACGGTATGCGGCAAGGAATGGCCAGAGAAAGCGGAGATTGCCTTCAGCAAGTAGATTCCTTTGAATTCTCGGATTACAGTGATGATATGAAAAGTAGGGACGAAGCAGAATTAATGGAGCTAACAGCGCTTTCAGCGGAAGATTAAGCTGTTTTCGTCCGGGGGCAATATTCTTCAAACAAGTCAGAGGTTCCTTGAAACCTATGTCTGAACTGTATTGTTGGATGACCTTGGTGGCAGGGGAGAAGAGGGATTCGTTTGAGCCTCGGTGCTACAGGCGTACGCTGAGAATGCGAGGGGCAGACAGAGCGATGAATGATAAAGTTCTTCAAAGAGTAGATACGCAGCCTACCAAAACCGCAGTTAGGAACTAGTAAAACTTGTTGCACAGCACCTATTGAGGCACGAAAGAATCCTGAAATCAGCAATAGAAGGAAAATTCGAAGGAAAGGGTGAACCCCGAGGGAGTCAGCAGCAGTATGATCTTGTGATGATGGGCGCAGGAATGAAGGGAATGCAATACACAAGTTGAAGGAGGAGACAATGCCGAGGTTCAATTGTTCAATACCACCTGTTGACCTATATCTTAGTGATTTCTGAAGTGGCAGTCCGTGGAGGAGGATTTAGGATGATGTAGGGGATAGTTGAGTGGTGCACTGAGTGACAGGACTTGCTTCTAACGAGTACACGAAAACATTTACTTATCTTTTTTTGACAAAGTTACAGTCCCCTGTGTTCTGTGAGAGTGAGTATTGTTCGCCGGTTGCAGCTGTGGGAGATTCAAACGATCCTCTGTGTCCAGGTGGGTGGAGCAGATGCTGGAGCTGGGGCCGCGCTTCAGGTGGGTGCAGATCTTCGAGAACAAGGGCCAAATGATGGGCTGCTCCAACCCGCACCCCCACTGCCAGATTTGGGCATCGTCCTTCCTGCCGAACGAGCCGTGCACCAAGGACGCGCGCCAGCGGGAATACTTCCAGCACCACGGGCGAGCCATGCTCTGCGATTACCTGGACAAAGAACTGGACCAAAAGGTAGACCGCCACTTTCACGAGCCTTTGGCGAGCCATTTGATGAGGGAAAGGCCACGCTGGGGCCTTAAGGAAGTGGGAAGTGGTCCGGAGACGGAGCCGCCCTGCACAAACGGGGAAATGCAGAGGCAGAGGTCGAGCCTTTTCCCGTTAGTAGAAGGTTCGATGGGCTGGCGGAGGTCGGTGCACCGAACGCTCCGCCTCGGGAGGCTTCGCCGACTGGGAGTCGGGAGGGAGTATTAGTGATAGGTAGCTCCAATGTCCGCCGGGTAGCGGACTCGATGCGTGCCAGGGCCCGTCGGGAAGGAGGTGGTGAATCCCTAGGGAGAGGTGACGAGGAACGGGTACGCTCCTGGTGTATACCAGGAGGTACGGTGCCCCAGGTGACGAAGGCGTTGAAAGCAACGGTCAGAGCCACTAACTGCTCCAAGCTGCACGTAGTCGCCCATGTCGGCACTAACGACGCCGTGAAACGGGGTTCCGAGGATGTAATGGATTCCGTAAGGGATCTATGCACCGAGTTCCACCGCGTTCGTGGAGGTCTGGGTGTCGATATGAGGCTGACTATATGCAGCTTGGTACCTAGGACGGGTCGGGGGTCGATGGTTTGGAGCCGAGTATTAGGCATAAACCGGAGACTCCGTGAAGTCTGTGGGAGCGCGAGGGAGCTGAGTTTTTGGACCTCGGGCCGGAGCTGTAAACCTGTCGGGTGCCCCTGAATCGCTCGGGTGTCCACTACACGGACGAGGCATCGTCTAGGGTAGCGCGTAGGATACTGGAGCATACACGTAGGGTTTAGCTCAGGTGGTAGCCCAGAATGAAGGTCAATCAAACACATAAAATGGACGAACATGCTAAAGCATCAATTGTAATAGGTCGGTAAAAGAATCACAAGGAAAAGTTTTGTTGGAAAAAAGCAACAAGAGAGTAACTGACTGGGAGAAAGAATTTCCGTTAGTGAATTGTTGCAGTTTAAGAAATAAAGTAGCAGATTTTCACCACCTTGTACAAAGTAGGTACTTATCCATATATAATCGTAGGTACAGAAAGCTGGCTTTCGAAGGACATATCAGATTATGAAGTATTCCCGAAGTATTTTACCGTATACAGAAAGGATAGAGTCAGCAGAAACGGGGGGGTATTTATAAATTTGAAGGACAAATATGTCAGTAGAGGAGAACTTATTTCAGAGCGCAGTGTAGAAAGTATTTGGTGTTCCGTCAAAAGTAAAAGTAGTAACGCAAAAAAGATATATGTAGGTGCATGTTACAGGCCACCGGATGCAGACGTCAATTCTATAATGGAAGTAGAGCCAGAGATAAGTACATTGCTTTCACGGAACAATGATAGGGAAACAATATTAATTGGAGACTTCAATCTTTCTTCGATAGATTGGAATACGTGTATTTTTATAACAGGAGGTAAGGATAAGGAACTCTGCGAATCACTATTGAACACCTTTACGTCACATTCTTTACAAAAGCTGGTAACAGAACCTACCAAAGGATACAAAATTCTAGACTTATTAGATACAAATACGCCCGAAAAAGCTCTAAATATAGTTACAAACACAGGAATTAGTGATCATAAATTGTGCATGCGAAATTTATTGTAGGCGTTGAAATACATTATAAACCAAGGAGGAGGGTATACTTATTTGACAAGGCTAATTACGACGGTATAAAAGAGGAACTAAGAGAATCGTTTAATATATTTAGCGAATAAAGCAAAGGATTAGAAACAGAGTATTCGTGGAGAGATTATCTTGAGGTTACCCGTAAAGCAGTTAATAAATACATACCAAGTAAATTCATTAGTGATAATACAGAGCATAGGTGGTATAACGCTGAGGTTAGGAAATCACTAAAGCGACAAAGGGTATGCCACGCTAGGATGAAAAATGCAGGACGGGGTCTATCGGTAGAGGAAAAAAATGAGCTAGTTCAAAACTATAAAAAATAGAGAGCATTAGCAAGGAATTTGTGTCGACAAGCGTTATCACTAGAGCGCGGAAAAAAAGTCTTTTGACTTAAAATTGGGACTTTTGTGGTTTTAAATACAAATCTTCACCAATCTCATCAAATAAAACAGTTTTTAATGACTTTCTTGGAGACTTTTTGGGACTTTTTTGGCATGGCGGGACTTTTCTGATTAAAAGAGACTTTTATGGGCCTTTTTATTTAAACCACATGCCTAAGTTAATATTTGGCTGTTGTGATCACATTTGTTCAACTGTGTGTTGGACGCATCTGTGTTTTTCATGCGGTACTACACGGTGCAGAGATGTACTGTAAAATGTAAGCTCCTAATAATTGTTCATGCGAAATTTAAATAATAGCTCCGGAAACTGCAATGAATTCTTTCTATTGCTCCACCGTTCATGAAATAATCACACTCACTCAGTGCTTCAACCTGAAGGTTGGTTTGGATAGGTGAGGGTAGAGCTCACCCCGTACTTATCCATTTGCATGTCAAATTCACATATTGTTCCTTTCCCTGGGCCCCCTCCCACTTCGAGTTTTTTTTGCTGAGGGTGTCCAAAGACTTCACAAAGGGATAGATTGATCTGAAAGAATGCATTGATCTAATTATGAACCAGCTTATTTGAACCCGGGTGGTCTGCTGACAAGCCGACAGCGCTACACTGTATGCTAGCACTCCGCTTTTGTTTAGGAGATTGGTGGAAAAATGATACAATGGGGGCGTTTACTCGGAACCGAAATCGCAATATTGTACACGAAATCGTTAGATGGAAACGAAAAACGAATTTTAGTGAAAAAATTAATCTTCTAACCACAACCATTCACTCATAAATCAAAAAATAAAATAAGCAAAAGGTGACGCCCACCGAAAATGCTGCAGTGATAACATTGACGTCATTTTCCTCCCGTCCTTGACTGCTTTCAGGGGAGGGGGAAGGGAGTGGAGGGGGGTTCTCGGAAGGTCTGCTCGCACAGATGCTGTCGAAATCGCTCCCATTGGCCGAGTCAGCTGTGTCCCCCCCTTTGCGATAAGGCAAAGTAGCTTCGCGGGCTCAGTTGTGATTGGACGAAGTAGATATACGTCAGAGGTTGCACCACACCCACTTTTCCGAAAGGGTTAAAAACATCAGTTTTCGCCGCTTATAACTCGGGAAATAATTGTCGGATCAGAAAACGGGAAAATACGGGTCCTTTTATTTTACAAACTCTACCAGATTCGGCAATAAAAAAATATGGTAAACGACCCCATTATATGAAAGATCATCTAGAATTTCCGACGAGGCGAACGCGTCACATTGTGTGCAGATGATCATTAAATGAGCCTACATTGCAGCGAGGCAAGCATGACGTAGATGAACCTGGACCCTCGGCTGCGATCAAGCGGAGAAGAAGATTCAAAATAATCGCGAAAAACAAGAGAAAAAGGTCCTCAGCTTCCCCGAAAATAGGGGTGCAGGACCTGTACAATGGACAACAAATAAGTACTTTTTTCTCATTTTCGGTTTTCCTTGAGCAGAAAACTATGTTTTGAACTATTAAATCATGTTTCAACTGCCTTATAACATTATTGATCCCATGTAAAAACTTGTTTTGTATTGTATATTATAAAATGTTCCCCTTTAAATTTGACTGAAAAACGCCGTTTCCTAGGTTTTACAATGGAGTGTACTTCCACCCTCTTTGTCATCTAATGCCTTTTTAGTAAGAGGTAGGGTGCTGGGGACTTCCAGATGTTGAAATAGAGGAACAATGAGATAGGAGGGTGAGTTTCGAAGAAAATGAACCATGGGGAGACGGGAGAGCGAATATAAACGACGTGAGTGGTTCAACGGGGTTGCACAACTTGGAGCATACAGCCCCGCGACGCCGAGGCGCATGTTTCAGGGCACGCTGGCGCCCCCCCTGTTCGTCCTACGTCAAGATGTTAAAATACCTTTTTTGTTTCTTATATTGTCTACTTTCCGATTATCTGATTAGTTTTTCCCAAAATCAAAACTAAACGATTTAAAAACTAAAAAGCGATTTTTTTTGTGTTATTTTCTAAATTTGGGGGGTTGCGGGGGGAATTTTTGGTGGGAAGCTAGAAATTCGGATTCAGCGACCCAAAAAGAATAGGATAAATTAATTTTCAGAACTACCTCTACTTTTTCCAAGAAAAATCCCCTAATGCCTGGACTAACATCTCTAGGCTCTTATCTCCAACAATTCAGTTAAATTCAGCAACTATCTCATCTACATCTACACGATACCCTGAAAGCCACCGCGAGGGTGTGTGGCAGGGGGTGAAGATCACCAAGCATGCACTACTAACATGCAAACAAGCAACTATATTGTCTCATACAACTTGATTGTTAGTATCTATAGTATTTAAGGGGTTTCTTTTCACGGAAATAACTCAGACTTTTGAGAGACTTTTTTCAAAAATATTGGTGATTTTTAGGCGACTTTTTTTGCAAAATTTAAGACTTTTTTCCGCGCTCTAGTTATCACATTTAAAGAGTAAGATGTTCGGAGAATAATTAGATAGCAATCCTAAAGCGTTTTGGTCATATGTGAGAGAGATTCAGGGAAATAGGTCCACAGTGCACACACTCAAAAAGCGATAAAGTAATTACAGTCACCCGCAGTTTAGAAAAAGCCAATTCTTGAAACACCTTCTTCCAAAGCGTATTCAACTCATCGTCACACAACGCAGTGGAAACACCGCCGAACACATTCAGTGAGCAAATGCCCGAAATAAAAATGTCATGTCACGGAATAGAGCAGCAGTTAAAAAAACATCAGTTCAAACAGTACAAACACATCACTATGTCTCGATCAAGTTAATTATACAGTATGTAAAACATTAGCTTCTGAAATCCTAGAAATAATATTCAATAAAACAGTAAAGAAATGCATAGTACCCAAGGATTAGAAAGTAGCTAATTTTAAATTATTTTTAAAAGCAGTGATAGGGACGAACCTAGTAATTAAAGACCTATTCCTCTCACGTCAATCTCTTGTAAGGTATTTGAGCACATTGAAGTCAGTTCGATCATGGGGAATTTGGATAGACAGGGATTACTTATTAACAGCTAACATGGGTTCCGGAATGGTAGATCTTACTAGACACAATTAGCTTTATCCGTACACGATATTATAGTCTACAGTGAAAACAGTACTGAAATTGATGCGATATTTTTAGATTTTAAAAAGGCTTTCGATAAAGTTCCTCATGATAAATTAATCTTGAAATTAGAGATTTTTGGTATAAATAAGTACGTTGTATGTTTGGCAAAAGAATTCTGGGCGAAAGGCTTCTTCTGGCTGAAGAAGTGGGCGAAAGCAGAGGGTTGTCTTAGATGGTATTATGTCGGACACAATCAAAGTCACATCGGGAGTTCCACAGAGTAGGAGGTCCACTTCTATTTCTTTAATACACAAACGATTTGGTATCGCAGTTCATAGTAAGCTTAGACTTTTTGCAGACGATATGGTATTGTACAGGGGTATATCAAAAGAAGAAGAGAGGGAATCGCTTAGCAAGGATTTAGATGCAACTCAAGAGTGGTGCGACAAATGGCAGTTAGAACTTAACCTTAAAAAGTGTGTAACTATCAATTTTTGGAGGAGTAATATTTCGAAAGAGCGATCCTATAAAATTATTAACACGAAGATCGAAAACGTTGAATCCATAAGGTATTTAGGTGTGACGATCACTAAAGATTTATCGTGGGGAAGAAATATCCGGGAAATATGCGGCCAAGCGAAGAGAAAGCTGGGAGTTATAACAAGAGTACTTGGGAAATGCGTTGAGAAGAGCGATGTTACTTTTCACAATTTAGGCCCCACATTGAGTATGTAGCCAGTGTATGGGATTCTAATGAATTAGGTTTGATCAGAGGACTAGACAGTGTGCAGCGTAGAGCAGCTAGGTTCGTTAAAAGGTGTTACGATAGGTTGAGTAGTGTATCAGAATTATTGACAGAATTAGGGTTGGAATCATTATCAGAGCGTAGGTTAAGGTACAGATTAGAATCTATTAGAGAAATTTCAATAGGATAGCTTTACTGAAGATGTTAGGCACGTATTAAAAACACCAGCTTAATATGCTAGGTCATCATCAGGCTTCCGGAATATATGATATTCCTGCCGAACTAATTGAAAACGCCGGAGAGAAGACATTTACTCAGCTTCGGTAGACATTTACCGCGGTAGGTTTACACAGAGAAGACATTTACCGCGGTCGGTAAATAAAATAGTGTGGAATATACCAAGTACTTCTTTTTATTCTCATCATTGCGTTATAAATGTTATTCTGAATTATAATTTTTACGAGTGTATTCGACATCTACGCAGAAGAGTGTAATCAATTTCGGTAGAACTAAAAAGGAATGCTTAGAAAACGTGGTGGAAATCTTATAGCGCGCTTTAAGGAATTATTCAGAATTTCCCAAGGAATTCTGAGTGCATTCCTTTAGGAGCTTATGAGGCATTTGTGGGATATGCTTGTACATATACCATTCGCCCGGAGGTGAATGTTCGGATGAGGGTGACAATTATCAAAAACGTTTTTCGACCACTGAAAAGCGTGCTTTTTCAATGAAATGTTCACAACACAACCTGCTATGTTCACAATTTACTCACGCGAATACATTTTTGGAAAAAGATAAAAACTTACGGTTTTGCAGCAATTCGAATCGAAGAGGTGACTGTTTGCTGCACCGCCATATTGGAAAACGGCAGTGTTTCCCGGAGTTGGCACCAGGTGGCGAGGGGGATGTTGAGAGCAGTCTAGGTCCGTCTGTACCGATATAGGCGGACCTTGAGTGCAGTATCTGTCTTAGAACCGCCTTCTCACTCACATTCCCCCTCTCCTCCTACGACCCTCACGTCCCCTTGGTGATGAACGTGGTTGATTCGGTGTGACTCCGCGTTTTAACCAATCAACCCCATCTCACGACACCCCGTTGTTGTTAACCAATGCCATGCGCGACAGAATGTCCTGCAGGGACGAAGAGGCCTCGCGAGGGATCTCCCCAACCAAGTTGCTGACGCGCACAGTGACAGTAGAGCGTGAATAGGGAGCATCCCTTGCAGCGGGAGAGAGGGTGTGCCTTCGCGACGCCTTTCCCCGGCGATTGTGGTGAAGGCCGCAAACACCCTTGCCTCGCCACGTGCCAACAACGAGGAGGGCACTTCCGTGGGCAACCCCATGCTCTTGGAGGAAATGGGAAGCAGGGGGGAATTGATGGCGCATTCTGCTGCATGGGGCACTCCTTAGAGGAACGTGAGGCGCAGCTGGCATTTGACGTCCGTAACAGTGCACACCCGTCGGAGGATACAGCGAAGAGGTGAAATTCTGTGCAATCCCTCTAGCGGTGGGCTCGGAAACAGTCCAATATGGCGTCAAAAACATCGATTTCGACGTTGATAACCGTCAATTCCTAAGTCTTGTGTCTCATGAAGTAATAGTTTTACAGCACTGAAACTAATTTAATAACAAAGATTTGTCATTTTTATATCTTAAATTGCTAGAATGGATTCACTTATTAACTCTCTTTCTGCAGGAGAAAGTTTTGAAAAGTGTCACCCTCTTCCGAACATTTACCATATGTTCTTATGTCATGTCATGCATTTTTGCTAGAAAAGGAAATAAAACAGACAAAAAAATAATATTAAATACGCAACGAGGAGCTATATTCCATTCAAAGTACAATGTTCATAAACTGTGCGTTATTAAAATAAATACCGGAGTTGTGACATTTTACTTTAACGAATTTCTTTATGTCAACTAAGATTTAATAATCATTTCCCTAATTATCTTCGATTCAGTTTCTTGTGCATATTTGAAAATGGATTTATTCGTATCGACTTAGCTACTCTGCGTTATTAAATGAATACGTCATTAGGTGTCGTGGTGCCTTGTTATTAGGAAATAATTTCATTAGTGTTGGGCACTATCTCTGTAAACACTTCTAACGCTCCACGTACGATTTCATTACTTTTCCTTTCCTTCCCAAGAACGCTACGATCCTATTCGTAAGGGCTCGCCTCACTTTCTGTATGCTCTCCCGCGGGAAGAACCCCATCTACGCTCCGTGACGCTTGAAATGGAAGCTTCCTTTACTCTCCGATGTTCCACTTTCCGCTTCCCTGAATATTCGTTGGTGATCCGTTGACGCTTGCCAAATGCTTCATCGACGCCCCGCTTGAAACTTCGTTTACGGTTCCTTTGCGCTATCCTGGGCAGTCTTATTGCAAGACATTTAATGAATCCAACGCTTGTCAATTAATTATTTTTAACGTAGTATGTGCTTCGAGGAGAAGTATTCTTTTTCCAAATATTAATTTCCGCACATAAATTCAAAATTACTTCCAACTGCCATGCATGACACCAGTTTTTTTTAGTGCTTCTAGGACATCATTAAAAGATTCTGGACCGTTTGGGCTAACAATTGGGTGAAGAAACGATTGTGTCAAAATGAATGTGTTCCTGACATCTAAAAAGTCTTTTTTTTATTTCACATGTGTCCTTGCTGGGCACTGCACCTACCCGTGTGAATGGTTGTGTCTCTTGGGACGACGTGCACTTTCGATACTGCCTCGCAGGTCCGAGTCGTGTGCTCCAATGAGGAGTGGGTGTGCCTGGTGCCGTTCTGGGCCGCTTGGCCCTTCGAGACGATGGTGCTGCCCCGACGGAAGGTCACTCGGCTCCAGGATTTGGATCTACCGCAGCGCCATCACCTCGCCAGGATCATGAAACTTATCACCACCAAGTACGACAATTTGTTCGAAACATCATTCCCATACTCCATGGGATGGCACGGTGAGTGCTTGTGTTTCTCACTGTTCTTCTGATTCCCTCTATTGTAAGGCCACCTTCATGTTCAGTGCAGACAACCTGATTAAATGCCGACCCAAAAGCAGCTACAATCAGTGACTCTCGGAATCACGAAGGACTGTCACGTCTCTGAGCGTTCCTCCAATGTGCACACGAATACCCCCTTCCTCAGTGCAGCAATTAATTTCGATTTAAAGCATTTCTTTGACATTAAATTCCTTATTCTACCCTTGGTATGTTTGCCTCAGAGCGCACTTTCACGATGGATTTTGTGTGTGTCGTGGCTTACTTTGGCTATACGTGCCGCACTGAACGACTTTCATTCGAATGCCTTTATTCTTGCCTATCTCCTTGTGTTCCACGCTTCTTCCTCACCAGGTCTAGTTTATTATTGGCAATGGCAAGAGGACTTTGATTCACCCACCTGAAGAAGAAGCGTCAAACACAAGGAGATAGGAGAGAATGAAGGCATTCGAATGAAAGAAATACACCGCGTTATATGGCTAAATGTTCACAGGAAATTCGCAGTTCGAGATAAATATTAAAATAAAGCTGCGTCACAGGCTAGGCAAAAGTATAAAAGCTCATAAATAACAGACATTCACAAAGATAGTTTTCCGATTTTTCGATGGCCACTGCTACCTTTCTCGAAGGAGAGGAGAGAACTGACTGAGGGGGCAAGGCAGGTCGAGGAAACAAGTGAAGGGTGGAAGAAAGAGGGGTAAAGATGAGTGGTGAGGGAAAGAGTATGAGAGAATGAGAGAAAGACAGAAGGTTCATTTAATGAGCCCTGTTAATTCCCGGTTTGCGGAAAGCATGGAAGAGCCAAATTAAAGATTGCTCCAACGTTTTCAGTTGGAGGGGAGACGCTGAAGGTGGGAGGGAGGCCAGTATGCCCACCTTGAAACAGCTGTTGAAGGAGGAATCGTGGGAGGAGGCAAGTATGGCTACCGGGAGAGAATAAGAACGGGAGGAGGGATTATTGCAAGAGGAGCGGTGACCATTCATGCGGATGCATAGCGGGGTGGAGGAGAGGCCGATGCAGAAAGCGGGGTAGAATTGGTAGAGAAGAAGGTAGACAGTATTTTCAGTGGATCAGGAAAGTGAAGGCATGGAGGGAAGCGGAAAAGAGAGGAATTGTTTGGGGAGAAGTTGGGACAGGTTTTGCATCTAGCGCGATTGCAGGGGGAAGGGGGTGTTTTGGGATGGAGATGGGATTTGGACAGAGGTCTGGTGGCTGTCAGAATACCAGAGAGGTTGGGGGAACGTTTGAAAGTAAGAGATGGGCATTTAGGGAAAATATTGGTAGTGGTAAGATTATCAGACAGGATAGGGAATAGGTCTTTGAGGATGTGTTTAAGGGACTGATTACCAGGGAAGAAGGTTGTGCACAAGGAGAGGTTGTCTTCGGTTTTGCGAGGAGGGGCTATGGGGGAGTAGGGTTTATTGGAGATATTTTTCTTGAGAAGGTGCTCAGGGTATCCTCTTCGGAGGAGAGACTGGTGAAGGTTAGTGAGGAATCTGTCAAGGGAGTCTGGGTTATTGCATATACGGTGGCCACGAATGGAAAGGGAGTAAGGTAAGGAAGTTTTGGTGTGGTAGGGGTGGCAGCTATTGTAGTGGATGTATTGTTGTTTGTTAGTGGATTTGATGTGAACAGATGTGTTAAATTTGTTATTAGAGAGGGAGATATTGACGTCGAGGAAGGTGATGTTGGAAGAGGGGATATGTGAAGGAAGCTGAGGAGGAAGCGTTGAGAGAGAGGCGAGGAATGAGTTAAGGGAGTCGGTGTCGTGTGGCCAAAGGAGAAAAATATCATCAATATAGCGGAGCCAGAGGAGGGGCTTGAGGGGGCATGTGGATAGAAAGGATTCTTCAAGGAGGCCGAGAAAGAGGTTGGCATAAGAGGGACTAAACCTACTTCCCATGGCACAGCCCCTAGTTTGAAGGTAGAATTGGTTGTTGAAGGAAAAGGAATTGTGGGTAAGGTCAAGAAGGAAGTCAGTGCTAGGAGTGTGTGGAGTAGAACGTTGGTTTAGGAAATGGCGGAGAGAGGAGAAGCCTTCTGAGTGAGTTGTCAAGCCTGTGACCAGCTTTTTTGTTATTTGTGTCTCGCACTGCGAAGGAAACATAGAAACACGAGAAGGAGACACACAACATTTGGACGGTTCCGCGGACATGCCGTCTTTTTCAACAGGTTGACTGCCGTTGGCCCCGAAGAGATCGGCCCCACTGAGGGTCTCACCTCCTGAGACGTCAATCTTCTGTCCCTCACCTTCTTCAAAACTCCTCACTTCCTTCCAAAGATACACAAACCAAGCAACCCTGGTCGCCCTATCGTATCCAGCCGCAATGCTCCCACTGAAAGAATCTCTGCTCTACTCGATCACTACCTTCAACCAATAGTTACCTCCCTCATCAAAGACTCCTACCACTTTCTTGACATCCTTAATTCCACCCCAATTCCCAGAGACACCAATATTCTCATGGCTACAATAGATGTGGTATCACTCTATACTTCCATTCCCCACCATGAAGGCCTAGAATCTCTCCATTATTTCCTCTCACAACGTCCAACACCCCACTCTCCATCCACCAGTTTCATCACTCGCCTAGCAGAACTTGTCCTTACCAAAAATGCCTTCTCATTCAATAATAAGACATACAATACCGAGGGGTCCCTATGGGGACCTTCTTGGCACATTCTTACGCTTACATTTATATTCACATTTATATGGGCCATCTAGAAACCTCATTTTCAAACTCCCAAGTTCTCAAACCCCTCCTGTGGGCCCGATATACTGGTGACATTTTCCTCCTGTGGCCCCACGGACCCGATTCTCTCACCTCTTTCATATCCTCCCTCAACTCTTTTTCCTCAGTTTCCTTCACCTCCTCCATCTCTGATTCATCCGCCACCTTCCTGGATATCAACATTCTCCTTGAAGACTTTCATCACCCCCATCCACAAAAAGCCTACCAACCTCGAACAATATCTGCCTTAAACTACTTGTCACCCGCCACACACCAAACAATCCATCCCATACTCTCTCTCTCCGTCCGGGCCCACCGTCTTTGCAACAATGCCCCCTCCCTAACCTTCATCCAGTCCTCCAGAAAGCATGTGTACCCAGAGGCTCTCGTTAGAAAGAAAATTCTATCCCCTACCGCGAATTACACACCCCGCATCAAAAATAACCCTCCCGGCCGTTTGAATTTCATCACCACATTTTTTCCCTGCTCGCACAAAATAAAAAGTATCCTGAGACTCCTTTACCCCATCACAAACCACAACCAAACTACATCACGTCTCCTTCCCGCCTGCCCTTCCGATACATACAACAAAGCACCCAATCTTAGAAATATTCTTAGATCCACCCGACCCACTCTTCTACATGCTCCCCTTCCTTCCTCTTCACCTTGCAAACGCCCGAGATGAAAATGCTGCTTTCTCCGCCATATTGTATAGTGAATGAGGAGGATATCTGGCCGTCTAAATAAACATACTGTGTTCTTCCAGAGAGGTATGACTGGAAAAGAGACCGTTCAACAACAGAAATTCCATAATATTGCAGCTTGTTCAAAAGAATAGGATGATGGACACAGTCAAAAGCCTTGGATAGGTCAGTGAGAGAAGGATTGATTGTTCTTCCAGTGAGCTTATGATTTTATTGACAACCGTTTCCAGAGCCTGAGTGGTAGTCTTTCCCGCGCGGAAGCCGTACTGAGAAGAGGAAAACAGACTGCGTATTATTTTGTAATTAGAGATATAGCTGAGATTTGATCACAGCTTGACAAAGACTGGGATTACTGTGATTGGGCGATAGTTCTGAAGGCTATCCTGGCCCCTTTCTTATGAATGGGGATCACTTTAGAATATTTGAAAGCAGTAGGAAAGATCCCAGATTGAAGACAGGCATTGGAAATAACGCAGAGGGGTTCAGCAATATTTTCTTTGATACTTTTGAGTAGGTTATTAGAAAGGCCGTAGATATCCTTACAATTCGATGTTTTAAGAGATTTTATTATTTTGATGATTTCACAGGGTGTTACCCACTTCCAATGAAACTGGTGATTGTTTTCAGACTGTTTACTAAGCAGCTGAATAGCCTTATTTTGGTCAGCAGTGTTGATTACCATATCCTCTACAGATCTGATGAAGAAACTGTTGAAGGCATCTGGGGATATTGACTGTCGAAGTCGTGAGACGTTTAGCTTCTGAAGGGCATTGTTTAAATACGCGATGTCGTGAGACAAAAGGCATTGTTTAAAACGCGATTGTTGATTCGATCGTCTATTGTCGTTATGGCTGCCGAGGTCCTTTCGTCCACACCTACTTTTGTATAGAATACAAGCTGACCCGGCCACGCGTTGCTGTGGCTCAATCTGGTTAAATGGAAAGCGCACGTTTATAGTATGTTTAATTTCACAATTCTTATGGGTATACAATATTTTTTTGTTGTTCCATTGTCTGTGCAGATATAGACATTGTCTGGTTTGCCGACTCTAGAACACGCAACACACACGCAACAAAATACACGTACATGTGAGAAGCAATCCGTGTCTAGATCTAAACCGCATAGTTCTAAAGATTGGCCCTGAGCTTTGATGATGGTGAATGCAAATACCAATCGAATTGGGAATAAAATCACTTAAATTGAAATGGCATATCTGTTGGATACATAGGAATGCGAGGAATGAGGACATCTTCGCCTTTGAAAGTTCCTGTCCAGATTGTGGATTCTACGACGTTGATCATTATTTTATTTACTGGAAGCCGCGTGCCGTTGCAAAGCTTTGGCTGGTTGATATTTAGCAACATGATAATTGGCACGCCATTTTCAATTTCAGTACGTGCGGTGGCATCCCTGGCAGATCGAGTAAATTCAAAAATTCCGTTCTATAACCAATTGAATCATCTGCTTCCACAACATCGTCGACGGTCTTGTACATATGTGCCTGCGTCGTTTAGAGTGTTAGACTGAATAATATTGTTTAGTTCGCACAAGTCTTTGTTCTTGGCCGCAAGAATAGCTCGTTCACTTAGCCAATTGTGATCCTTATAATTTATTTGAATATTGGGAAATACTTTTTCAACCATCTCTTCTTTTGACGTTACTAAATTGCAAAATTTATGAGGCAATGAATTTTACCTGAGGTCAGATCAACCGGCACCTTTCCGTTCCCAATTTCCAGCAATTTATGTGAGTGTATCTCGGCTGATCGATTGTTTTGCAGCTGGACACGCATATTTGTATATAATTTCAACGTCTTTACGTGTCGTCCCAAAGTAGAATATTTCAGGCAAGCATTTATTTCATCCACTAGTGTCGATCGAGGAATTACAGGTAATGTTTGCCTGAAATCTCCTGTAAGCAATATTAATGCGCTCTCAAAAGGTCTCAGGTATCCTCGCAAATCTTGCAATGATCGATCCAGAACCTCGAGCGATGTTTTGTGCACCATTGCACCGTCTCCAGTGTCGATATTGTATTCTCGATATTGTACAAACCTTCATGGAGTGAACAAAACAACTAACCAAAGCTTCATGGAAATTGGATGAATGTTGTGGTAATGCATGAAGTTATCAATATTGTATCAATACAGTATCGATATTGTAATGATACTTTATAAAACTTTGAAAGAAAACACCTAAATAATTTCACATCAATTTTGTATCAATAATGTATCGATGTATCCATATGTTATCGATATTATCTCGATACAGTATCGATATTGAATTATCGATTTTATATAAACCTTTGCAGAGCGTACTCAACAACTTTCCTAAGTTTCATAGCGATCCGATGAATGGTGTAGTAATGCATAAAGGATAAACACATTACATACATTCGATACAGTATCGATATTGTCTCGCGGCTGAGCTTAAAGCCACCGAGTGCGTCCACCGGGTTGCGGATGGTGGGTCGACCTCTAGATATAGAGGTTAGATGCGAGATAAGCGAGTTTACTCGTCGAATAAGCAGTCGTGGGCAAAAAGCGACGGCATTCCGAGGGGGTATTGGTCTATCCCTGGGTAAGGTAGGCCTCTAAGTAATACAGAACCTGTGAAGATGCCGTGACTTGGCGACGGGAGGCCGCCAAAAATTACGCTTCTCATCACCCGGAGGAGAGGGCAGCAGCTCTTCTTCACATGAGTGAAGGTGGAGACCACAGTGGTCGGTACAGCGACACTCATTTCACTACAGGCGTGGTAACATTTACTTTAACGGCTGTAGTACTGCGATGTGGAAGGCAAGGGGAAACCACCACATTAATATCCCGAGGAGTCGCAGCTACTCCACTCTTTCCTTTATTATCAAGACGTGATGGAACCCTCTCGAGTAAAATATTCCGGAGGTAAAATAGTCCCCCATTCGGATCTCCGGGCGGGGACTACCCGAGAGAGTACATCAGTCAAATGTTATACACTTTTTAGGGTAGGAACATGGAACGTGAGATCGCTTCGGACCTGTGGTAGACTGGAGAGCCTGAAGGTAGAAATGCGAATAATGGACCTCGACGTATTAGGAATCAGCGAAATGAAGTGGCCCGAAGAAGGAGACTTTTGGAGTGGAAGCTACAGGATTATACATACAGGATCATTAAATGGTAATGCTGGAGTAGGGATCATGCTCAGAAAGAGTGCCGGAATGCGTGTGAAGAGCTTCCTGCAGTACAATGAAAGGATAATAATGGTGAAGATCGAGACCAAACCTGTAGATACTGTGGTGGTGCAGGTTTACATGCCTACGACTGACTATGAAGATGAAGAAGTGGAAGACGTCTACGAAGATATCACGGAAGTTATAAAACAGGTAAGAGGAGAAGAAAACCTAATTATTTTAGGAGACTGGAACGCTATCGTCGGCGAAGGTCAAGATGGAAGAATAACTGGAAAATACGGATTGGGAAACCGAAACGAAAGAGGAGAAAGGCTGCTGGAGTTCTGCACTCAACATAAGTTAGTGGTTGCCAACACATTGTTTAAAAATCACAACCGCAGAAGATACACATGGAAAATGCCAGAAGACAGAAGAAGATGCCAAATAGACTACATTTTAGTGAAGCAGAGATTTAGAAACCAAGTAAAGGACTTCAAAAGCTACCCTAGGGCAGACATCGACAGTGACCATAATTTAGTGATGATGAAATGTCATCTAAAATTCAAGAAATTGAAGAAAACAAAGAAGAATGTATGGCAAGTAGAAAAACTAAAGGAGGCTCAACATCAGCTGGCATTTCAAAAAGCAGTGGGAAACAACATAGGAGAGAACCTGAATGAGAAATCAGTGGAAGAGCGTTGGGAAAACATTAAATGTGGACTACAGGAAGCCGCAAAAGAAGTTCTTGGAAGAAGAAAAGTTGCCAAGAAGAAGCCATGGATCACGGAGGAAGTCTTAGAATTGATTGAAGAAAGAAGAAAGTACAAGAATGCGAAAACTGAAGAAGGGCAGCTCTGCTACAAAAGAATAAGGAACGAAATAAGTCGCAAAGCAAGGAAAGCTAGAGAGGTGTGGTTGAAAAATCTTTGCGAAGATGTACAAAGCAACCTTGCACTTGGAAAGGTGGAAGCGGCCTACGGCATAGTGAGGAACCACTTCAAGGAACGGAGCGCAAGATGCAATGCCATAAGGGACAAGAATGGAGAAATTTTGATTGAAAACGAGGACAAAGTGAAGAGATGGAAAGAATATCTGGAAGAGCTATACAATGGAAAAAATCTCAGCACAAAAGCTATTGAAGAGGAAAGCGAAGTGGAAATAGATGATATGGGGGCATCAATATTAAGATCGGAATTCGACGCCGCAGTAAGGGATCTTCGGATGAATAAGGCCTCAGGTATTGATGATGTCCCTGCAGAACTAATTAAAAATGCAGGAGAGAAGAGATTAATTCATCTCTACAAAACCATCTGCGACATGTATTCAACAGGGGAAATTCCAAGGGACTTCGAGAAAAACATCATCATTCCTATTCCCAAGAAGAAGAGAGCGGAGAAATGCGAAAATTTTAGGACTATAAGCCTGACGACACATGCATCGAAGATATTGACAAGGATCATCTACAGAAGAATAGAACGAAAAGCAGAGGAGTTCCTGGATGAAGATCAATTCGGATTTAGGAAAAGTAAGGGTACAAGGGAAGCAATATTGGCCCTTAGGCTACTTATAGAGAAGAGAATGGAGAAGAACAAACCGACGTTCATTGCATTTGTGGATTTAGAGAAGGCCTTTGACAACGTGGATTGGGATTCAATGCTTGCAATTCTGAAGGGAATTGGAGTGTCCTACAATGACCGAAGAATTATACACAGTCTGTACAAAAACCAAGTTGCTGTGATTAAATCTGGACCCAGCTGTGAAGAGGCAAGAATAAGGAAAGGAGTGAGACAAGGCTGCGCACTGTCTCCCGTAATTTTTAATGTTTACATCGAGAGAGCCATAAATGAAGTCAAGGAGAAGTGTTCTGGAGTTAACATCCACGGAGAAACAATCAGTATGCTACGATTCGCTGATGACATAGCTCTTATAGCAGAGACAGAGAAGGAGCTGAATAAGATGCTAACAACCATGGAAAGGACTATGGCCAGATATCAGCTGAAGATCAATAAGAAGAAGACTAAGATATTGGTGTGCAGCAAAATAGAAGAGGCGAAAACCAACGTTAAACTAGGAAAACAGAAACTGGAAGAGGTGAAAGAGTTCTGTTACCTGGGAAGCAGAGTAACCAACGATGGACGAAGCAAGAAAGAAATAGTTAGTAGAATAGCCCAGGCAAAGAGGGCATTCTTTCAGAAGAAGAATCTACTTACAGCAGGAAATACAAGCATAGAAGTAAGGAAACAGTTCATCAGAACATACATCTGGAGCATTTTTCTTTACGGCAGTGAATCATGGACGATGACAGCAGCGGAGAAGAAAAGGGTAGAAGCATTTGAAATGTGGTGTTACAGAAGAATGCTGAAGATTAAATGGATCGACCGAGTAAGTATTGAGGAAGTGCTAAGAAGAGTAGGAGAAAAGAGAAGTCTGCTGACAACTCTAAAAAGAAGAAGGGAAAACTTAATCGGCCATATCTTGAGACACGACGGCCTGATGAAGACTATCGTTGAGGGAAAAGTGAACGGGAAGATTGGAAAAGGCAGGCCTCGTATGAGATATATGGAACAAGTTGTGAAGAGTGTAAAAGAGAAGAATTACATCACAATGAAACGGTTGGCCGATAGAAGAATCGAGTGGAAAGCTGCGTCAAACCAATCCTAGGATTGTTGACCAATGATGATGATGATGATGATGATCGATATTGTAATGATACATTCCTTTTAAAAAACTAAATAATTTCACCTCAATTTTGTATGTATAATGTATCGATTTATCGATAGCTTCTTTTGTTCGAGGAAGAGCTGGTTGACGCCCAAGAATTAATATTATTCTTTGAAATATATTTATTTTCTTTGCCTTTTCTTCTTTTTTTCTTCGCGGAAATGCACTTCCTCATATTAGTGTCATGACGCTGTATGCTTTCTTCAACTTTACCTAAGCAACAGCATAAACATACATTCTCGCGAAGTTATGACCTTAGACCAAGCTTTTAACTTGAGATAATTATTAATCTAAACAATAGTTCTGCACTGTAAAAAATAAAATTTTATTAGACTAAAAACTCCTTTTGGGACATGCATATGGTAAAAAAGAAAAGATCTATACAATCAGAAGGGAATGAATGGGAAGTCAATTTCTGCACATTTCTCAACACCTTTATGGAGTATACCGTAACACATTAACTTATCATAAAGTAATTTAATTTTTGTGTAACTACCCATCATGAGTGCACCAATTGTTATGTCAGGTTAGGATTATTCTACGCACATTTCACTCAAATGAAAGAATTGTCCATTACGTACGCACTCAATCATATTCAAAGCTCAATAAACAAATTTGGAACGCCATGGCATGTGAAGCCAACAGATTTTCTTGACAAACCGATTTGAAGCCAATGTGAACACTACAGAGACACAAAAGGAAGTACAACTTCTTATTTATAGTTAAGCATTTCGCAGTCACTGGGTACTATCTTTTGGAAACACTTAGACACCTCTCGAATGACACCACTAAACGTGTAGGTAACACACAATGTAAACCAGTCACAACTGATTTCGGCAGAGAAAGATGTGAATCTGCAACATTCTGCTCTCTTAATTTCCATACTGTTATCAAGAAATACCCAAATTTCTCATCACCGCCGCTCTAGTTTACGTTGCTTGTGACAAGTATATGACAGTGGACTTGCAAATGAGGCGAAATTCCGGCAAACAGTTGTTTTTAGGACTTCTCTCTTCGATAAGATTGGCCAAAGTGCATAGCATAAAACACCTCACTAGCACCTGTAGGACGCAGATTTGAAAAATATGATTATATAGCAGAACAATCGTCACCCACCTTTACGATTCTCGTATCCATATCCCAGATAGCATGTAAGCTTGCACCAAGCTTAGATATTGGCTTGCCATAGCTTGCCGTGGCAAGCTTTCTACGGCAAGCTTGATTCAAGTTTGCATCATGTCTCATGGCAAGCTTCATTCAAGTCTACATGCCTTGAATATTTTTCTCCCTTAGCGCAACACCACTATCTCCGTTTGAACTCGAGCAATACGTGAGCGCCAGTTCATTCGTAAGTTCTTTCTTTCCTTGGGCCATCTACCTCTCTTTGATATACAACTTGAGTTCCAACGAATGTGACTACGTTCACTTAGGAATTTTAATGCGTCAGCAGGGTTGTATACAAAGGAAATATTTTTGCTTGCTGTATTGCAATTTGCTTGACTCTTATTATCCATTTGATTCATTTCTGACGTTTTCACACTATTATATTTTTATATAAGAGTGACGCGTGCCATCTCCTACCGCACACGAAATTTGGTATACGCGTACTCGGGACATAGTTTAAACTGGTATGTAGTATTCCGTAGCGAACTCTTATACACAAGGAATGAGTATACCGGTACCCATAGTTCATATATACATTTAATTTTCAATAGTATTTCAATCTCTTGTAAGATCTTCGTTCAGAAAAGTATTATCCGTTAAATACAGGCATGCGACCAGTTAAACCTCGAAAATGACAGACAGTAATAAGATGTAAATGCAATTACCATATTTGGTCGGTATATACTGACTTTTAAGGAACATAACTGGGTTGACATTGAAAAATGTTCTCAGAAATTGCTATTTGCTAGCTGTATAGCGAATTACCTTATTATTATTATCCATATTTTTCATTTATGACCTCGTACGTCAATGTATTGATAATAGTCCATATCTACAAGCCAATTGCCAAAATCGACCAAAGATTGTTACTGACTTTGTTGACATAATACATACAGGTTCTGATAATGTCTTGTAGTCCCATGTAGAAATTGATACTTACTCCTCTTAAAGCACCAAAAAAATTAAAAATGGTCATACTGTAATTAATCATTACATTATTGGCTTGAATAATTCATGAATGTTAATGATGTGTAGTATCTAGTTAGTTTATTTGCTTGGCTCTAGTTATTCGAACATAATTCAAACATCAACAACATGAAACCGGATGTTTACATTCCAAAGATGTATACAAACCACTCCCACCACCTACTACTGAAGTATTTGATAGAATGAAACTCGAATTACTATAATAGTAAGAGTAAATAAAATATGAAAATAAAGCAGACAATAAGTATTAATATATTTTAAAATGAGAATAAATGTTTAAAAATTATAATTCTGAGTACATAGCAACCCTATTTTGAATTAAGATGCTGACTTGACTCTAAATGCAGCGCGTGTAAACCTCCATCTTGGATTATTACCGATGTTTTGTTTCCGTGCTCTTCTTTTCGTGAAGTTTTGGTTGCAACTGCATGTGGTTAAAATAGCTAATTGTTAAAAGGCAAGTGATCTGTGGTCACGTTGAAGTTATTCAAGACATCCACACCATGTGTGGACCGTGAAAAAGAAAGTTTTTTTGGCCTTCGTCCCAGGATTAAATTAGAAGGAAAAAGTACGACGAAGCGAATGGAATGGATGGATTTTGTGATGTGAAAATCCTCATTCAAGAGGTATGTTGACCTGAATGCTGATAATGTGTGTATATATAATATTATTGAGCAGAATGTTCGCTCACTGAACAACTGAAAATATACACAATTCTCATAGGAATTGTTTGCTTAACAGTTCCGTTTTTTTGTAGATAAGTCTATTGTCACTAATAATTCGCAAGGTTCTGGGACCAGGGACGAGATTTTTATGGCATTGTTAGCATCGTGCATCTTAGTGCCGAAGGAGGCAAGGGTGAGTTAATTTGTTCAGTTAACTTTCATAGTTATTTTGTATATTTATATAGATTTATGCTTTTTGTGCCATGTCCTGACGGAAGGTCGTTGAATTGAAAGAAGTGGCTGTAAATTAATTGAATTTAACCGTTAATAGTTATTTCCTGATTTTAAAAATAAATAGAAAAATTTGTTGTTATTGCAGTATTTAAGTCTTCTATTCGTGCTGCTTTCAGGTGCCTTTTTGTGGAGGAGCTAAGGAGAAGATAAAAAGCCAACGAATGTAATTCTGAGTAAGAGTGTCACCAGTGGATGCAAGATAAACGTAGATTCCTCTTGGAAATGTATAAGTAATGACTGATAATAAATGTAGAGGTAAATAGATGCAAAAGAGTTTTGTTATTCACCCTCTTCTTCTTGTGTAACTTTCGTAATGAATGTTATTCTGAATTATTCTAGGAACGAGCGTATTTCGAAATTAATCAGAACAGTGTAATCAATTTCCTTTGCTAAAAATAAGTAACCATAGTTGTGAAATTGTCGTTTGATGTAAAATTTGAGACATAGTTTTTCATGTATTTTGAGCAGTTGGTCGTGTCGTTTAAAGTCGTTATTTTGTTATAGTGAAGGTTAAAAGTTGAAAAGAAAAAAATGAAAGTTAAAAAAGGTTTTTTCCAAATAGGACAAGTTTTTTAAATGTCATGACAGCTCATTCACTTTCTTCAGCTAGCATTAGCCTCTCCATTTAGCCAATTCAGCCTCTTGCATTAGTTGCACAAAATAAATTTTTCCTGGTATTTAGGTTTTTTTTTAAGTTTTCCATGAACTTACCAGGCAAGTTTGTGTATACCAGCGGTCCACTAGCTTACGAGGCAAGTTTGTGCTAAGTGTGTATGTAACTGCTCTACAAGCTTGTGTCGAGTTTTGAAGAAGGGAACTAGACAGCTTGCCTCAAGTTTGGTTGCTTGCCAGGACAATCTTGTAGCAAGTATTCAAGTCTGTGATGGCAAGCTTGCCTCAAGTTGTTTTTGCTGCTTGGGCCATTGTTTCGGGCTTCTGGAACAAGCTTGCTACAAGCTTGCCAAATGGAAAGTAGTTCACTTGATTCAAGCTTGTCATAAGCTTACAAGCTTACTATGCAAGCTTGAAGTAAGCTTGTATAATAAGCTTGCTGCAAGCTTGACACGTGGAGACTAGTTAGCTTGATTTAAGCTTGCCAAAAGCTTACAAGCTTGTTTTTGCAAGAATATGCTTGCGGCAAGCTTGATTCAAGCTTACAATGCTATCTGGGTGTACGTCTGGGTCTTTGGCATCACAAAAAGAAATACATTTCTTAATTATCAAGCGACGAATTACGGTAAAGTAGCTCAAATAATGGAAGCGATGGCTATAAACCAAGTAAAATAACATTATATTCAATACATAAAATAATATAATAAGTAATATATCGCCTTACAAACGCCAAGAAATATACAAAGCAATAAAATATCTTACGTCTGTTTACAACGGGCATTACCAAAGAATCACAACGAGATAGTTTTGCCAGCTAACTGCACCACATTTACCTTCCTTGCCTTAGCTCCGATATTCTAATTGCATTTCATGCATTACAAAATCATTAAAAGTCCTTCAACAATGGATACGACATATAAATACGTCCGACTAGGCCAACTAACGTAAACAAACGGCAGCCATGTTGATTATACGATATTATGGTTTGAACCGGAAATGGTTTAACTATTACCCGCGAAAAATATGTAAACAAACAATTCTATTGGCTCTCTGGACGACGTAACATTTTTAAGGATTTGCTTGAAAAATTTTCATACCCAGAACTAGCTCCATTGCGCTAAAGCGCTAGAGTAAGCTCCATCGAGTTAGAGAATACCGGTAGGAGACAATTCAGGGAGTAAGCCGAAGCTCCTAGCTCCGGAGCTCCGAGCTACAGAATTCCACCCCTGCCGAGGCCGGGAAACACCAATATGGCGGCGCTGCAAAGACCCACCTCATGGGTTAACATCGCTGCAAATTCGTGAGTTTTTACTTTTTTTGGAAATGTTTTTTCGCGTGTGTAAATTGCCATTATAGAAGGTTGTGTTCTAAAAATTTCATCGAAAAACGACGGTTTTTAGTGATTAAAAAAAATTTTGAAGTTCATGCCCCTTAAGCTCACATTTACCATATATAAGGAGCCATCCTACGTTTTCGTCATCAATAACGTGAAGTTAATCAGTAGGTACACTAACGTGTTCAATATTTGCAATATATTCGTGAAGTGGGTGGGCGGAATCACTTACAAGGAGACATCGCGAGATTGATGTTCGGGATCCGAATGCCGATGTTATTTTCTGAAACTATAAAGGAAATGTAGAAAAAGTGTCACGGCTTTCTTCCCCATAGGCCCGGGTTCGAGAGATATAAGCAAGTAAAGATTTGGCGCAGAATCAGTAACTTTAAGTCCGAGTGTAACTCCAACAAACGGCGTAGCCGCGTGCGTTAAGGAGCACGGCCGATGGCTTATACCCCGGGCGACCTGGGTTCGAGTCCCGGTGAAGTCAATTTTTTTTTCTTTCTTACAATTTAAGGAATCAATGCTACAACCCATCCCCATTCATTTAAGTCAGTTTCGTTCGTATTTATTCTATTTTCAACTCATTTTCTGGATTTTCAATGGACCGAGGACTTACGACGCGAATTAGGGGATTTTATTTTCCCATTACAGGCTCACATGCTGCCCGACGCATTAGGTTTGGATGGATTTCGAAGATCCGTGAATACTTCTATGAATACCAAGGGCTTCAATTGTTCGCTGGACTACCTGAAGATAGTAAAGAATGAACTAAATGCTTATTACACTGCGACGGTTGCCCTCGTAAAATCCTCGGAACCGCCCTGGAATTTTCACTTTTATCACTTCATTTTTCCTTAAATAGTGAGCATGATATCGGCGGTAAATAGAAGGGCATGTGAAACATATTTAAAATGATTTTCTCAAAGTACAACGTATTTTATTGCAGTGAACCCTTATCGTGGACGAAGGGAAGATTTGGAATTCCTACACATAAAACATGATGTAGGGATAACACTATTTTTCTTCCCACCTCCTGTTTTCTTTCGGTTCAATGAATGAATTTAAATTTTCATTCGTGGCATGTAATTGCCCATTATTTGATTATAGGCATTGATAAAACTTTTGAAGTAAGGTATATTCCTTCGTCGTTTTTACATACCCAATCCCATACAAATTAAATAGTATTTAATGTCAGTTACAATAGTATTTTTCTATCTTCAGCGTATTTTACTGATTTTTAAACGGACCTCCGAATGGTGACTTACCACGCGAATTTGGGGACGTATATAACGACACGTGAAATTCCAGGTAATGATTTCTTCTACGCCCCAGCCATTGCTCCCTCAACCCCTTCATATATTTTTGATCTCAACTCTTTCTTGTCACCAAATAAACTCTACTGGCTATCCTCACATTCAGTTACTAACCCTAGCCAGCTTCCCCCTTTTACCCATTAGGTCAAGTGCAATGACCCTGCGTTCCAGTAGTCTGCTCAAAGCGGTCTCAAAGTCTTCTTTGTCTATCTTTCGCACCCGTCTTCACACGGTTGGGCCTCGGTGCCTCATTGAGATATTAGCGAGGGTCAGCTGTGGAGGAAGGGTTGCTGGGGGCGGAACTCTTTGAAGGGCGCAAGAAGGCATGTCATAAAGGAGACAGGGTGGACGGAAGGACATTCTGTAGTAAAGAGGGAGAATTTGTTGGAAAGACAGTGGGTGGGCTGTGGAGAAAATCTAACGGAGGGAAAACCCAGTGGAAATGATATTATGAATAAAAGAATGTAGGAGTCGGAAAATCCAGGTTTGAGACAACGTTTTAGTAATGGGAAGGGGTGTTCTCTACATACAGCAACGCGTGGCAGCTGTATTGGGCCGTCTATTTCGCCAGTTTCAATCCAGCTCTTGATCAGTGAAGGTAAAGTGAAGCGTAGCTCAAGAGTCCTGCAGCAAGTCTTGTGCATTATTTAGTTTTCACCTATCTGCGGCGTTGTGTCGGGAGTTCTCGGAAGCTAAATGAATAGTGTTCGAGAAATCTGTCCTTCGTCCAGTGACGGCTCCTCATTGTCAGACAATGTAAATGACACTTCTCCATCGGTGTTGTCATCATACCAAGATGACATCACTGGTGCTGTGCATAGCTTTGAAGGTGTGTAAAGTAGTGATTTTGATAGTAAGCAGTGTAATAAGCATTTAGTTCATTCTTTACTATCTTCAGGAGGTCCAGCGAACAACTGAAGCCCTTGGTATTCATAGAAGTATTCACGGATCTTTGAAATCCAAACCTAATGCGTCGGGCAGCATGTGAGCCTGTAATGGGAAAATAAAATCCCCAAATTCGCGTTGTAAGTCCTCGGTCCATTGAAATTCCAGAAAATGAGTTGAAAATAGAATAAATACGAACGAAACTGACTTAAATGAATGGGGATGGGTTGTAGCATTGATTCCTTAAATTGTAAGAAAGAAAAAAAAATTGACATCACCGGGACTCGAACCCAGGTCGCCCGGGGCAAAAGCCATCGGCCGTGCGCCTTAGCGCACGCGGCTACGCCGGTTGTTGGAGTTGCACCCTTACTTAAAGATACTTATTCTGCGCCAAATCTTTACTTGCTTATATCTCTCGAACCCGGGCCTATGGGGAAGAAAGCCGTGACACTTTTTCTACATTTCCTTTATAGTTTCAGAAAATAACATCGGCATTCGGATCCCGAACATCAATCTCGCGATGTCTCCTTGTTAGTAAGAGACACTAGATTAACTGATGGTCGTAATAGGTAACTTCTATCGTAGTAATTACTATTAACAGCTAATATTAATAATAAAAGCTGAACCATCTGTTCGTTTTTTTTAAACTACAATTTTTTTACCTCTTAGCACCACCTGGAAATGATTCTGTAACCAAACATAAACGTTGTCGTGCGCCATGGCAATTAATGGTTTTACGGTGCGCCGTGTAATTAATGGTTTTACAATAATTAAGTATTCTAAACACAGCAACCGTTAAAAGAAAACTTCTGCAAACAAAAAACTTATTTAAATCGCATTTGTGCAGTCTCGATTTAGTTTTTAGGCCTTCCACTGTCAATATGTACAAATTGTGAAGTTTCAGGCGTGATTGAGTGGAAACGTAACACAATAGAGACTTGAAAAATGAGCAACCTCCACAGAAAAAGATGTATTACATCTTTTTCTGTGGAGATGTACGTTGATGCGAGAAAAGATGTACGTTTATTGCGAGACCGGGTTTAGACCTGAAGATGCTGTAAAAAGTGAAACCCAGTCGCAATAAACGTTTTTTTCTGTGGAAGTTTCTTTTATGTAAA
Organism: Platycnemis pennipes; assembly: GCA_933228895.1. Taxonomy (NCBI): domain Eukaryota; kingdom Metazoa; phylum Arthropoda; class Insecta; order Odonata; family Platycnemididae; genus Platycnemis; species Platycnemis pennipes. The sequence continues at coordinate 136,594,993 of OW121853.1, read as the reverse complement.
CATGTAAATTTCATGTATACTTATATACATAAAATTTACATCGTGGAATACATCTGTAATACAGATGTATGTGAGGACTTTTGAACCAAATACACAGGAAATATGAAGATGGAATACAGCTGTATTTCATATGGATTCAATGTGTTTTCTCTGCATTGCAGATGTATTACTGATGTAATACATCTTTTGTGTTATGGGAATCTACAAGAATCTAGGAAAACGATCGCACTTGCTTGCTGCGCAACAGGTTAAATTTTGAAGTTCCCCGGTATATTCGGTAATCAAGGGTCTTCTTTAATAATTTGATTCCTTGAAAACTCATCTCAAATGATAGGTACGTTTATGATATAGCGTGCCTGAAAATAGAGAAATGTCGTCAATTATTGGAATAGGAATTCAATGTAAACAAATGGATAACGCAGATGTTCATAATGCTCTAATTTTTACGTACCCGTACCCTACTTGTCTTAGCCATCCATCAAAATATGTGCTTCCACGGCATATCCCTTGTATATTAGTTTATATGCTCGGAGCATACACGAAAAACACTTTTTATCGAGCTTAACTTGCACGTAGCCGATGGCATCATCGCCGTGTTCCTCGAGAACGACCCTAACGCCAAAACATTCATCGTCGCCACATTATAAATATTGCAAAATTCAAATGTGAACATTCATTTTCCAACATTGACATGCTTTTACCTCGCCATCTTCACTCTTTGGCTTTCCATTCGAATCATATTTTCTTCGAAGATTGAACGACGCTTCATTTAGCTGCTTTTACGCATGGTGTTGAAACGTATGAAAACATTGCTAATTTCGCTAGCTTTGACAAACTCAGGCTCCATATAGTCTAAAGAAATCATACATGTTCGTAGTCTTCCTTAACCCTACCAAAGATATTTAAATTGGTGAAGATCTAGATTCAAATTTACCTTTCTCGTTGGTTGACTCGCTAAAATTTCTCGGGCTTCGTGTTCAAGAAACACTAGACTGGTCTAAGAAAGTATCTGAACTGGCTATAGACATTTTCATTGTTTGAAAACTTTTCCACATAAGTGCCTATTGGCACACTCATAACTCCGTATTATTCTAAGGTACATACATGCAGACATATGGGATCATGTTCTGGGGTAATTCACCTGCGGCTTCCAAAGCTTCTTCATTACAGAAGCAAGCCATTCACGTAGTGTGTGGCGTATCAAGCCGTACTCACGGTAAGTAAGCCACTGTTCATGTATCATAAAATCTTAACTCTCCCATCGCTCTATATTCTGTCATCTGCTCTGTTTGTTAGGAGGTATCCTCATCTTTTTCCTGTAAATGCTAGTGTCCATAGTTATTGTACTCGGGGAAACAACGACATGTATCAGATGATTTCCACAGGGTGCGATAGGCTTAGGGATGGGAGTTCTGTCGGCCCCGGTGGCGGCGGGGTAAATCCCTCGCCTGTCGATCGCAGGGTCGCGGGTTCGAGTCTCGCCCGGGGAGGATTTTTCGCTGTCCGGGGCATGGTCATGTCAGTGATTGTGTAATCTGTTAATCGTAAGAGAGGAATAGACAGTCCTAAATTCGCAGATCAATAAAGACAAGTTTAATTTAATTAATTCAACAGGGTAATAGGAAGCCTCGGTAGCTTAGCTGGTACCTGACCGAAAATCAGGGGGTCCGGGTTTGAATCCCGGTCGAGGTGGATTTTTTTTCTTTGTGGAAATCATCTAATGTGCTAAGGGTGAAAGGAATTCACGTTCAGTTCGCAATCCTTGAAACGTCACGTACATAGCAACCGATACGTACACATTGTTCGCCATAAAGGGCCTCGTCATTCAGTATCTGCCGTTTTCAACCAAACCCCTTTGCATATTCACGCTGCTTCATCACTTTCCCAAAGCAAGCTCAAACTTATCTTGGAAGCTTAGGCATATTGCGGCGTAAGTGAATTCTTTGAACTATAATGTGGGTTGTTGAAGTACTTGTAATATTTTGCTGACAATGGTACACTGTATATGTTGACAGAGTTATCGGGTTTCCATCCGGCATATTGTTTGACTAATGTATTGACTATTTAGAGAGGCACCACAACATGAGAACGACTCAAATGTAGATGTCTCTCTCTGTCTTAAGGTGTGACAAACATGAAAGCGGTGCAATGCGACCGCAGTCACGTGATGTTGTTGTCGTTACAGGCGCCCCCACCGGGCCGGACCAATCGCTGGACGAGCACTGGCAGCTCCACGCCCTCTACTTCCCGCCCCTGCTCCGCTCTTCCACTGTCCGCAAGTTCATGGTGGGGTGAGTTCTCCATCTTCGCATTTCACAATCACTTGGTGGACACTTCGTCCATTACTCTACATGCACCCTCAGGATTTTGGAAAGTGAGAGTCGTCATCATTACTATTTCACTGCAAAGCCTAAGTTGGCGACAAAATGAATGGGGAACTTGCATGATTTTTTTAATTTAACAGGCGGACAGAAAATTATTTTCTCGATTCAACAAAGAAAACTGCATGTAAATCTGATTTTCCTTCGCGAGATATTGAATGCTAAATATAGCGACATTTTAAAGTGCGCCGAAAACTCCCTCCCCCCCAAGCCACTGCGAAAGAATCCCCGATGACGTCAACAGTGCCGAACAATCGCCCGAAGCAGCGCACCAACACGGGTGATTCAAGCGAGCCTACTCAACCCAAAAGTGAGCCCACCTCTGATTTTTAATTGAGTAGGTAATCACTTAATGGTATACTGTTGATATTTCACGTCAATAATGAGTAATATGAAGGCAAAATAGTTTAAATCTCGAAAGTTCATCTTACTTTTGCAGTGCCCGCTCCATACATCGACCCAACTCCCTAGCATTGTAATTAGCCAGCGAGATGAGTTCGAGGCATAAGTATTGTTTAACACCTGGCTGTAAAAATACCTCAACCAAGGTGCCTAATAAACTATTTATTAGGTTGCCAACAAACGCAAGAAGAAACGTATGTACAATGTCAATAAGTGACTGACTAACCTAGACTTCTATCAAAGGTGAGGTGTAAGTTTCTCCTGGGGTAAGTCTGTAACTGTTTCCTCCCGAAAACGGGAGAAAGGAGCTTCGTGAGGCGCCTGCGCGAGAGTTGTCGCCCGCCCGAAGTCTCTAACGCCTGTCGCCGGAGAGAGGAGACAAATTTGTCGCCTGGAGAATACTAGTCTCCCGACCCAAGTCTGTAAGCCCTCTGAAGCGACTTCCGGCGCCCCAGTTACGTCCAACTCGAGAGCCCGACGTATCTTTTTCTCCCGTAGAGAAAGTGCGCATCTCGACAGTGATTTGTTGATTATTTCCAAAACATTCATTGCTCTGCGAATCGTCAGAAGCAATTTTACGGCCCTGAGTGGTGTTTTAGTAATTTTATTAGCAAATTAGGTGACAGATAGTATTGTTACTCGATACGAGTTAGAGTCAAGATAGTTTAATTTCCGAATCCTTTTACGTGCCCGCTGAGTTGAAATGTACTCACTGTGCGATGTGTTTCTTTGAGAACGTGTGTATTAGGTCTGATGCTCTCAAGTTAATAAAACAAAGCCTTTACAAGGTAGATATATTTTGCTATTGATTTGGTGTCCAAGTTTTTTTTTATCTTAATACAATTACATCGATCTGTAACGTTATGTATCGGCGTAGTGCAGTGCTCATCATAATCTCTTTAGCATGACATGAGGCAAGTATAAGACCCAGGGTCATTGTGACTTTTTATATGCATTTAATCGAGACTTGAGAATGGTTTTATGTTTCGGTGGTGTAGTTATAGTGTTGATGTTCATGAGAATTACATTCAGGTAATGCTATACTATACTCTGCCACAAAAGTTGTTTGTGGCCCACATAGGTATTTAATTAAAGGGCTACAAAGTACATTTGAAAAAATTCAGGTCTTTGAATTATTATAGCCATTTACAAACTTTATGCTGGCATTGAATGTGATATGGTGATGATTAAAGAACACTGTTTAGCTTATACTAATGCCTTTCCATAGATTGGGGTGTCGGACGGTAATGATTTTTAAATCAATAAGCGGGTTCATTTGTGTTGAATGTTTTGAATAGCAGGTGCTACTTTTCCTTATTCCACTACCATTTAATGTATGGGATAGAATTATGGGATCATGCCCCAATGCCCACAATTCAGCAAAGGACAATCAAGATCAGGTTTTATGTTTTAAAATTGCACTTTAAATTCCTAAATGAATTTACTGAAGGTAAAAATATTGACATTTTCTTCTGATATTGATGTTAGTGTTCTTTTTCTTGACAAAGACTATTGCAATGTATTATGAAAATCATCGGACATCACAGCACTTAAACCGGTGAATGTTGGTAGACTGTTACCGTCACAATATATACTATGAAACTAAATCGTATACGATTTAGTTTCATCGAAGAAAATAAATCGTACGCTGGGAAGTCCATTCCCTATAATGATCATGAGTTCGAACTTCATACGAACTATTAAATCAAGGGTAAGTCATTCCCGATAAGGCCAATCCTCTAGATTTGTGCCTCGCTCTGATAAACTAACCTTCATTCTCCGCATTAATAAGTATTATAAACAAAGGATTCATGGTAAATATCTCTCATTTATTCTCGTTGCATTCATAAAAATCGAAATTTTGAGGCAAACGACGGTAACTTCATGCCGCTGGCTTTAAATGCACACATGTCCACGATGTCACACAAGTATTATCGAAAGCAAATCACGAAAAAATCACTCGCATAACCTCATTGAGCTACATTACTTCTTGTCCAAAGGTTTGTTTACAAAATTACCGAAGCAAAACAGCTGTAGCCATCATCATTTTAAGGCACGAGACTTTCCATTGGTCCTTACGAAGTTCATCAGCTTCACTTTACAAATTTTTCATAACGAGAGTTTTCTCCCATCCGGTCAGGAGAAAAAGTATTCTTTTTTCCGCCGACGTATAGCAATCATTTGTCATAACAAATGCCCTGAGGGTCATGACATCAATTTCAGGAATATTGTCCGAACGGGCGGCAACGTAATCATCCATTTTTCTGAAACCTGAAATATTCGAGGTAAAAAGTCTATTTCATCATCCCGAAAGTGCATTTTTAATATCCCAAGTAATAATCGTGGCACAATAACAATAGGAAAACTTACCCAAGAATAACAGCACATGAACAAGTGACGGTGAGCGACTAAATCCTCCACCAAAACAATGTTTACAGCATGCGTTGGTGTATTTCCCGACTCGGACCGTACTCGGACGGCAGGTTAGGCACGGATGACGTCACACCTAGCCTCGGCAGAGCTCGGGTGTCTTCGCGCAGTGGTCGGCTCAGAGAAATTTTGCTTTATTTTTTAAGTCAATTTTTTATTTCTTCTCATGATGAATGGAGATAATTTAGGTATTTTTCCGAGCTAATACTTCCGTTTTACCTGTTCAAAATAGTTTTCATAGCAATAATCGACCCATGCAAGTTCCCCATTCTACGTTATTCATTTCATCAAGATTCAAAAAGTGTCATTATCACTGGTAGGTGTTGGAGGTTACCATATGGTAATGGTATGGTATCGCAATTACTGCTGATAGTGAATATCAACGTATGTCATAGGGCTTTTGTTTTATAACACAGTACAAGATTAACGACATAGTATAATGGTGATGCATGGAAGTATCTAGCAAAATACTAACTTATTACATATACGTGATGGGGTAAAAGAAAGTCACAGTTCTTATTTGAAACAATCACGGCACGATACCCCGTCCACGATGCTCCAACACTCCGTCAGAGGGATAGGCGTAATGGAGAGTTGTTCGAGTGTTGGTATAAATCTCTTATTTCGGTAAAATACCTTTTAAATGGCGGTATGTTTTATTAAAACATCTTTAATGTTTAATGTTTTATTAAAACATCTTTAATGTTTTAATAAAACATTAAAGATGTTTTATTTTCACGCAAAGAAGCATAACAACTAAGAATATTTACACTTAAAATTTAATAGGCACGACTAGTTTCCTATACTTGGGTACGTGACATATCCCAATTTGGTATGTTTCTTTACATGACCACGAATTTCCACTGCGTTGCGCCTCACAGCATTGAGTGTATGTTTTCTTGTAATGCCATACTTAACGATTTATGTAGGTACATATAATTTATCTCCTTCCTTAGAATACACAATGTAACTAAATTAGAAACAATGATTTCATACTGCCATGTAGGTGCATATAAAAACTGTAGCCACTTCTAATGTAACTGAACAAAATTAAAAGATGGCTTTAGCATAAAAATATTTCTAGATATCTGCATAAAAATTGCAGATGCGACGCGAACAAAGCTCTAGTGTTGCCCCGAGATAAGACTGTCTTCTGACAAGAGATCAGACTAATTAGCCAACTATTACGACTGTACACAGTCCCTGTTATTAGTGTACCCGTTTTATTTTTACTGGCTGTGTTCTGTCCCAGTCCCTCAACGCACTACGCTGAATAAAGTCGTAGTTTTTGTTCTTTGCATAAGACTTCATATCGGCTATGCTTGAAGCAGCGTGCAACAACAGGTTATGGACCCAGTTCATTGCCGTATTAAGTGTACGAATTGGATGCTCCGATGCGCAGGCGTAATTTGACCAATCTCATTGATTACAGGACTTGTTGACTCGTAAGAATCGTGACACCGCATCAAAAATCGCATTCTGAAACGGAGTGGCGTGGGAGAGACTTCAAAAACTGGAAATTCGCGACGACCATGAACATCTGTGGGAATATGTGAACGGTGCCGTAGAAACAACGCTATGGGAAAGGCCAGGATAGTTCTGATGCTGAGCGCTACGTTCATGTCTGCAATCTGCAGAAAAGTCCAAAGGAGCCTGGAACATGATCTCGCTGCGAACAAATAGGAGGTGTGGGTAAGAGGATTCAGCTGAAGCGACTGTTTGCAGCAGAGGACTATGGGAGTATGTCTGAATTAGTGTCTTGACATTTTCCATAAAAACTGGCTGATTTAGTCGCAGCCGTTGACGACGAACTAATTGCACGTGTCTTACTGAATGGACTGCCGTCATCTCTTTACCTGATGGCATTGGATGATTGTGGTAAAACAACTCTTCGGCGTGAAGGCCAAGCTGTTGACGGAAGATCATGTTAGGGTAGATGGGAGGTCGCTGCCAGAGGACAGCCATTACGTGTATGTATGTACAAGGGGTGGTGTGAAAACTATGCGCCGCCCAAGGGCTTGTGGCCAAGGAGCAACAAAAACAACATCGCGTAGCGTTTTATTGCCATTCCGAACATGGGCTAAGGCGCGAGGAAATCTAGAAAGTGTCCGGAGTTAGAATCCGTTGAGACCATTTGATATCATTTGCGACGCCGAAAGTAAAATCGATTATCCCGATCGCGCCCGGTCTTCGATAGCCCGCCCTTGTCCGCTGGCATTCGGGAAGGCACCGTCCAGGTTAGTACCCTATGATGTGCTAAGGCACCACAAACTTCGCTTATTCGCAAGGATTTCATATTAAAATCACCCTCCATAGATGTTTGTATGACAATACTATAGGGGTATCGATTTCTTCAATACCATATAGGCCACGGTACCAAATTCCGGGCTGAAAAAAACCACTTTTGGCCAGCTTTTTTTATTTCAGTCAACTGTGCGGCGGTAGAAATAAACGTAGTTTGTTTTATTGAGTGAGAACCTAAATACATTTCTTCTGGACCAGACTTCGAGGCTAAGAAACTGTAAAAATCTTCCGGCAGTGAAAAGTTCGGAAAACCTGCAGAACAGGGCAATGTCTTACACACATGATGCCTGATCCCATGATGCAGTTTGCCACCAAGTACATTGCCACTGTAAATAGCGTGACGCTCAGTACGGAGTCCTGGGGAACTCCCCTTGTCCTGGATGTATTGATTACAGAGAATACAGATCTACTAAAACGTTTCAATCAAAAGTGAGCAAGTTACCCCTCACACCACATTCATGCAAAACTATCGAAATCTGCTCCCGCCAGACTCCGCGGTAGGTACGTTGATACTACAAGTCAGATAAGCTGCCCACGACGGGTCGTCGGAGAATAAAGGCCTCATGGATGAAATTGCCAATTGCTACTTGGGTGGTGGAACGAGCCCACAGGATGTCAAGAAGAAGGTTTCGGCTCTCCGAACGAACGGCTGAGTCTTACCTCGAACAGATAGCAGCTGGTGAGCGACATGGGTGTATAACTAGTCCGGTCGGTGATCCCTACCCTTATTCAGGATTGGAACTATGACAGACTCAGACCGCCGGGGTGGTGGAAAGTTACCCTCAAACTAAAGTTGGTTGAGGGATCGAAGGACCTCCCTCTCTTGGAAGTACGGCAGAAAGGCGTACTCTTCATTGGACGGGCGGTGGTGTTTGTAATTGCTGACCTGGGTTCCCACAACTGAGATCCGCCACCGTCCGGGACTCGAAAGGAAGCTGAACAGGTTGAGTTCTTCCGCCAACAACCAGCACACACCGGACGCCAGGGCGATGTAATGCCCTGGAGGGGATATTCGGGTAGGATCGTCGATGCACACGGCAAACCTTGACATCTCCCACCACCCTGACCGGGCACTCTCTCCATCGTTAAGGGGGCTCTTCTCAAGCCCGCTGCGGATGCCTGAGGCAAATGCGACTAAGACTTTATCCTAGGAGCTAGTATCTTGGAAATTTTTATCATTGTAGCAAAAGGATTGTTTTTTGACTGGAATGGAATGATTTTTTTAGGTTTTATTGTTAGTTTATAAAAATAACCAAAGTTTGCTTTTCCCGTCTGTTTTCAGCGACTACTTTCGAAACCTAGAATAAGGAACGATGATTATGCCCCTCAAAGCTCGATCCTTCATCTACTCATTCACTTAACTGTTGATGCTGTTGGTATATTGTCCCATTGATCGTGTGTCATTTTCGACCTGTAATTACACACTTCCTTTTGTGTCACATGGATGAAATTTGGCACCAGGCTAGAAAAAGGATGTAAGTTTTGTTGAGTCGAAGAAATATATATTGAAAGTATGACCTTTTGACCACAAAAAGAGGGTCCAACCTAAAATCCAAATTCTGCCTTATGGGCTTTCAATGTTAAAATATTCGAAATACAAAGAATTATTTAGCTAAACTATCAACTACAAGGTTTTTGGGCAAGAAGAACACGGTGGAAGAACTTTTGAGGTCAAAAATTGTAGCCAAGACCCCTGAAAGGTCACAGTCAAGGTCACAAGGGTTAAAAAATGAATCACCGCTACAAACCTGTCGAATCATGGTTAAAAAGGTACCAAGGTCGATTTTATGGTCTTCAGATCCCTCGTTTCATCTCTTGACCTTCAAGGGTCACTCAGGGGTCAAAGGGTAACAAAAGATGAAATGATGCTAAAAACGTATCGGATCGTAGGTATCAAAAGGTGGTATTGTCGATGGTAAGGTACCCAGATCCCTCTTGTCATCCCTTTACCTTCAAAGGTAACTCAGGGGTCAAAGGTCACAGTGGTTACAAAAGGTGAATTGGGGCTACAAACCTGTCAAATCATAGGTTGAAAAGGTGCCAATGTCGATGGTGAGGTCATTAGATCCCTCTTTTCATCCCTTGACCTACAATGGTAAGTCAAAGGTCACAGGGGTGACAAAAGGAGAAATGACGCTATAAGCGTATCGAATCATAGGTTTAAAAATGTGCCATGGTCGATTGCAAGGTCTTCTGATCCCTCTATCACGGGTGGAAAGTGGTTTGCGGTTTTTTTCATCGCCCACCCGGCAGTACTCTCAGTGTGCTTGAGACGTGCTTCCAATCTGTTCTCCGTGTCCGCGCCCTCAGCCCAAATGTGAATATTAGTCGGAGACTTTAATTCATCCATCGACTGCAGGTCTCATGACGATGGTGTTCCTAAATGCACGCAGGATGAATTTTTCCTAGATCACTTCATCAAGGGTTTAGGCTCGTTACAGTGTAATTTCAACGCAACGAGACATCATTTTGCAACATTGCTCTCGCCTCTCACTCTATTCAAAATTTGTCCTCCGGCAGATACATAATCCATTCCGGCCATGAATCCGTTGAGTTCCCCTCCCAGGCCACCCATTCCTCCCAGAACTGAGCGTGGAAGAAAGCAGACTGTGGTGCCATTAACCGCGTACTTTCCCTTCTGCCCTGGGACATCCTAGATTGTGGGTCAGTGGAGGATTCACTCGATCTGTTGTACGACTTCCTCCTCTGTGCCATAAACGATTTCGCCCCTTCCCGCAAAATCTCCAAAAAAGACCCATGTGGATTTCTGTGGAAGCCACCACCACTCTCCACAGCTAGGAAGCAGCTTGGAGACTTTGGAAGTCCCATCGTAGCCCCCATAAAATCACGTCACTGAAGCCTTTGAGCAATCTTCCCAACTTGATGTCTGCTATTTAGATTTCTCCAGAGCCTTCGATACAGTTGACCACATCCTCCTATCACTTAAGCTTAAAAACCGCTTCAACATTCACGACAACTTTCTTCGCCTTCTCGTGGACTTCCTATCCAACAGGTCTCTGAGAGTAATTCTTGACGGTATCTCCTCTCCATCCCTCAAAGTAACCTCAGGTGTCCCCCAAGGCAGTGTTCTTGGTCCTCTTATTTTCGCCTTTTCTATTGATGACATCACCCAATCACTTTCTTCACGAGACTGTGGGATTCTTCTGTATGCTGACGACTGCAAGGTTTTTAGAAGAGTTGACAGCTGCGCCGATAGCTCTGTCCTGCAAAATGCCCTGACTTCCATTTCAGAATGGAGCTCTACCTGGAAGCTTAAGGTGAATCCCATCAAGTCCAAAACCCTGACCTTTATATTACGCGCCAATCCTGTAAAGTCCTCCCATAGTTTCTCTGCCCAACCAATCCCAGAAGTTACATCCCATAATGATCTTGGTGTGCTTTTTGACTCCAAGCTAACCTTCGCCCCCCACATTAAACATATCTCTTCCAAATCCATGGCTCTAGTTGGTCTCCTCTACAGATTCACAGAAATACAAAGTCCTCTGGCTCTGAAATCCATCTTTTCCGGCTGTGTTCTTCCAATTGTTCGCCAATATGGTCCTCTGCTTGTCCTACCAATCTCAAAGCTCACAACTTCTTCATCAGTATCGTCAAAAATCGCAACCCCCCTCTTTTCGGAATCTTTCGGCTAATACCCTCGGACCTTGAGATTGTTCCTTCAGTGCAACGTCGGCGCACACTTAGTGACATCTTAAGTTTTTCCACGGAATCACGAACGGCCGTTACACGTCTAATGACCTTCTCCCAATGTTCTCTCTCCGTGTCCCTTCATGTACAACCCGGAATTTGTATCTATTTCATCTGCCTCTTACCTACAACTCCCTCAATACCCCTTCCGTTGACTCATAACACCATCCACAACCCCCATCAACAGACTTCCTTCTAATTCCCCCTTCTTATCTTCCTCCCTCCTTAAATTACCACAGTGGATGTACATGTCTTTTATTTAGTGGACATTAATCAGTGTTTAAGTTCACAAGGTATAATTTGATTCTTCTTGTTTTATTTTTTTGTCCTGTCTTATAATTGTGATATTTATCCTTTGATAAAAAAATCCAATGTAAAGGTCTTGCTGGCTGTTTTTGGATTTCATGTTAAATAAATAAATAACTCTAATGAAGTTTTGCCTGTTTGGTTCATGATGGTGGAGGTTGTGTCGGAAAAGATTCCTCACACCTTTTCAATTTATGTTTTGGTTATCTTTTCATGACTCAGTTTAGATTTTATTGTTTCCTTCTACAGTACTGATCGAGGTCATATCCAAGTTATTGAAAAATACATGAAACGGCCACCAACATGCGAAGTTGTGCCTTTTGTTCCTCGTACACTTCATAAAAGGGCATTTCAATGCATTTCGACAATTGAAGATTGGAATGCAATCTAGACCTAGGTCCGTGTCGCAATAAATTTTGTGGAATCTTAAGCAGTGGTTTTTCTAATTGTTACAATAATGTCACTCACCGACAAGCGGAACATGCTCAATATCGCCGCCTCTTGAATGTTCATTTTGGCATACGGTATGGGACTTGGTGCTGGCACCAACTACTGAAGGCGTGTCTCCGACGCACACCCGGAAACAGTGCAATGGCGAGTGCACATACGCAATCCGGGATGGTGAAAAAAAAAGTCCTTTGAAAAAGAGGACGAGGGTCCGTAATATTGCGTACCAGTTCTCAAATCCCTCCAAACAATCCCTCTGGATAAAAATCCATGGAATGCATGTGATTTCTCAGGTACAATAAAAATAAAAGATTTGCATAATAAGAAAATTACCTATGTAAAAATGCCATCGGAAAGTGTAATTTATACAGGGGGGCATTTATTTTCCCTGTGCCGCTTGTGGTTTCTCAAAAGTATCTAGTACAGAGAAAATCAGTAGGCTAGGATTTTGCTGTGGGTGTTCAGGGGCATAACCTAGAATTGAACCGGGTACCATTTGGTTCACAACTCAAGCACTAACCCTCTGGACCACCTCGCCGCTGATCAAATGGATCTTCATAAAAGATTACGACAATAATATGAAGATATGCTGCGAAAACTAGTTATTGGTCAAATGACTCCCAACTGTCATTCCCAAAAGGTATAACCTCTCGTAAAAAATTAAGGCAAAATGTTATGCTGTTATATAAAATGTCAGACAAAAATGAACAAAGTAAGAAAAGTTTCAGATAAATTAAAAATATTTTACATGGTGAAAATTTAAGTTGAAATTCCAAAATGGGTCGAATGCCCCCTCCCGTCCTTCTAGTGATTGGGAGGGGACACGGGGAGATGCTTGGGAAATGTGAACACCGTTGCATTCGGTGGCGGAAGGCCGCTCGTTTGGACTGAGCCCGGAGGGGTCCGATTAGTAGGGGGTCCACGTGGCTGGTCGTCAGGCGGGTCACACTGCCGCACCTCTTTCAATCGCTTTTCAACACGAGCCCAGGTCTTCCGATTGGGGAAGTCACGCCTTCTCGCTTCTTCTCTCCACAGGTACGAGATGCTCGCGATGCCCCAAAGGGACCTGACCCCGGAACAGGCCGCCGCCATTCTCAGAGAGCAGCCGGAAGTGCATTATAAGGAACGCAACTTGGAATGCGTCCACACACTGCCTGTCTCATAAGGAGAGGCATTTAATATTATGTGGAGTATCACCTCCGGTGTACGGCAGGGATGCACTTATATTCTGTAACAAATCTTTGCAAACCCAGACCGAAGGTGAAGTGAAATTTTTCCAATACAGAAATAATTGGTGGTGGAATTTGGCTCTTGCAATCCATGTACCATTAGTTAGCAAAACACAGAATCTTGTGCTGTAGCTTATTGGCATACATTTGTTACTCGAAAAATGAGAGAATGAATCCATTCCACTGACGACTCTAGATGTGCTGAAATGATAAGAACACCTGTTTTTTTTAAATAATCTGTATTACCAATAATATGATATGAAGGCGAAAAACATGACCTTTTAAGCCTAGTGTCTGTAGCTTCACAAATTAAATTTTAGTACCCTATGTAACTTAATTGTAGTACTAGATGTGTCAAGTAAAAAAACCTAGATAGTCAAGTGCCAGTAGCTTTATGCATTAATTTATAGTTCCCTATCGAGCTTGTGGAGAGATGTTTGTTATTTAAGAGCGACTATAGTATTGAATTATCCAACTTAAGAACTAATTCCATACCAAAAGTGTGTCAACGGTTGATGGTACTTGACCAATTCTTCATTTGGAGGCAATTCATTTCTCTTGAGAAAGTCAACTACAGAGACTGTGCAACTGTTGATTTGCACTGCATTTTCCGCACAGTTTTTGGAAAACTGTAGCATTGTAAAGCCGAATAATCTTGTACTTGCCATAGTTTACCACTAAAGCATTGGAAAAAAGTTTTCAGCCCTACAGTTTCTCCATACATTTTTCAGATAGCATTAAAACATCACAGTTTCCACCCTACAGTTCCCCTAACACTACAAGAAAACTGTAGCAGTTTCAGTTGCACCAAAACTGTAGCTATTGGTAGTTTTTTCTGTGGTTATAATGTTCGCATGAACTACTTCAGTTTTCTTCTAAACTAGAGACAACAATGTATGTCTTCCCTTCAGCAAAATAAAACTCTACTTCCACAGATGAGGGTGACTTTTTAGTGACAGTGTTCGAGTTTTGTGGAAGCAGCACCTGTTCATGGGCTCGAGGATTTTCATCCAGTCCTTTTACGATGCCAGTAAATATTCATGCACTCCTGCAATCAGTATCCATATATTAATCTAGTCCTTTTTTCCACTGTTAATTTTTGTTTTTGAATGGTGAGAATGCAGAATATACAGGAATAAAGTCCACGCATAAAGACAATTGGGTTTAATTGTTATAGATGGCATCCCAAGTATTATCTACCACACTCAAGTTTAGAAAACTTATCTTCCAAAGACCAACATCATCAACCGTAAATAGCAACTTTGAGCCCACAGAAAACTGCATTCATACCCAGATAGCTCGAGGAGGATTCGGAGCTAGTTTCCGCTAGATTTGATTGTGACTTTCTAGACTTTCCTTGATTGAATGGTGTGCTGCAGGTTTTCTGTAAGACACCATGTACATCTGCTTCACGTTTGCATTAGCCTTGATTTTCACTCGCCTTGATAGTGTGCTGCAGGTTTGCTGTAAGACACCATACAATTGAAAAATTGTAACACATTGCATTGGTCTGTATAGTGAATTCAATTCCTGTAAGTTGCTCGGTTATAAGGAAAAAAAGAAGGCCAACAATATATCCAGAGCTATTATAGCTAAGGTGTTGCATTTGAAGATTACATGTGCGCGCTGTCTACTATAAAATTAATCTGAATTTCGAAATGTGGATGTGATTCGAAGCAAAAAAACACGAGATGTGTGCAATACAAATTACTAAAGTTGTGTTCACTGCCACTGATGACAAATGATACATTTGTGAAGATGCTCTCAATACATTGGCTTGGGGTCATTGCAAAATTCCAATGAAGAGAAGTCACAGAGAAGCCTTCCCCTCTAACGACGGCGACACATGGAATGGTAAAATGTGTGATTGAAAGTGGAATGAGGTCTCAGTACTAATCATGGCATTAGCCTGGAAACGTCCTTGTACTTTCGCGGGACCTTCTGCATGTGGAAAGTCTACGTATGGTGTCAGATTCCTAGAAAATCGACCACACATGATATATCACGACGTTGACGACATACTTTGGTGTTGCAGTCGTGGCAGCGAGCCGATCCTAAGTTGCCAAAGATACGACTTCAACACCTCCCTTGTCAGAGGATTCGCAAGGGACTCTCAATGTAATTGACGATTTGACGAATGAGGGAGCTTACGGTAAAGATATACCACGGGAACCATTCACCAGAGGGAGACGTCATTGTAACGTTTCCGTTTTCCTGATCACTCAGAACATTTTCTATCAACGTGTGCAATTGAGAAACATTTCAGTGAATGCATTGTAGATTGCAGTATTTAAAAATCCTAGGGACTGCTTACAATTAAATGGCCATTTAGCAAGACAATTGTGTCCAGAAAAATCGCAGGAATTGGGCAGGGTATCTAAAGAGGTGCTTTGAAAAATAATCAAGAAATTGAAAACAGTTTTACAACTTAGAGATATCGAGCCGACATTCGTGTGGTTGGGAAATATAGATGTGAAATAGTGGAGGGGAGGTGTTATTTCTTGCTATGCACCGTATCAATATGTGTTGTGTGAGGCATGCCGATGAGTAAGGGATGCCTCCTCCCACATGAAGCACTTGTCAATGACTAAGTGAAGTGTAAGTCACCGAGGCATGCCGATGAGGAAGGGGGACGCTAATCAAAGGAAGGACCAAAAGGATTATCTTCAGTCTGGGACTCGGGATCAAGAGAGACGTTTGGGCCGGGCCCTCTCTCTCTCTCTCCTTGTATGGGTGTACCATTTGTGTTCCGTTTGATTAAAACTCTTGTTGTTGTTTGGGAGCCGATCCTTTCATTAGTATATTCCATCACCTTTCCCGTTTGATTCTCGCGTATCCGCACATTAATCCTTTGAGGCAACCGCTCGACTCATCCGGTTCTTCTACTTAACTGTCGCCAATATCCCGCGAAGACGCTGGGATACGACAAATATTTTAGATTAATGCTTTTTTGGTGAATGTCTCATTAGCGCTATTCAGGGTGTCAACTGTAAAGCCATTTAGAAATTCCCAGTTTTCCAGGGTGCTCTCCAGTCCTAAGGACGTATCCTAACATTTTTGGCTAAATGTTGCTCATGGGGCAGTAATTATTAACTCCACGAATACGGAATAGTTGGTTGAGTCATTGTGATGCTGTGTAACATCTTGAGATATTTGCCATACGTAGGGACCATGAAATTTCGCAAATTGGTTTTTTGCGAATTTTATTTAAGAGCATAAAGTTGTTATTTTGATGTTTAAAGCCGTAATAAGTTAAAACTTGCCATTTTAACGTTAGCGAAATTCACGGAAATTTCGCAAATAATTTTCTATTCGCGAAATTGAACAGTATTTGGCTGTTATTGCGATATTTTGCGCGAAATTTCACATTTTTTAAAACCACATCTTATATTAGTATCGTCTGATATCAACATCATATGATATTTTGCGAAAAAAACAAATTATTAATTTTCATCTTGATACGTATGTAAAGACGCGTAATGAAAAGTTGTCGTCCCATTTCGTGAAAATGTTTTCGCAAACTCATGGTGTGAAATAAATAAATAATAATTATCGACCACGCCGCTATCATCAGTATGATGATGCGCGTGACAGTGATATCTGCGTAGCCCTCGATCGCATTTGCGGTAGTGGTGTCAAGGCGCATCGTTTTCGTCGCGCCGCCGAAATATGACTTGCATAGTATTCATCCCGAGATATTCTTCAGAAGAGTTGCCATTAAAGCAATCAGAATTGTGAAAGGTGATTTCATTAAGTCTACGCATAGCATGAATGGGACCAATAACTGTAATGACTTAGCCCGTTGACGGTCGTAGCGTAAGTGACCAAAAATGCCACTTACCGTTTATTTGGCGCCAAAACAATTGCGATACATAATGCACTCACATACACGAAAACAAATACAAACTAACATACATTACAATCCTCCCCTTCCAATATGGCCGGACATTGGCACATTAAGGAGACTATACACTTTGTCAATCCCTCCCTTTCAAAATTGTTCCTGGGAGGAGGCAAAAATCTCGTTCCCGGAGGATAGCCAATAAAAGAGGGCAAAAAAAAAGGAAAACAAAATGTCCAGTTGAAATACAATATGTATATATATATACACACAGTTTACTCGCCCATTCAGTAAGGAAAAAAAAACACTTGTCCCCCAAATAAAAAAAATAACTCCTCTGTCAATAGGAGAGAATAAAAAGGTAACACTTTACAAAAAAAACACTTCACAAATCAAAAATAACCTTAAAAACACTTGTCCCCAAATCAAAAAAAAATAACTCCTCTGTCAATAAGAGAGAATAAAAAGGTAACACTTTACAAAAAAAGAACACTTCACAAATCAAAAATAACCTTCCCCTTTCTCTCCCTTAGTGGGTACCTTCTAATTTCCACTTCATTCTCATTTTCTTCCACCCTACAAGTTCCCATTTCAGGAGTCCTAGTGGTGAGTGATGGCTCCCAATACCCGGTGGCTTCCTCTTCCTCTGATGTCTCCTTGCTATGGGTATCAGCTATGGGTTCCTTTCCAGTGGCTCCAATGTCCACTTCTGACTCAAGGTCCCCCCTGGCTCTCAATTGGTTGATATGCCTGCGGACAAGAACACCTTCATCTGTCAACACAGAGTACCACCTGGATCCCAACACTTCACTTACGACCCCTGAAGTCCATTTCATCTGCCCATGCGGATACACTTTAACCATTACTCTTTGATCCTTATGCAATACTCTGAGGGGAGATCCACCCTGTGCCACCATTTGTGCCATCTGTCTGTCATTCACAATTTCCCCTACGTTGGGTTTCACTAAGGACAGTCGAGAGTGAATTGTCCTTCCAAACATTAACACACAAGGGGATTCACCCGTGGTTACATGGGGAGTAATTCTATATTGAAACAAGAAACGTGGCAAGGCAATGTGCAAGGGTATCCCATGCTGCATCAGAGTTTTGACCTTGTTCTTAAAGACCTTAACCATATTTTCAGCTGCTCCATTTGAGGCTGGGTGATAGGGAGGAGAAAAGGTGTGCCTGATGCCATTTTTGTCACAAAATTCCTTAAACTGAGTGGAAGTGAAGGGAGAGCCATTATCGGATACCATGTGCTCCGGGAGTCCAAAGGTAGCAAAAATATCCCTTAAATGCCTTAAAATTTCTTCTGTGGAACTATTTTTTATTTCCCTTACCTCTGGCCATTTTGTTGAACTGTCAATCAAGATCAAAAATAACTTTCCCAAAAAGGGTCCCGCTAAATCCACATGCAACCGTTTCCAAGGCCTAACAGGCCATTCCCAACACTTCAAAGGGGCCTTGCCAGGTGAAGGTTTGTTTGCTAGACAGGATACACACGAATTAGCCAACTGCTCCAAATCTTGGTCTAATTTTGGCCACCATACATAGGATCGGGCTAACGATTTCATCTTAACAATGCCCATATGCCCAGCATGCAGCTCTTTGAGGACCTCAGCCCTTAATTTCTTAGGAATAACCACCCTATTTCCCCACAAGAGGCAACCCTGCTCAACAGTCAATTCCTGCTGCTTCATGAAGCACGGTTTCAATTCATCCAGAACATTTTTAGGCCATCCAAACATACAAAAATCAATGATCTTGGCCAGTGTTACATCCGTCCTTGAGTGTCTGGATATGCTCTTGGCAGTTATAGGAAGGAATTCCTTTTCCCCTATGTCTAAGTAGGAAACTTCCTCTATAACATCCCTATCCTGTTCTAGGGGAAGCCGTGACAGACCATCTGCCACCTTATTTTTATCAGCCTGGATATACTCTAATTTGTAACTGTACCCTTGTAGAATGACTGCCCAACGCTGCAGACGGCTAGCAGCCATTTGTGGAATACCACTTTTTTCACCCAAAATATGTAACAAGGGTTTGTGATCTGTCCTCAAAATAAAGTGCCTCCCATACAAATACTGGGTAAACCTCTTTACCCCAAAGATAATGGACAGGGCTTCCCTATCTATTTGAGAATAATTTCTCTCTGCCTTACTTAGTGACCGGGAAGCAAAGGCAATAGGCCGTGTCATTCCATTAGAATACTCATGTAATAATACACTGCCTAAACCATACGGGGAAGCATCACACTCGAGCACCACAGGTAATGACGGATCATAGTGAGCTAAAACACGTCCTGAAGTTATTGCTGTTTTAACAGTTGCAAACGCCTCTTCACATCTCTCACACCACACCCATTGTACATCTTTCCTTAGCAGTTCATGCAAAGGAGCAAGGATAGTCGCCAGATTCGGAATGAACTTTGAATAGTACTCCACCAGGCCCAAGAAGGCCCTGAGCTGAGAGGCATTTTGGGGTGGTGGCGACTCAACTATTGCATTTATTTTTCCCGTGGTTGCATGTAGCCCATACCTGTCTATCTTGTGACCTAAGAATTCTACTGATAGGCACATCAAATTACACTTCTTGGGATTTACTTTAAAGCCGAAGCTGTTTAACCTTTCTAATACGGCCACTAGATTCTGAAAATGTTCCTTATCATTTTTACCCGTGACAATGATGTCATCCTGAAAACAAGCAACATCTGCCTGACCCTGCAAAACCTGATCCATTGTTTTCTGGAAAATGGCAGGTGCTGAGGCAACCCCAAAGGGTAATCTGGCATAACGGAAGAGTCCACGGTGTGTATTGATTGTGCACAGCCTTTGCGAGTCCTCTGAAAGGACCAGTTGTTGGAAGGCTTGTGACAAATCGATTGTGGAAAACTTTTGCCCCCCTTGAAGCTTTAAAAAGAGCTCTTCGACCCTTGGAAGGGGATATCTTTCAATCTCTAACTGGGGGTTCACCGTTATTTTAAAGTCTCCACATATACGAATATTCCCATCCCCCTTAACTATCGGGACAATGGGTGTTGCCCAATCACTGAAATCTACCGGATACAAAATTTCCAGTTCCAACAGACGATCGATTTCATTGTTCACCTTATCCCTAAGGGCAAAAGCTAACGCTCTGGGTGAGCAAAACACCGGCTTTGCTCCTGGCTTAAGGTGTAGTTTTGCCTCATTTCCCTTAAATGATCCCAGGCTGCCATCCCAGAGCCCCTTAAACCGTTCCCAAATCTCTGAGGCATTACTGTATTGCACCATTTCGATTTTATTAATCGGAGAAGGAAACTTTAATTCCCTGTACCAATCCCTTCCTAAAAGTGGAGGGCCTCCATTAGTCACAACAAAGAGATTTAATTTTGCCGTGTGTCCTTTGTGAGAAACTACAACCTCAATGGTGCCCTTCGGTTGTATTAAGGTGTTCGAATACGACCGGAGCTTGACGGGGGTGCTTTTCATCTGCAAATGTGCAAAGTTTTTGATGTAACATTCCTCCGAAATTGCTGATATCGCTGATCCCGCATCTATTTCCATACTAATGACGCGTGAATCAACTATTACCCTGGCAACCCACGGACCATTATTCTCGTCACCGCTAGGTGAACTGCGGACATTAAACAACGGCAACTCGCAATCATTTTCCCTAATAAATATAGTCTTTTCATTGCAACACTCTCGAGCGAAATCTGACTCCATTACACCATGGCTCTCACCTTTTACATTTGATTGTAAACTACAAGCATCATTAGGGCAGCACTCAAATGCTCTGTTGCATGAAGTTTCAGGGGATAATCTACCACAGACCCTTATATCCATACCTTCGTTGCACATTGCCTTGAGATGGCCAACTTTCCTGCAGATGTCGCATCTGTAAGACCGGTATCTGCACGAAATCCTTCGATGCCCCACCAATCCGCAGCAATAGCACCTTTCCGCATTGCTGGATCCTCTGGTTGGTTGTGGCTCCATGGCTCCCGACCTCCTCTTCTGCCTCAGTTGGTCCTGTCTCCGAAGCCGGTGGACCCCGACTTCTTCGTCACCTTCCTTGACGGCGTCCATCATGGCGGCGTCCCGGGCTACAAAATGGACTCCGTGTCCATTTTGAACCGAGCATGCCGCGACATTTTTCGCAGCCTTCTCGCGCGCGGCAGACAGTTCAATAGCCTTGTCAAAGGACAGAGTCTCGTCCTCTAAATACAAGGCTTGCACAATTGCCTTGTCGCGAAGGCCCAACACAAACTGATCCCGTAATGCCTGGTCCAAAAACGTCCCAAACTTACAATAGCGGGAACGTTCCCGGAGGCCGGCAGAGAACTCCGTGACTGTTTCCTCCGCCAGTTGAACTCTCTGGTTAAAAGTATGGCGCTCCGCAATCACTGACCGCTGAGGACTGAAATACTTCCGCAGCTTAGCGGTGATCTCAGAATACGAACACTCTGACGGCTTTTTCGGTTCGCACAGGTTGCGTACCACACCATAAGTCTCCTTGCCAATCGACGACAGCAGAATAGCGCGTTTCTTCACGTCGTGGGCTGCTTCTTGTCCTAAATCAATTACGACGAAATATTCCGTCAACCTCTCTTCGTAGGACTCCCAATCGTCCACCCCTAGCACAAATTTTTCCATAAAATTTGGCATCCTCGTCGCCATGTAATGACTTAGCCCGTTGACGGTCGTAGCGTAAGTGACCAAAAATGCCACTTACCGTTTATTTGGCGCCAAAACAATTGCGATACATAATGCACTCACATACACGAAAACAAATACAAACTAACATACATTACAAATAACTACAGTGGAAAGAGTATGTTAAATGTCTTCGCTGTTGGAAGAAGAGACGAATAAAGTTGTCAAATGGACGTACAATAATTTCATTCAAAGAGCGCTCCACTTAAGCTGTGACTGACGGATCGTAATTACTCCTCGGGTAGATGAAATGAGTTATTTAAGAATAAACTATCGAATTCACCGACTGATGTTGAGTATATGTTGCCACTTTATTACAGGACGACGGCGTTCACGCCGCAGCAAACTTGTTTTTTCTGTTTATTAATTAAGCTCATTGTGCGCACGAGGAATTTTGACTCGCATATAGATGCAAGATGGAAATTTTCAATTATTCCCTGCCATTTTATGTTAAGCTCACTTTTTTGCCGCTGGGAATTATGCTTTCTTAGCCTGCAGAAGGCATGTAAATAAAAATTGCAATCGATGATATGGTTTCATATTACTTATCTTTTTTGCCACAGTTACACTGTGGGCGTCATGACAACTGTACAAATTAAATTTCATTCTCGCTGCAATCAACATTAGCCACACAATCCCATTCAATCCTTAGATCGGTAGCTCTCCATTCTATTCTGTTTCAAGCTCTCCTTTACGTCAACGTAAATTTTCGGTTTTATATTCTGCTTCCTCCGAACTATGTATTTGATCTCGATTTTCCTCGAGGGACTTTCTCTATTAATTTTCCCTTCTATTATGTTCCTTTGCAGTTCATTGTATCCCAAAATGTGGTCTATCAGGTTATTGTCTGCTTCATAGTGTTCCATATGGTTCTCTTCTATTCTTCATCGCATCAGTTATTTATACGCGGAAGTTGATACCTTGTACTATTGCTTTTACAAAATTCTAGACAGCACTCGCAAATATTCCAAACTAACAGGTTTCAAAATTTGTTTACCTTAAGAATGCTATGAAAATTTTATAACCTAAGACTGGAACATCAGGATTTTAGCGCCGAAAACAGTGTATTTTTTCAATTAATATATCGTAAATGTACACATTACAAGAGAAAAACATGTCTTCGCTCAAAAACAAATGTAGAAACGCGTTTTATTGGACGCAATTAATTTTTTTTAAATCGATTCATTTCTCCTGAAAATGTCCACTCCTAACTCAAGGAACTCGACTTTTTTATAAAAGCTGAAAACATGTGCTTCTAATTTTTACAGGACTCCTTGTCTCGATCTTAAAGTCTTCACGTACGATGCATTCCACGTATTGGCTTTCCAGCGTCCTCATCCACGCCTATTTCTTGGCTCTGGACCAAAAGCATATCTCCGCACCTATTTCTCTGACAGTCGGTAAGAAAGGCAAAGACCGGTGGTATGCTGAACATATGCTTGGCACTGATGCCAATATGGCGGATGGGAACACTTGGGCCGTGCGGCGGAGGCACTCCGTACTCTGGTGGAGCTCAACAGGGGGCCTCTGCTCAGGGAGCTCGACGATGACCAGTGTCCAGGGGGGGGGATCCAATGTCTTTCCACGTGTCCATGCAGATCCAGCGGATGACGTTCGGTAGTGGGGTCACCTAGAAACCACACCACATCGGGAAAATATAGATATGGAATAGTGTAGGTGGTGCGTCTCTCGCTTGACCAATACGCCGCGAATCGAGGCTTTCAGCAGGGAATGTGCGCTAATCGAGACTCCAGACAATCGAGAGACGCCGAGCGCACTTTGGAAGCTCTCAGTGAATGATACAGAGTTGATGAAGGGTAATGAAACAGGTTGTGAATTCGTAGGCGTTGTGCTTTATTTCAATGTTATCAGTTTGATTAATTTTTATAACAACTGAAAATACGTAAACATACGTAGAATAGTATATTAAGAGGGTTTATATATTTTTTCCATGATGGTATAGCTTTTAGTAATTTCAATTGAATAAGTAAGGTACAAGTAGATTAGATAACAAGTTATTTCTTCATCCACAATTTATTCCGCTGTCTCTGTTTGACTGATAATCTTAGCAAATTAGTTCATCATTAATATTTATTAGTTTTAGTCATTACATATCTTTCTTTTTGGCATAGCATTCCAAAACTTATAATCGCCTCAATGTTTCAAAGATAGACGGACACAGTTCAGATTCTACATGTAAGGTTTTTCCATTTGATCACTTTCATTTCGTAGTTTTAATACGTTTCGCAAAAACCTTAATATTCTGAAGTATTTATTGGTTCTCTTTCCGTTCCCAAAAAACACTAGAGGAAGTTTATTCATTTCCATATTACGTATGACTTAGACCTTAGGAAAGTTTCTTGGATAATTTGAGTTCGTGATCTTGGTTCATGAAGCTTACGAATATCAGATTTGTTGCTCATTCATCACTAACAATGGAGCTGACATTGCTGGACAATCAGCAACAATCTCATCTCAGAAATACATCTCCAGTTGGTATTTCTGCTGGACACAGTGCTCTTCAAAAGCACATGACTGTTGGCTTTTAGAAATGTGCAAAGGATGGTGAAAAAGTTGTACTGCAAAACATTTGGGGCGAAAATGAAAGGCGTGAGAGCTGCAAGTTGTGGATTCAAAGGGCGAGAAGAAGTGGCCACGAAGGTTCGTTCGCTCCCAGCATTTTCTCCCCAACAACTGTACATATACTGCCAGGTAATTTGACTTAATGTTTTTGAATTTTCTCCATGCATTACTTATATTTTAGCATTAATATCCTTAATATCATGCCAAAGCGTGTAAAGAAATAAAATTTGCGTATAGCTATTTACCAAATTAAGATGCATCAGCAAAGCTGCGTCTTAATTTGGTAAATAAATACTGCTGAATAAAATTGCAGTGCCTTCCTTTTTATTTACCCAGAGCGCCTACTAATTATCGTCCAAGATACCGTAATATGAGTGTGAACTCCAATTGTCGAAGAAAAATATGCCCGCCCGCGTCGGTTGTGTTTGAAAGGTTATGTTAAGTAACAGCTGAGCTGTTTGGTGCATATTTCTTGGACGTCGATATTTCTTGAACATTGCCGAATGCTTTTTTATTAATTCTACGCGAAGTACTTTATATGCCATATATAATAATAATGATCAATACATAGTACTTTACATATGACCATGAATGCTTCAATCGAGAATACTTTTTTAAGTGAATAGGAGAAGAGGCTTGCGGCTGAGCTTAAATCCACCGAGTGCGTCCACCGGGTTGCGGATGGTAGGTCAACCTCTTTATATATAGGTTAGCTGCGAGATAAGCGAATTAACTCGTAGAATAAGTAGTCGTGGGCAAAAAGCGACGGCATTCCGAGGGGGTATTGGTCTATCCCAGGGTAAGGTAGGCCTTTAAATAATGCAGAACCTGTGAAGATGCCGTGAGTTGGCGACGGGAGGCCGCCAACAATTACGCTTCTCATCACCCGGAGGAGAGGGCAGCAGCTCTTCTTCACATGAGTGAAGGTGGAGACCACAGTGGTCGGTACAGCGACACTCATCTCACTACAGGCGCGGTAACGTTTACTTTAACGGCTGTAGTACTGCGATGTGGAAGGCAAGGGGAAACCACCACATTAATATCCCGAGGAGTCGCAGCTACTCCATCTTTTCCTTCTTATCATGACGTGACGGAACCCTCTCGGGTAAAATATTCCGGAGGTAAAATAGTCCCCCATTCGGATCTCCGGGCGGGGACTACCTGAGAGAGTACATCAGTCAAGTGTGATAGTCATTTTAGGGTAGACTGGAGGACCTAAAGGTGGAAATGCAAAGAATGGACCTCGATGTGTTAGGAATCAGCGAAATGAGATGGCCCGAAGAAGGAGACTTGAAGAAGTGGAAGTTACAGAATTATTCACACCGGATCACTGAATGGTAACGCTGGAGTAGGCATAATGCACAGGAAGAGTGCCGGAATGCGTGTGAAGAGCTTCCTGCAGTACCATGAAAGGATAATAATGGTGAAGATCGAGACCAAACCTGTAGATACCATAGTGGTGGAGGTTTACATGCCTACGACGGACTATGAAGATGAAAAAGTGGAAAACGTCTACAAAGATATCACGGAAGTTATAAAACAGGTAAGAGGAGAAGAAAACTTAATTATTTTAGGAGACTGGAACGCCATCGTCGGCGAAGGTCGAGATGGAAGAATAACTGGAAAATACGGATTGGGAAACCGAAACGAAAGAGGAGAAAGACTGATGGAGTTCTGTACACAACATAAGTTAGTGGTCGCCAACACATTGTTTAAAATCACAACAGAAGAATAGACACGTGGAAAATGCCAGAAGACAGAAGAAGATGCCAAATAGACTACATTTTAGTGAAGCAGAGATTTAGAAACCAAGTGAAGGACTTCAAAAGCTACCCTGGGGCAGACATCGACAGTGACCATAATTTAGTGATGATGAAATGTCATCTAAAATTCAAGAAATTGAAGAAAACAAAGAAGAATGTATGGCAAGTAGAAAAACTAAAGGAGGCTCAACATCAGCTGGCATTTCAAAAAGCAGTGGGAAACAACATAGGAGAGAACCTGAATGAGAAATCAGTGGAAGAGCGTTGGGAAAACATTAAATGTGGACTACAGGAAGCCGCAAAAGAAGTTCTTGGAAGAAGAAAAGTTGCCAAGAAGAAGCCATGGATCACGGAGGAAGTCTTAGAATTGATTGAAGAAAGAAGAAAGTACAAGAATGCGAAAACTGAAGAAGGGCAGCTCTGCTACAAAAGAATAAGGAACGAAATAAGTCGCAAAGCAAGGAAAGCTAGAGAGGTGTGGTTGAAAAATCTTTGCGAAGATGTACAAAGCAACCTTGCACTTGGAAAGGTGGAAGCTACCTACAGGATAGTGAGGAACCACTTCAAGGAACGGAGCGCAAGATACAATGCCATAAGGGAAGATAATGGAGAAATTCTGATTGAAAACGAGGACAAAGTGAAGAGATGGGAAGAATATCTGGAAAGAATAAAGCTATTGAAGAGGAGAGCGAAGTGGAAAAGGATGATATGGGAGCATCAATATTAAGATAGGAAATCGACGCTGCAGTAAGGACTTTCGGATGAATAAGACTTCTGGTATTGATGATGTTCCTGCAGAACTAATTAAAAATGCAGGACAGAAGACACTGATTCATCTCTACAAAACCATCTGTGACATGTATTCAACAGGAGAAATTCCAAGGGACTTCGAGAAAAACATCATCATTCCCATTCCTAAGAAGAAGAGAGTGGAGAAATGCAAAAATTTTAGGACTATAAGCCTGACGACACATGCATCGAATATACTGACCAGGATCATCTACAGAAGAATAGAACAAAAAGCAGAGGAGTTCCTGGATAAAGATCAATTCGGATTTACGAAAAGTAAGGGTACACAGGAAATAATATTGGCCCTTAGACTGCTCTTAGAGAAGAGAATCGAGAAGAACAAGCCGAGGTTCATTGCATTTGCGTATTTCGAGAAGGCTTTTGACAACGTGCATTGGGATTCAATGCTTGGAATTCTGAAGGGAATTGGAGTGTCCTACAATGACAAGAATTATACTGTCTGTACAAAAACCAGGTAGCTGTGATTAAATCTGGACCCTGCTGTGAAGAAGCAAGAATAAGGAATGAAGTGAAGTGAAGAAGCTGTCCACTGTCTCCCTTAATTTATAATGTTTACATCGAGAGAGCCATCAATGAAATCAAGGAGAAGACTTCTGGAGTGACTATTCACGGAGAAAAAATAAGCATGCTGCGATTCGCTGATGGCATAGCACTCACAGCAGAGAGAGAGGGATCTGAACAAGATTCTAACAACCATGGAAAGGACATTAGCCAGATATCAGCTGAAGATAAATAAGAAGAAGACTAAGACTGGTGCGCAGCAAGAGAGAAGAGGCCAAAACCAACGTTAAACTAGGAAAACAGAAACTTGATGAGGTGAAAGAGTTCTTTTACCTAGGAAGCCGAGTAACCAACGATGGACGAAGCAAGAAAGAAATAGTAGAATAGCCCAAGAAAAGAGGGAATTCTATCTAAAGAAGAATCTAGTTACAGCTAGAAATACAAGCGTAGAAGTAACGAAACAGTTCATCAGAACATGCATCTGGAGCATGTTTCTTTACGGCAGTGAGGCATGGACGATGAGAGCAGCGGCGAAGAAAAGGGTACAAGCATTCAAAATGTGGTGCTATCGAAGAATGATGAAGATTAAGTGGATCGACCGAGTGACATATGAAGAAGTGTTAGGAAGAGTAGGAGAAAAGAGAAGTCTGCTAAAAACTATAAAAAGAAGAAGGAACAACTTAATCGGCCACATCTTAAGCCACGATGGCCAAATGAAGACTATCGTCGAGTGAAAGGTGAACGGGAAGAATGGAAAAGGCAGGCCTCGTATGAGTTACATAGAAGAGGTCGTAAATGACGTGAAAGAGAGGAACTACGTCACAATGAAGAGGTGGGCCGATTGGAAAATCGAGTGGAGGGCTGCGTCGCTAAGCAACCTTAGGATTGTTGACCCTCGATGATGATGAATACTTTGCGGCGTACCTATGTGGAAACTCATGGTCAAATAAAATAATCCAACACCTATTTCCACTTAAATTTATTTGGCACAACTAGTTTCAACGCATCGGTGTCATCATCAGGTACTAAAAAATAGGAATCGTCGAGCTCTGAAAATTTCGCCTCTGTCTGGACGATGATCTCCTGATTTGAGCTAAATTTTGATCTAGCGAGCCATTTCTTCATGCTTGTGAATAAGAAGAAATCGCATGGTCTGGGGAATAAGGGATAGCAATTCACAACGCAATTCATTTGCAATTTGGCGGTGACCGCTCTGGATGAATGTGCGATGTAGTGCTGAAACAGGACTTTCTTCTTCGCCAAAAGGGGGCAGTGTTTCTGTCTAAAATCTCCTGTCAAAGCGGTCCAATAAGTCGCTGTATTATTCTCCAATCAACGTTTTTCATTTTTCTAAGAAGTCCATTACGCCCTTCTCATCCCAAAAAATTGTTTCCAAAACTTTTCCGGCCGATGGGATCGTCTTCGCCTTCTCCGGAGCACACTCACCGGAAGAAACCCATTGTTTAGATTGTTGCTCGATTTCTGGTGTATATTGATGAATCTAGGTCTCATCGACGGTGAGAACTCGATGTAAAAAGTCCCTGGTGGACTTAACAATATCCCTGACCGATCGCCGTCTCCTATTATCGGAATATTTTATTTCTGCGGAATTAAATTTTAATTAAAATTCAGAAAATGCTAAAAACTGAAATCAATACATTAAAAGCTACAAATACACCCTAATGAAAAACATTAACCCTTAATAAGTTAAATTCTCATCCACATTACACACACTTTTAATATATATTTTTACCCTCTTATTACCAGGCTCCGGTGCAAAAGGGTAAAATGTAGCATATACACGATAACATCTCTCGTGATTTTTATTTATTAACAATCGTAAAATCTTTGCCTTGAATAACACTTTGTTGGCTCTCATTTACATTTTTGTATGGGAAAAAATTATTGCCAAATATTTACGTGAGTTTTAGCCATGTGATGCCAGCAGTTGTGATGTTTTATATAATACTACAACGTTACGTATCTTCCCAACTACTTCGGCTGTTGGCTGGAGGACAAACGTTCATTCTTCATTCCGCTCAACAACGCGCGCCAGTGTCACGACGCGTGCTTGCAGGCGAGAGAGCGCGCTTCAACTCGGAACACGGTTGACGGGGTTCTCAACTGGTCAGAAAGCGCTTTGCGTGAGCTTTCCGGCACATACGTCAGACAAGTAAACACCTTGAACCCATGACTTTTCGTGCTGAAAGATGGGATAATAAAATATATATTTACACCATTAAAATGACATGCATTGATTCATTAGTTGAATTTCACAGTAGTACGGCAAAAATTGAAGATTCTCTTTAAAGATGGGGAATGAAATGCCCGAATTTAGGTTTCTTTACGATCTAAATGAGATACTTTTAGTCGTAACTTTGTGGAAATCCATGACAATAGACACCTTTTGGTGTTGGTGCCCGCCATTGCGAGAGTTTCCGTCACCGGCAAACGAACACCAAAAGTGGCCAACATCTGCCATAGCTTGCGATCTGTTAGCAATGCAACTAATATGAAATGTTATGCATCAACTGCACGTTATAAACCACCATCCGATCAATTTATTGTTACTATTGGTGGAAATACTGCAGCATTAGCAGTTACGAATATGTATTTGATCTTCTTTTGTTTCCCGGGCGGTTGAGAGCACACTCGCATGTCTGTGAGTTGAGAGCATTTCCAAGATAGACACGTGTCCCCATGACCCCAAAACGCAATTGACCTAAGTGTCGGAAGGGAAAAACGGCAAGCTACTCAATTGTCTCTTCTCTATTTCTTTTCATATTTTCTTTTACTCTATATTTATCAATGTTGAACATTTTCGTGAGTTAATTTTACAATTTACGAGATTATTGAAGTTAACAAATTATTATTTGTTACCTATACTTGTAACTGCTTGAGGTACCTATATGTGATAAACGCGGTGCCAAAGGAGTTTCAATACGTCTATATTCCTTTCTAGGTTTTGCTGCCATTATTGAACAATTATATGAATTAATATTTAACACATTGACGCATGGCCTAGATGATAAAACCCTCAATACCTTTTAGTCTCGAGGTTGCCATGGAGGAAACGAAAGAAGGTTGTTGTTGATTTTGACTGCTGTATAAAAACGAAAAGGCAGTTCTCGATTTTGTATGTCGATCTTCCGAAGAAAATAAAGAAAAGAAACAATAAATTGTAAGTAGTGGTCTGCTAATTATTTAAACCGCTGCTATATGACAAATTGGCGACCGTGACAGGACTTTGCGCAGGGAGTACACGCTCGAAGGACAATGAAGATCGCCCAGCTGAGGACGGCGCTAACACAGCGGGGACTTCCGCCGACAGGAGCCAAAGGAGATTTGGAAATGCGGCTCCGGCAGGACCTGATTGAATGCGGAGAAGATCCTGAGAACTTCGAAATGAACGAAGTTGAGGCAGGACAAGAAGTAAGTGCTATGTTTACCACTTTGACGGAGCAAATTAAGGCCCAATCCGAAAAAAATAAATTGCCACTTGAAGAATGAAACCTGAATTAAAAGAAGATATTCAATTTCAAGCTGAATAAAAATCCAAAAAAATTAAGTCCAAGGATTGCCAACTTTTTCATGGAGGCCTTGGAAGAGAAGGCACATTCCGCAGCTCCAATGAAGCCAAAGTGCTTTTACAGATACGTAGACGACACGTTCCTTGTTTGGCCTCATGGACCGGGCCAAATTCAGAAGTTCCTGGACCACATGAACAGCATCCATCCTAACATTCAGTTTACGATGGAGATAGAGAAGGACCAACGGATCCCTTTCCTCGACATCCTGGTTCATCGGAAGAAAGACGGCCAACTTGGACACAGCGTTTACCGCAAGCCCACGAATACGGACCTCTACTTAAATGGTCGCAGCCATCACCACCCCTCCCAGAGAAGGCCGTTTTATCAACCCTTTTGCATCGAGCCAAAGTCATAGCGGACTCGGAGAGCCTCCCCAAGGAGATATGCCACCAGAGGAAGACTCCGCCGAAATGGATGTAGGCAGGAGGAAATTAATTTGGCCCTGAAAAGGACCTACAGACCACGATCCGCCCACAGTAAGGAGGAACGGCCTGAACCCATTGTCAGAGCTGGACTGCCATGCATCTAGACGGTCTCCGGCAAGATATCAAGGATCCTGATTAAACATGGCATTGAAACCTTCTTCAAACCATGAACCAAACTAAGGGATCATCTGGTGAAGGCAAAGGACCCTTGCGGCCTCGCGACTCCCGATGTCTATCAGGTGCCGTGCGAGTGCGGACAGGTGTACGTGGGAGAGACGGGAAGGACCATTGCGACCCGAATGAAAGAGCACTCGAGGAACTACAGACTCTGCCAACCCGAGAAGTCCGCGGTCGCTGAGCACAGCATCCACCTGGGCCATGCCATACAATGGGACGACGTAAAAGTCCTAATTCGAGAGAAGAGGTACTGGGAGAGATTAACAAAGGATTCCATCGAGATCCGGCTAGCAAATAACACATTCAACCGAGACACAGGCTACTCTCTCAGTAACGCCTGGAAACCCGCAGCGAGAAGAATCCGATTGGCTAGGGAAATGAAGAAACCTCTCGACCAATCGGAAGACACCTGACACCCCAGCCAAGGATATAAATATCTGGCAGTTTTCAACATGCGACATTAGCCCTGAAGACGGAGAACGAATCGGTCTCCGTCTTCGAATAATATAAGGGGCCTGGGCCTTAATTGGGATGATTTTGGAAAGGAGTTATGTCTTAGATTCTGATGGCGTAAAGGCTGCTGTCAATCGAAAATTCTTAACCGAAACGCAGCCTACGGGCATGAGGGCTTGTGCGTTTGTGATCCAGAAATATCAACTTTTTAAAAGATTGAATCCTCATGAGGACAATAGTTCTGCTCTACCCTATATGATTGAGCTACTCAATGATAAAATGAGACCCTTGGTAAGAGTGGCTAATCCGAAGACCTTTGACGATTTAAGGGTAGTCATTAGGCAACTAGAGGAGGAGTGTGAGAAGATTAAGACTTCACGAGACGAAAACGTTACTCATCCAGAACCTGGTCTTCAGAGGAAATGTTTTAAGTGTGGAAAAACTGGCCATGTACGAGACCGTGGCCCGGAAAACTAAATAGGGGTCATTCTGTCCTGGGGAGGATGTCCCTGGGTACAATACCACTAAGACCCAGGTGTCAAGTAAAACAAACTAACACTGGAATACTAAGAATACCATTGGACAGATTGGGGATGATCAGGACGGTCCCCGCCCAGCCATAACGATTTGTGTAAAAAATAAACCTCATAAAGGCATTTTAGATTTCCAAGCTAGTAACATTTATCTCGGATAGAATAATGAACGATTTTGATGATATTAAAATTTCTTCTAGTAACGGAGTTATCGGAGCTGCAAATGGTGTACTTTATATGGTACGAGGCCTAACGTTCCTTAGAGCAAAGTGTTCCAACATAGACATTGACATCCCTGCATTAATTATTAAGGATTTCATCAGCGATGCGATCCTTGGCCATGATTTCTTAACTAAATATGGAGCTGTTTTAGATTATAACACAAATGAAATATTCTTAGGAAAAATTACCAGGGCTAGACTAGCATGGAGAAACAGAAATTTTTGTAAAAGCACAAAAATTTTGGAATCAATCTGGATGAGTTGCAAGTTGGTCCATTAGCAACCAAACAGAAACAAGCATTGATGAATATTTTCAATCAGTTTCCAGAAGTCATTAGAGATAGCATTGGTTACACTTCCACCGTTAAACATACAATTATTTGCAAAAGTGATGAACCCGTTAAAAGGAGACCTTATCCTATGAATCCTGACAAGAGAGCATTTGTATACAAGAAAATACAGGAAATGGAGAGCGAAGGGTTAATTGAGCCATCAGTTTCAAATTAGTTATGGCGGGTGTGCTGCCAAAGAAGAAAAACGGGGAGTACCGGCTTTGTGTTGACTTTAAAAAGCTTAATTTTCAGACAGTGAGTGATACCTATCCCATGCCTAATTTGAAGGGCTTGTTGAAAAAAGTAAGTGGTGCTAATATTTTCAGTATTCTCGAATTAAATTCAGGTTTTTGGCAGGTGGAAATGGAAGGCTCAGGGGAAATGACCGCCTTTGCTACTCCACGTAGTCTCTACCAATTCCGGGTGAAAGCATTCGGACTGAAAAATGCCCCCGCCACTTTTATGAGGTTAATGGATGAAGTACTCTGGATATGTATAGGTGATTTTTGTCAAGTTTACCTAGATGATATTCTAGTCTATAGTAAAAACGGGTTTGAAGAACATCTGAAGCATCTATCCAAAATGGTAGAAAGACTGAATATTCATGGACTAACTTGCCAGTTGAAGAAATGCCACTTTTTTACCCCAAAGGTTGAATACCTTGAACATGTTTTAACTCCTGAAGCTCTAGGAAGACAACCAGAAAAGAATAAGGCTATCGAGGAATACAATCGACCAAAAACTAAGAAGCAAGTCCGTCAGTTTTTGGGACTTTGTGGTTGGTGCAGTAGTTTGGTACCTCATTTGGAAGTAAAAGCTCCTCCACTGACTGATTTACTCAATAAGACAGCTCCCTTCAAATGGACTGAACGCGAACAAAGAGCCTTTGAACATCTCAAGGAAAACATTTGTAATGCTCCAAGGTTGGCACACCCGGATCCTCGTAGGAAATTAAATCTAAAGACCAATGCTAGCGATCTTGGACTTGGAGCTGTGCTATTCCAAGGGACTGACCGAAGCGAGAGGAGGGTTATAGAGTACACTAGCCGAAAGATGTCACCAACAGAGAGGAATTTCTGTACAGCTGAGAAGGAGGCTTTAGCGGTAGTTTCGGCTGTTGGGAAATTTCGAGGCTTCCTTGAAGGGGGGAAATTCCAACTCTACACTGACAGCTCATCCCTTAAATGGCTAAATAAAGTGGCTGGAACAAAATGGAAATTGATGCGTTGGTCATTGATACAAGCGGACTTAGACTTTAACATTTGTCATGTCCCTGCATCGAGTAATCAAGCAGCTGATAGCCTGCGAAAAAATCCTGACTGAACCAAATTCAGACAGTAGTTTGGTACCTCATTTGGAAGTAAAAGCTGAGTGGAGAGGGAAGTTTCGGATTTACGGAAAAGGAAAGAAGACTTACCTGTTCTTATGGCTGTTACTGGTGAAAGGAAACCTTTCGATATGGACATTATTAGGAGATGGCAGAATACTGATGGGGCCTGTTAAAAGATGAAATCTTGGATTCGCAAACGTAGCTCTGATAGCAGAAGTGTTCCTGCTGCTTTCAAGATGTATTATAAGAATCTCCATCTCGAGAACGATGTTCTTTTATGCGTCTCCCATCTCTCGGATCTGTCACCGGTGCCTATGGTGCCAAGATCTGAAGTTAGGACCATATTAGAGAAGTTCCATGATGGGCCTGAAGCTGGTCATCCCAGCCAGGATGAAACATACTTATCGATTCGTCGGCGGTTCTTCTGGGTGCATATGCGCCAAGAGGTCAAAAGGTATGTACAAGGGTGTCCAGGATGTGCATGCACCAAGGCGAGCAACCAGAAGGAGAGTACCAGCTCAAGAGGAAGACGATCACATCGACCTTGGGATATTTTGGCTCTAGACCTGATGTGACCTTATCCTCGGACGGCACGCGGGAAGACTGGTATCCTGGTTGTCACCGATTTGTTCACCAGGTGGGTGGAACACTTTGCTATACCCGAGGCAACTTCAGGACGAGTACTCCATCTTCTGAAGACTGAGGTATTCAGTCGGTATGGTTATCCCAGATGTCTTCTCACCGACAGCGGGTCTCAGTTCACTTCAAGGCAGTGGGCTCAAGCATTAGAGGTATGCGGAATTGAACACTGGACTATGCCTGTTTATCAATCTGAGGCAAAGGTCACGGAGAGAAGGAACCAGGAGTTGAAGAAGATGTTACGGATACACCTCTTGAACGAGAAGCATAACAGATGGGACCAGCACCTACATGAGTCTCTTTCTGCTACTAGGCTGCGAGTCAACCGCATCACTGGCTACTCTCCGGAAGAGCTATTCTTGGGAAGACCGATTCGATACACTGGCGACTGGGGAATCGAGGCTGTTGTATAAGAAGAGGATATCCCCTATGTGGCCTGGGTCGAGAATCACCACAAACCGGTTCACCGAATGCACAAAGAAGCGACCAAGCGCTCTAAAAAGGAAGCTGAAGCGGTGGACCAGGTTGCTGAAGATGATGTGTAGCCTGGACAGCTGGTTCTGCGGAGGAACCACCAACTCAGCAGCAAGCTTCAGAGATACCACTGGTATCTCTGAAGCTTGCTGATACTGGTCTTGCTCCACTGATCACTGATACTGGTCTTGCTCCAAAATGGGTCGGACCCTTCGAGGTTGACAAGAAGCTGGGAAATGGAATTTACTTGCTGAACACAGAGCCTCCCACTAAGGTTCACCAGTCGGAATTGAAGTTGCTGCCTCGGCCACTACGGAGGGAAGACGAAGCTCCTGAAGAGGTTCGATAAGTGACACCTGAGGTTAGAGAGACTGTAGAACCTAGGTATAACTTGAGACCTAGGGTTAGCCGTTAGTTATTGAGGGTTTTGGGGGGGATAGTTGACGTATGGTCTAGATGATAAAG
This sequence comes from Platycnemis pennipes, assembly GCA_933228895.1. Classification (NCBI taxonomy): domain Eukaryota; kingdom Metazoa; phylum Arthropoda; class Insecta; order Odonata; family Platycnemididae; genus Platycnemis; species Platycnemis pennipes. The sequence goes on along the minus strand of OW121853.1, from coordinate 136,558,949 downwards.
AAAACCCTCAATACCTTTTAGTCTCGAGGTTGCCATGGAGAAAACGAAAGAAGGTTGTTGTTGTTGATTTCGACTGTTGGATAAAAAAGAAAAGGCAATTCTTGATTTTGTATTTAGATTTTTTGAAGAAAATAAAGAAAAGAAACACAGTATATTGTAAGTAGTGGTCTGGAAATAAATTCAACCCTTGCTATACAACAACATTTGTTGGTATATGAGGGCTCTTCATTAGACCCATTTTTGAGTTAATTTTACAATTTATGGCATTATTGAAGTTAGCAAATTATTATTTGTTACCTATGCTTGTAACTATTTGATGTAATGTGATGAACGCGGTTCCAAAGGAGTAACTCTTAGTTTATTGACTTTCAATGCATCTATATTCCTTTCTAGGTTTTGCTGCCATTATTGAGCAATTATATAAATTAATACTTAACACATTTGTTGGTATAGGAGGTCTCTTCATTAGACTCATTTTTTTTTCAGTCCTTTGTATCACTACCGTTGCGCATAACACCCGATAAAATTACTGTATGTATGTCGAGGGCCTAACGAAATATTTGAAAAGAGATACAACCACTATTTCAATAAAATTGTTATACATGGTAAAGCAGATTGTTTTTCAATGTGGACATTACATCGATGAAAGAAAACACCCTCCAAGGCAGGATCCCTTCCACCACTTCCAAGGTCTCGTTTCGTCTGCTGAAACAAATGTGATACTTATTCCAAATGGCTTCTGCGAAATATCACGAAGAAGGTGAATGTACTGATCATAAAAATTATGTCCAACTATAGGAAAGCATAAAGGCTAGCAATAAAGATGATACAGTTTAATTTATCAGTTATGGTTTAAATTTTTGGTGAAACTAATCAAAATTATGGAATGAATGTTAGAAAATGGAACGAGAATTAGAAAAGAGTAGCTTGGTCAGTTGCGTATTGGGGAAAATGGTCTGCAATTCGAGGCTCTTTGCATTTATTGGAGCTGGTACTGTGCTTTTTGATCCAATGGTTAGGTGGTAAATTAAGTAGGGATATGAATTACTGCAAAAACTTTCCCTTTCCTTCGGGATTTGTGCTCAGACTCTTGGCATGGAAATACTTCTGCCACCACACCAACCCGATTCCTAGAAAATTGTTACCAATTGACCTACACCAACCTCGGTAAGACGACACTTCACTATAGTGAGGGTTTTCTTGGGCACCGTGAGCTCTCGTTTTAAAGAGGTAGCACTGTGTTCAAGAAAGAGGTAGCGCGTCGTGTTAGTTCAGGGAAGTTAAGGCATCGAAGGGAAAGTTAATGGCCAATATACTGGCTGACTCCGGCACAGGTATCACTAAGGTGCGCGAAAAACACAAACCAAAGCCAAGTTGTTGGACTAGTTCAAAATCGGATAGCACTAGTGACCTTCAGAAGTGAATAACAATTTGATTTACATGGTTATCACCCCTTGATTGTAAGAGGGAACCAAATATGTAAAAATATTTGGGTCATTCCACGTCAAATGTCGACCCCGTAGGTGATTGTCCATTTGGGTCACCGATTTTGACCTCATTTGGCAGAACGGCTCCATTTGATAGGAAAATGAAGAACCCGAAGCCGTTTTGCAAAACACGCAACCGTTTACGAGATGAACTCTTTTCCCGTGCATATTGCTGTTAGCTTCGCCCACGTGTGACCACAGCCTTAGAATCTATGAACCCGGCCTTATAGCGGTCGGCACCTCTTGTTGCTTGGCTACGAAATCCACCGCTCTCACTGTGATTCCACTCATTTACAGCTCAACAATTGACAAACCTCGTCCCGTCCTCTGCTTCCAGTACTACATACTCCTCCTCATACTCTTTTAGCATGTACTCCGAAACCTCTTTCTCAGTTCCTATTTGTAAAGAAACGGGTGCACTATTCCGTCGCCACAGAGCACACAGAGAAATAGGATGTCTTGGTGGCTCAACTGGTAGAGCACCTGGTCAGAAATCAGGGGGTCCGGGTTCGAGTCCCGGTTAAGGCGAATGATTTTTTCTCTGTGGAACTTTTTGCTATGGTGCAATTTTCAGCGGGTGATGCCGCTAAAGTTTCCGTGGCCAGTTCGCGGTCTTTGAATTTGGATTCTGAGGTTGGTTTCCTCCTTGCCGCAGAATTAAAAGGTGAAAGTAAAATACTATTGTGTAAATTAATGTTTCAAAATACAATTTCGCATCGGAAATACTTTCTAACGTCACCTTCAAAAACCCATGTTCTCCTCCAAACTCTCCTAATCCTATTTGTACCACAAAATTGAAAACTTGGTTCTGCGGATTACTGAGGAAGGCATGCACTTCAGCAGCAAGTCTTCCTTCGGTTGTGGATAGCCGTATGGTAGGTATGAATACACACTGCACGGCAAGTGTATCTCGCAATCTTCTCGTCTCAGGCTCTTCAATTGCTCGTTGGATACAAACTCGAAGTTTTCCTAACTCCTTTCACGTTCGATGTGGCCCATTTCTAAAGTTTCTAATGACTCTGAATTTGTTTCTTATAACTGATTGTGAGCTTCAGAAAGGGAAAGTTTGGCTTGTATTCAGTGTCCCTTTATATCCATCACTCGTATCCTCTCCCTGACATGTGGTACAGGAATGCCATTCGGCATCGACTCCGAACTCTTGGCAATGGAACAATTTCAACATTTGTAGCGGTTCTTATATTGTGTCCCCGCAACGTCGAAAAAGTAAATTTTTTGAGTAGGTTTAGTACATTTGTTACACTATAGAGCAGAGCATCCTTTGAAATATGGGGTTGTGCTTCATACAGTCTGAAATAATAATAACTACACTGAGGGGCACACACTTTATCGTTCATATTTCTATTTCAACATGTAATCGAATGAACCGAAGCCTTGTAGTTACTCCAGCGCACACCATTTACTGAATCTTGGCACAGAAAAGAGAATTTCTTAGAAAAATCGCCCACGTAGAAAACTTCACATGATTTCAGGTTGACTCTTATTTCCAAGTAATATACAATTTGCATGCGAGCAATATAGTCATGCCATCGTACTCACTTAATATCCAGAGGGAAACTCCTGCAGAACATTTTTAGAAACTTAATCTGAGGTGTTAAGGTACAGAAATTTTCCTGGTGTCATTGTTTGAAACATTTATCATCATGTAAAGTGGGGGTGAGAAAATTCAGCAAGGCGAAAAAGATGGCTTTGATAATAGCTCAGTAATAGTTTATGAGTTAATAATAATCAGTGCAGGCCTCCGAGGACAACTACTGGAGGAGCGTTTATGGTGCAGCTGAATACGGCGCTGCTTAAACTGGGAGTCAGTATATGCCCAGGAATCTGTTCGAACGAGACTTTGAAATCACTGGAACAAACATCTGTTGCTAAAAAGTTTTTACATTAAGTAAATATCAATTTATAAAACGTAAAAAAAATCGGTCGCATTGGAAGCCGAAGACGAGACAAGGTTTGCCTATTATCATCCGAGGCCGACCACTATAAGGCCGTGTGCCGCTCTTCATAAATTCTAAGGCTGTGGTCACACGTGGGCGAAGCAAACAGCAATATGCACGGGAAAAGAGTTGGCACACGGTTAAAATTTGGTGAGAAGAAGATGAATGAGAAAGTTACAGAGATCTGAAGACACCAGAGTACCATACGGTCGGCCGATAGCCTGATGCTGCGGCCACTGGTCGGTGTCACGCCTTCACTCAAAAATATTTTTCTTTCTTAAATGAAAAATTACCTCTGGCAAACTTTTTTAATTTGTAGAAGAGAGTTGTGTCTACAACATATTAAAAAATTAGATAAATCGAAGGCATAGGTACATACATTGTCAAAAATCGATTTTAAAATTTAAAATTGTAATAAACTTTACAAAATTGTTTATATTTCACAATATAATCCCATATTATATTTGTCCAATTCAAGGCCTTTAAAATAAGCCCTTAAGCACGCCTGTAGCTCAAATAGTCTCGGAGATATTCACAAAACGTGTAGTAACTTTAGCAAAGTTCAAATTTGGCACCATTGCAACATCTCGTCAACGGTTGCGTGTTTTACAAAACGGCTTTGGGGTTTTCATTTTCTTATCAAATGGAGCCGTTATGCCGAATGAGGTCAAAATCGGTGACCCTAAGGGTCATTTTTGCTGACTTTCTGGTCAAATTGACATGGAATAACCCATTTGTATAAACAAACAAAACGTATGCGCGCCACTGTGAGTGACAACAGGAGGCAATTAGCTCGTCGCGAACTTGTGTACTTGCTCCGCTGAGCTTTCTTCAATTGAGTATATATATATATTATTGTACCGCCTCGCGGCCATCTTCATCCACTCACCTATATATATATATATATATATATATATATATATACACGACCTCTCAACGGGGCACCCAATGGGGACGTCTTCAGAAGAACCGTCCGAGACTTTTGTTTGGTGTTGGTCACTCAACCACCTGCACAACCCAATCCTCCTTCCCACACTCCCTCTTTGCCCCACACTCCCTCTTTGCCCCACACTCCCTCTTTGCCCCACACTCCCTCTTTGCCCCACACTCCCTCTTTGCCCCACACTCCCTCTTTGCCCCACACTCCCTCTTTGCCCCACACTCCCTCTTTGCCCCACACTCCCTCTTTGCCCCACACTCCCTCTTTGCCCCACACTCCCTCTTTGCCCCACACTCCCTCTTTGCCCCACACTCCCTCTTTGCCCCACACTCCCTCTTTGCCCCACACTCCCTCTTTGCCCCACACTCCCTCTTTGCCCCACACTCTTACCAATAACAACCGTCGCCCACTGCCATGCTCCTCCCCACCCCTTCCCACTCCCATTTTGTTTTCTCATGTTGGTGCATCTTAGATATACTTCACCTGACAATGCTGTAATAAGGTGAAACCCAGGTCGTAGTAAAGTTTATTTTTGTGGATTTGGCTCGTGTTTTTCTTTCTGTGTTATCATGTTTCACTTCCACTCCATATCACCTGAATCTTCAGAATTAGTTTGGAATAAAAGGCGTAAATACGTATCTGTAGAAAGTTCACTGATGCCACTGTCATGAAGTTGGAGAATTGAGACAAAGGTAGCATAAATGAAAGGTGAGAGAAAAATGTTTGAGGTGGATACTAACATTCCCAAAAACCCGAATCTGGCCTCATTGTCAGAAATAGAGAGAGACATTCACATGCACCTCTTCCCTTCCAAATTCCTTTCTGGCCTGAAAGTTCCCAAATAATATTCTCATTTTTGTGAAGGCCCAGGCAGTAATTAGATGTTTACATTGGTTTAAATTATGTCAATGGTTCCGATACTGACTTGGAGCCATAGCTAACACCATAACACAAGTTTGTTTTCATCCCTTCATGACAAATGTTAAAATCTCTTAATACAATTTGTAATTGTAAAGAGCTACTTGATGTAATGTGAAGTACTAATTGATATGTTCATGTGATAATAATCATAATTTTAATGGATAAAAATGGCATATTTCGTAAAGGAAAACATGCTAAGATATTTTCACTGCCATTTCCTACCAGTTTTTTGCATTCATATCCTCATTTCGCACATTTACTAAATTCGCAGATATTTTGCTTTAATCCCGAACTTTCACAGAAAATTCACATTTATCGCAACATGCCATTTTTCCAGTCCCTAATTATCACAGTTGTACAGACAAAGGTCATTGAATGTGTGTTTTGGGGAGATCTTTGCAATAAGCTGAGTTACCATACTTATGATGACTCTGGCACAATGAACCTCAAATTGTTCACAAGCATCGGTAAGCCCATCTGCATTGTTGGTCCCAATCTCTTGCTGCCCAAACAAACTCAAAAGGTTCATCAAATTGCCAAGTCAAACAACTTATGGCATGATGATCAACAAGACTAATTCAAAGAAAAATGAAGGTATAATATTAAGAGAGATTGCCTCATTTTAAAACGATTTAATTGCATACTGCTCATAGAGATCCAGCAAATACTGAGGTGTCCGAGGCTTCACATGTCGCAGGGCTTGCTCCACATGGCGCTTGTCAATGCACACAGCGCTGATGTCTTCCTCGAGGGCATTCAACCCAGCCTCCTGGCACACGGCCATCACCTGCAACCCAAGCGATCAACAATGAGCCACAACAAAGTGAGCCACGCCAAAGTGAGTTGTCGTGCTCACCTCTGCTCCCGAGTAGCCTTGCGTCCACTGCACCACTTCCTCCAGCACAACGTCGCCTGAGAAACAGGACCTGGCAAACTGCTGCCTCAGAATGTCCCTCCTGGTGCTGGCGTCTGGCAGTGGGACGTACACTATCTGGTCGAGGCGCCCAGGGCGGAGCAGGGCCTGTGACGAATACGAGCGAGAGAAGGATTGGCACAAATGAGACAGGATAACATTCAAATAAACAGCCACAGTGTATCACACATCAAGCTAGCGCTGCTATTATATTTCTCCATACTAAGAAACTTTTCACTTCCTTTCGGATTCTTAGCATGATTCAGGCAGTAAAGCACACGTTGGCTTGGCTCCAAGGGTATCAGTTTTTGCCTGAGTGTGGTGGGATAGGGTCCAAGTTTAGCGATAATCTGAATTTATTCAATACTCTGTTGTTTGTTGTGTGAAACTGAGAAGAGTGAGCTTGGGAGTGGTACGAGGCCGAGGTCTGGGCATTGGGGGAGGGAGAAGCGGGCAGCAGCCATGACGCCACTCTTTGCAGCTTAAAATCCCTTTTGGAATCTTATTGGAGATAAGCCCCAAAAGATGACTATATCTGCAATGTGGGAGAAATATGATCACAAATTCTAGCATTATGAAATCATCCCTGCCAACAGTTCAATTCTAAGTTCTTGAAAGAAAACATACTGAACTTGGTTTTCAAGACAATTGTTTATGTGAGTCTCCCACAGTAAACAAGATCCCAAAACAAATTCCTTCCACAATTTAAGAGCCCATCACAGCTCCTGTGGTGTTCCCCCTAAGACAAAATACGATGAATATAGAGAATTTAGTTTCAGTAGACGGCCAGTCTGATTGATAAAAGAAATGACTAAACATCAGTAATCATGTGTATTTGCCAAGAACTTATTCTGTGGCTCCATCAAGTTGGAGAAAAGAGAAGCCTGCCGAAAACTCTAAGAAGAAGACGGGATAACTTAATTGGCCATATCTTAAGACACGATGGCCTGATGAAGACAGTCCTTAAAGGAAAAGTGGATGGGAAGAAAGGAAAAGGCAGGCCTCTGTAATAACTCTTCCAGATACTCTTTCCATCTCTTCACTTTGTCTTCATTTTCAATCAGAAGTTCTCCATTCTTGTCCCTTATGGCATTGCATCTTAACCCTTCAAGCGTGGAGGACATTTACATGGATTTAAACCCAGTCGCCGGAGGAGATTTAAATGTTTTGATGCTTTATGAAGACCTGTGATCAATGAGTTATGTTTCAATAACTAATAGTTCTATAATTTAGGCATTTTTATTGATGGTTACTAATTCTTATTTATTTTATAGATTATAAAAAAAATTAAAAAACTTAATTAATTTAGGAGTTAGACACTTATAATTTTTTTCAAATTTAAACAAATATTAGGACCTAATAGAAAACATTCTTGAAAGAAACTAAATTCCAGAAATACATTTTTGGAAAATACGGACGGCTTGATCTTGTTCCATCAACACTTGCGCTATCTCTTTTGAAGCCTTTCTTCGTAATTTTCTATTCTGTTAATATAATGAAAATGAAATGTCATAACTGCAGCTTAGTTATAACTTTCTTGGAACTTATCACAACCATTTTATTGGTAATCAATTCGTTAGTGATCTTTAACCCATTGGCTTAACTGCAATACAATAACAGCATCGGAATATGCATCAGAGGAACATAAAAGCAATAAAGAACATACATTAGGAATCTATATGAAATTTATGCTCCAAAAGAGGGTTGGAAAAAAAAATAATATACGAGACAGGCGAATCGCCGTCTTTGTAAGCCAATGGGTTAAAGTATTTAGACATGTTAGTTGGAAACTGTCTAACTTATGCTGTATGGAAGCCAGCATGTTTTGCACTTACCTCATAAAGCCAATTCATTTTGACGAATACCAATATACAAAAACCCCTTTATGCGAGGAGATATAGACAATAAACTATTAAAAATCAAGGTCTTGTTGTTCAATCAAGAGGACTTCAATTGCAACTTTCTTATACTCGAGAAAGGCCATATTTGAGACCCAAATTGTATTTACCGCCACTGATGCCAGCAGGAGTAACCATGGCAACGCAATAAACAACGAGCTGAATAGCAGGATTCACAAAACATCTTACGTGATTACGTGTTTCAATTTACGTATTTCAACACTCAATAATTGAATAAATTACATCGGAAGATGCTTAATGACTGCCAGGGGAGTATTTTAAAAGCATTTGATACAAATTGAGGTATGGGTTTTATCATATGTTATCTAAACATGTTTTCCTAATAATCAAATTGTAACGTGATAGAGTTACCATAGAAGTGTACTAAAATTAATATTAAAGTTAATCATCCTACATAGTTTTTAACATCATCATCAAGGAAGTGTACTAAAATTAATATTAAAGTTAATCATCCTACATAGTTTTTAACATCATCATCATAATGCAGTTTTTAACATGCATAGCTCAAATAAACCATCTCCTCAGTACTATGTCGTCAAGTTTAATCTCGACAATGCAGCTGAAGTGGAGGCAGTTCCTTCCAACTGGGTGAAAAATACCAAAAAAATTGAAATTGAAACGACTTCTATCTATAGAGGAATGTGTAAGTGGCCAACTGAGAAAGGAAAGGTGGAATCATTCATCAAAAGTCGTAAATGCCCGGATGAGACTTCAAATTGGATGGAATCCCCTGTCACAATCAGGCAGGTGAGTTACCTTGTATTAATTAATTCAAATGAAAAGGTGACTTAACGAACCGTATACATATACAAATTCAAATGGGATATCAAGAGTTAAGGTCCATTTAATAATACATAGATATCGTGATGTACATACACCATATTTACTCGTGCAAGCAGCGCCCTCGTGTATCGATACGCGATGTGCGGGATCCCGCGCACCCCTATTTTCGGGCAGGCTCGTGAGGAAAAAATTATTTCTATTTAAAAAAAATTTTTTTCCCTTGAGTCTGCATCATTTTGTCATAACATGAATGCATTTCTTTAATAGAAATGCTGTGCCTAAATTATGTGTACGTCTATATCATTAATTGATTGAATTACGTGTTAAAATCATCACGGTCGTCATCACGTCGTGCATCGATGCACGGCCTCTTTTACTGTGCATGTTTCTTGTAGCATATCACAGTTACATACGATCGCATCATCCAGCTATAAAAATGGCATCTGTTCAATATAACATCCAGCTGAAATGATCGCAGAAATATATACAATTTCAACCCGTGATTACTCTATTATTACGGAAATCCGTTGGCATGTCAACAAATAAAAGCATAATGCCATCCGTACCTGATAGTGGTGATCTCGTCTGCTCTCTGCGTAGTATCTATGGACTGGGACGATTTAACAACACCGGAAAGTCTTGGGAACACACGGAAAAAAGCTAAGCTCAATGTAATAACAATTATAATTCTTATAAAACTAAAGAAAAACACATTCCCGGAAATATAATCATAAATCACTAATGAATATTCATATCATAACAGTTCTCATTCTTAGTTTTCATCACTGCTAGATTCAGATACACCATATTTCCTTCAGGGAGCTCGATTTCCTATTTTTTCGGCATCGCTTATAATATGTAGTTTTATACTCACAAGAAACTATCGAAATTTCACATCGGAATTCATTTTAGGTTGATAATAGCAAATTATTTTGAAATGCTAAATGATCGATTCGAACGCGTTTACTACTCTCACGCTTGGAGCGGATAGCACGGATAGTAAGAAGGTATAATCTCTTAGCATAAGACTCTTGCCACTGTGTAACAAATTCTTTGTCAGTCTTTGTAATGTAGCTTTAATATGTACGCAAATAGAGCTATCTATTACGTAAAAATGTTGCTACAGATACGTGATACGGAAATAAACTCCGCTTACGATTTTGAAAATGCATGAAAACACCGCCCTCCTTGCGGCAGCTTACAGGATACATTATGGATTAAAATACATATCAGTGCTATAATGTGTTGCCCTACTTACGATCTATACACGATAAATCTATTGCTTTGAGAAATGGTGTTTCTGATCTTGCGTTTCTTCCAGTACCGTTGTACGCTCAGACTTTGTTAAATGCGGATTTTTATTATTAATTACATACTTCGAAATTTCAGAATACTTTACAATGTACGATTTACTACTAGACCATGCTGCAAAGACTAGTATACTACTACTACTAGACAGAATGCAAAACTTAAGAGAAAAAACAACAGGAATCTGAGGAAAAATGGTGCGCAGCTTACACGCGTAAATGCGGTAGCGTGGTCAATCCATTTGCGATGTTTTCTCTGAAAACTAATACAATATATAATTCAAAATATTATTTTCTTTTGTAGATACTCTGCAAGAGGCTAGGAAGAAGTCAACCCGGGCACAATTCACCTCAGATTTTGAAACCTCGGTAGAACCAAGTGGAAGCCACAAAAAACGGAAAATTATGAAACCGGCAAGATATGAATCCGAGGAGTATGAGATAGAAGAAGAACAGCTGCCTTCGCTCAGAATTAATCAAAGACGTTAGAAAGATCATACTTTGAAGCAAACCTTATATAATCATCTTGTTTATTATCATTTGAGAATGTAATCAATGCTAATAAATCCCTCATATCATTACAGAAATGCTGCCAAATCGAGCATCCACCATTACCTTGGAGGAAAATGTACCTAGCCCGAGCGATCGAAACAATATGGAAAGAACGCCACCGAGTGAGTCTGCCTTGATAATTAAATGTAGTCGTCTTCTAATTTTAAATAAATCCTATACGCCTGAATCCTACCATATTGAAGAAGCATCATTATCATTTTGAAATGCATATAATCTAGTGTATTATACGAAGTCATTACACGTTAATTCATAGAAAATAGTATTTGCACTAGACTAAATCTTCATTGATTAATATAAACTGGAGGAACTGTTCTTCAAATGCCTTTTAATAAAATAATTTGTATATAATAAAATATTTAACAGGTTACTGATACGGAAGTTTAAGTGAAATTGTTTTATTATGTCATTACATTTAAAGTGATCTTTGCTCCAAGCCAATTATGAATGAAATTTTTAAATTAAAAATCAAGTTTGAGGAAATGGATAAAAAAATAAATAAAATACTGGCAATACTAACTTCAGATAATAGACAGAGCACACCTATAAAACCACTAGTTTATGACTTTCCAAACGTCCCTCTGCAAAGCGAGGATCAGACAGATGAATGGATGGAAGGATTGCACGAGGAGGAAACATTTGCTCCTGCCGTGAGTATAATTATTGAGTTAAAAAACCATACCTTTGGTATACCAATATACATGGTATAAAATAAAAACTTTTAGTCTATTCCACACAACTTTTTAATAACCGACCTAGGTTTCGACAAATTTTTTGTCATGGTTTATGTCATGTCAATAAATTTATTTTTCCAAAACATTCCATTAACTATAACTATTATAATAATGTCTGTTGATTACGTGCATTGAATATGCTCCACAGACATGGACACACAATTCATCCCTTTTTTATCTACCTAGCAATGATATTTGCCACACATTTATGCAGTGCTTTAAGTCATAATCTCAATGTATTATGCTTATTGCCAGTAATCTGGGGCTATGCCAATCAGAAAAATTCACATCATAGTTTTTAACTTCCGAGTTTCATATCAAGGTACGTGGGTCATCCAGAAAATAAGTTCCTTTTTACTTTTTTGAAATTGAGTTTTTGTTGAAAAAAATTTAAACTTAAAGGAAATGTTCTTGACAATATGTATTATTTTTCCACATAATCTCTGGTGACCACAATTCACTTTGTATACCAAGAAATAAGCTTTGAAATCCCTCCTCATCAAAGCTCACCTCCTTGGTCCAGTTGGTGACTGCTTCTTCCACTGCCTCGTGAGACGTTCTCCGGCTAATGCCTCCTTCATTTTGGTGAACAGATGAAAGTCTGAAGAGGCCAAGTCAGGACTGTAAGGTGGATTGGTCAGAACTGATCCAAAAGTTTTCGTAGTGTCAGGTGATGCTGCGAGGCGTTGTCTCGGAGAAGGCACACACCAGAGGTCAACATTCCCCTTCTCTGGTTCTCGATGGCCCGACGAAGCTCCTTCGGGGTCTCACAAACCGGGAGGTGTTAACTTTTTCTCCTAGAGGAAAAAAATCAATCAGGAGAATTCCTTTTTGGTCCCAGAAAACAGAGGCCATGATCTTCCTGGTGGACTTGACAACTTTGAATTTTTCCACACTTGGTGGTGGTGTGCTTCCACTGCATGGATTGCCCTTTGTTCTCTGGGGTCCACGTTTCATCTCCATGCACTTTTGAGGAAAGCATCCCCTTCCATCTTGTGGAAGCCCCACTCGTTGTGACTTGTGTTCGGGCATCCGCTCTTTCAGAAAGCACTGGCTACAAACTTTTCCAAAATTGAGTTTTTCCGAGACAATCTCATGAATGATGGATTGTGAGACCTCAGGGAAACACACTTGGAGTTCATCCACGGTGGAACGGCGATCTTCGCAACCAGCATTGTCAACTTTTGCCACAAGTTCGTCAGTGACGAGTGAGGGTCTGCCTCTTGCACTTTCCTCCTCAATCAAATGTCTTCCAGACTTAAATTCACAAACCCATCTCCTCACCATTGACTCACTCATTACACCCCATTCATACACAGATACAAGCTGTTGATGAATTTCAATGGATTTGAAAGCACGGGCGTGGAGAAATCTAATCACTCCGCACACACAAAAACTCTAGACGGAACAGGCACCGAGAGGTGGTGGGACACAACGTCGTGGGGCTCAGTTTCAACGACTTGCTGCGACCGTGTTTTCAAGGCTACTGCAGCCCTTCACCTCTCATTCTCGTCAGAAGGTTCCCCCCTTTCGTACAATGTTGACAGATTTGGCAAAAAAAACCCTAGTGACCTACGGACCAACACGGAACTTATTTTCTGGATGAGCCTCATGGCTGATGCACGACTACAGTTTGTCTGACAAGGGGAGTGTCCGAGTTCCGGGTCTAGGATTTTGACGAAATTTGCCAGGCAGGTAGTCCTTGATGAGTTATTTACGAATCACCCCCCATATAGGGTTATATATCCAGAAACTTCGTCAAAAAACGAGTTTGAAATATTTGATTGCAAATATAAAGCCAATAATTAGCCATGTTTAATCAGTGCAGTTTGGGTTAGGGGTAAGGTACTCGCTTCACAATGTTGACGTCCCTGGTTCGAGACTTTTCGAGTCCAATTTTTTTTTCATCGCAATTTCGTCGTACGACTTTCCCTGGTTTTACATATTTTTAATCTGTTTACCCGGGATGCATTTTAACTATTTTACGTAATAATTACGTAATTTGCTAAAATTACGTAATTAGTACGTTAAATAGTTAATTACGTTATTTACCTAAATCACGTAATTAGTACGTGGCGGAATTACTTCCGCACGCCCTGTCATTTTTTGTGCATGAAATTAACGGAAGAGCATTAAGTGTGATCGTGACTTTGAATTTCCGTATCTTTGGCTACGCAGTCCCGACGCACGTACAACACTTGTTCTAATTCGCCTGGTGCCGTGATTTTCCAGCGCTGTGCTTTTTTGGAAAAACTAATCGCAAGAGAAAAAAAGAACTTAAGCTCTGTAATCATATAATTGTAAGTATCTACCGAAATGTTCGGGTGATCGGGCGAAATATTCGGGTGGGAGAGAGTTTCGAATCAAGGACGTCGCTTGGAAATTGATAAAAAGCCAGAGGTAACAATTAATTTTGAAGAATTAATGTATTGCACCTTTTCAGGAGCATGTTAGAATCACCCGAACATTTCGGTAGTCACTTACAATTGTATGATTACAAAACCTAAATATATATTTATATTTGCAATCAAATATTTCAAACTTCGTTTTTTGACGAAGTTTCTGGATATATAACCCTATATGGGGGGTGATTCGTAAATAACTCATCAAGGACTACCTGCCTGGCAAATTTCGTCAAAATCCTAGACCCGGAACTCGGACACTCCCCTTGTGAGTGGTGTGAGTCCAATGCCCACACCCCAACTGCTATAACTGTATATTGCGATTAGAGGTCGTTTCTTGGGAGTTCCGAGTTCCCTAACCCGCTTAGTGCTCATTCAGCCTGCTCTCGGAGTAAACAAGTCAAGGTAGGAGACCAGCCCAATTCCCAAACACAGGATGCCTCAGATACTACTAAACACCTTGCTTGCTGTGGCGTGCTTACAAATTGATACTAATTAATACAACGTGTTTCCTTTACAGCGAAGAATTATATGTTCATAATACCAAATAAATAATATTTCCAAAGGAAATTTATCAAATATAACATGACCGCATAAGCAATATAAACTCGCTCACCTGGGACAAGCAAATTATGAGCAGTGATTCACAAGACTCACCATAAAGGCAATACATTTGGTGAGCACCATACAACTGCTCACCAAATGTCGAGTAAAGATCCACTGCATTAGGCGAGCAGCTGCTCTGTGCTCACCGAATGCTTCTTATGTCTGGCAATGCCTCAATGCAGTGTTGTCATATGCATAATTGGATTACCTGCTATAGGAAAGCCTTTTGAGTGGGCATTATGGATCAATTTTGTAGACTTGAACACGGCTGCTGCATGCTAGAGTGAACAGAAGCAGTAGCAGCGGGTAGGGAGTGGGAGGGACCGATAATCCAAAGGTCAGTCAATCAGATGCTGGATAATTGGCACTCTACTGTACACCAATCATCTGTGGTTAGTAGGGATGTACGAGTAGCACTTTTTGACCTTGAGTCGAGTATCGAGTCGAGTTGTAAAGTACTCGCGAGTATCGAGTCGAGTCGAGTTTGTACATTATTGTACATGAGTGAAGAGACCCAGTTCTTACTTAAGTCATCGCAATTAAAGTTATCCAGTAACCTGACTATCAAATGGCAGGTCTACGTACCTAATGCATAGTTATAAACAGTCAAATTAATATGGCATGTAGCGCAGGCCAAAAGACATAATGGAAATTTTCCGGTAGCTCTCGAAATAAGAAAATTACCTTCATTCCTAGGATTACTCAAAAATTAGTAAATTAGCTTGCAGTACGGTACCTAGAGTGTTCTTAGGCATAATATGAGGCCTATATGAGTGACATGCTCTATTAACTTTAAAGTAAGCCAGGAGACAAAATATTTTTTCTTAAGGAATACATAAGCCTAATTAGAAGAGCAAATTCCTTATATTTCGCATTCCTATGTATTTCTTTTCAGAGCTAAACGCTTTCTCAGTAATGTCGTGTATGCCGGGGTTAGTCCAACAGTACAGTGAATTTCATACAGTATGCCTTATTTGTGCAGTAAATATTTGATAAGCTTGCGCCTCAAATTTATGATTGGCCGTTAATTACATAGTTAGTTTTTTAACATATACTTTTCTTCCTCTTCCAATTAATGGCACCATCTCTTCAAAATCAGTGATTTCTGCCTAAACATGATAGAACTTAGAATCATAAAAAGGACCTGGGTCAATCACCCCCATTTGCATGATGCATGAACACCCAATATCAGCACTGGTTATTTCCAATATCCATTAATGCAAGTTAATAATGTTTAAACAATGAATTTTCATTCACGGATGAATGTGAGCAGGTACATGAATTTTGTATAGAGTCCTGTGGATTAAAGTTTTCGATTTCTAAGGAAATATATTTGAACAAAAATTTACTATAGATAATTATAATGTATAGATATTTATAATTATCTATCTTAAGATATGACTAGGAACTGAAATTAATGATTTAATTAATAATCCTAAATAAGAATTAAAAAATGGAATAGTAAAACTTATAAGTTTTATACGATACCTATATATCATCCGTAATGGCCTTATAATAGGATGCCTACCATCCTTTACAAAATTTCCTTCACCCGTGAGTTTGAAGACCAATATCTCCAAGATGGCTAATGCGATTCTAAAATAAAGTACATCAAATTAAAGCTTGTTTATTTCTACGTTTACTGGTAGTATTAAAATATTTTTACAATTTTTTTACTGAAGTACGTGTTTAAGAACGGATTTTTAGCGAATTTTTTTTTGATACCGGATGGATCCATCGAATTCGAGCATCGTAAGAAAAACACAGATCGAGATATCAAACTTCCTTTTCACATATTGTAGCTAAGGGCTTTGCTAATAGTTATACGAAGTTTCATACTATTACGTTCATCAATATTTTTGTTATTGATGAATTTGTCAGACTGCGTTATTTTCCGTCCCGCACGCTTTCCGTTCCGGAAATCTTGGAAGTTGGACCTTTCTCTTGCTCTCGAGTCATTAATATGAATCCACTTATGAAATCTCAGTAGAATTCGTTGATTATTTGATATCGATATATATTTATTTTCGGCTATAAAGGCACGCTCAAATGTCCAGAGCATGCCTGGAAATGTAGCGCGCGCGTGGAATCATCTGCATCGCCTATCGCTGTGAATGAGTCATGAGGACTCGACAATAGCGGAAAAAAGTATCGCCTTTAAGAATGCAAGTCAGTGTCATTTTAAGAACTGACGATATCTTTGGAAGCATACCGTCACTATGCCTCCTCGCGCAAAGATTTTGGAGACGGGGTTGAAGAAAATTTAAAATGCAATTTGTTTCTTTCGTCGAGAAGCCGAGAAATGTGGGGACAAAAGCTATCTCTCTTATCGCTGATTTTATTTTGGTCAATACTGCAACTTATAAACTTTTATTCAAGCATAGGCAAGGATATTTTTCCTGTGCATACTAGAGAAATTTTCTCGCGTGGTGTTTGGTGCGCGCCTTATCTACGGTAGCTTACAACTTGACAACCTCGAGCAGCTTATCTCTCCAGGCCAAAAGTCCTGTCGTGTGGAGCTTGCTTTCAGAAATAAATATATACACGTTGAAAGCATATCTAATTCTCCCAATTTGTTAAGTCATTTTACACGTTCTTAGTTTTCCAACACGAAGAATACCATCAAAACGAATTAAATTTCTGACTTCCGCATGCTGAGATAGCGCATTTTTAAATATTATTCGTTACGTAATTAGTAACTGAGTAATTTATTTTATACTTTGTTTAGTCTAAGATAAATATATGTTCCATATCTTATGCGAAGAAAAGAGAAGTGGCTTTTCATGCGTATCTTCAAGTGGGCGTCAAACTTGCTTCCCGGAACTTGAATAATATCCGGCGTTTTTATCTGTCTCAGTCAAAAAATTAATTTCTTATAATGATGTATATTATTGACCACTATATTTTTATGTAGAATTATCTTATCGACCAAACTACTCCAGAAAATTAATCAATTCTACATGAAAATATAGTGGTCAATAATATACATTATAATATATATATATATTCTTTAAATTGTATGTATGTATCCATGTAATTGACGACATTCCCATGTCTATAAGACCTAACGGAATAAAGAAAGAATTATTATTATTATTATTATTATCATTATAAGAAATTTAGCATGGAGATTTTGACAGAAGAAAGAAGATCTACAACTGTAAGACATAACAAAAGTTTTTACTCATATTTACGAAGAAATTTTGGACAAGAGGCTGTTAACGTGTGCAATTCTATCGGAAAACAAACCAGAAGACTAGCAAGCAAAAGAAATCAACGTATTTTTTTATTGAGATGCAAAGATGAATGTGTATTTCCATCACATATTACAAATAATATTCAATGTACAGTTCTTTTGTTAGATCGCCCACATCCGTTCGTCAAAGAAGTTGAGCGTTCACTTTTACGATTCAAAAAGAAGGTTCTTAATATCGAATTGAAAATTTGTACATGGGATATAAGAGAATGTGAGAAGATTCTCAAAGATGAAAAAGTTCATCTTCAAAAAATTGTTTCTTATGAACTCTATGCTTCATTTTTAGATAGGCAAGATGAATTTTATAATCGCCATTTTGAGGAAATAAAACAACAGCACATGTCAAAACTAAATACGCTCTTACCCAAACACACACATCCGAGACATCATGAATGGGTTAAAAATCTCACATCCATAAATATTCCAAGCGATATAACTAATTTCATTAGTTTAGGTCCTAAATATAGCAGCCCTTATACAAACGAAGATCTACCGGTTAATAATAATAATAATAATAATAATAATACCTTTATTCATTCATGCCATGTTATGAAAATACATGAGAATGTCGTCAGAATACAAAAAATTATATCATGTACATACACATTAATAATAAGAAATCACAATACAATATTATTAAATTCTAGGTCTAAGTATTCCTGAATGGAATACAATGGGTTGTTACAGAGCCATACATAAATTAAAGACTTAAACCTTTCATTAGTGACTGAAATTGCATTACATGGAAGCCTGTTGAAGAATTTAATACCCAAGTTATCGGAGTTATTGTAGGTCTTTACAAGCCTACAATGGTCAGTTTCTAAATTATTTTTAGATCTGGTGTCCTGTGCATGAATCTGAGACCTGGAAGAGTATGAATGAATGTTATGTTTAATATGCAATAAAGTTTGTAGTATATACTGGCCATAGATTGTCAAAATATGCATTTGCTTGAATAGGGGTCGACATGTCTCTCTAGGACCTGCACTACACAGGATCCGTAATGCCTTTTTTTGTAATAACAAAATTGATTGAGTATCATGAACATGCCCCCACAGTCTGATACCATAAGTAATTATACTGTGAAAAAATGCATAGTATGCTGACCTTAAGTAGTCATCACTTATGTAATGTTTTAATTTCCGAAGCAAGTATAGGGCTCTAGACAGCTTTTTACTAATGTTTAAAATATGAGTTTTCCATGTCAGTTTTCCATCAATATAGAAACCTAAGAGCTTCACAGGATCATTGTCAATCTCAATACTTTTTAGACAGCAGAGAAGTTGTTGAGTTTTATCAGTATTAAGAAAAAGAATGTTGGCCGCAAACCAGCAGTTGGCCTCAGTTAAAGTTCTCAAAGAAAGTGAGCTCATTTCACTTTGATCATTACACTTCTGAAGAAAGGTTGTATCGTCAGCATATATCACACTATCAGTAGAAACATTAAATGAAAGATCATTAATAATTACAAGAAAAAGAAGAGGACCGAGGACTGAACCCTGTGGCACTCCATGTTTCACAGTCAGGAAATTAGACTGGCCACCATTACAGTAGACAGCCTGCTTTCGATCTGATAGATAGGAGGACAAGAAACTAAGTTCATTGTTTTGGAAACCATAATACTGTAGTTTCATCTTCAGAATAGAGTGGTCAACACAGTCAAAAGCTGAGGTTAAGTCACATAAGGTAAGGGACAGACATTGTTTATTTTCGTAAGCATCAATTATTCGTTTAATTACTGATTCCGCTGCTAGTTCAGTAGATTTACCAGGGCGGAAGCCATACTGAGAGGGAGTGAACAAGTTCTGACTCTCAAAATGTTTGAGGATTTGACCGAAAGCAATATTTTCAATTATTTTGGCAATTACTGAGATATTGGTGATAGGCCTATAGCTGCATGGCAAGGTTTTATCGCCTCTTTTAAATACTGGTATCACCTTGGAGAATTTGAGTGCCTCTGGGAAATAGCCAGATTGAAAGCAAGCATTGATTAATAATGATAGAGGATGAGAAATAAGGTGTATAACTGACTTAATCACATCATTTTAGAGGCCATTGATGTCACAGCTTTTAGAATTTTTGAATTTTTTAACAACTTGAATTACATCCCTTGATGTGACCCAGACCCATTGAAATCTAGTATGATCAATAGGATAATTTTTGATTAGAGTCTCAGCATTGCTTGCTGGACTTTTTATATTTGCCAGCAAATTGTCAATATTATTTATAAAGTGGAAGTTAAATGTTGATGGGTCAATTGGGGTCCTGCTATAACTGTTTAACATATTTGTTTCACTTTTGATAAGAGTCCAGGCAGCCTTACATTTATTAGAGGCACTATTTACAAAATCCGTATTGGCCTTACGCCTAGCTTGAACAAGAGCATAGTGGTAATCCTTTTTAAGTTTTTTATATACTTTTTTGAGATCCTCGGTTTGTTTCTGTTGGTATTCATGATGAGCATTTAATGCCTGCATCCTAAGATTTTCAATAACAGGATTAATATAGGATACATGTGCTTTTTTATGTTGCTGCAACTGAATTATCTTTCTAGGAAAAGACTGATTGAAGAAGTCAATGAAAACATGAAAGAACTCAGAGAAATTGGACTGCACATTCTCATGTGATAGGACACTAGTCCAATCGGTGGAAGCAAGTAAACATTTAAAATTTTCAATACCAAAGCAGGTGATTGGTCTAATAAACATGGTATTAAGTTTCCTATGTGGATTGAGATTCTTTATCTGTAGTTGGAAGAGAATTGCCATATGATCAGATAAAAGAGGATCAATGACACTGATGTTATACTTATATGGACAGAAAGTGGTGAGTACATTATCTAGACATGCCTGGTTTCTGGTTGGTTCCATATTGGCACAGAAGAGATTGAAGGACCTCAAAAGATTAGTTAATTGAACACTACTCTTTGTTGTTAACCTTACATCTACATTGAGATCTCCACCAATGATAATGTGAGTGTTAAACTTCATAAGGGAAATTAATAACTTTTCAAGTTGAATGAGAAAAATATCAAAGTCACCACTCGGTGATCTATAAATAGATATAACTATGAGGTTATACGTAGACACTAGAGTAGCAGTAACTTCAAAGTGCACATCAATGCCAAACTGCTCAGTGTTGATATGTTTATAGCTGAGCTTACGTGATAAAAATACACATGCACCACCATGTATACTTGATTTCCGGCAGTAGATAGATGCAAGATTGTAATCATTCAAGGAATAAAGGGAACTTTCCTCTTCACAAAGCCAGTGTTCACATATGCAAAGAATGTCACTACTTACTGTGCTAAGAAAGTGCTCCAATTCACAGATCTTATTTCGAATACACTGAATGTTGAGAACAATTATATTCGTCAACATCGGCGTCGAATTTGTGTCACAATTTAAAGACTTCATTGAATTATCACCACTAGATTGACACTGGAGTGTATGCATCTGCGCTATCCCGTCGGCGGTTTTTTGGTTTTTTATAGCACAATGGTCAGACAGCATTGGATCAAAGACACTAATACTAAAATTTTTTACATTAAGGCCAGTAATTACATTGTCAAGGCAAGCTAGCTTCCTTGTAGGTTCATAGTTAGAACAATACAAATTAAAAGACCTAAGGAGAACACTTAGCTGCAGGGTGTTCTTTGATTGGCAGCTCACGTCAACATTTAAATCAGTCCCAATGACAATTTTTGCGTTGAATTTCTGAAAGTGGCACAGTACTCTTTCCAGTCGTTCACAGAATATATCAAAATCACCATTGGGTGAGCGATAAATCGAGGCAACGATTATTCCCAGATCCCTGAGATACACGGCCGCCGCTTCAAAATGCAGTTCCATACAAAACTTTACCACATCAATCACTTTGCACTTTAGGTTATGCCTTAAAAACACACATGCTCCACCATTTTTACGTTCTTGCCGGCAGTAAAAGGAGGCAAGATAAAAGCCGCGTTTCCGATTCATGTAACCAGTGCTCGGTGAAGCACAAAATATCAAAACTTTCAGAGTTTAAAAACACGTCAAGGTCTAAGGTTTTGTTCCGTAGGCACTGCACGTTAAGAATTAAGAATTTAGTTAACACAAAACCAGAGTTGTTATAACTTTCGTGATCCTTCGTCATTAACTGACCCGGGCATTTTGGGGGGCCCTCGGAAAAAAATAATTGCCGAAGTAAACGTTTGTGGGCCAGAAACCAGGGTTTAAAAACTTGTCGCGAAGTTTCTCACTGACAGCTAGACGAAAAGAAGCATAGTTCCCTCGGGTTACCTTAAGCTGCTCGATATCAACTGCTGTTATATCTGTCTCGGGCATTTGTTCCTTGACGTAGCTCCGGATTTCCTCTGTCGTTGTGGAAGGTTCAAAATTCCACACATGAATACTAGAAATACGTGGAACACCTGAAAGAGAGCATTCCTTCACGGAGGTACCCATCATTGCAGGACGACGCCGCCGTTTGCGGGTGATACGTATATAGCCTTCATCATCCGTGTCCGCATCTGAAGTAACAGTCTCCTTTACACTCGAATTAGTAGAAGTAATGGCCAGACTTTTATCTCAGTTACACAGACAGTTACTCAACTACTAGCAGATGTTGATAACATTATTTCTGAGATCAATGGCCGAACTAAGCAAGAAAAAATACGAGCACAATGCACTAACATTATCACCAATTATATTCATAAACAAAAACAAACAGCTAAAAAAACAGATCCCATTAACAGATTACTACTGAAAACACAACAATTTCTTAAATTGCATCCTGAAGTTATAGTCTTAAAAACAGACAAAACGAACAAAACAGCTATAATGTACAAAAAAGATTATGATACAAAAATAAAAGATCTGTTGAAGGACGATCGAATTTACAAGCCAATTAAGAAAAATCCTACCTCTTCACTACAGACAAAAATAAATACCTTCGTGAAACAGCTTTTTCAGCAGAAGAAAATAGATTTTACCTTAAAAAATAAGTTAACAAAATATAATGGGACAGCGCCACAGCTATATGGTTTACTAAAAGACCATAAACCGAACAATCCACTGAGACCGGTTGTTAGTTTTGTGAATAGCCCATCCTATGAGTGTGCAAAATATCTTTGCGAATTGTTGAGTTACATAGCATCCAATAAATATAATGTTAAAGATTCATTTGATTTTTTCAAGAAAATAAAATCTATTAATATTCCACAAGGATACATATTTATATCTTTAGACGTTAAATCCCTGTTTACAAATATCCCTTTGACACTGGTAGAAAACATAATCACATCAAAATGGGATACGATTACTAATCATACCACTCTCGAAAAGAATGACTTCATGAAATTATTTTACCTATGTGTGAACAATGGCTATTTACAATATAATGATGAATTTTATGAAATTATTGATGGAGTCCCAATGGGTTCCCCAGCGGCTCCAATTCTGGCAGACACCGTAATGAATGAACTTCTGGACACTGTAATTCCAATACTACCATTTCATGTACCGTTTATTTACAAATATGTTGATGATCTATTCCTTGCAATCCCAGAAGACTATGATGAAGGAAATTTAATGCAAACCTTTAACCAATTCCACAATAAACTTCAGTTTACAATAGAAAAAGAACAAAATAAACTACTACCTTTTCTCGATACCATAGTAAAACGGAATTTAGATGGAACGGTATCAGTAGATTGGTACATGAAAGAAATGAAAACTGATAGATTTTTAAATTTCACTAGTTGTCACCCCTTTAAACAAAAACTAAACACAGCTCTAGCCATTAAATATAGAGCCATACAGCTAAGCGATCCTGAATATCATAAGAAAAATTTAAAAATTTTAGAAAACATACTTATCAATAACAATTTTCCAAGAAAACTTATTAGGTCAATTCTGTATAATAGTAGCATTCATCCCAAAGAAAATATAAAAATAATTAATCCTCCTCCCACAGAAAACGAGCAAGATACATTAAACAAACAAAAATCAACTCAACACTACAGGGGTATAATTTATGTTAAAGGATTGTCAGAACAAATATCCAAAATTTTTAAAAGTACTACCTACAACATAACATACCGAGCAAGAAGAACACTACATAATACAGTTTATTCGAAATTAAAGAGTCAAATTCCTAAATATTACAAGAGTAACATTGTTTATACCATACCTTGCCAAGATTGTAATAAAATTTATATTGGGCAAACTGCACAATACTTAAAAAATAGAATCAATGGCCATAAGTCTTCAATTAAAACAAATACTGGAACCTGTGCCTTGGCTAAACATTCTTTGGAAAACAACCATTCCTTTATATTTGAAGATGCAAAATCGATCGACTCTGAATCCAACCTTCAAAAGAGGCTTTTTAAAGAAATGGTTTATATAGCAAAAAATCCCACTGCATGCAATAATAGAACCGATATTCAAAATTTAAGTAAAATATACCATAACATTATATCAACTTTATAAATATATCTTACTCAACAACACCATCAACTTGTAAATTCATATTCATTCTATATTCAATTTTGTTAAAATATATATACATATATTTTTTTTTTAAGTAAAAGATATATAGGGGAGAGCGGGGTTAAACCGTACAGCGGAGCTAAACCGTACACCCAATTTCCGGGTCTAAATTTGAAGCTAGAGAAGTCAGATAGGTGTCGCAGTCTAGCGACGGGCTACGCAAGTTTGCAGGAGTCAGTTCGTTCTGCTGAGGTTACGAATGTCGGTGTTACACTGAAAAAAGTTGTTTTTGTGTGTTCTCTTATAATTTTGGGGCAACGCCAAATAAGAGATAAGTAGAGAACCTTTACTTTCAAACTAGTAACTATCAGACCATAAGAAACTACTGTTCTAAAGCTATCTTTTGATCACTTGTTATGATTAATTAGGTGATGGGTTTCGAGGTTATGTTACAAAATTCCCACGAGATACGGGATGGGGCTAAACCGTACACTTCTGTACGGTTTAGCCCCTAATGGTTTGTTATGGCATCATGATTAGGCTGGAACTTACGAAGGAAATATCACAAATATTATATTTTATAGGCTTACTTTGTAACGTGAATTGGAATATGACGCTAAAGGTTCTGAAAGAAACTGGAGTATCATATAATGACCGAAGAGTTATCCACAGCTTGTATGAAAACCAGGTGGCCATAATCAAATCAGGACCCAGCAGTACAGAAGCAAGCATAAAAAAAGAAGTGAGGCAAGGATGTGCACTGTCTCCCGTATTATTCAATGCTTCAATTCAATCGAGAGAGCCATTCAAGAAGTCAAAGAAAAGTCTCCGGGAGTGAATATCCACGGGGAGAAAATCAGCATGCTACGATTCGCTGATGACATAGCAGTCATGGCAGAAACAGAAGGAGATTTAAAGAAGACACTAGGAATATGGAAAGAACAATGACAAGATATCATCTGAAGATCAATAAAAAGAAAACTAAGGTATTGGTATTCAGTAGGAGAAAGGAAGCCAGTACCAATGTTAAACAAGGAAAATAAAAGATCGAGGAGGTGGAAGAGTTCTGTTACTTGGGAAGCCAAGTAACCAGCGATGGACGAAGTAAAAGAGAAATTGCCAGTAGAATTGCCCAGGCAAAAAGGGCATTTTACCAGAATAAGATTCTGATTACAGCTGCAAATACAAGCGTTGAAGTGAGGAAACATTTTATTAGAACATACATCTGGAGCATTCTACTATATGGCAGTGAAGCATGGACAACAACAGAAGCAGGGAAGTCCAGACTGGAAGCATTTGAAATGTGGTGCTACCGAAGAATGATGAAGATAAAACGGATCGACCGATGACAAACGAAGAAGTGTTAAGAAGAGTGGGAAATAAGATATGTCTACTGAAAACATTAAAAAGAAGACGGGACAACTTAATGGGCCACATCTCTAGACACGATGGCCTGATGAAGACAATCGTTGAGTGAAAAGTGAACGGGAAGAATGGAAAAGGCAGGCCTCGTATGAAGTATATGGAGTAAGTTGTGAAGGATGTAAAAGAGAGGAGTTACATCAATGTGAAAAGGTTGGCTGATAGAAGAATCGAGTGGAGGGCTACGTCAAACCAATGATCTTTGTCCACCAAACCAATGTCTTACTTTCCCCCTACTCAACCAAGCTTTTTTATAGAGTACAAATATTTGTTGAAATACTTATTACCGTAAAAATATTATTTGAAATACCTTATTTATTTGTATTCAAAAAACATGATTTGGTAGCAATAACAATAAGGTTTTTTCCAGATGGTCCGTAAATATCATAGAACAACCAAAAGAGCTACATGGACTGAAGAAGGAATGAAGTCCGCTCTTGATGATGTCATAAAAACATTAAAAAATTAAGGGAGGCAGCCAGGGCTTACAACGTACCAGTAATGACGCTGAGTGGTAGACTTAGGACTCATAACTCAAAAAAGTTAGTTTTAGGGCATATGCCTGTATTCACACAAGTGCAGGAAAATTAATTTGCAGAACAAGTTTTACCTCTCGCTTAAGTGTTTTATGGAATTTCCTCCGTTGAGCTCCACCGCTTAGTTTTTGAATATGCTGAGAAAAATGGCAATCCACACCCATTTAACAAGGCAGGTAAATTAGCAGGGCAAGATTGGCTTCGTGGATGTTTGAAGCGGAAAAAAGAATCAGCGTTCGAAAACCGGAATCAACAAGTATGAGTCGAATTACTGCGTACAATGCAAAACAAGAAGTGGTTCTTTTTTTCTCCAACCTTACATCTGAAATGGACAAACACAAGTTTGACGTATCACAAATATATAATTTTGATAAAACCGGGATATGTATGGTTCATAAAAGGGAAAAATTTTGGGCCCGAAAGGAACTAAGCAAGTGGGTGTTGCTACAAGCTGGGAACGGTGGAAAAATATCACTGTGGGCTATGCAATGAGCGCTGCAGGTGAATACATCCCACCAATGTTTATCTTCCCTCGGCAGAGAATGAGCCCTAATTTGGTAAAAGGCGGACCACCAAATGCAATTTACCATTTCAGTCACAATGGGTGGATCAATGAAGATTTGTTAGTTTCCTGGTAACACCATTTTATTTCCCATACAAAGGCAATTAAAGAGCAGCCCGTACTTCTCGTAATGGACAACCACAAAATCCACGCTACCTTAACAGCGTACAATGTTTGCAAGGAAAATGGAATAATTGTTGTGACACTTTAACCACACTCGTCACATCGCCTTCAGCCATTAGACATCACTTTGTTTAGCAGCCTAAAAGCAGCATTCAGCAAGGAATGTGACAATTTTCTTAGGTCACATCATCAGAAGATAACACCTTATGACATTGCTGCTATTTTTAACAATGCCTATGCTAAGGTTGCTAATATAGCAAAAGGTGCAAGTGGTTTTTCATCGGCTGGGATATTCTCTCGACCCGGAAAAATTCACAGAAGAAGATTTTGCAGTGCGGTCAGAGGTTGAACAGAGACAACCTGTAATAGAATACAATGATATTGCTGAAGGTGTAGGTTCGAGATATAGGTCTACTTCGGTCTCCGGAGACGTGAGCAGTCCAACTACAGCCCATATGGATTTGGAAATGACTGAAGACCCAACTACTGATCAAATAGACTTGGGATCTACGAAGAATTCCCCTATCAAACCTTGTATGGGCAAAAGACCTCAAGCTAAGCTATCTTTTAAATCTCTTTGCCCCACACCTCAGTCAAAAACAGTGAAGGCAGGCCTAACTTCAAGACAACAACATTCAGCTATTTTTACTAAGTCACCAAATAAAACAAAATTGGAAGAGTCGGCTACAGTGAAAGAAATAAAGCAAAAAATTCAACAACTGCAGGCCAAAATGAAAGTTACAAAAGAAGAGCAAAAAAATCAAACAAAGATAGCAAGATAGGTCTACCCAAAGTTAAAATAAACTCTAAACCAAGAAAACCCATGTCTAAGGTAAGAGGCTCTAGGAATACGACCAACAAAGTCCAAAATATTTCTTCGAAATCCAAAAGTCGAAATATTATGTTTGATGATTCGTCATCAGATGATGACCTTGCTGACAAAAGAAAAATTTGTCAAGATGATTATTTTGATGATATGGACCCACAGAAGTCATTTCAAGGAGGATGAATACTAAGAGAAGCCTCGGGCTCCAACGACATATGCCTCATGTGCGGTGAACTTGGCAAGGACTAAGAATTGTGGTTTAGGTGCTGCACGTGTTCAGGGTGGGTTCACTCAGCTTGCAGTGCTGCCGAGTCTGCAGACAACTTTATTTGTGATTTTTGTTTTGATGTAAAATTTTAAACATTTTTGTTTTATAAAATTTTATCACTTTTTGATAAATGTTTACCTAACACTTTTATACCATTATCAGTTGAACTAAATACCTTATGTTATATAGTGTATTAATTGCGTTTCTTAAGTAATAAGTTATAAAAGGTGCTGTATGCAATAATTCATTACTATTTACTTCCCTAATCATGTGATTTTTTAACTGTACGGTATAGCCCCTCCTACTGTACGGTATAGCCCCTCCTACTGTACGGAATAGCCCCGACCCCCGGGGCTATTTCGTACAGGGACATGTTTTTTTATTATTTAATTTAAAAATATAAACAATGAAATAATTCAAATTTCTTTGTGTCCAAATGGAAGCCAATGATCCATATTACAAGTTGCCTATTTTCTTATAGTTTTATACCCAATATTAGCTGAGAAATAACAATTCTCGCTTAAGTGTACGGTATAGCCCCGCTCTCCCCTACACAAATAAATATTCTTTATGTAATAATTTTTAAAAAATTTTGTTTGTTTTCGATTTTTTGTAACCAAGAAACATAACATTGTTGTTGTTGTTTATAAAAAATTGTCACCAAAAGGTATGTACAAGATTTTCTCTGTAATCATTTTTTTTTCCTCTCTTTAAATTTTGATCCTAGACTGTAAAAATTAATGAAAATGTAAAAACTTCAATTATGTATTAAATAGCCCTGATGATGCCGCAATAAAGAGGCGAAACGTCGGCTAAATTGGTGTTTTCTCTTATCGACCAAACTACTCCAGAAAATTAACCAATTCTACAGAAAAATTAATTAATACAACAAGCTAAAAATATATTTTTGACATTATTAAACGTATAAATAAACAAGATTTAGTTCGATATACTTTATTTTAAAATTGAACTACTCATTTTTGTGATCTAAACCTTCAAACTCAGGGGATGGAATTTTACAACAGACATTAGGTGCTTTGAGCTCGAATATAGTCCCCCACCCCATACTTTTTCCGCGAATATTTCGGCCAAAAAGGGGGAGCTAGCTATATTCGGAGGAATACGGTACATATGCGGTTTCATGGACAGTGTAACCACTGATTTATCCATTCGTTCACGCAAACGTACGTGAATCCGTTCGCGTAATCGTACATGAAACCATTCACGCAAATGTAAATGAACGTACGTAAGTACATGTCCGTACGTGTTATCTACCGTGTAACCAGAGATTTACTCGACTTTGATGATAGCGCTTCCTGTCGGCAGATTTCTGAACCTATTGGCCTTCGCGGCTCCGTCGACAAAAACTACTCGACTCAACTCGACTTTCGTAAAAATACTCGAGTGCTCGAGTCGAGTACCAACTACTCAACTCGACTCGAATTTTCGAGTACTCGCACATCCCTAGTGGTTAGGCTTTAGATGGTTTTCTCCATTAGCCATACTTGGCTGTCAGAGGGAGAACTTGTTCCTTTGTATTCTCACCCATGCCATTGTAGACTTCCAAATAGCCAGTATAGATACATTTAACATCAAGCAAATAACTTAACCTCCATACCTCACAGGCTAACTGGGAATACACTGCACAAAACTAATAGGGACTTGTAAGCTGCAGCAACATTTCACCGATTGCAATGTACGAGCCCTTTGTGTAATTCTTCATGGAGTTACTGAAAAATGGATCTATAATTGAACACATACAGTAGAACCTCTATTTTACGAAGTTGAAGGGACCCAAAAATTTGAGCTTTGTAAATCAGAGGGTTTGTAAATTGGAGGTTATCTTCCACTAACTCCTCTGTCTCCGGAAATGATGTGTCACCAAAACCAGCTGATCTCCAACAGTAGGAAATAGTTTTTGCGGTGACACTCCCATGCTCTGGCAACACCTTCCACAGCATGGAGCAATGTCCATGGAGGCACATCATGCACATAAGAGGCTTGATATGAGACAAATGTAAGTCTACTAAAACTCTGCTGACAGGAATGCGAGTGTACTTTCAATGCAATTAAAGACTATGCTGTACTTAACTTGTCAAATAGTTATGTTAGGGTTGAAATCAAACTAATTACTATAACAAATAATAGTCATCTGGGCGCCAATTCTGGTTCTTTTTAGCGATTGCTAAGTACACATAGCGACGGTATTAACGACTGTCGCTAAAAATCAGATTCCGGTTCTATTTACGCTAAGTCCACGCTAGGCTAGCGGTCGCTAAGGCCCGATAGCAACTGTTAAACATCAAATTTATATTCTCGTTCGTATTAGCAGCAACTAATTCGTAGCTAACTAATAGCAGTCGCTAATTTACGTATCGCTAATTGCAAATCCACTCTAACATACCAGTGAAGTTAATAAGTAGCTGCTAAATCTAACTTAGGACATTTAACACCTCAAAAGAACGTATAAGGTGAGTTCATTTTAAATTTCCTTCCATTTGTTGTCTTTTGCATAGAATCAAGTGTATCATATTTGTTGATATTTTCACCGAACTTTTTTTTAATCACTCGCAAAACTTGAACTGCGTAATGAAAATTTGTTTAACTGTTGAGTGCATAGATATATGTAAGGAAATCATCACTCTCTAGTACCTTCAAAAATATCTCATAACCTTATCTTGAGCGCAGCAATTTCGAAACATTGCCGGAAGACCCTAGTGAGGTTATTATGATAGTTCGAGTAATAATTAGCGGTAATACTATTTTGATGTTGACGGACCAATCTACGGGCACACAATGCATTGAGATGGTGGTGCTATGCAGCAAAAGTTTGTTAAATGAGTCGTAAGTAGAAGTGTATAATATTATCTTATAAAATATCGAATACAACATCAAAGGACTAAAGACGATGGTCCTGCCAGCATACATTTTTTGTATTACCTACTGATGGATAGCGTACATCAAATACCTACTTCATAACTGTTAGGAATGAGAGTTAACAAAATATAGTTTTTCCCTAAATACTTCTAGAAACGTGCAGGTTATGAACGTTCCCATGTAGTCCTACAAAAGGTTAAAGCATTTCGACATTTTTATTATCTTTTGGGTTTATATCCATCAGAGCAAACGTGTTCTTCTCTCTAAGTCCTGTGCCAGAGGAATGGTAGTTTTTCTAATTGACAGGAACCGTCAAGAGTCGTTTGAATGCCAAAAATCAGTGTATATAGCATGTAATACAAATTAGACTAAAGGTTCCCCTCCCATTTTTCCTCGTACGTTGTGACTGACATTATTACCACCAATTCTGAAGTATTACTTTATTACATAATTCTAGATTCACTCATAAGTGTGAATAGTAAATATTCCAGTGTGCAGTTACATTCAGTTGCTTCCTTCAGCACAGGCACTTCATTATGCACCTCCTATAGCCTGTGATATGTGATTAATGCTTGTGTTACTCTTCATAGCATGAGAGTACGCTGCAACTTTGAGCAAAGGGATCTTGAAAATAGAGATGCTGAGCATGCAGATCCCTTAGAAGATGTTATGGCCGACGAAGGAAATACTATTGTGGTTGGAGATAGATATAAGAAGGGAATTAGGATACTGAATTACATCCTGTATTATTTATAAGAATTATGACCTTATATGTATTTTAGTTTAATTTTATTAGTTATGGTATATTGTATAGTACCTATTAGTAAAAACTGTATTAAGTAATAAATGAAATTAAACATCGGCATTGTTTCATAATTTCAAGTAAAAAAAGCAGCTATCTGAATCTATCTAAATATCATCTTGGTTGTCATCGAAAAGAGGATACTAGCCAGAAAAAACCCTTCATTTGCATTATTTCCATGAATTTCTTCAAGACGGTGGCCATTTCTTTCGAGGAATTGTCTATCCCCTGGTAAATAAGAGAACTATCCAACTTAAAATGCTTTTTTTTACTTCTCTCATAGAGAGCACTTATTTTAGTTTCAAGCAGCAAAGGGGAATGAATATCTTGCATCGAACCTCCAAATTTTATTTGTTATCTGTTGCTCCTTCTTTCACTCATCTGCTTCTAGCAGCGTTTTTTCATTTAAACACTGTTCCCCTGAAAAAAGTTACGGGTTTTTTGGACTTATTGTTTTACTGGTGGTAAATGTATCTAAATTACATTTCCAACACTGTTTAATGTAATTATACACTTATTCTTCATTTCCAGAACAAAAACTCAGAAAAATATAATCATTTTAACAATCTCAGCGCCTTTATACTCCATTTAGCAAAAATAGGTAAAATAATCACTTTCAGCCTTTAGTAGCGGAAGAAACGGATAAAATTTCGATATTCGCGAACAGAGAGTGAAACGCATACCCTTTTTCTGCTCACAAATGATCGACTGGTCAACCATTAATTATAATGTGATTTAAGAAAAAGTACTGAAATAATATTTCCCTTTAAAAAAGAAAACAAAAGGAATAACATTTCCTGCATTGCATATTGAAATAATTTATAAACACTTAACTTCAAACGCTCATGTGAGTTAGTAATACGATTAGAAACATTTTTTTAAAATTACTCACAACAGCTATTTTTAGAGCTGCTAATCTCATACGGTTGTTTATTTCAAAATTCCTGCGGTATTAGGGGCGTAGGATTTCGTAAGACTTTTTTCTCTTCTCATTGGTTGGTGTTGAATGACGTGAAACAATTCTTGAATTCATCGCTATGCTTCCGAACTTTCCCGAGCCTTAGCAGTCGCTAATTCAACCATAACCCAGAATCGCGCTCATTCGTAGCAACCGCTAAAGTTAGCGGTCACTAGCTCTTAGCTACGAAAGAACCAGAATTGACGCGCTGCTCATTCAGGGAAAAACAACAAATATTACGTGAAATTCTCTGTGTGCAGTGTATTTGCCAGAAATTGAAAGGATATAAAAATTACACCTTAATTGTATTGATTCCCTGTATAGCATAGGCATTATTCCTAAGGCTAGGAGACTCACTTTAGTAAAAAAGAGAATGAAACAGCCATGAATTTAAAAAAAAACAGGTGAATATTTTTCTACAAATTTATAATGGTATGAACTTGGCTGCTGCAACTGAATTAAGTTCTTGCAGCTGTTCAGTTGGTAGATCTCAAAATAAGGGGAATAATTCTTAAGAGAATAAACTCATCCCGCAGAGTATTTTAAGCGTATGCAATTATGCATTAATTAACGAAAGGGGTACATTAAGTGCTAGTCGATTTGTATTTAAAGAAGCCATTTTAATATGGGAAAGCCAGGGATGCATTTTAACTAGGAAATTTCAAAACTAAGTTCCAACAGACCCAGTATATTTCAGTGAAAAGACCATAAAATGCCTTTTTTTGAAGAAAGCGTATCATTTCAAATACATTTAATAATATTTCGCCACTGATGAAAGTCAATCTTAGAAATTCACTCAGTTAATTTGAAATTCCCTCTTTTTTAAGATGCGTACTACAGTGCTGACATCTAGCGGTGATTTACGAGAACTATTTACTCGCAGCTACATAGTCGTGATCGCAAATTCTTAATTAACGACGTAAAACACTTCTAATGAAAAATTTAATAATCAAATTACATCAAGATTTGAATATAAGTAATTTATTATTCCAAAATTAGTTTTTTTTAATGAAACTAAGCTCCACGACAGCTGCAGCAAAGAACTTCCTACGGGAATGCTATTTTCAAGTCAAAGGCTGAACAAAGTTCTGAATTGGGGTTGCGGCGGCTACCTTAAAGCTAATTTTAAATAGTTCCAGAGAAAATATGGATCCTTTGTGACGACGAGTTAGGTATTCGCAATACACAAAATGATAGAAAAGGAATAGAAATTACCTAGAACTAATCCGATTATTTTATGAACTGGGGCATTGTTTTCGAGAAGTAGGCGTCGTGCCATGCGTCTTTGAACATTTTTTCCTTGGATCATATAATTAGGATTGAATTGCGATTTGGATGATCAGTCTCTGGGATTTTTGCTACAGTTTAAGCACTTCAAAAAGCACTATGCTCACATTTGATTTTTCCACATTTTCCCATACGAAATACTTGGACCGAGGGCCCTCTCAACATGACCTATCTGGCTTCAGCTGCTCCTGGCACGGTATACAGCGATCGTTATTCCATTGTACTGATTTCGGTGCTAAAAAATCATTTCAAAAACTTCGCAAAACAGAGGGCAATCACTCCTAGGGACCGGCCTTTCACTTCGTAAATCAATAAAATCGAGGTTTTGTAAAATAGAGGTCATTTTACATGGTTTTCCTATATACAAAGATAGGGACCGGCGGAATGGTTCGTAAATTGGTGTCATTTCGTAAATTAAAGGTTCGTAAAAAAGAGGTTCTACTGTAGCTGCAAATTTCTCAGTCCTTCTGACTGGTCTGAATCATCAAAAAGGATACACAGCTGAAACAATAATCTCTAACTCATGAGAGCTCTATAAAGAACCACAATTTACTATCTTCTGGACTCCATACTTCAAGACTTTGGTACAATTACCATGTTTTCTGCTAACCAGAAATCAACCACACACCAATCATAAAGCCCAACACTAGGCTAGGATTTCAGGATTTGGAGTACTTGTAGCATCTGCTTCTCTTGAGTAGCCCACATCTGAATGGCGATTACTACGCTGTTGATGTTGTTTGCACTAGAATTCAACCCTAGATGAGTTTTAACTAGTTTATTTCATTCATTTTTGTCTTAAATCAGTTTATGTTGAAAACTACTAATGACGGAAAGAATTGAGAACTACTACCTTAGATTTTTCGGACTTATCCTGCCCCTTTTGCTCATGAAGTCATCCATCCACGTCATTGTAGAAACTCTATCTATGAAATTACATTTTGTGAACTCTAATTGCTAATGAAATGAAAATATTCTAAAGATGTGTATTTTAAAAGACTAAGAGTTGCACTTCCTATTCCATACAGAAGCCATTGCTCCATCAATATGAAGTAACTTTTGGACTCCTATGGAGAGAAAAGGGAGACGCCATTGAAGGACAGTTGTGCAAGTGAAGCAGAAGAGAGAGATTGGAAAGGTTTAATCCGTAGAAGGAAGTTTCAGAGTGCTGTGGCTGCTAAGATTGATTATCTGTTGGAATATGTGGCATAAGTATACACATAGACAATGGCGATTGGAGTATTGGAGTGCGCAATACAAGTCATCCAGTTTTTATGGTACATTATGTTCTCTGCTTCTCCAGAAACTGCAAAGTTGCAAAAAATGTCAACACGCAACAAAGGAATGTTAGAAAGTGAAGGGATACTGTGGAGTCTCTGGGCGGTCCTCTGGCAGTAAAGGGACAGATTCCCCACCCAAAACTGACCACCATGTACCCTTTCCACAAACGCTCCCCCCACCAGAAGGTTAAGAACACTGCAGCCGAGTGACCACACCTGTATTGTCTAAGTTCATGGCTTGTACTAAGGAATGGGATATTACACACTTGATTGAAATACCATGGTCATAGATGATCATTATAAATTGAAACAATTATTATTTCCACACTATTATTGTTTATTTTTTACTTCCATATCTCATTAAATGCATTTTTATGAACTACTTAATCATGCATAACATGCACAGATAATGTACAACATTGCTTAAACACATGTTCATATTCGAATCCATCATCTTACACTTCTATCCGAATTGGTCATCTTAGACTTGGATGATTATGCTTCAAGCTTATTACAAGGTAATTACTTATTGTGTACAGGAAGTGTGCAGAAAATCACTAATTTGGCAAGGGGTTAAAATTGGTTAGTTGGATGCTGATAAAAAGAACACTCCACCTTGTTCCTTAGCATAATATTAGCACAATTTCCTCCACCCTTCATAAAAATCCTTCACAATACCTTGTCAATCCTATCAGGACGGTTGGTAGCTGCAACAATAGTGACATTCGAGAGTGGGGTGATGCCGTCCATCTCCGTCAGCAGCTGAGCCAGCACCCTCTCCTGCACTGACGACCCTCCACCACTCTCCCGAGACGATGCCCGCTCTCCACCAAGGGCATCCAGCTCATCAAAGAACACCACAGCTGGCGCAACCTGCCTTGCTCGACGAAACACCTCACGCACCGCCCTTTCCGACTCCCCCACCCACTTGCTGAACAGCTCTGGACCCTGCATGATCAAATCAAATACATATCATATACAGTCTTCAGTTTAATGCAGGCATTGGATCTCCTTAATATGCAATTACTTACTTTCGTGCCTTCACAATGTCTGGTTTACTCAGATAACGTCATTGTCTTTGGAACTGCAATGGAGGAGTGCACACAGGAGCTATGCGAGGTTTTCCTCCTTAGAGGAGAAATCATCCCTCAAATTGGAGGAGTAATTTTGCCCTGAAGAAGTGAAATACTTGGGCCATATCTAAGGCAAGGAGGGAACTATGTACACCTGACCCACACACAATGGAGGCCGTTCCAAACTTTCCGGTCCCTACTTGCCTCAAAGAAGTACAATCATTTCTGGGTAAGGATGGGTCGATTCCGATTCCCGATTCTGAAGAAATAAAAACCAACCAAAACGGTATGTGATTTCAAATTTCCCGGGTGAACATGAGCACGCGCTCACGCTCTCTAGTGGATCGTCCTGCAAACTTCAACGGAAGTCGTTTTTCCAGTGTTTCTTTTCTTTTGTCTTTTGTTGTCTGTGTTCCTATTCCACAGTGCGCGAAGGCATGGTGAAATACGTCCTCACCGAATTTTGTGGAGATATTCAGTGGATTTATTTATACTGGTGGCAATTAACCTGTTAATTTTATTGTTATGTCTTCCCAAGTATGGAAATACTTTGCTATTGACGTTGGCAATGAAAATTACGCGAAATGTAACATTAGCAACAAACTTATTTCACGTGGAGGAAAGAGTAAATCAACGACCAACCTCAACAAATACATTTCTGTGCAACACAATATCAAGTTCAATTTAAACAGTGCCATCCCCCAACAAAGTTCTCAACCTCCGACGTCACCCTTGAGTGTCACCGTTGATCCACCCGTGAGCCCTACGACTAGCAATTCTCTTTCATCATCCATTGAGTTTCAGTGTAGTGAATCTTCCAATTTTCCATTTTCTTGGGAAAACCCATCTCCCAAAGCATATCCAAAATGTATACAGTTGGGTGATAAGCTGCGTCAACCGACACTGGGAGAATTTTGTGATAGAACAAGAAAATTCAAGTCAAATGATCCACGATCAGTGAAGATCAATAGATTGATCGTAGAGATGATCTGCTTAGACCTTCAACCATTTAGTATTGTTGAAAATGTGGGCTTTAAGAACCTTATGCACCACATCGAACCACAATACGTGATGCCCTCCAGAAAAATCCTTGGTAACAAGTACCTATCGGAAATATACAGTGCTGTCGCGTCAATGGTAAGAGAAGACCTGGCCGAAGTCCAATACGTCGCAGTGACTACAGATATGTGGACTTCAATCAGTACGAATGACTACATGGCTCTGACTTGTCACTTCTTTAAAGAATCTGGAAATTCTCTGAAATTATATCACAGATGTTTAGAAGTTACTCCATTCCCAGAAGTTAGTCATACTGCACAGAACATTTTAAATTTCATTAGAGAGACATTACGTGTTTGGGGACTCACAGAAAAAATCGTTGCGGTGGTGAGAGATGGAGGCACAGACATCAAAACTGCTTTTAAGAGTTTCGAGTTCAAGGATATTAGTTGTACTGCACATTTGCTTCAAAATGTTGTAAAAGATGGCTTCCTAGATAATGCTAAAATCAAAAACATCATTACTAAATGCAAGAAGATAGTAGGCAGCTTTAAACATTCATCAAAGCTTTCAAAGTTGTTGAGGCGCAATCAAAAACAACTTGGTATGCCTGAACATGCTGCATATGCTGCCTGCATATGCTGAGAAGATTGGTCGAGCAGAAAAATGTTATAATTTTGATTTCAGGTTCACCTGATATAAAACTAAATGCTGAATTGAACGCTGATGAATGGCGAGTCACTGAGGCTACTGTGCAACTTCTGGAAGTCTTTGATGCTGCAACCTTTCAATTAAGTAAATCCACATCAACTTCATCAGAGGTAAGCAACTGTACCAGTCTACTCAGGCAGCCAATGCATATTTTATAGTCTCTCCTTGCACAATTTACAACTCGGTTTAAAAAAATATAGTGTTTCCCCACAAGTTAGGAGAAGTTCAATGTATTGTTTCTTCAAGTGACCATAGATGTTTAGTGTAGAATAAAAAATAAAATATAAAAAATGTTTCAGATGACAAAAATCTAATAAATTAATGTCATTGAATATTTTAAAAATATTAGAATATATTTTGCTTGACCAATATATTTATTAGCTCTTTTGCAATGTCCTAAACATGATTTTTTTTCTACGGATAATACCACTAGTGCAACTCATAAAGCACAATCTGGAAGCACCAGCACCCATGGGTTCAGGACTTCAAGGGCTGAAAAATGAACTTTTGTCATCGTTGAAAAGAAGATTTTCTGGAATTCAGAGTGATTATACATTGGCTCAAGCTACCTTTCTAGATCCAAGGTTCAAGCAAATACCATTTACAAATGAACAAAGTTTGCAGAATGTCAAAGAGCTCATATTGTCAGTAATCAGTGAAGAAGATTCTAAAGTAGAACTGGATTCTGCGGCCCAAACATCCACTGTGTGCACTAGTTTAGGAATTTGGTCACAATATAAGAATCTTGTTACCTCTGCAGAGAATACTCCCCAGGAAACATCAGGTGAGGAAGAACTAAATAAGTACATTAGTGAGAGTACATTGCACCCAGAAGCAAGCATGGAAGATATTGGGAGATACTGGCACAACAGCCATTTTCTCAGACTGAAAAAACTTGCTCTTAAGTATCTTTGCATACCCCCAGCTACAGTCTTCAGTGAAAGGTTTTTCAGCACTGCAGGGAATATTGTAGATGCCAAAAGAAATAGGTTGGATCCAGAGAGGGTCAAAATGATTTTGTTTTTGAATAAAAACTTGAACAATTGACTGCATGATCTGTGAATGTGGAAAAATGTCTGAATTTGAATTTATTTTGATGTACATCATAATGTGTAATGTCCACATGATTTTTCTTTTGTTAAATTGAAAGAATGTGCAATAATGCCTATAGTTACTAAAACTTCCAAATATCAGTTAAGTTATTCCTCATGGTGACCTTTATTCTTTAGTGCTTTGCTATTATGTTTTTCTGCTATAATTTTTGAAGTGAAAAAGCTAAATTACTATTTTAATGACTCGTATTTATTTTGAATTCTATAGAATTCAATTAATATGGAAATTCCCTGTCATGTAATATGCTTTCTTCGCCAAATTTTTTTAGAAGTAAAAAAATATTGTTTTAAGATTTGTATTAGTTTTATTAAGTTTTAAGATTTCAAAAAATATTCAAAACTTATAGCTCATTATATTTTATAGCTTGGCTATATATAATTTGTTTCTTATTGAAAGATTTAAATGTTCAAACTTTGCAAAAGAGTACCATTTCAGAATCGAGAATCGAAAACACAGGAATCGGGATCGGGTTTGGAATCGAAAAAAACTGGAATCGACCCATCCTTATTTCTGGGATTAGCCAATTACTACAGGAGATTCATCGGCAACTAAGCTGTCATCGCCTGTGCGTTGAAGAGGCTGCTGAAAAGACCGTTTGCTTGGGTGCCAGACTGTGGGGAAGCCATGAGCGCATTGAAAAAGGCAAGGAGCACTAGCTGTGCACCCTAGCCTATCCATTCTTGAGGAACCATTTACTCCTTCAACTAATGCCTCAAATTTCGCTGAGGGAGCTATATTGTCACAAGAGATCAATGGCATTGAGAGGCCGATAGCTTATGCTTCTCTCCAATTAGATGCAGGTGAAATAATTCAACAATGGAAAAGAGGCTTCTTGCAATTGTACGGGCAGTCGGCTATTTTTGACGTTATATGTATGGAAGAAAATTAAAAATTCTGTCAGATCACAGCAATTTTAAGCGGCTATCAAGGACCCAAATTGTCTCCTCATACCTTGGCAATTAAAATTATCGGAATATGAGTGCACAGTGGAATATAAGACAGGGAAATAGCACCAAAATATGAATAACCTAAGTGGAAAGGTGAGACGGGTGAAATATAGGCCCTCTGCAATTTAAGGGCACAGATATGATGCAGGTTGAGGAGAGCATGGAATTGATGGGGGTGAGGCAGGGTTTGAGATGCTAGAGGGTTTGCTCCACAAGGTGGAAGGAGGAGGAACCGAAGGAAGTAAGTATATTAAATTATAAACAAAATCAGAAACCTAAAATCAATTAAGTGCACCATCGGTTTACATTAACTTGGGTTGTTGTTTTAAATCAAATCCTTGAATGCTTTCAAATTCTTTTTTAGGAAAAAAACTTTAATGCGGTAAGGAGATTCGCATTATGGAATATCTGGGGATTCAAGTTTTAAGACGATAAAATTATTACTAGCAGACCTGCTTTACAGGCAGTCTCTCTGCCTGGTGTGCTCTTGTGGTGAACTTTGTGTTCTAGTGTCAAATGAGGATTTACAAAGTGTTTGGAAACTACTGATGACACATTACCAATAGGTGGCAGTAGTGCTTGTGCTTCAGGCAGGCAGTTACTGCTTCAATACTCAAAATAGTCTTTGCATTTTTTTACACTTTAGTTCACCAACTTTTCATAAGCATTTCGTATGCAGAGAGAAGGAAATGGATACTTAATAAATACAGAAACGTGTCCTACTCTAATTATCCAATATGTTTTTGCACTTTTTTCTACACTATATTTTCATTATATGTTGTCTCCCACTCTCAAAAACCATGCCTTTTTGCATTTTTCTCTGCACTACAAACTGCTAACAATCCAAACTACTACCAAATCATACAGACAGAGAATCCACACTCAACGCACCACACCTCACCATTTTAGCTCAAAACTTGGAAGAGAAGGAAACGGATACAGAATGACTGACTGACACGCTACAAAATTACCTGATGCAAGGGTGGCTGTGATATTTTACAGGGATCGTCTGGGTGGTTTAAAAATAGAATTGGTCCTTTTAGGGCCGGTTTTATAATGTCTAGTTAAACTGGACGTTAGAGTTAACCGACGCTTAAGCCGAAAATTCAGTTTTACAATCGGTCGTTAAGTCTAATCTGGAGGTCAAAGTGCTATTTATCTTAACGACGGATTTCCATGGGTTAACTAGAAGATACTGACGGGACTCTTGCTACGGATGAAGATTTTGAAGACGAAGAATTAAAAAAATACGGCATTGCAATTCTAATTCGAAGTAGTTTTGGTCATTTTGAGTGATGCAGAGTGTTTTGGAAGGTTTCGTCTCTCAAAAGCCAACGGTAAAAATGTAAATACGTTATTGGTGATTACCATCGATGGAATTAGATTTTAAACCAGCAGGTTTCTGAGCTTTCAAGGTGATTTAAGATAGACTGTAGTTACGCTAAGATCTAGTGTTTACGTTATGTACCCTCTAATTTACGTTAAGATATTTGATCATATTCTAGGCGTCCGGAGTTGAGCGGGATTTACCCCTTGAAAGTGTGAAGTTAGGCAACGTTTGGGATACATCCACTGCTGCCTCATTTTGTGCTCTTGTGTTGACGTTGTTGGGTTGTGATTTTCTTTCTGTTGTGGTATACAGGTATTAGGTGATGTAATATAACGGAAGATAATGAGTTTTGAGTGAAGTATTCGGAATACAGGTGATAACGGAAGTATAGAAGATTAAATGGGCGCATATGCCAAAGAATACTAGTTCGTGCAAGCAATGAGAGCTATTCTAAACATTATTTGTCCCACACAAGGAAGTGAGTGGGTTAGGATTTAGTTGAGAATTCCTTTGTTTATACAAATATCAGCGATAGTTCGTTTTTCATTTTTCATTCATTCGTTCAATTTTCCTGTGCTACTACTCAAGTTATACCATAAGCGTTTATATGTATAACGCCATCAACAAGTCACGTAAAAACTTTTTAAAACCTAGGAACAATTAATTAATGATTATATTGTGTCAAACCTTACAATGAGTCCTGTTAGATAACTATGATCACTTCAACATGAGATAGAATATAATTAAAACGTTTTGTGATGTAAAGTAATAGCAAGTTTACGACCTATGTGAACGTTATTTGGATTAGAATGACATTTACTTCAGACGTAGATGTTAGTTTTGCATGTTGTTCTATTTTAACCCAGTGATTCAATTGTACTAGGCGAAGTGAAATGTTATTGTGTTCGAATGAGTACCTAAATTTTAACACAGAAAGTATGTGTGTCAACTAAGTATATCGTTATATGTATTTCCATTGATTTGTTATGTATTGAAACTCATGAATTTGATGGTGGAAGACTACTATATTCACTTCCACATAAGATAGAATATAGGTAATTACAAAGCTTTGTGATTCTAAATAATAACAAGGACCGATGTGATGATTTTTTAGATTGCAATGGCATTTACTTTAGATGCCGAGGTTAATTTCGTATGTTGTTCTGTAGAGTCCTGTGTTTCAATTGCTCTAGGTGCTGTGAAATTTTAGTGTGTTTGAATATTTAACTAATTTTTATCACAGAGTGATACCACTATATAGTTAGATGTATTTTCAATGAGTTATTATGTATTGAAACTCATGAATTTGATAAATTCATTGTGATTAAAAATGAGTATATATGGCATGACATTTTGTTTACATTTTTCATGCATTATAGCAAGCCCCCCAGGATTTGTTTCTCAAGTTTATCTCTAGTGTTATTACCATACTTTTCTATTGCCTTGATAAAAGTTTATTTAGCTATGAATAAGCATAGACAGAGAGTATATAATGTGGAATAAATTTGTGATAGATCATTATCTGTACCTTTCATATTTTAACCTGCAATAAGCTCTTTGAGAACTAGATGCATTTCTCCCTCCAAGGATTATAAATGATTAAGGCTAATGAATGATCTAATGTGTTTTACAAAGACAACCTTGTATTGATAGTAGGGTGAATATTTACTATACAGTGGAATAGTACATCTATTCTTTTGCAGTCAGGAATTTAGAAAACTTGTCATGTATGTAGGGCATGGAATATAATTCCTAATTATGTTTTTAGGCATATTTGAACAAAAACCTTTACCTGCCTTTAATTAAAGGTATGTAGGTAAATTACAGTTAGAAGTTATTGAATGAGCATATATTAGGCATAAACACTAC
Organism: Platycnemis pennipes; assembly: GCA_933228895.1. NCBI lineage: Eukaryota > Metazoa > Arthropoda > Insecta > Odonata > Platycnemididae > Platycnemis > Platycnemis pennipes. The sequence goes on along the minus strand of OW121853.1, from coordinate 136,515,697 downwards.
TGCCAAGTTCTACTTTCAACTAATTAATCAGAACATTTTAAGACAATGCAAGGAATTAAGTGAGATTCTCATTAAAAGTATTTCCTTAAAGAAGAAGATAATCTATCTTAGATTTAAAGAATTGCCAATTATGTCTGATTCACCTCTCAGGAGTCAATGAAAAGAGAGGGTTGAGATACAGAATAGGCTATTTGGCTTGAATCTGCTGCATTTCTTCAATGTGTACGGGTCATGTCAAAGCAATATGGTCAAGTTCCACTGAAGTCTTCATTCATGTTACTGTGTATTAACACCAATGAAGCTGATACCTATCAATTATACTTATTGTCTAGTGCCATATTTTATTCCAGTCAAACATAAGTGTTGCTCTTCACAATATTTCCATGATGTGTCATAAATGAGGTAATTTGATTAAGAGGCAATCATCTATTTGGTTTGTCAGCGCTGATATTTTACATTTTTTATTTATCGTGATTATAACTTGGTCACATAAGCAAACTTCTATAAATGAAATGCCTAAACTGTGTGAAAACAATAAACTTAAAAGTAATATAAATAGCTCAGACACTTTATATTTGGAAGTCATAATACCAGCCAACTACTGAAGCGAAGGAATACCTCCTTGTGACAAATTTCCATGATAATATATAATCTTAACTATATTTCATGGAAACCCTGACAAATGATCACGTCATTTTACTATGTCAGAAAATTCCCCCAATTTACTTTATAATTAGACAGTTGACACCAAATGTATCAACTGAATTTCTTAAATTTTTATTGTGGCATAATGCATTCCATGCTCTCATATTCCTTAATCTTTGGGGGAAATCAGGACTTTCTAGAAAAATATTTTCCTGGTAAAAGTGCAATATTAGGTGTTTATTTTCATATCCCTGGCAAACTATGATTGGTAGATTAGACCTATATATAGATTATAATCTTCATCGTGGCACAAAGGTACTAACAGTGTTTACATTTCATGTTTTGTCAATTTTAGTAAAAGAAGCCAAACACTCATGGTAAAAAATGAGTGTCACAACACAAGAAAGCTGCCAAAATGCATTTTTAAACTCACTTTTTTGTACCTAGAAGGTAAATGGTGTTTCAATCGCAATGATGAGCAATATCAGCTTCATTATACCAATGTAATAGCCTCCACAAGTGCTTTAAAGTCAAAGGTCCAAATATTATTAAATAAGGCACACTAATCTGTGAATGAATTTTTCTCGAATGAGTAGTAATTAAACCTTGATTATTAACAATTTATTTGTTGTGAGTTAATCTATTTGTAATGAGGATTTATCTATACAGATTTTTATACTTTACTTCCCTCTTTCTAATACCCCTATTTACTTGATTCATGTCATACACAATGACCATACAAAACCAACAAATTGACATGATATATGGAGAATTAGGCTCTTATAACTCCCTAGAGTGAACAGATACCTATATTTCTTAAAATAAATCATTCCTATTGGTGAGTGGATCAGCTATTGTAGGAGATTAAAATCATGATAAAGATTCTATATTCATGTAGCTTTTCAAGGGAGGCAACTGGCAGAAATCATTGCACTATTGTTAATAGGTAAGTTTTTATGTAATGATATAATTGTACAGGCAAAGGTAAGACATCTAGATGAAATTACTGGGTCAGACTCATTGGCTACGATGCTAAGAATTCTGGAGTGCAATGTTACATCTAATGAATTAGAAATTGGTAATATAGTGCTCTTTCACACTTGCCTTTGATTACTCCACTGAAAAACGACCTTTACCATAGCCAAAATTGTAAAGTAAAGTATTATATGAAAAACAATTTTTCCATCTTCTAAATTAATGTAATTCCTATCAATTATATTGCTGATATATTTACCACTGCTAGGAAGATAGCAAGAAATTCGAGAAAAAAGAGGAAATGAATTGGGTGAGAATCATAATGTCTGAACTTTCTTGACCATTTTCACTCTGTGAGGAAATTTAAAGTAATTGTCCAAGGAAATGATAAATAAAGACACTGAGTAATGAGATATATGTGGTAGAAATACGGTGAATTGGTGATAATTAAATTTTGTGTCGTAAGTTTACAACTTGAAAATGCTTTCATCGCGGCAATTTTTTTATCGTTTTTCATTTGTTATGGCCAGTTCTGACGTATTCACGGTATGAGAATTGTCCTAAGTACACAAATCCGTCTCTAGGGTTCTAGTTAACTAACCGGAGGTCTGTTTATCTTTATAAAACCCATCCTCAGGTTAAACTTCACCTCAACTTAACGTCCACGTTAACTAACTAGAAGTTTAACCAGACATTATAAAACCGGCCCTTAGCCTTTTCCAATTGGCAATTGAAATTATCGGAAGTGAAGTGGGTATGTCAGTGAATGTCTTTTTTTTTAAATTGATGAAAAATGGAATGTTCTAAGAGGTTTTAATATAGCTGATCGAATGGTTTTGACGGAATATTTGGTAAAAACAAATTACAGTAAAACCTCCCGTTAACGAAATTCAAGGGATCCAAATTTTCCTGTGCTCGTTAACTCGCGCACCTAGCAGACCTGCTTTACAGGCAGTCTCTCTGCCTGGTGTTGCCTGGCCTGCCTGCCTCTGCTCGCTCGGGGAGTTTCTAATTGGAGGGTGTGGAGTGTTGCATACATCCGTATTTTTCCAGGGGCTTTTCTTGTCGTAAGTAGGAATAATCGAGCAAAATTAGCATGGGTTTTATAAGGTATTCGCTAAGTGACATCATAAATGTATGTAGTAGTTTCTTGTACTACTTACTGAAGAATTATATTGTAAGTAACTACCTATTACTACCTTTTCTTTCTACCTATTACTACCTTTTCTTCCGTACCTTTTCTTTCTACCTATTACTACCTTTTCTTTCTACCTATTACTACTTTTTCTTCCATACCTTTTCTTTCTACCTATTACTACCTTTTCTTTCTACCTATTACTACCTTTTCTTCCGTACCTTTTCTTTCTACCTATTACTACCTTTTCTTCCATACCTTTTCTTTCTACCAATTACTACCTTTTCTTCCGTACCTTTTCTTTCTAGCTATTACTACCTTTCCTTCCTTACCTTTTCTTTCTACCTATTACTACCTTTTCTTCCATACCTTTTCTTTCTACCTATTACTACCTTTTCTTCCGTACCTTTTCTTTCGACTTATTACTACCTTTTCTTCCGTACCTTTTCTTTCTACCTATTACTACCTTTTCTTCCATACCTTTTCTTTCTACCTATTACTACCTTTTCTTCCATACCTTTTCTTTCTACCTATTACTACCTTTTCTTCCGTACCTTTTCTTTCTACTTATTACTACCTTTTCTTCCGTACCTTTTCTTTCTACCTATTACTACCTTTTCTTCCGTACCTTTTCTTTCTACCTATTACTACCTTTTCTTCCGTACCTTTTCTTTTTACCTATTACTACCTTTTCTTCCATACCTTTTCTTTCTACCTATTACTACCTTTTCTTCCGTACCTTTTCTTTCTACCTATTACTACCTTTTCTTCCGTACCTTTTCTTTCTACCTATTACTACCTTTTCTTTCTACCTATTACTACCTTTTCTTTCTACCTATTACTACCTTTTCTTCCGTACCTTTTCTTTCTACCTATTACTACCTTTACTTCCGTACCTTTTCTTTCGACTTATTACTACCTTTTCTTCCGTACCTTTTCTTTCTACCTATTACTACCTTTTCTTCCGTACCTTTTATTTCTACCTATTACTACCTTTTCTTCCATACCTTTTCTTTCTACCTATTACTACCTTTTCTTCCGTACCTTTTCTTTCTACTTATTACTACCTTTTCTTCCGTACCTTTTCTTTCTACCTATTACTACCTTTTCTTCCGTACCTTTTCTTTCTACCTATTACTACCTTTTCTTCCGTACCTTTTCTTCCTACCTATTACTACCTTTTCTTCCATACCTTTTCTTTCTACCTATTACTACCTTTTCTTCCATACCTTTTCTTTCTACCTATTACTACCTTTTCTTCCGTACCTTTTCTTTCTACCTATTACTACCTTTTCTTCCATGCCTTTTCTTTCTACCTATTACTACCTTTTCTTTCTACCTATTACTACCTTTTCTTTCTACCTATTACTACCTTTTCTTCCGTACCTTTTCTTTCTACCTATTACTACCTTTTCTTCCATACCTTTTCTTTCTACCTATTACTACCTTATCTTCCGTACCTTTTCTTTCTACCTATTACTACCTTTTCTTCCGTACCTTTTCTTTCTACCTATTACTACCTTTTCTTCCGTACCTTTTCTTTCTACCTATTACTACCTTTTCTTTCTACCTATTACTGCCTTTTCTTCCATATCTTTTCTTTCTACCTATTACTACCTTTTCTTCCGTACCTTTTCTTTCTACCTATTACTACCTTTTCTTCCGTACCTTTTCTTTCTACCTATTACTACCTTTTCTTTCTACCTATTACTACCTTTTCTTCCGTACCTTTTCTTTCTACCTATTACTACCTTTTCTTCCGTACCTTTTCTTTCTACCTATTACTACCTTTTCTTCCATACCTTTTCTTTCTACCTATTACTACCTTTTCTTCCGTACCTTTTCTTCCGTACCTTTTCTTTCTACCTATTACTACCTTTTCTTCCGTACCTTTTCTTTCTACCTATTACTACCTTTTCTTTCTACCTATTACTACCTTTTCTTCTGTACCTTTTCTTTCTACCTATTACTACCTTTTCTTCCATACCTTTTCTTTCTACCTATTACTACCTTTTCTTCCGTACCTTTTCTTTTTACCTATTACTACCTTTTCTTCCATACATTTTCTTTCTACCTATTACTACCTTTTCTTCTGTACCTTTTCTTCCTACCTATTACTACCTTTTCTTCCATACCTTTTCTTTCTACCTATTACTACCTTTTTTTCCGTACCTTTTCTTTCTACCTATTACTACCTTTTCTTCCATTCCTTTTCTTTCTACCTATTACTACCTTTTCTTCCATTCCTTTTCTTTCTACCTATTACTACCTTTTCTTCCATACCTTTTCTTTCTACCTATTACTACCTTTTCTTCTGTACCTTTTCTTTTTACCTATTACTACCTTTTCTTCCATACCTTTTCTTTCTACCTATTACTACCTTTTCTTTCTACCTATTACTACCTTTTCTTCCGTACCTTTTCTTTCTACCTATTACTACCTTTTCTTCCGTACCTTTTCTTTCTACCTATTACTACCTTTTCTTTCTACCTATTACTACCTTTTCTTCCGTACCTTTTCTTTCTACCTATTACTACCTTTTCTTCCGTACCTTTTCTTTCTACCTATTACTACCTTTTCTTTCTACCTATTACTACCTTTTCTTCCGTACCTTTTCTTTCTACTTATTACTACCTTTTCTTCCGTACCTTTTCTTTCTACCTATTACTACCTTTTCTTCCGTACCTTTTCTTTCTACCTATTACTACCTTTTCTTCCGTACCTTTTCTTTCTACCTATTACTACCTTTTCTTCCGTACCTTTTCATTCTACTTATTACTACCTTTTCTTCCGTACCTTTTCTTTCTACCTATTACTACCTTTTCTTCCGTACCTTTTCTTTCTACCTATTACTACCTTTTCTTTCTACCTATTACTACCTTTTCTTTCTACTTATTACTACCTTTTCTTCCGTACCTTTTCTTTCTACCTATTACTACCTTTTCTTCCGTACCTTTTCTTTCTACCTATTACTACCTTTTCTTCCATACCTTTTCTTTCTACCTATTACTACCTTTTCTTCCATACCTTTTCTTTCTACCTATTACTACCTTTTCTTCCGTACCTTTTCTTTCTACCTATTACTACCTTTTCTTCCGTACCTTTTCTTTCTACCTATTACTACCTTTTCTTCCATACCTTTTCTTTCTACCTATTACTACCTTTTCTTCCGTACCTTTTCTTTCTACCTATTACTACCTACTACGTTCTCTTCTGTAGCAGTCCGGTGAATTAGACTCAGGAGAGTCAAAAAATTCGAACGAGTTACTTGAAAAATCTTTTGATATTTGCATTTTTATTACTAGACACAAAAATCATTCGAAGGAAGAGTCAATAGTCGCCAGCTTAAAACTATTCCTTCTCTTACGAAGAACAGCATTCTCCAATTCCCAGAATGGTCTAATAGCATCCTTGTTACATTCTTCAGCAGTTAACAACAATTTCTCAGTCGTGTCCAGTGCTGGAATGACTTCTCGGGACTTGTGTTTCACGAACTCCCTCTCCGGATCTTCATTATGCTCTTCGCTCTCCGTTCTCTTTTTCACTCGCCTCATTTTAATCAGAGCACGGCACTACACCTTCGTCGATATTAACGACGTCATCTAATGAAACGTCTTGAATGCTTAGCTTGCCCATCAGTTCCTCCCAATCTCCATGGCTTGCATTCACTTCACAATTAGATTCAATTTAATTACATCCTGCCCTAGCGAAGCAATGTCTTATTGAAGTGAGCAGAACGGCATCCATTCAAAGCCACAGACGCTGCATAGCCTGGAGAATGTTCCATCTGAGAAGAGTTGGGTTGCTGGTACTCTACATCCTTCTTAGTTAATACTACGCCAATTGTCGTCGGCACGCCCTCTTTACGTGGGATATGACTCCCTGGTCTGCTGCAGCTGACTTGTGCAGTTAGGCTGGAAGAAAACCAACGTCACATTTCTTACATTTATAGCCTCCGATTTGTGGTCCATGCAGCGATCAACAAACAACAGAATTTTCTTTTTTGACCTCCCATTTGAGCTTCAACTCCAGCCGAAATATCTCAGAATTTCCGAGATCATCCAAGAATTTCTGTTCGTAGGGACATGGTAGTTGTACATTTTTTAAACATTTTTAAAAGTTTTGTTGGATTTTAAAATTAAAATAGGAGGTAATTTCACTGAACCATCGCTGTTGGTGTAAAATAGCATAATAAATCTCTATTGTAGAAAAATCGTGCTACATCAGCGTTAAAAATGTCTTTCGGTAGGTATTGCTCGATCAACTTTGGAAACTTTTGCCTCTAATTTCTCACAAATTGGGATCTACTGATGCCTCAACCCCAGAGTGTTTCGTGGTGCCCAAGTTCCACCTTCTTTCTTCTACTGCAAGTTCAATGAATCACAATTAACACATGCAGAGACCCCAGAAACATAATTTTCCCCCGCGACACTCTTACATGTACAATAGCCAATTTAGGCGAGCTTTGAAGTTACCTTTATGAACTCGTAAGTTGTCAATTGAAGCAGAGCATACGATATTTAGATCAACATATCTGTCAGGCTTCTTCGCAGCATATCCATTTGCCATACGTCTACCTAAAAATACTGCGCATTACATTTTGACGATCGCTGACGTTCCGTGTGTAGCAAACACTTGTGATACGTCCAACCTCCCGCGGCAACGCTAATCCAGTCTTTGTCACTACGATATTTGCAGCAAACCTATAAAAAAGCAACACTGCAAAAGCAACTGATTCAAGACTTATTTGGTTATGTCGCGAAAATTAGCGAAAAACGATCATGTTGATGCATAAAATTCCACGAAAGACACGAACCCGATTTTTAACGAACGTTTAGGAAAACATCAAACACGGATTTCAAGAGTAAATGACAGAGCCCACGTACTTCTGAAAAAAAAACGGCATTCGACGAGAAAAAATTTGTCCTGACGAGGTCAACCAGTGCTCACGGGACTGGCTCTTCACCTCGTTGTCGGGAGGTTCTCGTTGTACAGGAGTTCGTTGTAAGGGAGTCAAAATGCGTGCTTTTGGATAGCAGCTTGACGGGACCAACTCCATTTGCTCGTTAATTGGAGGTGCTCGTTGAAAGGGAGTTCGCTAACGGGAGGTTTTACTGTATACCCAAAGCAATGTAAAGGTTGGTGTAATATATTTCTGGAATCGTCTCGGTACATTCATCTTAAAAAATTGGTTTTTTGTGCTTTTAGAAATATTTTAGGTAAAATACCTGCTTGCCTACTGTGTAAAATATAGGATGGAACGCAAAGACCACAAAATACATGGGCCATTATGCCATCTAACCAATACAGAGTTGAACCTATCGTGTCCACTCATAGTTTACACTATTTCTAAGTAATCTACATACTTATCAAGTATTTTTTTTCTAACAGTTGTCTTTAAACTGGTTTATTAAAGGTGCAAAATGGCCTTAGGAGTCATAGGACCTTAATATAATTATATCTATTTTTAGGTGGAGATCTAAGTGAATGTTTTTTTTTTTAAATTGATAAAAAATGGAATGGTTTGGGTGTAGGACAGGCATTGATAATTTTAAAATTGTGGGTGTATTTTCGAATTAACCTGCTGATTTAGCAACAAACATTAACACATAATAAACATTTCATAACCTTCTTTCAACTATTAGAAAAGTACTTCAAAATGCCTAGATTTGAAAGTCATATTTCACACACAAGGTATGCCAGTAGGCAAAAATTGTTTATTTCACTTTCCACACATCGAAAACGTCAATTAATATTTTCGTACTTATAAAATTGATTGATGAAACTAATTCCACTTTATTCAGCTTCTTTAATCCAATTTTTGTCCCTTTACCAAAAACATAAACACATTTACTTAGCAACATACACAAATTTGCATAGCAACTGGATTCCCATGTTAAAAGATAGGGAAAATACCAATTTTTCTTTTGCATTTTTCTCTGCACCACAAACTGCTAAAAATCCAAAACTACTACCAAATCATTTAGACAGAGAATCCACACTCAACGCACCTCACTCTTTTAGCTCAAAATTTGGGAGAGAAGGAAACAAAATGGATACAGAATGACTGACTGACACGCTACAAAATTAATATATATATAGATAGATGTTTTAAGCTTTTAAACTAGTAATTGTGCAATGTATTATTAATAATTGCCTTAAAATGATATTAGTGAGTTTTATACTCGAAAGGAGAGGTTGCGTAACTCGGATCATGAAATGAGATGATACTTTTTTTTTGCTACTATGAGCAAAATAAAGAAATACATATGTTTATTGTCTTTTTTCTCCATTATTCGCAAGAAAAATGGTTAGCTGACAATGGCAGAGCGAGATAGTGTACTGCAGATAATGAAGTTCGATTCTTACCCAGACAGCATGGGCATTTTGGTATCAGGATACGAAAGGATACAATCAGAACAAGATAAGTCACACATTTATTGAAGAACAAATTAACTTCTACACGAAGAAAATGGATGCAAATCACGAATATGTCGATGAAATATACTCGTGTGCGTTATGTTTTTCTTAAAATGGAAAATAAGTATACAAGATAGGTACATAGTATCCCTTCGTATCGGATATACGTATCTCCTTCGTATCTGGTTCTGGGAACTATTTTTTGTCTAACTCGTCAGCGCATGGACAGCTGATGCGGAGGTCAGCTCTTTAACACTATAGAATGCCGAAGGGTGTCATAATGACACCCCACACCTACATTTGTTATCAGAGCTGCCCATGAAACTGTATTCAAGAAAAAAATCTTATGTGATTTTTACTCATTTTAAGGGTTTAACAAGACCACTGTGTGAGAGTTAGCCCCCCACCTTCTTTTCATCTTAAAAATTAAAATTTAACGTAAATGCCAGAGGGTGTCATGTGTGGTGTGATTTTGACACCCACAATATGTTAGCATTTCTTGTGTCGTTTTAGATGATTCTTTGGAAGCGATTTGAAAACTACTAGCCAAACGGGCATTTTCGAACAGTACATTACATTTGCATTTGTTTAATCCTAATTATTTTCGATAAAAATATTATGTTTATTTATTTTTCGAAAATTTAGTAGCGTGTGAGATAAGTCTATTTTCCACTCCTTTTTTTGCAAAAGATTCACTTTCAAACCAGCCCATTTGTCCGCGGCGACAAGAAATGTATTTATCTGCGAAAAAGAAGCACAGTTGCCATCAACAATGTGCTGACGCGATAATACAGATGACAACTGCCGGGCATATCTGTAGCTGTCGCTAGCGTGACCGGTCGGTCGTGACTTCACCTTGCGTCGAGGCGGTTGCATTGAAATAGTTGGCGTCTTGGTCATGGCGCTATGTAGAGGTCTTAGGCCGCAGCAAATTATGGCAATACTACGTAACATTTCTGGTTACGCATCCGAGAAATGGTCTGATCAAGATATTGAGCTTTTGTGAAATTTTACGCTATCTTCGCTTTGACGAAAAGTCAAGTTGCTCTACACGGTTGCAGACAGACAAATTTGCGATGTTTTCAGATGTGTGGAAGAAAATTATTGATAACTGTATTGTATGCTATTAGCCTGGACCGTTCATTACTATTGACTAACAGCTGTTTCCAAGCAAAGCTAGGTGCTCCTTTACGCAATACAAGGCATCGAAGCCTAATTAACATGGGCAAAAATACTGGATTGCAGCAGATAATGACGGTAAATATTTGATAAACGCATTCCCCGACCTTGGCAAGGATGACTCTCGTCAAGCTGGCGATCGCGTTGCAGATCATGTTGTAATAATACTAATGCAGCCTTGCTTGAGCAGGGGCCAAAATGTCACAACTGACAACTATTTCACATTACTTGTGCTCATCTAAGGCCTAAAAAAATTGTATAAGTCTACCGGGAACCGTAAATATGGTAAGGAGAGAAATGTTTCCTGAAATAACAGCGTTTAGGGAAGAGTTGTACTCAACTAAATTGTTCAAAAACGGTGACGCAACACTTACCGTTTATAAGGGAAAACCGAGAAAGTGTGTTGTTGTTCTAAGCTCTCTTCACCCTGACGTTGACATTGGTGAAAACTCTAAGAAAACACCAGACACTGTAAAGTGTGACAATGAGACCAAGTATGGAGTGGATATATCATTGATCAGATGGGGCAGAAATTTTCGGTTAGAACAGGAACCAGACATTGGCCAGTCCAATTCATTTCCAGAATACTCTCCACTTGCCCGGTATAAATGCCTGGATATTCTATAAGGAAACAACTCTAAAGAAGATATCCCGAAAGGATTTTTTGCAGAGTTAGCCGAGGAGCTTGGAAGTCCTAACACCGGATCAAGAAATGTTTGTCAAACTTCTGACGAGTGTGATGGAGTGGGAGAGCTGACTAGGAACTGTCAAATAAAGATAAAATGCAATAAAAGAGAACTATTGGCATTTTGTATGCAGTGTAATAAATAAGTTTGAGAAACGCGTACAGCTAAAATAGAGCAAAAGTGCCATAAATGTGAAGCAATTGAGACGAAGTTTTATTAACCCATTATGAAAGAGACCTTTGATTTCATTGTGTGTTCCTTTACACACATTTGTAGTTTACCTACATATAAATTATACATGATTTTATGTAAACAATAAACAATTGTAGAAAATGATTATTTAAAAACTACTTATGTGCGCCCTCAAGCATTTCAGCACAATATTCGAGGTAGGTAGGTAGATTTAAGTTTTTATGGGTGCGTCGACGACTAAGGTCATTTGCACCACGCAGTCTATATAATGTACTAAAATAAAAATTGGATAAGTCGGCAATAGAAATAAAAAGGAAAAATATATGACACTATATTAAATCTTATTTAGAAGGCCAGTTACTTTTAAAAACGATATAATTCTGCTTAGACGATCATGATCGTCTCCTAGAACTTGTTCTAGGTCTCCCCTAATACCCAGCTTTTCGCGCATAGTCCGGAATTTGTCACACTCAGTCAGGAGGTGTTGGACACTGAGAAGAGAGTCACATTCATCACAACAAGGTGTTATCTTCTCTTCTGTAAAGAGGAAAGAGTGGGTCAAGGCGCAATGCCCAATTCTCAACCTTGTGATGACGACTTCCTCTCTGCGACTGTTCCTGACGGAAGTGGGCCACACTGACGTTACCGGCTTTACGCTGCGTAGTTTGTTATTACGCACGTCTCTCCAAGATGTACTCCACTGATCTAGCACTTCTTAACGAAGAGTAGCCTTTAGGTCCTGGCAAGGGACCAGCGTCGTCGTCTGTTCAGGGATCTTTAGAGCCCTCTTCGCAGCTGCATCAGCCGTCTCATTACCGGTAATTCCCACATGTCCAGGGACCCAGAGGAAGGTTATGGTAATTCCTCTTCTATTAAGGCATAGGAGGCTGGAGTGTATACTCTGGACAATGGGGTGATTGGAGGAGAAGGCGGAAATGGATTGAAGAGCACTCATAGAGTCCGTACAAATGGCGAACGCCTTAGCACTCTTCCCGATCCCATCAAGGGCCATCTTAATGGCCAGCAGCTCGGCTGTGTATATGCTACACAGTGGGCTGAGTCTGGCCTCGATGATGCCGTGGTGAGAGGAGGTAACCGCGCATGAGCAGGCTGCATCCGCTTTAGAACCATCAGTGAATACAGGGATGAAGTCGGGGTGGCGACAGAGAAATTCATTGAAAAGACGCTGGTACTCTAGATCAGTGGTGTAGGCTTTCGGGTGGCTACTGAGACCCATGTGGATTTCAGGGGGCGGAATTATCCACAGTGGGTAACTAGAGTGCCCAACCGGATACAAATCTGGGAGCCTTAACCTGGCTGCTTGAATAAATAAATTAAAGCGAACACCAAGCGGCTTGGTGGCCCTTGTCCGTCTGATAAAAAGTTCTAAAAAACGAGGGTTAGAAATCACGTTAAAACACGGATGGTTCTTTGTCCCTAAAATTTTGGCCGCATAGGAGCACATTAAAATGTTTCTACGGTGCGACAACGGCGGTTCACCGGCATCAGCATAGATGCTGAGGACCGGACTGGTCCGGAAAGCACCAGTGGATATCCGAAGCCCTGCGTTGTGCACTGATGTCAGAGATCTCAAATACGTCTCGTGGCTGGAGGCGTAAACAAATGACCCGTAGTCCAGCTTGGAACGTACGAGTGAGCGGTACAATAAAAGCAATGACCTGCGGTCGGCACCCCAAGATGAGTGATTTAAAAACTTTAAAATATTTAGAGTCCGTAGAGGGGGTAAGGAGTAAGGGACTCCAGGGTGGGGCGAGGGCAGAACATGCCCATGAACCACCAAGACCGTCATGCGTGGTGAAGAGCCACATCCTCCTCGAGGTGCCCCTGGTATCGCTGAACATGACGGATCTAGACCTGGCGGTCGATAAACAGCTCCCATCACCACGGTGCGTCTCTGTGCCAAGGGTGACCGCATCTGCGGGGCGGAGGGTAAGAAGTCGCTAACAGAGAAACTCCGGATACAGGGCGACCTCCGGTTTTATTTAGCCTTACCCATGCATGCGGGGCTCTGTGTGGGTGGACCCTTTATTTCCCTAGCTACTCGTGGGAACAATTATGGACCATAACAAAAAGAATAAAAACAAAACTTTTGTGGAGGACGCTGGACGAACTCCGACCAAGGACTCTTGTAGTCCAATTTCAAAAATGGAGGAGGAAGCACTGCTGGGGAGCCCAAGGGAACCCAGCGGGAGCACCTCCTCTTCAACCCTTACCCTACCTTTGGGGGGCCCTTCTGGGAACCCCACTCTCCCTAGCCACCCCTCAAACCCCTTGGGGGAAGAGGAGGGAGGCATTCTTTCCGACTCCTCGGAGTCAACCATGAAAGAGGCACCAGGTTCACCCGTGGAGATGGAGTCGGACTCTGGGGCCTCTAACATTACTCTGGGTAGCATTTCAACAAAGCTGCAAAGGCTATCCACAGAGCCCAAGCTCAGCGGCGCAGCCAGGAGGAAGCTGCAGAAGCATAGAGCTAAAGGTGCAGCTGGGGTCTCTGCACATCCCCATTCCAGGGGCAATGCCGGGGACAAAGTAACCGGCAAAAGCCCCGGGCGTGGTAGGGATGGCGCTACGACCCCAAGTGCAGCACCACAGAAAAGGGGACGGACTCCCCTTTATACCCCCAGTAACGAATCAAGGGAGAACAAGAGGCCCAAGATAATACCCAAGCAAACCTATGCTCAGGTAACGAGGGACCTCAAAAAGATGGCCATAGTGCCAGCTGGATACCCGGAGGTGTTGGTAAAGGAGGAGATGTATGCCGACATCGATAGACGGCTCGATGAACTCTGGGATGAAATCCCGGAGGGTCAGGAGCATCCGAGGTTCGAAGGCACCAGACTGATCAATGGTGCAGTGGAAATTGCCTGTGGCAACGATTTCTCAGCCACATGGGTGACAGAGGCAATAAATAAGATGGGACCCATTGGGGATACCACCCTTCAGGTTGTAGATGCCGACAACCTCATTAAAAGGAAAAGGATGATGATGTGGGTCCCAGGGCCCAATAAGTCTGAGATTAAAGTCATCCTTGACAGAATAAAGAAAGTCAATCCAGGGCTCCACACTGACTTGTGGAGACCCTATGAAAGGAGTGAAGCTGCACATGGGACGAGGTTCATCATAGGGGTGGACGAACCATCTGCCAGCTTCATTTTGGGGCCAGACTTCAATGCCTATATAGGCATGAGGAGACTGGACATCACCTTTTTAGGTAAAGGGACGGGCTCTGAGAAGCCCTCCAAATCCTCGGAAGCCAAGGCTGATGAGGACAAGGAGGGAGGTGAGAGATCCTAGGATGGCGGGCATTCACTGCCTTCAAGCAAACATCCAGCATAGTAAAGCTGCCTCAGGGGTCCTTCAGAGGATCCTTTCTGAAGGTAAGATTAAGATAGCCTTGATTCAGGAACCCTGGGCTTTCCAGGGGAGAATCAGGGGATTAAGCATGACTATGGGTAAAATATATTATTGCACCACAGTTGATAGACCTAGAACTTGTATCTATGTCAATGGATTAAATGCCATGCATTTACCAGAATTCACCACCAGGGACCTGACAGCAGTTATGCTGACGCTTGGAGGTGGTGGAAATGAGAGGAGGTTGGTCATCTGCTCCTCCTACCTCCCCTATGATGCTCCAGACCCTCCACCGAATGTTGAGTTGGAGAAACTGGTAAGTCACTGTAAAAGCAGGAAATGGGACCTCCTAGTCGGATGTGACTCCAACTCGCACCATGTTGTGTGGGGCAGTGGGGACACGAACGGCAGAGGTGAGGCCCTTTTAGAATATCTCATGGCAACTGAGCTGCACATTCTAAACAAAGGATCACAACCTACTTTCTCTAATAGTGTGAGAGAGGAAGTGATAGATGTCACACTCTGCAATAACCTCGTGATGCAGAGAGTGACAGAATGGAGGGTGTCGAAGGAGATTACTTTGTCTGATCACCGACACATCCTCTTTACCATTCAAGAAGCCAGTGATAGGCAAACAACATACAGGAACCCTAGGAAAACTGACTGGGGACAGTATAGAGAGAAGCTGAGAGATTTCCTGGACTAGGCACCTCAGTGTAAGTTCAGGAATGTGGATGAGATTGATGCTGCTGCGAACTATCTTCAGGAGGGCATCATCACATCCTATGAAGCTAGCTGTCCCATCAGGACCAGCAGAACAGGGAGAAACCTTCCCTGGTGGGGCCTGCAATTAGAAGGCCTCCGTAAAGAGACCAGAAAACTTCTCAACAAAGCAAAGAGAACTGCTCTAGCCCGAGACTGGGACAACTTTAAGCTTGCCCAGCGGAAATACAAAGCAACCATTAAGCGCGCAAAAAGAGAATCATGGAAAACCTTCTGTGGAACTATTGAGTCGGCTCCACAACTTTCCAGATTCCATAAGATTATATCAAAAGACCCAGAGGCGGGGGTGGGAACTCTGTTGCTTCCCTCGGGAGACTACACGTCTTCTGACAAGGAAGCATTGAAGCTACTGCTGGAGACCCACTTTCCAGGCTTCATGGAGACGGAGGAGATGCACGATTTATGGAGGACTCCCACTCGTCCTGCACGGACGGAATGGAGACTGGCCTCCAGCATCGTAACGTATAATGCAACCAAGTGGGCTATAACAAGCTTTAGCCCATATAAATCTGCTGGAGAGGACGGGGTCTTTCCGGCATTACTTCAGGAAGGGCAGGAGATTCTACTTCTCCCCACGGTCAGAATTTTTCGCTCCTGCCTAGCTTATGGTTATATCCCAAAGATCTGGAGAACTACAAAAGTCGTCTTTATTCCCAAACCAGGGAAGACAGACTACACTAAAGCTGACTCTTTTCGTGGAATCAGCCTAATGTCCTTCTTTTTGAAGGCATTAGAGAAAGTGGTGGATAGGTACATAAGAGATGGGCCCTTAAGAGACCATCCCCTACATCAGCACCAACATGCTTATCTGAAAGGAAAATCAGTAGAAACTGCACTTCACAATCTCACCTGCAAGATTGAAAAGGTGCTGGAATATGGAATGTATGGGATGGGAGTCTTCCTCGACATTGAGGGAGCCTTCAACAACACATCCTACGATCAAATCTGCATTGCAGCAAGAAGGCATGGCATCCACGACCACATAGTCAACTGGATCAGAAACATGCTAGAACAAAGAACCGTTAAGGTTACCTTGAGGAACACCTCTATGAAGGTGTCTGTGACACGAGGATGTCCTCAGGGTGGGGTACTATCCCCACTCCTATGGAACCTAGTAGTTGACTCCCTCTTACAAAGCCTGAACAAAACAGGAGTATATACTCAGGGATATGCGGATGATGTAGCGTTGCTGATCACTGGCAAATATCTTGATACTGTCTCTGGACTTACACAGAAAGCCCTGGACAGAACAATGAGATGGTGCTCTGAAACAGGGCTGACGGTGAACCCTCAAAAAACAAAACTTATACTGTTCACCAACAAGAGAAAAAGGGAAGGTCTAAAACTCCCCCTACTGCAAGGAAGATGTTTACAACCTTCCTCATCAGTTAAATACCTTGGGGTTATTCTGGACTCCAAGCTTAACTGGGGAGAACATCTAGAGGCGAAAACAAAGAAAGCCTGTGCCTCTCTATGGTCCTGCAGGAAAGCTCTGGGGAAATCCTGGGGACTAAAACCGAAAGCCATGTATTGGCTGTATACAGCAGTAGTGAAACCCAGTTTTCTGCACTGCTCACTCGTCTGGTGGACAAAGACCCGGCAGAATGTTGCCAGGGAAAAATTAAACCACTTGCAAAGAATGGCCTGTATGGGCATTTCGGGGGCAATGAAGACAACCCCAACATTGGCAATCGAGACCCTCCTAAACCTCACTCCACTACATGTGGAAGTCGAGGTCCAGGCTAGGGCATCAGCATATCGTCTTAAATGTCTAGGACAGTGGTACGACATGGGAAGTTCTTCCGGTCACAGAGCTCTCTGGACAGAGCTCAGGAAGTCAAGCCCGATTTTTGAAATGGGCTCTGACATAATGATAGCAACATTCAACCAATCACCCCTACTCTTCAAAATCCACTTCCCAAGCAGAGAGGAGTGGGCAGAGAAAGGAGGGGAAGGACTACATAAAGGAGCCTATGTATGGTATACAGATGGCTCTAGGAAAGAAGACAGAGCAGGTGCTGGTATATACAGCAACAGCCTGTCAAAGAAGATATCAATCCCTCTTGGGGAATATGCCACAGTGTTTCAGGCCGAGGTTTATGCACTTCTGACCTGTGCATATGTAGCTAAAGAGATTGGCTTGTATGACAAACCAACTCACATCTGTACTGACAGCCAAGCTGTCCTCAAAGCTCTTGCATCACCATGGTGCAGATCACAGCTGCTGCTAGAGTGTAGAAGTGCACTCAATACACTTGGCAGCTGCAGCAAAACTGAGCTCTTCTGGGTACCAGGACACGCTGGCATCGCCGGAAATGAAATGGCGGATGAGCTTGCCAAAGCAGGAGCCAACCAAAGACCGTTTGGTCCTGAACCATTCGTACCCATGGCCCCGACAATGGGGAAAACGGAGATCCGAATGTGGGGCCTTGCTCGACATGCTGAGATCTGGCGGAAAACACCGAAGCTAAGACAGGCCAAACTTCACATAGAGGGACCTAAACCTGGCCTAGCAAAGAAATTACTCCTACTAAACAGGAGTCAATTACGTACGATAGTGGGACTGTTCACCGGACACTATCAAGTGATGAGACACCTCCATCTCCTGAAGATAACTGATTCAGCCAGATGCAGATGGTGTGAAGAAGAGGACGAATCAACCTCACATCTCCTCTGCGAGTGCCCAGCCATTATGAGGACTCGGAATAGATATCTTGGCTCACCTTTCCTGGAACCCAATGAAATTAAAGGGATCCTCATAGGAGACCTACTGGCCTTTAGTCGGGCGATTGGTCTCTATGGGTGATCTCCTGAATGGTGGTTGGCACAATGGACCAATAGGTCTAAGTGCCCTAGGGACTCGCTGAGTACCTCCACCTCAATTTTAATCTAATCTAATCTAGAGTCCGTAGACTTTTATCCCTTAAACTCTGTATGTGATCATGGTAGCTGAGTCGGTAGTCCAATGTCATGCCAAGGAACAGAACTGAGTCCACGTAAGGTAAATGTCTACCACCAAGTAAAAGTGCTGGTGGAATGTAGGCACCTCTTACACGATAAAAATGAATGCATTTGCACTTTTCCGTCGAAAATTTAAATCCATTTCTCTGGGACCAGCTCTCGAGTCTGTTCAGAGCCAGCTGGGTTACTCTAGCAGTGCTGATAAGTTTCGACGACCTGCAAACTATTGCTAGGTCGTCCACAAACAGTGATCCCAAGAGAGGAGGTTTGATACATCTTGCTATATCATTAATAGCAATGGCGAATAATGTCACGCTTAAAACGGACCCTTGGGGCACACCGTTCTCTTGTGAATAAAACTCAGATAGGTGGTTGCCTATCTTAACTTTAAAAACACGGTCACGTAAAAAGTTACGTATAAAAACAAGTAAATTTCCCCTCATGCCCCACTCTTGCAGCGTCGTTAAGATTTTCCACCGCCAAACTCTGTCGTATGCCTTCTCCATGTCGAAGAAGACACCTACGACGTGTTGGCGGAGAAGAAAGGCCTCCTGGATATAATTGTCGACCCTGACTAGGTGATCAACGGTCGAGCGGCCACGTCTAAAACCATATTGGATAGTTGAGAGAAGGTTTCGACGCTCCAACCACCAAACAAGCCGCCGATTCACCATTCTCTCCGTTACCTTACACAGGCAACTGGTAAGAGAAATAGGCCTATAATTGTTCGGGTCAGCTCTATCTTTACCCCGCTTAAGGATGGGTACAACTATAGACTCCCGCCAAGAGGTTGGGAAGCTACCCTCAGCCCAAAGTTGGTTGAGGGATCGAAGGACCTCCAGCAGTGCCCTCTCCGGAATATTCCGGAGAAACGCATTGTGGATTTCGTCCATTCCTGCGGCCATGTCTCGGGAGTCTTCAATGGCAGAATGTAGTTCCCAGAGGGAGAAAGGGATATTATACTCTGCCATTGTATGCTTCTCAGTGAAGATGAGTGGGCAGGATTCTGAGCGTCTCTTAATAGAGAGGAAGGTTTCCTCATACGTGTCGTCGCTGCATGTTTTGGTGAGTAACTGGCCGAAGACCTCGCCAATAGCAGACGGAGATGTCAAAACATTACTGCCGACGTTGAGGAACGGGACGCTGTGCTGAAGGTGGTTTCCTGAAATGCATTTTACCTTGTCCCAGACATGTGCCAAGGGTGTTCTGTAATTAATGCTGGATACGTATTCCATCCAGGAGGCCTTTTTTGCTTCCTTCACGATCCTTCGAGCTTTGGCTCGGAGGTGCCTAAAGGAAGCAAGGTTTGACTCCGTGGGAAATTTATTAAAAATCCGTAACGCTTTCTTGCGTTGACGAATGGCTCTTGCGCATTCCTCGTTCCACCACGGAACTGCAGGCCTGAGAATGGTTCGCACTGACTTAGGAACGCTGCAGTTGGCTGCATGAATGATGCTGCACGTTAATTTATCAATGTTGAAAACTCCGTTTTGGCTTTCGTCATGCATAAAATTAAAAGTGTCCTTAAAAACAGGCCAATTGGCTTTCCGGATGATCCAGTTGCCCGGTCTGATAAAATCTGGATTAAAATTATTTTCTCTCTTTATTAGAATGGGAAAATGATCGCTCCCACACAGATCGTTGTAAACAGTCAGATGAAGCTTGTTCATCAAAGCACTCGACATGAGGCAAAGATCAATTGTAGAAAACTGACCATTAAAAGAGTTAAAACGTGTGTGTTCCCCGTTATTCAATAAAACTAAGTTAAAATCTTTAATAAAATTAGATAACACCTGGCCTCTAGGGTTGCACTGCTCCCGAGAGCTACCCCAAAGGGTTTCGTGAGCGTTAAAATCCCCTAATAAAACATAAGGTCTCGGTAGCTGATGAACAAGGGACTCAAGATTATATCGGGTGACCGGTGCCCCCTCTGGTAAGTAAACATTACATAATATCACAGCCTCTGGGGCATGCACCGTTACAGCGACCGCCTGAAAAGGCATGTTCAGTTTCACTCGGGAGGTGTAAAGGGCCTCCCGTGTAGCAACTGCCACTCCACCTTGGGCACGTTGGCCACTGGTGTCGTCAAATCTAAAAACTTTAAAACCTTTTAAAATACCGTTGTCAGTAGTTTTAAAATGGGTTTCTTGCAGACATATGCATGAGGGGTTAAGATCTCGAATTAAAATGGCCAGCTCCTCCTTATGCCTATAAAAACCATTGCAGTTCCACTGCAGGATAAAAGCCATAAAGGTATAAAGGTTAAAACTAACGTCGAGCACTATCCGGTGGGAGAATCACCGCTTAATACGGCGGTGCTTCTTTGCCTTCTGCTTCGCGAGGAGGACCTCTGGCAATATTCGAAAATAAGTGCGGTCAAAAGAAAACTTTTACAGATAATAATTTGCTAAAATCTGGCCTTTTTTTATAAATTATTTTATTTGTAAAAACAAACTGGCAAAAAATACCAAAATTACCACATTAACACTAGCAACCATAGAACATAAAATAATCCGCACAAAAACACCTCTACGAGCACATTAATAGATGGGTGTTAAAATGACACCCTCCCGGCATTCTCGGGGAGTCCAATATGTCTGGCATTCTAGTGTTAAAGAGCCTCTAATAAAAAAATTAATCAAATTTTAGTAACTAACTTTCAAGCCCTTAATTTTTCCTTTGTGATAGGATATTGGCAATCTGTAGGTACTGACAAAAGTTTTTTAAGCTCATGCATAGGTAGCTCTGCAGCAAACAATTGCTGAACGATATTGATAGAAGCGTAGAACCACGACATTGTTGTAGGCGTAAGTCAAAGAGTGAGTACATTTAGTTATTTTAATGTTAATTTTGTATCTCGGCGTAGCTCCTTGCATTATCTTTTGATTTTCGAGATCCAAAACTTTTCCTCTCCTCCTCATACAGAGGTATAAATAGCATGTTCCAGTGAGTCCTGGTGTGGAATCACGGATGCATCTTTCGCGTTATCGCAATCTATATCAATAACGCTTGCCCCTAAATTAGTGCAAGGTTAACAGTAACCGGCAATAAAAATCACTCCACTGATAGTGATAAGCAATTTTAAGTGCCACGCGAAATATGAAGAATGTAGATCTTTTCTCTCTGACATACGTTAAATGAAAAAATAATGGTAACGCTAGCACACGCCTTATGAAGATCCATGATCGCGGCCAGAATCACAATTGTGACAAAGTTTAAACTTTATTTCAGGAAGTTCTAATTGCTCTCGCTGGAGGTTTGTTCTGAGTGTGGGAAAGTTCCTTATTACCAATTGCTTATTTTTTTACGAGCCTTCGTATTTGTGATTTGATAACGCGTCCATTTCTCACTGTTGCAGGTCCATTTAAGTAAAACTTCTTTACTGCCGCAGTGATGTGATTGTTGTGGTTCATTACTAGGAGTCGCTGAAGCAAGTGAGCTCTCAGCCAACGGCGAGTTATGTATGAAATGTATTTGTTATTAGTAATTTGATCAAAAGGTTTGTTAAAGATGTAAATGTTGATTGGAAATATATTGTTTTGTCACCAACAGTTTTATTTTTCATTTTAGTCAACTTAAGTTGGTCAACCTTGGTAACGGGAGATTAAAGAATAATCGATTGTGGGATTCAATGAATATCGACCGTGAGATTCGAGAATTATCGACTGTGAGACCTTGGGACCGCTGTGGTATTCCTACGCCTCGTATCTCTTTCGTAGCGGACATAGCACGCTTTGATATCTCGTTCGCATACTGTCCGGTAGTGGATGGTATCCATTGCCAAAGCGCGACACAGCAGGGCTCTGTATCTTCTTCAGCATTGGATAGTATCCAGTTGCTTTAAGTGTATACGTTGGAAGCTGTGCTATGTGCACATCGCTGTTTAACATTTTTCTTTCAGCCATGGAATAAAAAATTTTACAATCCTTAATTCCCAACCCTTGTAGGCATGTGGATACAGACTTTTTGGTACTTAAATCGCTTCAAACAGATTTACCAATGCATCACTTAAAAATACAGTGTAAAGTTAACATATTGTTTCCACAGTTTTAATTCTGTTATAAAATATTTACTAATGCCAAATTTAATTATTTTTGTTTAATTTGTTGACTTATATATTGAGATGAAATTTCTGATAATCCACTTTTTTTAACTGCCTGTTTGCCTTACCCTAGGAATACAGCATGGACGGTATTACTAAGCAGTGTTTAGGATCGAACGCGTGACTGACAGCACACTAGCTCTCATTTTCAACTGCCATCATCAACTGTCATCGGTTAATGCGAGTGTAGGCGAATGTAGGCAACCCGCGTGATTCTGCTGTATTTTTTATCTGCAACTCGGGGCTGTGGAAAAAAATCAAAGACGTATTTCTTAATTTTGCTCTAGTAGCACAGAAAAAATTTTCAACAAATCTCGTGACCTGCCTTACAAATCCTCTCCTTGTCAGTATCTACCATGCCTTCAATCTGTTTGTTGTGGGCATCGATCACTAAGCCGCAAAATGTTAAAATTTCCAATCCAGATACAATATTATAGTATCTGGATTAGTATTATAGTATATCTTTGGATCCAACCAAACCATCCCTAATTTTTGAAAGATACATTCGTAATTCTAATTTAAACTATATAAGTATAAAAAAGAGAGTATTTAGATGTTAGGGTTTTAAATTGAATGATAACATTTTCGATGCAATAATGGAAAGAAAATATTAAACTGAGATAGCAATCGAACTTCCTTTTGGACACTAACTCTCCATGTACGCCTGATCCCGGCAAATGTAGGCTACCCGCGTGGCGTTCTACCTATATTTTCTCGCGATACTGGGGTAATGGGAAACAATAATATCTTTGTTTTGCTTCTGGTTGCACGGAAAATTTTTCATCCAATTTCGAGGCCATATTTACACAACCTCTCCTTGACAAAACCTAACGCACCTCCATTCCATTCACGGGGCACTTCGATCATTAGCCACGAAAATTTAAAATATACCATCTGACCATCCCTAGTATCGAGGTATCCATATTGACTTTGCGCTACCGATTCTCCATACCGATACCAACCCACGAGAATCGTTGGTATCGAGAATCGACACATCCCTAAATATAAGTTCATTTTCATTAATATTTTAATTATTTTCCAAAATATAAGATCCTAGTGATGCCATATCGAATCACCCTCTACCCAGAGAGGTATAAATGTAATTATAGAAAAAAGACCTCTGAGCATATCACATGCCAAGAATAATATAATATAGAATATTAAATAATAAACAAAATCAAAAACCTAAAATTAATTCAGTTCACAATTGGTTTACATTAACTTGGGTTACTGTTGAAAATCAAATCCAAGAAAATCTTCAAATTCTTCTTTAGAAACAAAAACTTTTTAATGGGCTCAAGGGATTCCAATTATGGACCGTCTGGGGATTCAATTTTTAAGATGATAAAATTATTATAGAATATATCAAGCAGCTAAACTAGTAATTTTGCAATGTCTTATCAATAATAACAACCTCTAAAAAGATATTTGTGAGTTGCCCCTTACTCATAAGGAGAGCGACTCGGACCATGACATGAGATGAGCCTTTTTTCATGCAATTCTAAGCAAAATAAAGAAATATGTGCATTGCCTTTCCCCCCCATAAGATAAAAAGGTGGAATGACATGTGGGGAGCCTGCATTCTCCAAACTCGGGTAATTCTGACACAGTGGGGTAGTGGACTGCAGGTAACGAAGTTCGATTCTTATTGCTGGTTAAAATTTTTCTTTAAGCCATTGAACCAAAAATTTTATCATCCTTAATTCCCAACTCTCGTAGGTATGTGAATACAGACATTTTTGTACTTTTATCGCTTAAACTAGATTTACAAATGCATCACTTAAAAGTACATTGTAAAGTTAACGTATTGTTTCCACAGTTTTAATTCTGCAATAAAATATTTTTACAGCCACCATCACTAACGCCAATTAACCCTTTAACGCCTGAATTAATATTTTTTTCTGATCTGCTTTATAATACATATTTTTTCTTATTACCTTCTTCTTACTCATAATCTAAAATATGAAAGCAATATTCATTATAATTTCTGAGATATAGGGTGTACCATATATGGTACGCTAGGCGCTTGTGTGGTGTATGTTGTAATGCAGAGGTATCTGCTCCTTTATACATCTCTGCAGTTTATTTCAAAATAGAATTACTGTTCAAGTTATTTTAAGCGTATTATGCAAATAAAGGGCAAAGACAGAGATTATGCATTTTTCATCCTGGAAATGGATAAGATATATATTCTCAGAAAAATATCTCTTTACAAATAGGATAACTCTTATTCAGATGAAATATAAGGGAAATTCCATTTTTCAAAGCGTTACTGTGTTAATGCATGAAATATTTATGATTTATGGAATTCTTTATGATTTATGGTTTAAATCTTTATGATGTATGGAACTTGATCAAACAGTCAATACAGCAACCCACATTGCACTTTATGCACTCATATCTAGATTTAGCTCCACACAGTCCACACCTTATCTTTTGCTTCGAAATGATTGTAGCCTTCTTTGCGGACAGTGTCACTAACCTGGCTATTTATGTTACTTTGCCTCATTGGTGGTCTTCCTGGCCCCCTTGTAATAGACCCGTAACGAATAAGATAGTTCAATACAATCTGCCTTCTAAATTCTAAATGTGGTATACATTTCCATGCCTTTCTCATAAGAATCCACGCATTATGAGTCGCCTTATCGATCAACTAGGTAAATAATGGCCACCACCATTTTTTACTCCGGAAACCGATGCGGTAATTTCCTGCATTTTCATATGTACGATCAGTGTCCCTCACGTGCTTATTATACTGGCTAATCGCATATGGTCGGGGAATAGCTACTCGTTTCTTTTTTGATCGACAATACTGTCCTACCGGTGAGACTGGATTTACCCCATAAGTAGTTGCATGAGATGGCTATTTTTCGGAATCCTATTCTCGCGTATTATGCCCGTGCCACCCTGTCCCCTTTGTTTTAGATGCTGAAGAAGGTTGATCCCCGTAAATAGATTGTCAAAATACAAATGATGCGATAAGTTCTTTATCAACGGCGGAAAATTTTCAAACATTTTGATCATAGGGGTTGCCGCTTTACCAAATTTAGCCTCATAGTCCGTATTTGGCTCAGAAGATTTTCCCCGTTTATAATCAAAAGAGATCAAATCGCCATCTGGTGTATTGAAGCACCATATTTTGTAGCCAAATCGAATGGGCTTACCCTTAATGAATTGCTTACAGCTATGGCGACCGTAATAGGGAACCATGCACTCATCATAGCCGATGTGTCTCTCCGGCCGAAATTTCATCATGTACCTACTTATTTTGAAGCATGTTAGACAAAGGTCTCAGTCTCCACATCTTATCATTACTATCCATGCGGATATTATCTGCACAGTGTATAAATCGGCATATTTGAAGGAAACAATCCCTTTGCATGGCAATTAGGAAGAGATCATTTCGAAGATCTTTTTCGTTCTTCCAATAACTTCGCTTACTTGGCACTACAATATACCCTGAGAGTACCAGAATTTCTATAAAAACTTGCATTTCACATGTGAAACATTAGTATCTGAACAGTTTTTGAACAGTGCATATTTAGATATTTCTTTGTAAGGGAAATCAATGATATCTACATCGAAAATGCTTTCTAAACTATCTACCGAGACATATCTCGCTCGATGGTGAAGCTGGGCTCAGGAAAAGCACCAAACTCCCGCTGCTCAAAATTCCCATCAGTCCATGATACCTCGGCTTCCTTCAACTTGGCCCCTGGATTAAATTTCTGTTCAGAGCGATGCTTGGTTTCTTGCCGAGCCAGATTAGTATCTGTAGTGTGCAGACGAGCCAGATGATCATGAAGAATGCTGGGAAGGCCATCTTTTGCGAAAATCAGTGTCACTGTTAGTGCCATGAACAAGATCGCCGTAAAATACCACTTCAGCTGGAGTGAGTAACTGCCTCCTGGACAAATTGTCAATTAGATTGCCACTATCTTCGTCAGCTGAATTCTCATCTGTATTGATATTTGTCTCTGGAGGTTCAACAAATTATATCTCTCACATCTAACGTCTCTTGTTCCACCAATATTAAAACTTCTTCAAGTGTTAGGGCCGTAAAACCATGAAAATATTGGGGATAGCTATAGGAATCAAATCTTTGTCAAAAATAAACTAAATATAAAACATAAAATTCGGTTCAAGGATATGCGACCATTTATTATCTGAGAGCGGTATCTCGAGTAAAGATATTTTTTGTAGGATTTTCGAAAATAAATCTCAGAAGGATAATTAACAACATAGAAAAATACTGCATAAAACAACCTGCATCGTAGGAAAAATAGTATTTCAGACGAAGAGATCAAGTTTGTACAGCTATAGCCGCAGTATTACACAAAAAATTAGAAAAAATCTCGAGGATCCTAAATGACCACGTAGGCGCCTAGCGTACCATCCCTAGTAGCACAATTAATGCTCACAATATGCTGAGCACATTTTCGTAAAATATGTTCAATATGTTGAAAATGTTTCTAGCATATGCTGAGCATTAACAAATGTCCGGGTAATCATATGCTATAAATGTGCTGAAAACATTTTCGAAAATATACTGAGCATGTTGTCAACACAGGCGTGGCATATTTGAGAAAACATGCTGAGCATATTTCAATTGTTTTTTGTAGCATATTTAATCTATCACCGTTCAGGGTCATTTTATCGGAGGAAGAAAAGTCCGAAAAGCAAATTAAATGGAAGAAATTTGAACTTCAATGCCGGCATTTCAGTCAAAAATGTACCATTTACTATGGTCAGTTTTTAACTGAAATCAGTTCGATTTTCTTCCATTTAACTAGCCTTCCGGACCTTTCTTCATCCGAATAAAATATCTTCAGCACAAGATGACAGAATTATGTGACTTTCGATCGTTGCTCCGACCGTATTTCATCTTGAAGTTAAATGCAAAACACAACCAATACAACTATTCGTAAAGTTATAGTTCTCCTTTCAATGGGTGACAAGTGAAGGAGTGAAGTTCCCATAATTGCAATTGCACTGGATTCATATACACATGTATTCACTCTTAATTTTCACGACTTTCGGGAAATGATTTTAAAAGGAAGCAGCTGTAGATTTAAATATTTATTATTATTCCTTCTAAATTCAATTATTTCATTCACTTGACGATCTGTACCACATAAAACATACGTTTCAACATACCACGCGTCATCTCAAAGAAAACCAGTATGACAGCACACAACACGAGAATAAATAGAATTGAGATCGCTTTTGCACAACACCAACAACACAACTTTTGTTTTATTTGTTCTGCATGTTCAATAATAAGGGTATTTTTAATCCACTCTCGTCTCAGTAATGTAACATATATTCATTTTCCAAGGGGAAGTTCTTTCAAATTGTTTCAACGCTCGTCACTGCACTAAGGTTAATCAACAACCGACGTTTTCACTTTCACATATGCACTATAGTTGAATAATGACCTCGTTAGCTCATTCCCAAATACCGAGTACGGTAATAATATAACATACATATCTGAAAGAAGAAAAAGAATTGTCGTTAGGTACTAGTCGAGGCAGGAATCCAATGAAAACCATTGGAAGGGCTATTAAAAACAATGAGAAATTGATGCCTTTTCTTCATCAAAATCAATTACGTAAATTTACTCGCCGTACCTGTATTGTCTGAATGCTCGAACATGATCGTCGATGATAGGATGATCATCCCATTATCGAATTAAGCTGCTGTGAACACCAAGAATAGTTTAAAATGCAATTTAGCGAGGAGCTTAGTCTGGCCTGGCTAACTCTCATATTCGTTTCTCAACATAATTCGACGCCGCTCTGCTTTGCGATGTTGATATTCCCAAACGCCGCGAAATATGAGATGAACGTTGAGCTAAATGGACATCATCGGCACAATTACGAATGTACAACATGGATATTTACTATAATTAACATTAATTTAGGTCTAATCAGTAGAAAACGGTAAAAAACAATGGACATACAGACGAAATTGAGCGGGACGATGATAGATATTGGTATGATCAGTTATCATAGCATGACTGAGCACGATAGTGGACTCTGGTAAACTCAACTCAAAACTCAAAGTTGTAGACTTAAGAGTTATGGAAACGTATAAATAAACATGTCTATCAATAAACAATGAGCTATTTCCATCAAAATATTTTAGGCATATTTTATGAACATATGCTAGAAATATGTTGAGCACATAACATCAAAATATTTTGAGCATGTTTTTCTAACATGTGCTAGAAATATGCGGACTGCATGTTATAAAATGAGTGGCTTCTAAAATGACATGAAAATATTTTCAGCATATGCTCACAACATGGTTTCGAAAATATTTCCTTGAGCATAATGGAAATGCCGTGAGCATGTGCTCAGCATCTTTTGTGCTACTAGGGATATAAGGTACACCAAATTGTTTTCACACCAAATTACCACAACAATAGCATAAGAGTCATTAGTGATTGACATACTGGTAGTAATATACGTTAACTATGAATTTGATTAATAATATGTGCAAAAAAGCTGTTATCAAAGAAGAAATGGAGCACTAACCTCGAGGACAACGCCATAATTCCCTACTTCAGCTTGTAGTCTATCACACTCCTTTCTCCAACCATGCAAAGTGACAACTGATTCTAGCAGAAAGAAACCAGGAAAACTACTATATATTGAGCAAGGATTCGTCGTGATAGCAACGCAATTTCGATGCAAATGTAACAATGTAAGCACATATTAGGGCCGCCGAAACTTCACCATGCATTACGTACCATATATGGTACGCTAGGCGTTAACGGGTTAAGGTAGAATTAAGGTTGCTATTTTGTGAAATTGACGGGCATATCATTATTTATACAAAATACATGATTGACATAGGATCCGTGGGAGAATATTTTCCCTGTTTTAGCTTAATTTATGTCAAATCTATAATGCCTGACGAGGAGCATACAATTTTCTTTCAGCGGCAATTTATTCCTCTAAATCCTATACTCGGAGCAGCATCTAGTTGCAAACGATCGCACACTTCCATAGTGTATGCATACAACAATACTAACTTAAAAATAAAAATACATCACTCAGTTTATGCTTTGAGTTTTTCAGCAGAGGTTAAGGTAGGTTATATAGAAAAATGCACCGGAATGAATCTTCATAGGCCTAGTCCAAAC
This sequence comes from Platycnemis pennipes, assembly GCA_933228895.1. Classification (NCBI taxonomy): domain Eukaryota; kingdom Metazoa; phylum Arthropoda; class Insecta; order Odonata; family Platycnemididae; genus Platycnemis; species Platycnemis pennipes. The sequence goes on along the minus strand of OW121853.1, from coordinate 136,486,094 downwards.
GCAACAAAAGATTTTGCAAAGACGCTTGATTGCTTAATTCCTGACTCACTGGAGATAAGAAACAAGTTAGTTGAGTTTAACTTTATGAACCGTGAATGCACTTTTCTAGATACATTCATTAATACATCATGCATTTGCGTTGCGGGAATGCATACGTTTCGGGAGGGTAGCTTCGTCGCGATGTTGAAGAAGGATACTGGTTCATACGATATTTGATATTACAAATTGTCGATTTTTCCAGTCCTGTTGACTTTGTAATATTGAGTTTCTACTGTATGAATCATTGACTTTGTGTAGCATGTAACATGAGAGTCAAAATAATTTTTTAAAACATTGCATTTTGTTAAGTGTTGTCTGACATGCAACCGAGAGCATTTGGCACACACAGAGGACAAGTGGATATCAGCATACATTCAGCCTTGTTGTGCCAAGGAGGAGGGGGGGGTGGCAATTTAGCTGCCACTGCTTCCCCTCTCTCGTACACACTGGCCTCTCACGAACGAGTGGTGAGGAGCGAGTCCCAAGCAACTTGCACCAAGCCACACAAGGGAAGCTTGGTTGCGTCTTGGGAGGAATACGAACCTTAATGGAGATGAAATTGAGGCCACTCTCCGTGGCAATGGCCCTCGCCACCATTGTCTTGGAGCAGCCCGGCGGGCCGAACATGAGCAGTCCCTTGGGCGGGCTGATCCCCAGGCGCACAAATGCCTCGGGATGCTTCAGCGGCCACTCCACTGCCTGCCGCAGCTTCAGCTTCAACTCGTGCTGCCCTCCAATGTCACTCCAACGCACCTACGAGAGAGAGGCACAACACTTGATCATGAGACTGAGGAGAGTCACACTCTGGGGTGGGGGGCATTAATCAATAGAGCACAATAGCCCTCTCGGCTGCCTCGAACTGAGCCAAGGACGTGACACGACACGCTTCATTTCTGTCATTACATGGTGCCCACGAACAGTTGTTGTGCCAATTTACAGGGGCACATAACAAGACATGAGAATAGCAAAGAGCAACATGAGAGACATGAACACCACAACACAGTGGTGGAGGAGTAACAGAGGAGTTTGTACCCATGAGATAAGCGAGGCTGGAGTATGTCCTCGGCAGCATCCTCCAGCAGCCTGTTGCTCTATGAGCAACTTGATCGCTACGAGGTCTTCCCTCTCTGCCACTGGGAGGGGAGAACAAGAGGTGGAACGGAGGGGCAGATCGCAACAGAAAACCACAGAATGCATATTGCTCAGTGAACGCAATGCCACGCGATTTTAGAAGCTGGGTCTTGGGTGGCAAAATGAATGCATGGCAATATGAAGGATTACTGATATTTTTTGCCCACGGAATTCTCAATTTACATTCATACACCAGTACGAGAGGTGTTTCCAGCCTCAGAGAAGAAAATTGTTGCACAGAAACAAAGATTGAGCTTTGGTTAGAGGTACCTGGGGCACTATGCTCAAAACCATGTGGCTTAGTGCCGCACGGTACAAATGACCGATTTCTGAACCTGCACGGTTTACGGGTGATCGTTATTTTGGTATGCTCAAAACAGCTACTGTCGCATGCAACGTAGACCATGCGGGCGGGAAGGGATTCCGCATGGCACAACTTGGCAACGTTGCGGCAAGTTGCTATGCAGGATTGCTCAGCCAATCACAGCCTACTTCAGCTGTGAATCAGGCTTTTCCGCAAAATTTACAATGTGGTACAGTGTAGTAATCACCGGATTGCCCAGCTAATGCATTTTTGCTTGGGCTGTGGCGAAGCTAAGCACGAGGCAGAAGCAACTATTGCTGGAGTTTGTACAAGGTTAATAAGCATTGGAAATTTTTCGCTGACAATATATACTTCATGTTTTTATCAGAGCCTTTATTTTCTTACATTAACGTTTTTCAGCTAATGATATTGCCAAAGGCCAGATTACCACCAAATTTGGGGCGAAAGACGCTGCCGCATTGTGGCACGACACTGCCATTAGGCTAAATGCGTGCAGTGGGGCGTCAAAGTCGTGGAAGGAGTGGAGGAAGGTAAGTAAGGTGATTTTCGCATTGCCCTTCTTGGCCTTTCTTCTGCCTCCAAAGCATGAAGAACTTCCAACCAATGCATTGCATCCGCCATTTTCTCGAGACTAGTCGCATACGGTTTAAGAATCTCACCCGCCCTCAGCCCTGCGCCAGCCGTATGATTCTGTCATTGGACTTCCTCTCGTACGGTTTGAGCATACCAAAATCTGCGAGCCGTGCGCCTGAGCCGCACGAAATTGTCAGCCCTATACGGGTGAAACATCGAGCATAGGGCCCCTGGATGGGAACTACCGATGTTCATCCATCTTAATGAGGGTCCTACCTTGACTCCGAGCTTAATCCAACCCTTCATGAGCGACCGGAGACCCTCAGGCCCACCTCTCCTCGGGGGGTCATAATAAGACTAAGCTTGACCTAACGCATTTCAATTTAAACTTCATAAACCACAACTGTTATAAACAATATGTCTAATTTTTTGTACTTTCATGTAAAAAATAAGATTTTTATCAAAATGACACAGAAATCATTGCTCAGACTTGGCAACGCTGTAGCAGAACACGTGGTTTGCATGAGAGAGGGGTGAGTGAGGACGGAGTGAACGAATCTCGCGAGCGTAGGAATCTTAAGGTGCGAAGGAGGAGAAGAGAATGAAGGGAAAGAGAAGCGTATTACGTGAGGAATCTTACGAGTGTACTAAGTACCTACTACGTACGTTGCATAAAGGATCTTACTGCAACATGCTAAAAAAAAGCAGATTGTTCAAGAGTCTACTAATAAAATTCTTTTCCTGAATTCCAAGAATCAAGCGTAAAGTGAGACATGGAGGGGAAGCTGCATACAATTACCGTATTTACTCGTGTAAGCCTCATGCATCCTCGCACACCCCTATTTTCGGGCAGGCTCATGAGGAAAAAATTATTCCTATCAAAAAATTATTAAATATATTGTTCCAACCATATACACAAGAGTACCGAAAGATTAGCCCTGGTACCATTAAACAAGCACTTTGAATTACATTCACACGACAAGAGAAAATAGCTTGATAACCCAGATGAGGATGAAATGTGATGACTTTGGTGATGATATGGGTGAGAGCGAAATTTATCAAAATGGCGTGAAAGAAAAAATACACCTTATCACACTATCCCGAGCCGAAATGACTGACTATGGGGGGAGTTAAGCAAGACAAGATTGCTGGGCGTGTTGAAGAACGCCCACACCAGTGTGAATAGTCCGTTGAGAGTGAGCACAGAGTGGTAGGGAGGGGGAGAGGACGAGTTGTTCCCGGAGACGAAAGATGAGGGGAAATGGGGGGGGTTCACCAAGGCAGGCACAGCGTGTGACGAAGGGCGTCCTGACCCCGACTCTGGGTCCACTCTGAGGGAACCCTTGCTTCCAGGAAACTCGGCGGCTGCGGCAACGAGGGTGCGCCAGACGACAGAACAAGAATGCGAGGGATGTCCATTTGGCGAGCTGCATTAACGGCAGTTCGCGGAGCAGCAGCGTCGTTCTTCTGGGAAATCCTCCGTCCGTCCTGGCATTGTCTCTCTCCGTAATCTCTGGACTCTCTCGACTTCCGGTTCTCCTCTTTGCCATCAGTTCTCTCCTTTCGGCTCCTCCTTCTTCCAAGGGCCTACTTACACCCCCCTCGAGGTAGGGAATGGGGGGGGGGGGGGGGGGGCTGCCAGTTACGAGGGAATGTCACACACACACACCGGATTTGAGCTTCACCAACCTTAGCCTCGTTCCCTCGTGCATCACCCTTCGACTCAGGGTCTTGCATTTCAACACGGACACACGCACAGAGACACATGGGCCACGCTTCACGCCCGCTCCCGGTTATCGTTTCCACGCCTGAGGGAACTGAGTGGAGAAAAATTGAGGGGGGTGGGGAAACAAAGAGAACTGGGAAGGTCATAGTATGTACATTGCCAATTCGTTGCTTGGTTTTAACTTAGAGAGTACATCACAGTGGGGTCCTCACATTGCAAAACTTACCAATAAATTATCGAGAGCTACATACATGCTCCATAAATTTAAAACTCAGATTTCTCAGGATTACCTACGAAAAAAAAACTACTTTTCCTTATTCCACTGCCATATGTAGTATGGGATAGAATTACGTAGTCATGCCCAAGATATATTTATTCTGCAAAAAAGGGCAATCAGGATGAAGTATTTTTTTAAAATTGCCCTTTTATTCCAAAATATTTCCTTCTGATACTGATGTTACTGCTATTTTTCTGGACAAAGACTATTGCAATGTAGGTAATTGTGAGCATATGGTTTACGATGATTGTAAAAAGCTTTCGGGAGTCTTCCGCATTGTCATTCTGTTAAAATGGCGACGACGTTTCACCCACTCTACTGCGGGCATCCTCAGGCCAGGCTGAAGTGAAAATGCTTCGAAGTTGACGCTTATTTATGCTCATCTTCTGAGGTGGCGGCTGCTCGCTGATTGGCTGTTGATGCTCGTGTGAATACTCGTTTCTGCATGTTGGAGATTGGGTAGCTATCCTCTCTATTCATATTGTTGGGCCTCTTGGAAATTTCAATTGCTTCCCTTATTCTGGGGAAATATCACTTTTCCCTCGAGAGGATTTTTGGTTCCATTAAATTCACGGAGTGGTTTGGTTCCATCGAAACGTGCTCCACAATGGCTGATTTCTCCCCTTGTCCATTTTTGAGGGCCCGTGAGTATCCTTTCATTCAGCATTGTACAGCTCTCTTTGTTTGCCCTACGTAGGATTTTCCACAGCTGCAGATAACCTCGTAAACGCCTTTTTGGATTCTGGGCGGGAGGCGATCCTTCGCTCTGATGAGGAGACTGGATAATTTATTGTCACATCTGAATCTAGTTAGTATATTATGCTTCGCAAAAACTCGCGATATTTTCTCTGTGGTTCCCCCAATGTAGGGGGAGGATGACGGCACGTGTGACAGGATCTGCAATCTTGGATTTGTCGCTCCGTTGGTCCAACCGAAGAACCGTTTTTTGGATTGAGGCTTTATCGTATCCATTCTTTCCTAGGGCAGCAAGAAGATGTTTCTACTCTTCAGGAAGCGATTGTTGGTCGGTAATAGTTCGAGCCCGTTGAAAGGGGCTGGTAATCACAGAACACTTTAGCTGTGGGTGGTGATGAGAGGAGGTGTGGAGATAGAGATCTGTGTGGGTCGCCTTCCGATGTACCGAGGAGTGGCCCAGGGATCCATCTTCTTCTTGGTAACTTTAACGTCCAAGAAGGATATCTGGTTGTTGCTTTCCTTTTCCATGGTAAATTTTATGTTATCGTGTTGGAGGTTGAGGTGCCGAAGAAATTCAGTCAGGTGCTGTTCCCCATGTGGCCACACAACGAAAGCATCATCCACGTAGCGAAGCCATATTTTGGGCTTCCAGTCAAAAGTATCGACGGCCTTTTTCTCCAACTCTTCCATAAAATGGTTGGCAACTACAGTAGAGAGTGGGGATGCCATGGCAGTACCTTCAGTTTATTCGTAGAAGTCACCATTCCATTGGAAATAGGATTTTTTCAGGCAGAATGCTATGAGGTCCGGGCAGTATTTGGGGAGGCCTTCATTGGTCAATCTTCTAGCAATGTTCACCGCTTCTGTGATGGGAATATTAGTAAAAAGAGACACCACGTCAAAACTCACAAGGATATCCACTTTCTCTATATCTACCTCCTTGATTAATTGCACAAAATGCTTGGAGTTTTTAACGTATGCTGAAGTTCTACTGGAAGAGGGAGATAGGACTTGTGCCAGGTGTCTTGCCAGTGGGTTGGTAGGTGCGTCTATGGTGCTAACGATTGGTTGGATCGGTATGCCTTCCTTATGCACCTTGTGAAATCCATAGAGCCTTGGTGATTTCGGGGCCGAAGGCACAAGGTCTCTTTTCTTCGGACGGAATAGATGAATAAGGGGCAGATTATAATTCCTCTCTTGCCTTCTTGGGGAGATGCAGGGACACAAACACATTTCCAAATTGAGTTTGAATAAGACATCACATTCAGACTAAAGCTGCAAAACAAATCTTTCACCGGACCAGCCTAGCGTTACTGAGGAACGGATTAAACACACCCATTTTGAACTCCACCGCTGCTCGAAGGATTTATATCAACTTCATTTACTCTTAAGTAAGACCCTGAATCACGATGACTGGGAGAAGGTGGACAGAATAACTCTCGATTCCGCCAATGCTGTGTATGCAGCCACCAGAGAGAACTACAACCACCTAGAGGAGACTCAACAGAGGGGCGCAGCACACGCGGAGACCAGCACCATAGTGAACCAGCACTCGTCTCCAACTAAGCAATGCAGAAACTTCAATTCTCTCCAAAGGATTGAACTTTGACGTTGCCCCAAAGAGAATCCCCAAGTTGAAAACAAGACATCAAATATTCCTGTTATAACATAACTAATTATTACCTGTTATCTATTTAGTTTCATTGAACAAAATGAATCATACGCTGGGAAGTCCATTCCCTGTAATGCATTCCAAACGAATAAAGCAACAGTTAAGCGGTAAGTCATTCCCAATAAAGCAAATCCTCTAGATTTGTGCCTCGCTCCGATGAACTAACCTCATCAATAAGTATTATAAACAAAGGATTCAAAGTGAAATCTCTCATTTATTCTTGTTGTATAGATAACAATCGAAATTTTGAGGCAAATGACGGTGACTTCATGCCGCTGGCTTTAAATGCACACATGCCCACGATGTCACCCAGTATTATCGAAAACAAATAGCGAAAAAATCACTCGCATAACCTCCTTGAGCTCCATTACTTCTTGTCCTAAGGTTTGTTTACAAAATTACTGAAGCAAAACAGCTATAGCCACCATCATTTTAAGATACAAGACTTTCCATTTGTCCTTATGAAGTTTATCAGCTTCGCCTTATAAATTTTTCATAATGTGAGTTTCCTCCCATCCGGTCAGAAGAAAAAGTTTTTGCTAACCAGTTACAGACTTCGGGGGGAGAAAACTTTGGGCGAGAACTCTTTCTCCTAAACGAGGCGTCTAAAGTTACAGACTTACCCCCTGGAAGCGTTAGAAATTTCAAGCCATTCAGACTCACACCCAGTTAATGTATCTTCTCGCTCCCCCTCTCCTTCGTATTCACCCCCCGGGCCTAGACTCAAGCACCTAACCCTCCCCCAAACCCCCCCTCTCACCACGTCCCCCCCTCCTTGTTACTTGGCTATATACAGTGTTGTCCTTCTCCCAAAAAATCACCTTGATGATGACACTCTGAATTGAAACCATGGTTGGAAATAAAAATATAAGTCTGAACTGTCCATGATTGTCCGACTCTTCTCCCGGCCTTGTGATGGGTGTGTGGGTGCAGAGACTCCACCCCACACTGCCCCCCGAACCCTCAGGCTGGCTCCAAATGGGGTTGGCTTGGTCGGGGAGGTATATAAAGGGCGAGTGGAGACCGTTAGGGGCTTTTTTCTGGTTTCTGGCCCTCCAACGAGCCGGTCTTGGAGTTACATCGGGAGGAGACCGCACCGATGCCTCTGCTGCTTAACTGCCGTCGTCTCTTCGGCGCATCCAGAAAAAGCCGGTACCACCTGTCCTTCCTTAACACGTTCACTGCGGCGTGACCCACCGGTGGGTCACGCAGATGCGTCTAGCACCGCGGCCATAAAATTCTGTGAATTGTCATAACTTGCGAGGAGTATTGTGAGAGTAGGAATTGAAACTTCTCAAGTGACTTCACCCAGAGGTTAGTCACTATTCAAATAATATACTACTATGTGACACTTAGTGTGACCCACTGGTGGGTCACGCCGCCCCTCCTGAAACTTTTTTCAGCGTGAGCGGTGTGGCCCACCGGTGGGTCACGAAAAAATTTACATATTAGCATATTATATCCAAAATACGTTTATTTTTTGCTTTCTTTTTGTTTTTTTTTCATGTTTATGCGATTTTTATACATAAGGATGAACAATACTCGATATAGTAAAACATATCAACTTATTAAAAATAATGAAAATGTTTAGGAAAATTTTTTCTCCTCAACCTCTTGGCTGTCCGTCAGTTGCTCGTAAACTAAACAGTCCAAACTGCACTCGCCCGGCTGTGTGAGAGATAGACTCTCTCTCTTCCCTTCCCCCCCCTCTACAGAAGGGCAATTGGGAAAGAGTCGCGTAGCGTTCTTGAGCCAATCCCTCAGTGGTGGATGAGTGACCGTGCCCTTGACGGGTGAACGTCTTCCGAAGTGCAGACACTACTTTTTTCTGAGTGAGACAAACCACTATGTACTCTTTCCAAAGGAACCCCCTTCCCTTTTCTCATAGTGTGAGCAGGGCTGGGGAATCGGTACACACGGACGGGCGTCTACGTCTCACAGATGGGCGCGAACAAGGGCAGGGGCAATAAACAGAGACGGGTGGGATTCTCCTGGGTTTTCCGAACGTCAGCAAATCTTTACCACATGCATTGTATTGTTGGCCCTCTCTTCCCCCATCCCACGCCAGGGTCTAGCTGATAGCGTGCCCCACGGGGCTGGGGGAGGGGTGGGCTGGGGGCGAAGCTGGGAGTAGCCTCCCCCAGCCTTCCTCTAATCTCAGGAAACAGCTGAGTATTGCCGCTTCAACCACCATCCCTCGGCAGTGGCCAGAAGCTCGGAAGGACTGTGACCCACCGGTGGGTCACACCGCCCATGCAAAAGGCTGACTCTGACCCACCGGTGGGTCACGCCGCACTGTGAGGGGTAGGGCTTTAAACAGCTCCGCAGTGAACATGTTAAACCCTCATCCCTGAGACTTAGAACTGTAGCAATAAAACCATTTGTTTGTACCTGTTGTTTGTTGTTGAGAAATTTGTTATCTGAATAAACCATTGCTTTTCAAAACCTTTGTAGTTGTATTCACCCGCCACTCAGTTAAGTCAAAACACCATAACTTACCTATCCACTTTTGAATCATTAGCAGTGCCGCTTTCACGGCAGCAATCGGTGACAATTACAGAAAATACCATCTTTTGAGAAGCTGTTAAGTTAACATAATATGACAAAGCTGAGGGTAATACAAATCCATTTTTTTTCACTGGATATTTACATCTAACATAAGTATAATTACCCAAAACTTCTTTTTTTCCTGCAATGGACAACAGGCATCATCTATGGAGTAGGAAATTAACTACACGTCGACTTACAAGGGAAGGTCAAACTATGCCAAAAAAGACATTGATACCTGATCACATCAGACTTTCTCACTATCACGATGATCAAATATTACCTATCAAACTATGTAATGCCTTAAACTACAGTTGGTGTTCCGAACACCCGTACTTGGCATCAACTCTTGCGTGGTTGGCAATGAGTCGTGGGTCATCACGAGGTTGAATCTGTCACGGCAACAGAAACGTGGAGAATCGCAAGTATGTCACTGGCCTATCTGTGTTAATGCTTACACATCTAAAACGAATTTCTTTCAACTCATGCCATGGAAAGGGAAGGCTCTTTCGCAGCCCAGTGTCTGGTGACTGCATACGAACGTATTTTTTCCAACTCACGATCTCCTTTATGAGCTTCCAGAGAGATGATAAGGGCAGAATGCTTTCGTCTGTGGTACCTTGATATCGGTTTTTCTGTGTCAACATTTCCTTTCTCTTTCATCGTGGTAATAATTACGAAGCCACAGTCCTTCCAGGCATGGTCACTCAATGCTTCTAGGAACTTCGAAGACCTGTCAGCTCTGGTATCTTATTTACGATGTTTGAAGGGTCAAGTTACCCTGATGCCTATGGTTGAGTTGGGGTCTTAGTTTTTTTTCTTCGTTGGGACCGTCCCGTCGCTGAACCCCTCTTTAGTTGACCATGGCTTCTAGCTCACGTGAGTTGTCCGATGAGCAAGTGCTTGACGCTCTGGAAGATGAGAGTGCAGTATGTTCAGATACAATTTCTGAGGATTCAATTGGCTACTCTCTGGATTCTAGTTCCAAAGAGGAAGAACCTCCTCAATTGTCTGTGAATATTCAAGATAATGATTGGGAAGAGATTGACAGTGCTAATCCTCCTGTGCCTTTTGCGTGTGATTTGCTTGGGAAACAAATGGTGCCTGTTCAGTTTGCTGCTGATCCCCTGGATTATTTTGAGTTATTTTTTGATGATGATCTAATTGCAATTAGTGACTGAAACAAACTGCTACGCAGAACAGTTTCTTGCCCGTGAGAAAGAAAAAATCTTGGCACAAAAAAATCGCACTTTCAAAAATGGGTTTCTACAACTCCTGAGAGAAATAAGGGTATTCCTAGGTTTGCTTGTGTTGATGGGAATAATTCAGAAACCAAGCCTCAGAATGTATTTTAGCAGACAACATATTAGAAACTCCATTTTTTCCTAATGTAATGAGTGAGTAAAGGTTTTCATTACTGACTAAATTTCTCCATACGGAATGTACATGCTTGACAGGCTAGTATTTTATTGAAGAAAACCCAAAAACAGAATCATTGAAGGAAAAGAAAGTGCATGGTGTGTACCAAAAACAGAAAGAGGAAAGATACAAGATACAGGTGTAAAAACTGCCCAGGGGCCCCTCCACTCTGCTTAGACCCGTTTTGAGAAATACCACACTCAGGTCCACTACTACATTTCGGATATGAAGTGCAAGAAAAAATAAATTACCCGGAAAAATGTAAGTATCCATTTATAATAATAAAGTGCAAATACTTTTGTATTGACTGTAATTTTTTTAAATTTTTTTGATGAGCGACTATTACGTTAAAAATAATTAGGCTAACATGTGTTATGTTATGCATATTTAGATGGTAACCATAGACTTTTATGTATGTTTAGATGGTAACCATGGACTTGTTTTAGCTACCTTGGTAGCATTATTAAACACTCAGAGTCATCACAAAAGTTTGGAGGACATAGGGTGCTTTCCATTCAAGCGACTCATGCGTCGTCTTGAGTTAACTCGCGGAAACTCAAGTCGACTTGTGTCTTCACGAATGGAAAGCAAGTTTCAGATGCGCAGTAGCTGATGCACTAAGGACTTTCACGGGGACTAGTGATTGGTGCATTTTTGTGGGAAGGAAATCAGGAGCTTCCTTCCATTTCACTTATTGTTAGCAGTGCAAATCTTGCTAGAGCAAGATCGTTATTAATGAACAGAAAAATGAGTGGTAGGATGATTAATTAAGAAAATACTTAAACATTTGTTCTGATTTATCGGTTATTTCCAATACGCCTCTTGCAGACGTATTGCGATTTAGAGCTTGCGCCGTCCTTCTTTCTTTTTTCAGTAACTCACCATTACCGGTGTGTCACCGTGTGTCGACTCGCATTTGACACACTGGCGACACACACTGATTGGAAAGCACTACATGCGACACAAGTTGACTTGTGTCGATGATTGGAAAGCACCCATTAAAACATAGGTACTTAAGCAATTTACATGGAGTATAATTCCACCAGAGCTATAACAACATCTGCACAAAACTTCAAAACTGTTGCAGGCTCTACTTTGTGGGAGGACGGCATGATGGGAGAAATGATTCACTTTGAACTTATTCCACGAATTTATTTTCACCCAACCGGTTTCGACGTTAGCACGTCATCTTCAGGGGTACAATCTCTCGGGGAGAATTTGTGGAGTAAGTACAAAGTGAATGATTTCTCCCGTCTGCACAAATGGTTGACACTGCCCAGAAAAAAAGCACCCCCAGCGATTTAAATAGCTCCGATTAAAGTCACACTAGAGGCATGGAATTTAGTGGACGCAACTGCTTTGTCGCACACGCTGGAGGGGTTAATTTCAGTGACTGGGGACTATATGACCAGTATTCATTTATTATTTACTTTAAGAAATAAGATTCAGCTTCGATTGGATTTAATTAGAGAATTCATGAGAAAGGAATCATTATTTAACAATTTATAGATAAAAGGAAGACTTGAAATTAATAAAATTGAGGAGGATTAGGAATCAAGATTTGAGATTTGGATTCGTTAAAAAAACAGGATTCGGATTCAGGATTCGATCTAATTTTGGATTCGCCCAATTACTAAATAATAAAATATGAAAAGCCTACAGAAAAACTGATTATACCATAATTTATCCTTTTCATTTCTTCAATACTTGATGGCAAATTTACATTTCATAAATGCATTTAATATTTTTTCATGATGGGTGTAAAGTAAAAAGCACTGATTTGGACACTGTTTGAGTGAAGCACCGACTTTGATTATTTGTAACTCAAAAAATAATAGCTCTAAAACAACCCAAGTTCCAGATATGTTCATTAGAAATCTTTGCTATTAATTTTATAAGTAGCAGGTTTGCATCTTTCATGGAAGAAAAGGTATCAATTTTACAAAAATGTTGCATTTCAAAACTACAATGTCATATAAATTCTTTCTCGGATGCATCATAATCTGCATGTGCTGACACAGTGCCAGTATACAATTGTCCAAAATAAAAATTGTTTTATAGACTGGTATTTATTTGCACTGATTGTGGCCCTGGAAGGTGTGCGCTAAGTGGTGCTCACTCACCCTGGACTGCCCCTACCACTCATCACCACTTTTGCCTCTCACATTCGCCACGACGGCCTCCAATGGCAGCAGCTCCAATCGCTCAACGTGAATACATCAATGTGCCAATCATACCCCCTCCTCTATTTCCCTAACTGACATTCTCCGGAGATCCTTTTTCCACTGAGTGGAGTGATGCACCAACACAACTGGATATTTGCTCGTAAACCAGACAGTGCTCATCACCAATTCTGACTCCAGTTGACTCAATAAAACAAATGGCACTCTAAGGGCCGCTTTTATAATGTCTAGTTAAACTGGACGTTAGAGTTAACCGACGCTTAAGCCGAAAATTCAGTTTTACAATCGGTCGTTAAGTCTAATCTGGAGGTCAAAGTGCTAGTTATCTTAACGACGGATTTCCATGGGTTAACTAGAAGATACTGACGGGACTCTTGCTACGGATGAAGATTTTGAAGACGAAGAATTAAAAAAATACGGCATTGCAATTCTAATTCGAAGTAGTTTTGGTAATTTTGAGTGATGCAGAGTGTTTTGGAAGGTTTCGTCCTTCAAAAGCCAACGGTAAAAACGTAAATACGTTATTGGTGATTACCATCGATGGAATTAGATTTTAAACCAACAGGTTTCTGAGCTTTCAAGGTGATTTAAGATAGACTGCAGTTACGCTAAGATCCAGTGTTTACGTTATGTACCCTATAATTTATGTTACAATGTTTGATCATATTCTAGGCATCCCGAGTTGAGCGGGATTTACCCCTTGAAAGTGTGAAGTTAGGCAACGTTTGGGATACATCCACTGCTGTCTCATTTTGTGCTCTTGTGTTGATGTTCTTGGGTTGTGATTTTCTTTCTGTTGTGGTATACAGGTATTAGGTGATGTAATATAACGGAAGATAATGAGTTTTGAGTGAAGTATTCGGAATACAGGTGATAACGGAAGTATAGAAGATTAAATGGGCGTTTATGCCGAAGAATACTAGTTCGTGCAAGAAATGAGAGCTATTCTAAACATTATTTGTCCCACACAAGGAAGTGAGTGGGTTAGGATTTAGTTGAGAATTCCTTTGTTTATACAAATATCAGCGATAGTTCGTTTTCAATTTTTCATTCATTCGTTCATTTTTCCTGGGCTACTACTCAAGTTATACCATAAGCGTTTATATAACGCCATCAACAAGGCACGTAAAAACTTTTTAAAACCTAGGAACAATTAATTAATGATTATGTTGTGTCAAACCTTACAATGAGTCCTGTTAGATAACTATAATCACTTCAACATGAGATAGAATATAATTAAAACGTTTTGTGATGTAAAGTAATAGCAAGTTTACGACCTATGTGAACGTTATTTGGATTAGAATGACATTTACTTCAGATGTAGATGTTAGTTTTGCATGTTGTTCTATTTTAACCCAGTGATTCAATTGTACTAGGCGAAGTGAAATGTTATTGTGTTCGAATGAGTACCTAAATTTTAACCCAGAAAGTATTTGTGTCAACTAAATATATCGTTATATGTATTTCCATTGATTTGTTATGTATTGAAACTCATGAATTTGATGCTGGAAGACTACTATATTCACTTCCACATTAGATAGAATATAGGTAGGGACATGACATTTTCGCGAAACGTTTTTTGCGACAGGATTCAAGAAATAAGCGACTTTTTGGGTTTAATCGCGAAATAACAGTGTCTTCTTTGAAACGCGATTTTTTTAACGAAATTTGAAATATTTTGCAAATGCCGAATTTTTGTAGCAGGAAATATTTTCTTTAGTGATGACCGGATCGGATCTTTCATTTTTCTCGGTTCCGGATTCGGATCCAAAGACACGGAGTAAAATCGGATCCGGATCGTAGATTTTAAATTTTCGCAGTTTAGCGATCGAAGTGCCCCGTGAATGGAATGTAATGAAACAACAGAACTTAAAGAAACTTAAACAAAATCTGGCATATTCTTGCCCATCTATAAAGGAAATCTTCAATTTAATGCCATACTACCATGAAATTCAACTGTAATGAATCAATACATTGCATTTTAATGGTATATATATTATTATTTTATTTTCCCATCTTTCAGCAGGAAAAGTTATGGGTTCACGGTGTTTACTTGTTTACGCTATTATTAGGGACATGACATTTTCGCGAAACGTTTTTTGCGACAGGATTCACGAAATAAGCGACTTTAGGGTTTAATCGCGAAATTAAACATGTCTTCTTTGAAACGCGATTTTTTTTAACGAAATTTGAGATATTTTGCAAATGCCGAATTTTTGTAGCTTGAAATATTTTCTTTTCTGATGGCCGGATGGGATCTTTCATTATTCTCGGTTCCGGATTCGGATCCAAAGACACGGAGTAAAATCGGATCCGGATCGTAGATTTTAAATTTTCGCGGCTTAGCGATCGAAGTGTCCCATGAATGGAATGTAGGTGCGGTAGATATTGACAAGAAGAGGATGTGTAACTAAGGTCACGTAATTAGATGAAAACGTTCCCGTGCAACTAGAAGCAAAATAAAGATATATGACTTTTTTCCCCCTATCGCGGGAAAAAAATACGTAGGATGTCGTGCGGGTAGCCTACATTCGCCATGATCAGGCGTACAACGAGAGCTAGTGTACTGTGCGAAGTTCCATCCCAATCGCAGTTTAATTTTTTCTTTCAGTCACTGCATCAAAAATGTTATCATATTCAATTTCAAACCATTTCATCTGAATACTCACTTTATTAGACTTTGTTGTTTAAATTAGATTTACAAATGAACCACTCATAAATTAAGGATGGTCGGGTTGGATCCAAAGAACCACGGGTCTTTCATTTCATTCGCTACTGAAATAATATCCAGAGACAGTAAAAATTCAGATCCGGATCGGAGATTTTAACATCTCGCGGCCTCGTGATCGATACGCCCCGCGAATGGAATGCACGTATGGTAGATACCAACAAGGAGAGTTAAGTAACTCAGGTCACGAAATGAGAAGAAGATTTTTCCCGTGCCACAAACGAGGAAAACAAAATAAAAAATACTCGTCTTGACCTTTTTCTCCATAGGCTCGGATGTGCGAGAAAAAAATTAAGCCGAATGTCATGCGGGTCGCCTACATTCGCCAGATTCCCGTGAACCTATGAGAGCGTAGTTGTTAAAAATGAGGGCTAGTGTACTGCCAGTCGCGAGTTCGATCCTTAACACTACCTAAGAATACAGCCGTGCTGTATTCCTAGGGTAATGCTAGTAGGCTGTTAAAAAAAGTAAGTTATCAGAAATTTCATGCCAAATTATAAGTAAAAAAAATAATTAAATTAATTAAAATAATAATAAAAATTTATATTACAGAATTAAATCGTGGAATCATTACGTTAACTTTACAGTGTATTTTTGAGTGACGCATTTGTAAATCTAGTTGAAGCGATAGAAGTACAAAAAAGTCAGTATCCACACACAAAGGTTGGAAATGAAGGATGATAATGTTTTTTATTCAATGGCTGAAAGAAAAATTTTAAACAGCGTAAGAATCGAACTTCATTACCTGCAGTCCACTACTCCACTCTGTTATTGTTATTACCATAATCTCATTAATTTGCCTTTAACTTAATTTTGCCTACTGTGTATTTTATGTTGCGTAGGGTAGCCATAACTTCTGTATTGGATCTCAAATGTATGTAATTAACTGTTTGTTCACATTGGTATGGAGTATTTATTAATAATATTAAAAAAAAAACCTTCTTTACGACTCCTTTTTCCAAACATTAAACACAGTTTTCACCTGTTTAAAACGATTTTATTTACCGCATTTGTCATTTTAAACACCGCTTTTGATGATTTTTATTTACCATTTTTCAGTGTCCCTAAATATAGGTAATTAAAACGCTTTGTGATTCTAAATAATAACAAGGACCGATGTGATGATTTTTTAGATTGCAATGGCAATTACTTTAGATGCAGAGGTTAATTTCGTATGTTGTTCTGTAGAGTCCTGTGTTTCAATTGCTCTAGGTGCTGTGAAATTTTAGTGTGTTTGAATATTTAACTAATTTTATCACAGAGTGATACTACTATATAGTTAGATGTATTTTCAATGAGTTATTATGCAATAAAAACTCATGAATTTGATAAATTCGTTGTGATTAAAAATGAGTATATATGGCATGACATTTTGTTTACATTTTTCATGCATTATAGCAAGCCCCCCAGGATTTGTTTCTCAAGTTTATCTCTAGTGTTATTACCATACTTTTCTATTGCCTTGATAAAAGTTTATTTAGCTATGAATAAGCATAGACAGAGAGTATATAATGTGAAATAAATTTGTGATAGATCATTATCTGTACCTTTCATATTTTAACCTGCAATAAGCTCTTTGAGAAATAGATGCATTTCTCCCTCCAAGGATTATGAATGATTAAGGCTAATGAATGATCTAATGTGTTTTACAAAGACAACCTTGTATTGATAGTAGGGTGAATATTTACTATACAGTGGAATAGTACATCTATTCTTTTGCAGTCAGGAATTTAGAGAACTTGTCATGTATGTAGGGCATTGAATATAATTCCTAATGATGTTTTTAGGCATATTTGAACAAAAACCTTTACCTGCCTTTTATTAAAGGTATGTAGGTAAATTACAGTTAGAAGTTATTGAATGAGCATATATTAAGCATAAACACTACTGCCAAGTTCTACTTTCAACTAATTAATCAGAACATTTTAAGACAATGCAAGGAATTAAGTGAGATTCTCATTAAAAGTATTTCCTTAAAGAAGAAGATAATCTATCTTAGATTTAAAGAATTGCCAATTATGTCTGATTCACCTCTCAGGAGTCAATGAAAAGAGAGGGTTGAGATATAGAATAGGCTATTTTGCTTGAATCTGCTGCATTTCTTCAATGTGTACGGGTCATGTCAAAGCAATATGGTCAAGTTCCACTGAAGTCTTCATGTTACTGTGTATTAACACCAATCAAGCTGATACCTATCAATTATAATTATTGTCCAGTGCCATATTTTATTACAGTCAAACATAAGTGTTGCTCTTCACAATATTTCCATGATGTCTCATAAGTGAGGTAATTTGATTAAGAGGCAATCATCTATTTGGTTTGTCAGCAATGATATTTTACATTTTTTATTTATCGTGATTATAACTTGGTCACATAAGCACACTTCTATAAATGAAATGCCTAAACTGTGTGAAAACAATAAACTTAAAAGTAATATAAATAGCTCAGACACTTCATATTTGGAAATCATAATACCAGTCAACTACTGAAGCTAAGGAATACCTCCTTGTGACAAATTTCCATGATAATATATTATCTTAACTATATTTCATGGAAACCCTGACAAATGATCACGTCATTTTACTATGTCAGAAAATTCCCTCAATTTACTTTATAATTAGACAGTTGACACCAAATGTATCAACTGAATTTCTTAAATTTTTATTGTGGCATAATGCATTCCATGCTCTCATATTCCTTAATCTTTGGGGGAAATCAGGACTTTCTAGAAAAATATTTTCCTGGTAAAAGTGCAATATTAGGTGTTTCTTTTCATATCCCTGGCAAACTATGATTTGTAGATAGTACCTATATATATAGATTATAATTTTCATCATGGCACAAAGGTACTAACAATTTTTACATTTCATGTTTTGCCATCTTTAGTAAAAGAAGCTTAAATACTTTCATGATAAATAATTATAACACAAGAAAGTTGAACATATGCATTTTTAAACATTCACTTTTTTGTACCTAGAAGGTAAATGGTGTTTCAATCGCAATGATGTGCAATATCAGCTTCGTTATACCATTGCAATAGCCTCCAAAAATGCTTAAAAGTCAAAGATCAAAATATTATTAACCCCTTCGTTGGGGAGGAATTTTTTCTTATCCTTCACCTGGTGGGGAAGGAATCCACCAATTTGTTTGGGAAAAAGTGATATTTTTCCTGTTTGTAGTGGAACATAGAACAATTTTCAGAAGTTATTTGGTTAATTTTCGAAAAAAAATTTTTTTGCAATAAATAATGAAGTGTAGCTAATTTTTACACCACAAAAGTGTATTCATAACACATTAAACATACATGTGGTCATAGATACATTGGATTTCATCCATTTAACATTAATTTTGCTGTATTACTTCGAGAAAGTTTTTCATCAAAAATTTACAATGATTGTTTTTTTTAATTTCTCAGTAATTAGTGCAATAAAATATAGATTTGATAATTTTATTCCCTCAGGTATTTCAAATTAGAAATACATGTATTGGATTCAAATAAAATGAATTATATAATTGAAATATGATTTTAAAACATAATTCCTATACAAAGATGTAATTGTTTAAACTTTTAATGTTTAAAATTTAAAAGTTTAAAATTTTTGACACATTTTATTTTTGTAATTTTTTAGACATTTGGGATACAAAAATGGATGGATATAGGCCTTCTAGGTTTTTTCATGCGTTTTAACTCTTTTCGCCATTTTTTGTGGTATAATTTGTTACCGTATATTTTATGGAATAATCAAGGTATTTATGGCTCATTTTCAAAACCTTTTGCTGAATCAAATGAAGTTTTGGTAAAATAGAAGTATGTCATGTGTGTACTTAGTAAAACCTATAATTTTTTAAACTCTAAATGCTAAGAATTTTAAATTTAAACAATTTTATTGCCACACTCAATATTTTCACAAAAATGTTCATATTGTTTAAAAAATCAATAATTTGGTAATGTATGATACAATCGAAAACACCGTACCGCACATAGTGGGGCATCACACTCGTTGCAATAAAATATTGTCTCTTTTCTTTGCCTTTTAGCCTTGCAAACGACACATCTCTTCACGCCCGTTTTCTCGCGCCTGATGGTGGGTTTAGATTTGGATAGTGTCGGCCTGTGAGTCTTCCAGGTGTTTGTATTTAGGATCTTTTTACTCTGATCGTTGACTCTTTCTCTGCTGCGGCTTTGCCATATTTCATTTGACATTTTGAGGAAAAGGTCCTCAATAAGTTTCATCCTGATTTCGAGTTGTGATAAACCACCCCCTTGTTTTTTTGTATATAACAAATGATTTGAATACTGTTATATCTAATAAGTGCCGGAAAATCTTTTGATAATATTTTTTTTAGTCTTTCGGGCCGCCCTGTACGTTACTATGCACTGATCAGACAAATCCACTCCTCCCATTGTATCTTTGTAATCAATGCAAGCCTGGGGTTTTCATTTTGTTCCTTCTCCTCTACTTGGGACATCTAACATAGAGGTATCATGCAAAGTACTCAAGGTGCACACACCCCTTTTGTCCCGCCACTTTATTGCCATCAATTTCCCCCGATAGGCTGCAATTACTTCATCTTTTTTCAGCACCTTTTGCATAAAATCTTTAGGGACACTTTTCCTGTTCTTTCCCACTGTTGCAATTGCGTCAGTTCAAATTTTATCAAAAAATCAAAAAGTTCAGGGCTACTGAAGTAATTATTTATTCCTATTGTACCTATACCCTTGCGAAAGCAAATCTTGAGAGAGAGTGAGTACTAATTTGGAAGGTCTTGTAAAACCTGAAACGCCAATGCCTACACTGTTTCAGCGAGTTCGGTGTCCCTTCCCGTATACACAAGCATGTTGCACGCATACCCGGTTTTGGAGTCACAAAATTGAAAGGATTGCATGCCAAATCTTGACCGTTTCTTTGGAATATATACTTTTCGAACTAGGCAACCTTTCCACAGCAATAAACTTTCGTCAATAGATAGCAGCCCCTCAGGAGTGTAACTTTCCTTGAATTTTTAGACCAAATTGTCTATGATAGGTTTTATTTTATAAAGTTTTGGGGAAACTTGAGCATCGGACTGGTATTTCTCAATGTTGGCAAAGTAAAAAAACTTCAGTAGCAAAAAAATCTTTTCTCTGTAATAATTTCATAAAATATAGGCGTAGCCAATAATCTATTGCGAGAAAAATAATGCCCTGATTTCGGCTTTTGTATTATTCCCTGCAAAAGGAGAATGCCAAAAAATAATTTCACTTTGCTCCACTGCCTTCCGTCTTACAGCGGGTTCAACTCTACTTTGACCAGCTACTCCTTCGGCAGACACCAAAATCTCTTCCTCACTCTCATCACTGTCGTGACTATCACCACTAAGATTTTACATCTCGGATAAGTCAATTTCAGCAAGCCTTATATTCGCCATGAATGACTATGTTTCTCACGCAAAAATAAAGTAACTTGGTAACTCTTGGTAACTAGCGATCGTTCCGCATGCGTCTGCTCACGACCACGGAAGAAAAGAAACTGTCTGAGGATAAGAAAAAGCGGTGAGAATAATTTTTGCAATGGCATTTTCGGAAGTAACCTTTCCCTTTTATTGGGGTCCTCAGTCACAGGCACTGAGTGCTAGCGGTCGTAACGGAATAACTCCAACTCTTGGGTAGTTCACCCTTCCCAACGCAGACAAAGCGAAGGAAATAGAGCCGAACACATTCGCACATACATTGGGATGAACCAGGCCCCGAATATTCCAAGAACAGCAGCAAAGCAAAGCAAACCACATGCGGTCGACGCTGGTCTTCCCTCAAAACCAAAAGATACCAGGGAGGGATTTCCTGATAAACATGTGCATCAGTCCCTCAACTATCTCCCACCTTTTTCGGTGGCACCCTCCACTAGAAGAAGGAAGAAGGGAAGTGGAGGAGGGAAGGGAAACTCAACACATTCATCCCCCATCACCTGTCCTGTGAGTGATGAAAACGAGGCTAGTTTGCAAAATAATACGCTTGAATATTGAAAGCTCACTTCACGGCGATTGAAACAAAAACCAGGAGGAATTTACCGTGAACGACAAGAATAGCTAAACAGCAAGGAAGATCCAATAGTTTATCAAGTGATGTAATGTGGAATAAGAAATGAGCGAATATTTCGTACGCGTCAGCCAGGAATTCGGAACAACGCTGCATCATTCAATATCAAAATCATTAAGAATTTCACAAGAAGAATCGCCATGAATATAATAAACTTCAGTAATAATAAGTGCATAGTGATAAAAACAATAATTATGTGTGTATATCGTCTGATCACGATCTGGATGGCTGGGATAAAGAACTACGTGAAGGGGGTTTATTCGAAAAAAAGAAGCACAACGTCAAAAGGTTCTCCATAGGCATTTACAAATTGTATTTTTTTTAAACAATTCCAAATAATTATTGCAATAACAGGAAAAAAAGAAGCAATCATTTACAACGTCTTATATAGCACGGAGATAAATTAGCAAGTAGTAAAATATAAGAAAGACAATATTACAATAGAACTAAATAAAAGCGTAGAACTATTTCATAATATAGATAATATTATATGCCAGTTAAAATTTCAAGTGTCAATTATATGTCCAAATAAATGTCAAGTCAGATCAAGTGAGATCAAATACAATTCATAGCCTTATGATAGAACAGTGTAAAAAATATGGCGATACACTATTCAAATGCAAATAAATTCATGCTATGAGTAAACCAATATTAAATAAATATATGGTTCACTTACGAAGCACATATGTTTAAAAAAGGAAAACATGACAGACCAGAGTCTCATAGCATACCTTAGGAACACGGCGCACGAATATATTTGCCTTCCCCAGCAAGATAGAGATAACTACGCAGCGCGCGACTATAGTCGCACACCCCACCTGGGATGAGATAATGGCTCGCGACTATAGTCGCTTACCCCAGTTAAGGGGTTAAATAAGGCATACTAATATGTGGATGAATTTTTCTCGATTGAGTATAGTAATTAAACCTCGATTATTAACAATTTATTTGTGTTGCGAGTTAATCTGTTTGTAATGAGGAATTATCTGTACAGATTTTTATACTTTACTCCCCTTTTTCTAATTCTTCTATTTAGGTACTTGACTCATTGTCACACACAATGACCATACAAAACCAATAAATTGACATGATACATGGAGAATTAGGCTCTTAAAACTCTCTAGAGTGAACAGATACCGACATTTCTTTAAATAAATCATTCCTATTGGTCAGAGGGTCATCTATTGTAGGAGATTAAAATCATGATAAAGAATCTGTATTCATATAGCTTTTCATGGGAGGCAACTGGCAGAAATCGTTGCACCATTGTTAATCGGTAAGAGTTTTTATGTAATGATGTAGTTGTACAGGCAAAGGTAAGATATCTGGATGAAATTACTGGGTCAGCGTCATTGGCTAAGATGCTAAGAATTCTGGAGCGCAATGTTACATCTGATGAATTAGAAATTGGTAATATAGTGCTCTTTCACACTTGCCATTGATTACTTCACTGAAAATAACACCTTTACCATGGCCAAAAATTGTAAAATAAACCCTCTACATGAAAAACAATTTTTCCATCTTCTAAATTAATGTAATTCCTAGCAATTATATTGCTGATATTTTTACCACTGTTAGGAGGACAGAAGTTCGAGAAAAAAGAGGAAATGAATTGGGTGGGAATCATAATGTTTGAACTTTCTTGGCCATTTTCATTCAGTGAGGAAATTTAAAGTAATTGTCCAATGAAATGATAAATAAAGACACTGACAAATGAGATATATGTGGTAGAAATACGGTGAATTGGTGATAACTAATTTTTGTGTCATAAGTTTACAACTTGAAAATGCTTTCGTCGCGGCGATTTTAAAAATCGTTTTTCATTTGTTTTGGCCAGTTCTGACGTATTCACGGTATGAGAATTGTCTTAATTACACACATCCGTCTCTAGGGTTCTAGTCAAATAACCGGAGGTCTGTTTATCTTTATAAAACCCATCCTCAGGTTAAACTTCACCTCAACTTGACGTCCACGTTAACTAACTAGAGGTTTAACCAGACATTATAAAACCGGCCCTTAATCATTCCTGCATCACACTCTGAAAACTGGATCCTCGTAGGCATCGCAAGCCTAGTCTACTCCACAATATCCCACGAGAAACTGCAAACTATTGCACAGAGCAGACTAATGGCTACGAGTTATGGATGACTCACCGTTAGCACAGTGTTCAAAAGTGAATTGGAAAGTGAGTGAGAACACGATTGTCACGGGGGGCCATGACAATGCACACCAACAATCTGCTAGTACTCACGTTGGGCACCTCAATCATCACCTCCCGCATGGCGCTCGGCTTGACCCGCGCACAGGCCTCCTCCCAGTCACCCGCAAGTGCCCTCCCGCCCCTGGCCATGGCCAGCGCCGCTGCGTGTGCGCACACAGCAGCCAGGTCCGCTCCCACGTGGCCGTGCGTGGTGCGTGCCACCCTCTCCAGCGTCGCCTCCCCACCCTCCACCGCAACGCCCTCCACTGCAACGCGCCACGCACCCACAATCCTGCGCAGGATGTCCAGTCGCTGGGGGGCAGTGGGCACGGGCAGCTCCACCTCCAGCTCCAGGCGTCCGGGACGCCTCAGGCGTGGGTCCAGCGCAGAGGGGCGCGACGTGGCGGCAATGACTGCCACCGACGAGCCACCGAGGTCGTCAAGGAGGGCAAGGAGCGTGGCAAGGACGCGCTGCTCCTGCTGCAGGCGCGAGCCGTCCACCGAGCAGAGCGCATCCACCTCGTCAAAAAACACCAGCGAGGGGCCACTGCAAGATACGTGCACTCATTTGTGCTGAGCAGAGAGAGACATGCGCTTCGACGTGAACGAATGCCACAACTTCTGCAAATGCAAGGGACCTCTCAATGGCCATCCACTGGAAATAATGCCAGCCCCTCAGAAAACAACGCATGCACTTACAAGGAGACATCGTGAGAGTGATGTTCGGGACCCGAATGCCGATGTCATTTTCTGAAACTATAAAGGAAATGTAGAAAAAGTGTCACGGCTTTCTTCCGGGTTCGAGAGATAAAAGCAAGTAAAGATTTGGCGCGGAATGAGTATCCTCGAGTTAGCACTCCATCCCACAACAACTGGCGTGGCCGAGTGCGTTGAGGTGCGTGGCCGATGGCTTTTGCCCCGGGCGACCTGGGTTCGAGTCCCGGTGAAGTTAATTTTTTTTTCTTTCTTGTAATTTAAGGAATCAATGTTACAACCCATCCCCATTCATTTAAGTCAGTTACGTTAGTATTTTTTTCTATTTTCAACTCCTTTTATGGATTTGCAATGGACCGAGGACTTACAACGCGAATTAGGGGATTTTATTTTCCCATTCCAGGCTCACATGCTGCCCGACGCATTAGGTTTGGATTTCGAAGATCCGTGAATACTTCTATGAATACCAAGGGCTTCAATTGTTCGCTGGACTACCTCAAGACAGTAAAGAATGAACTAAATGCTTATTACACTGCTTATTATAAAAATCACTACTTTACACACCTTCAAAGCAACGCACAGCACCAGTAGTGATGTCTTCTTGGGATGATGACAACACCGATGGAGAAGTGTCATTATCATTGTCTGATAATGAGGAGCCGTCACTGGACGACGGACAGATTTCTAGAACACTCTTCATTTAGCTTCCGAGAACTCCCGACACAACGCCGCAGATAGGTGAAAAATAAATAATGCACAAGACTTGCTGCAGGAAACTTGAGCTACGCTTCATTTTACCTTCACTGATCAAGAGCTGGATTGAAACTGGCTAAATAGACGGTCAATACAGCTGCCCCGTGTTGCTGTATGTAGAGAACACCCCTTCCCAGCACTAAAAACGTTGTCTCAAACTGGGATTTTCCGACTCCTACATTCTTTTATTTATAATATCATTTCCACCGGGTTTTCCCTCCATTAGATTTTCTCCACAGCCCACCCACTGTCTTTCCAACAAATTCTCCCTCCTCCTTACTACGGAATGTCCTTCCATTAACTCTGTCTCCTTTATGACATGCCTTCTTGCGCCCTTCAAAGAGTTCCGCCCCCAGCAACCCTTCCTCCACATCTGACCCTTGCTAATCTATCAATGAGGCACCGAGGCCCAACTGTGTGAAGATGGGTGTGAAAGACAGACAAAGAAGACTCATTATCAGACAATGATAATGACACTTCTCCATCGGTGTTGTCATCATCCCAAGAAGACATCACTACTGGTGCTGTGCGTTGCTTTGAAGGTGTGTAAAGTAGTGATTTTTATAATAAGCAGTGTAATAAGCATTTAGTTCATTCTTTACAGTCTTGAGGTAGTCCAGTGAACAATTGAAGCCCTTGGTATTCATAGAAGTATTCACGGATCTTCGAAATCCAAACCTAATGCGTCGGGCAGCATGTGAGCCTGGAATGGGAAAATAAAATCCCCTAATTCGCGTTGTAAGTCCTCGGTCCATTGCAAATCCATAAAAGGAGTTGAAAATAGAAAAAAATACTAACGTAACTGACTTAAATGAATGGGGATGGGTTGTAACATTGATTCCTTAAATTACAAGAAAGAAAAAAAAATTAACTTCACCGGGACTCGAACCCAGGTCGCCCGGGGCAAAAGCCATCGGCCGCGCACCTCAACGCACTCGGCCACGCCAGTTGTTGTGGGATGGAGTGCTAACTCGAGGATACTCATTCCGCGCCAAATCTTTACTTGCTTTTATCTCTCGAACCCGGAAGAAAGCCGTGACACTTTTTCTACATTTCCTTTATAGTTTCAGAAAATGACATCGGCATTCGGGTCCCGAATATCACTCTCATGATGTCTCCTTGTTAGTAAAAGATGTGCATTTTGTCTATTCAAATGCTCTAAACAAACTAATGTTCATATATTTACACCACACTGTGGATGGTACTGGGAACATAAACTTAGAACATATTAAGTACTCACTCAGTGATTCTACCTGAAGGTTGGTTTTGATAGGTGGGGGTAAGGCTGGACTGAGCCACATGAAATTCACACGCCTGGACTAAGCCACAGGCGTGTGAATTTCACACACTCAGGGTATAGGGGGGAGGGTAGCGTTCCTTTCCCTGGGCCACCTCGCACTCAAGAGGATTTTTCATTCTGGGGCATCCAAAGGCTACACCCGGATTTGAACCCAGGAGCCTTTGCTCCAAGCGCTCCACCCACTAGGCCCCCCACTTTATTAAGTCATTAAACTAATATTAAGTAATGAAAATATTAATTTCATAATGTGCACTTTCACATCAAAGTAATGTGACATCTCACCCACCACTTACAAATCACACATGCCACAGAGTTCTCAACAAACAACACAAGAAAAAAATCTTGAACTGTATTACCCTTAAGGCCTCCGGATACATCGAGGCTGCGTGCAGGCAAGCGCTCGACGTGAAGGCTGGCGGTGGGAGACGCGAGCCTAGCAGAGCGATAGGCGATGGAGGGGAGAGATCCAGAGAGGGGAAGCCCGGGGTGGGGGAAGGGGAAACCGAGGGAGGGTATGGGAATTCGACGGTGGGGGCCATAGAGTTTTCGGAGGGCTAGACTACAATTCGAAAGCAGCAACATGCGTATTCTATTGTCGTACCTAATCGTCGCTATGATAGGCATAACGGCTGTAGTCGACTGACTGCTCATGCTGGTGGCAGGATCCCAAGGTAATTCAGGTCATTCATCTAATGAACTGAAGCCTTGTTTGCTATGGAGGTTTCCGCTGGACTTAGAGAGTAGTTGACTCAACTGCTTTATGAATTTTCCACCAAGTCGTTTCATGTCAGGACTTCACCTGCAGGCGTCTTCAGGTCAAGAAGAAGCTAGCAGGGTACATATCAAAGTACTGTCCTGAGCATGGATCGACGCGGCGTAAAACGTTTAAAACAGGTGAGTCAACCTCATGTGATTTAGGCGCTCATGAAGATTCTTATTTATTTGATGTCCTAACAACGGCACACATTACCATTTACTTGCATTGTTCTGCTTCGTCTTGAAGTTTTTCAAATCTAGCATTCTACTAGCAGATTCAAACAAAAAATACTCTACTGTCTACCCGGTAAGAATATGAAAGAATTGAGATGATAACTATCTATAGCACTTTCATACCGTACAGGGCGATTCTGTTTAGAGAAAACAATGGTATCATTCAAATTTAAGAAGCAACAAATCATATTGTTATGAATATCCATACTACTGTAAGATGATTGGAACGGAAAGGATACAGCCCGTCAAAATGATGTATTCCATTGAGTAGGTTATAACCTATGATAATTATCATTGAAAAATGCTGCAATTGGTTATTTTTTTCAAATTATTTATTTTTTTTCTAAATTCAGTATCTCCGGTAGAAGGTGGTTCAAGTAAAATAATTTTAACTTCTCCACCATTTGATTTTCACAGAAATCCTGATCTCTCTGGATCTTTTCCACCATGAAACCATGTGGGTCCAAATTATAAAGGTACAATAATCCCTTTCGGCTATGTTTAGTTGCCCCTGAACTTGGAAGAAATGATCGGACTTTCTCTTCAAATACAAATTTCCCTCCCGAATATCGCAGTATTTTATTTTTTTTCGCGATGCCCTCAATTGGTGGGATATCCCTACAGGAGTAGGGACATTTCACCTCCACGAGGCCTTTTCCATTTTGTAGCATTCCATCAGGAGAAGTAGCCAAAAATGGAATGCTGTCGTCTATAAAAAGTCCAGCGGGAACGACTTTATTCCCACTATCTTTTTCATACGCCTCAATGGCGATTTTTTCCATGGCCCGTCCGTATTCTATGGCCTTATTCTTTACTGATGAAGGGCATAAAATGGCCCGGACTGTTTTCTGCCGAGGTGTTGCTGGCCGCAATTTGCACACGGCCGAAAGCGGAGGCAGTCAGCCTCTTCAACCTCTCCACCATCCATATCTTGGAGTGCCGTTGATCTCTCGTCTTCTCCTCCAGCGCTTTTCTATCTTCTGCACTGAGAGTTATGGATTTTATGAAAGTTTCAGCGGCTAGTGCGTCCATCTCCCTGGTCTCATTCTCAACGAGTCCATAATGCTCATCTGGACCCTCCACACGGGTCTTCTTTCGGGCTGTCTGAGGCATTTTCAGCTTCCGCTTCGCTCGGCATTCAGCCTCTCTCATTTCGAACAGCAAAGGGAATAAAAAACTGGGTCTACTGATTCTGCTCAGAGATACAGTATTAAAAAATTTGAGTAAACTCTAATTCCGCAGTTGCAGTTTACAAATAACAATATAATATAAATAATAATAATACAATAATATGTATATATATGCGTCCCTGATAATATTTCCTGGAAAGAAAAGGATCTTAGTCATCATGTGCCTTTGTGCTCTCTTATGAAAGAGGTAAGAAAAAAGTAATTTGAAATAAAATAATATTTCGTGGAAAGAAAAGGATCTTAGTCATCATGTGCCTTTGTGCTCTCTTATGAAAGAAGTAAGAAAAAAGTAATTTGAAATAAAATATATTAATGACATATTTTCGCAAAGAACATTTAGCGCGCAGTGTAAAAATAATTTTGCAGTCAGAAAAAAATCTGTTTGGCATTTTATATCTCGGGAATTTACGGTATCATAAAAGTGAAACCTTGCACGTAATTGCGCATTAAAGGGAATACAAGCAATTAAAACTGCTAATGATTTGCATTAGTAAACAAATTGAATCTAAAGCTGTTTTTTTTTCAAAACACTGAAAATAGGGCATTTTCAAACCAAGTCTATTCCAGTTCAATTCTCATATCGTCACGAATGCAGAATTCTTGTAGTGGAATTGTTTTCGTTTAAATTTCAAGATAAAAAATACGAATTCTTTGGATGCTGATTTCCGTATACAGGGCTCGTTTACTTAGCTTACCTTGGCCCAGAAATGGTTCCGATACAAACAGTCACAACCGTAAGGCTTGGTCGAAAATTTTAGTTAGTGAAAATCATTAGGAGTCCAAATATTTTTCATTTGAAAAAATTCTCACTTTCCTTCAAAATTATCAGTTTTTTAAAATAAAAAAAATCATAAAATATTCATAATATGCAATACTCATTGTATAGCATATTTGTGTAGGCAAAGCGTGCAAAACAGTTTTGTGTCGTGAAAAACTTCTGTTCTGCTTCGACTTTGAGTCGGTCCCCGATTGCGAGCGTGTTGTCATAACACGAACAAACAAATATCTAAGAACCAATCCACAGATAAGCAGCTCACGCCTGAAACTGAAGTACAGATGTGTTGGCGTCAGCTGGGCCGGCCCCTACCGCTATCCCCTCCCCCTTCCTCTCTCCCCTCCCCCTTCCTCTCTCCCCTCCACGTACCGCTCTCCCCTTCCCTAGCGCGTGCTGGGACTCGCTCTCCAGCTAAGGGAAATTCCTCGCCCCCAGAGAGCACGCGAAGGACATGTGGAAATTGTGTTGCATTGCTTCAGGATTATGGTCACTGTGTTGTTGTTATAAACAGTACACAAAAATACCAAGGATCAACGTGGAGACGAAGAATTCCCGTTTCAAAGGAGTGTCATAATCAGTCATTATGTTCGGACTTTAACGTCATACACGTCATGGAAATCAGCCTATTTTCGCCAAAATTAGCGTTTTTCTGAGGTAAACAGAATTATGAGAAATGCAATGACTGAAAAATTAATACATTTATTTAATAGACCAATCCTTACTCTCGAAGTCTGCGTAGAAAAAAACAGTTTAAGTAGCAAAGCAGGGTCTTCAAGTCATGAGGTTTAGACCTCTGCGGAAGCGTTTTTGACCGTGGTATCCGACATCCGAAAGGAAACAAACTGCTACACTAATTTATTGAAGTCATTAGTTGCTTAAACAGTGAAGACAACACACTTTTCTTCTTTCCTTCGATTTTTTCTCCTCATTGGCTCACAAAAGAGATTTGCTGGAATGCTATAGAGTATTATTCACATATATTTTGGTGATTCATTTTGGGAAACACAATCACCATCACAGAAGTCTTAAGCCACACTGAAGAGGGAAGAAAAAAGTGGAATGCGAGAAAGGAAAAACTGAAAAGGGGGGAGTGTGCTCCTAAGGAATGAAACTAGTCAGTACATGAGAAATGTGGATAAAGGGTCAGTGTGAAGATGAACAAACTCGGGCATGGAAAGACGGAAGCTACCCACAGTGGTAGTGGTGAGGAACAACTTTTATCGGTAATGAGCTCCATGGCAAGATGTAAATGCCATTGAGGGCAAGAACGGAGATCTTTTCACTGAAGCATGAAGAGAAATTGAAAAGACAGAAGGAATACTCAGAACAGTTGTACAATGGAAGCAATGCAAAAGTAATCAAAGAGGAAAATTAAGCGTTCACAGGCCCATGGAATACCCCTGCTTGTTGCAGCAAAAGGGAAGCATGAATCATGCCAGGGATTTAAAAGGGAAGCCAAAGATGAGAAAAGGAAAGAATTTGACAGCAGAAAGAAACAACATTGAAAGTGAAATAACTGGGCTGAAGTTAAAAAAATAAAACAGTTGAAAGAACGTGGTCCATTACTGGGCAAAATGGAAGGATAGAAAGAAGAATATTAACAAATAAATGCACTAGTCTCATTAAAAATTGACTTGAATTAGAAATGTGGCTGAAGGCTTAATTGTGACATCCAACACAACTTACTTTTGCTTGGCAGCTGAAAAACAACTTCGGAGCCTTACTTCTGCCTCGCCGACATACTTGCTGTACACATCTGAGCCCAAGATTTCAATGAAGTTGGCTGAAGTGTCGGACGCAAGGGCTTTGACGAGCAGAGTCTTCCCAGTGCCTGGTGGCCCACTCAAGAGACAGCCGTGGCCACGCTTCACACCTGCACAACGAGGAAAATAAAGCTATGATTCCCTTACAGTACCTACTTTAACACTTGCTCACTAATTAATGCACTATCATCAACCCGCCAACGCCTAGCAGGACCATTTGGTGCTGCCTCCAGTTTGAAGGAAACTTCATTGGACAGGACTAAAGCTTTCCCATGGGATTCCCCTTCCTCCAATTCTGGTAAATATTTTTATGGACTCTTTAAAACATTTCCTATCCAATGCTGACGGCACTTTACTCAAACATCTGATATGCTAAATTAATTAGGTTAAAATAAAATAGAAGATCTTTATCGGGTTATGGCTGCATCAGTAGCAAGATAGCCCCAGCGTTTCCAGAGCAATGCTGGTTGCTTTTTCAAGGGGAATGTGGGGAATTCAGTAGCTTTACCAGACAAAAGTGGTTTCTCTTCTCTGAAATGTGGTGAGTGTAATGGTGTGTACGAGGGACAAACCAGAAGAAAACTTAAAAGCAGAATTGAAGAACAAAATAAAAATGAAATGTGATGGCTGCAAATCATAAACTGATGAACATATTGCAAATACTAGTCATCACTGAAGTTTCAAGACTAACTTTTTATAAGTAATTGACAGAGGTTATAAAGTGGATGTTTTGGAAAGGTTCAAAATCACCAGACAGTCACTTACTCCACATATACTCATTTGAAATAACCTGAGAAATTCAAATGCCCACAGTTTTGTTTGTTACAATCAGACTCGCTTCATTTGAACCCCAACTGTTAGTCAAGAGATTCATGCTCTCCAACCCATTATATATATATCTGCCTCCCAAAAGAGAGGCCCGCCCCAACACTCCACACTTGTGGCATATAAATAAGAAGCTCGTTCCTTGCAATCAGTCTCCCTTGAACATTATGTTCAATATTTGAATTCTCTTAAGGATTAATACAAGTTTGTGGCTTTGCACAAATGCCTTCTTTTTATCCATCATGGTTTAAGTCAGTTACTTCCATAAAGTAACACCTAACTCCATCCGTCAGAAGAGTTGTAATTGCTGAAAATATCATATTAGAACAGGACAATAAGTGATTACATCTACCTTGGTGAACTTATTAACATGGAGGGATATCTAGGACCAGAAATATGTATCACCTAATCAAGCTAGAATGGAAAGGAAGTCTTGAAATGAATGAAATCACTCTCTGAGGTAACTCAACACATTCAATGTGACGGTATTTTATGAGCACCGTACCAGGGAAATAGTTTTTGCCTGGTACCTTGTGGAAACTCAAGAGGCCACCTGTCATTCTTAAGACATCAGCATCTAAGGGGCCATCGGCAGCGAATGTGCTAAGTGGAGGAGAGCTCGGGGTCTGGAATGATCTATGTTGCTAGGCTTCTTTAGAAGAAACAGCAGATGCTCACACACAACACTGGAAGAGTGGCAACACTGACATGGGCAGGGCGTGCAGCTTGATTGACAGATGGCAGTTGGACTACCTGTTCTTGAGTGGAGCTCAGGAAAATATCTGACCAAAGGGACTTGAAGTTTGTTGGCAGAGAGTTGCACAGGGAAACCTATTAAAATCACACATCAGATTCACAGACTTGAGGAGCCCACATCACACAATTATTAAACAGCCTGATGATGGATACTTTCCCCCAATGGGTATTTTTGCTCTCTCCAAGGGATATTTCACCCTCACTCACACCTACTGTTATACAAAAGTAGAACGGATTACAGCCTAAAAAGTAAATTTGCAGAGTGCAGTCTTATGTGTGCAGAGGACCCCAAGTCTCCATGTGTTTTTATCACTGAAAACATGAATAAATTTTATTCCATCTCCAGTGGCATCCAGCTGCTATTTAATTGGACGAATGACTAAGCCAACGAATGTAGAAACAGTCATGTCTATTTACTATGTGCATATTAAAGCAGACTTAAATATGGCATATTAGCCCTGGGTAACTCTCCTAAGACCTCTGCCAGAAATGGACAGTCAGAATCATCTGTAAAGGCAGGACACAAACTAGCGTAACGCAAGGTTGTACTCACTATGGACTGCAGGGAAACTAGATTTTCACGAGTCAGTCTCTGGACAAACGTCCTCAAATCATTGAGGTACAGTGTGTCACAGCTGTTTGAGCAATTACAGATCCTTCCTCGATCTGGCATTTACATATTCTGTGCAGCAAAGTTCATCAGGGAATTCAAATCAAAGTTAAACCATTGTAAGAATCTTGATATTCATAAGGTGACCAGATTTCTCATCTGCTAAACCGAGACAAACTGTCGCTTCTCCTGAAGCATAGGCAATTTTACATGTATGAATGTATACATGTTTCTTTGGTCAAGTGAAGCGTTAGAAAAGTTGTCACTCCTACACAACTCACTTTTCCAGCACCCGAATTGGTGCAACTTCCTGCTGCTACATATGTAAGAGCTTAGTATATTGTAATTATAGGAATGTATATATATTAAGCATTTTTAATTCAATAGAACAATAAAAGAAATCAAATATCAATGAAAAAGATTTTTAATTCATTTTAATGTTTATGAAATTATTTTTTATTAAACTTTTCAAAGAGATTTTTATTCACAATCCAAATTCACAAAAATCACACTTTGTTTTTTAATATTTTTCAGATGAAAGAATTTTTTAAGTAAAATTTTATTCTTCAGGACTCTATCAAAAAATGACGTACAACTTTCATCTTTAGAATTTACTCTAATTTTCATTATTGCTTTTATTGTATCCACTTTCATACTGGTTTTTTTCTTCTGACCTACTGTTCATGATACTGAAGACACGTTCAATGTCACTATTAGATCCTGGTAAGCAGAAAGCAAACTCAACAATTAACTTCATGATAAACATTTCCGGAAAATTCTCTCTGAAAGTTCTCGATGGGAGCCATATGGCCTCCAAGACCATGGGATTACATTATAAA
This sequence comes from Platycnemis pennipes, assembly GCA_933228895.1. Taxonomy (NCBI): domain Eukaryota; kingdom Metazoa; phylum Arthropoda; class Insecta; order Odonata; family Platycnemididae; genus Platycnemis; species Platycnemis pennipes. The sequence goes on along the minus strand of OW121853.1, from coordinate 136,451,987 downwards.
CAGTGCAGCAGATAAAGTATCTTTTTTAAAGTAACAACGACAGCAACAAAGGTTAAAAAAACACTGCGTTAAATAACATACCACAATCATGCACTTCAGACGTATCATCTACCAATCCTACTTTGATAATTCATACAGATTTAATGTTTTTATGGGTAAAAATGCACATACATACATACATACAAACGACTTCAATAGGCGAAATTGAGACAAAAAATGTAGATGTTTAGCAAAAAAGGCCTTTTAAGCCAATTTCAAATACATTACAACAAAAATGTTTAAACGTGAATTGGGAACAATAAAAAAGTACAAGAAAATGACCGACAATTTTGTTGAAAAACTCATAATTTATTGCGTTCCTCCATTAAATTATGTTGATCAAGAAAGGGGCAGCTACTCTTATATTATAGAAGGAAATTGGAATTGAATAAATTTTTCTGCTCCGTGAAAGTGAACTAAAGGATTGGTAGGCTTACGACTTGTTCGGTTCATGATTAAAAGATAACATTCTGATAACATTTGCTGAAAATTATTCAATGTATTACTTTGATTTTAAAAATGGTTTAAAATGGTATATATTGACTTTAACTAAATAATTTTATTCTTTTTGATTTTTGCAGTTACTATATCAAACATATGCACGGATTTTTCATGCAAGATGCTGTTTGAACCATTAATTTTACAAGCGTTTAAAAAAAGACCAAAATTAAAAAAAAACAAACTGATTATTTTGATAGCGTAAATCCAAAGATGGGTACAAATTAGTATTTTTGTTTAGTCTTTCGGGACAAACACCCCAAAACCGGTACTGTCCCATCCAAACCGGTATGTATTAGATATTCATGATGACTTCACAAGAAGGGAACATGCAGTGAGTTAGCACCACACAATCTGACACTCTCTCTTCTGGACAGGGCCTGTTATGGCGCCATGGATTCAATATCGTTCATCTCCACAAATTGCAAATATTTTTTCATGACATTTAAAGGGTTTTGGAATATTCATCATGAACCTGATGAGGATACAATGTATTGGATCTTTCTATTTCTCCATGCACTGTATGTAAATTGATGTCAAAAAATGAAACCAAGCTCACGTCATGGTCAGCTTTTCTGAAACTCTTTGGTTCCCACTTTGGCAGTAAGCATGCTTTCCATCATCTTGATGAAGATGTTAAATGTACAAGAGTGGGCCTTTTTGGAGCCCCCTTCTCGAGAGCACTTAGACCTCTCTAGATCCATTGTATGTGCCCCGACCCACATTGTTGCCTGCCCGCCACTCGCACACACGGGACAAGAGCACCATGGTAGATGTTTGGAGGGGGGCCCCCCATCCAACCTCCGTCCGGGCCCAACGTTGCTTAACCTCGGTGATCTGACGAGAACCGGTGTATCAACGTGGCTAGGCCTTGCACTCTTGACAATGATACCAATAACAGGTTACTTTCTACTACTTTCCAGACACTCACTAGCTTTACTTGAGGCTTACCTCACAGTGTGAGCATGTCTATTATTCAGAATATGCATACCAGTGGAGGAAGGATTTACAGCGAATTGCCAGGAATTCATGAAAAGTTTAATCATTATGAGGAAGTTACTCAATTCCCTTATTCGGTGGGTTTTTAATAATATGGAAGATGTAAAATAAAAAGCTGCAGAGATGGATATTTTAAAAATATAAGAAAGCATTGAAAAGTCAAAGAAGAATGCTGTTGAGCATAGATTATCTGAGTTTGGCATGACACCCAACTATTACTAGATGTTCTTGAAACTATGCTTCCAATGCTGCATCTAATTTGAGGTCCCCATGTCACACACGCAAAGTTGTACTCACTATGGACTGCAGGGGAACTAGATTTTCACGAGTCAGTCTCTGGACAAATGTCCTGAAATCATTGAGGTACAGTGTGTCACGGAATGCCCTTCGATTCAGGTATGTTCCACAAGGTGCATCCATGTATATACAGCCTTGGACAGCAAATATATCCTTTCTTCACTCAAGCTCACAGAGTCATTAGTACCTTATCCCTAAACATTTACGCAGTTGTATAAAACTAGCCAACAAATCCAACAATGAAAGCCAAATGCAACAAAAAGAAAGGTAGTGTACAGAAAAATAGACTTGTATAAACCAACCCAAATGTGCAGCAAATAATGGTTTCCTATCTGATTCTGCTCGCGGCTGAGCAAAAAGCCCCAGAGTGCATCCACCAGGCAACGGATGGTGGGTCGACTTCTAGATATAGAGGTTAGCAGTGACATGAGCAAGTTTACTTGTCAAATATGCAGTTGTGGACACAAAGCGATGGCATTCTGAGGCGGTATTGGTCTATCCCTGGGTGAGGTGGGCCTTTAAAAAATACAGAACCTGTGAAGATGCCGTGACTTGGCAATGAGAGGCTGCCAACAATTACGCTTCTCATCACCCAGAAGAGAGGGCAGCAGCTCTTCTTCACATGAGTGAAGGTGGAGACCACAGTGGTCGGTACTGCGACACTCATTTCACTACAGACGTGGTAAAATTTACTTTAAAGGCTGTAGTATTGCAATGTGGAAGGCAAGGGGACATTAATTAATTAACCACATTGATATCCCGAGGAGTCGCAGCTGCTCCACTTTTTCTTTCAATCAAGACGTGGTGGAACCCTCTTGAGTAAAATATTCTGGAGGTATAGGTAAAAAAAAAATATATTCGGAGTCACTCATTCGGAGTTCTCACTTTCCAACTACCCGAGAGAGTACATCAGTCACGTGTGATACACATTTTAGGGTAGGAACGTGGAATGTGCTATCACTTCAGACCTGCGGAAGACTGGAGAACCTGAAGGTGGAAATTCAGAGAATGAACCTCGATGTACTAGGAATCAGTGAAATGAGATGAGAGAGAAGGATCTGCAAGACAGCAAGCTGGCCCCAGTGGAGAGTGGACTTCTTGGATACGAAGAAGGAACCAAGGGACACAGACTCTGGAATTTATCAGAGAGATGAGTCTTCAATAGCAGAGATGTTATTTTCCAGGAGGGATGTTTCCCATTCAAAGTGGGGGAGAGCGGAACCAAGGAGCGTCCAACACGAGTAGAGACAGCGCACTTCCCTGACGAGATGACCACGGCAGAAGAAGAAGAGGGTAATGTCCAAGAGGCACAATTAACAGGGGGGCCAGGAGAGGTGGGTGCCCAGACGGTGCCATTACGAGGGGGCCAAGAGGTCCCTGGTGAGGATCTTGTCAACAGCGAAGGCATTCGGAGCACCAAAGGAGGCAAGCCCTCATTACCCTGTTCAAGTGCCGAGATGACCAGGAGTTGCTGCCCAAAAAGGAGGCCATGGCTGCGTTACGAGATTCCATTCAAGGAATGTAACTTGGACAGTCCAATCAAAAGACCCAAGGGGGTGAATGCGATTGGGTGAAAATGGGTTTCCCCTCCCCCAACACCTGGATGGGGAATAAAGCTAGCTAAAGGTTGCTCAGGGCTTCCCTCAAAAACTAGGACTTGATTTTTGGGAGAGTTATAGCCCAGTAATTCATAAGAACAGTTTAAGGGTATTGCTGGAAATAGCAGTTAGGTAATAAGAAGTGGTTGATGGAACAAATGCATGTTGTAGCTCCCTACCTGAATGGGGTATTAAATGAGGTAATTAATACGGAACAACCCAAAACGTGGGAGGAGGGGAACCATGGTGACGTATGTCTTCTGAGGAAGAGTTTATGTGGACTCAAATAATCAAGTGTGGAATGAAACACTGAGGAAAATTCTGGTCGCTTTAGAACTCAGACAGTGCTACTCTGACCCTCATGTTTTTGCCCATAATGAGAGATGTGTAGGAATTTATGTGGATGACTTGATATTATGTGGGACTACTGAATTTACTACTCATATAAAAAGAGGATTAGGTGAGGCTTTTGAAATCAAGGAATTGGGCCCTACCTCACTATTTGTAGGCTCACGTTTTACTAGGCCAGAAAAAGGTATCTTGCAGGTTGACCAAGAAGTTATATTAATGATGTACTTAATGAATTTAAAATGTCAGATTATAAAAATGCAATCACACCAGGAGTAGTGGGTGTTGATGTAAATGAATTGAGCCAGTTAGTCAATAAATGTATCGTTCACCTTATAGGAAGGGTGCTGCATGTTAGTACTTGCCCAGACTCTGCATTCATTATGGCGTGCCACAGTAAGTTTTGCCATTACCCTACTACTGTGCAATGGAAAGCAGTGAGAAGAGTGTTTTGCTTCTTCAAGAAATCAGCTGCATACAAGTCAGTTTTCAGAAAGGACAGTTTTAATGAAATACAGTTGAGCATCATTAATTCGGCACAGTCGGGACAGAAGTATTAGGGATTTCGCTGGACTATGGGTCTTGTATGGCAACTGCCCCATTTTGGACGTCCGAGATGTTTTCATTGAAAGGATTCAATTATTTTCACTCAAATGTACTCGTTTGCTATTTCACTCACTCAGTGATTCCACCCGAAGGTTGGTCTGTGATAGGAGGAGTAGAGTTCACCCCGTACTCAGCCAATGGCGTGTGAAATTCACTCATTCAGGGTAGGGGGGCCACTTACTTTCCCTGGGCCACCTGCCATTTCCCTAAAAAGTTCTGACACGCAGAAAATTGAATCACAAGGATTTTAGGTGGGGGTGTCCAGAAAGGCTGGGATTTGAAGCCGGGACCCACTGGTCAGTGTTCTCTACCCACTAGGCCACCACAACTGCCATTTACTGAAGATAATTTTAAAAAGATTCACTGAGAATAATCAGAAACAAATGGATTCTTATTTCACAAAGTTATTACTTAAAAGTATCGAAGTTGCACAGTGAGTGGAAATAATGGAATCTAAGCATTGTGTGCATCATTTTGCTTCACATTCAAAAGAATAGCATTATTACTGGAAAAGGGTATATAAAATCTGATATATGTATCTTATGCTGTGCTTCGTGCAACATATGTCCTACCACTCTTGATTTGTTATCAGCTGATTCAACACGAAGTCAACGCTTGGGTGTCGTCTGTACAACCACCCATCACTACTTCGTGGGTGACCGGACTGGATGATTCTTTAAAGATTATCATTAATAATAGCCTTCCTACAACAATTTCATGCTCATCATCTTCATCCCCACTCAGATTTATTGTTATTAATTACCATTTCAATGATTTCTTCATCATTGTGCGGTGAGAGCATCGTGATCGCTAGCTATCCATTCCTCTAAATTTACCAATTCCATTTCCTTTAATTCAGTGTTGTGGATGCTGTTTGCACAGTCAACCAACTCCATCAGAAAGAGGAAATCCTCACTTGCTGGAACCGCATTATAGTGAATAAAATGATTCCTTGCTAAGATTCCACAAATTTATTTTTCACCGACCTAGGTTTGTTTGACAATCATTGATAATGATTGTCAAACAATCGAAACCTAGGTTGGTGAAAAATAAATTTGTGGAATCTTATCAAGTAATAATTTTATTTACCGACTCCATCATCATATGTTTATCTTCAGAAACATGAAATTCTTTGAAATCCCCACGTATTTCATCTACATCAAACCTTAAAGCAGGCCACAATTTAAATCACTCATAATTTAGAACGGACTATGCAATACTATTACATGCACATGACTTTTACACATCACGTCTTTTAGATTATATCTGTTTCAGAAATAATTTAGCCTGCTCCATTAGCATTTGACCAGAAATACTAACTAAGCTCTTCACTTCGACACAATCGAAACCACGCGATAGAAATCCACTCTTAAATCTTCTTTCATAATTTTTCTCTCTGTCATCCATTTCTCTGTGTCACTTTAAGAGTATAATTTTGAGGATTTTCTCTTTCAGCTTCTTAATGTGTTATAATGTTGAAGATCCCACACAGTTTCAGACAAATGTGCTACTGATGCAACGACATCAAGCTTTTTCACAACTTTCAATTTTTCTGCGATCGTTAACATCTTGTACTGATGCCTCACTCCTCTGCTGTTGCCACAACTGTATAGATGAGACATGATTTGGGAGAAACATAAGCAGATAACAAATAATTTCATCAAATTACGTCAAGCGGTCAATCAAAAATGTGCTCGCCACTGAAAGTGTCCGATCTGTAAATTATTCGTAGTCCATCTCGGCTATGTCTTCAATTTTGTATGTTTAACCCTTTTGCGACGGGGCCACATGTCAGAAAATGCTACTTCCCTCACTAATGCCATGAAATATTCTTAGAATTGCCAGTACGGAGCTTTCACTACACTAGGAAGGATCCTCTCAGGTACCTGTTTCCCTAATTGTCGTCGGAGGCTTTCAGCTTCCAAACCCGTTTCCCTAACTTGGGTTGAAGCCCAGAGGGGTGTCGAGCCTTTTTCTCGGCCACCGAGCCGAGATAATCTTCACCCTTTTCTGCTCGTGGTGCCCATTACGGCATGCCCCCATGGTCAACTATTTGTTTATGCAATGGTTTAGCTAAAAGCATTGTTGCTGCAGCCTTCATATTAATTCTATCGGAAACGAATTATTTTAGTTTTACAGTGCCTTTACAGCTTTTAAACGAAATTCTACCATTAATATTATGCTCTCTAGCAAAAAACACGTATCAATGGTTAAACAAATAATTTTGTCATTTTATTTTACACTCGTAAATGATTTTGACCATTTTTCAACTATAAAAATTATTATAAATTTAAAATGTCCTTATTCAGGCTATTGACATCATCAGAGCGTGAATCAAAGAAATGGAACTTAGAAATTTTCACCATGTTAATTCATGAGATACACGGTCTACGGAACTCTTATTTTTGGAAATTAATACACATATCACATTCATACCATTCCAATATGTTGATTCTGTAAAAATTTCCCAACCTTCTTGAAACTCATGAGAAATATGGCCATCAACTCATAGAAAAATAACATTCAGTTGTTGAACCTTAAAACATAATAACTCCCGAACTAAAAAAAAAACATGAAAAAATCACTCACTAACCAACTAAATAACTAACAAATATTAGTTCAGAGATTCCTTTACACACGAACTAAGTTAAAAATAATGGTAGAGCTCCGTTTAAAATTTGTAGTTGTAGACCTAAACATAAGGAATGTACTTATAAAGCTCAATTTGCCAATCACACAAAAACTTCTAAGTTTGTTATTCCACTGCACCATGTTTAAATTACATTATTTGCCATGCGAAAAAATTCACCTGGACCAGGAATCGAACCATGGACCTTTGGCTTTCCGAGCCACTGCACAGACAACTACGCTACCCAGGATCCCTAATCCGCATGGCAATTTTACCGAGGTTCAAGGTACAATGTGTTGAGCCCTCGCGGTCCATCAAGGATGGCAACACAAGGGAGAAAGGGCTTCAAAGAAGCCACGACCAATGGTGAACCCCATCCAGCACTAAAGCCGTGCTTGGCGGTAAATGTAGGATATTTCAATCCTGCCGCGTGAACGGCAGTGAAATCCACATTAATTGCCATGCGAATTCCTGTCGGTAAACGTAGGATATTTCAAACCTGCCGGCAGGATTGAAATATCCTACGTTTAAATTAACCAGATTCTCGGGAAAAATAACGTCGAGAATGGGATAATATCTCAGCAGGTTAAGAATCAATGTTTCGGTAAAAAATGCTTTGGCATTTTCCACAAAGTACCGGGTAGTTGGTCATGGCAAAATTGCCGGATTATAAGCGTTCCTGGATTAGGGATTCCCGGATTAAGGGTGCTCAACTGTAAGTGTATTCTGTGATGCGGATTGGGCTAATGATAAAAGTGGCACATTGTCAGTTGGAGGCCATGTGGTGCTAATGTCAGGGACTGCTATGGCTTGGAGGAGCAAAAAGCAAAATTTTGTCAGCACTGTGCTAGCTGAGTATTATTTGTTGTTTGACAAATGTAAAAGATCGTGATATGGCTTTGGGACCACATAAAATGGAGAAGAGAGAGTCGAGGGCCAGCCAGAGAAAGAGGCTGTGAAGGTGGAGAGAGAATCCAGGAGCTATAACAGCCAGGCTGAATCTGAGAAGTTGATGGAGAGAAATAAACATATCAGGATCACTTTCAGAGAGACTGCATCAGCAATGGAGAAGTGAAGGCGATACAGCAGAACCTCTTTTTTACAACCTCTAATTTACAAAATGACAACAATTTACGAACCATTCCGCTGGTCCCGATCTTTGTATATAGGAAAACCATGTAAAATGACCTCTATTTTACGAAACCTCGATTTTAATGATTTACGAAGTGAGAGGCCGGTCCCTAGGAGTGATTGACCCCTGTTTTACGAAGTTTTTGAATGATTTTTTAGCACTGAACTCAGTACAATGCAATAACTATCGCCGTGTACCACGACAGGAGGAGCTGAAGCCAGATCGGTCATGTTGAGAGGGCCCTTTTTGAAGTGCTTAAACTGTAGCAAAAATCCCAGAGACATCATCCAAATCGCAATTGAATCCTAATCATATGATCCAAGGAAAAAATGTTCAAAGACGCATGGCACGACACCTACTTCTCGAAAACAATGCCCCACTCCATAAAATAATCGTATTAGTGCTTGCTAATTTAAATTCTTTTACCATCATTTTGTGTATTGCGAATACCTAACTTGTCGTCACAAAGGATCCATATTTTCTTTGGAATTATTTAAAATTAACTTTAAGATAGCCGCCGCAACCCCAATTCAGAACTTTATTCTTCAGCCTTTCACTTGAAAATAGCATTCCCGTAGGAAATTCTTTGCTGCAGCTGTCATGGAGCTTAGTTTCATTAAAAAAAACTAATTTTGGAATAATAAATTACTTATATTCAAATCTTGATGCAATTTGATTATTTAATTTTTCATTAGAAGTGTTTTACGTCGTTAGGTAAGAATTTGCGATCGCGAGGTAAGAGTTCGCTTTCTGTAGCCGAGAGTAAATAGTTCTCGTAAATCACCGCTAGATGTCAGCACTGTAGATCGCGTCTTAAATAGAGGGAATTTCAAATTAACTGAGTGAATTTCTAAGATTGACTTTCATCAGCTGCGAAATATTATTTAATGTATTTCAAACGATACGATTTCTTAAAAAAAAAGGCATTTTCTGGTCTTTTTACTGAAATATACTAGGTCAGTTGGAACTTTGTTTTGAAATTTCCTAGTTAAATGAATCCCTGGCTTTCCCATGTTTCCAATGGCTTCTTTAAACACAAATCGACCAGCACTAAATATAACCCTTTCGTTAATTAATGCATAACTGCATATGCTTAAAATACTCTGCGGGATGAGTTAATTCTTCTATTTCCCTTATTTTGAGATCTACCAACTGAACAGCTACAGGAACTTAATCCAGTTGCAGCAGCCAAGTTCATACCATTATAAATGACCATGAAATGAAATATAAAAATATTTACCAGTTTTTTGGAATTAATGGCTGTGAATTTCATTTACTTTGACTAAAGTGAGTCTCCTATCCTTAGGAATAACGCCTACGCTAATACAGCTAATCAATACAATTGTGGTGTAATTTTTAAATCCTTTCAATTTGATGCAGATACACTACACACACAGAATTTCACGTAATATCTGTTGTTTTTTTCCCTGAATGAGCAGATGGCTACTATTTGTCATATAAATTAGTTTGATTTCAACACTGACATAACAATTTGACAAGTTTAGTACAGCATAGTGTTTAATTGCATTGAAAGTATACTTGCATTCTTGTCAGCAGAGTTTTAGTAGACGTACATCTGTCGCAGATCAAGCCTCTTATGTGCATGATGTGCCTCCATGGACATTGCTCCATGCTCTGTGAGTTTTTGCCAGAGCATGGGACAGTGTCATCGCAAAAAATATTTCCAACAGTTGGAGATCAGCTGGTTTTGGTGACACATCAGTTCCGGAGACAGAGGAGTTAGTGGATGATAACCTCCAATTTATAAACCCTCTGATTTACAAAGCTCAAATTTTTGGGTCCCTTCGACTTTGTAAAATAGAGGTTCTACCCCTAGTAGCACAAAAGATGCTGAGCACATGCTCACGGCATTTCCATTATGCTCAAGGAAATATTTTCGAAACCATGTTGTGAGCATATGCTGAAAATATTTTCATGTCATTTTAGAAGCCACTCATTTTATAACATGCAGTCCGCATATTTCTAGCACATTTTAGAAAAACATGCTCAAAATATTTTGATGTTATGTGCTCAACATATTTCTAGCATATGTTCATAAAATATGCCTAAAATATTTTGATGGAAATAGCTCATTGTTTATTGATAGACATGTTTATTTATACGTTTCCATAACTCTTAAGTCTACAACTTTGAGTTTTGAGTTGAGTTTACCAGAGTCCACTATCGTGCTCAGTCATGCTATGATAACCATGATCATACCAATATCTATCATCGTCCCGCTCAATTTCGTCTGTATGTCCATTGTTTTTTACCGTTTTCTACTGATTAGACCTAAATTAATGTTAATGATAGTAAATATCCATGTTGTACATTCGTAATTGTGCCGATGATGTCCATTTAGCTCAACGTTCATCTCATATTTCGCGGCGTTTGGGAATATCAACATCGCAAAGCAGAGCGGCCAGAGCGGCGGCGAATTATGTTGAGAAACGAATATGAGAGTTAGCCAGGCCAGACTAAGCTCCTCGCTAAATTGCATTTTAAACTATTCTTGGTGTTCACAGCAGCTTAATTCAATAATGGGATGATCATCCTATCATCGACGATCATGTTCGAGCATTCAGACAATACAGGTACGGCGAGTAAATTTGCGTAATTGATTTTGATGAAGAAAAGACATCAATTTCTCATTGTTTTTAATAACCCTTCCAATGGTTTTCATTGGATTCCTGCCTCGAGTAGTACCTAACGACAATTCTTTTTCTTCTTTCAGATATGATTGTTATATTATTACCGTACTCGGTATTTGGGAATGAGCTAACGAGGTCATTATTCAACTATAGTGCATATGTGAAAGTGAAAACGTCGGTTGTTGATTAACCTTAGTGCAGTGACGAGCGTTGAAACAATTTGAAAGAACTTCCCCTGGGAAAATGAATATATGTTACATTACTGAGACGAGAGTGGATTAAAAATACCCTTGTTATTAAACATGCAGAACAAATACAACAAAAGTTGTGTTGTTGGTGTTGTGCAAAAGCGATCTCAATTCTATTTATTCTCGTGTTGTGTGCTGTCATACTGGTTTTCTTTGAGATGACGCGTGGTATGTTGAAACGTATGTTTTATGTGGTACAGATCGTCAAGTGAATGAAATAATTGAATTTAGAAGGAATAATAATAAATATTTAAATCTACAGCTGCTTCCTTTTAAAATCATTTCCCGAAAGTCGTGAAAATTAAGAGTGAATACATGTGTGTATGAATCCAGTGCAATTGCAATTATGGGAACTTCACTCCTTCACTTGTCACCCATTGAAAGGAGAAGTATAACTTTACGAATAGTTGTATTGGTTGTGTTTTGCATTTAACTTCAAGATGAAATACGGTCGGAGCAACGATCGAAAGTCACATAATTCTGTCATCTTGTGCTGAAGATATTTTATTCGGATGAAGAAAGGTCCGGAAGGCTAGTTAAATGGAAGAAAATCAAACTGATATTTCAGTTAAAAACTGACCATAGTAAATGGTACATTTTTGACTGAAATACCGGCATTGAAGTTCAAATTTCTTCCATTTAATTTGCTTTTCGGACTTTTCTTCCTCCGATAAAATGACCCTGAACGGTGATAGATTAAATATGCTACAAAAAACAATTGAAATATGCTCAGCATGTTTTCTCAAATATGCCACGCCTGTGTTGACAACATGCTCAGTATATTTTCGAAAATGTTTTCAGCACATTTATAGCATATGATTACCCGGACATTTGTTAATTCTCAGCATATGCTAGAAACATTTTCAACATATTGAACATATTTTACGAAAATGTGCTCAGCATATTGTGAGCATTTATTGTGCTACTAGGGACTGTATATGTGGCTTCATCAGAAAATATTTCAGACATTTTTACCAAGGTTACGCCTCAAACTAAAACAAGGAGCTGTGTTTTGGGGATGGGGCTCTCTGATGAATGAGTTTTTTTCCTCTTTGTGTCTTTTGTGTTTAAGTGGAAAATAATGTAAGTGGATCATTTTCAGGGATTTCTTTTTAAAGGAGAGGTGTCAGAGCATATTTGTTTGGGTTTTCGTAATGGTGGAAAAAGACAAAAAGATAACAGCCTGATTGTGTTTTGTTTTCATGTTCGAACTGCAGTCTGAGAGTTTTTTAAAATACAGTTGACATCCTTGCAACAAGGTGTGTGTGTCTTTTCATTTCTCCCCTTGCTAACAGCCTTGAGATACCACTAAGCAACGTTCGTTGATAATACATGATCCAGCGTCCACAACAATGATACAGTCAAATAAATACTAAGCATCCCACCAAAAATTTCTCAGTCTACATGATTGCACTACTTAATGGTTTCATCTTCAATATCCGTAATTCATGGATAAAAATGTCAAAACAACAATCCACAGGAACTGATAACAAGCAAAAGAGTACAGCAAAAACTCCAATCATAAAAATGAATGCTTAAAAAAGCAAGGGAAGTATCACTTAACACATGACCACTCATTACCAATGTTGTCGTAGTCAGGATTCCAAACCATATCCAGGAACTCCTTCAGCTTCTTAATTATGCCATCAAGTCCACCAACAGACGTCAGAGTTAACTGGTTTCTAGTTGGAACAGCCGATTCTTCCAGTTTAAACTTAGTCCTCACATTCACCAAATATGGGAAAGGATCGCACTGGCCTGAAATATGCATTTTCCTGATGCCCTCCACCAGTTCATGGCTCCTGGTGCTCAGGTCATCTTCCCCAATGCACTTGGTGACCCTGAAGGAAAGCCTTTTACCAAAATGCCGAGCACACAATTGATTCCCTTCCAACAGAACTTTCCCAAGAAATGTTTTTGAGAGGGCAGAGACTGTTTGTGGTGCACTGAAGTCCCCAACTCCAGGTTGGATGATGACAGCAGCAGCAGGAAGGGGAAGCACAGACAGTTTCTCCACAGACAACCGGGCACCAGCTTTTATGCCAAGAGAAGTTACTCCTGCAACAAGATCCAATTAATACATTTATTAAGTCATTATGAATTACTGCTCTGCCAGTAAAGGCACATTTTGACAGGCAAATTCTTTTTATGACTCCTCTATCTATTAAATGATGTTCTTTGTTTTGGAAAATCTCATTACTCAAGTATTCTTATGGTTTATTCTTTTATGGCTTTTGTAATGCATCTAATAATTTTTTAAGCCCTTGTCTGACTGTCATAAAGAAATATCTTGAAAAAGTCTCACCCACAGAGTTTATTACAGCTGACCGAGGTTACGACGGTCACTGTCGATGAATGGTGACCTGTCAAAACCTTGGTCAGTGGTGATGTAAGTCAGTGTGGGTCATACCATTCCAAGTTATTTCTTTGCCGGATGAAGAAGTTCCATAGAGTAAAGCCTCAGAGATGCTAAAATTAATTTGTCCCATCAGGACCGGAGGGGTATGCGCCTCTGAGAAATGGCGTACACTTGTTGAGAAATGGAAGAAATGGCCGGAAATGGATTGAAATGGTCAGGAATGGAGGAAATGGTCGGTGTTGGTGATTTCTTCTCATTCTACACATGTCTTTCTTTGAGCCATAGAGAACTTACTTCCTTATTGCTTAAACCATTCATTCTCATTCTTTATAGCTCATGTCTGTCATTGTGTTTTCATCTAACTTAAAGTTTATACCTATAGGTGTATCACTACCCTTAGAATTCTCCATACTGTAGTTTTTTGATAACCCTTTGCAAATACTTTGTTTGATTCATGAGAACATTTCCTTTCTGTTTAGTAACTGAAGTTCCTAAACATTTTAACTTCTCCCTGCCCATGTCCTTCATCCTAAATTTTCCTTACAAAAATTCTTTTACTTTTGCTATCTCTAATGACTCACCTCCGAGTAACAGCATATCGTCTACGTACAGTAATAAGCACGTATCTCCCATAATATACAAACAGTAGTCATTTTTGGATCTTCTAAATCCATATTCCATTATTGTTTTATGAAACTTAACTAATAGTTGGGTGACTTCTTCAATCCATATAATGTTTTGTCAATCTTAAAACCTGTCCATCTAATTCTTGTGGTGGCTTTAAATGCACACACATATTCATGAGTATATCAGTATAAAAAGGGTCCTTTCACATCTAGCTGGTGAATTTGGTAATTTCTATGGACAGCAACAGACAACAATATTCTTTTAAGTCCATAACTTCAACACAGGAGAGTAAATATCTCCATAATCTTCTTTTTGTTGAAAACCACATACTACAAGTCTTGCCCAATATATTCCCCTCTCTCCTATATATTTCTTTGTAAAAACCCATTTAGTATCCAACAGTTTTTCTTTCTTTGGTTTTGGTACAATCTTCCAGGTCCAACTTTCTTCTAAAACTCGTAATTCTTCATTTACAGCAACTTTCCAATATTGGTTGTCCTCCATTTCTTCCATCTGTCGATAACTTGATGGTGCATCATCGTGGTTGGTCATTAAAGCAAATGGAGTTTCATCATCCTCCTCACTCAAATTTCTCTCATATTCCTCGAGCCATTTTGGGGCTGTTGCACACCACTTCCTTCCCCAACTCTCCCTTTTCCCCACTCTTTGCTTCTTTCACTAATTTCTGCTTCGTTTCACTAATTTTTTCTGCTCCTTCTCTTCATTACTATCCTTTTGTGTGTACAACTTTCTCCACCTCACATGGTAAGTATACTAATTGATCTTCTTTTGAGCTTTCATTGAATATCACATTTCTTGCAATCTCTACTTTATTAGTTTCTGCTAGAGGCCTGCGAAATATGGGCGTGGGTCGCCCGCCTGTGTGTGAGAGATAAAGAGAAAGGCACAACCCGAAGACATTTGGCCGACTTTTTCGAAGTGTCACGAATGTGGCCTAATGCAGAACCCGCCGAGAAGAGGTGGTCACCCATCGACTGAGAGGGTGCCCGCCTCCAGGCTGGACAACCGCCCTAACATCGTCACCGCCACGTATCTTCTCAAGGCGAGAGGCAAACATGGGTGGGCGTGCCCAGCACGGGCAGGCGAGGGTCGCCTGGATTTTGCGCCCATTTGTAGCAGGCCTCTAGTTTCTGCATTGAAGAGTCTATATCCTGAAATACTATTTTCTGTCATGATCATTTTCTTCCCCCTATTCTCTCTAATTTTTGTCTTGGTGCTAGAGGTACATAATTTTGAGCAGTACAGCCAAAACCTCGCATATTTGAGACATCAGGTTTTCTGCCAGTTTACATTTCACTTGCAGTTACCTCTTTTCCTAATCACGGACTTCTTGGCTTGGTGACATAAGCAGAATATAATATAGCATCTCCCCTAAATTCTTTCCCTAAGGCTGACTCTAGTAATATTGTTCTGGCTTTCTCCATCAACGTTCAATTCATGCGCTCTGCCACACCATTCACTTCTGGGTTATATGTAGAGATGGGCAACTCTGTTAATTACTATGGTAATTTTCGTAAATTACCGTCGTATTTTAAAATATCCATAAATGTTGCCAAATTAAACAGTTTTGAACCTAACATATACTTGATGGTGTCGTAAGCATTAGGAATATCTGAATAAAATATAGAAATCATCATCATAAGCCAACAATCCTAGGATTGGTTTAACGCAGTCCTCCACTCGATTCTTCTATCGGCCAACCTCTTCATAGTAACATCATTCCTCACTTTCATATCCTTCACGACCTGTTTCATACAAGGCCTGCCTTTTCCAATCTTCCCGTTCACTTTTCCCTCAACGATTGTCTTCAACAGGCCATCGTGTCTTAAGATATGGCCGATTAATTTGCCCCCTCTAGTTTTTTGAGTATTCAGCAGACTTCTCTTTTATCCCACTCTTCTTAAAACTTCGTTTATAACTAGTATGCGAGTGAAATAAAACCCTATACGGGTTAACCCATTCAATGTGGATGACTGCCTTGGCTGTCATCCACATTGAATGGAACTGCCTTGGCTGTCATCCGCTCCCAGCCGCCGGCGCGGATGACAGCCAGGGCTGTCATGCCCTTGGTATCTTTTTGAAAGGTTATAACTACGCGTGGCCGTTTTGGGGTGCTTTCTTTTCTCCGCTCTGCAGTTGGGTTCTGGCCGTCCTGTCGTGTGCTTTGTTTCTGATTTCACCGAATTTTGGCTTTTCTGCAGTTTTTCTCGTTTTTACGATTTTTTGAGTTTTTGCGACTTTTTCGCTGCAGTTCCAGTGTGATATTTTCCGATGTACGTTGTTTTTTTGTGTGTTACATGTGACTACTGAAATACTACTGGCATTCGAGTTTTACCAATTGATTTTCAGTGTAGCGTTTTATTCTTCGTCAGTATTTTGGTGTTTAACGATGAGGTTAATGTCCTTATTCTTCGGGAGACGGAGAGGAATGCGGAGTGCATATTGTTGAACAACCCATCTCCTAGAGGGAAGATAACGGACTGGAAGCCATTGGATAGGGAGGAGTTTAATGTTTGGTTGGGCCTGCTCTTCCACATGGGACAAACAGAACAAACCGGATGTCCGATTATTGAAAAACATCGATATTTTTCAATTTTAAATATTCCGGGATTCGATGCCGAGGGATCGTTTCCTAGGGGTATTGCAAGCACTGCACTTTGCTAAAAATCGATGCGAATGATCCTGCTCCCAGAGATCGTGTGTATAAAATAAGATCCCTTATACATCTACATCTACATAATACCCTGCAAGCCACCATAAAGGTGTGTGGCAGAGGACCAGACTATACTTCTAAACTGCTTCCAGGAGGCGATGGAGGAAGGGAATTGTGCATCGACGAATCGATGCTACTCTGGAGAGGCCGCTTGGTTTTTAGCCAATACCTTCAGGGTAAAAAACACAAGCATGGCATAAAAATGTATATGCTTTGTGAACCTGCAGGGTTAGTCCACCGCTTGATTATTTACGCGGGCTCCGGAGATGATGAGTTGGGTGGACGAGGACATGGAGGTCAAGTTGTGCATAAACGTTTAGAGAACTTAAAGCATAATAGACACAGTGTTTATCTGAACAATTATTATAACAATGTACGTTTAACTGGGGATCTGCTTTCAAGTGAAACTTACTGCACAGGAACCCTGCGAGCGAACAGGAAAGAAAATGTAAAAGGGGTTTTCGGCCGAAAATTGCCAAAGGGAGAGGTCATTGGAATAAGTATGGAATTTACGTCTTTCGATGAAAAGACAAGACAGACGTTGCCATGATTTTCTTTATTTGGAAGCAACTTTGTACCAACTTCACGACCAGGCAGAGGAGAAGCCGTAGCTACTTAGAATAAGTTTAGGGGGGGGGGGTGGGGATGGATCATTGCGACCAGCTGTTTGTCGTACTACACCTGTGAGCACAAAACGCTCAGGTGGTATAAGAAGGTAGGAATCCACATATTTCAGATTATGCTGGTGAACAGCTATATGCTTTATAACAAATATATCGGGAATAAAAAGAGCCTTTATGCTTTTAGGTTTGAGTTAATTGAGTCCTTACTTTCCAGTAGGACAAAGGCCTTGATTGCTTTTCCGCAACCAAAAAGGGGTCTCGCCCACTTTCCCACTATAGCAGCTGTTGGGGAGAAAGGGAAAAATAGCCGGAGAGATGCAGAGTATGTCACACTAAGGGAGTAAGGAAATCTGTGGTGTACATTTGTCCTAACTCTGAGGGCGAGCCGTGACTTTGCTTGTGCCCTTGCTTACAGGAATTTCATAAAAACATTTTAGTTTTCGTGAAAATCTATTCTCGTAGGATTTTTGTTCGCATAATTATGGATTCCAATATAATACATTTTATAAGGTATTAAGTTTAGATTCATTCTTTAGTCTGTAAATATTGTGTTTTCGTTATTATAATATTTCATAATTCATGATTTTCACGGTTTTCCGTAAAGACATATTTCCTGCAGCAAATATTGTAATTCATTCAATTATTGGTGATATCTCTATTTTTTTATTGTATACCACTGCATTATTTAAAACTGCTGTTTGAATGAGTGTGTAAATGTATGTATACATACATTTGTGAGATCTTACGTTTGGAAGAATACTGTACTGCATCGAGCATTTTTGCATACTATGATAAATTACAGTTTATCCAATGCACATCGGATTGATTTATTATTATTTTAAGGAATTCAATTATTTATCCAATGTTTAAAATCGCTAGTAAGTCAACGTAGCTCCCTGAGTTCGTTACAGTTCCATATTTCTGAAGTGTATACGCGAGCTTAAAATTCAGAGAACTGGGTGTTCTAAATGGGTAAAAAAAAAGGAAGTGAACAATGAAATTGAGGAAAAGAGATAGAATGAACAGGAATTCGGATGGTCAGGGGTTAGGAAAGGAACCACTAGAGGAGGGGAAAGAAAGTGGTGGTTTGGCAGGGGTTGGGGAAAAGGAAGCGACAAGTGAAACCCGAAGGGGGGAGAGGCAGGGGATAGGACAACAGAAAGGGTACAATAGACCGAGGCACTCAGCGGCTCATAAACATTTTTACCGAGGACGGGTTTTTCCAAGGATACTAATAGATACAGTGGGGTTTTCTTAGAGACAATTGCAGAATGTCTGCCATGACGAATTCTCAGGCATGCTACGAGCGGGCAACACCCAGCGGACGAGTGATATCATGGGATTCCAAAATAATTTGGCGTGATCGATAATTATATTATGGTAAATACGAACCAGAGAGTATATGCAGTTAGGCTAGCGCCTATAACTCTAGTGATAGTGCTGCTGCCTGAGCTACGATCAATATAATTTTATAGTTGTTAGTGGCTTTCATGGAGGCAAAATCTTTGAAGCGCCTAGAGATATGGGGTTTTTTCTTGTGCATTAGGGAAGGAAAATTTAAGGAGTACAAGGAGAAGGAAAATTTAAGGAGTACAAGGAGAAGGAAAATTTAAAACACTGCTGAGTAAAATGTATTTAACCATTACGCATAGAGAACACATTTCATCTTCATATATCTCAACTGAAAGCCGAAATATTTACAGCAAAAAATGCGATCAAGATAAGTGCAAATTACATGCATTCTTACAGAACAAAAATCAAAATTTAAAATATAAGCAGACAAATACCTGTGTGAAAACTTCTTTGCTTAGATAAACGCAACCATTAACCTCTTATTGAACTTAACCAAGACAGTAATTTGAAGTTTTTCTCTAAAATTTCGCAAAACAGACGAATCACCGCACCAGTTGTGCGGGTTGCATAAGTCAGGAAACTTCGCCAGGAACGGATGACATTCCTGAATGTCATCAAAAAAATTTTTAAAAAAGAGATGAAAAAAGGCAAGTACACGTTATTTATAAGTATGTTATGCTTAAATTAGGCAAACCAAATAGAATTAGGCAAAAAAACATATTCCGACACCGGCAAAGGTACCATCATATGGTGCCGCATTGAAAGGGTTAAAGCAAGCGCCGATGGAATGGAACGCTAGGTTTCACTCATTCACTATCAAGGTAGGGTTCAAGTAATGTGTTACAGATAAGTGTCTGCATCAGCAGGATCTACAATTGAGTACTTTCGTTTTTATACGTAGATGATTGTATTGTGGCGAGCAATGTTGAATTTTCCCTTGAGATTTTGAAAAATAATTTTATGCAAGAATTTGAAATGAGAGATCTTGGAGAGTTGAATTATTTTTTTGGGCATTAAAATTCAAAGACAGGGCAGAGCATTATGTATCTCAGCCAAGAGGCATACATGGAGAGAATTAGCAGATGGATTCACACTGAATAAAGCCAATATTAGAGAGAACCCTTTGCAGGGTGCCCAGCAGTTCTAGTTTTTTTATTTTTTCCGACTTTTCCCAGACCAAAATTTGTGAATTCCTCTGACATTTGAACCATTTCTGAGTGCATTGGTTTGGTGCTAATCTGCATTTTTCATAGTGTGTCTTCGTGAAAATGCAGTTTCAGGCATAAAAGGAACACAACTTTACAGAAAAAAATCATAAAACTTTATAAAATAAAATTAAGTATTTAGCCTCTGATCAAAACTTACAAATAAGAACAGGAAATCAATCACAGAGAACTTTAGGTTGGATTACAATAATAGACATACTTTAATTACTTTTTGGATCTTTTGATTTCTAATTTCTTCTAATTTCTTTGTTCAGCTTATTAACCCTTAAGTACCTCACTTAGTGACGTAAGTGGACGCGTGGGGTCTTTTAATACCCCATGTGGAATTGTTTATAACTTAGCCAAATTTGTTTATTTGGCATTGCTATTTTTTACACTAGATAGTCAAAGCATGATACTTCAACATACGTACCTTTAATTTTTCCTATTAGTTGAACTATGAGTTTTCAAAGCTTTGAAAGTGATTTATGAGATAAAATATTTTGTTTCTAAACCCTTGGGGTCTTAAAAGACCCTACTTGAGGCCAATGGTGACTGCCCCTGAAACGGTTTTTCTTCTCGCAGCTAGGCAAATAAAGTTATCGACATGAATCTTTCACCATCAACTTTTTTTGGCCAATGAAATTCTTTTGTTCTTTTTACATTTTGCAAAAAATTAAGAAACATAATAAAAAACTGCCAAAATGGCAGAATGCGTTGTTATTTATAAAAATCGAAAAACTACGAAGTTTTCGAGTTTCTTCACAAATCAATTCCAATTTTCAAAACAATATTACGAGTAGGTAATAACTACATAGTAATTAGAATAATTAGAAGTCGCTAAAAACGCACTGCTACGAGGGTCACTTGGGGCGAAATCAGGGAACCATTACGAAGCACCCGAGGAGCGATGAGGGAGGGGAGGGAGAGATGCCGCTGGAGGGATGAGGGCCATGCTGCTGGAGGCGTTTAACCCTTTAACGCCTGAATTAATATTTTTTTCTGATTTGCTTTGAAATAAATATTTTTTCTTATTGCCTTCTTCTAATTCATAATCTAAAATATCATAGTAAATTCATTATAATTTCTGAGATATAGGGTGTACCATATATGGTACGCTAGGTGCTTGTAAGGTGTCTGTTGTAATACAGAGTTATCTGCTCCTTTACACATCCCTGCAGTTTATTTCAAAATAAAATTACTATTCAAGTTATTTTAAACGTATTGTACAAATAAAGGGAAAAGACAAGAGATTATGCATATATATTTTTCATCCTGGAAATGGATACACAGGAAATGGATAAGATATGTATTCTCAGAAACATAACTTTTTACAAATAGGATAATTCTTATCCAGTTGAAATAATGTGAATTACATTTTTCGAAGCGTTACTAAGTAAATCTATAAAATCTTTATGATTTATGGATTTCTTTATGATTTATGGATTTCTTCATGATTTATGGTTTAAATCTTTATGATGCATGGAACTTGATACAACAGTCAATACAGCAACCCACATTGCACTTTATGCACTCATATCTAGACTTACCTCCATACAGTCCACACCTTCTCTTTTTTTCAGCAATACTTGCTACGAAATAATTGTAGCCATCTTTGTGGATAGTGTCACTAACCTGGCTATTTTTGCTACTTTGCCTCATTGGTGATCTTCCTGGCCCCCTTGGGAGAGACCCATAACGAATAAGATAGGTCAATGCAATCTGCCTTCTAAATTCTAATTGTGGTATAGATTTCCCTGCCTTTCTAATACGAATCCACGCATTATGAATCACTGTATCGATCAACCAGGTAAACAATGGCCACCACCATTTCTTACTCAGGAAACCGATGCGGTAATTTCCTACATTTTCATCTATACGATCAGTGCTAATTATACTGGCTAATCGCATATGGTCGGGGAATAGCTACTCGTTTCCTTTTCGATCGACAATACCGTCCTGCTGGTGAGACTGGATTTACCCCGTAAGTAGTTGAAGCCACTGTAACCAATGAATTATCCATCCAACGAATCAAGCATACACCATCACATGATACTTTACTTTCCATGCTTCTTCGGGACATTTTTTTCATATACAGTGAGGGCATGAGATGGCTATTTTTCAGAATCCTATTCTCGCGCACTGTGCCCGTGCCACCCAGTCCCCTTTGTTTTAGATGCTGAAGAAGGTTGATCCCCGTAAATAGATTGTCAAATACAACTGACGTGATAAGTTCTTTATCGATGGAGGAAAAATTTCAAGCATTTTGATCATAGGAGTTGCCGCTTTACAAAATTTAGCCTCATAGTCCATATTTGGCTCAAAAGATTTTCCCTGGTAATAGTCAAAAGAGATCAAATAGCCATCTGGTGTACTCAAGCACCATATTTTGTAGCCAAATCGAATGGGCTTACCCTTGATGAATTGCTTACAGCTATGGCGGCCGTAATAGGGAACCTCGCACTCATCATAGTCGATGTGTCTCTCCGGCCGAAATTTCATCAGGTACTTATTTTGAAGCATGTTAGAGAAATGTCTCATTGTCCACATCTAATCATTACTATCCATGCGGTTATTATCTGCACAGTGTATAAATCGGCATATTTGAAGGAGACGATCCCTTCGCATGGCATTTAGGATGAGATCATTTCGAATATCTTTTTCGTTCTTCCAGTAACTTCGCTTACTTGGCACTACAATATACCCTGAGAGTACCAGAATTGCTACAAATACTTGAATTTCATCATCTGAAACATTAGTATCTGAACAGTTTTTGAACAGCGCATATTTAGATATTTCTTTGTAAGGGAAATCAATGATATCTACATCGAAAATGCTTTAAAAACTATCTACCGAAGACATATCTCGCTCGATGGTGAAGCTGGGCTCAGGAAAAGCACCAAATTACCGCTGCTCAAAAATCCCATCAGTCCATGATACCTCGGCTACCTTCGACTTGTCCCCTGGATTAGATTTCCGTACAGAGAGATTCTTGGTTTCTGGTGATCCAGATTAGTATCTGTAGTATGCAGACGAGCTACATGATCATACAGAAGGCTGGGAAGGGCATCTGAAAAGGGCGGGGAAGGGCGTCGCGAAAATCAGTGTCACTGTCAGTGCCCAGAACAAGATCGCTGTGAAATACCACTTCAGCTGGACTGAGTAAACCGGACAAATTGTCTATTAGACCGCCACTATCTTCGTCAGATGATATTTGGCTCTGTGGGTTCAACAAATATCTCTCTCACATTTAACGTCTCTTCTTCCTCCAATACTACAAGAACTTCATGTGTTAGGGTCGTAAAACCATGAAAATATTTGGAATAGCTATAACAATCAAGTATTTGTCAACAATAAATTAAACAATATAAAACAAAATTCGGTTCAAAGATATGAGACTCTGGCATTTATTATCTGAGAGCGGTATCTTGAGTAAAGATATGTTTTGTAGGATTTTCGGAAATAAATCTCAGAAGGATAATTTACAACTTAGCAAAATACTGCACAAAACAATCTGCATCGTAGGAAAAATAGTATTCCAAACGAAGAGATCAAGTTTGTACAGCTATAGCTGCAGTATTACACAAAAAAATTAGAAAAAATCTCTAGGATCCTAAAAGACCACATAGGCCTAGCGTACCATATAAGGTACACCAAATTGTTTTCACACCAAATTACCACAAAAATAGCAAAAGAGTCATTAGTGATCGACAAACTGGTAAAAGTATATGTTAACTTTGAATGAGATTAATAATACGTGCAAAAAAGCTGTTATCAAAGAAGAAATGGAGCACTAACCTCGAGGACAACGCCATAATTCCCTACTTCAGCTTGTAGTCTATCACACTCCTTCCTCCAACCATGCACAGTGAATATTGATTCTAGCATAAAGAAACCAGGCAAACTACTATGCATTGAGCAAGGATTCATCGTGCTAGTGACGCGATTTAGATGCAAATGTAACAGTGTTAGCATATATTAGTGCTGCCGAAACTTTACCCTGCATTACGTACCATATATGGTACGCTAGGCGTTAACGGGTTAAGGGGAGGGACAAACGAAAGACAAATCTTGCACCCTTGTGTTTTTGCTGAGAAGAGAATAGCACGCAGGGTATCGCAAGGTTATGCGTCCCTCTTCGTTGCCCTCAGTCTGTCTAGAATTTTGTTATCGAGAGCTATTTCCAAGTGCCTAAAATTAGGATAAATCTTTCAAGAAATTTTTCTACATTCAGTGAGTCAAGAAATAATTTACAATTCATTTCTTCGATTTAAATTATCTCTGAAAAAAAGATTATCATGGAAACTGCTAGAAAGAACCACCCTCGAAGTAAGAAAGACGTGGTCTATTCTCATCTGCAAAACGAAAGAAAAGGTCTGCCAGGAGTCTTAGGAAATGGCAAGCGAAGTAATTATTTGGTTGAGGACGACTACAATGAACCAATTCTTCACATTTTGTACGTTTTTTGTTTTTATCAAACCAATTCTCAGAAAAATACAGGTTTCTGCTAATGACCTAGCCTCACCGGAACAGATTAAACATATGAGATTTAAGTATAATTGTTGTCCATGGCTGATTTGACTTTCACCACAGTATGTTTAGACAGTGGTTTCATCAGTTTCTTCTTAACATACATGAGGAATGCGAAAATGTAGCCGTCACTTTTCTAAAAGTCATTTAATGTTAGCGATATTATTTTACATTGCAAGAGACGCAATGTTTGTTTCCACTAAATCTGATGAGTAAACCGTGGTAACAAGGGCTGCCCCGCAGCCCTTTCTGAGCGGGTTTCTGAAAGTATCGAATGCAGGGCGTAATTTTCTGCCGGGTCCATTTATTCTGGCCAGAATATGATCCGCGTGAGGACTTTGCTCTGGTCACTCTACTCTCTACTACCCGTTTAACAATTCTGCATGTCACTCGAGTTCTGTTACAGCCGATTTGATATCAAGGAACGCCTACCTGAAGCCTTTTTTACTCTTTTGATTAGTATATTATTCCAATTTTGCCTAGAATAAGCTGTGCTATTTTACAGAGGGAACAGAACACGGACTCCTTTTTGAACTCCGTCCTGAAGTAACTTAACGTATGACACTTCAGTATAGAAGATAGAAGTAAGTATTTAGCACATATTAGTATGTTGTAACATACCATTCTGGTTCACCACCTGAAAAGTGATTCAGACACATTTTGTGCCGTCATCTTCGTAGGATGGAGCAAAAAGAAAATTAAAACGGATTCAGTGGAAATTGGGTGAGGGAAGATATTTGGAAATCAGGATAAGACAAAGCATGTCACTGGGGCGAGTAAGTAATAGGTGGCGAGAGAATGTTGAAGATGGCTGCTGAGGGTGGAATGCTTGGAAAAAGGAGAAGAGGGTTGTGAAGCATGTCAGATGAAGGGTGTTGGTAAGTGGTCCAGATGCAACAAAAAATACACCGAGATGAGAGGGTTGAAAGTGAATGGAGATGCTTTGTGAAGTCCTACCTTTATGTTTGTTTTTCGGGTGTATCCCGCGTTCCATACCAGGTGTGACACCTGACGTTTCGTGGCTGTTGAGCCCTATATATGAGCATCTATAATGACCCGCGAGAGTTTTAATCAAGTCCTACCTTTAGTCTGTAAAAAACTATGATAAATATTATCATAGCAATGGTGATGTGTGATGCGCTGCTGGACATAAAATTCCTAATTCCTCTCCTGTCGACCTGTTGAACTCATCTTATTTCCTACCTTACCAGGTTGCTGTAGAATATTTTTCATTTAGTAAGAGCGATGTGGATTGTTTTCGAGGCTACCCAGTGGCTTCTGATGAACATCCTTGGGATTCGAGGCTTTCGCCGCATTGCTCTATTTTTAGGACTATCTTTTCGCCAGTCATCATGCAGTCTTCTTCCGATACAAATAGTGAAAAATATATTGCAGAAAACGATGAATAAAGAATAATGACCAATGCTTGCGACGGCTTCCCAGTTCCCACAGAAAAGGAAAAGGGTGGGTGGGTTGCCGGTTCACGCCAGAGGCAGCCGAGGCGAGATATTGTGGCTAGACGCAGTCCGAGCGAGACATTGTAAAACTGCTGCGATGTTGCAATGTTAGGAGTGGGGCAAGGGTATGGGCGATGTAGGGGAGGGTGCAGCCGGTGTCCGAGGGGAGACCAAGGCCATATTTGGGAATGATCAGGTCACTTAGTGTCATGGAGCGCTGACAGTCATCGACTGTGGTTCCATCTCGGCAGGGGAGATTCACACCATAGGCCACTCACCATTCGCCTTAACTGAAATATTATTATTATTACCAATTAAGCTTAATACAGTAAAACCTCGTATTTATGTTATCCTGCAATTTACAACGTTTTTATCGAGTCCCATCCAATTTTCTATAACTCCAGCGCATGTACAACCCCATATTTACACCACGAATTTCCCGTTTACCCACTGTTTGCGTTAAATATGGGTAAGAATGTGATAGATTAACCTGGCGTTACTCGCGCGGGTGCCCTGAACACCCCACCCTGTTTTTGATTGTATAATTTTTTTAGTCTTTATGTCATTGACCTCTCCTCTTCAGTAGCTGGAATGTGATATGTCATCTTTCTTTTAACACCAACATTCACAGGTATACATTGTAAACAATCTGCGTAGTAGCCTCAAAAGGGGATAATGTTCTAGCCACTCAATCTCCTACGATCAATGCTTACTCCATACCTCATTGTTTTTGGTTGCAACTTTGTAACTGTTAAGTTTATGTTACAATATAACATGCGTTCTCATATTTTACCTTTATCTACTGGAGGACGCCTCTCAAATCATTCGGTATATTCTCGCTCACGGCGTTACTCGCGCAGGGTGTCCTGAACACCCCAATTGACTCCGCACCGTAGACTTCTCGGCACGTGCTTTATGTGAGGTAGGTTTTTCTTGGTTTTATCCTACCATTGAATAATATTGATGAAATAGTTATTATATTCATGTTTTAGCTCGATTTGATTGCGTACATCTCCGAAAATATTATTTTTCTTACCTGCCTGTTACTACACATAACTTCATTACGAGTGTAGTATATCACCCAGTAAGTACGTACCTAATATTGAAAGTCTAATTGTGATTACCCTACTACCAAAAAATATATCAGAAACATGATTTTTATGGATTACAACTTTGCAAGGTATAACTTAAGGTTAGTAATATCGTTATGTACAAATATTAAAATTCAAAAAGTAGGAGTGAATTATTCGCGTGCGAGAGATGCCAGGCCCACTGATGAGGGAGAAATTGAATGTTTCATAGGGCGTCTGCTCTTCATGGGAACAAATATATCTGGGCGAAAAAATATAAAGGATTTATAGGATCGAGATGGCTTGGGTGTTGACATATTTTACGTGTCCATGGATTATCAAAGATTCTGTTTTCTTTTGCAGTGGCTCAGATTTGATGATATAAACAGTAGGGCAGAAAGAAAAATGATAGACAAATTAGGCCCGATTCGACCACTTTTTCAAATGCTGGTGATAAAGTTTCAGGAGAACTATGCCATATCGTAGTACACAACGGTAGACGAGCAATTAGTCGGCTTTAGGGGAAGACATTCATTCAGGCGATATGTGTTTCCCAAATAAGCCTGCAAGATATAGTATAGATATATTTCCATTGGTTGACGCTAATGCATGGTGTCTACCAGTATATGAAAACAAAATTCAAGACTTTTTCGAGGCTTTTCAAGACAAAAATTTTAAAATTCCAGACCAAAAAGGCTAACTTCTTAATGAGTCATTGTGACGGTAAATAGTTCAATGCCCAGTCCTGTCTAATTTTTCACTTGGAATTGGCCATCTTATTATATTCACATTATTAAAAGTACAAGCACAGCATCTTATCTACTTCATTCATGATTAAACTCCTACTTGTAATTAAAATGCCGTATACTCGAAATGGACTGTACCATGACATTCACGGCTTTTTTTGAGGAAAGCACGGCGGCACGCCGCACAGCGGTGCAGGATTCCTAATAATTGGTATTTTGGATTAAAAAATGTTCAATTTATATGAAATTTGGTCTACATAGGTTTTCGAGGTCACTGAATATGAATTTAGATTCAAAACTTTTGTAAACTAATTTTTTCGCAATACGTTTTGCAATTATTTTACTTAAATTAACTCTTATTTAAAACATCACGATTAATGCGAACAAATATATGTTTTCTCAGTCGCTGAATGCTTATTTGATGTTCAAATTTTCACTAATTACTTTTTTCACATAAGTATTTGCAACATTTTTATTACTTGGATTGGACAACGCAGTGTATAAAAGACTTAGATTTGAAAGTTTATTTTAGATACTTATGGCCATCTATTAGGTATTTGGTCTCACTGTGCGGCGGTCGGGTAAGCGCCGTCCCGTGTGAAAGGAGCCTTTGAATGAAATGATGTCAGTCGCCAGTCCAACCAAAGGCACCTCTAGAGCACACACCAACTCGAATACTGACGAACCAACTCAACTCGAGCTGGCAAATGTCGAGTTCTCCAGTAAAAACGAACGATTTTGTTGCTGTGAGCCAGGGACATCTTCACAGCCCTGAAGATGGAAAACTAGTCGTTTTCGGAAACGTCAGCAGAGCAGCTTTGACCCGGTGGAAGACCCGAGAAACTTTCACTCATCTAATCCGCCGGGAAAACATCAAAACGTAATATAATATTTTTACTTTCCACGGGCTGATCTCTGTTCTTTCACGAAGACGTTATGCTTGCGTATAAAAGCAACACAATTCAATGGGAAATGCTAATAACAAAATGCAAACGGTAAGCTTTACTTAATGGATGAGAGAAAGAAAACATTCCAATTCCACAGTAAAGTTAATTAATCCCACCCGATTATAATGATGCGCAGCATAGAAACTTAGTCAACATGCGTTTATTGGCCAGTATAACGATACATAAAATTTATAAACAACAACAACAACAAAATAATAACAACAAGATCTGGCCTATCCCCGTTAGGACGCGACGGTTTAAATATAGTAATATTTCTAGTGGAATTTAATCGAGTTACACCCTCAGAGGCATGGCAAAACGCAAAATATC
The DNA here is from genome assembly GCA_933228895.1 of Platycnemis pennipes. Lineage (NCBI taxonomy): Eukaryota > Metazoa > Arthropoda > Insecta > Odonata > Platycnemididae > Platycnemis > Platycnemis pennipes. The sequence continues at coordinate 136,422,961 of OW121853.1, read as the reverse complement.
ACAATCGTACCAGGGTACGATCTATGGATCGCCTGAATCTTTGAGAGCATTGTAATAACCACGGTCAAGGTCATTATTTCGAAATAGCATTCATGTGCAGGAGGTAAGTATACGATCTTCAACCTGCAACCGACCAAGCCGATTTGTCACGAGGCGGCATGCAGGAAACGGTGCCCATGTCTAGTGCAATCGAACGACGAAAGTCACGAACTCACAAATACTGACCAGAGAGGTTTAAAATAACACCTCTTTGATAATGACAAATAAAGAAAAAGGGAAACAATATCTCATTTCGTAATGCTATGCCTGCCGTTCCAATTTTTATCCTGAAGATTTTCAAGCAACCATTTTTCCCGACTTTTGATTATTTTTCAGCGAATTCCCCACCTTTCCAGATTTTTTCCCCGACGTTAATAAATTCCCGACTTTTTCCCGGATTCCCGACTTTTCCCAACTGGTAGACACCCTGATGTATAAAGTTTTTACCGCTCTTGTACTGGCCAGCACAACCATCACTGAAATATTGAATTTTGTTTACTTCGGGAAACTTATCCTTTAAAAACTGAGAGACTATTTTTTGTGTTTCGAATACGAAAGCTACATCATGTTCAAGATCATCAGAAATAACACACAAACTTGACACATTGAGGTCTTTCAGTGGCTGTCCATGAGTATAAATTACCACTGGATGAAGGGAACAACTATCCTGATTCCAGTGATGACCCTGAACCTCATCTTGTATCACATAATGGTAGTTTTCACTGAAATCCAGCAAAACAATAGCTTCATCTGGCTGTAGGTTATTTTTTAGTTCTTTCAGGTATCTCGCCTGGGATTTGGTTATAAAGGAATGTGGGAGAAGTTTTTCCAGTTTGTTCACCAGACTATTGATGTATTCATCCAGAGTCACTGTTAACCTAATTTGTTGGGTCCGATCTGTAGTCAGCCATGTCACTTCATCTTCAGGGTCCCATTCCTCAAATTTACTTTGCAGATGTTCCTTCAATTGTTTGTCTGACATACATTCTGAACAGTGTCATAACATGCAATCCCCGTTATCTTTGGAACATACCAAGTAATCAAATAGGTTGCTATAGGTCTCCTCTATGGAGCATGCATGGAGAAGAAGTGATACATTCTGATGGATAGCACGGACACATACAGAATGGGTTCCAGAGGAGCCTGCCAACACACACCATTTAGGTCGCAACAGACAGAATTTTGAAAACACTATTTTTACATGTGGGTATTCAAATTTACAAGCTGCATACAGCTCATTTAGGTTACTTAGTAGTAACCTCTTTTGCATGTGGGCATTTTTGGACACACTCACCTTATCTTTCATTCCTGGCATAAGGCGGGAATACTCGTCATTTTGGTAAAATGACTGAACTAAGTCAACTGTAGTTTGTTCTATGTTTTTGCCCCTCCTTGGATCTGGTATGGCTATGATGCCTTTCACTCTCAGAAGTTCCCTAGCTTTAACCACTAACTGATGCACAGACATTTAAAAGTGACTGTATTCTGATTGTTGATTCATAAGTTGCGACTGTCATCCAACATTAATCAAGTAAAACACATAAATGAAGTTTTTGTCAATACAAAATGGAGAAAGGTAACTTGGATTGACATGCATCCTGTACTTTGATGTGTTCTGTAAAGCAACAATCAAGTTATCCCCAGCTATGATGGGTAAGTGCTACGAATTCCTTAAAATATTCTATTTAAAAAAATATATTTTTCTTACCAGGAGAAAAACAACCTGCACATAAAAAATGTTTTTATTTTTGCACTTATTATGTACTAGATTCATGTCATGAATATTTGTTAAGACATAGAAAACAGTAAACACAAGCATTTCATCACACTTGAAGGAAGACCCAACACTGGCTACCAGAGTCGTGAGAAGGAAATTTCTTTTGGTACATCAAAATTTTTTTAACAACAAAGCAAGCAAAAAGCCATGAATTTTATTTTTACAGGTGGTGGGTCATATCTTAAGGAATATTAGAAAAAATGATTTAGCTTGATTCACATATTGCCTTAGGTCAAAATTTGATGTGTTATAGAACCATGTTTTTGACGCAAAATTTTCTAAAATCTTATGAAACATGAATTTAGAGAATTTTCAATATCCCTTAGGATACTTTTCAATTAGTATTTGGAATCCTCATGACTTCTATAGTAAACCTGCAAATTTTCATAAGAATTGGATGAAAAGTATGGCTGAGACAAATTATTTCTCTCTGGAGGTACAAGTGCCTTTAGAGACCGCATTCATTGAAAAACTGCAGTTTCACCCAAACTTCAAATGGTCGTGAAAAAAAAAACTATTAGAGATAGCCAAGAAATATTTTACACTGTTTCATTCCTACACGGAAGGATGAAAATTGCCAAGTTTCATCCAAATCGGTGGATGTCATGCCTGAATGAACTGACATGGAACGACTATATCAATGTCGACATTCTTAGCGGTCATCAGGTCTCGGAAATCGTCAACTCGATTTCCATCAATTTGAAGGAAGTTGTAGCTTCTTCAAACACACTTCTCTCAACAAAGCACTTAATTAAGCCACTAACAAGCATCTCCAAGTCATCGTTAAGAAAAGGCAACAAGGGACGGTTTGCCTGAAACTTTGTCAACCAAGGAACCCCACTTTGTCGCCACCCCTGCGGCACATTGATGCCAGACGTGGGGTAGGAATGGTTGGCTGCAAACATCATGAGCGCTAATCAGGGAATTCAATATTCTAGAGGGAATAATGATCTGCGGAAGTTTTAGAGATTGATTATCCACCCTAAGTTGATTTTAGTAAATTTTAATTCCAACCATAGCCCATGAGGATTATCGATCGACAAAGATTTTCGTGAGTTTCACATCCCTTACATATCTTAACAAGCGTACATCATGTAGGTACATGTACCTGACGATGCCCTAGCAGGTGAAATTGGTCGTGCGAGTGAATAAACCATTTGCATGGAAATACAAAGTTTTACTTTCTTTGTTAATATGCTGGACTTCCACAAAGTTATGCTGGAAACAGTTAATTTTTCACATCTTCGATTAATCCCTGTTGGCGAGATGGACTGATTGAGCTGCGTGAATTCCGGATGCAGAATTCCCTGACTTTTTCTCTTTTCCAAATGCCCCTTTGACTTTTCCTTGATTTTCCCTGACAGCTGGGCACCCTGCCATTGGCAACTGCAAAATTTTGTGATATTCCATCTGAACCTATTGAACATACAACGTGCAGATCTTTAATTGGTGGGCTGATGCATCCCTATGTTGCAACCAGACCAGACAACACAGATTCTGTCAGTTTCTTTAGCCAATTTCAAACAAAACCAACACAGGCATTGTGGGCTGGAAGTGGGTTTTGTGCTATCTCAAGGGTATTAATTCATTTTGTTTTGTATTTAGAGATTCAAATGATAGTTAGGTATGAAGATGCTGATAATGCAAACCATGAAGACAGGAATTCTGTTTCTGGTTACGTGTTCCAAGTTTTTGGTGATTGTATCACGTGGGCTTCTAGGAAACAACCAACTGTTGCTCTCTCATCTACAGAGTCTGAGTATTTATCTTCAGCAACTGCTGAATTGTTGTGGCTGCAACAGCTGTTACCAAGAATTAATTAAAGGGGTTGAAAATTAAAGTAGTATCCCTGATAATTATTTATGAAGATAATCAACCACATATAATCACTTATTAATGGGATCAGAAAAAAAATCTTGACATTAAATAAAATTTTGTGAGGGATCTTGGTTTACACGGTGTTTTGAAAGTTGTGCATATTCCAACGGTTTCTCAAACAGCCCACATTATCACTAAAGGTTTGTTTCTTGCAGCTTTCGTGAAGCATAGATCTGAACTAGGTCTACAAGAAAAATAAATGTAACAATAACTAAACAAGTGTGTGCCATGACCTCTGTATTAACAGGAAATTGTATGTAATAAAACAAACATGTATGCAATGAATAGTAATGAGAAATTAAGGAGTGTTGAACTGAGCAATTTCTCATAATTTCTACCATTTGATTGTATGAATGTGTATTCTGTATTTTTTCGATATTCTTTACTCCTTATCCGTTTCTATTTGTTTTTTGCTGCTTTCTTATCTGGGTTATCTTGCTAAACAGTAAAGACGTTTTTTCTCGAAAACGTTGTCCTATGTATACCCCATCCTCGTAAATATAAAATTATCTAACATGGAGTACTACACGTAGGAATATAAAATAGAACCTCATACCTTCATCTGTAATCATAACCGAAGTCAAAGACCTCTCATACATTGGCCAAACTGGTCTCACGGCACTGCCACTGGCATACTTGACAAAAGCGTGGCCTCCGATAACTAAGTCACATAACTGCATGGCTGACTCTGACACATAAACATGGTAATCACGTTCAATAGGAGGCAAATAGTTCATGCAATCTGTAACTAAAGCATTAAAGGATATGGGTCAAATTTTGAACATATTTAATGATAACATCGATTAAATAGATCATTACTAAATAATAACACCTGTTGGAAATTCTTCAATACTACTGATTAAGACTCCGTCTTTGATGAATCCATGGATAAGTGCTCCTTCATTATCAATTTCACAGGAATTACTAAGATGAAGTTTTAGATCTTTCGTACTCAAAATAATCCCACAACTATCACATGCTTGCCACGAAGAAGCTATTTTTTTTACTTTCGGAGGCATCCTCTCACTGATGGTGCGACAAGCCACCAAGCAGAATTGGCTTAGCAGAAAGCCTTACCAATTTTACCCGGAGATATGGATCCAGCTAAATATTATACACACAATCCAAATAAATTACGAGACTTCTACTAAGGCTATTAAGACAATCATGACGATTTCAAGACTTTCAAACGCGGAGCCGCGTGGAGCTACAGGACACGGTGATTGACAGAATCAGATTCTAATATGCACTCTCATAATGCGCATAAGTTACTCGACGACTGCAGAAACGCAGAAACTAAATTTTTACCCAGCCAGGAGATGGCGGTCAATGCCCATTTCTATTATGGCGGTTCCTTTGAATTTCCCTTAGGCAAAATGCAATATTCTTGGTCATTTGATCACGCGTTACAGGCCCGATGACGGCATTCTCGGGCCCCTGGGTAACTGAGTGATCCGGGCTTCTAAATCCCGGTAAACTCCTCTCACTCAACTGCGAACTTTCAGGTTATTTTATAATAATAATAATGTTTATTCCACGGGCTTTCGCCCTATTTCCTGTTTACAAAATTATAGTACAAAAACGAACAATATTTGTTTACGATTCAGTGACCATATAATGGTAAAATTACATACATAAAAGTTTAATTAATTTGATAAAATTATTATAAAATTGAGACTTAAAGAGATAAATACATAAAAATACATAGCTAAACAGAGGACACAATTTTGATATGAATGTATCACATTGTTATATATTACACTATTACATTATTTAATACATATTTCTTAAAACTTGCGGAAGAAGAATGAAAAAGATCAAAATTATCACAATATAAATTACAATCAGTCATTGCTCTGTAAATAATCAGGTTTTTGGTGGTTGGATGGTTGGTAAAAGAGACAAAAAGGGGGCGAATTTCTTGTATGGATATTAGGGATTCTGAAAGTTATTAGAGACAATAATTCAAGGGATTTGATCTTATTATGTAATATATCATTTAGAGAGAGCATTTCAATGTGTCTTCTACGATTCGAGAGAGTTTGCAAATTCAATTGTTGCACAAAAGTATTGTTTCCAAGGTCATTATGTGGTTTTTTCTTAAGATTATAATCAAGTAATTTAAGATATTTGTTTTGGATCTTATCAATATCATTGATATGTGTATCGTAGTAAGGGTTCCAAATCACGTGATATATTCCATACTACACCATATTCCAAGTCAGATCTTACCAAGGTAACATAGTGCAGTGAGATGCAATTTAAATTTTTAAAATCTCTACAAATCCTGTTAATGGACCCCAACATTTTGTAAGTTTTAATAGAAATTTGATCTATGTGTATTTTAAAGCTTAAGTTACTTTCAAATAAAATGCCTACGTCAGAGATGTAATTTACTCTCTTCAGGGGGGTACAAGCTAAAAAGTAATTACATAGAAAAGGGGCATTATTTTTACAATAGGTAATTACCTTGCACTTTTCGAAATTTAGTATGTGGTTGGTAAAGCACCAAGTAAGTATATTGTTGAGGGAGTGTTGCAGTTTCTTGACGTTCTCAGTACAATCAATAGAGTGGAAAATTTTTAGATCATCAGCATACATGATCATGTCTCGAGACATTTTGCTGGGTGAGTATAATAAGAACATACATCATTAATAAATAAAATGAAAAGTAAGGGTATTAGGTGGGATCCTTGAGGTATACCCGAATATGCATCAAAGGCATAGGATTGTGAGTTACAAATTTTTACTCTGAGATTTATTTTTGAAGTATCACTTTTTATCCATGACAGTAGGAGACCAGAAATACCATAAGCCTCCACTTTGGAAAGTAAAATAGAGTGATTCATGTAGTCTCCGTAACTCTTTACTTACTTTAGGTTATTCCCTATTAATTATGCTTCCGTTGGAGGGCATAATGAAGACGCCTACACATCGGGACCATATGTCTTTTATTCACTAGGTGAATAAAAGACATATGGTGACACCTAGTGAATAAAAGACATATGGTTCCTATGGCAACCTTGCAGCAAGTTTCATGCAAGCTTCAGGCAAGTCCTGTGCAAGCTTCAACCCTGGCAAAAATAGAGGTTAGACCGAGGGTAGGAAAGCATTCATGACCCACACACAAAAACAATGCCTATAAATGCAATTGTGCGAAGGAGCTGTACCCATGTATCTAGTGAAACAAATTAGTTTTAAAAAATCACTACTTGCATAAGTACACCTATAGTATCAAAATTTAAAAAGAAAATGATAATAACAGATTTGTCTGCATTTATAAATGCGCAAGTTAAATTCTTAACCATACATGGCACACGTATATGCTCTCCCTACCTGTCTCATCAACTTTACCTAATCGACCTGACGAACTACTTCAACGATGGCTATCTCGTGCTTATTCGTTAATGACCGATAGACGAGAGGCCGTATATATATACAGCTGCTGGCGTGAAGGTTGCAGCAAGTTTCATGCAAGCTTCATGCAAGTCCTGCGCAAGTTTCAACCCTGGCAAAAATAGTGGGTACGCTGAGGGTAGGAAATCATTCATGACACCACACACAAAAACATTACCTATGGAATGCAATTGTGCAAAGGAGCTGTACCCATGTACCTAGCGAAACAAATTAGTTAGGTGTCACAGAAAAATCACTACTTGCATGAGTACTCCTATAGTATCAAAACTTAAAAAGAAAATGATAAAAACAGATTTACCTGCATTTGTAAATCTGCAAGTTATAATTCTTAACCATTCATGGCACACGTATATGTTTGTCCTACGTGTCCTTCTATGTTTACCTATACGACCTGACGAAATAATTTTGACGACGGATATCTAGCGCTTCTTCGCTAACAAATTACTGATGGGAGGCCGTCTATATACAGCTGCTGGCTTGCATGATTTCGTTAGTGAAGATTAACTTTACAACATATGGACACGGGCATTTGAACCATTAACATATTTCCCCAATTACCATTTTGTGGCTAAAAATAAGCATGACCATTATTACTACGCATAACTGATATTCTTTCAACTCCACCCAGATAGCATAGTAAACTTGCTGCAAACTTGCCCTAGGTTTGCAAATCAAGTCTCGGAAATTTGCTGCAAACTTGCAAAGCAAGTCTGCAAGCTTGTATCAAACTTTCTAGTTACCACTTTGTGCACTTGCAGCAAATGTGCAGAGCAATTCTGCTGCAAGTGTGAACAATAAGTTTGCTGCAAGGCTACAGTATATACCGTACTCAATGGAAAGTGTGTATACTTATTTGGGACTAAAACTGATGTTTATTCCTCCAATAGTCCACAGTATTATGCATTGGTGAAGTTCATAAAGGAAGGTTATAAGAGGGCAAAGAAACGCAGAATGACCCACATAGCACAAAATATCTACCAGATATCTACAGCATATCTTCAATATCTTAAATGTTTACAAGATGTCTAGAAAATATCTTTCACGCCTCCTAGATCTGAAAATTATATTTTTAATTCATCTCATGTGGATTCAAATGTCATATTCATCTCATATCCATTCAAATGGATATCCGTCAGTGGATGATTTTTCTCTGTCCCTCATAGATGGTATCGGACTTGGAGAAAATACTGTTGCACTCGCCGGGAAACAGGTTCTCAGCATTATGGAGGAAACTATATTATTTATCTCTCCTGGAGTTGAAAGAATATCAGTTACGTATATTTATAATAATGGTCATGCTTATTTTTAACCACAGAATGGTTAATAGGGAAATGTTTTAACAGCGCAAATTCTCCGTGTCAATCTTTTAGTAAAGTTAATAATCACAAATGACTTAATGCCAGCCAGCAGCTGCTTGGCCTCCCAGTCTCCTACCCGTAATTGGAAAATGTGTCAGGACTTTTATCAAAGGATGATAGGATACAGAGAAGTTAAGTGTAGGTATAGTTAGGTAGGCGTATCTGTAGTATGCAAGGTACAATTAGTGATCAATCATTAAGTGAGAATCATCCTTCCGTCACCTTAGAACTTCGTCTATCAGCTGAAATTATTGGCAAGGATCCATCCCTCGAATCATATCACCTCGATCATCTCCCTTTCTTTCAATTTTGGTGATACCCATGCAATGTGCTATAGAATGATTGTATATTTGTATCAGTTAATGCGTTTGGGTACATAGTTACAGCTTCTCTGTAAGGTGCACTTACTTAGGTAATGTCTAGAAAATATCTTGTGAAGATATCTAGAAGACATAGGAAAAGCGGACATTCAGATATCTAGAAAATGTCTAGAAGATGTTTACAAGTTCTTACAAGATATTTCCTAGATATTAGTAGAAGACATTGGAGATATTTTGTAGACATTTTGTAAATATTTTGTGCTATGTGGGGATAGAATTCGTGCTACCATCTCTTGATCATTGGGAAGAGCATCTTGTTGCAGAGGTTTTACTTTCGCCTCTCAGTAAAAGAATTATTGCTGTTATTTACTGCCTGTATGACAGTTTTATTTGTCAACCTAGATTCATTTAAGAGTAAAATATTAGAAATAGGTGGCTCTGCTAGTACTCATCAAGGCATTGATTAAGTGCCAAAAATACCTCTCCATATGAGAGAAGTTTTAAATTCACGGGGAACTTTCTGGTTCGTGCGATTCAGAAATAAAAATATAAATCTTTTGAGCTTACTAATAGAAACGGGACTCCTTAATATTTTAACAATTATATAGGTCAGTACTAAAAGCTGTAAAGTTAAACAATACCATGTACACAATATCTTTAAGAGTGAAACTAATCATTGTCGTCGGACTACTACAATTAGGATTGAGTTTTTCCTTCCACGTCTGCCCTGGTACCTAGGCGAAGGACGGCAAAAGGAAGGAGTGGGGGAGCATTTCTCGAGTCAATAGATTTATAACATTTACAAGTTCTACGCAATGTACACTGGATAGTAACACACATTTTAGCTGTATTTCCTGAACGTTAGTAGGTTGATAGGAGTATATTGGATGCCCAAAGAGGAGTAGACCATCAAAACACGCTCTCTGGATTGTAATAAATTATATCCTAATCATTGATAATTGATCTCCTTCAGGTGTACTGCAAAAATAACTAGATTTTCTTCATAGGCTAAAGAAAATTATCTAGTCAGACTTATTATTTTTCCTGAATACATACGATATAATGCACTTAATTTATTATACGTAGTTGTTAACGTTACTCACTGGTAGCAAACCTTCCACACACCATCAAGCCAAGTGAAAATCCTCTATAGTGCAAACTTGCAGCACACCATCATGGCTAATGAAAATCATGTCAAGAGCCAACTTGCAGTAGACGTGCATGGTGACTTGCAGCTCACTAACCAAACAAGTGAAAATCAAGTCTAGTAAAACGCTGCAGCAGACTTGCATGGTGGCTTGCAGAAAACTTGCAGCTCACTATCAAAGCAAGGAAAGTCTAGCAAGTGAAAATCAAGACTACTGCAAACTTACGTGCTATCTGGGCAGGAGAGATAAATAAGAGTTTCCTCAGTAATATAGCAATCGCCATCTTCATCGGACGGGCCGCGGGATCTTTGGCGATACAAGTAGGAACCCAGACGTCAATACCACTGTGTTCTGTACTCAATGAATCTGTATTCACAATCAATCTGTATTCACGAACTTTACAACCTTGTTCTTCTTTGTCAGTTAATTTATGGGTGCACTTATCACCAAAATTGAAAAAAAATAAAGGTAAGCAGTCGAGGTTCTCAATTACTTAAAGGTCCTAACTTCTGCCTATTCAAACTTCCTGTGATATACGACCTGACACATTTTCCGACAGTGGGAAAGTGCCTTGGAGGCCATATATATATACAGCTGCTGGCTGGTATTAAGTCATTTGTGATTATTAACGTTACTAAAAGATTTACACGGATAATTTGCTCCGTTAAAACATTTCCCCAATAACCATTTTGTGGATAAAAATAAGTATGACCATTTTAATATACGTAACTGATATTTTTCAACTCCAGGAGAGATACGAGTTTCCTCCATAATGCCGAGAACCTGTTTCCCGGCGAGCGCAACAGGGATTCCCCAGTACGCACCAGTCCGATTCCGTGGAATCCGACCCAATTCCTTCCATTCCTATCCTTATACCTTTCCTCCCGGTCTGAAGCGCCTATTAGTGCGGAAACAGACTTGAAAACACCCATGAGTCCGATTCCGAGGGACAGAAAAAACAATCGCTCTTAAAGATCATGAATCGCTTTTAAAATCACATTTCAGATGTACTTTCACTCTCACCGATTCTCCTGGCCTTCGATATTTCTGGCGAGCGCACCCGTATTTTCTTTCAGTCCGATACCGTCTATGAGGGACTGAGAAAAAATATCCGTGGACCAATGTTCAATCGCTCTTAAAGATCGTTAATCCCGTTTAAAACGACATTTCAGATGTACTTTCACTCAGATCTGTTCTCAGATCAGATCAGGAACGTCTTATTCAAAAGACTACCTGCAGCGCTGTGGCAGCGAGTCCACAACTTGCAGCTGCAGCGCTTCAAACGCGAGCTGCGAATGCACATTACACGCATTTCTCGTCACTTCGCTCCAGGAGAGCGCTGCTGAGACGCTGCTGGCGCGCTTCAGTTGACATGTGCTGCACTGGCAGCACTGATATCCTTGTGAAGCGCTGCTGCAGCTATGTGTGTTTACTGGGATGTACTGTAATTTTAGAGATTGCCGCACACGCCAATCGATGCTCAGTTGTTTTCTCATAAATGACAACGACACTTTAACATGAACGCAAAAACAATGATATTGATGTTACGTGAAAAACTCAAGAGTATTTCAAGCTATTAAAATATTTTATCGACATCTAGTATACATTTTAGATTCCTAAATGCGTGGAAAATAAGGAATTACAACTGCACTACATGGGATATTTAGGTTGGGTCGCGGTAACTTTTTCATAGGTTGCATTTAAATGTTAGTCACACAAAAATAACCAAAATTGTTCTTGAAGATAATATTTAAAGACCCATAAGCCTTTCAAAGTAGTGCACAAGCTACGTCAGTTCATTGAACGTATGAAGAAGTTGCATTACCTCCAATTCCTATGAAAAAATGTCGTCGAAGTAAACTTTAGAGAAAGTGTGAAATAGTTTCAAAGGATGTGTTTTAAAATCATTACAGGAGTAATGCAAAGAATTCTTGAACTCATATACATTGGAACGTAAATTTTGGACTATTCAGAAAGGTTACAGAGACTGAGGTGCATTTGGAAACCAGTTCAAGGTAAACTAGAATTCAAATTACTTCCTCTAAGTTAACTAAGTATCTTTCAGCGTGAAAATCAGTTTCAAAACATAATCAAATCACATTTTGCTGATTTTCAAATTAGAATTAAAACAATTGGAAATTAGCTTGTCACTCCTGAGTACCCATGTTCAGTTACTCGAGGGCATTAAATATTCCCTGCCCTGCAAGAAAAATACCATTTCTCCGCGGGGAATTTCAATTTCCCTGCGCAGCCCCCCAGCGCCAGAGTCCTCTATATCATGGCAATCACAACACTACTCCCGATTTATAGTTACTGTTGGAAATAATTTGTATGCTGGATTTGTAATACTTTATGTATCGATATACGAAGTTATCGATTGTCGACTATGTCGGCTGGTGTGCCAAGCAGAGTCGAGTCAGTCACTCACTAGCCGTTGTAAAGTTAAGCTCGAGTCAACAATTGTTAAGAGAACACTGTGATCCTATGTTTCGTTTAATAAACGTGATCTCTGACTAAACTATTTTATATTCACGAATCATACCATCCAACAGGTTATGGGCCCAGTCCGGTTTAGCGAAATTCGTGAGTTTTGTTAAGTCGTGAAGATCGAGAGCACGTGTTCGTTTTCCGCCATGGCCGACGAGAGTCTGACGAAGAACATTGTTAAATTCGATGGGAAGAATTTTCAGTTATGGAAATTCCAAATCGGAACTGTGTTTAACGCGTATGGCTTGTTAGACGTGGTGACCGGAGCAGCAGAAAAGTCGGAGGACTTGGCAGGTGCTGAAGGGAAGTTGTGGGTGAAAAATAATGCTAAGGCTATGTGCATTATTTCGTCGTCGGTGGAATACTCACAACTGGAGTATTTAGTTACGTGCGCAACCGCGCATGATATGTGGGAAAAGCTTTGCTTAGTACACGAGCAGAAGTCCGAGGCAAATAAATTGTTACTCATGAAACGATTTTATGAGTACAAGATGACGCCGAATGAATCAGCAGTACTCCATGTGACGAGATTGCAGAACATCGCGAGTCAACTGAAGGACGTCGGAGAGCAACTTTCCGAGTTGTCATTGATGGCAAAAATCCTGGGAAGTCTACCCTCCAAATTCCATTCTGAGGAAAGAAGAGTAACTGAAATGGAAGAAGGAGCGAGTGCTTTGGCCACAGTTTCTGAGATGAAGGTGGGAGATCCCAAGGAGAAGAAAGAGAATAAAAGTTCAGGTAGTTTCAAGTGCTATGAGTGTGGAAAACCTGGGCATCTTGCAAGAAATTGCAGGAACAAAAGGAAAAAAGGGCAGGTAAAAAGAAACGAATCTGTCAGTGCATTTATTGTAACTGATGTGGATGGCGCATCGGGGAGAAACATTACGAAGTTAGAGTGTGCGGTACGCGATGCGACACTGTCAGCCGAAATCGAGGATTCCTAGGTAACTGGTAGTGGTGCTTCAAGGCATATTTGTTTCAGAAAGGAGTGGTTTTCAGAGTTGAAGCCCTGTTATAATGTTAGAATCACGTTAGGGGACAATACCACATATGAAGCAGAAGGCATTGGGACTGTTCTTATCCACAAGTACGTGAACAGGCAGTGGGAGAATGGTAAAATAGAAAATGTGCTCTTCGTGCCAAAACTAAAAAAGAATCTTTTTTCTGTGGGAGTTTGCACTACTCGTGGTTTTAAAGTCAAGTTTGATCGTAACGAGGTGCTAATTTATGAAGGACACAAATTAGTAGCTGAGGGTGTTAAGCAGAAAAATGAGATTTATCGTATGATGTTCGTGGTCCCAGATTGTCAAGCGAACGTAGCAGCTACTGATAACCTACAAAAATGGCACAGCAGGTTGGGACATGTGAATATGAAAACGATACGAGAGTTGGCGGAAGCTGGTGCGATTAAAGGAATAACTAAACGTGAGTACGAACAATTCTTTTGTGAGGCGTGTCAGTTTGGGAAATCACACCGCAACACGTACAAAAGTAGGGCGAACGAACGAGAATGTCAACCTGGAGACATTTTTCATGCGGACCTTTGTGGACCAATGGAGGAGGAGTCTCTCGGTGGTGCACGATACTTTCTACTGTTGAAAGACGAAGCGTCAGAGTTTAGATTTGTCTATTTCCTCAAGCATAAATCAAATGTGTTTGATTCTTTTAAGGTATTTTATGCCCTCATAATAAATCAGAAAGACAGGAAAATTCGTGCATTGCGAGTAGATCGTGGTAGGGAATTTGTGAATGACAAGATGAGAACATTCTTGAAGCAACGCGGCATCATTTTAGAGATGACGGCGCCTTACACTCCACAGCAAAACGGGCGTATCGAGAGGGACAATCAAACGGTTGTAGAGAGTGCTAGATCGATGCTGATTGACAGAAATCTACCATTGTTTTTGTGGGCTGAGGCAGTAAACACAGCGGTGTATATTAAAAATCGTGCTTCTATCAACAAAGCAAGGATAAGCCCATATGAGATGTGGACTAAAAAGGTTCCCAGTCTGTCTCACCTGAGGACTTTTGGAGCTGTAGCGTACAAGCACATTCCCCATCAGTTCAGAAAGAAACTTGATGCAAAGGCTAAGAAAATGATAATGGTAGGCTACCAAGATCAATCACCTAATTATAGGTTGTATGACCCTGAAACAAAGAAGATAGTAGAATCGAAAGATGTGACCTTCAATGAGACTGAAAGTGATGCTGAAGTAGAACAATGTATGTCAAAGTTAGCTAGGTTCAGTTTATTTCCAGATGATGGTGATGATCCTGGGTCGGAGGGCAACATGGAAGAAGAGGTTGTATTCGAGAATGCTGGAGAAAAAGCAACTCAACGTTGTGTAAGAGATAGAGAACAACTGAGAAGACCTCAGCGGTATGATGACTTCGATGTAAGCTTTGCTGAGTGTGCTGAGCCGATCAACTACAGGGAAGCTGTTACAGGACCTGAGAAGGAGAAATGGAAGGAAGCTATACAAGAAGAACTATCAGCTCATCAGGCTAATGGCACCTGGACTATTGTTGCGAGAAATGACAAGGAAGTGATAGACTCAAAATGGGTTTTTAAGACTCAAGGCTCTGAAGGTGGCACACGCTACAAGGCAAGATTGTGTGCAAGAGGGTTTAGTCAACAACCAAGACTTGATTATGGAGAAACATTCTCACCAGTTGTGAGGTATGACTCTTTGAGAACTCTCTTGGCAGTTGCAGCTGAAGAAGACCTGGAAATGATCCATTTTGATGTTAAAACCGCTTTCCTGTATGGAGAACTGAAGGAAGAGGTATACATGTCAATTCCAGAAGGTGTTGAGGTAAAATGTAATGGTAATTATGAACTTGTATGTAAGTTAAATAAGTCTTTATTATATGGTTTGAAACAATATCCAAGAACCAGGAACCAAACATTTGCTAAATTCCTCAGTAAATTTCATTTTGTTGCCAGTGATGCTGACAAATGTGTATTCTCTCAATTCAAGTGTTCTAATAGAATGATTTTAGCTTTATTTGTAGATGATGGTTTGCTGATTGGGAGCAATATGGAGGTGATTCATTGTGCTTTGGAAGCTCTAGGTAAAGAGTTTGAAATAAAAGTTTCAGAGGCTCGGAACTTTTGTGGCATGGAAATTATGAGAGATCGAGCGGCAGGTACTATATATGTTCATCAGAAAACTTATGCTGAGAAAATCCTCAGGCAATTTCAGCTATTTGATTCAAATCCAGTGAATGTTCCTGGTCTACGGTTGAGTAAGACAATTGATAATAGTTGCCTTATAACATTTCCATATCGACAAGCGGTGGGTTCACTTTTGTTTTTAGCTATTGTTAGTAGACCAGATATCTCCTTTTCTGTAAATTGTGTGAGTAGGCACTTAAATAATTATGATGAAAGTCATGTCAATGCTGTAAAAAGAATTTTCAAATATGTTAAAGGTACAGTTATCTATGGTATATTGTACAGTAGTGGTGATTCAAGTGGAGAATTGATATGTTTCAGTGACTCAGATTTTGCGGGAGATCCTGATACTCGTAGATCAACGACTGGATTTGTATGTTTGTTGTCAGGTGGTCCAATCACTTGGGTTTCTCAACGTCAGAGGATGGTGACACTGAGTACCACCGAAGCCGAATATGTATCTGCATGTATGGCAGCCAAGGAAATTGTGTGGCTAAAGAAACTGTTAAATGATATTGGTTATAAATGTGTGAGTTCAACCCGCTTTATGTGGATAACCAAAGTGCTATTAGGCTTGTCAAAAATCCTGAGTTCCACACACGGACAAAACATATCGATATTAGATACCACTTCATTCGTGAGCAATACGAAAGTAAAATTGTCAATGTTCAATATGTACAAAGTGAGAATCAATTAGCAGATATTCTTACTAAACCTTTGTCTAAGGACAAATTTGATAAATTTAGAAAATTATTGAATATTGTTTCTGTTACCTTAAACTGTGAGTGAATTAGATGTTGATGTTCTGTGTGTTGCTCTTAAAAAAAGGGGGGGTTATTACAAATAGTGGGAGTGTTGGAAATAATTTGTATGCTGGATTTGTAACACTTTATGTATCGATATACGAAATTATCGATTGTCGACTATGCCGGCTGGTGTGCCAAGCAGAGTCGAGTCAGTCACTCACTAGCCGTTGTAAAGTTAAGCTCGAGTTAACAATTGTTAAGAGAACACTGTGATCCTATGTTTCGTTTAATAAACGTGATCTATGACTAAACTATTTTATATTCACGAATCATACCATCCAACAGTTACTATTTGGCAATATAGAGGACTCTGCCGAGCGCCAACGATTCGAATTACAAGGTTTTCCGAATGTTCCCCTGCAACGCAAATGCAACTGTATTTGAATGACGGCCAGCGAACGTTTGCGTGGGAAACAGATTACTAAATACCTTGAGGATTAAAATTTTAGGAAGGAAGTTAAATTTTGGCATAAAATGTTTTGTTCTCTCTCTGACACATTGGAACCCTCAGCAAGACTAATTTCACCACTACTACTGTCCAAAAAATGTTTACTGGGTCCAGCACAAATGTATTTAAATCTAATTCCTCTAGTAAATATTTGAGCCTTGCCACTTCTGTGCATGCATCATGCAGAGCCATATACTCAGAGTGAACAGTAGATGTCACTACACTTGACTGCTTATGGCTCCTCCAGCTTATGGCTGCCTCCCATCTCGCTGCCTGTGAGTGCCTCTCCCACTGAGTCTGGAACCTTGATGTTCGTGACCTCTGTGCAGCTCCTCGAGACCTTACAGCATGGCAGGTTACATGATGGCCTTTCTCTCCATTCGCGGCGAGGACGCTCCTCCCCGGCCTCGGCGGTGCACTCCTCACTTGCCTCTCCTTGTGGCGTTGCCTCCCCTAGGGCTGGCACTCCTCCTGCTTTTACTTTGTGGTGCTCTTGTTCCACCACAGCTGCTTCTACCTCCCCTGGATCCGCTGACTCCCCCAAGGTTGTCATTTGCTTGCACTCCGAACGGAATAGGTCTTTCCTCAGGTGGTGGCTCGGCTTCCGGTGTCAGCATGGGGAAGATCCTCTCGCGGAACACTACATCTCTTTTCATTTTCCCCTTAATACAGGGAATGCAGTCCATGGCACATTTACTCTTATCCGTCAGCTGAGTTAAAACGTCCAACTTCCTAATGTTCTCCATGTTTATGTGTCCAAGTCTTTCATGCCACACATACAGGTTTACTTTGTTCACCTTTCTCACGGACTCCATCTGTTCCTTGATTTCTCCAATAGATAGACTGTTAAATGTCATTAAATAATATAACTCTGTGCCTGGCCACTCTGTGTGCAACAAATAATTTCCTTTCTCCATGAAACAACTCCTGTTTACCCTTGTAAGATATTGACTTCATTCCTCCTTCTTCCAATTGACCGATAGAAATTAAATTATCCTCCAAATCAGGCACATACAATACGTCAGAGAATGTCACATCTACTCCTCCACACTCATTCGATAAATGCGAACATACCTTCCCTTTTCCCACTATTTTTAGCGGTGCTCCATCTCCCACTGCAACAGAGCCACTCATATCTTTGAATTCTGTGAATAAATCTCTCCGGCTGGTCATGGGGTCACTGGCAGCACAGTCCAAAATCCAAACACCATCACCCTCCTTAGTTACCCTCTTCATGCACAGGGCAATGTGCTCCCTTTTTACCACTGGCTCCTTTTCCCCTTCTTCTTGTCATCCTCCTTCTTCGGACAATTCCTAGCAATATGGTCATTCTTTTGTCCACAAGCATAACACCAGTAAGCCTTAGATTCACCTTCTTTTCTCGTTTCCTGTTTCCTTGTCCCATGATGTTCTCTGTAACCCCCACTTTCACTGCTGCTGTTGTTCATGGGCTTGTAGAATCTTTTCTTCTGTACTTTCAAAGCTTGATGTGAACCATCTAATTTCATTTGTTCCTCCTCCTCGATCAGCACTTGCTTTACTATGGACGTTGTTAGGTTGTCTTTCTGCGCAATTAAAGTGTTCACTGTTATTTCGTATTCTTTAGGCAATCCCGTTAAACAAACTCCGGCCAATTGTCTATCAGTGAGGCCTAATTCGTTTCGCACCAAATTTCTATTCATGTTCATCATGGCGTTGCATTAGCCTTGAATGGACATTTCCGGTATTTTCCGAAAACTTGCTAATTCTCTAAATTTCACCGCAGCTCCATATTCAGTATTTTCGCAAAAAACTCTTTCCAGGTGTTGCCAGCCTCCCTTGCTACTTCGTAGTCGGCGATATCATTAATGAGCTCGTCCCCGACAGTCCGCATGATGGAAGCCAAGGTTTGCCTTGTTTCTCCTCGGCTGCCGTAAGCTGTGGAGATTCATCGCTGCCATTATCTCCGTAACCAGTAATTGCCTCCCATGCCTCCTTCGCCAAAAGTTCCGCGTTCACTCCTGCCTTCCAAGCATTCCAGTTTCTCCGATTTAACTTCGGGATGCTAGTTGGCAAAGACGTTTCATTTTCCATCTTGATCTCCGTTGTACTTCACCAATACAGTGCACGTTTCGCCAGAAATTATTACGTACAATAGCAATTCCGCACTATCAATACCTATAATATTTATATTTCACTACGTCTCTGTGCCCATAATCTGTTAGCCGTGGTCAGCCCCCTGCATCTCCCTATGTCGTCAATAGAAAATATTTGGCCCCTTAATGTCCGTTTAGTTCCAGTACTGGCCGTCGAGCGCTACTGGTACTTTCGTCCTACTCCTACAAGGAACCTTATGGGAAGGTCTCCTATTTATCTGCCGAGAAACGTATTAAGTGTGATTTATGGTTTAATTCCTGCTCGCATCGAAGAAAAACCATAATGCTGAAGCAAGCACCTGAATATTTACCGAATTTAGGAATCTTTTGTCCTGTCAGTGCTACTTACTAACATAACTTTACACAAATCAAGTACAATTTCTTTCCATCAAACATGTGAAATTTGACCTGGTTCTATTCCACAATTGTAAAAGTGTGGAGGAAACGGGTAAAGAGATGTCGAATATGTCATCATTGAAGATGACTACACCTACATCTACATAATACCCAGCGAGCCAACATATAGGTGTGTGGCAGGGGGTGAATTCTCACCAAACATGCACTACATATCATATATAAAAAAAAGGGTTAGTATTTATATGCTGTTTTAAACTACACTATTTAAAAAAAGATAAAAATACCTAAGCAAACATGCAGAAACAGTTCGGCAATCAATATCTCTAATTTTGTGATTATGGTCCAGTCTACCATAGTAAGTTGGGGTTCGCAAAATATTTTTAACATCATCACTGAAAATATGGCCTTGGAATTTGTTTAAAAGATTATGTATAAATTTCAACCTGCGATCTGACAATGATTCCCAATTTAAATCATTTAATTGGCTGGTTACGCTAATAAGGTTATCGTACCCTCCCTTTACAAATCTTGCCGATCTTCGCTGCACATGTTCAAGTTCATTATTTAGACCGATTTCGTAGAAATCCCATACATTGTCAGCATATTCTAAATGATGCCTAACAAGGGAAAAGTAGCTGATTTCTCGTACCTGATCGTCACATTTACCCAGTACTCTTTTGACGAATCCCAGTTTACGATTCGTTTGACCCATTATTTCACGTATGTGTTTACCCCAGGAAAGATCATGTGTTAGTCTTATTCCAAGATATTTAATGGATTCCCCGTTTGTTAATTCATTATTACTTATTTTTAAAATGCTAGGAGGAGAGCTATTCTTTTTCCAAAAATTCATTACTAGACATTATTTAAAGTTTAATTCTCACTGCCATGTTTCACACAATTTTAAATTGCTTGTAGGTCATCATTTAAATATTCTTTATCGTTTGGGCATAGAATTTCCCTGTACACTACGGCGTCATCGGCAAATAGACGAACTTACTTTTTACCACCTTATTGATATCATTAACTAAGCGCTCCCTGAAGTAGTTCAATGTATAATTTATCACGTAAGCCATTATGTTTCAAAGCAAATGTTTAAGTATTCACGTTGTGCAGTTTTCCGCTCAGAATTTCAAAAGCCACTGTCAAATTCGGCACAACCAGTGGGTAAACTAGTTGAGCTAAAACTAAAGGCGCTCTTTTGCACCAACATTTAAATTTATTTCGTTTCATACGTTCTGCGGAACACGTTTTAATTTTAAATTGTATGAAAGCAAATGTTTTTGAACTTGCTATAAGTGATATCCTCCAAAAAAAATCATTTTTTTTTCTTGATCAAAACATTGCTAAGAAGTTATGGCCTTCATAATCCATCATTATGTTAGCATGCGAATGAGGCAATTTGCAAACACGTAATTTTGAGGCTAACATAGAATATTCAATTAACAAAAAATTTCCAGATTTTCTATGGCGTAAACTTTTGTGAGAAACAATGCACAAAGTGCTTGATTTATTAATATTTATTCAATTCTGCTTTCCAATATTCAGTCCCTCGAGAGAAAATCCATGAAGAAACTTTAAGGTTATCACCCAAGAAATAATGTTTCATTGACTACGAGTGGTGGGATTTTGATTGTAATTTTTAGACAGCAAGAGGGAAATTGTTTGATGTGGTTTTTCTGAGACATAATCGTAATAAAGAGGTTACGAGGGAAAAAAACACTTTGCTTTTTAATTATTTTTTCTTGTTGCTGGCCTGACGGGTGACAATATCATTGTAAGAGGTAGTCAAGATTCCAAAACATTAGATTTAAGAAAGCGATATCGAAGAGAAGTAGAAAATTACTACGCAAATTTTATCCTCGCGATTAGTGTGCATCACAAAGTTACGTTGCCGATAGTTGATTATACGTATCATGGAGTTGGTATTTCCCTTTCGGTCTCAGATTGGAAAAATATTTGAGAATGTCACACGCGTCACGGTGTGGAATACTTTAGCTTTATGCATTTGAATGAGGAACTTTATTAAATTCCACACTTTTACAATTGTGGAATAGAACCAGGTCAAATTTCACATGTTTGATGGAAAGAAATTGTACTTGATTTGTGTAAATTTATGTTAGTAAGTAGCACTGACAGGACAAAAGATTCCTAAATTCGGTAAATATTCAGGTGCTTGCTTCAGCATTATGGTTTTTCTTCGATGCGAGCAGGAATTAAACCATAAATCACACTTAATACGTTTCTCGGCAGATAAATAGGAGACCTTCCCATAAGGTTCCTTGTAGGAGTAGGACGAAAGTACCAGTAGCGCTCGACGGCCAGTACTGGAACTAAACGGACATTAAGGGGCCCAGTTTTTTTGGGAAGTTGCAGGGGGCTGGCCGTGGTAAATGTGAAATATAAAACTTACTCCTTTATAGGTTGCGTAAGATGAAGGAACAACACTTTATTTATTTTTTATTTACACATTATCGCTAGGCAGCAGGGGCAGCAGTAGCAACAATGCAAAAAACAAAGCGCCTCTCATCATTCCTGATAGGTGGCACCACCCACTGATGTGGATGAACGCACCATTCTAACACGTACAATAGGGTGGGCCGAAAAAAGGTTTTTTTTCCGGATCAAATTTTCCCTGTGCGGGAAAGTTGTGTACTGATATCAGGATCTAGCATGCAAATTTTTTTCGAAATCGGATAATATTAACCACTGCCACCCGAGCTCTAAAGTTTAAAATTTTGCGAAAATTCAGGCGGAAATGGAAAACAAACGGTTATGGAGAATAATTTGTTGCGAATACTGGAATATTGGTAAATATCAACGATAGATACATATTTTTAAATTACAACACTGAAATGTGAAGATTATTTGACGAAATCTATGGCTTATAAGATGCCTAAGAATAAACAGCTAATTTAGAGTGTATGCAACCCGCACAACGACAAAAAATTTTACACGCACCAAGCATCACTTCAAATAGATCACTTTTGGGAGCCGTATTTGGGATAAATTAATAATTTTTCGAATGTAGTTCCTTTATAAATGTCTCATACTTCAATTGGGTATAAATAATACTTTAAAACAGACGAAAAAGTGGTACGTTTTGAAACTAACTTAAATTATGGCGAAGAATCACGGCCTGATATTTATCACAAAGGTGATTCAAACATTTGATTTCCTCGGAATATACTGCAATATCCAATAATTGGCTCTTGCCCCCCCTGAGCTGCAGATATTCTTCGCCAATCCAACGAATTCGTGTGTCATAAATGCTCGTGAATTAGATTGCAAAAGGAGTGGGTGTTCACTCGGAGACAAAGCGGTCTGCGCGCTGGGAAAGATACTACGAATCTGACATTTTAATACACTAGTGGAGTCCAAATGAATTCTTTTGTTAAAAATGGCTGATATAGCTACGATCTACTCATCAGAAAATAGTAGCTTTTTCTAAGAACTTTGATAAATTGTAGTGGTCCACTGTCGGAAATGATAAACCGAAAAGTTCCATAATCAACGCATTATCTCTGTGTACGGTATATACGCGCTCCTCCAACCGGCACTTTCTTGGAAAACCGGGAGTTGACTAGTCCCTAAGCGATAATAGATACAGCTAGTTCGACGTGAGTCAGGTATGATAAATATGGCCAGTGGTAGAGCTAAGGAAAGTATGAATGAGACGGAGGACGGAGGTTATCCTTATCTGGCCCCAGCGATGAGGTGATCGTGAATACTTAGGTGATAAAATGGCATATAATTCTCATACAAGACATATTCCATTGTAAACCCTCGTAACTGATGTTTAAACTCCCTCATCTCATGCTGTTACTACCGTTACTCATTAACTCACCACATTCGTTGCAATATTTTATTTTCCTTGGGGATTCCCTGTCTCCGAGATGAACCGAGACGTCAATGAGACGTCTCTGAGACATGCTTTGCTAATTGGGTGGGCCTCTTTTGCTTAATCATATTTTTCGAATCAGAGGTGAACCATCTTGGGTAAGTACTATTTGCTACATGTACCATTGGCGTAAACATAGCAATTTCTTTATACAGAGGGAAGTAGAATTTGTTAACATCATTATTGCAGTCAGGTACAGTGAATAAATTAGCCCAATTTAAATCATATAAGTAATTGTTTAGGCTATCAAAATCACAATTTTTAAAATCATATAAAGATGTCGGTTTGGTAATACAATATGAGCTATTTATAAACATAATGTAAAGGCGAAGAGGGGGTGGTATATAACACAGTTAATGATTGGAATAGGGTAAGTGGTGACATTAACGTTTTCACAGCTAGAAAAGACTAAGTCTAGCTGGTTACCAAAGCTGTTGTATACCTGACCGACTTGTTTTAATCCTAGAAATGAATAATGTTCAATTACAGTTTTGGCCTGAGCATGGACATTTGGTACAAGAAATTCCTCGATAATGTTATTCCAATGTACACCACGTAAATTGTAGTCTCCCATGATAATTATTTTTCCGAATGAACGGAAGGATACTCTCTAGCGAAGTGCAATGGATTTCATAGTCAGACATAGAAGAACAAGGCGGGATGTAAACAGAGCCTAATAGGATATTATTATAACCAAGACTTACCTGATTATCAGCTTTTTCTGTAGAAGAAATTTGCACAGTGTCATGCATTATCTTTTGATTTACTATAAATTGTACTTTTTATGTAAAATAAACACATGTCGGTCGAATGGGATGGGGAAACAATTTCAAAATGAAAACTTTTTGACGGCGTAACACACTTTAAACTTTCATTTTATTTTAATCAAAACTAAGACTTATTTGAAGGTGGATATTTTATAAAATGTCATAATAAAAGGTACTTTTTTCACAATTGGCATGTCCACAATTACTCCCATCTTTTCGGAGATACGGAGATAATTATATCACCCCCAAATTAAAATGAATGCAACGAGCTTTGCTTTCAGTATAACTCTCTTAATCAAACATAATAGCAGGGAGTGAGTAAAAATAATGTAAGTTAAGGGTTTTGACGAAAAGAATATATTTTGTTGTGCCTCAATATTAAGCTATTTTAGATACATTGTTTCCTTCCAGTGTGCATAATTCAACTAAGGCAGAAATTAAAGTTTTCCTAGATGAATAAAGTCTAATGTGACGTATAAATCAGGGATATACATATTGTAACACAGGGAAAATGAAAGATTTGAGTAGATTTTCTCGATGAACAACTAAAAGCTGCGCGGTGTCCAAAATGTACCTTTCTGCACCCTGTTGAAAATTCCATGTTGATTCCTGAAGTTCGCCGTTGAATTCCCTGCAGGGATGCGTAGGGATTTCAAATTCCCTGCAGGGAAGCGAAATTGCCCGCGCATGGAAATAGAATTCCTTGCAGGGAAATTCTATTCATTGCAGGAAAAGTTATATTTAATTCCCTTGAGTATGCAGGTACTCAGGAAAGACAAGCTGATCTCCAATTGTTTTAATTCGAATCATAAAATATGATTAGATCATGTATTGAAACTGATTTCAACTATACTGCAGCCGAGAGGAATTTAATGGAGGAAATACTTTGAACTTGGTGATTTTTTTGAATTTTTATAATGCGACTTAAGTGTATCTTGATCTTGTTTTAATTCCACTAATAATGAATATTACATCGCTTACCTGTTACAACACTTACCGCCCTCATCCCAATTTGAATCAAACAACCTAAATATGATAATAATTAAGGCGTTTACGGAACACAACCTTTGCTACATTTTCTAACATTTTGCCGTTTTATTGCATCACTTTCATTTTGACATTAATTATTCAAAAGAATGCTGCCCATTGTCCCAATATTTTTCTTATCAGCATTGTAAGTGACACTCAAATAAAAACAGCTCCGACACAAAAACAAACGGCACTCTTCTTCCCCCTTCTGAAATACGTAAGAATTACCTTTTAACTACATTCAATTGTTTTAAAAGCACGAAATAGAGTGAGATATTTCATTTTTAAACAAGCGAAAGTAAAATATACTCAAGTAGATCATATTTTTTGAATTTAACAAATTTTCCACCATATTTTTCCATTTCGAGCTTGTTCTGATAAAGTGCGTAATGTTCCACAGTGTACCTGATTCGTACACAAACGGATGCTTGGGCCTCTCTCTGGGACGGCTTCCGCCGAACCATTCGCCGGCTTCGTCTCCAGTGGTTAATGAATTTTTTATCAGTGTAACCGAAAAGCAGAACAAGCTTGAAACATGAAAATTGTAGTCAGTAAAAGGACACGTTCATTAAGTTGGGAATTTCACTCAGTTCTAAGTGAGTAGAACTACATAATAATAACGCTAAGATTTTATAAGTTAAAATGGTGTTCGGCAGCCATGAACACTAGGACGCCCAGACTTTTCGACATCACTCAACGCCCAAATGGTGTCATTTTGAACCCCGGTAATTAATAAGTTAATTTATCACACATCATATGTTTACATTTTTAGTGTTTTTTCATTAAATGATGTCCTAATTCTTCACATTCATCAATTATTTCAGTTCATTATAGTAATATTTTTCTCGATATAACTATTTATTGAAATACCAACTTTGAGTGTTGGAATCATTTTCTCGTTTTTCTTCAATTTCATTTTTTCTTGCCTAAAATAATGACACTCAGTAAACAACAAATGTCATCTACTTTATTTAAATGTATTTATTTATTTTTTTTTGCAGTTTGAACTGTTGAATTATGAATATGATTGGTCCTACCAAAATTATAAATACCATTAGCAAAATGTAAAAAAATTGAGTAGCCTAACGAAAATAGTTTTCATCATCATCAGTATTTCAATCCCATGATTGGTTTACTGCAGCCCTCCATTATGCCCTATTTAGTGTTAATTCCCTCACGCTCTGGTATGTTTCCTCTTTCACGTCCTTCTCTATTTGCTCCATATACTTGCCCCTTGGTCTTCCTCGCGGGACCTTCCCTTCGATCTTCCCGTCTATTATATTTCTAACTAATTCATTGTGCCTCAAGGTATGTCCAATCCATCTGGTTCTACTATGGCGTAGGGTTTTCCATATTGTCCTCTCTTCATCTGCTCTTCTGTACACCTCTTCGTTCCTCACTTTATCTGTCCATTTCATCTTCAACTTTCTCCTCCAGCACCATGTTTCGAAGGCTTCAATTCTTCGTTGGTCTGCTTTCCTGATGTTCCATGTCTCTGATCCGTAGACCTCCATACGAATGTTTTGATAAATTGCTTCCTTGTTTGCAGCCGTAGGTTCTTTGAGCATTGTAGTTGTCTCTTCTTCACAAACGCCTCCTTAGCTTGTGCTATTCTTCGCTTGATGTCCGTTGAGCTCCTTCCATCTCAAGTTATGGTGCTGCCGAGGTAGGTGAAGTTCTCCACTTGTTCCAATTTCACTCCTCGAATTGTTATATTTGCCCCAAGCCTCTCTCTTCCGCACACTAGGATTTTAGTTTTCTTCTTGTTGATGCTCATATTATATTCTTGATGTACTTGGTCCATAGTGGTCAGGGATGCTTTTAGGTCCTCTCGACTTTGTGTTACAACTGCGATGTCTTCAGGAAACCAGAGCATGTTATTTCTTCGCCATTCACCTTGATGTCCTTGATACCAATTTCCTCTGTGTCTCTTATTGCTTCTTTCAGGTATATATTAAATAACTCTGGGGAGAGGTTGCAATCCTTGTCTGACTACTTCATTTATTTTGTCTTCTATCTTCCTTCCGTCTTTTATTTGTATTGTGGTGACCTGGTTCCTGTAGAAACTATACATTTTTTTCTTCTATCCTTGTAGTCCATTCCAATCATTCCAATAGCTTCCAGTATCTTGAACATCTTGTTCCATTCGACGTTGTCAAAGGGCTTTCTCAAGTCCACGACTGCTACATACAACAGCTTGTTTACGTGTATCATTTTCTCGGCCAGTATCCTTCAGCTGAGTATGCCTCCCTAGCTCCTTGGTTTTTCTTGAATCCGAATTGATTTTCTGAAAGATTCCCTTCGATCTTCCCTTCCATTCTTCTGCTAATAATCTTAGTTAGTATTTTCGATGTGTGTGACACCAGGCTAAAGGATCTCTGTTCTTCGCATTTCTCTGTCCTTGGCTTCTTCGGGATTGCGATCATTTCACTCTTCTGGAAATTATCTGCTAGCCTTCCACTGTCATAGCTATTTCTGATTATTCCAAGAGTATCTTTTGCTTTGACCCCGAGTGCCTTGAAAATAGTGAATGAATATTATATCAAATTGTGAGCTTACTTTTAGATCTGCCCCTCCTAGTGTCTCTACTGAGTTCATCAAACATGTACTTATCGTCACACTCTGAGAATTATGTTTATTCTTCACAAGTTTCAAATGTCAGCTTGCCGAGCTTGCCATCGGAATTGTCTCATGAACACTCTCCACCATCTGACTCATCTTATTGAATCTTATGCAGCTCCGCAAGAATGTCAGCAGAACACTGTGCTGGTCTTTGAGAAATTTTTTATCACAGCCATCTTCAAAATAACGTTCACACCGCAAATTCGTCCCTAGAAGCCACGACCAATGGACAACAAATACACGAACTTCACTTGCTGTAACTGTGAGAACGAGTTCAAAGTTTGAGGCTTTACTTTTTGGAACCACTCGATTGGAAAAGAAAAACCACTAATTGTACATTCCACGCGAAGGTTTTATAGGTTTCTACCATGGTTTCGACAATATCAATCTTGATAATGACATAAATTGTCGAAATTATGGGAGAAACCAATAAAACCTTTGTGTGGAATGTACAATTAGTGGTTTTTCTTTTCCATTGTGAGAACTAATTTTATTCTCCACTCGTCATCCGGAGATAGATAAGCAGATTTGGAGTCAACTAAGTAGATAAATTCCGTGTGAAAGTGGTAAGCAAAATTGCACTCTCCTCACACCGCAGAGATTGACAATGTATGATGATATCAGCAAAGTAATTAGTAAACATTCCACTTGTAAGCAAAATGAAAAGTGAGGGCGTGATGGGGAGAGAAAACAAAGTTGTTTTGGAAACTGATACGAACTTGGAAGATTAGTAACCGAATGAAAAAAATAAGACGAGAGAGCAGTGAACACATATGCTGCAGAATGATACGAAAATGCAAATAAAAAAGGACCTTTACATAGATGAAGCGCGCAAATGAACGCTTGGGTCAAAATTACCCCATTTGGGCGTTCAAGGTAAAATATATTTTAACTCCTCAATGGATTATTTTAGGAAGGTAAAAATTTATGTATTGAACACCTACTAAAAATATTTAAAGTCACGAGAAGAAATCTGTTCTCTTAAAAAATGAGATCATAAAATAAATTTAAAAACACGATTGGGTCAAAATGACCCCTCTGGGCGTTCTAGTGTTAAATGACAATGGCGATAAGAAACTAAAAGAAATATAGCTACAAAGCGTACCCCGAGGTAGAGAATACTGAAAAAATACTGATGCGAATATTAAGAAAGCAAACACTATCACATGATGTACTATCACAACGACTTTGAGGAAACTGAAAGGAATGAAACCTAGTGCACCAAGGCGAAGAATGAAATAGAGGCATCTTACTTTGAAACAGGCAGAGGTAATTAACAATAATTAATCAACATGACTTACTGTTGATGTTTATAATCAATCTATTCGCTTTAAAATGTTACAATATATGCTGGTATGGAATGAAGCAGCACTGAAGAAGATAGTGAAACTTTTGAAAATTGAAAGTGATTGCACCTTTGGAATTAAATCAGTAATGATATTGTTTTCTCTGGTGAATCATTACATCTTCGTGCATATATTTTTTATCTTTAACCATCATATTGGGCACTCCTTGAAACCTATGATTGAATACATTCCCCTCGATTCACTTTTTGTCACCCGTGTGACCTTTGACCCCTAAGTAACCCTTGAAGGTCAAGGGATGACAAGAGAGATCTGATGGCCTTTCCATCGTAATGGGCACTCTTTGAAACATTTGATTCGACATCGCTGTAGACCGGGTTCACTGTTTGTCACCCCTATGACCTTTGACCCCTGAGTAACCTTTGAAGGTCAAGGAATGACAAGAGGGATCTGATGACCTTGCCATCGTAATGAGCACTCTTTGACACATCTGATATGACATTGTTGTGGACCCGGTTCACTTTTTGTCACCCCTATGACCTTTGACCCCTGAGTAATCCTTGTAGGTCAAGGGATGACATGAGGGATCTGAAGACCTTACCATCGACCTTGGCATATTTTTAAACCTATGATTCGACAGGTTTGTAGCGGTGATTCACTTTTTGTAACCCTTGTGACCTTGACTGTGCCCTTCCAGGGGTCACGGATGCAATTTTCAAGCTCCCAAAGTTCTCCCATCATGTTGTAACGTGTCATTTACAAGCCATGTCTTGCCCTTGCATGCATGGTATTCAAGGGGCCGCCATCTTCAATTTTGTCCATAGATTTTATACAGAGACAGGAAAATATGGCGCCTGGCTTTACAATGGCTGATTATGGCAATGAGCGAGGTCATCCGGGGCATTCGCAAATTGCCGTACTTAACAAAGGAAATGTAACTAATTTTATTGTTAGTCGTCGCGGCAGGAAACGCAAGTGAGTTATTTCTCCGCTGAACGTAAACAATGGGAGAGTTCGCTATATAACGGGGAGAAGAGAGTGACACAGGGTCTTCTAGGTCTTAGCTATCCCTTCCATCCCTATCCTTATACCTTTCCTCCCGGTCTGAAGCACCTATTAGTGCGGAAACAGACTTGAAAACACCCATGACAGGGTCTTCTAGGCCAACAATGAGTCCGTGGGAGTTGAATCCACGTCGGGTGGTCTTCGGAAAGATATTCTAAGGCCATCGGGGTACACAATCTGCCCGAGGGGAGCTGAATCCACGCCGGGGAATTATCTGACGGGATTGCGGAATTGCAGCAGAATAGGGACGCGGTGCTGGTCTTCAACCACCTAGGCGGAGAAATATTTTTAATATTTTGCTTATACTCAACAACACTTACAACCTTTTTCTAGCTCGGTACCAAATTTATTCCATGTGGCTTAAAAGAAAGTGTCTAAAATTAGAGGTCAAAAATGACACGATCAATGGGACACTCTGTATATAAAAAATCATTGTTTAAGCCTTCGCGAATGCACAAACTTGACCAAGTAGCTGAATATTAACTATAACGGGCTCTATCAAGATTGGAACAGTAGTCAATAACAATTTTAGATAAAATTACAAACTTTGGCAGCTCGCCTATCGTTTTAGGCGATCGCTGTGACTACTGCACCGAAATGCAGCGCAGCACACTATCTGAGAACAAATTAATAATAATTAATATTTCTAAGGAAAACCTTTTGCTACGTCGAGTGGAAACGATAACTATTTACATCTATATATAATGTACATATATATATATAATATCTATATACATATCTATATATAATATAGATATGTATATAGTATATATATGTACATATATATATATATACATATATATATATAATGTACATATATATATAATTTACATATATATATATATATATATAAATGCATGCATGTGTGTGTGTGTGTGTGTGTCCTTTATGCATTACTACACCATTCATCGGATCGCCATGAAACTTTGGGAAGTTGTTGAGTACATTATAAATAAATCGATACATTATTCATACAAAATTGAGGTGAAATTATTTAGTTTTTTAAAAGGAATGTATCGTTGCAATATCGATACTGTATCGAATGTATATAATGTGTTTGTCCTTTATGCATTACTACACCATTCATCGGATCGCCATGAAATTTTGAAAGTTATTGAGTACGCTCCGCGAAGGTTTCTACAAAATCGATAATTCAATGTCGATACTGTATCGATATAATATCGATAAAATATGGTTACATCGATACATTGTTGATACAAAATTGAGGTGAAATTATTTAGGTGTTTTTTATCAAAGTTTTATAAAGTATCATTACAATATCGATACTGTATTGATACAATATTGATAACTTCATGCATTACCACAACATTCATCCAATTTCCATGAAGCTTTGGTTAGTTGTTTTGTTCACTCCATGAAGGTTTGTAAAATATCGAGAATACAATATCGACACTGGAGACGGGATGTGCATCCCATTGAACTTGCAATTCATTGAAACACTCACGTGCAACATATTCAAATCATCCGGCATGGGACAAATATTTCAGAAATGCCAACTTATTGCTTGGAATGAATGCACAATGGTGCACAAAGCATCGCTCGAGGCTCTGGATCGATCATTGCAAGATTTCCGTTGAATCCTGAGACCATTTGAGAACGCATTAATATTGCTTGCACGACATTTCAGGCAAACATTACCTGTAATTCCTCGATTGACACTAGCGGATGAAATAAATGCTTGCCTGAAATATTCTACTTTGTGACGACATGTAAAGACGTTAAAATTATAAACAAATATGCGTGTCCAGCTGCAAAACAATCGATCAGCTGAGATATATTGTTTACCCATAAGAATTGTGAAATTAAACATACTATAAACGTGCGCTTTCCATTTAACCAGATTGAGCCATAGCAACGCGTGGCCGGGTCAGCTTGTCTTAAATACAATTCAAGGCTTAATTACCTTAAATCTCCGAGGGAAGGCTTGATATTTTTGCTTGATACTTGCCAATGCAACCACGACTCCGTTGCAATCCAACGGAAAGCTAGGGGAGAACGGGGATGACCAATATGGCGGACCTTCCGACCTACTGGCTTCAACTTCGTGACGTCATGCCCTCTCCATATACCTCAATGCATGAGGTTTACGGAGTGACGTCATTGCGAGTAGTGCTACAATATTCCATTGAGGGCCTATGGATTTGCCATAGCCGATTGCTGTTGACTGAAACTGGTAAACACAAGGTCGCATTTGGAACGCTGGTTTTTGAAGTCTTTGTGCGCGCTTGATAAGTTGTTTTTCACTGTATTGGTGAATATTTAGTGGTGTTGTGTCATGCCTACCTCCTGTTGTGTTCTACGGTGCCGCGGAAATTACAGGAACGGGCCTTAAGTGTCCGTTTTTAACATTCCAACGGAAGAGGACCTCCTAGCAAAATGGATACGTGCCATCAAAAGGAACAAATATGGGCCCTCCAAGAGCAGCAAGGTATGTCCTTGAGTTATTATCCCCACTAACGTATTATAATTTAAATTTATTATTCCTATTTTTTGCATTGGTAACTAGAAATTGGCAAATTTCTTCTGTAATTCATGGCGTATTGGTAGCAATACTTGAGTTCATAAGTGTTGATGCCGATTAATCTCTCCTGTTTATTCTCTGGCGCACCGTATCAACCGTAATTTGCCGCGGCGAAAAGTATAGATATTTACATGGTGGGATATTAAAGTGGGAATGAATACTTTCAGACGAGCAAATTAAAATAGTAAGAAGAGCTTAAAAGGCATGTATATGCTCACTAAGATTATGCAATCAATGGCTTCTATTGTCATTTTCAAATCTTCCGAATATTTTTTCTCCCCGAAGAAGCATTACTATCATAACGCAGTTCACATTAATTGCCATGAGAAAAATTCACCCGGGAATCGAACCACGGACCTTTGGCTTTCTGGGCCACTGCGCAGACCACTACACTACCCAGGATCCATAATTGCCATGGCACTTTTATCGTGGCCATATACCCATGGCAATTAATGTGAATTTCACCGCCGTTCATGCAGCAGGCCTGAAATATCCTACATCATAACGCAGGTTAATATTTTGGCTTATGGTTTTATGTAAACTCAAAAGCTGATTTGTTTAAAGATGACGCTAGATA
This sequence comes from Platycnemis pennipes, assembly GCA_933228895.1. Classification (NCBI taxonomy): domain Eukaryota; kingdom Metazoa; phylum Arthropoda; class Insecta; order Odonata; family Platycnemididae; genus Platycnemis; species Platycnemis pennipes. The sequence continues at coordinate 136,389,806 of OW121853.1, read as the reverse complement.
TATTTTATGAACACCTGCATTTTATGCTAGGTTTGATCAGATAAACAATATTAGAGAGATAGATTGCCGTACCGATAGATTCAAAATGTAATTTTTCCCAAGTAGATTAGAGAACACGATAGGCAGCATAGCAAAGGGATAGGTAGGTAAACATTATTGGAGTAGTCTGCAGTGTACGAATCTGTCCCCAGCAAGCACTAACCTGTGCTTGCTGGGGAAATTAAGAGAAATATATTTAGAGAAAACATTTCTAGCAAGTAACCACTTCGTCACTAAGTAGAGAGTATCCATCCAGTTGCACGTGAATCTTATACCTAGCATTTTTCCATGAAATAGTATCATTGTAGCACTGTTTAGCATGTAAGTAGCGCACGTTTGGTGAGCTCCCCCCCCCCCCCCCCCCCTGTCACTTACCCTCACGGTGGCTCGCAGGGTATTACGTAGATGTAGATTAGATCGAATGTAGGCATTCCATTTTTGATGAACAGACTGATTATGAAGTGATTTTCCATGGAAAATAAAATACGCGTAGCTCACCTGCGCTTGCTTAAATTTTGAGTGGGATTGAGAGTATCTCTTTGTAAATATGATTGCTCACAAAAATACTTGTACTCTAATGCAATCAACAATTTCTTTATAATTATGAAATGGCGAATTAAAATTAATCTTTCTGCTGAAGACTGCCCACCCAAAAAGATAAATCGACTCATGATCTCACGTGGGGAAAAATTCGCGAAATAATTGGTCAAGCAACTCGTAAACTGCGATTTGTTAAAAGGGTACTAGGTTAGTGCGAATCGACGACGTTGCGATGTCACACACCTTTTAGATGGCTTGCGGACTATTATCTCCATTTTGATGTAGGTAATTTTTAGCAGTAAACCCTTGCGAACTATGTGGACTGTGTAAATTTCATGACCAAGAGTTGGAAGGAAACCCACTCTTTGAAGACTAGCCAAACTATTTCACCCAGCTCTGATATCTGTTTTAATTTAATTCACTGAATTGAAAGAGAGTGATTCATATTCACGTATCATAAATAGAGGGAATTATCGATAAATTGTATTAGTATTCTGTGTTAATATTACTGCAATTTTCTACTTAAAGGTTTGTGAACATCATTTTGACTCACATGATATCTTGCGAGTTGTGGAGGAATACGACGAGAAGACAAGAAAAATACTGTGTGCTCCACTTAAATGGCTAAGGCTGAGACCAGGAACTGTCCCATCCCTGTCCCCGAACTGCCCAAGTATGCCATTGTAGACAACGTCATACTACAGAGCTAGGAGTGTCCTACATGATCCCTGGAAAATACTAGATGGACAACTTGGAACAATAGATATAGCTCAAATGCTGTTATGGGCATCTACTAATATTTTTTTAAATAATTGTAGCAAAAAAGAATCATTTGGTGGCTGAGGAAAAGACAATAACGGCAAGATTTTTGAATTTTTTAAAAATGTTGTCACACTTAAGTCTTCTCACATATTTGTTGCAATAAAATTATTTGCATTAAAATGTTTAGAATATCTCTTTTTTATCAATATAGACCTTAAATAGTTTAAATAGGCACATTATATTTGCTTGGCTTTTAGCTGAGATGTGTTCAAAACACAGAAGATGAGTGCGAATTTGAATATTTTGTCCCTCTTGACTAAAAGTATTTCTGCTTTCGATTACGTTAGTTGCGTTCAGGGAGTGTGTAAATATAGTATCCCTGGTTACGTTTGTCAACTAAACTCAGCCTCGCAATGTGTAGCTCAATTTTTTTCGTATGCCTTTCATATTTCCGGAACCATCTGCTTAAGTCAAAGTTTTGGATTTCATGTCTTTTTAACTCTTTGTGAACTCTTTAACAGTACTATCTTCAAAAGCCTTCAATTGCTGATTTTATTGTGAATCCTAATTATTCTAATTCATTACATGGTGCAGAAAGTAACGATTGATTTTCGCATTCCCCGTGACTTCCGCGCTATAACGTTGGTAGTTAACTTTATCCTAGAACCGATTCTCCGTTGGCTTTAATTTTAAGAGGCAATAACCTCACGGATTTCAAAGATAGACCTTTATCAATACTAATGGCTTAAAGTTACTACCGATCGGTCATGCGCATTGCTGTGTAAAGCATGACAGATCGGGGTGGGGAATATTCCTTCGGTGGTTACGGCTGAGCGTTTTAGCACCACTCGGGACGACGACTCATCGCTACGGCGGCCTCTAGGTGGTTTAAGGCCTCCATTTACCGAGATGGCCTTGGTTTTTACTCACTCGAACACTATGCAGTTCTTCCCAGTTCAATTACTCAGGGCGTCAATTGAATTCATAGGAACTTCTCATTTAATTTCTTTTCCCAAGGCTTAGAAATAGCTTATGACACTTATTGCCACTATATGTCGAAGAATTAAGCCCTGTCTTCCACAAAATCACCTGACCTTCACCATCATAGCTATCATGTGAAGTTTATTGGCACGGTAAATTTTCTTACAAAAACACTTATTTCAAGGAAGACACCATGCTTTATGCTTTTTTACTTACAATGTAGTGCACGACGACTTGTTAATGTAAATTTTGCTGCACCAGCTTCATTTTAAATATCGGAGCCCCTGTAACTTGAGGCGTCTCGTTGGAGAGGAAGATTTATCGCCCAAAATGTCCTCCCGACCCAAGTCTGCAACTGCTCATCGGCGAAAACTCTTTTAACCGGATGGGAGAAAACTCACGTTATGAAAACTTTTGAAGGCGAAGCCTAAGAACTTTGTAAGGACCAATGGAAAGTCTCGTACCTTATTATGATCACGGCTATAGCTGTTTTGTTTCGGTAATTTCGCAAACAAACTTTCGGACGAGAAAAAATGGAGCTCAGGGAGGTGATGCGAATGATTTTTTGCGTATTCGTTTCCGATAATACTTGTGTGATACCGGATATCACGAACAGGCGTGTATTTTGTGCCGGCGGAACGAATTGTCCTTCATTTGCCTCTCGAAATTTCGATTTTATAGGAGAGATATTTACAATTTATACAACTTTGTTTATAGTATTTTTTAATGCGAAAAATGAAGGTTGTTTATCGGAATGAGGTAAAAATTAGAAGGACACTCTTTATCGGGAATGAGTTACCGCTCCACTTTTGCTTTTTTCGTTTGGAATGCATATTATTGGGGCGAATGGACTTCCAAGCGTACGAATTATTTTATTCAGTGAAATCGCATGAGCTACGCACATACGTCTACAGGTAATAATTAGGTTCGTTTTAAAAAGATAATTGATATTTTGATTTCAAGACCAATAAAATGAAGCATTTATCCACATGTGTGATATTTGGTAAACAGGAGTTGACGCATTATAATGTTATACAATACAATACAATGCTTCAATTCCCTTTTACTAAATAAATTTTCTCCAGAAGTATAACTGAATTTTTGTTGTTAATGTAATCTTTATTTAAGAACATGAAGATTTTACTTTGGACTGCCTAGGCTAAAATATGATGTACCTCTTTACCAGCATTTACTCAGTCATGAGCAGTAAATTAAATGAAATACTTAGGCATTACCAATACCAAATGTGTGTCATCATCTGCTGCTTGTTACTCCGGTAAACCACGCATAATTTACCTATTGTCAGCACCAGCTATTCAAAACACTGAACAGAACTGAACCAGCGAATGGATTTTAAAATCATCACATCCAGCACCAATTACACCTAATTACAGCCTATTGCACCTAATTACAGCCACCTTTGGAAAGGCATTTGTAGCAAAACAAAATGTGGCGTAATCGTCACCATATCACATTTAATACCACAATACATTTTGTAAATGGCTGTAATAATTCACAGGTCTAAATTTCTTCAAACAAGTAATTTTTAGCCCTTCAATGCAATTTCCCTGTGGGAAGCACACTGAACTTTTGTGGCAGAATATAGGATTGCATTACCTCAATGTAATTCTCATGAACATTAACAGTACAGCACACCGTTCACACAACAATTCTCAAATCACGAATGCTGAATAAACAAGACATAATGGCCATCTGGTGTGACTAATGATGTCTTATACTTGCCTCATGCCATGAAAATAGACGACGATGATGAGCACTGCACTACGCCACTGCATTACGTTACAGATGGTTTCAATCGTATTAAGCGAAAAAAAGAACTTTGAAGCACCAAATCAACATGAAAAGATGTCTCTACCTTGTAAATGTATTTTAACATTTACTTGAGAGAATCATAACTAATAAACGCGTTCTCAAAGAGACAACGAGTACATTTTTATAACTCAGTTGACACGTACAAGGATTTGGAAATCAAGCTGCCTCGACTTAAACAGGTGATTCGGATCGAGTAACAATATCACCTTCCACCTAATTTCCAGCAAAAATTCGTACACCATTTCTCAGGGGCGTGAATTAGCTTCTGAAGATTCGCAGGGCAATGGTTATCTTGGAAATAATCAACAAATCCCTGTCGAGATGCGCACTTTCTCCACGGGAGAAAGAGATACGTCGGGTTTTTGAGTGGGACGTAACTGAGGCGCCAGTCTGGGACGCCGGAAGGCACTTGAGAGGGCTTCCAGAATTCGGACGGGAGACTGTAGTATTCTCCAGGTGACAAATTCGTCTCCTGTTTGCGGCGAAAAGCGCTAGGGTGGGCGACAACTCTTGCGCACGTGTCTCCTTTCTCTTCTCGTTTTCGGAAGGAAAGAGAGAGTCAAGTACAGACTTAGCCCAGGCAGAGATATGCCTCTGTCGGCATGCCGAACATGAATTCGTGCGTCACCGAAACAATTTTAAATTACCTCAAGCTAAATCCTAAGGAATCCAAAAAAACCTAATAACCTTCGCCGGAAAACCTAATATATTTTTACCTTTTTTAATACTTAATACATTTTTACATTTTTAATACCTAATATATATTTCAACATGTTGAATTGGGCTCCCTAACGTTAAATTCTCAACGTATGACACAGCAAAACAGTAGCAAAACATCCCCAAATAATAGATCTGACAAATTTTTATCATTGGTTCTGAGGTTTCCGCGGCGTTTCTCAACACTGGTAACGGCTTTCGGGCGTTCCTCCACGTCGTGTTGTGTCAGGGTGACGACAGTTTCTCCAGCCATCCTGCTGGCGTCTTCAGGTCAAAAGTGAAGACGCCAGCAGGATGGCTGGAGAAACTGTCGTCACCCTGACACAACATGACGCGGAGGAACGCCCGAAGCCGTTACCAAATTTTTAATATGTTGGTAAATCAATTAATTGAACCACATTTGAAAAGATTTTTATGCCATTGATACCCTACAAAATGGAAGAAGAAATTTCCCCTTGAGGGGCGAGGAAAGGTTTGGGGAACAAATGAAAGGAAGAAGTTGAGATAAGGAGGATAGAAAAAGTATACCCTAAGCAAGAGAGCTCTCAGTCACTCGTCCTTTGCACGAAAATCAAGCATTCAAATACAAACAAATGCCCATCTCGGATCCACTCGCGCACTCACTCACTAGGGTCCCCATGGCAACCGCCAATCAATCGTCACACACGCCCGAGTGAGGGATTACAAAGTGAAACCAAGGAAAGGATCGGCGACAAGCACTCGCTCAGTTTAGTCCACGAAATACAGTCGCCTTCGTTAATTCAACCACACCCCCTTCAGATTACGGTATGAAGCCCGTTCTACACGGTCCAATATCTGCCACGGTGCCAATGAACTGACAGAACATCGGGTGAAAATTGGACAGTATGTCCATCATGACAGACATCAATAATGGGAACAATATAATCATAACAATGTTCATGTATATCTTGCATGAGTGCGCCACGTGTCACATTATAAAAAAAGAGCATCGCGAGACGATGAGCTATTGAATACGAGGTAGAAGATGAATGGATAAAAGTATTATTAAAAGCACTATAAGTGTCCGTGAAAGAAATTTAAGAGGAATTAATGCTGAAGATCCAGCATTGATATGTTATATTGTTTTGGTCGCAAGGATACGGACTCTGATTCGAGATTAACCAGCAGAAAACAGAACTTTCTCCACAATGAAATAATATCGGGTTAAAAATTGCCGAAGTGATTGTGGCGTTGGGATTGGAAAATGGTGAAAATTGTCCAGTGGAACGCAATCTATGGATTGGCCAACAAATTGGATCTCATCATCAAATGGGCAATTCACCAGGACGAAGAGAGTTCATTTGTTTCACGATGAAAAGCTTTCAGAGCTAATGCCTGTCTCCTATACGACCGCTCAGCGTTGGCTCTTGGCTCAGCCTGAACGCTGATCCGATTTCATTTCTGCACGAAGCACTTAAATCGAAACTTCGCCATCTGGGGCAGAAGTTTATAAATGACATTGTAAATACTTAACATGACTGGTATAGAAAATTATTCAGAGAATGAGATAATTCAGCTTGTATATTTTCACTTTGTATAACCTTCGGTACTTTCCGAAACTTTTCCCTCTTTTCCTTCCGTTGGAATGAGAATCTTATTTATCCTGTTCTTAAACAGCAACCGCGTTTTCGCGCCACACGAGTTGTCTAATCCGAACAAAAGCGAAGCGTATTACTTAAGCTGGGGTCACTAGCCTTGCTGAGCGCATCCCTCGGCTGAGCAATGGTGACACGGTGTGGGCAGCCGTAGAGCTGATCGGGGCCGCTCATCCTAGCGTGTCCGGAGAAATTGGATTTTAAGAAAGGAGGACAGTGATGGAGTGAAATATCCATTTACTAATATATGAAAAAGAAATTCAAGACTTTTTCAAGACAAAAATTTTTAAATTCCAGACCCAAAAGGCTAACTTCTTGATGTGTCATCGTGACGGTCAATAGTTCAATGCCCAGTCCTGTCACTTGGAATTGGCCATCTTATTATATCCACATTATTAGAAGCACAAGCACAGCACCTTATCTACTTCATTCATGATTAAACCCCTACTAGAAATTAAAACGCTGAATACTCGACATGGACCGTACCGTGACATTCACGGCTGTTTTTGAGGAATGCACGGCGGCACGCCGCACAGTGGTGCAGGATCCCTAATAATTGGGATTTTGGATTAATAGATGTTCAATCTATATGAAATTTAGTCTATATAGGTTTTCCAGCTGAATATGAGTTTAGATTCAAAACTTTTGTAAACTAATTTTTTCGCAAAACTTTTTGCAATATTTTACTTACATTAACTCTTATTTAAAAAATCACGATTAATGTGAACAAATATACGTTTTCTCAGTCGCTGAATGCTAAATTGATGTGCATATTTTCGTTAATTACTTTTTCACAAAAGTATTAGCAATATTTTTATTACTTGGATTTACACAAACTCAAAATTCTCCTTTCAATAAAAAATATAGCACAAAGTTTCTCTTGTTCTCTGAACACGAATTCGATGTCGATATTTTCAGAAATTAATTATTTTGCAAAAATATAAAAGTGAGTTTTTTCCAAAAAAATTTCTTTATTTTTGAGCAATAAATTATCTCAAAATAATAATTTTGCAAATTATATTTGCAATATATTAATAAATAGTTAAATAGCACTCACCTTTAGTTACAAAACCCATTTTTCAGAACAAGAATCGGGGCAATACACGTTATATTAGAGAGAATTGAAGGTGAAGCTGTGCCTGCTCCTTTTCATATGATGCACAATTGTTACCAGTGCAAATTTTATCTTATCTGCTAGAGGAGTAGCAGCAATATGTCCTTACTTAAGATGGTTTTGAATTCGTCAATCGGTGCGTCACAAAAACCCTATATAGGAAGTTTTTCTAGACTCATAAATACCAAGTATTAGGGATCCTGCACCACTGTGCACCGTACACGGCGGTCGGGTTCGCGCCGTCCCGTGTGAAATGAGCCTTTGAATGAAATGATGTCCGTCGCCAGTCCAACCAAAGGCACCTCTTGAGCACACACCAACTCGAAGACTGACGAACCAACTCAACTCGAGCTGGCCAATGCAGAGTTCTCCAGTAAAAACAAACGAGTTTGTTGCAGACACGCACATGCCGACAGATGAACTAGACTTTCCGGCTGCTTTCTAGCTAGCGAGCTCGCCATCAGATGAATAACAAAGACATTCCACCGCACAAGCTGGCAAATGGCGAGTTCTCCTGTGTATCGTCCAGGAACCAACGACATATTCGTCGGCGGCGGCACGTATGGCGTCGTCGGCGACAACGTAATATAATGAATGAAAGTTTCTCGAGTCTTCCACCGGGAAAAAGGCTCCATCTCTGCCTACGTTTCGGAAAACGAGTCTTTTTCGGATCCTTTGGAGAGAGATGGAGCCTTTGACCCGGTGGAAGACCCGAGAAACTTTCACTCATCTAATCCGCCGGGAAAACACCAAAACGTAATACAATGTTTTTACTTTCCAGGGGCTGATCTCTTTTCTTTCACGAAGTCGTTATGCTTGCGTATAGAAGCAACACAATTCAATGGGAAATGCTAATAACAAAATGGCAAACGGTAAGCTTTACTGAATGGATGAGAAAAAGAAAACATTCCAATTCCACAGTAAAGTTAATTAATCCCACCCGATTATAATGATGCGCAGCATAGAAACTTAGTCAACATGCGTTTATTGGCCAGTATAACGATACATAAAATTTATAAACAACAACAAAATAATAACAACAAGATCTGGCCTATCCCCGTTAGGACGCGACGGTTTAAATATAGTAATATTTCTAGTGGAATTTAATCGAGTTACACCCTCAGAGGCATGGCAAAACGCAAAATATCACAATCGTACTAGGGTACGATCTATGGACCGCCTGAACCTTTGGGAGCGTTGTAATAACCAGGGTCAAGGTCATTCTTTCGAAATAGCATTCATGGGCAGGAGGGAAGTATACAATCTTCAACCTGCAACCGACCAAGCCGATTTGTCACGCAGGAAACGGTGCCCATGTCTAGTGCAATCGAACGACGAAAGTCACGAACTGTCAAATACTGACCAGAGGGGTTTAAAATAACACCTCTTTGATAATGACAAATAAAGAAAAAGGGAAACAATATCTCATTTCGTAATGCTATGTCTGCCGTTCCAATGTTTATCCTGACGATTTGCAAGCAACCATTTTTCCCGACTTTTGATTATTTTTCAGCGAATTCCCAACCTTTTCCAGATTTTTTTCCCAACGTTAATAAATTCTGGACTTTTTCCCGGATTCCCGACTTTTCCCGACTGGTAGACACCCTGAATATCTCGTTCTCACTATAGGAACTGAAATCTCCAAGACGTATATCTCCCGTAATATATCTCCATGAGGTCCACAGTTCGATTCTTCGAGATCGCGCGGAGACGGCCTTGTCGGCTGCGCTGGCTGTGTTATTTTAAAGTAAAAATTTGGTAGCACCTATCACATTTTTAATCAACAAGATAAAGGAGTTCCCCAGGGTTTCATATTAAGGGTTACGCTGTTTTTGGCTGCTTGTAATGACGCTTGTTGCGCCTGTAATGACGATTGCTTGTTGACGATTTTCTGCAGGCCGTCTAAAATTTGCCAGCGTTACGCGACTTATCCCACTGGCTGTAAACAAAACGGAGGATGCTTGGACGAAAGAAAACGATTTTAGTCTCTTACTTCAAAACACGAAGGTTCTCCACTTTCACCGGCGAAGTGTCCCCGCTATATTGAGATTAGTTGAGGCATATTTTCCGCTTGAGTAGTCAATTCCACTTAAGGCATGGTTCTAAACTCCCATCTGAATTGGTTGGAATATATTCGAGCTAAAGGAAATAACAGCCCCCCAGGACTGTTTTATACCCCAGGACCCGGTTTTATAATGTCTTATTAGTTTTAAACGTAGCTGTTAAGTTACTTTGGCATTTTTCAAAAACCATGGTTATGCAACGTACATCAAACAAACGATCATTTATCATGAACGCTAGCTGTATAATAGTATAAAATTGGCAACAGTTAGCCTTAAAATCATTTAACCAGACATAATAAAATTGGCCCCAAATGCTGATTTTGTCGTACCACCGCACTCACGACAAGACGCGGTTCCTTGGGAGTCATACCTTCCAGCGTAGCGCACGCTTTCCACGGGGGTTTAATTTCAACGTGCGAAATCAGATCAAGGCACAGGGCGTGGATAACTGTCTCCCTACCGCACGCGCTGATCAACATGATCCAAGTTTGTGTCCTTGTGTAATGAGGAAATAGCATCAATCATTCATCGCCTGGATAGTCAAAATATTAGCCTTTTCTAGGGACCTTCGAAAAAACTTCGTTTCGATTTGGTGGCAATAGCAGTGGAAGAGAAATGAAATAAATGGTATGTTACTTTTTAAGGACAAGAAATCAGCCCTTGAGCAATATTCTCCACTAACTAAGCGGCAAACCCAATTCTTCTCCTTCATAGGAAGGACGATGGCAATTGACCACGTTATCGGGAATAGACCCTGAGCCTGTCCCTGAAACGCCGAAGAGGGAAACGGCACTTCGCTGTGCTGCGATAGAATTGAAATTTTGTGGAATGTGACCGACGGGAACGCCAGTAAAACGTTTATTTCGAGTGTAGTACATACGAGTTGATAAGATCTACCACTCCGTGATAAAAAATCCACAAAATATTCAGTAATTTTTCCCAATACGCCGTCGGTTTCACAATCCTGACTCCGTTAGAAACGACTACTTGACAGCTGTAACTCAAAGAGGCTTCCTCCTCTGCTGATGCCCACAAAGAAAGGCTGACAGAAGAAGCACAGCTCTTGAGGTATTTGCTTCAGCCTGATAGAGGAATTGTGAAGGGAGCATTATCTTAAGAACCGCTTGTAGCTCTCAAGTAATAGTAATAGTGTGCTCCGTTGTTGGGCAGACGACCACGGGCGAAGAACAACTTCCCCACGAAGGGAAGGCGGGAGCTGCGACTCACTAGAGGCGCGCTACTCACCGCAACTGAAGAGTTCCTTGGGTTGAAATGAAATTCAGCTATAAAATACAAATTTAAGGAATTTAATTTCTCCACTCAATAGAATTTAGTTGCTTATAACAGAATGGGGATCAAATATTAAATTAAGCAGACAACAGAATGGGTAAGAATAAAGACATTCTCAAACGGCTTCGTTGAATACATCAACTCCAGGAGAGGGAAATGGCTTAAGAAAGCATTCAGGGTGTAAACCAGCAAAAATGAGGAGAGGGTGTTGGAGGGGGGGATCACAGGAGTTGTGCTTTCGGTGTGGTGTCCGTGTCTCCTCTCCGTCGCGCGGCGTGTCTGGGGGAAACATCACGTTGTTGTTCGAGGGTTTTCGGAGGGCGGCAGCGGCTCCGAGGAGGTCAGCGGGCGGAGGGGAGTCCAACAATGCGGGGCCGGAATCACGGGGCGACGGGGCCGTTGTCAGGTCGTTATCTAGAGGGCGCGCAGTTGCAGTCGCCCCGTGATTGTCGCTTGTTGCCCCCCTCCCCCCCTCTCTGCACGGCAGCAGCCGACATCGAAGGATATGAAAAATCCACTAATGCCAAAACTAACCACCAAGTCAATTTTATAATAAATATATTGATATGCATGTGTGTATATAATATATATATATATATGTGTATATAGTTACGCATTTTTGTAAGTGTATATATATATATGTATGTATGTATATCACTGTTTTCGATTCCTACTTGTGGCTGTCCGCGAGCGACTCCTCTCTGCCCCCTCTCTCTCTTTCTCCCTCCCTCTGCATCGTCGCCCGTTCGTTCGTTCCGTCGGGGGGGGGGGAAGATTACCACGGGGCGGCGGCGGCGGCGGGGGTCTCTGGTCCCGCGTGGAGAGGGCGGGAGGGAGAGAGCAGGGAGGGGGGGGCCCTGTGTGCAGGGGGCGCCCGTTCGAGGAAGGGGTCGCTGTGGCGCCTCGGGGAGTAACGACCATATAAAATATATGTGTGTATATATATATATATATATATTTGCAAGTAGGAATGAGTGGTTGCTAAGGAAACCATAGCTAAGAAAAGGAGCGAGAATGAGCGTATTCCCTCAAATACGTATATTTTGAAAATATACAAACACTTTTATCATGAACTGCAAATATATACACAGACAGTATGGGAATACTACGAAAGAGATACGGTATGTATATAATATACACTGTATATATATTCCATTTCACCTTACCATATACAAGAATAGCTCATTTAGAAAGTATAAATTTGACAGTGCTTCCAGCACAAATGTTATCTGAGCGCGCAACATTTCTGGACTCCGCGTAACACTGGAAGCATGGCCCTCCACTTTAAGGTCCAACGACACGCATTCGATATCGGCCGCCTCTCCATGCTTATAATATTACAACTTTGATATGTTTGAGTAATGATATGTTTGGATAGTGATATGTTTGAAGTTGTTCTCGTCCGTGGCGACATGTCGTCCATTCGCGCGTAGGTCAACACGAAAAGCAATAAATAAATAACATCTATCAAATAGCTTGCCAACATCTCTTTTTCATTATATGAGCTCATTAGCGTAGTAGTTAGTACAATAGGTACATTACACTTGCGCGCGATAAGAAAGTATTCGAGGGAGTGTGTGGTGCGGGAGGCAAGCGCGCGGACACTGGACAGGTTGCCTCTTCCCTCGGGGAAATATCACGGCCCAGCGCCATGTTGTTCTCGGAGCGGCAATCGAAAACACGCGTGCAGTGCGCAGCGATATCCAGAAATACTGAGGTGCTCGATAACGTAGTTCCCGGCATTTTCTAGTTGTGTTCCACAGCCGTGTTTGTTATTGGGACACTGCAATCAATGTTTCTTTCATTGGACAAAATTGCTGTCTCGCGTCAGCAGTACAAAACATGTCCGCGCAGGTATGAGGAGGGGGGGGGAGCGCTGCTGGCTGGGGTTGATATGTATGTTGATACCTCGCGGACACTCCGTCAATTGTGTTGCGTGAACCCACGACAGTTAGGCTCACTGATATGTAATGTGCTTGATCCAAATTGACTGCTTTTGATATGTATATTAGAGCTCGAAGTATGTTTCCCGCAGAGGAGGCCACGGTCTCAGTGTGTGTGAACAAGGGAGGGGAGGGAAATTAGAGGGGAGGGCAATTAGAGGGGAGGAGAGGAGACACGCGGGAGGGGCCTTTTAGTCCAGGAACCCTGTGTTGACCAGCTTCTCGAGGAAGAACTTGACATCGCCGAGCTCCGAGTCCTTGATGCCGAGCGACTTGAGCATGCCCAAGTCGCCGTTCTCCACGGCCATGAAGACGCTACGCAGGTGCTCCAGGTCAGAGCGCATCAGGTGCAGGGCCGCGCCGAAGTCCTCGATGGTCTGAGACTCTGAGAGAGAGAGAGAGAATGAAAGAGACTCGCAAGGAGACGTGCTCAGCGAATGTCTGCTACACGAATGTCTGCTACGTCAGAGTGTTCCCTTGCGCTCAACGTTACTCATGCAGAGATTTGAATGAAAACAGATACCTACATTCCCATATGAAAATTTTTATTTTTAAAAGTATCTAAATTAGTTACTTTCCCAGGAAGAATTCCAAGAGAACACGTGTGACACGTGAAACAATATTTTATCATTTGCAACATATATCAACTAGAAGAGTAGGAGATAATTCTATCAGCAACTGTCTCAAGATTATCATGCTCTACCAGATGTAGGATATCATGCGTATCGGATTTATGTCGCATGAGGTCTACAGCAGATATCAGGACTTGGAATGCGGGGAAAAATCATTTTTACTTGAATAGATTGCATCGTTTTTTACGCGGCTGATTAAATTACGCTTTTAAATTTAGGCGCCGTTTGAATACAGTACTATTTATCCGCATTAAATAAATACACAATTGACCCCGCCTACACAGACTACAAAGAAATTCCACGACACTATTCGAAGAGAGGATTTCGCAGCCAATCAAGAGGGCTTTCGGAGCCGCTGCTCTTTTCGATCCCTGCCGTCCATTGGAGAAGGTTCCATTGGAATGCTTTGGTAGCCGGCAATCCAAAAAAGGAAATACGCTCGTAAGGTATTTACACATTGAATTTAGATGTTTACTATTGTTGCCTTTTTTTTAAATAACACTGCACTCACATTGCTTTTACTATTCCGGATTTTATTTTTAGGTGGCTTTAAAAAAATGTTACGCATCTCTGAACATGACCGTGATAAGTAATTAATCATATTACCATGACACAAAATAACTACAGTCATAGACTCATGACATTTTGAAGGCCTCAAGCGTCCAGATGGCGAATGTGCTCTACATGTGCATTCAATGCCCAAGAGAAGGGAGACGCCGAATGGCAGTGGTTCGTTCGGTGCCCTCTCTCGTGGACACGTGGCGATCGCGAGCGACAGAGGATATTTTCGCAAACGACCAGCCAACCCTCACAAGCGACCCACGCTGTCCACTTCCGTTGCCCCCTCCTCCTTTCCAGCGTTCTTTTGGATCCCACTTCTAGCCTTACTCTGAGCCCTAGGGACTGCACCCCCGTCAGGGGTTCATTCCAGAAGGTTTTGAGTGTGGCTGGTGAACATTTCCGGAACAATGAGTTTGGAGATAAATCTCTGGTATACAGAAATTTGCCCAAGGAATCCAAATGGAACTGAAAATATTCACCTGGGTCATTCCACGTCAAATGTCGACCCCTAGGTGAATGTCCATTTTGGTCCCCGATTTTGACCAATTTCGGCGTAACGGTTCCATTTGATAAGAAAATGAAAAACCCGAAGCCGTTTTGCAAAACACGCAACCGTTTACGAGATGTTGCAATGTTGGAAGATTCGACTTTTGCAAAAGTTACTACACATTTTCCGGTATATCTAAGAGACTATTTGATCTACAGGCGTGCTTAAGGACTTCTTTTAAAGGCCTTGAATTGGAAAAATATAAAAAAGATAATATTATAAAATATAAACAACTTTATGAAGTTTATAGCAATTTTAAATTTTCAAATCGATTTTTGACGATGAACGCCTACGCCTTCGATGTTGCTCATTTTTTTTATATGTTGTAGGCACAAGCCTCACCTACAAATTTAAAAAGTTTTCCCGAGGTAATATTTCATTGAAAGAAAAATATTTTTGAGTGAAGGCGGGAGTGGGGCCCGCCTACCGTCCGACGCAATGTTACTCCGGCGTCTTCAGATCTCTTTCTCCTTTATCTTCTTCTCACCAAGTGTTCTCACCGTATACCAACTGTTTGCCCGTGCATATAGCAAATGGCAATTTTTCAACAACATTTTATTACAATTGGTAACGACAATGTTTTGATTGTCATTAACCATTAAGTCCTGCCATTACCCCCCTTAATTATGGCATCTCTGACCTGAGAGAATTTGCGTGGTATTATCCACGAAGAGATTTGTCCAAGATACTCAAAACATTTTAACGAGTCTCAGATAAATATGCAGAGCAGACATTTGTTGGATCAAAAAAAGGAGTGCCCTCCGTATTCTTCTATCCAGGAGAGAGTTGGTTGCGAGTTTGCCGGTTTCCCCACAGAATATTGTGTTGTTTTCCCGATGTCCCACTCGTAGAGAAAGCAGTAGCACCGGGCCGCATGCCAACCAGAATTGCCAATACTTTGAGGCATCGTCTCACATTCCATCTCCAACTTATTATATCCAATTAGTGTGAAAAGTAGTTTCAGGTTTTCTTTATGAGCATTAAGATGGTTTTCCATCTTTTTTATCAGCTTTTCCACGGTTTATATGCAATGCGCTTAGACTAAGTTAACTTGAATCGATGAACATACACCATTTATTTTCTCTGTAATACTCTGTATTTACTCTGTTCGCGCGTACTTTCGTATCGCGAATTAGACGATTACGTCCCTCAAACAAACCTCATTCCATCCTTTCCTGCAGCCTCAAACTGTCGTTTAGACAACTGCAAACCACATACAAGATCACTGATATCTTTTTAGCAAAATAAGTGGCTCCTTGGATGGACCGGGCTCTTGAAATGTGGTGTCAGCAGAGATAATCCCCTCACCCCTGCCTTCAACTCTCACCCCCACCCTTCTAACCCAGGACAATATTCTCCCTCCACCCTCCTTACGTGACCCCATGTATTCTGTGGCATGTTTAACTTCTGTGTTAGTCCTGATGATGCTGCAGTGCAGTGAAACATGTTGACTCCTTTGAAATAAATTTTTATGTGGAATAGTGCAAAGTATCATTAATTCATGTCCTTCATCCCCTTCTGTGTCTTGCCCGTGTTCGTCGCCAAGTTCCTCTTCAATCAATGCCATGAGGGCTCTTCTGCATTGTGGCACACATGTCTCAAAGTCGATGCTATGCACAAGAGGGTATTACAGAGCGTGCTTTGTTTTTTTAAACGATTCCTGTTTTTTTTGTCAATCAAAAATTGTCAGTCTGTTATGTGATCTCTCGGTTCTTCACCAATTTCACCGCACCGCTCCGTTGTACAAGTTGGGGTGATGGCAGTGGAACATGCTTTATATGGCTTCAAGGTCATGCATAAGAATTCCATGTGTGTACATAGTCTTCCGTGTTGTTCAACAATTAGATCTACTAAAGAAGTAAATTAGCTACTGGAGAATAAACAATCTTAAGCTTTTACAGTGTAACAAGAAAACTGCCCAATAGAAAAAAAGTAATGCCATTTTCGAATACATCACCAGTAACTTAGCTGGGAACACCCATCAAATCCTTAGTGAGAAAAATGTTCATGAGCAGTGCCATTGGCAAGGAAAGCAGTTCTGAACGCCGTGAATGGCGGCAACCCGCTATGCACTCCATTCCTTGCTGGTTGCCCACCATTCAAGGGTGAACCCAAACCCCGGATGTGATCCGTTGTGATATGAAAATACCTAGAATCCCATCAATTCTATTTTCATGGTCATGAAAAATGGTTTGTTTTACAACTGTTTTGCATAATCAATGTATTCATGACACAATTAAGCCACCGATGACACTTGTAAGTCGTAAAAGCGTATCTTTCCGACGGTGGAACGATATATTGATTTCATATTGATATTATTTACCGAAACTAACGGACTCTGTACATACGTTTAATGCATAGCGCCTAGTATATTATACGCATTGAAATAGTATGTCATGTCATTATTGCATTTTATTATGTTATGCAATGTAATCAAGCATAATTTCCAGCATTTGCTCTCATCTGGTAACATTTTGTTGCATTGAACGAAAATTTACTCAATACAACTGTGAATAACTAAAATATTAGCAATAAAAACATACTCAAATGACATCATTAGCTGCCTGACAAAGATGAATATTATGTGGACTGAGACGTTTGTACATAAAACTGCATCACTTAGAGCTATCTTACGCGCTTCCATTTCACATATCCGACGATTTGTCTGTCTCATTCGGCGAGACTGCCGCCGAGACCATTCGCCGAGACTGTCTTGAGGACAGGAAGCCAACTTCTTAACCAAACTGAGGTCTCGTCCAAAGGGCACCCAACTGCTATCCAACATCACACAAGGGATTCAATTCAATAGTTTTTCATTCATTTCCGGAATTGACTTCAGTTAGGTATAGTGTTGGCACTTCTTCATATCATTTTGTATGGAAATGTAATAATAAACCCCTCTCTCTGTATGCAATGCACTCTAGCGGTTGACTTTGTCACGTGACGAAGGGAGGACACGGCGCAGAGAGCGCCCCCCTCTACAGCCCTCCCGTCTGCGAAGGCACATAGGCGTCCCATGAAAATCAGCAGCGCAAGAGTCCACATCTCTGGGTAACTTTTAAGAGAATCTCTTTGAACAATGTTTTAACCCTTAAGCTGCGGGAAACGTACATGTACGAGTGTACCGGCAAATGCGGATGGAACGTTCTTGTACGTTTGACCCTCTCTGCCTACCTGCTCCCTCAGCCCTTTCATAGTTTTATGACCCGAACTCTTTCTTTTCAGCGGTGGGCATTTGGGGACCCACCCTCTTTACTCAAACCACTCCTCCCTTCCCACGCTATTTAGGGGTCGCATTCCACCGCAATGACGACCCTTTCTTGCGATTGCTCGCTCAATGGGTTGTCTCACAAGTTAGTTGTCTTATGTTCGCGCCCGGCTCAAGAACTCCCTTGAAATATTTAGTCTGTGCGCGTGTTTCCCAATTTGATCGTCATCATGGATGATGGAAGTACTCCACCCAAAGCAAAGCGGAGAAAATTTATTCCTGATGAAGATGTTCTCGATATTTTGTTTAATTCTGATGGTGAGAAAGAAAGCATTTCTGAATCATCCGGATCTTCAAGTGCCAGCGAAGTAGAAGATGAATGTAGTGAATCCGACGATGGCGTTTTTACCACAACAAGAGAAAGCAGCTCATCAGTGTCGGACAACTCCTGGTGCAATTCTACTGAGTTTATCCCCAGAAGTTTTGTTTTTGATGCCAGTTCATCGGGAATATCATCTGGCGCAATCCCTGAAGGTAGTTTAGAAAGTGATTATTTTAATTTATTCTTCAACAATGAATTGGTGACATACATTGTCAACGAAACCAACAGGTACGGTGACATTCTCGTGAGTTCAAATACCCTCTCACCTAAAAGCCGGATGAAATCGTGGGAGAAAGTGACAGTCGAAGAATTTTATAAATTTCTTGCACTTTGTTTTCTAATGCCCCACACAAAAAAAAATTCCGTTCCGGAATACTGGTCGAGAGATCCTTTGGTTCAAACACCCATTTTCAGCAGGTGTATGCCAAGGGATCGGTTTATTTTAATTTTGCGGTGTTTACATTTTGCGGACAATAACAATCCTGATCCGATGGACCCATTGTGGAAAATTAAGCATGTATTCTCTTATGTAAAAACACGCTTTTCTGATGTTTTTTATCCCTTTCAAAATATTGTGATTGATGAATCCTTGGTCCTTTTTAAAGGTCGCTTAGCTTTTAAGCAATATATACCTTCTAAGAGGCATAGATTTGGCATGAAACTTTTTGTATTGTGTGACTGTGTGACTGGTGTAATACTAGATATGATTGTTTACACAGGAGTGAGGACTGAAGTAAGTCGGTGCAATGATTTAGGATTTTCTGGTGGAGTTGTAAAAAAATTGGTGGAAAAATATTTAGGAAAAGGGCATGTATTATTCACCGATAATTATTACACCAGTCCAAATTTATGTTCTTCTTGAAAATGAAACTGGGTCATGTGGCACCGTGAGATTGTCGAGAAAAAACATGCCTACATTCCCAAAGAAAAAAATGGCCAGAGGGGAGTTACAAAAAAAATCAAATGGTCATACTCTAGTGATGAGATGGCATGATAAGCGCGATGTATGTGTCTTATCCACAATGCACGAGGGTAGAATGGTAGACAGTGGAAAGAAATGCTTCAAAACTAATGAAGTCATTCTAAAACCGGACGCAGTAGTGGACTATGTAAAGAACATGAGACTAATTGATAAATCAGATATGATGATTGGTTCAGTTGAATGTATGCGAAAGTCGGTGAAGTGGTATAAAAAACTATTTTTTCACCTGCTTGATGTGTCAATGTTGAATGCATTTTATTTGCATAAAATGAGAACTGGCAGTAAACTTTCGTACAGAAAATTTGCAAGAGTAGTGATCGATCAAATTTTGAAGAAAACTGGATACCCAGAAAGGAGAGTTTTAGAGGCGAGAGAAAATTTCCCAGGGAGAATAAGTGAAAGACATTTCATTGAAAAAATACCGAGCACTGAAAGCATAAAAAATCCACAAAGACCCTGTTTTGTGTGCAAAAATACATCTAAGAGAGAGAGAAAAAGAAAAGACTCTAGATTTTGGTGCAGAGAATGCAATAAGGTACTGTGTTTTGATGGCTGTTTCAAAGAGTATCACTGTATAAATAATTTTTAGACAGTCATTAACAATAAATGTATGACGAAATATATCCACCTTATTAATGCTGAATACCCTTTTCCATTGTAGCCTAAACAATTTTAATGAGCAACATTCTCTTCAGTTGAAGAATAAATATAAATTGAATGCATAAGAATCACTTCGGGTAATTATCAACGGATTTCTTTGGTGTTTGGTATCAAACTAATCAGAAAATTGCGAAAAAAATATTGTCATATATGTTTTTAACAATTACGACTAAACAAATTTTCAAAATTTGTTTCAAAGTCCCACTAATCTTCTTCGAATCACTTCGGGTAATTATCAACGGATTTCTTTGGTGTTTAGTATCAAACTAATCAGAAAATTGCGAAAAAAATATTGTCATATTTGTATTTAACAATTATGCCTGTAAAAATTTTTCAAAATTTGTTCAAAGTAACTCTAATCTCGAAACAAGTTCCAGTGCCCACTACCTGAGATCCCAAGAAAAGCGTCTGGGGGGGATTACATGGGTCATATACCTGCCCGGCCTCTGCCCGTGGGAAGGACGGACAGGCACGGTCCGAGTAGGAAGTCTCTCGCACACGGTGGACGACATGCGCTATAGCTGCAGCAGCTTAAGGGTTAAAGCCTGGTATTGCGACACTACCGCACTGCACACTAAGACATAGAATATCTCAACCTCATTTTTACCGGTCATCAGTTTAGTGCCACGGGCATCATTGACTGAAGGCAGGAATTCCGAGAATTTAAACTTCATCATAGATTGAAATACATAGTTTGGAGGATATGAGCTCATTTTGTGTTTACATCCACTTGTTTTGACAGTGATAAGTATTAACAAAATGTTACGAGCAGGGAAATATCGTGGCAACGCTTTATATGCTGCATATTAAGCGTGTCACTTATTTGGAAATGTCAAAATAAGAGAAACGTTTTGCATCAATGGATGATGTATTATGGGAAAACATTTGTTTCTGATGAATTTTTAAATCCAAATTCCGTGTGAAATATATGAAGCGAATACTAAAAAGATCTTTAGATCCAAGATGTTTGTTGAACCAAAAAGTAACACTAAAAAGTTGTCGAAAGCCTTCTCTAAATCCACAAATGCAGTGAAGGTCGGTTTGTTCTTCTCCATTCTCTTCTCTATGAGTAGCCTAAGGGCCAATATTGCTTCCTTTGTGCCCTTACTTTTCCTGAATCCGAATTGATCTTCATCCAGGAACTCCTCTGATTTTCGTTCTATTCTTCTGTAGATGATCCAGGTCAATATCTTCGATGCATGTGTCATCAGATTTATAGTCCTAAATCTTTCGCATTTCTCCGCTCTCTTCTTCTTGGGAATAGGGATGATGATGTTTTTCTCGAATTCTCTTGGAATTTCTCCTGTTGAGTACATGTCGCAGATGGTTTTGTAAAGATGAGTTAATGTCTTCTCTCCTGCATTTTTAATTAGTTCTGCAGGATCATCATCAATTCCAGAGGCGTTATTCATCCGAAGGTCCCTTACTGCTGCGTCGTATTCCGATCTCAATATTGATGCTCCCATTTCTATCTTTTCCACTTCGCTTTCCTCTTCGATCTCTTTCGTACTGAGGTTGTTGCCGTTCCTCCAGATATTCTTTCCATCTCATCACTTTGTCCTCGTTTTCAATATCAAAATATTTGTCCCTTATGGCATTGCATCTTGCTCTCCGTTCTTTGAAGTGGTTCCTCACTATCCTGTAGGTAGCTTCCACCTTTCCAAGTGCAAGGTCGTTTTGTACGCAAAATATTGAGGGCATTAATATTTTGGGTTTGAAAAAATTGTGTTTTCTTTCAGAACACGGGTACCTAATGAACCGCCCTCGTGATGCACTTGAAGCAGCATCACTGCTGATTCGTGTAGCAGGATTAGCCATTTTGTTAGGCAGGGATAGTTTAGGGAAGGCAGGCAGATGCAAAGGAGATTAGAAGGTACTGGAGGCAGCTTTGCAGCCGATTCCCGATTTGACCATTTTTTTTCGATTGGCACAAGCATATTGAATCTACACTCGCACTCATAGTAGATAGAATTCGAAGTAAAAATTTGTGAAAATATGAGAAAAAGTCACCTCCCCTCCTCCTTCTTCCTCCATATACGGTGCTCACACGCACACCGATACTCTACATGTTGCCTGAAGAAGCTGGAGAAAGCGAAACCTGGTTGCAAGAAACCTTTGTCTCCAAGGAAGTTGCTCATCTCTCAAGTTCAGTTACTCGCTGTATTATTAAGATGTTTCACCATTTCCGTGTTCACATTAAAAAGCCTAGATTGCCAGATATTTCTGCCAGAAAAAACCTTTCTCTCGATTTCTTGACGTACTACAAATCATTTCAATCATAGTTATATTAGGTTTTCTTTAAAGTGCTCAAATTTACATGCTAAGCAATGATTACGCTCAAGAACAAGGCACCTCCACTTATACGGATAATGAAATGGTTGGGAACGGAGCCGTTGCGGCAGTAACTGTTTCAATGCAACAATCACGGGCTGACGGCATTTATTTTTTAAATATCTGCTGCGCTTATCACGGATAATGGACTTAATGTGGCAGAGTCGGAGGCTGTCGTTCAAATTTTGGCTAGTCTAGTCACAGAACCTTCAGATATAGGTATCGTCTTCATTGCTTCTTTGGAAAAAAATTTAAGAAAAGTAACTTATCTCATTTATGAACATATTTTTGTTCTTTCAACATTTACCGTTCCAAATTGAATATCCGAGAGCGAGATATTGAAATGATTTTTTTTCGTTATTCATTTGGATTGCCTCTTTCATGTAGCTTCTATTTTATTTTTAAATCCTAGGCATTTGAAGTGAAATAACAACTTAATATCAAACTGACACTTGAAGTATATCGTCGGATCCATTATGCACAATAAATATCGAGTAAATGATTGTTCATACGTTTTAACCTCAAAAACATTCTTCTGCCCTCAAAATCGCTGAGCATCATGGGATGGCCATTTATAGATGGCGTCCAAAAAATGCACTTCATGATTACTTTGGTGACAGCAACGTTGGATAACTAAATTTGGAGACTAAATTGATGCTAACCAGTTCGGTTAATAAAAGATGGCCCCTACAAAGTGACCGCCATCGAATGAGATTAAGAAGGCATGGAAAACATGCGACGCATCGGGAAATCGATGTTTTTTGTCGACGAAGAATGAGTGAGTGGCGAGTACTTTAACAAGCATCGATATTTTCAATCCGATCCCAATAGCTTACGGAGACCTATCAAGCAACTTCCCACCCCCCAAGTTTGCGCTAGCAGAGGAGAGGGCAAAAGGCATTCACTTCTTTGGGGAGAGAACACTCTCACTCTATGTCTCACCTGAGAGCGCGATGGCGACCTTCTCGACGCCGCCGAGCGGCGCGAGGGCGTCTCGAGCCTTGCTGCCGAAGAGCTTCTCGAGGTAGTTGGGGCCGTGGGAGGCGAGCAGCGACTGCAGGAAGCTGGCCGTTTCCTCCACCGGAGGCCGCTTGGCTGCGAGATGGAGAGAGAGAGAGGGGATTGAGAGCGGGAGACGAATTGCGAATCAAGGTGCGAGGCATTCCCGATGCCTCATCGGTGACATCCAGGCAATGCTCATTATAGGAACCTGGCATCCACGAAGGAAGAAAGACAACTCCAATTCCATGAAAAGTATTCATTCTTGGCGAAAGCTATGAACGAATTCGCCGCAAAATGTCTAATTGTTATGAATGACAAGGTTGACGATCATTACGATTAAGACTTGCGCGCGAAATAACTGCCCGAAAAGGATCTGAATATGATTAGACAATGGTACAAACAGTGAAAATTAAGGTAGAACCTGGGGCCTTATTCTGTAAAGTCGAATTCGAGATTCCAACGTCACAACATTACCCATATATGGAAAAAACGTCATAGTTTGTAGTACAAACCGTGCTCCCTTGATGCCGCGACGGTCGTTCCGGCTCAAGACGACGGAGTCGTATCATTTTGCGGATCATTTCGTTCATAATCCGTCGCCAAATATTTTCTGGCGAGCAGGCGCTGCTATCGCGGTGGGCACCGATAGAAGCTTCGATTGTAACAGACGACTTGTTGATATTTATCGCGCGGGATGCAAGGTGAGAATGTATCTAATTCTAGATAATGATTAAATCTTTCACGTGTCCGTTTCCTTGCCGGTTATACAGTTAGAGGTATATAAAACTATTTGTTTTGTTTTCAACTGTCGCCATGCAATGTTTTTGTTTGATGTTGATTAAAAATTGTTGAGTAGACTAGACATAGGTATAAGTTTTTTATTCGTGTAAAATTTCTATGTAATATTTTAATGCTATTGCAGGGGCAATCTATATTATAGAGAGAGATGGTATCATGTTGGAAATCACATTGTTTGAGCAAATCTCATTATGCTGGTAATTGCTTTGTATGAGTACCTTTCTTTGTGTACGTGGTTGTGTTTCACCGACAAATTCTGACATTGTATGGACGTCCCCCCTGTGTGGCAATCTCTCCCCTGCCACACACGGTGGCTTGCAGGGTATACGTAGATTTAGACGTCATTTGGTCTTCGGACGCGTACATTATCGCAGGATATTGAACGGTTGTTGTATATTTTTGTTATCTGCTACTGTGATATCAACCATTTCAAATCAATGTACTATTTAAATAGAAACATAGGCAGACGGAGGAATATATGCACGAAGATATAATGATTCACTCGAGAAAACAATATCATTACAGAAGCTGTCGACACAATTAATTGATGAAACCAAAACATTTCGCGATTTAATACCTTTTGGGGTTATATGCGGTACTTTTGGTAATTGAATAATTGCACTGGATTGTACTTGAAAGCCATACATCCACAACTTTATTTTCTTATCTAACATCTTGTTGGAAATACATAACAACATAAGAACATTTTCACTTACATCTTAACAATTCCAAAGGTGTAATCACTTTAAATTTTCAGAAGTTTCACTTTCTTAATAAGTCCGCCGTTATTCCATACCAGCATATATTGTTACATTTTAAAGCGAATAGATTGATTACAAACATCAACAGTAAGTCATGTTGATTAACTATTGTTAATTACCTCGGCTTGTTCCCTCCATTGTAATAATCGCGCGCTGGATAGACAAACGCTGGATAAACAGTCAACTGTTATACGTCATTTAGGCGGTGAACGATGTTCGCGAATCGTTCGTCCCGGTGACCCACGACTCTCCATATGAGCCGAAATTCTTTCGACTTTACAGAATAGGCCCCCTGAACTTCGAAGTACCTACTACTTTCATCACACGAATATTGCACCCCGGAACAATATAAAATTGCTCAAAATGTTGTTAATAGTAATTTTAAACGATTTTCAACTAATCAATATGGCTATACGAAACATAATTCATCCTCCAACTGAAGTAATTTGGTGATATGAAGAAATGCTTTTATAATGACGACATGTGTCAGAGGCACTTTAAAAACTTTCTCAGGAGCAACAATAAAATTTCATAATGATAAATATTATGATTTCATAAGATATGAAATAAAATAACAGACCTAAAATCGCTTTTGATCTTTTCATAGAAACTTAATTAAAACAAACTTATTAGACATATTTGCTGACGACGAACTGGACAACACCGTAAAGAACATGTAAATATTGACATAGGAACAAATTTTTCACACCGGTTGGACACCCTAGTTCGCCTAAGCTACCTCATGGAGATTCGTTGCACCCCCCCATATATACCAGCATCTTTGCTTCTCGATAATTATTTCCCTGATGACGTGCCCTGCAACGGGTATGAAAGCTTGGAGAACGACAATTCCTGTGCCGCAGCAGCTACCGAAAGGGACAACTGGACATCATCCACGTTGCGAAAACCTACGATCAGCTATTATGATATCTCAATTCTAGTTTCTCTCCAAAAGAGAGTTGTCTAGCCATATATCTGTATAGCGAGATCCCAATTATTATGGCAAATTATTGGCAGTTAACTTAGCGGATAGTTCATAACCCTTAAATTTTTCTGATACGGGTCAAACCATATAAACATTTATCAAACAAGAAGAATATTGTATAAACCCATGAAGCCCTTGCTAGTAGTATCAGTATACCTTTTACCAAGCCCGTAGCCAGGACAAAAATTGAGGAGGGATTTACTCATTGGGATCTAAAAACCATGTCCTCTAGAAAAACATTGTTTTATACAGTCCCAAAATAGTAATTGATCTTAACTGCCTTTTTATTATCTGTAATACACATTAAATAAATCACCTCTACGCTACTTCCTTCTTTAAAGCTGCCGTTAAGAAATGGCAGCTGTTAAATTAATATCGAAATACTGCCTATTCCTCTTCGGGCTGGCTTGAGATGTTGATGTGAATAGAGTATTTACAACGCCGTTCACTACATTTTGTACCCCAATTACATTCCAGTCCGATGAGAATTTCTTCTGTTATATCAATTAACGATAACACTGAATTTTCAGTGTAGCAGATTATTTGTACTGCATGTAATATTACACGCAGTACAAATAATCTGCTTAGCCAAAACATTTACTTCCACGATTCGACATTCATCCATCAAAGAGTTGATTTGAAAAATACTTTCAGCAATATTCCGTCCCTTAAGATTTTACAAACTATTAGTCTTATATTTAGACATCTATTTGCCTTTAAAACGAACTTACCTATGAAGCCGTTACTCTAGCCGTAAAATGGAATTAGCGATTCAAAAAGGCATATTGCACTGCCCAAGAGAGCTCAGTTATAAAAGTTATCGCACTATAAAGTAATAGAGCGAATGTAATTTGTAACTACAACACAAAATACCGTATTGTAAAATTGCACGGTTTTTAATGCTCTTTTTGTTATTTTTATCTTTTTCAATAATTGAACTTAGACTAATGTATTAACACTAATCCTTTGAAATGGAATCCTTCCTTCCTCTTCATCCCCTTCTCTCTCGCTTCTTCTCATCCTCGCCTCTATCCCTCTCATCTCCTTCTTTCCTCTTTATCCCCTACTCTCTGGCCTCTTCTCATCTTCGCCTCTATCCCTCTCATCTCCTTCCTTCCTCTTCCTCGCCTTCTCTCTCGCCTCTTCTCATCTTCGCCTCTATCCCTCTCATCTCCTTCCTTCCTCTTCCTCGTCTTCTCTCTCGCCTCTTCTCATCCTCGCCTCTATCCCTCTCATCTCCTTCTTTCGTCTTCCTTGCCTTCTCTCTCGCCTCTTCTCATCCTAGCCTCTATCCCTCTCATCCCATTCTTTCCTCTTCCTCGGCTGCACCCTCGCCCTTTCTCTTGCTGCTTGCCGCTCCCTCGCGTCTTGGTGCGCGGAGCGATCGATGACGTGTCCTGGCGCGACAGGTGCGCCTCCAGGGTGCAGCGACGACCTCGTCAACGACCCGCCGCAGCGCCCTCTGCTTGCATAGCCGTGGGTTTGGCCGTCGATGGTCGAATGCACATGCACGTAGCAGTCTTCCTCAGTTGTACAGTGCTGCCTCGAGTCGAATACATGGAAATGATCAGAGCTTGCTAGGAGAACTATTTCCGCAGTTTTTCTTTCGCTGTTCGTAGTTTATACCATCCGTTTTCGGCCGATTTCTATGTCTATATTTTTTACGCGCCGACTTTTTCGCATTTGTGTGATTTGGCATACGTTCGCACTTGATTTTTTAGTGTCTATCATGTCACAACGGAATTCTTATTGTACTAGGATGTACATTACTCTCCATCCTGAGGCCGTTCGAGGGTAGTTTAATGCGTTATACGTATTAATGAATGCATTGAAGGGTCCACTCCGTTGAAGATTTGCCTCAC
This sequence comes from Platycnemis pennipes, assembly GCA_933228895.1. NCBI lineage: Eukaryota > Metazoa > Arthropoda > Insecta > Odonata > Platycnemididae > Platycnemis > Platycnemis pennipes. The sequence continues at coordinate 136,362,197 of OW121853.1, read as the reverse complement.
ACGTGGTGCAACGTTTCTTGGCCTCTTGCCAGAAATGGGCTCCGGATTTATCTCTCCCCAGGAAAATGAATAGAAATGGTGCGCTTCGTTCGTAGTTTTTAACCTCACCGTGGGTGACTTTGATTTTTTTTGGCTGCATTATTCGGTACAAGTGATAAATTGTTGAGTAAACCCATCAATAACCTTATAAAAACAATACAAACATTTTTGCTCAAAATTAACGAAGAGAACATGATTGGCGTTCACCAATCCTCGGGGTTGTTGGTCAAGAGAACCGCCGTTCATGAATAGCCTCCCCTTGTGGTGATATTATGCATACGACGCAACAATTGGTTGACACGCGCACTTACCATTACACTTTAATGCCGTCAAATAGATTAACTTTTGGACTGAACATTCGTAAAGGCGTTAGACCCAGAGTTCGCAATAGATTACCAAGAATCAACGTGATCCAACTCCCGAAAATCCTCCTTGGCATGTACAGCGATCAGAGGCCGGGCTCTGGCCTCCTTCACAACACCTGATCCAATGCCTGTCGCACGCCAAGATGGCCGACGTTCTGCAGAGAGGTGAATGCGAGAGAACTTCCACTCAACGGAGAGAGCTCCACGCCACCCGGCCCACTGCCACTACCCGCAGTGTTCGACAGATTTCGGACCGATGGTTGCTTAATGACATGGTTGTGCTATCGGGAGAAAGAAAGTCACGAGTGAATGCAGCTAGTTCTAGGTGCATCGGCATCCTAGCCACCTTTCTCTATTCACGCCCATGACAGTTTTATTGAAACCAGATTGGCAACTGCCAAAGGGTGTTTACAAAACATTGTCTGTCGACCGTTTGAGAAAAAGGTCAACCTGCTTGCTTAGAACACAGTAGCACTTTGTGGGACTGTCGCCCGGAATCATCGTCTCCTCTGAAGGTCCGTGTCACATTCAGGGTAAGAGGGAGGTCACGTTGGCACTCCCTTGTCCCTTCTGCAAACATGTTCTCCAGGTGACTGCGCCGTTTGTTTCCAGCCAACGACTACCATGAGACTTTCCAGCCCTTCTTTCTCCAGTGATTCAACCCGAAGGTTGGTTGTGATAGGTGAGAGTAGAGCTCACCCCGTACTCAGCCAATGGCAATTCACACATTCAGGGTAGGGGGGGGGGGGCAGTTTCTTTTCCCTGGGCCACCTGCGATTTCCTACGATGTTCTGACTAGCAGAAAATCGAATCGCGAGGATTTTAGGAGGGGGGTGCCCAGAAAGGCTCTTGCCCGGGATTTGAACCCGGGACCCTCCGCTGCTCAGTGCTCTAGCCACTAGGCCACCACGACCCCCTTCCAGCCCTTGCACAGCAGTATACTTGAAGCGGCTCTAATATCTTCTTAAGGAAGTGATCGATGTCCACTTGGGTAATAAAGTCAAAGTTCGAAGCATTGACGTGGTGGAAGGTTGTCATGATGTCAACTCATAAGAAATCTTAGTCACTTCCACAGGATTTTATTTAACATACGACCGGTTTCGGCAGTTACGCCATCTTCAGGTAACAATGGTCATATCAGTCTCTTTGATGAACTCGGTGATGAAATGAAGGAAGTCGAACTTTGATTTTATTGCTAATGCGAGTGTCACGCAAAAAACGAAGCTTTATCTCAGATTATCAAGGAAGTTCAAGGTTGCCAGCCTGAATATATACTTTAATAGTCAGTGCCTGAAACTGGGGGTGACCCCAAATTATGTGAACATCTCAACGAAATCATCATCGGCAGCATCGAGGTCTGCCATACGGAAGGCCGAACGTACCTAGAAGGAGTTGAAGACCTGGTATATCGGCCAAACTGGACGCAACTTTAAAATTAGAGCTAAAGAACACCGAACGTGCTTCCAAAACAAAGATGATTCTTCGGCATTCGCCCGGCACCTTTTAGAATTGGGCCACCAAAGTGACTTCCACCCATTGGAGGTCATTCAGTACTCAGCAAAAGGACGAAAATTGGACGCCTGTGAGCAGCGGGCGATCGGCCTGGCGAGGAACTCCAACTGCCTCGTCAACGACGTAACTTTCCATAACCAATCTCCGTTGCTGCTCGTCACCCTACCTACCCCCTCTCCCCACCCTTCCCTCCACCATGACTATATATACTGATATGACCATTGTTACCTGAAGATGGCGTAACTGCCGAAACCGGTCGTATGTTAAATAAAATCCTGTGGAAGTGACTAAGATTTCTCATGAGTTGACATCCAGTTGGGTATTTGGTGGGAGCAATCTTTGCTGCCTTTGTGCCTCGTACGGACGTGGCTAGGCACCCACCCACGTGAACTTTACCCTCACTCCACGTCCTTTCAGCAGACGCACAGATGCGTGGATATCCATCACTAATGGATGATCCTTATTATAGCAAGGAATTGCATTAAGCGAGCCTTAGAGTCACTAAAGATTACCACGCGGTTGCCACTGCTGTCAATACCCTCTAAATCAGGCTGAATGGCCGTAATTTCTGCTGTGAAAACACCTCACAGTCTTCGGCAGGCGATTGCACTGGGAGAAATAGTCGTGCTAGCACAGGCGGAGGATCCTTCATTGCACATGATAACACAGCCGACAGGTCATTTATAGAGATGCCGTTTCATGTTCCACAGGGAGTTTTTCGCTTTTTTCCTGGTCAGCAAAGGTGTAGCTTGCATCGGGGCGTTATCGATTCCAATAAGGACTCGCTGTGCCACAAATTTCGTTGACCGCAGTGAATTTTTGTGAATCCCTGGTCCCTACGTAAATGTAAAAAGCGCATTCATATTGGTGGAGTATACCCAGGTCTCGCATTGAAAATGGTTAAATGCTGATCGTTAAAAATCAACTTTAAATACGGATGTTTCGAAATTGCCTACATCTTCGTCGCATAGTTACACATTAGAGCATTTCTACTTATCTCTCTAAAGCCTCGCATAGCACACTTTATTTTTTGACTGTTTCCGATGACTTGCATCATTCAAGCGTGTGAAGTATTGTTGGGAAAATGAGTGCAAACATTTGGGTTAAAAAGAGGTGAGCGAGTTAATTAGCGAAAGGAAAAGTGAGGAATGGCAGGGGGTGTTCACAGGAAGGCTATCGTATTGGAAGAGATGTCCGTCGGAGAGATAGAGAGGAGGAGGTCTGCCTTGCACGTCATCTGCCCCGAGAGAGAGATAGAGTGAAACATGAATGTGGGATGACCCTTTCCCTGAAGTGCGGGACGAGTGGATTAAGCGAGCAAGAGGGGAGCACTCTGGAAGACGGGACGAGGCTTGATCTCCTCCGAGGCCTGGTATATATATATCGTGTATCCTAGGGCAGTATCTACGGGAAGCAAACGACGAATAGAACGGGAAAAGTGGATCTAAGAGCATGCATGTACACGGTCGAGACTGGAGAGAGCGAAGAAAGTGAAAGAGAGGGTACAGAGATCTGAAGACGCCGGAGTACCGTACGGTCGACCGCCGAACGCCGCACAGTGGTCCAGGGTCCCTAATAATGGGTATTTATGAGTCTAGTACAATTTTCTATACGGCGTTTTTGTGTGCAAACGTTGTGTGCAAACCAATAATAGACGAATTTAAAAATATTTCAGGTAGGTACTGATCCTGGTATGTACCTGCTCCTCTGGTAGATAAGATAAGATAGTGTTGCATTGATAGAAAGAGCATCATTGGAAAAGGAACAGACATAGCATCAGTTTCAATTCTTTGTATTATACAGCGTATTGCACTGATTCTTGTTCTGCAAAATATATTTTGTAACTGAAGGTGAGTACTATTGAAATATGTATTAATATATTGCGAATATAATTTGAAAAGTTACATTTTTGCATAATTTGTTGTTAAAAAAGAAATATTTTATTGAAACTTCACGTTCAAAGTTACAAAAGTATATCTCTAATGTGGTATTATGGAAAAAGCATATTGTGCGTCATTAAGTACACAATTGTGCAGATCCAAAAAAGTTTCCCCAGACCTTCCCTAAAATTTCTAACCAAAATTATATTTTTTCGTACAAACCAAATTTAAAAAAAAATTGCTTCTGAAATAAACAAAAGTGCAATTCATTTTCAATATTAGGGGACCTAACTTTTTCATACTTTTCTTGAATGCTTTACCTACAGGTAAATGTGCAAAAAAAGTCAAAATATATCCCCAAAAACAGTTATTATCTTGGGGAATTTCCCATTTTCTGGGAATAGGAAATGTTTCTCGCGGCTGAGCTTAAAGCCACCGAGTGCGTCCACCGAGTTGCGGATGGTTGGTCGACCTCTCGATATCGAGGTTAGCTGCGAGATACGCGAGTTGACTCGTCGCATAAGCAGTCCAGGACAAAAAGCGACGGCATTCCGAGGGGGTATTTAGTCTATCCCAGGGTAAGGTACGGGTGCTTTCGATTGGCGACTTCAGCTAGACAGATGGACGGCGATCGCCACGCCGCACAGTGGGGCAAAATCCCAAAAAGCTGGCCAAAATTAAAAAAATGAAGTTACTCCAATGCTTATGCTTCAAAGTACTTTGGGTAGACTAATGCTCGAACTGCTAGAAAATGCACTCGACTGAAGGGTAGGCGTGCACATCCTCCCACAATGCATTGTCAAAGTGAAAGATGAACAGCGCTCGAGGGCCCTCAGACGCTCCGCAGATGCAGAATGCCAAATACAAATTAGCATTGCAACTTAGTTATTGGACAAAATTAAAATGTGTAAAATGGAATCGCCGCATAAATGTAAGGTTAATTAAAATTTTTATTGCTAAAATGAACTAACATAGCTAACATCGGCAAAATTTGAATATTTCAAATACTAATTTCTTTAATATTTTCACTAAAATATTGTATAAATTGATTGAAAAGTAATAGAATCGCGCAAAATCGTGCCAAAATTTTAATGACATGCCAGAGGTGAAGATATGAGCTAACGAATTTGAAAAAAATCCGCTGCTCATAACTGCTCATACGAGTTTTTTGAACAAAAATACTGAGTAGCTTCAGTAAACACGGTAGGTGCGTCAACACGTCAACGGACAACTCGTTGGTTTTATCTCTCCCGCTGCTAACATGCCTGGTGCGTACACTCTCCCTGACTTCCTTCCTTTCCCTTAATTTCTCGCTAGCAGCATACCGTATCCAAGGCAACTATAATAACAAACAAGATGGCGGAAAAAGAAAATCTATGACATGTAAAAGGTCCATTTCAACTAAATTATTCTCAATACTTTACTCGTTAGAGGGTTAATTTAATTCCTACCTTAACCAGAAAGGATCTTTCAACATTTTATGTAATAATTACTTATTAATGTTTATTATTAACTCTTGTGTCATTGAATATTTAATATAAACTATACTCTACATCGAGTCTGTGGAGTGTTGCACATGAGAAAACATTTCTGGTTTAACTAGCTTTGTATTCTTCATAATAAGAATGTATCTCAACAGAATGGCTTGAAAAATCTTATGTTCCCTTTTAAGTGTGTATCAAAATTATACTAATATTATTTAAAATATGAATCCTGAAAACTTTTAACGTTAGGCATGAAATGTACCGTACAATAGACCCCATTTAACTTCTGTATTTACGCTCCAAAATGAATAATATGTTATATATGTAATTAATTTATCTCTATCCTTGTATTTAAAACGTAAATTTTATCGTAAACCACATTGATTTCCTGTGATCACCAAATAGAGGTGGATATGTTTGAGGAGTACGCATTGGAAACAGCTCGGCTCTTCATGCAATTCGTTGCAATGCAACCCGTGGTACTACATGCCAACTATAGTGCATAAAATATTATTGCACGGCAAGGAAATTATCTCCCACCTCCTGCTTCCTATTGGACAAATATCCGAGGAAGCACAGTAGTCGCGCAATAAATATTTTGAGCGTTTTCGTGAGGATTTCTCCAGGAAATTCTCGAGGGCTAAGTACATGGAGGACGTTTTTCTGCGCATTTTAATCAAGTCAGACCCTATCATAACAAGTCAAATGAAGCTACCGCGAAAAAAATTGAGGTATATGGATAACAAAACCATTGACTTGCTGGAGTGTCCAACGATCAAAGTACTGATTCACAAAGCAGTGATTCTGATCCATTTGCTGGATCAGGGGAAGATTCGTCGATTGGAGATAAATAATCAGTGCGTGAGCGCTGGTGTATTAGTGCTTGTGTATGATTGCATGCGAATAATGTGTGCATATATATAACATCCATATTTTGCATTTTGTTGTGTATATTCTATGTACTTGTGTATAATTCAATTAATGTCATGCATCTACATCTACATGTACGTAATACCTTACAAGCCACCACGAGGGTGTGTGGCAGGGGGTGAAGATCACCAAACATGCACTATTGACATGCAACTAGGATATTTGTAGGAGACATGCTAGATAATAGGGTCACATGTAGCTAGATGGCTAGTATCTACATAATAAGAAAGGGATTATTGGTTGTTATTACATGCATCAAGAACTACGGACTATTCTAATAATAATTCACTTACCTATCCCTTTGCTAGGCTGCCTATTGGGCTCTCTTATAGTACGCGGGAAAAATGAAACTTTACATCTATCGGTACGACAATCTATCTCTCTAATCTCTCTAATCTGATCAAACGTAGATAATACGCAGGATTTCTTAATATGTATCTAACGTCATCTGTGAACGAATCTGTTTCGAATTTACTTAAGGGGTTTAACCTAAATTTTAACCTTGCATATATTCAAATGTACAAAATGAAATTTTCTATCAGCAATTTCCAAAAAAAGAGCTTGTCTATTTATTTCCAATGTAATAGTAAAACAATTATTTCGTTGCTTTAAAATTTGCAACAATTATTATTTTGCAAACAACTTCAAATTTGTTTTCAGAGACGTCAATACCATTGCCATGTGAATGTTCATGTTAGTACAATATTTAATAATATTTAATACACTTTTTCACACAATAAATATAAAAATATAATTTTTTGCAAATTTAACATTAGAATTGTTGTATGCATCTTCATAAACGTTGGTATACAAATTTTCAAAGCAATCGTGCAATTTTTTCAATTTTGGCCAACTTTTAGTGATTCTGCCCCACTGTGCGCCGCCGCGGTGCTTTCGATATGTAGCTGGATCGCCGTATGTCGCCGGCTGCCGGTGACTCTCTGCTCTGAGGAGAGCCGAACAGATGAAAAGCTGCTGGCGTTATATGACGTCACGTCAACCAATGTAACAATAAAGTATCAACAACATTTTTTTGCAAACACGCAGGCACAGGAAAGGTATTCTACGGCATTTATCAATCAGAACCCCAAAAATACTGTGGAATTCCACAAACATACGAAAAAACTTACTAAAATCAATCACAGTACCTTTTACTGAGCAAAATTGGTGAATTGTATGGCTGAATCGAAATTTACCAGACGATACCCTTCGTTGCTACTTTCTTATTTACCCTCCAGTTCACGAAACTGACTGCGCAAGCGCGAGAAGCCGGTGTGTTTCATTTCATTTGCATCCTGGCAATCGACGGCACCTGCGTTCAATAATCGACTATCGCCGCACCTTAATGAAAAGCACCCAAAATAATACAGAACCTGTGAAGATGCCGTGACTTGGCGACGGGAGGCCGCCAACAATTACGCTTCTCATCACCCAGAAGAGAGGGCAGCAGCTCTTCTTCACACGAGTGAAGGTGGAGACCACAGTGGTCGGTACAGCATAACTCATTTTACTACAGGCGTGGTAACATCTACTTTAACGGCTGTGGTACTGCGATGTGGAACGCAAGGGGAAACCACCACATTAATATCCCGAGGAGTCGCAGCTACTCCACTCTATTCTTTCTTATCAAGACGTGATGGAACCCTCTCGAGTAAAATATTCCGGAGGTAAAATAGTCCCCCATTCGGATCTCCGGGCGGGGACTATTCGAGTGAGTACATAAGTCAAGTGTGATAAATTGTTTAGGGTAGGAACATGGACGTGCGATCACTTGGGTCCTGCGGAAGACTGGAGAACCTGAAGGTGGAAATGCGGAGAATGGACCTCGACGCATTAGGAATCAGCGAAATGAGATGGCCCGAAGAAGGAGACTTCTGGAGCGGAAGTTAAAGAATTATTCACACCAGATCACTGGATGGTAATGCTGGAGTAGGGATCATACTCAGAAAGAGCGCCGGAATGCGTGTGAAGAGCTTCCTGCAGTACAATGAAAGGATAATAATGGTGAAGATCGAGACCAAACCTGTAGATACCGTAGTGGTGCAGGTTTACATGCCTACGACGGGCTATGAAGATGAAGAAGTGAAAGACGTCTACGACGATGTCACGGAAGTTATAAAACAGGTAAGAGGAGAAGAAAACCTAATTATTTTAGGAGACTGGAACGCTATCGTCGGCGAAGGTGAACATGGAAGAATAACTGGAAAATACGGATTGGGAAAGAGTAGAAAGACTGATGGAGTTCTGCACACAACATAAGTTAGTGGTCACCAACACATTGTTTAAAAATCACAACCAAAAAAGTTACACATATAAAGTGCCAGGAGACAAAAGAAGATTTCAAATTGACAACCTTTCAGTGAAGCAGAGATTTAGAAACCAAGTGAAGGACTGCAAAACTACCCTGGGGCAGACATCGATAGTGACCATAATTTAGTGAAGATGAAATGCCATCTGAAATTTAAGAAAACAAAGAAATATATATGGCAAGTAGAAAAACAGAAGGAGACTCAACATAAGCTGGCATTTCAGAAGGAAGTATGAAACAACATAGGAGAGAACCTGACTGAGAAACCAGTAGAAGAGCGTTGGGAAAACATTAAATGTGGACTACAGGAAACCACAAAAGAAGTTCCTGGAAGAGGAAAAGTTGCCAAGAAGAAGCCATGGATCACGGAGGAAGTCTTAGAATTGATTGAAGAAAGAAGAAAGTACAAGAATGCGAAAACTGAAGAAGGCCAGCTTTGCTACAAAAGAATAAGGAACGAAATAGGTCGCAAAGCAAGGAAAGCTAGAGAGATGTGGATGAAGAACCTATGCGAAGATGTACAAAACTATCTTGCACTTGGAAAGGTGGAAGCGGCCTACAGCATAGTGAGGAACCATTTCAAGGAACGGAGCGCAAGATGCAATGCCATAAGGGACAAAAATTTTGATATTGAAAACGAGGACAAAGTGAAGAGATGGAAAGAATATCTGGAAGAACGGAAACGGAAAAAATCTCAGCACAAAAGCTATTGAAGAGAAAAGCGAAGTGGAAAAAGATGATATGGCAGCATCAAGATAGTAACAGAAAAATGTCCTGTGCTGTAGGCCTTGGAAGGGGAAGTCCCACTGTCTCCGTCGTTTTCCCTCTCTTTCAGACAGAGACAGCGGGAGATCCCCTTCCATGGCCACAGGACATTCAGGACGAGGGGAGACAATGGAGCGACAATGGACAGAGCGCGGGCAGGGTTTTCCCGAGGAGCCACACCCTTCCAGCGCCGACGTCCACACCCCAGAGATCAGCGCCTCCGAACATTTTAAGAAGAAGATAACCATGCCCCTCTTTCAGCCTCCTCTCATATGCATTAATCTCCACCCCTGACTCTCTCACCGTATTAACCCTCAGGCACTGAACACAGGTTCTCTTCCTTCAACCTGTCCCTCACCTCCTCCTGCCTCCCTATACAAGCTCATACACACTGATATATGTTGCCTGAAGATATATTGAAATGAAATGTCTCCAAGCCGTAATAGGTGATCCTTTCGTTTGTGGTATAAAGGGGAGAAAGGGAACTTTTAGGGAATGAACAACAGTACCTTAGTGTTTCTTCTGGCCTGAGAAAGGTCTTCCGGATCAGCAAACTTCAAGGAGTCTGAAGGAGGTCTTGTGAAAAAACACAACACTTCTAGTATTTCCACACAGGACGCTGATGCACTTGCACTTGCACAAACACTGATGTTGGCATGTGCCACTTGTCAGGGGAAGTTAAAAAAAGGGAGAAAGGGTGGAACGAAAGGTATAAACGTATTTCAGCCACAAAGTGGCCCTCTTCAGCATACTGAAGGTGTGTACCTCTAGACAACACGGAGTTGACTGAGTAAGAATTGGGGCATCCGAAACCATATGGGTCATTCCACCTCAATTCAACAAACGTTTGTCCCTTAGGGTCTCAGATTTTGATAAAAATTGGCGTATGGGAACAAAATCAACTCAAACTGAATATCCTCAAACAGTGTAGTGAAAAAAAAATGTTGAGTGAATTATGCATGTTTTAATTTTTTCGCATTTTTAGCAAAAATCCGAGCCTTAAATCATATTATCACCTATATCTCCACTTGTAATTGTCATACAGCAATTATTAATAGCTCTTTTTAAAGCTAAATATTTATTGAATGCAAATATGTCAAGAAAAAATTATTTATTCTTAACCCTTTTGTTGTTAATCACTAATGTTTAAAAAATTGTTAATAAACTTATCTCAAATACTCCATCTCAGAATCGGCATAAACTTTTTTTCCGTAATCTAAACATACCCAGCTAACTATTCCAAAAATAAAATTTAGTGGCAATTCATAAATGCGTTTTGTATAAATATTTAAACATTTACAATTTTCTCTCGCGTGGCCCGTCGGCTCCCCCCCTTGGAATACACGCAGCAGACACGCGATGCAAGCCTAAAAATTCCCTAATTGCTCAAGGTCGTGGCTATATGAGATAAAAATATATTATAATCAAAAAATGTTAACAACAATTGTTATTTGTTCTTTCACTTTTCGAGCTAAATATTGAGTTGATCCAAATTTCTCTTGAATTTTTGCCACACTCCAGCTTTTAGGCAGTGTAGACATGACTAAAATTTTTTCACTGTAGCAATTAGCTTCAGCAAATTTTTCCTTGAGTTGACTTAGCATTTCACACCCTACTAACTCTTATGGGCCGAAGGAAGTTCTTGATTTTCCCCATACTTTCCCGATTGCTCTTCGATAAACAGAAGTAATTTTATGAATTTTTTCTTTAGAGTTTTTTCTACTTTTCGATTTTTTTCTATTTACTGGTGATGTACCGATTTCGGATAAACTCAGGTTAATTTTTTCTAGCACAGATTGATGAGGTGAATGAGGTGCACCATCGCTCTCTCCTTGTGAGTCACTGTCATTGCTGGAGTTGCTTGTAGGTAGGGATACATGAGCCTCCGCAAACTGCAAACCAGAAGGCCCCGGTTGTGACAGTACTGCTTCTATAGCCACTAGCTGCTCAGGAACGTCTTCTTGATGACTGACGGGAGACCTTGGTGTGTCACCTTTCGCGACTCCCTTATTCAGAAGCACTGTGCACTGACGACACAATTTTCTGCCCTCCACCAAAGACATCGCTCTAGTGCTGAAAATTTTCGATTTGTAATATTTGGCAGTAATTGTATATAAATTAGCACTACGGAAAATGCAATGCAGTTTCAGTGGATTACAACACTGTTTTGACGCTTTGAATAGAAAGCAATAAACGATTTTACATTATTAACGCACACGGTTTCCACTTTGACACCACTTCTATCCTCGATGAGCAGCAGATCTCTTCGATACATTTAAAGACACTGTCTCGCGAACAATTTTCACCTCTCACTGCGCCGATGGAGCAAATTTTGACAATTAGTTTAAAAAACTATGCACGAGAAAAAAGAGAAGTCAGACAGCTCTTGAATAAGGAGATGGACACGCGGTGACAGACCAAAACAAACTGAGACTTCATCGGTGAATAAACGCGGCTGTCAACAAAAACATGTGCAGCTAGATGGTCTTCCTTCATGCTTTAAGAGACATACCGCAATGGGCAGAATTGGCCACCAACGGGGTCATAAAAATAGAGTTCTGAAAGGAAGTGGAAAGGTTTTTACCCTCTTGCCCTAATCCGTAGGAGCCATTAAATATTTCTTTTTCGAGAAAGCTAAGTTTACGGAAAACGTCTCAATGCACGAAAAGCCACAGCTGCAGACTCTCGACTCGAATTGAAAATAAAATGTTTTTGCATGGATAAAAAATATTTGGACACTAAAATCGGAGTTTGCAGTGAATTTGTCAATAGAGATAATAAGAGTGAGAGAGCAAAAACGAAGACATTTTTCTGCTAGAACAAATGACGCAAAAATTCCATTATTGTATTTATTTTCATTTCATTTCATCAATGAAATATATTTGAAGATTCTTAAAAAGTTTTTTCATATTAATTGTCACAGATTTTTAGCTCAAATAAAAGTTAATCCGCCTCGAAACTTAAATGGGGCCCAATGGTAAATTTCTCTGCAAACATCTATTTAACATAACAAATAACAATTGTTGTTAACATTTTTTGATTATAATATATTTATATCTCATATAGCCACGACCTTGAGCAATTAGGGAATTTTTAGGCTTGCATCGCGTGTCTGCTGCGTGTATTCCAAGGGGGGGAGCCGACGGGCCACGCGAGAGAAAATTGTAAATGTTTAAATATTTATACAAAACGCATTTATGAATTGCCACTAAATTTTATTTTTGGAATAGTTAGCTGGGTATGTTTAGATTACGGAAAAAAAGTTTATGCCGATTCTGAGATGGAGTATTTGAGATAAGTTTATTAACAATTTTTTAAACATTAGTGATTAACAACAAAAGGGTTAAGAATAAATAATTTTTTCTTGACATATTTGCATTCAATAAATATTTAGCTTTAAAAAGAGCTATTAATAATTGCTGTATGACAATTACAAGTGGAGATATAAGTGATAATATGATTTAAGGCTCGGATTTTTGCTAAAAATGCGAAAAAATTAAAACATGCATAATTCACCCAACATTTTTTTTTCACTACACTGTTTGAGGATATTCAGTTTGAGTTGATTTTGTTCCCATACGCCAATTTTTATCAAAATCTGAGACCCTAAGGGACAAACGTTTGTTGAATTGAGGTGGAATGGCCCATATGGTTTCGGATGCCCCAATTCTTACTCAGTCAACTCCGTCTTGTCTAGAGGTACACACCTTCAGTATGCTGAAGAGGGCCACTTTGTGGCTGAAATACGTTTATACCTTTCGTTCCACCCTTTCTCCCTTTTTTTAACTTCCCCTGACAAGTGGCACATGCCAACAACATGAACTGTTGTTCATTCCCTAAAAGTTCCCTTTCTCCCCTTTATACCACAAACGAAAGGATCACCTATTACGGCTTGGAGACATTTCATTTCAATATATACTGTGAGCCGTAAGAGCTCACCGTTTTCACTTGATTGCCTGAAGATGCTGTAAAAAGCAAAACCTGGTCGCAATTAACGTTTTTCTCCATGGAAGTTGCTCATCCTTCAGTTACTATACTGTTCCGTTTCCACTCAATCACGAATGAAACCTCAGAATTTTTGGGAGCATCAAAATTAAGATCGGAATTCGACGCAGCAGTAAGGGACCTTTGGATGAATGAAGCTTCTGGTATTGACGATGATCCTGCAGAATAAATAAAAAATGCAGGAGAGAGGACATTAACTCATCTTTACAAAACCATCTGCAACATGTACTCAACAGGAGAAATACCCAGGGACTTCGAGAAAAACATCATCATTCCTATTCCCAAAAAGAAGAGAGTAGAGAAATGCGAAAATTTTAGGACTATAAGCCTGACGACACATGCATCGAAGATATTGACAAAGATCATCTACAGAAGAATAGAACGAAAAGCAGAGGAGTTCCTGGGTGAATATCAATTTGGATTCGGGAAAAGTAAGGGTACCAAAGAGGCAATATTAGCCCTCAGGCCGCTAATAGAGAAGAGAATGGAGAGGAACAAGCCGACGTTCACTGCATTTGTGGATTTAGAGAAGGCTTTTGAAAACGTTCATTGGAATTTAATGCTTGGAATTCTGAAAGGAATTGGTTGTGTCCTAAATGACCGAAAAATTATACACAGTCTGTAAAAAAACCAAGTAACTGTGATCAAATCTGGACCCAGCAGTGAAGAGGCTAGAATAAGGAAAGGAGTGAGACAAGGCTTTTTTGCTACAAAAGAATACGGAACGAAATAGGCCGCAAAGCAGTGAAAGCTGTGAAGAGGCTATATAGTAGGGGGGAAGTTAGGCTTGCTTGTTGAAGGATAAGATATTTAGGTGTAACAATCACTAGAGATGTATCGTGGGGAAAACACATCCGTGAAAGCCGAGCGGAGAGAAAGCTAGGATTTGTAAAAAGTGTATTTGGGAAATGTGATGAAGCGATGTTATTTTTCACTAGTTAGGCCCCACTTTGAGTATGCAGCCAGTGTATAGGATCCGAATGAATTAGGTTTGATCAGAGAACTAGACAGTGTGCGGCGTAGATTAGCTAGGTTCGTTAAAAGGTATTACGATAGGTTGAGTAGTGCTTCAGAATTAATAAAAGAATTAGGGTGGGAATCATTATCAGAGCACAGGTTGAAGTACAAATTAAATCTATTAGAGAAATTTCAATGGGATATCTTTACTGAAGATGTTAGGCACATATTAAAAACACCAGCGCATTAAGCTAGATTCGACCAGATAAATAAGATTAGAGAGATAGATTGTCGTACCGATAGATTCAAAATGGTATTTTTCCCCCGTACTATAAGAGAACAGAATAGGCAGCATAGGAAAGGGATAGGTAGGGGAAATATTTTAAGAGTATTCTGTAGTGCATGATGCATGTATTAACCCCTCAAATACTATAGATACTAACAATCTAGTTGCATGAGACTCTATAGTTGCTTGTTCGCATGTTAGTAGTGCATGCTTGGTGATCTTCACCCCCTGCCACACATCCTCTCGGTGGCTTGCAGGGTATCGTGTAGTTGTAGTTGTCGTGTGGATATCGTAATTTTTAACGTTTACATCGAGAAAGCCAACAATGAAATCAAGGAGAAGTGTTCTGGAGTGAACATCCACGGAGAAACAATCAGTATGCTACGATTCGCTGATGACATAGCTCTCATAGCAGAGACAGAGAAGGAGCTGAATAAGATGCTAACAACCATGGAAAGGACAACGGCCGGACATCAGCTGCAGATCAATAAGAAGGAAACTAAGATATTGGTGTGCAGCAAGAGAGAAGAGGCCAAAACCAACGTTATACTAGGAAAACAGACACTGGAAGAGGTTAAAGAGTTCTGTTACCTGGGAAGCAGAGTAACCAACAATGGACGAAGCAAGAAAGAAATAGAGAGTAGAATAGCCCAGGCAACGAGGGCATTCTATCAAAAGAAGAATCTACCTACAGCTGGAAATAGAAGCTTAGAAGGAAGCAATTCATCAGAACGAATATCTGGAGCACGTTTCTTTACGGCAGTGAGGCATGGACGATGACAACAGTGGAGAAGAAAAGGGTGGAAGCATTCGAAATATGGTGCTACCGAAGAATGATGAAGATAAAATGGATTGACCGAGTGACAAATGAAGAAGTCCTAAGAAGAGTGGGAGAACAGAGAAGTCTGCTGAAAACTATAAAACGAAGACGGGACAACCTAATCGGACATATCTTGAGGCACGATGGCCTGATGAAGACTTGAATTGAAGATTGAGTCATTCAACATAAATCGTGGAATTAACTAAGTATTTTCTTTTTTCGTGATGAACACAATCCTCGAGGGAAAAGTGAACGGGAAGAATGGAAAAGGCAGGCCTCGTATGAGATACATGGAACAGGTTGTGATTTGCAAAAATTTTAACGTCGAATTCGTGTTCAGAGATCGTGAAAAACCCATGTACTACAATGTTTAAAGAATCGAGAACTTTTGAGTTTGTGTAAATTCAAGTAATAAAAAAAATTGCCAAAGTTTCTGTGAAAAAAGTAATTTGCAAAAACTGGAACATCAAATTCACATTTTCACACAATCTTCACAATTCCTTATAACAGCTAGTAGCAGAACCAACCAGGGGAAACAACATTCTAGACTTATTAGCAACAGATATACCCGAAAGAGTTACAAACAGTTACAAACACAGGAATTAGTGATCATAAAATAGTGCATGCGAAATTTAATCTAGACGTTGAAACATTATAAACCAAGGAGGAGGGTATACTTATTTGGCAAGGCTAATTACGACGGTATGAAAGATGGATTAAGGGAATCATTTAATGTATTTAGCCAACAAAGCAAAGGATTAGATACAGAGGATTGGTGGGGGGAATTTCTTGAGGACACCCGTAAAGAAGTTAACAAGTACACACCAAGTAAATTGATAAGTGATAATACAGAGTGGTATAAAGCGGAGGTTAGGAAATCACTAAAGCGACAAAGGGTATGCCACGCTAAGATGAAAAGTGCAGGACGGGGTCTATCGGTATAGGAAAAAAATGAGTTAGTTCAAAACTGTAAAAAATGGAGAGCATTAGCAAGGAAATCGTGTCGGCAAGCGTTATCACATTTCAAGAGCCAGAAGTTAGGAGAATGTATAGATACAAAGCGTCTTGGTCATATGTGTAACCCTCTCCCCGGTGAGCTTTATTTATCCTTCGTCCGGGTATTATGTGTATTTATTATATTACTTATGTGGTTCATGCACAATATATACAGTTTTATGGATGGCTCGGACAGGCACATGATGGGGAAGGGTGTTACCGGCGGTGCATAGCCTGGAGTCCTCGTCGTAGCCGTCGGGGCAGTCGGGGGCGCCGTCGCATAGGTACTGGATGCTGATGCAAATGCCGTCTCCAGGACACTTGAACGGCTCGTATGGATGGCAGGAGAGGCCTCCGGCACCGCCCACGCCCAGGCCGTAGTCGCCTAGAGAGGGAGAGAGTCTTTAAGAACGACAGGGGTCACTGCGTATCCTCCTCAAGACATATTCCGTTTACTTATCCGGAGGGCGACGCAAGACTAGTGACGGAAATTGAAATCCGGCCGAAGAGACACGCGATTTAATGTTCGCAGAGGTTGGGTTTCTTAAGTGAAAGAACGCCGCATTTCAATGGCTAAGATCCGAAGCCGACCTTTCGTTCTGAAGCTGCTCCCTAAATCAGCATTTTTAACCAACAACCATCAGGGTTTGAGCCCGGCCCTCTACAAAAGTGGTTTCTCGCGTCTATCAGCCAGCGCCGTCATGCTAAGTCAAGATTTTTAATTTCAGTGGCGCCAGATAATATTCCTACGGATGTTTTAGTGACGCATTTCGGGCATTCTTTTCTTATTTTCGCACGTTTAAATGTGTACTGGACAAATTTCTAAAGTGTATTCTATTATGTCTATTCGTCTTAACACTCTCAATCTTGCCGTGCGTAAGACATCTTGATATGGAGTACATTAGTTCAGCAGTGATTCACGAGAGTGATTCACGAGGAGTAAGCTACGAACCTCGCTTCCAGAATCTGCTACGAAGCTGTCTTTTGTTTCTTACAATCCACGCAATTTCCTTACAATAATGCTGTTCACGGCATCTCTCAAGGAAGGCAGTATTTAATCGTCGTGAATATTTTCATTCGGAGGCCGCAGCAACTCTCGGAAAAGAATCTAAAAAAAAATTCCTGTCTAAATTACATATTTTTAGAGACATTAAGATGGCTCAGTGTAAAAATATGCAAAAAGAAGAAAAATTGAAGATTTATCTGCAAAACAAAAAAAAGAACTACATATATCAATCATTATTTAGGTATTTCGATGGATGAAAGAATAATATATAGCAATATCTGTTAATTAAAAATCAAATTTATAATTATATAAAAATTATGAATATGATTTCAAATTTATATGCTGTACCGATGATAGTTTGAGGTAGCTAAAAAAAACCTTATCAAAGCTAATATCAGCGCGGATAGCAACGGGAAACATTATTTTTAAATGCACCTGGAGGAACGAGCTTTGCTCGGAGACGTATTTATTCCTAATAATGTTAAGAAAATAAAGGAAATGATTAGGAGACTGTATTAAAAGAGCAATTTCTGAATGTATGTTTGTCGCACCTTTATCGCAAACGGCTCTCGCCAATTTTTTGAAAATTTGAATAGAAGGGTTTTTTATGCCAAGAATCGATTGCGCGGAACAGGGGCTCCATTAAAAAGGCCCCAGGGGCCCATATGAGGGCCTTCTTGTACCAACGTTTAGTCTTGTTAGAGTTGTAATCTAATGTTTAAATATGGGTTGGCAACATATGTTGTTATTTATGTCAGTAACTAATTATCTATATTGTTGTTGCCAACTCTCCATCAGTCGTTCAATTTGTAAAATGGAATTTGGATGTGTCTGTGACTCGTTATTAAAACACCTCAGTTTAAAGCCGATATCTCAAGATATTATTTAACCTCTAACAAGTCTCATAAGAGAAGCAACGACTGAGGACGCGTGGATTGAGGAAACGAAGCAGGCAAAATAATTCTTTCACCAACGACGGCATTCTTTTTCTCAGCCAATTCACTCAAAAATTGAATCACTCCCGTATATTCTATCATTTGCTTTAATCCATTGGATACAGTCATGTTCCACTCTTATCAACCAGATATTGCAGCAAAAACCGACTTCCAAAATGCAAAGCATTCACCTTCTGAAAGAGGAGATCAATATTGCTTGGGTTGACGGCAGAAGGCAAATGTTAGGCAAGTTATGCTAATCAGTTCTGAGCTCGTTCAAATATAGTCAAATTTTGACGACCGGCATCAGGTGTTCTCAAAGGAATATTGACAGAGAATCCAAAAGTGCCCTTTGCGTGCAATAGAGGATAAATAAATGGCTCAACACGAATGTCAATATTGTTCATATTAACTAAATATTTCTCACGTTGAGGAATAATTAACTCGTTATCCGTAAAGCTTTGGTCAGCGATGAAGGTGGCACAATGGCACTAACTTCATTCTGAAATTCTTAAACGTTCTTTGATCTACGGCATCATGTAATGCAAAGAGCAGCTCAACAGAAGGTGCAGCGCTGCGCGTCTGTTAGCTTCTTCTTTTACTTCCCGCATCATCATGAATCCACGAAAAAAACTGATTTTCAGATCTACAAATATGTTCCAAAAGACTAATAAGATTCTCGCATGATGAACAGGATTATTTATGCAGGCACTAAGAGCATCCTCATTATCCAAAAAGTACATCGGTAGATATTGAGGCCGTTCAAATTTCCATCATCATTTTGTTTGGGTGAGCTGCTACACTGAGTTTGTGATAAAATTCACCGTTAGCAATGTAAACTCCTCGACCCCTGATTGTTCGATGGTTATCTACAGTGAATTAAGCCATTGCAAAACATGCATTTTGAATCCTTTTTATAAAATTCATTAGAAAATGGATGATGTCGAAGAAAAAATCGCGCTAACTCGTTCGGAAATTCTGGGTGTGGTAGATCTATCCTATGATGCAAGCAGCAGCCTCCAAACGAACCTCTATGAATATGATTCGATACACGTTCTTCGGTGAAATGCAGTGCTCCACAAGCAGCACTAAAAGGCTGCAGACTATGGTAAGGAATATCAGCCGTTTTAGCTGCCATGTAGGAACTTATTCGGTTTAGCCACAATGCTTGTTGTAGTCTTGAATTTCTCCTTTGGTCATCTTCCAATCGTTGTTGACCATCAGACTCTTCTGCCATACGCCTCTCGTCCACGCATGTCTTGAAGCCACTGATTTCTTTGTAATTCTGATTCTTCTGCTCTTTGGTAATGGTGTCGTTGCATAGTCGCTGCCGATCTTTTGCAAACGTAGTTCCCTCTGTTCCTTTCATTCTCCACTTCTCTGGATTCGCGCACGCGTCATTCCTAAACATTGTAGGCGATCATCGGAAGACTCATATTCTTGCCTCATTCTTTTCTGATCGTTCCTCTCTTGACAGTAAGAATTATTTAGCTTAGTTATCATTTCAAATAACCTATTCTTACATGCGGTTTTTGCTACTCGGATTGGTCTTGGCATGGTATGTTTGGAAATTACCTCAAATTAATGGACCAATCTCGAGCGCTGCTAACACACATACGTACAGACAACTGCCTTCCGCGAATTAATATATAGACAAGAGGTTCAACGCGCGTTGAACCTCCAGGTGCACCGCTAACAGTGTAAGTGATCCTCCTGGATTTCTCTTGGAGTTTTACTAAAGCCGATCGAATGATTTGGTCGTAGGTAGGTTGGTATAATATTTTCTGGAATCGTCTGGTTCGTTTAAAAACAGAATTGGCCCGTTGAGCTTTTGGAAATAACTTTGGTCGGGGTATAAGTGAGTGTCTTATTTGTAATGGATATAAAACGGAATGCTTTGGATGTAGAAAATTTTATAATGGTGGGGGAATTTTGAAATTGAAATTGAAATTTTGAAACGTTAGGTAATACATGACCGAAAATTAATTAATGTCTAAATACTTTACAGCAAAAATAATTAAATTGCGATGCACAGTACATATGAAACCTTTATACCTTTTGTCACTTTACCAAAAACGTAAACATATTTCCTTAGCGACGAAAACAACTTTGCTTAGCAACTTGTTGCCCACATTAAAAGATAGGGAAAACACCATTTTTTCGTGCTTAAATTGTCACACTTTCCGGTCAAACAACGAAAATAAATAGAACTAAGCAATGCAACCACCTTTTCTCTTTTGAACGACACCACTGCCGCTACGACCCGACCAGTAGGTACCTCAAATTAATGGACCAACCTCGAGCGCTGAAAGCACACGTAAGTACAGACAACTGCCTACCGCGAATTAATATACTTATACACGAGGTTAAACACGCGCAGCGCGCATTGAACCGCTAAGGCCGCCGCATAGCAATGACTCCGGTATGGTGTGGGAGGTTTTAATGTAATCGATCGAATGGTCTGGGTGTAGGTAGTTTGGCGTAATAATAAGTATGTATTCAACATACTTACGAATTAATATTATTATAATTTCACAGTTGATTGATACAACTAATTGCACCTTCTTCAACTTTTTCCACTTTTGTTCGTAGAATATCTTCCCCCACTGGGGGTCAGGTTGTCCATGACCGACGTTTCGATGCTCGACTCGGGCACCAACATCAGGGCAGATGAGTGATTTGGCCGCCACCCGGACAGCCTGACCCGGTGGAAAACCCGAGAAGATTTTCTACAACTAGTTCGCCGGGAAAAACTTCGATCTTATTTCACCTTTTCTTCCTTCACCAAAAACGTAAACAGATTTCCTTAGCATTTCCTTCCCCACGTTAAAAGACAGGGAATACACATTTTTTCATTCGTAATTTTCACATCATTCGACCAGTCGACGAAGAAAAAGGTACGCCTAAGCAATGTTTCTTCTCTTGAACGACACCACTCCCTCATCGATCCGATCGGTACCTTCGAAGAGTACCTCAAATAAATGAACCAACCTTGTGCGCTGCAAAATCACATCGGTACAGACAACTACCGCGAAATAAATACCGCGATGGTGAAATCTCTATATATTTATAGAGATTTCACCATCGGCACATCGAAAACGTCAATTAAAATTTTAATACTCAATTAATTGATAAAAATAATTCTACTTACTTCAACCTATTTCCTTCCTATTTTTGTCCCTTGACGAAAAACGTAAACATATTTACTTGGCAACGCAAACAAATTTGCGTACCAACTGATTTCCCATGTTAATAGATAGGTAAAACGCCATTTTTTCATGCTTAAATTTCAATTTTGCGGTCAAACAACGAAAATAAAAATGCAATGCAAACATCTATCCTCTTTTGAACGACACCACTTCCGATTCGATCCGACGGGTGCCTTCGGAGAACACCTCAAATTACTGGACCAACCTCGAGAGCTGCAAACACACTGCAGCGTTTCCCGAATGAAATAATGAGTTCACGAGCTCGTCCAGGGGACAAAATTCTTTCCAAACTCGGGTGAACAAGATGAGGTAGAACAAAAAACAACAGTATGAGAATATAACTATAACAAACAATGTGTTTCAACAAAATACACAAAGCAAGTACAAACCAACAATTGAAAATACTCTTCCCAATTCAGGGAAACCCTAATAACTTTCAACAATAGACCATGGCCCCTGCGAGACTCTCGAGAATCACGAAGTCTCCAAAAAACTAACTCGAGGTAAAGCTAATCGAAAGGTTTGAGGGCAGATAGGTTTATGTAATATTTTTCTGGAATCACCTGGGTGGTTTAAAAACAGAATAATTAAAGCTATTGGAAATATTTTTCGTGGGGATATAAGTGATTGTTTTATTTGAAAATGATAGCGGTAACCTGGCGGTTACCGCTACGCGGTGCCATTTGAATGGTCTGGGAGGTTTTAGGTGGATCGAATGGTTTTGGTGTACGTAGTTTGGTGTAATATTTCTCTGGGATCGTTTGGGTGGTTTAAAAACGGAATTGATCATTAGACCATTTGGAAATATTTAGTTAGGTAGACCGTCTAATTTGAATTGATAAAAAACGGAATGTCTTGCATGTAGAAAATCTTATAATGATTGGTATTTTTTCAAATTAATGTGCTGATTTAGCAACAAAAATTAATACATAACAGAAAATAAAGTAATACCTAAATAGTTTACACAAAACAAATTAATCTACAATGTACAGTATAGGTATGTTAAAAAATTAAAAAATAATTTTTTTATTGATAATAAACGTTGCATAATCTTGTCACAAATGTTAGAAAATATTTCAAAACGCCTAGCTTCGAAATTCAAACTACTCAAGATCGGAGCCGCATTAAACCTCTAGGGTTACAGTTGCGCGGTGCCCCTGGATTGGTCTTCGAGGTTTCAATCAAGGTAATCGAATGGTTTCAGTGAAGGAAGGTTTGTATAATATTTTTCGGAAATCGTCTGGCTTGTTTAAAAATGGAATACCTAAAGCTATTGGAAATATTTTTCGTGGGAATATCGGTGAGTATCTTATTTGAAATTGATAAAACACGGAATGGCTTAGGTGTAGGAAATATTATAATGAAGGGTGTGTTTTCAAATGAATGTTCTGATTTAGCAACAAAAATTAATATATTACCGAAAATACATTAAAACTACATAGTTTACATACAAATCAAACAATTTAAATTACAATTGCATTAATTAACTTAGAAAATTAAACTTTTAATTAATAATAAACGTTGCGTATACTGTCACGAAGGTTATAAAAGTATTTCAAAATGCCTAACTTCGAAATTCAAATTTCATACTCAAGATAGGAGCCACCGGTACGTAATAATTGTTTTCTTTTCCCAATGGCACCAGGAAACCACCAATTAATATTTTAATGATTACAAATTTGATTGATATAACTAATTACTATTTCTTCCACTTCGTCAATGCCCATATTGTCGATTTGTCAAAAACCTAAACACCCCCGGAATTGTCTGGGAGGATTTTGTATATTCGATGGAATGGTTCTGGTGTAATAATATTAGGTAAATATTACACCCAACCCGATGTATAGGGACCTGTTAGATTTTCTGGGATCGTCAGGCTGATTTAAAATAGAATTGGTCCTTTAAGCTTATTCAAATATTTTAGGTGGGGATATAAGTGAATATCTTATTTGAAATTGATAAAAAAATGGAAATGCCACGGATGTTTTAGTTAAGTCGAGCGGACGGTTTTGAAGTAATTTTTGGTAAATATTTAACCAAAGAAATGGAGAGGTTGATGTAATATATTTCTGGAATCGCCTTGGTAGATATAATCAGAATCGGTTATTTAAGCTTTTGGAAATATTTTAGGAGAAACACCTGCTTGTTGACTGTGTAAAATATCGGATGGAACGCGTACGCCACAAAATATTTGGGTATCTGAAAAAGATTTTGGGTGACAATCGCAATCGTATCGCTTGCCTTCTTAAATTTCTTCATCAAGTGCATTAATCACCTAACATAAAGACACATTAAAATCTGCCTAATAGCTCTAAATGCAACTCTTCGGCCATATGACAAATACGGAGTTGAGCCTAACGTGTCCACTCATAATTTACATAATTTCTATGTAATCGATATGCTTACCAAGTATTGTTTTTATAATACCGCTTATAATCTAGTACAGTAAAGATGCAAAATGACGTTAATAGTCGCAGCACCTTAAGATAACAAGTAAAGATAATTCATTCAAGTAAATTATTATCTAAATAATTTACAGCAAAGAAAACAAATCAACTTATGATGGTTAGTACATACACGTATAACACATTAGAAACTTACATATGTATAGATAATAAACGTCTTTCAACCTTGTCTCAGAGTGAAAAAAGTATTTCAATACGCCTAGCATCGACATTCACATATCATGTCCATGAACTCTGCCGCCGGCAGAAAAAAAATTAAAATACAATGCACTGTTCATAATAAACAATAGAAAAATACTTTATTATAATAATAATTATAACCTGGGGGCTTTTTTGATAACAAACATTTTATAACCTTGCCTCAAGTGTCAGAAAAGAATTTCAAAACGCCTCGAAATTCAGATTTCATTCACAACATTGGAACCGTCGGTAGTATAAAATTGTTTAGTTTCACTGTTTACACATCGGAAACGTCAATTAATATTTTAGTACTCACGTAACTGTTTGATGAAACGAATTCCAATGTCTTCAACTTCTTAAATGTACCTTTTTTCCCATTACCAAAAACCTTGAACACATTTACTTGGCAACGTAAACGAATTTGCGTGGCAACTGGTTTCCCATGTTAAATGATAGGGAAAATACGATTTTTTCATGCTTAAATTTCCACACTTTGCGGTCAAACAACGAAAGTGAAAATACGCTTAAGCAATGCAACCATCTTTCCTCTTTTGAACGACACCACTGTCGCTTCGATCCGACTGCTACCTTCCGAGAACAACTCAAAGTAATGGACCTACCCCGAAAGCTGCTAACACACATAGGTAACACACAGCCTACCGCGAATTAATATATAGAATTTCACATTCGGCAATGCGAAATCGTCACTTAATATTTTCGTACTTACGTAACTGATTGCTAAAACTATTTCTAATGTCTTCAACTTCTTAAATGCATCTTTTGTCCCTGGACCAAAAACCGTAAACACTTTTACTTAGCAATGTAAACAAATTCGCTTGGTTCCCCATGTATAGGGGAAGCACATTTTTTATGCTTACATTTTCACATTTCCCATCAATCGACGAAAATAAAATTACACACAAGCAATGCGCCCATTTTTTCTACTTTGAACGACACCACTCGCGCTTCGATCCACCTCAGATCCACCTCAAATTACCTCAAATTAATGCAACGACCTTGAGCGCTGCCAAAACACAGACTACTATCGCATATTAATATAAAGAATTTCACTATCTGCACAGCGAAAAAGTCAATTGATATTTTGATACTTACGTAACTGATTGATGAAACAAATTCCAATATCGTCAACTTCTTACATGCACCTTTTGTTCCATTACCAAATAACGTGAACACATTTACTTGGCAACGTAAACAAATTTGTTTGGCAACTGGTTTCTCATGCTAAAAGATTGGGAAAACACCATTTTTTCATGCTTAAATTTTCACACTTTGCGGTCAAACAACGGAAATAAAAATACACCTAAGCAATGCAACTATTTTTCCTCTTTCGAATGACACAACTCTCATTTTGATCCGACTGGTACCTTCCGAGAACACCTCAAAGTAATGGACCAACCTCGAGCGCCGCAAAAAAGAATTGGTACAGACAGCCTTCCGCGAATTAATATATAGAGCAGAGGTTCAACGCGCACAGCTCGTTCAACCTCTAGGATTACGCGGTGCCCCAATGGTTTGGGATGTTTCAGTATAGTTGATTCGAATGGTTTTTAATTCGATTCAAATGGAATGAATTCAGACCCTTGGATTGGTCTTGGCGGTTTTAGTAGAGCTAATCGAATGGTTTGAGTGGGTGTAAGTTTGTGTAATACGCTTCATAAATCATATTGGTGGTATAAATACAGAATCACTCCTTGAAGCTTTCGGAAATATTTTAATTGGGGGTATAATTAATCGCCTTATTTGAAATTGATAAAAAACAATGTCTTGGGTGTCGAAAATCTTATAATGATGAGTATGTTTTCTAATTAATGTGCTGATTTAACAACAAAAATTAATACTTAACTGAAAATAAAGTAATGCCTAAATAGTTTATATAAAACAAAATAATCTACTATGTACAGTATAGGTATATTAAACATTAAAAAATACTTTTTATTGATAATAAACGTTGCATAATCTTGTCAAAAATGTTAGAAAAATATTTCAAAACCCTTAGCTTCGAAATTCAAATTTCATACTCAAGATCGCATCCACCGCGGTAGGCAAGAATTGTTTTCTTTCACTAATGGCACAGTGAAACCATAAATTGATACTTTCACACTTTCGCAATTGATTGATAAAACTAATTCCTATATTTTCGACTTCGTCAATACACATATTGTTGAATATTGTGTGATACATACTGTATCTTAGGGACATAATATGTTGATTAGTTACTTGGCTGCTTATTAAAAATAATAACTGTCTTGTGTAATGTGTGGTTCTAATTAAGAAAGTGCATTACAGAATTAACAAAAGTTCAACAGGTTATGGGCCCAGGCACCTATTTCCACCGCACAATTAGATTCTGATGAAAACGTAAAGAAAAAAATTTTGGCGTTAAAAAAAACTAAAAAGAAGATAAGAAATAACGCACTCGGCAACAATGACAGAAGATCTATCAAACATTGAAATACTAAAAGGAGCCGAAACTTTCGAATTATGGAAGTTCCAAATACGGATATTCTTCCGAGCAAGTGATCTACTGGACGTGGTCGACGGAATTCAACGTCTGGCTGATTTGAAAGACGAAAAAGACATACGGCTCTGGGAGATGATGGACGCCAAATCACAGAAGTATATAATAACGACTATTGATAAAAAGATAATGGTGCATATTATGTCTTGTATTACTTCCTATGATGTTTAAAGCCCTTACGAAAATATACGAACGCGACACAGAGCAACAGAAATGTAATCTACCGCAACAGTTCTACAATTTCCGTTTCGAAAAGAGTGCCGACATGATGACGAATATATCTAACATTCAATCAACAGTGCACAAACTAAAAATGCTACAGCAAAATATTGATGAAACCATGTTAATAACAAAGATACTTAGTGTGCTGCCAGCTGATTATCAAAACTTTAGCACCGCGTGGGAGTCTACCGCCAAAGACAAAAGAAAAATTGAAAACTTCATATCGAGATTGGCGGGGGAGGAACATAAATTTAAAAGCTGTGCCGAAGAAGTCATACAGAACTCAGCATTCAGAGCAGAAACGAAATATTCGAGAAACCAAAATAAATGTCATCGCACACCAGTGTTTTGCAGTATATGTAAGAAAAACAACCACGAAGAAAAGAATTGTTATTTCCGAGATAAATCAAAATATCAAAAAGTATGTCATCACTGTACAAATCTGGGACATTTTATTAAGCAATGCCGTATCCTGAAAGAAGAAGAAAGGAAAGATAAAACAAGCAAAAATGCATTTATCAGTTCTACTGCATTATTCAATGACCGAGTTGACGAAGACATTTGGTATCGAGACAGCGGAGCCAGTGAACACATGTGCAATAAAATTAGTATATTGGAGGGATACCAAGAGATCAGCGAACCCAAGAAAATAAAAATCGGAGATGGATCAACGCTGGATGCGGTTGGTTGCGGTACGGTAAAACTTCTGGCAAACAACGGTGAAGAATGGATGGAAACAATACTTGAAAATGTGTTGTATGTGCCTGAACTGAAAACCAACCTTTTTTCCATGGGAATAGCCCTTAATAAGGGATACAAACTGGAGTCTGACGATAAGAAATACGTATTGAAAAATACGAAAAATAGAATATGCGCACAAGCAATTCGCACCAGTAAATTGTGCATAATGGATTTTCGAATGACCAGACAATCAACTGGTGAGTCATATTTGGCAAAGAAATCGGAAACTTTGAAGGAGTTAGATAGATTTTGTCATCAAAACTACACCTACGTGGAAAAAGTTTTAGAAGAAAATAAAATTCCATTTATAGAAAACAGTGTCAAGTTTTGAATTTCATGTGTTGAAGGGAAATATGCAAGAAGAAAATTCACTCCAAGCAGCAGTAGCTCTAAAAGCATATGTGAATTAATACATGCAGATTTATGTGGACCGATGGAGACAGAGTCGATTGGAGGAAGCAAATATTTTCTGCTATTGAAAGATGACCTATCACACTATAAAGTAGCATATTTTCTCAAGAACAAAAGCGAAGTGAAAGAAAAGTTGAAAGTCTTCATAAAATATGTAAAGAATCAGAATGGAAAAGAGATTAAAATTTTTAGAAGCAACAATGGATTTGAATTTGTAAATAAGGAAGTAAGAAAAATTTTTGAAGATGAGGGAATTTGTCATCAAACATCTGTACCCTACAACCCTGAGCAAAATGGGAAAGCTGAACGAGAGATGAGAACTTTGGTGGAATCTGCTAGAACAATGTTGTTAGATAAGAAACTGAGCAAAGAACTTTTTTTTTAAATAATACATTTTATATATTTTCTGTGGCAATGCCACCTTAGAAAAACAATACAAATTAAACATATACACCAGTTGGCATTTAACATGACAATAAGCAATTACATGAAGTATTATATATACATAAGTGAAAATGTTCTGTATTACATATTATATTTTACAATTATATGCAAAGGTGGGAAAGACTTAGTTATACAAAGATTTAAATAGATATTCCCAGCATTTATCTTTAAAAGAAAGTATGGATTGAGTACAGGTTATGTTCGTGGGTAGGGAATTCCATAATTTTATGGCATTAACAACAAAAGATTTTTCATATACATTGCTCTTGTGTGGTGAGTAGTAAAAATATGTTTGTTGTCTAACTTTTAAGGAACATGCAGTTGTTTGTCTTTTAGGAAACATATCAAGCAGGCAGGCTGGCTTATGATTACGGAATAATCTAAAAATAAACAATCCCAAGAAATATTTTCTCCTAAGAGTGACTGTTAGCCACCCAAGTTCTCGTAGGTAGGGACTGATATGTTCAGATTTTCTTTTGTTATAAATGAATCTGGCACATGAGTTCATTAGCCGTTGGAGTTTTAAGTTTAGCTCTTCAGTAATGTCATAATAAACTAGGCAGCAGTAATCCAGATGTGGAAAAATCAACGAGGAAATAAGTTTCTTTCTGGTGTCTATAGGAAGTAAATGTTTATGAATTTTCAACTGAAATAGAGTGGAATTTATTCTGTTTGAAATTTGAGATACATTATCTGCCCAGGGGCGGAATTCTGTACACAACTAACGATACCTATCGGTATCGGTGGCTACCGACGGTCGAGCTATTCTGCACCCGCCAGCTACCGATAGTTGTCGGTGCAAGCGACCTAACTCTGACGTCAAGCATTTATCGGTAAGGAAGCAGCACCTGCGCGCGAGGCTGCTTTTTGACCAATGATATAGCATGACACAAACAGGAAAAAGTGCACCATCGATATGCGAAATATTTCATCGGAACTTAGCGTATATAGTAATGTTATTTGAAATCAACAGTGGACTGGACGTGGATCATTTGTGATTCACATTCATTCAAGGATCATGCGTAAAGTCAAAGAGAAGTTAATACCCAAGGCAGGATGAAAGGTGGGATTAGTTGAAACTGAGGGGATTGCATGTAGGTAATTCGAATGAAATCTTTATTCATACTTTGTTATTGATTTCGTACTGCGAAATTGGGTACGATTTTACGATCGAGAAATAACACACGTCTATATGGTTCTGATGTACTGTATTCAAGTGCCATTAACTAAGCCAACAATTACATATTCAAGTTACTATACGTACACAAACAAGATTAAATTAAAAATTAAAACCTACGATGGTCCAAACAATAGTCGAGAAGCTCAAGTCAGGTCGAGAGGGAATTGCTACATGGAGGAGGAATGTAATAATAATAATATATTTATTAGATTACTTGGTAGAATTGTGTACACATCTTCGTCGAAATTACAAATTATAGAGACATCACAGTAAGTAGTAGGCAGCATTCGGCTAACGTGTAAGTTTGTTTGTAAGTAACGTTTGTTTTTTTTGGGAGGCAATCTTAAGAATTAGAAACACTAATTGGTACGGAAGTAAAAGTGACCCTGACAAAGAAACAGTGAAGTGAATAATGACTTGCGTTCCTTTGAAAATGCATTGGAATGAACTGAACACACTGCTCACTCGCAATGGCGATCGACCGCTCCCGCTGCAATATCGGCCGAAGTGTTTCAATGAGAACCAAATCAACATGTGGGTAGAGGCGAAATAAATTGATAAACTCCTCGTTGTCCAGTTCAAACGGGTCGTGGGCTTCCCTTTTACTCTCGTATCCCGGCACGATCGTCGACGTTCGAGTCTACTTTCTACGTATTACATAAACATTTGATCTAAAGCAAGATATCCCTCTGCCATTCTTCGGGCTGATAATTAAAAAACACCAACCACTCTGATGTAAAATGCATTTCCTTAGCGTCTAGCGATAAAGTTTCTACCGTCAAACATTTAAATACATCAGACTGCAATTGCATTTAAATAGTATAGTAATTGAAGTAAAAATATAGGTACTTAGTAAATAGAAAATTATAAATAAAACTGTATTTTTATTTAATAAAGGTTAGAAGAACTTAAATCACCTCTCACTCTCCGCACTTTGGACACTTTAAAGCAAACTTGTTTTGGATGCGCTGATTTTGCAAATTAAGGACGAATATAAATAAGCGCGAATTATACCGTTAAGATTGTAACTTAATAATAATATGGAAATGCAAATAAAGGACGATCTCAGTTCTCAGAAAACCTACCAATTTGCACAAGTCAATTCATCAAAACCAAGCTCGTAGATAATCAAAACATACGTCCGTCGCTATGCGTAGACCGATCTATCACTGTTTTTACCCAGCATGCAGTTGGCGAAGAGACGAAATACATGTCGGTAAGGCCTAGCGTGGGTTTGGAAATCGTCGGTAGGCTCAGTCGTCGTTACCGACAAGTATCGGTAAAATTAACGACAAGTGTCGGTAGAATGCGTCACCGGAATCGCTCTTACCGATATTTGTCGGTCGGGGGAGTTAGCGACACCGATAGGTGTCGGTAGGATGTACAGAATTCCGCCCCAGGAAATATTGTTACTAATAGTGACACCTAGATTACGAGCATAATTGGAATAGAGGATTTAGTGTTGATCAACCTTTATTTTTGGTATTAGGTCTATAATCAATACGCTGAAGCATGCGTGTGCCTCCCATAATTAGAGCTTTAGTTTTGGCACCATTTAAGATTAAGTTGTTTGATACAGCCCATGAATACAATTTCTGCACGTCATAGTTCACTTCGCTTACGGCCTCTGCTATATCTTGGGGTTTACAGTGATAGTAAATCTGTAAATCGTCTGCATAGAGCATGTATCTACAATATTTCAGTTGCTGAGGCAAATCTAAAATGTAAATTGAAAAGAGAAGTGGCCCGAGCACTGAACCCTGGGGAACTCCAAGTGTAACAGAATTCCATTCTGACAACTTTCCGTCATGACCCTTGACTGCTTGTTTCCTACCACGAAGGTAAGACAGAAACCAGTTCAGGGCGCTGCAAGATAATTTCAGTGATTTAAGCTTTAAAAGAAGCTTAGTATGATCGACACGATCAAAAGCATTGCTGAAGTCAAACAAAACAATAATAGTGACCATTCTGTTTTCTATTGCTAGCAGTTTGGGTGCTGAAACACTTACGGAAACCAGACTGATAAGGGTACACAGATTCCGATTATCAAGATATTCATTGACTTGATTGTAAACTATTTTTTCTAAACATTTTGAAAGGAAACATAAAATGGAGATCGGGCGATAATGTGAAACTGTGTGGACTTTTGATCTTTTTTAAAGGACGAACCAAGCTATATTTCCATTCAGTTGGGAATATGGACATTGATAATGAAAAGTTAATGATCTCAGTAAGAGTGGGGAGAATCACTGGCATTGAAATTCTAATGTATGAAGGAGAGATATTGTCACTTCCAGTCGCTTTTGTTTTTGATTCAAACAAGAACTTTTGTACGTCTCCTGGAATAACGTGTCGAAAGTAAAAATTGCTATCATCAAATGGTACTAAGGGATCAATGGAATTATGAATATCAGAGAGTGTTAAATGGGGGGGTGACGGCAACGTGAAATGATCATTAAGTTGGTTCAACGTTATATTCGGAATAATAGAGTTATCTTTGTTTCGAAGTAGACCAATGTGCCTAAGTTCACACCAAATTAAATGTGGCTTTGAAAGGCCTTCAAGTTTTGTAGCATAATAGGCCCGCTTTGCAGCCTTCACAAGATGGTTGATTGCATTTCTAAGAACTTTATACCTAGCATACACTGCAGTGTTTCTAGACCTGACATACGCTCGATGAATCCTATCCCTTTCTTTCATTTGCTGTTTCAGCTCTTTAGTCAACCACGGAGCGGCAGGGCGGCGTGGGATGACTGTACGTAATGTAGTATGATTGAATACGCAGTTGAGAATATTTTCGTTAAAGAATTTAACTTTCTCATCAATGTTGTTGGAGGAGAATACAATAGACCAATCTTTTTCAGCTAGGTCTTTTTGAAAATCATCAAGATTTACACGTTTTAAATCTCGATAAATAAATGAGGAGAGGCTAAGTCTGGAGAATTTAACCTTATAGGTAATGTGAATTAAGTCATGCGACGAGAGAAATGGAACAGGACATTGCGAGGCGCATATGATTTTATCCTCATCATCTACGATGAAGTGATCAAGCCAAGTATCACCATGAGATGAATGATGTGTTGGTTGAAAAGGAACCAGATACAAATTATTGCAATGAATAAAGCTTTTTAAATAATTACTACTTATGGAGTCTCTAGTTAGATCAATGTTGAGGTCCCCCGTGATAATAATATTCTTGTATGCAATACTAAGTCCAGAAAACTCTGTTTCAAAATTAAACAGAAGACTGGTTTTTGGTGGGCGGTATATAACACACAATAAAATTTTCGGGGAATTTTCTCCAGAGAGCTCAACTAAAATATACTCGGGTTGAGTTGAGTACACATCTTGGGAGGTGGCCACGATGCTTGCATTAATGTCATGATGTACGTAAACACCTCCCCCGACTTTCCCTAACCTGTCCCAACTTAGAAATAGATATTTATCAAGTTTGACCATAGTATCGTTAATATTGGGGTTCAGCCACATTTCAGAAGTACATATAATATCATATTGATTTTTGGTAAAATAAAGTCGAAATTCGTCAATTCGTATCAGTGATTGACAATTAACATGGCAAAGTTTTAGTTCACCCATATAGACGAACTCTTAACAATACAATTAGTTTTTTTTACAGATAATTACACATGAAAGAGCATTGCACTTTGCATAGCTTGATAATACAGTATTACATACAATAACAGTATTCATGCAAAAGTTTAAATCGAAACTATTAATGTGCATAGTCAGGCATAAATTCGACAAATTATTTAATCTAAACACAATATAGGAGGAAAATATTGCTTCATGGAAAATAAAATTTTCCCTACAAAATAACAACTTTATTGGTAGAAAAAATAAATCCTTGTGAACATATAATTTTAATCTGAATGGCACCCACGCTAAGAATAATAAAGAGATCTTTGATTGAATGGTAGTAAAACAGCACAGCGTATTATAGAAGACTAGTAAATCATTCATTATTAAACTATTACACATTTCCTATTTAAAATTTTCAATGTCGTACATGCTACGAATAAGCACACGCTCTGAGCCTTCTGGCTCACGAGCGTATATTTTGCCATTTCTTAACCAGAGGAATTTTATTTTACCTAGCCTCTTTAATTCTCTAACTTTGGAGAATATTTCTCTGCTGGTGGAGGTAAGACGGCAGTTGACGAAGATTGGGCGGCTGGGAAGGTCATTCCATTTAAGATCTTTTGTGTAAAGGTTGACCCTCCTCGCATTAAGAAACTCCTCTGCATTTGTAAACCTGAGGAATCGTACAATGATGGGAGGGGGTCTGGATGCATCACCAGCCAGGTTATACCTCACACGATGGGCGAAGTCAATATCACGTTGGTCAATCTTGATCCCGATAGCCAGTCCAACTTGACTAACAAGAGCACTAACAACTTCACCATCTTTTGCTGGGACGCCATGGATTTCAATAGTATTTTTCAAGGATTCCTGCTCTAATATATTAAGACGATTTTCTAATGCAGTGACAGATGCTTTGTGGCTGGAAATTTGCCTCGAAAAATCACTCATCTGGTCACATAATTTATTTATTGCACCGTTAAGGGACTCGATTTGCTTTGTATGTTCACTGACTGTTTGTTCCCAAAACGAAAGAGACTTTTGTAACTCACTCTGGTTGGTTTGTAGAGACTTAACGCGGTCCAGTAACTCTTTCACCATTTCACTCAGTGAGTCCGGCTGTGAGAAGACGGGTGGACCAGAGCTGAGATGTTTCGAACCGGTGTATCGTCGTTCCTGGTGGCACGGGCTACCGCGACACAGTTACCACACTGCCAAAGTTGTTGCTGCTGAACTAGGAGGCCTAGATCGTCCTCACTGAGAGAGGTGCAGACTAGGTGATATACACCACTGCAGTGTCCACAAGACAGCTGCTTTTCACTCTTTACGATCTTTTTCCCACACTTCGCACACTCAGGCATCGCGAAATTTTCACAATAACCACGGAGCACAAGACAAACACGTCCGCTCACTACGACTACTCGACTGCGAATGGGCAGAAGCAGTTGATACTGCAGTGTATGTCATCAATAGAACTGGAACAAGCTCAACACTAGGGAAAACTCCTTATGAGTGTTGGTTTGGTAAACCATTTGGCAAATTTGAAAAGTTCAGAGTTTTTGGATCAAAAGTCTATGCTCATGTGCCATCTCAGAAGAGACAAAAGTGGGATGCCAAAGGCAAAAAAAGGATGTTTGTGGGATATGGAGATTGTTCAAAAGGAGTAAGAGTATATTTTATGGATAAAAGAACAGTTGAGGTTTTTAGAGATGTAATCTTCATTCCTGAGATTCAAAATAACTACAAGGAAGAGAAACAAATTAAAAAGACCATAAAAAGAGCCAAGGTGAAGAATCAAGATGAAGAAGACATAGTTCAAGAAACAATATGCAACAGCTGGAAGAAAAGAACAAGAAGCAGAAGACTACACTACAACCTTAGAGACAGAAATAAACTTAAAGCCCCAGATAACTTGAAGGACTATCAATGTAAATTGGCTTTAATTTCATATAATGAAGCTGTAAACGGCCAGGAAAAAGAGAAGTGGATAGAAGCAATTGAAGATGAAAAATCATCGTTAATGAAAAATGAAACATGGAAATATGTCAGTCCTGAATATGCTAAAGGGAAGAAAATTCTAACCAGTAAATCGATTTTCAAAATCAAAGAAGACGGGAGATACAAGGCCAGACTAGTAGTTAGAGGCTGCGAACAAGAGAGAGGAATTGAGTATTAAGTGGTGAATACCACGTCACTGAGGATACTGTTTGCCATTGCAGCTAAGAATAATAATAAAATGAAGGCATTTGATATTAAAACAGCTTTTCTCTATGGAGAACTAGAAGAAGAAATTTACATGCATGTGCCAGAGGGTTTTAGCGTCAAAAAAAATTGTCATCTAGAAAAATCCTTGTATGGATTAAAACAAGCACCATTGAAATGGAATCAAAGATTGAAGAAGTTTTTACTGAATAGAGGGGTTTTTCAATTGAAATCAGAGCAGTGTGTATTCAGAAATGAGAACAGAACTCTGTATTTAGCTGTGTATGTAGATGATGGGATCATAATGGGAGAAAATGAATCTGAATTAGAAAATTTATTAGAGAGTTTGGGAAAGGAGTTTGAAACAAAGACAAGAAATAATCCAAAGGTTTTGATTGGCATAGAGGTAACAAGAACTAAGGACTCTATTCTTCTATCTCAGAAGGGGTATACAGATCATGTATTAGATAAATTTGAGATGAAAAATACCAAGGGAGCTGACACACCACTGCAAATCGGAAAAAGAATTGACGAGCAGGAAGAAAGGGATACAAGTGTTCTCAAGTTCCCTTACAGAGAAGTGGTTGGGAGTCTTTTATATTTGACAAATAAAACAAGACCTGACATGGCTTTTGCAGTCAACTACGAAAGCAGAAGCCTGGAACATCCCACAATAACAGACACTCAAAATGTAAAAAGGACATTAAAGTATTTAAAGAACACAGAGAACCTGGGTATTCGGTACAAAAGAAATTCAACCTGGACTCTGACTGCTTATACTGACTCTGACTATGCAGGTGATGTAAAGACTAGGAAGAGCACAGGTGGATATATCCTGATGTTTTGTGGAGGTCCAGTAGCCTGGTGGTCTCGTAAACAACCTATTTTGGCTCTCTCCACTACAGAGGCAGAATACATTGCAGCAGCTGAGTCTGTGAAGGAAGTTATATATGCAAAGACATTTATTGAAGAATTGGTGGGTGAAGAATTGAGTGTAATTTTAAATCTGGACAATCAAAGCACAATTAGATTAATTGAGACTGGTCAACTAAATAAACGAAGTAAGCATATCGATGCTAGGTATCATTTTATTTCTGAAAAGGTGGCAGAGAAAACACTGACTTTAAATTATTGCCCCACACAATTTCAATTAGCTGATATATTTACAAAGCCACTCAATGGAAATAAGTTTCTTGTGCATAAAAACACATTAATGCCAAGCAATTGAAGGAATTTAATTTTTTACTAAAATGTATGTCATTAATATTTGTGTATTAAGTATGCATTAATTCTGTGTTGTGAATTCCAATTCCAAGAAATGCTTTTCTGTTGTTGAATGATGTTATTTGTTTTCTGTTCTGTTTCCAGAAAAAAAATGAAGAGAGAGTGTTGAATATTGTGTGATACATACTGTATCTTAGGGACATAATATGTTGATTAGTTACTTGGTGCTTATTAAAAATAATAACTGTCTTGTGTGATGTGTGGTTCTAATTAAGAAAGTGCATTAAAGAATTAACAAAAGTTCAACACATATATATCCTATGTCAAAAACGTAAACACCCCCGGCATTGTCCGGGAGGTTTTAGTGTATTCCATTGAATGGTTTTGGTGTAATATTTTGTAAATATTACATCATACGATCCCATAAAAATATCACAGCCTCCTATACATCGATTTGGGTGTAATATTTGGTAAATATTAAACCCAAATCGATGCATAGGTGGCTGTGATATTTTTCTGGGATCGTCTGGGTGGTTTAAAAAATATAATTGGTCCATTGAGCCTTTTCAAATATTTAGGTGGGGATGTAAGTAAATGTATTATGTGAAATTAAAAAAAAAATGGAATGGTCTGGGAGGTTTTACTATGGTCGATCGATTGGTTTTCATTTAATATTTGGTAAATATTAAACCCAACCGAGGCATAGGTGGCTGTGATATTTTCCTGGAATCGTCTAGGTGGTTTAAAAAATATAATTGGTCCATTGAGCCTTTTCAAATATTTTAGGTGGGGATTTGGGTGAATGTCTTATTTGAAATTGATAAAAAAAATGGTTAGACCTGTGAGGTTTTAGTATAGTCGATCGAATGGTTTTGACGTAATATTTGGTAAATATTATATCCAAAGCGATGCAAAGGTTAGTGCAAATTATTTCTGGAATCGTCTGGGTAGATATAAATCAGAATCGGTTCTTTGAGGTTTTGGAAATGTTTGAGGTGAAACACCTGTTTATGACTGCGTAAGATATCGGATGCAACGCGAATGCCTCAAATAATTTGGGGATCAGAGCAAGATGTTGGGTGACAATTGTAATCGTATGGATTGCGTTCTAAAATTTTTCATGTAGTGAATTTACTACCCAAAATTTAAGACGCATTGTAATCTGCCCAAGAGCTATCAATGCAACTCTTTTGCCATATGACCAGTACATAATTAACCATCCACTCATCTAAGATGCAAAATGACGTGAAAGTCACAGCACCTTAAGATAATTCACGTTGTAGAATAGCTATTGATAATTTTATAATGGTGGGCTTATTTTCGAATTAACGCCCATTTGACCAAATTACCGAAAAAGAGTTATTATCTAAATACTTTACAGCAAAGAAAACAAATTAGCTTACGATTCATAGTGCATACGCGTATTACACGTTAGAAAATTACAATATTATTGATAATATATGTCTTTCAACCTTGTCTCAAAGTGAAAAAAGTATTTCAAAACGCCTAGCAACGACATTCACATTTCATGTCTAACACCTCTGCAGCCAGCAGATAAAAAAATACAATGCACTGTGCATAATAAACAATAGAAAAATACTTTATTTATAATAAACATTATAACCTGGAAGCGTTTCTGATAACAAACGCTTTATAACCTTAACTCAAGTGTTAGAAAAGAATTTCAAAATGCCTCGAAATTCAGATTTTATTCACAGCATTGGAACTGTCGGAAACTAAACAATTTTATATTCTTTTGAATATAAAATTGTTTAATTTCACTATCTACACATAGAAAACGTCAATTAATATTTTCGTACTCACGTAACTGATTGATGAAACTAATTCCAATGTCGTCAACTTCTTAAATGCACTCCATTACTTAACAACGAAAACAAATTTGCATGGCAACTGATTTCCCATGTTAAAAGATAGGGAAACCACCATTTTTTCACGCTTAATTTTTCACACTTTGCGTTCAAACAACGGAAATAAAAATACTCCTAAGCAATGCAACCATTTTTCCTCTTTCGAACGACAAAACTCTCATTTTGATCCGACTGCTACCTTCGTAGAACACCTCAAAGTAATGGACCAACCTCGAGCGCTGCAAACAAGAATAGTTACAGACAGCCTTCCGCGAATTAATATTTAGACTAGAGGTTCAACGCGCACAGCGCGTTCAACCTCTAGGGTTACCGCTACGCGGTGCCATTTGAATGGGCTGGGAGGTTTTGGTATAGTGGATCGAATGGATTTAGTGTACGTAGTTTGGTGTAATATTTCTCTGGGATCGTTTGGGCGGTTTAAAAACAGAATTGATCATTAGAGCCTTTGGAAATATTTAGTTAGGTGGACCATCTAATTTGAATTGATAAAAAACGGAATTGTTTTGGTGTAGGAATTTTTATAATGTTGGTGTATTTTCAAATTAGTGTGCTGATTTAGAAACTTACAATTGTAAAATACCGAAAATAAATTAATATCTAAAAAGTTACAATAAATAAGTGAAATTACAGGGCACAATAGATCCTTTTTAACCCGTACTCAAGTGTTATAAAATATTTAAAAACTCCTAGCTTTGAAATTCATGCTCAAGATCTGAGCTACCGGTAGGCAATAATTGTTTTCTACCCCTATTTAAACGCACATCACGCGTTAAACCTCTAGGGTTAACCGCTTCGTGGTGTCCCTGCATTGGTTATGGAGGTTTTAGTAAAGCTGATCGAATGGTTTGAGTGTAGGTAGGTTTGTGTAATATTTCTCTGGGATCGCTTTGGAGGTTTAAAAACAGCAATTTGTCTTTTGAGCTTTTGGTAATAGTTAATAGGCATATAAGTTAATGTCTCATTTGAATTTCATAAAAAAGGGATTCGTTTTGGTGATAACGTTAAGTATAATATTTACCATTACATAGTATAACGTTCCCCATCAGCCTATCTTGTTTTTTCCAAGACTTCCAACATAGTAGTGGTTGTAATAGCCTTATAGTAATTTATTTGCTTGTCAATAGTGAATGCTTGGTGATCCTCAAACCCTGCCACACACCCTCGCGGTCGCTTGCAGTGTTTCGTGTAGATGTAGATGTTACATGTAGATGTTCTTTGCACGTAAACTGGTGGCTTCTTCTGTGTCCACAAGGAAAAGCTACCTGTATCACCCGCAAGCTAAGAGACTGATCGTGTAATGAATGGTCTGGGAGGTACTGGTATCTACGATCTAATGGTATTGATGCAATATTTGGTAAATATTATACCCAAAGCGAGATAATGGTTGATGTAATATATTCCTGGAATCATCTGCGTGGCTTTAAATCCGAATTGGTTCTTTGAGCTTTTGGAAATATTTTATGTAAAAACACCTGCTTGTTGACTGTGTAAAATATCGGATGTAACGCGTACGCCAACAAATATTTGGGGATCTGAGCAAGGTGCTGGGTGACAAACGTTATGGTATCGATTGCCTTCTTAAATTTCTTCATGAAGTATATCTACTGTCTAAAATTTAATGCCCAGAAAGACGCAGTGTAATCTGCCTAACAGCTCTAAATGCAACTCTTTTGCCATATGACCAATACAGAGTTGAGCCAATCGTGTCCACTCATAGTTTACACTATTTCTATGTATCCCTGTATATTTTCCAAGTATGGGTTTTCTGCACTTGCTTTTAACCTTGTTTCAACAATTAGAAATGTACTAAAAACGCCTACCCTTAAAATTCATATTTCATACTGAAGATCGGGGCCAGTAGGCAAAAATTGTGTATATCACAATCTGCACTTCAAAAATGTCAATTAATACTTTCATAGTCGATCGAATGGTTCTGACGTAATATTTGGAAAATATTACACCGAAAGCGATGTAAAGGTTAGTTTAATATGGAATCGTGTGTGTAGAGATAAATCAGAATTGGTTATTTGAACTTTTGGAAATATTTTAGGTGAAACACCTACTTTTCGACTGTGTGAAATATCGGATGAAACTCGTACGCCACAAAATGCTTGGGTATCTGAGCAAGGTGTTGGGTGAAAATCTTATTGTTAGTCGTATCACTTGTATTCAAATTTCTTCATCAAGTGTATTTAATACCTGAATATTTGAGCCCAGGAAGTCGCATTGTAATCAGCCTAATAGCTCTAAATGCAACTCTTATGCTATATGACCAATACAGAGTTAAGCCTATCGTGTACACTTATACTTTACATTATTTCCAAGCATTCCTACATACCTACCAACTATTGTTTTTTAACACTTGCTTTTAATCTAATATAGTAAAGATGCACAATGACGTACCTATATAGTCACCGCACCTTAAGATAATTCACGATGTAGAATAGGTATTGATAATTTTATAATGGTGGGTTTATTTTCAAATTAACTGATTTACCAACAAACACTAATAAATTACCGAAAAAGAATTAATGTCTAAAAACTTTACAGCAAAGAACACAAATTAACTTACGATACATAGTACATACACGTATTACATATTAGAAAATTAGATTTTTTATTGATAATAATCGTTTTTTAATCTTATCTCAAGAGCTACGAAAGTGTTTCAAAACGCCTAACTTCGAAATTCGCATTTCATGCCTAAGATCGGAGCGGCCGATGGACGAAAATTGCTTTCTTTCACCATCGGCTAAGCGAAAGAGTTTACAATAAAAAGAGCAAATTAAAATACAATTCACTGTGCATAATAAACAATGGAAAAATACTTTTTACTAATCTGGGAGCTTTTTGATAATAAAAGTTTTATAACTTTGCCTCAAGTGTTAGAAAAGATTCCAAAACGCCTCGAAATTCAGATTTCATTCACAGCATTGGAACCGTCGGTAATATAAAATTATTTAATTTCACTATCTACACATCAAAACCGGTAATTAATGTTTTCGTACTCACATAAATGATTGATGAAACGAATTCTAATGTCAACTTCTTAAATGCACTACCAAATAATGTAAACAACTTTACTTAACAACGAAAACAAATTTGCATGGCAACTGATTTCCCATGTTAAAAGATAGGGAAAACACCATTTTTTCACGCTTAAATTTTCACACTTTGCGGTAAAACAACGGAAATAAAAATATGCCTAAGCAATGCAACCATCTTTCCTCTTTCGAATGACACAACTCTCATTTTGATCCGACATCTACCTTCGTAGAACACCTCAAATTAATGGACCAACCTCGAGCGCTGCAAACAAAGATAGGTACAGACAGCCTTCCGCGAATTAATATTTAGACTAGAGGTTCAACGCGCACAGCGCGTTCAACCTCTAGGGTTACCGC
The DNA here is from genome assembly GCA_933228895.1 of Platycnemis pennipes. Lineage (NCBI taxonomy): Eukaryota > Metazoa > Arthropoda > Insecta > Odonata > Platycnemididae > Platycnemis > Platycnemis pennipes. Next base: position 136,320,199 of record OW121853.1, on the reverse strand, counting down.
TCCGCGGTGCCATTTGAATGGGCTGGGAGGTTTTAGTAAAGCTAATTGAATGGTTTGAGTATAGGTAGGTTTGTATATTATTGTCCTGAAATCATCTGGGTGGTTTAAAATCAGAATTAGTCCTTGGAACTTTGGGAAATATTTTAGAAGGGGATATAAGAGAGTGTCTTATTCGAAATTGATAAAAAACGAAAGGCTTGGGTGCATGAAATTTTATGATGGAGCGCGTGTCTTCTTCTTCAAAAACTCTTGGCTTTTAAATTGATAATGCAAACAATACAGAAGATCGGGGCCTGTCGGCAAAAATTGTATAATTTCACTATCTGCACATCGAGAACGTCAATTCATTCATATTTGCATGCGTACGAAATTGATTGATAAAGCTAATTCCAATGTCTTCAACTTCTTAAATGTACCTTTTTTCCCATTACCAAAAACCTTGAACACATTTACTTCGCAACGTAAACGAATTTGCGTGGCAACTGGTTTCCCATGTTAAATGATAGGGAAAATACGATTTTTTCATGCTTAAATTTTCACACTTTGCGGTCAAACAACGAAAGTGAAAATACGCTTAAGCAATGCAACCATCTTTCCTCTTTTGAACGACACCACTGTCGCTTCGATCCGACTGCTACCTTCCGAGAACAACTCAAAGTAATGGACCTACCCCGAAAGCTGCTAACACACATAGGTAACACACAGCCTACCGCGAATTAATATATAGAATTTCACATTCGGCAATGCGAAATCGTCACTTAATATTTTCGTACTTACGTAACTGATTGCTAAAACTATTTCTAATGTCTTCAACTTCTTAAATGCATCTTTTGTCCCTGGACCAAAAACCGTAAACACTTTTACTTAGCAATGTAAACAAATTCGCTTGGTTCCCCATGTATAGGGGAAGCACATTTTTTATGCTTACATTTTCACATTTCCCATCAATCGACGAAAATAAAATTACACACAAGCAATGCGCCCATTTTTTCTACTTTGAACGACACCACTCGCGCTTCGATCCACCTCAGATCCACCTCAAATTAATGCAACGACCTTGAGCGCTGCCAAAACACAGACTACTATCGCATATTAATATAAAGAATTTCACTATCTGCACAGCGAAAAAGTCAATATTTTCGTACTCACGTATAAGGAGGAACCATCATTTTAGGCATGCCCGAAAACCTACCCTGATTTTTACATATATTATAGTCCATCGTTTTCCCTATCGAATGGTGTAAAAATATTGCTATGTCATCGGCCATTTAACGAAGATATATGGATTTGAAAATGAAGGTTTTTCACGTTGAAATGCATTGTCCTTATGGAAGTATGATGACCTTCCTTCACATAAAAATTTTTATTTAAATTTTGGCCCGAAAAAATTCGTCAAAAATCTAAAGAAAACGTGCACAAGATATTAAGGCACATAATATATTTTTTACAGCCTAGGTCATCGGATGTTTAACGATAGTATTTAAGTTCAAAAAACATACTTCCGGTTTTCTTCCGAGCCAGGAGACGGCAAGCTGCGAATAACATGGCAACGTTGCTATGGAGGTCTTTCCATTTAATTACTCTTGTTCAAATTCTGTTACTTTTCATTTTTGTTATTATTATAAATTTCATTTATAATTTATATTTTATATAACTCAATGTAAAGGTCTTAGTGCTCTTTGTGGAGTTCAATAAATAAATAAAATATGAAATGGGGTATTGAAATATAGCAGACGACTTGAATTTTAATCTTCATAATGCCTATGTATATGGAATTAGTATCAGGCGGTGTTCATAGAAAATGTTCGCAACGCCTTCATTGAAATTGATTAATTTGCACATACGTTGGTAACTTTTTTACGGCGGCCAACCAACGTCAAATCAGAATGCTCAAACCTATGTGTTCAGAATATATCGAGTTTAGCAGCACCACTTCTTTATCGATCTCTTTTGCGGTAGACGTTTTTCTTGATGTAAAGGTATCTGTATACATTAATGTAAATGCACCTAAACATGTACGTACATATTCATGCAATCACGTGTTTAGCATTTCGACTAGATTCAGATGAACATATGAGTCCTGCAGTCTCCTAAAACCGGAGAATGATCGACGAACGGGTGTCACAAGAAATCGGGTCTCAGGCAGTAGCGAAAACTAAGAATAGCAGAAAGCCCTGAAATCATCTAAAGTTTTTCTTAAGGTACCTTGCCATTAGCGAGAATAGGAAGCAAACCTGTACATTAATCTCAATTTTAAAATTAGAATGCATAATTTGACCGTACGAGTTCAGATAATACAGCAACAGTAGTGCAAGCATAATTATTATACCGGTTTTATGCACGTAAGTACATCGCATGCATAAGGTTTGCCCTCCGTATATACTGTACCTTTTTTCATTTCCTCTTTAGTTTTTTCCATAATCTCAGAAGGTAAAGTTTGCCTCAAACATTGATTTCGAACTCAAAGGAACGTTGACTAATTTCATAATTCAGTTATTTGATTATTTCTTGGTCTTATTTGAATAACAATTAACAATAGCAATAACATTTATTGAACATTGGCCAGATTATATCTGAGTACTAGCTTAACCCGGCCACTCTTCGCTGTGGCTCAGTCTGATATGAAATGAATGGAAAAGTAAATAAACGTATTTTAGCGAACTTAGATTCACCAAGAAAAGACATTCAATTCAATAGCCTACCGTGCGTTGCTGTGGATAAGCTGTGGAATGAAAGGAAAGGAAGAAAAACGATGTTTTTCGCAGAAATTCATTTTTTTACTGTAAATCTTACGGATTGACTACATTTTTTGTTTGTCCGCTTTCTGCATAAACATAACGATCAGACGATTTACCGACTCTGGAGTACGAGACGCATAATTGCGACACATGAGAGAAGCAATCGTTTTCCAGATTCAAACTGCACACTTGCAAAGATAGCCCTTCTGCTTTATTTATAGTCCTAACGAACTGAAGTCATATTGCAAGTTGGTCCTTAATTCTAGTCCGTAAGTTATTAAAACTTTGATCATTCTTTCTTTTCATGAACCTAACCTTACGCCGAATAAGGCTATCCATTTTAAGAAATGGATTCAATATGTTTGATTAAGAAATGAGATCAATACGATTCCACCAAAAATGAGATGGAGAAAAAGTGATGATGAATTTGATATATGAATGATGCCACGAACAAATGACTGAATTGAAAAATAACGGGCGATGAAAATGTAAATGATGAATGCAATATCTATTGCGAGAAGAAACGCTTCTGAATACTTGAAAACACAAAGGCTGCACACTTCTACCGCTGTCAACAAGATACCAAAGGGTACTGTACCGCTCAACTGTTTACGCAATCTCGGTGTTGCGATATGCTTATATTATATATTCACAATGCAATTTATCACGAAAATAAACAGTTAAGACACATTTTCAAACATTTTACAACAAAAAATAATTATCTATTTTCCTTAGTTCATTAATAAATATTGTAATCACATTATGACTACATAGCAACGGATGCTGGAGTCAATACAATATTTACTTTTCATTACGTACCTAAAACTTTTGTTTAACATATTGTTGCATGATATTTTACCCTATGGATCTTTCGAATACACATTTTAAAATACAAACGGCATCACTAGGCCTAAATTCATTCATTACCGCAAATGATATAAATCATAAGAATACAGTATTTCGAAGCGCAGGTTCCTCCTTAAAAGAACATTTACTTGGCAACATAAACAAATTTGCATAGCAACTGATTTCCCATGTTAAATGATAGGGAAAACACCATTTTTTCACGCTTAAATTTTCACACTTTGCGTTCAAACAACGGAAACAAAAATACGCCTAAGCAATACAACCATCTTTCCTCTTTCGAACGACACCACTTTCACTTCGATCCGACTGCTACCTTCGTAGAACACCTCAAAGTAATGGACCAACCTCGAGCGCTGCATACAAGAATAGTTACAGACAGCCTTCCGCGAATTAATATATAGATAGATATACATATATGTATATAGACTAGAGGTTCAATACGCACTGCGCTGAGAATGTGTGCCATAAGGAAAGAAGCAAGCTGGAAACAAGTGAAATTTAAGGAGGAATCTGCGTTTCGAAGTACTGTATTCTTATGATTTATATAATTTGCGGTAATGAGTGAATTCAGTTTAGTGATGCCTTGTGTTTTTTTAAATACCTAGTAAAACGATCCATAGGGTAAAATATAATGCAAACAATATGTTAAAAAATATTTAGGTACGTAATGAAAACTAAATATTGTATTGATTCCATCCTCCGTTGCTATGTAGTCATAATTTGATTACAATATTCACCAATTAACTGAGGAGAATAGATAATTATTATCAGTTGTAAAAAGTTTGAAAATGTATCTTAAATGTTTATTTTCATGATAAAGTAGGTACATTTTGAATGTATACTTAATAGAAGCACATGGCAACACCGAGATTGTATAAACAGTTGAGCGGTACAGTGCCCTATTGTATCTTGTTGACAGCGTTCTAAGTGTGCAGCTTTTGTGTTTTCAAGTATTCAGAGCGGTTTCTTCACGCAATAGATATTGCACTCACCATTTACATTTTAATCACTCATTTCTTTCACTTCAATCATTTGTTCGTGGCATCAGTCATATATCAAATTCATCATCACCTTTTCGCCATCTCATTTTTGGTGGAATCTTATTGATTTCATTTCTCAGTAAAACCTGTTGAATCCGTTTCTTAAAATGAATAACCTTACTCGGCATAAGATGGGTTTGTGAAAAAAAAGTTCAAAGTTTTAATAACTTAAAGACTTCAACTTCCAATGCGCCTTGCGTTCGCTATGACTATCAATAAAGCGCAAGCGTTTTCTAAATTCTAACCGCACACTTGAAAAGTACTTTGCTTCTCTCATGCTTCTCTCTCTCATTGGCAATTACACATCACATACTCCGGAGTCGGTAAATCTTCTGATCTTTATGTTTCTGCAGAAAACGGACAAACAAAAAATGTAGTCAATCAATTAGATTTACAATTTAAAAAATGATTTTCTGTGAAAAACATCGTTTTTCTTACTTTCCTTTCATTCCACAGCAACGCAAGGCAGGGTATTGAATTGAATGATGTGTTTGTTCGGTGGATCTTTATTCGCTAAAATGCTTTCATTTACTTTACCATTCATTTCATATCAGAATGAGCCACAGCGAAGAGTGGCCAGATTTAGCTAGTACTCCGATATACCTGGTAAATGTCCAATAAATATTATAACATTTGATAATTGCAATTCAAAGGTGACCAAGAAATGATCAAATGACTGAATTATGAAATTCGTCAACTTTCGTTCGAGTCCGAAATCAATGTTGAGGCAAACTTTACCTTCTGAGATTACGGAAAAATAACATACTAAAGAGGAAATGAAAAAAAGGACAGCATAAACAGGTAGGTAAAACTTACGCATGCGATGTACTTATGCGGATAAAAGCCGTCATTAAGAAAGACCTCAACCGCAAATGAGATCGATAAAGAAGTGGTGCTGCTAAACGCTGAAAAAATATTCCGAACACATAGGTTTGAACATTCAGAATTGGCATAAGCTGGCAGCCGTAAAAAAGTTACCAGCGTAGGATGTGCAAGCGGCAGGTCGAGGAAACAAGTGTAGGGTGGAAGAAAGAGGGGTAAAGATGAGTGGTGAGGGAAAGAGTATGAGAAAATGAGAGAAAGACAGAAGGTTCCTTTAATGAGCCCTGTTAATTCCCGGTTTGCGGAAAGCATGGAAGAGCCAAATTAAAGATTGCTCCAACGTTTTAAGTTGGAGGGGAGACGCTGAAGGTGGGAGGGAGGCCAGTATGCCCACCTTGAAACAGCTGTTGAAGGAGGAATCGTGGGAGGAGGCAAGTATGGCTACCGGGAGAGAATAAGAACGGGAGGAGGGATTATTGCAAGAGGAGCGGTGACCATTCATGCGGATGCATAGCGGGGTGGAGGAGAGGCCGATGCAGAAAGCGGGGTAGAATTGGTAGAGAAGAAGGTAGACAGTATTTTCAGTGGATCAGGAAAGTGAAGGCATGGAGGGAAGCGGAAAAGAGAGGAATTGTTTGGGGAGAAGTTGGGACAGGTTTTGCATCTAGCGCGGTTGCAGGGGGAAGGGGGTGTTTTGGGATGGAGATGGGATTTGGACAGAGGTCTGGTGGCTGTCAGAATACCAGAGAGGTTGGGGGGACGTTTGAAAGTAAGAGATGGCATTTAGGGAAAATATTGGTGGTGGTAAGATTATCAGACAGGATAGGGAATAGGTCTTTGAGGATGTGTTTAAGGGACTGATTACCAGGGAAGAAGGTTGTGCACAAGGAGAGGTTGTCTTCGGTTTTGCGAGGAGGGGCTATGGGGGAGTAGGGTTTATTGGAGATATTTTTCTTGAGAAGATGCTCAGAGTATCCTCTTCGGAGGAGAGACTGGTGAAGGTTAGTGAGGAATCTGTCAAGGGAGTCTGGGTTATTGCATATACGGTGGCCACGAATGGAAAGGGAGTAAGGTAAGGAAGTTTTGGTGTGGTAGGGGTGGCAGCTATTGTAGTGGATGTATTGTTGTTTGTTAGTGGATTTGATGTGAACAGATGTGTTAAATTTGTTATTAGAGAGGGAGATATTGACGTCGAGGAAGGTGATGTTGGAAGAGGATATATGTGATGTGAAAGAAACTGAGGAGTAGGCGTTGAGAGAGAGGCGAGGAATGAGTTAAGGGAGTCGGTGCCGTGTGGCCAGAGGAGAAAAATATCATCTATATAGCGGAGCCAGAGAAGGGGCTTGAGGGGGCATGTGGATAGAAAGGATTCTTCAAGGAGGCCGAGAAAGAGGTTGGCATAAGAGGGACTAAACCTACTCCCCATGGCACAGCCCCTAGTTTGAAGGTAGAATTGGTTGTTGAAGGAAAAGGAATTGTGGGTAAGGTCAAGAAGGAAGTCAGTGCTAGGAGTGTGTGGAGTAGAACGTTGGTTTAAGAAATGGCGGAGAGAGGAGAGGCCTTCCGAGTGAGGAATAGAGGTATAGAGAGAGAGGTAACGTCAATGGTGGCCATAATGATGTTTTGATCATTGGGAATTGGAGTGGAATTGAGGCGGTCAAGGAAGTGGTAGGTATCTTTGATGCAGGAGGAGAGGCCATGGACTAGAGGTTGAAGGTAAAAATCTACACAGGCGGAGATGCATTCGGTGGGTGAGTCATAGGAGGGGACTATGGGACAGCCAGGATTATTGGGCTTGTGAATTTTTGGGAGGATGTAGAAATGGGGGTGGGGGAATGGGGTGGAGTGAGAAGGGAAATATCTTGCTGGGTGAGACCTTCACTTGAGCCCTTCTTGTTTAATAGTGTGACAATTTCGTTGAGGAATTGTGGGTTAGTATCATGGGGTATGGGGTTGTTGGAAGAAGTGTCAGATAGCTGTCAGAGAGCCTGATTTGTATAATCTGATTGGTGTAATCACTCTGAACCCCACCTTTTCTGTAAAATTCACCTCTTCAATTTCTGACTCCACCATTACATTTCTTGACATAGACATTCGGCTCCAAGACAATAAATTTACAACATCGTTCACAACAACCAAACCTACCAATCACCAACAATATCTCCACTACAATAGTTGCCACCTTATTCACACCAAGCGCTCCATTCCTAACTGCCTTTCCATCCGCGGACACAGAATTTGCAATGACACCTCTTCCCTCAACAAATGCCCAAATACTCTTCATTCTGCTCTCCGCAATCGCGGATATCCTGAAAAGCTCCTCCACAAGAAAATCCTCCCCCACTCTTCCAAATATATTCCAAAAGACAGACCTTCATCTTCAGACACTGGACTGAATATTTGCACCACTTTCTTTCCCGGTTCCCACAAACTGAAAACCATTCTTAAGGACCTCTTTCCCATTCTGAAAAACAGCGACGTCACTTCTTCTCTCCTGCCTCGTTGCCCCTCCATTTCCTACAGACGGCCACCGAACTTAAAAAATATTCTCAAGTCCACAAACCCTCTCTATCGCACTTCTGATTCTCCTCCCCCACGGCCCTCTCCATGCAATCGTCCCAGATGTAAAACGTGTCCTTTAATGTGGTCCGCACCTACATCTCCACACCCCCTCATCACTTCTTTCCCCTCCTCCCAAGCTACTTGCCAGTCCAAAAATATTGTGTACCTTCTGACCTGTATTTCTTGTCCCGCATTTTACGTTGGCGAATGCGAAATTGTCACACTATTAAACGAGAAGGGCCCAAGTGAAGGTCTCACCCAGCAAGATATTTCCCTTCTCACTCCACCCCATTCCAGCACCCCCCCCCCCATTTCTACATCCTCCCAAAAATTCACAAGCCCAATAATCCTGGCTGTCCCATAGTCCCCTCCTATGACTCACCCACCGAACGCATCTCCGCCTTTGTAGATTTTTACCTTCAACCTCTAGTCCATGGCCTCTCCTCCTGCATCAAAGATACCTACCACTTCCTTGACCGCCTCAATTCCACTCCAATTCCCAATGATCAAAACATCATTATGGCCACCATTGACGTTACCTCTCTCCCTATACCTCTATTCCTCACTCGGAAGGCCTCTCCTCTCTCCGCCATTTCTTAAACCAACGTTCTACTCCACACACTCCTAGCACTGACTTCCTTCTTGACCTTACCCACAATTCCTTTTCCTTCAACAACCAATTCTACCTTCAAACTAGGGGCTGTGCCATGGGGAGTAGGTTTAGTCCCTCTTATGCCAACCTCTTTCTCGGCCTCCTTGAAGAATCCTTTCTATCCACATGCCCCCTCAAGCCCCTTCTCTGGCTCCGCTATATAGATGATATTTTTCTCCTTTGGCCACACGACACCGACTCCCTTAACTCATTCCTCGCCTCTCTCTCAACGCCTACTCCTCAGTTTCTTTCACATCACATATCTCCTCTTCCAACATCACCTTCCTCGACGTCGATATCTCCCTCTCTAATAACAAATTTAACACATCTGTTCACATCAAATCCACTAACAAACAACAATACATCCACTACAATAGCTGCCACCCCTACCACACCAAAACTTCCTTACCTTACTCCCTTTCCATTCGTGGCCACCGTATATGCAATAACCCAGACTCCCTTGACAGATTCCTCACTAACCTACACGTCTCTCCTCTGAGGAGGATACTCTGAGCATCTTCTCAACAAAAATATCTCCAATAAACCCTACTCCCCCATAGCCCCTCCTCGCAAAACCAAAGACAACCTCTCCTTGTGCACAACCTTCTTCCCTGGTAATCAGTCCCTTAAACACATCCTCAAAGACCTATTCCCTATCCTGTCTGATAATCTTACCACCACCAATATTTTCCCTAAATGCCCATCTCTTACTTTCAAACGTTCCCCCAACCTCTCTGGTATTCTGACAGCCACCAGACCTCTGTCCAAATCCCATCTCCATCCCAAAACACCCCCTTCCCCCTGCAATCGCGCTAGATGCAAAACCTGTCCCAACTTCTCCCAAAACAATTCCTCTCTTTTTCGCTTCCCTCCATGCCTTCACTTTCCTGATCCACTGAAAATACTGTCTACCTTCTTCTCTACCAATTCTACCCCGCTTTCTGCATCGGCCTCTCCTCCACCCCGCTATGCATCCGCATGAATGGTCACCGCTCCTCTTGCAATAATCCCTCCTCCCGTTCTTATTCTCTCCCGGTAGCCATACTTGCCTCCTCCCACGATTCCTCCTTCAACAGCTGTTTCAAGGTGGGCATACTGGCCTCCCTCCCACCTTCAGCGTCTCCCCTCCAACTTAAAACGTTGGAGCAATCTTTAATTTGGCTCTTCCATGCTTTCCGCAAGTCTTGCAACACACCATACCCTTTCTAAAACTATCGCGACGAGTATTTCCAAGATTTTTGAAAAACAAGATATCTTCACTATTCATGCTTTAGAGTCATAATGAATGACGACCCTTCCCAATTGTAAATGTTTGCGTAAAATACTGAACACACGAAATGCGAAGTGCAATCTGGTGAGTATGTGAAGTGTGATATCCTTTAGAATATTATGCGTGCTAGAATGACAAGCCTCTGTTTCAAATACCAACGTTGCTATATAAAAACAATATCGTGCGATTGATTAAGGACATATTTCATAAGGACACATTCCTCGAGTGAAATTTAGCTGAAGGGAACGTACTGACTCAACGGCAAAGGTGAAAGGGCACTCACTACAGAAAAACCGTTGAATACAATACTTCGTCAGACTTTTGAAGAGTCGGCCAATGGGATTTCAGTCAAGTACAAGTACACACTTACTGATTACTTCCAAAGCGAGAATATATTTATGTTCGCAGATTTTAAGCAATTGAAAGAAGAATATAGAAGTGTTCTTCAATGGATCTTACTTTTGAAAGGAATGTAGAGGAATGATGACGACAAAGCTGAATGACTATCACTCATGAGTCACCGTTGCTCATGGTAGCATTCCATTGCAACAATTGTTATTGCTCGTAAACTGCAAGCGCCCATGCATTTATTTAGTTTGCATAGATACTGTGGCGAAGGGCTATGGAGCATGACCAAGGAATGTGGACTGCCTTCGAATGAAAGGCCTGGAGTTATCTGTGGATCCCTTCATCACTGAATCACAAATCGCGGAGATTCGCGATATTATTCAATGATGAAGAGGGATCTTCACGTCGCTACGCAGCTCCTGAGGTCTTTGAAATGGCCCTTGCTAATCAGGGGTTCGACCCCCGGTCGAGGTGGGTGTTTTCACCACATGCTCACATTTTTTAGCTCAAGAACGGCCAACGGTACACTAGCATTAAAATGGTACTGAACATTTTTTGATAATCAATTGACAGCTGCAGGGCGATACCATTCCTGGCAGGGGGTGAAGGTCGCCTAACACATGCACTACTGACATGCCACTAATGATACTCCTTCGTGGAAACAAGTTGGGTATACAATTCACGTGAAACAAAATGGTAAATGTCTACATGTCTCACATGTCTACTCCCTAGTGTATGAAGGTTTATACCTGAAGCTCACCCTTGTTCGTTGACGAGAAAGACCTTTCGGATGATCAGAGGAAGAACTGCAGTTTTAATCAAACATTTTTTGCGAGGAACATCTTTTAATTTAGTGATTATTTGATTATGGCAATTAAGGTCGAGGCAGAGGAACTTGTCGAATGCTTTACTGGCTGCTTCACTTCCGCATTGCTTTGCACTTACTTTATCCTCTGTCGCTTTTCAACTATTAGAGCGATCGTGTACCGCAAGGAATACGACTATTGAAAGCGTTGAAACCATATTTATTAGGTGTAACAATCACCAAAGATTTATCGTGGGGAAAGCACATAAGGGAAATATGCGGCCGAGCGAAGAGAAAGCTAGGATTAATAAAAAAAAGTACTTGGGAAATGTGACGAGAAGACAAAAGAGCGATCTTACTTTTCACTAGTTAGGCCCCACCTTGAGTATGCAGCCAGTGTATGGGATCCGAATGAATTAGGTTTTATCACAGAACTAGACAGTGTGCAGCGTAGTGTGTGTAGCGTTGTTGAAAGAAAATAGTACTTATGATAGGGTTAGTAATGCATCAGAATTGATGAAATATCCTAATTAAATTTCCTGCAGAAATTTAAAACGGATACCTTTACTGAAGATGCTAGGTATATAATAAGAACCCCAGCTTAAAATGCTTAGATTAAACTAGATAAATAAGATTAGAGAGAGAGATAGATTGTCGTACCGATAGATTCGAAATGTAATTTTTCACGGGAACCATTAGAGAGCATAATAGCAAATGGATAGGGTAGCAGCAGAGCAAATGGGTGGGTAGGTTGCTAGAGTTGGTGCAAGTTGCATGGTTATCATTGCATGGTAGTTGCGTGCATTGGTAGCTCTAAGTTGCATGTATCAGTGGTGCATGTGTTAGGCGATCTTCACCCCCTGCCACACACCCTCGAGGTGGTTCGCAGGGTATTACGCAGAAGCAGATGTTTGCTTTTAAAACCCCTTATCTCCAATTCCTGAATAATTAGCATTAGATATAATATGATAGGATTAGATAAAATCCACGGAAATACAAACTAAAAATGGACGCATCTACATATCAAGAATGACTGCTAATGCGTTAAAACGGTGATGTGGGTGATTTGATTCTGTTCCTGCTTTGAACTGCCCGTTCGTGATACTGCCAGCGGTAAAACTACGTACACTTCGGATGGTACAGAGTCAGGAAGGTCCACGGTAATGCATAGATCGATATGATTCCTTATACTTAAACTATGGCAAACTTTTGTAGTAGATTTTAAAATCTAAGTAGGCTTTTTTTTAAATACGTGCATCTGAAAAAATATAATAAGAACTATTTAAAAAATGTATTTCTCACGCATCCAGAGACCCAAGGTCCTTCTCCCAACCACACACATATATCTGCTTCTTCTACTGCAGTCGAGGAACCGTTCCAAATCTTAAATTGCGGCCTTGCATGTTCTTTGGGCGCACCCAGGCTGAAATTCCCTTCCTTAATTGCCTTCCCTGATTCAAAAGTTCCCTTCTTTCGAATGATCGCTTATCTTGTGAATAGATTCGATCAGCATGGAATCAGCGAAAGTGCTGGGAAGGGTGATCCGTGAACAAGTAATCAGCTTGCCTCGTCCATAAATCTTGAGCATGAATGAATATCTTGAGCATGAATGAAAAATCTTGAGCAATATTGAATGTTGCAGTCTCCTCCGCTGCTGTCGTCTTTTACTCGAGAGATCAGGAAAGCAACTGTAGCAAGATATAGTGAAATTGTGCTGTGGAAACGGCCAATCATCCAAGTTCCAATTCTGAACTCAAGGGAGAGAACGCCGGGTGATACAGAACAGCATTTTTGCTTTCGCCGACTATCAATTCTTCTGCTGCAAATTCAGGGTCCACCGCATTATTACTTCACATTAAGCTTAGCACATTATGAATCTCTGAACGCTTTGCAACCAAGCGGTGTAACGACAGATTTGTGAAAAAGATTTTGAGGCTGTGAAAAATAATACTTGAGATTGGTAGTCAGGCGGCAACCCTTGAAGGGGGTCGCATGTCTCGAAGGCAGACCCTCGGAGGAGAAAGACACGGAACTAAGATGAGGCCTCGCCCCTCCAAGCCTTCAGCCGATTCCGGAAGTAAATGGGAGAACTGTTGGATTCTGGCAATTTAAAATGCATGCAGGCCCTTTAAGGAGGGAGGGAGCTGCAGGAGGAGATTGCCTTTCGACTGCACCAGTGGAATGAAAGCATTATTCGTCGAATACGGGGTTAATTTCACGACGTGCACTTCAAGAGATGACAGACTGCGGGAAGGAGCCTTTCTTAGCGAATAAGACGAGCTTAATTTACTATTCACGACATCAGTGGACCAGAAGAAGAAAGCCTAACGGAAATTATTTATTTTTTGTATTCGACTGCAAACTTCCCATCCACTTCATGCTGCGTTCGATACTCGTGTCTAGAAATTCAGTACGAAGCCCACAAGACGGTCGAACGGGAGATTTCGATCCTTAAAGCAGATGGAGCGCAGGGAATTTCTGACCAAAGGAGTGACTACCTGAACGCAAGCACCTCGTCTCCACCGGAATACGCCTGGGGAAATAACTTCGAAGAGGATAACTTTCCACAACTTCCGACAGTTTCCCGATTTATCTGTAAATGTTTGCCCGAACACTGCGTAATACGTCAACACAACCATTCGATCAACCAATTGCGCACCTTCTTGGCGAACACACCGCCGGTCTCCCATGCGTAGGCACAGGTTGAGGGAGTTGTTTGCGATGCAAAAGACAATCGCGTCGAAGAGAACCTCCGTCGTCAACATTTTCATCCAGAGTGCATGAACACGCGAGCGGGAACTGAAGAGCGATAGGTTTTCGCAAATTGCAAATCATAAATGCTGCGAATATGAGAACATGTAGTGGTGACCACAATGCTAAGCAGAGGAACAGTGACGCAAGTTTCCAGGCCCAGTCCCGAATAATTTGGAGGTGACCGCCGGATTCTTCGATCGCCGCGACGGGCAGTGCTCAACGCGGAATGTGTGTGGCCACTTGCGCCGCATTAAGTTGTTCAACCAATGGGCTCTCCTTGGCATGACGCCCCCCCTGGACACATACGTCTCAGGCTGCGCTTCCTTCGATTCGGCCGTTTTCCCTGTCGGGCAGCGAATTGCAATCGACAGCGGAAGTATACTTTCTCTCGAAAGATTTAAAGGCAGCCGGACCCATTACTTCGTGGGTTCAGCACGAGAGGCGCGAATCCACCAATCATCTCTTTCGTTCGCACCAAGAATGCGTTTCCCACACGGAGTAAACAGCTCTCCGTGAGCGAATCACTTCGTGAAAGAAGGGCGATTCTTCATGGCTGCCGTTTTTCGTCGGGTTCCCGCCTCATTGGTACACTGCAATAATCAAGTTGGCTATTAGGGGGTTGCAGGTACCGCAGTGTATCGCGAAGAGAACTATTCTTTTGAGTAAGGCTTAGCGACGGGCGGGTCAATCAATCGAATCGCTATACAGCCGTGAATGCGTAAGTTAAAGAAAGCAAAACAGACAGATGTGGCCACAGGAACATTTGTCCCCACGAAACTAAGTCCTTGAATGGTGTTTGCCGCGGGTGACGCATGCGACCCGTCCTGCCTCGGAGGGCCCTGCCGACAAAGGAAGAGCACTGACAACACCAGATGTCTCCGAAACACTGCTCAAGTGGATTGGAAATGAAGGCCTCTGAAAAATGACTCCAACTGTTCTCTCCTGACTGCGAAGCGATTTGGAATGCGTCGCCCCATTGCTCTCACCTGGGAAAATGCGAAGAGTGGGAGGAAAGAGATGCCTACTGAAAACCCTAAAAAGGAGGCGGCACAAGTTAATCGGCCATATCCCAGGCTGACGAGACGACGGAGACGATCGTGGGGTGTATGGCGGGCGGTGGCCTGGCACGAGATAGGTGGAGGGAAGGACGCGGAAGAGAGAATGATTGCAAAGGAGAGCTGCGACGAGTCAATCGAACCGCCAAAGACAACGCAACGATTCGACTCATAGCCTCCCTCATGAAATGAGGCACCGTTGCAGCAGGTTCGAGGTGTCACATTGCGCAGTCAGGAAATTGCGATCGCGCCCGCTTTTCATAAATGGAGAATGTAAACAAGAAGAGAGTCTTACTTAAAGGCGCGGCGGCCTACATTCTCCATTCATGGCGATCGATCGACCTGTTGGACGACAGGCGACAGGTGGCGCCGAATCGATACTCACCGTTGCGCTTGGTGTGGCCGTAGAGGCGCGAGAGGTCGATGGCGGCGGCGGGCGTCGTGGCCAGAGACGCCAGGGACGCCGCGAAGAGCAGCAGCGCGCGGCAGGGAGACATGGCGGCGGCGGCGATATCACACTACTACTGCTCCTGCTGCTGCTGCGTCGACGAGCGATCGAGTGCGGAGTGGCGGACGACGACCACCTCCACCTCTCGTCGGCCGCGCGCATGCGCAAAGCGCCCCTTGATGGAGATTTATGGGGGGGGAGGGTAATGGGCGTCATCCATTGACGCACGACGGAGCATTCGAACCCCCCCACCCGCCCACCGCCCACGGGTGTCGCCACGCAACTGCATGTAAACATTTCGTGGGCAAAGCATGCACCAGGTAACCTGATGATGGGAAATACTGCTGACGAATATGGCGACCCATAGCAGGGAATGCAGTCATTTCAGTTCAGAGTGGTCAAGGGAAGCAGCGGGTAACCTATGCCAATTCTAAAGGGACATTCAAAGAGCCCGATGCAAAGGTAAAACTCAAAACTCATGGTCTTTGACCAGATAACGAACATTTTTGGGGTATCATCAGAAACGTGAGCTACAAACTGGGAAACCTGCGAAGATGGGGAACGCTTGTGGTTGAGTATGAAGAGCGATACGTGTGCGGCCGATTCAGATGTCCCCAACTAGTGTGTGGGCGTCGGCAGCTCGATCAAGTAGCTGTGAGGAAGGAATCCACCGAAATTCGATGGACAAGGTTTTTGGAATAATAAATTTTGTATAGATTTCACTGCTTCATTTTTACTGATTAAACGTCAATAAGTTATACAATTACCATTTTGTGCGATAAAAAAATGTTTCAATAACTTCATCACACGAATGTCTTACCCCGGTTCCAAAAAGAAAGTTGGAGCAATCCGTGGCTTGCAGAGGGGAATGCCTTTCAGTTCTTGGAAATGAATCTCAGGCTCACTCAAAATCACAACATCAAGATTCCCAATGTCAATGGTTTTCGG
Organism: Platycnemis pennipes; assembly: GCA_933228895.1. Lineage (NCBI taxonomy): Eukaryota > Metazoa > Arthropoda > Insecta > Odonata > Platycnemididae > Platycnemis > Platycnemis pennipes. Next base: position 136,303,890 of record OW121853.1, on the reverse strand, counting down.
GAGACTGTGTCATCCTTCGTACTTTATTTCGCCGTAAATAATAATGCAAGTGAACACAGGTGCCATTTCTGCTATTTTGACCTAGGGCAAAATTACAGAAATACGAATTTCTTTGTGCTATGATACCTAAAAATATCCATAAACTTCAAATAACATCCCTCGTGGTGAAAACGCCTCTATTCGTCCTGCCTGACTGATCTCAGTGAAATCTTGGTAAATCTTGGTCTCGTAAATGTTGACGGTTTTTGAGTCTTCGATAATGTTTGTGTCATTGAAAGTGTAAGAATTTACTGTAGCATATTTTCACGGAACAAAAAATCGTGGAAAATCACATCCGAGACGTTCAAATATAAATTTATGCATGCGAGAAAGTATTGTTTCTACGGTGATATTCCATTCCCTGCCATCAACTCGCGCGCAATTAGGCTGCTACATGGAAGCATGCAAGACAACAGGGTCACATGTAGCGATATGGTTAGTTTCTACATAGTAATAAAAGGATGATTGGTTACAATATCATTTATCTGAGTATTTTTAACCACCTACTTAGCAATAAAGGATTATTATTAGTTATAATGGCATTAAAAATGGCATTCATCTGTATTTAACTACCCTGCTTGTGTTAGTGATGCCAATGGATGCATGCATCATGCACTAAAGACTACCCTCCTGAGCAGTCGCAAGATCTACCTTCAAGACTTCTACCTTTCCGGAACCCATGTTGGCTGTTTACGAGTAATCCCCGACTATCCAAATGCCCCATGATGGAACCGGCTACAATGTGCTCAAATATCTTACGAGAGATTGACGTGAGTGAAATGGGTCTGTAGTTACTAGGTTCTTCCATATCACCACTTCTAAAAATAGGAGTAATGTTAGCTACTTTCCAATTCTTGGGTACTATGTGATTATTTAGTGTTTTATTAAATATTATTTCTAGATAGGCGGCTATTTCAGAATCCAATGTTTTATATACTCTGGAAGGAATTTGATCTGGTGATTTGTTTGTACTGATGCTCCTTGGCTGGTGCTCTCCTCCACTATATGACATTTTCATTTCGGGTATTTCTCCATTGAAAATGTTCGGCGGTGGTTCTACTGTGTTGTGTGACGATGAGTTGAATACGCTTTGGAAGAAGTTGCTTCAGGAATTGGTTTTCTCTACACTGCTGGTGACTCTAATTCCTTTATCCCTTTTAGGTTTAATTACTGAGGAATTAATTCCCTGAAGCTCTTTCACATATGTCCAATTCGCTTTAGAATACCTCCTACATATTCTCTTAGCATCTTGCTCTTGAAATACGATGACTTTTGCCGACATGCTTTCCTTGCTAATGCTCTCGATTTTCTATAGTTTTGAACTAACTCATTTCTTTCCTCTACCGATAGGCCCGAACGACGTTTCTGTAAGGATTTCGGAGCCTCCTCCGTTCACCTTCAGCCGTTACTTCGGTCGTGTAGACACACTTTAAACCGCTTTGGGGTTCATTATACTCCGGATGCCGCCAAACGCGTGGCGGATAGGATATTAGATCATTGTAGGCTTTCTTTAGGGTAGATGGTAGGGTCACGAGTAGGTCATGCATTGGGGTAAATAACTTCTCGTTGCCAGTTGTTTTAACGCCCAAATTTGATACCAGAACTAAGTATGAAAACAGTATAGAGCCTGAAAAAAACTTAAGACATGACCGAAGCTCTCCCTTGAAGCCTAAATAATGGTCGAGGTGAATATAATACCGCAGCATTGGAGTTGAGTAGTGAATTGCCGAAGTCTTAAAATCAAGATACCTGAGTTCCATCACCTTATTCATAGCACTGATGGAGATGTAATTACAGGAACTGAAAGTTGGCTGACGGATGACATTTCTGACTCAGAAATATTTCACGATTCTTTTATAATAAATAGAAAAGACAGACGAAACCGAACAGGTGGTGGTGTTTTCATTGCAGTCAAGAACACAATCATTAGCAAAGCAGAAATATTTCCGGACAACTTCTTGGAATGTGTTTGGTGTTCATTAACATGCCCTAAATCCAGATCAATATCGGTCTGTGCATTCCATAGGCCCCCAAACACTGATGTTGACTCACTATTAGGACTGGGAGGGCAGATAAACGCTATCACGTCCCATTAACAGCGAGCGTAACATAATAACAGGTGGAGATTTCAATGCACCATCAATAGACTGGAGAACTCACTGCTTCAAAGCCGGAGGAAGGGACAAGGACATCCGTGAGACTCTATTAGATGTGTTCTCCAACCACTCCCTGCAACATTTAGCTACAGCACCTAACAGAGGGGATAATATTCTTCATTTACTGGCAACCAACATCCCACTACAAGTTACAAAGATTGACACTCCACCGGAGTGGGGGTAGATGTCCACTCTTCAATAAGGTCGCCTAGCCGCACGACTACACCTGGGCCCTCCGCCTGGGACAGGTACTCCTTGTGCCAACGGGACCAGAAATGTCGTTGCGTTTTAGTCACGAGCTGCCATCTGGATAGACGTCTGAATGTCGTTTAGTTTTGGGTGAGTGGCAGTGAGTGCACTTGCAATGAAGCCCCCGGAGTTAAAGGCTCTAGCTAGGTCATTAGGGACAGCAGACGAAAAAGACAAAGGACCGGGATTCAGATACGCTTCAGTCATCGCCAAATATGTGTACGTCTCCTCGTAAGGCAGAGAAGCGTTTCCTGCGATCATTTTAAGGAGGTATTTTAGAGATGGAACAGCATCTTCCCAAGAAGCAGTGAGAGAGGATAGATAAAGAGCCAATCGGCGGTCAAATAGTTGAGAAGGCGTTCCTATGAGAATCCGACGAGAAGAGATTTTGAAGTTCCTTTAAGTTCGCTCCGATGAAGTTCTTCCCTTTATCCGATCTTCATTTACCTCAGGTGTGTGGCAGGGGGTGAATCCGCACCAGACATACCATGCATAAAAAAGGATTAGTAATAATATAGGCAATAGTCGGAATTACAATTTTTAAAAAAGATAAAAATAGCAAAGCAAGCATGCAATATAATATTGTTCGTTGGTTTAGATTTAAGTCCTTATAACAACTTGTAACTATGCAATCCATTAATACGCTCGTGTTTATGATATGGGATATATTTACAGCTATCCATAACCTCTGTACGAGAAAAGGAAAACATTTTTGAATATGACAGATCCGAAACACAATTTCTCTAATTTGATCATCATTTCTACCATAGTAAGTTGGAGTGTGAAAAATATTTTCAACGTGTCAACAGAGTGACAATATGACCTTTGAATTTATTCAAGAGATTAAGTCCAAATTTCAACCTCCGATCTGACAATCCTCCCCACCACCCCGGATGTTGGGGTGTCTCTCCCGCCGCCGTCGCGCCTGCAATAGGGATTCGCAGACACACAGAGTATCCTGTGGAGGGGGGATTCCTTTGCTTCTAGATGAGAGGTCAGTCCGGGCCTTCTCTGCCTTCGGCGTGCGTCCTTCGCTTTTGGGTTTGTCGAACAAATGAACTTTCAGAATAATTTCACTATTTGAAAACATCCAGAATATACTTTGCTAAGAAGTCCCAATTGATCAAATATCTGCTTTTTTTCTAGTTTTTCACATATGTAGTTCCTTGAAAAGACTCATGATATTTATCAACGTATATGATATAAATCTAATTGATGTTAACATTCATTTAGCAAATAAATTGCTGATTTTATGGATTTTTATTTTCTAATATTATTTATCTCTCATTTAGGGACCAGAGAAAGATATCTCAGAAATGCCAAATCTTGGGTTACGTTTTTCTCTACTGGAAGTAGGTAAGTAATTTTACGGATTTTCCTAGGGTTTCAATATTTTTCCTATGGTATGCATATAAATATGCTGTACTGCCGAGACAAAATTCACGTTTTTAAACATTTTTTCTTTCAGAATAATTTCACTCAACAAGGTGGCTAAAGCAGAAAAGTATGGAAAGGGAAGGCATTACCAGGAAAAGGGAGTGCTCACCGAACCATCCAGATTACGATTTCTTATTTACACCTGGTCTTCCGATTCTGATGTAGGCGGGCCGGACATGTCAACAATGCTGTATGGAAATTAATGCAAGGTCAGCTGGACACTGTACAGTCTCTTTTCATGGATAATTACTACAAAAGTGTTGACTTGGCCCACCACTTGCTTGAGCAAAGCCTATTTTACCAGAACTCATAGAGCTACCCGGAAGGGGAATCTACCTCACCTCATAGCGAAAAAACTGAAACGGGGAGAGGTAGTGGACGTATTCAGCACCGATGGAGTCTGCGTTATGAAGTGGAAGGATAATCGGAATATTGTGATGATCAGCTCCAAATTTGGAGGTAACTTCGTTAATGTCCGTCGTCGGCGAGGGGTTGGCGTCACTTCCAAACCGGAGGCCATTGCTCGATACAATGAGTGGCATCGATCACTTTGATTAAATGATGCCATATCACCCCATTGAGCATAAGACTCTAAAATGGTATAAGAAGCTTGCTATCCACATACTTCACCTCATTTTGGCTCATAGTTATTTCCTCTAGCGTAAAACCCATCCCAAAACATCACTCTACGACTTACGCCTCTCCATGATTAGAACCCTCCTCGGTCATTCCTACTCAGAATCAATTCCTCCTCCAGCCTGCCCCTTTGGAAATATTTTGAAACGAATTATTGCGAAGGATTCGGCGGTCTGTAAACTGGAAGCTGCGAGATCGTGGATTTCAGAAGGAATTGATGAAGGCCGTGAACTACATGGACATGAACATAAGAATGGTCTTTAAATTTTTGTAAACAACAATATAAGTAACAATATGAAATAAGGAAGTCCACACATATTTCGTCGCAAGTAACAAGAATCAATGGAAGAAAGTACGAAACGGACTATCGGGGAGGGTATGCAACCACACACAACACCCGAGTGGTGCTATCGGGTGGCGGCGGACGACGATCGTCGTCCAAAATAAAAATTCATTTTTTACGCGTTGTTTTTATTTCACGGCATTTTTGTTGATTGACTTATTGCTATTAGTGGTAATACATTACGAAGCTTAAAAACAAAATATTTCAGCCACCAGCAAAACCGTAAAAAAATAGTGCCGCGTTGAACGTGTTAAAAAGATTGCTACATCCAATGGCTACCATGAAGAACTAAAGGAATGAATCCGCAGTAGACAAAAGAAAAGAAGACTACTTATAGAAAACACCACTCTCATCCCTTCTGAAGATGAGAAATATGTAAAAATCCATTTTCATCCCAAATTAACGAAAGGCCTTGGATATATTTTCAAAAATCATAATTTCAAACCCGCATTTGTGTCCACCAACAAACTAAAGTATAACCTTCATAACCCCAAAGATCCCATAGAGCCCCTTCACAAATATAGCAAATCTCTTGCCCGGAATGCAGTGCGTCTTACATTGGCCGAAACCGCAGGAACCTCTAACATTAGATTCAAGGAGCATGCAGCCTGCTTTAGGCTAGCGCACCTCCAACAATCATCAGTATAGCCCAACATATGCATTCAGAGGCACATTGCATCACTGTTCACAATGTAAAACTCTTGAAACGCGTCCCAGACCATTTGTTGGACGCATACGAAAGTATTCATATGCAGAAGAGTTGCAGCAACACCATTAATAGTGGCCAAGGGCCAATGGGGACGTTTACTCAGAACCAAAATCGCAATTTTGTACACGAAATTATTAGATGGAAACGAAAAAATAAATTTAGTGAAAAAATTAATCTTCTAACCATAACCATTCACTCATAAATCAAAAATTAAAATAAGCAAAAGGTGACGCCCACCTAAAATGCTGCTGTGATAACATTGACGTCACTTTCCTCCCGTCCTTGACTGCTCTTATGGGAAGGGAAGGGAGTGGAGGGGGGTTCTTGGAAGGTCTGCTCGCACAGATTCTGTCGTAGCTGCTCCGATTGGCAGAGTCAGCTGTGTCTCCCCCTTTGCGATAAGGCGAAGTAGCTTCGCGGGCTCAGTTGTGATTGGACGAAGTCGTTATACGTCAGAGGTTGCACCACACCCACTTTTCCGAAAGGGTTAAAAACATTAGTTTTTCGAAACCTATAACTCGAGAAATAATTGACGGATCAAAAAACGGAAAAATACGGGTCTTTTTATTTTACAAACTCTATCATATTCGGCAATAAAAAAAATATGGTAAACGACCCCATTTCCTCCTGCTTAATTTCTCTTTGTGCACCAAGTGCCCCCCTTCCCTCACCTAATCCCCCCACACCTCTATCCTGATCACCCAACCAATCACAGCATACTACCCCCTCCTCCTTCTTTGACTCTGCCTCTCCCCGATTGACATTCTCCTCCGACAAGGCGGGCGAAACACCCCTTGTCCATTTAGGACGTCCTTCCCCCATCCGTTCGTACTCCTTTCCCCTTTGTGAGTGTGACGGGTGAAGGAGATTCCTCCAAAACCCTGATTGTGTCTGTGAATATGATTCACGAGGGTGACTGTACTTTGTGAATGCACCAACCCGAGTGCATGACTGAGGAAAAGTCCCTGAGCCCTGCATGTATGTGTGAATGTGCAGTCACGAGGGTGAGTATGCAAACCCACGTGAATGAGTGCTTGAAAGTTATCCTCAATTTTATTTTATTTACTTTAGTTATTTACTATCCCCCACTTTTATTATTTTTTCTTTCTATGGCTTATTATTTTTTCTTTCTAGGCTACATGATACCCTGCAAGCCACCATAAAGGTGTGTGGCAGGGGGTGAATTCTCACCAAACACGCACTACATTTCATGCATAAAAAAGAATAAGTGTTTATATACTCTTCTAAACTTCACTATTTAAAAAAAGATAAAAATAGCAAAGCAAACTTGCTAAAACATGCTGTTAGTTGGGTTAGCTTCAAGTTCTTATACCAACATGACACGCTACCAATATTATCCATCGCTACACTCGTATTGGATATATTTACCGTTATTCATATCCCTAATTGTACGAGGAAAGAAGGACATTTTGAATCTGTCAGTTCGGCAATCAATTTCTCTAATTTTGTGATCCTGTTCCAGTCTACCATAGTAAGTTGGGGTTTGCAAAATATTTAAACATCACCACTGAAAATATGGTCTTGGAATTTGTTCAAGTGATTAAGTCTAAATTTCAACCTGCGATCTGACAATGATTCCCAATTCAATTCATTTAATAGACTGGTTACGCTAATAAGGTTATCATACCGTCCCTTTACAAATCTTGCCGATCTTCGCTGCACACGTTCAAGTTCGTTATTTAGACCGATTTCGTAGGGATCCCATACACTGGCATCATATTCCAAATGAGGTCTTACAAGGGAAAAGTAGCTGATTTCTCGTACATGATCGTCACACTTACCCAGCACTCTTTTGATGAATCCCAATTCACGATTCGTTTGACCCATTATTTCACGAATGTGTTTATCACAGGAAAGATCATGTGTCAGTCATATTCCAAGATGTTCAATAGATTCCACGTTTGTTAATTCATTATTACTTATTTTGTAAGTGCTCGGAGGAGAGCTATTCTTTTTCCAAAAATCCATTACTACACATTTTTTAAAAATTTATTCTAACTGCCATGTTTCACCACAATTTTCAATAGCTTGTAGGTCATCATTAAATATTCTTTATCGTTTGGGCATAGAATTTCCCTGTACACTACTGCGTCATCGGCAAATAGACGAAGCTTACTTTTTACCACCTTATTGATATCATTAATGTACTAAAGGAACAGGAGTGGACCTATAACAATACCTTGTGGGACACCCGAAGTGACTTTAATTGCCGGTGAGGTAACACCGTCCAAAACAACCCTTTGCACCCGATCATACAGAAAATCATTTATCCATGATATAATGTTACTGTCTAACCCGTAAGATTTTAGTTTCAAAATTAGTTTGCTATGAGACACCTTGTCAAAACTTTTTTGAAATTGAGAAATATTGAATCCACTGGAATATTATTTTCACCAGAATCTAAAATGCCTTGGGAAAAGAGAGCAAGTTGAGGTTCACATGATCTGCTCTTCCGGAAGCCATGCTGGACATTGGACAATAAATTCTGGCTATCTAGGTGTCCCATGACTGAACTGACAATTATATGTTCCAGGACCTTGCATAAAATGGATAGGTCTGTAGTTAGATGGCTGCTCCCTATCACCACTTTTAAAAATGGGTGTTACATCGGCTGCTTTCCAGTCCATCGGTACGACGGGTCCGGTCAGGGATTTATTAAATACTATTTCAAGGTAGGGGGAAATTTCGGAAGCAAACTCTCTGTATACGCGGGAGGATTTGATCAGGGCCAGGAAATTTGTTGGGGCTCATATCATTAAGTAACTTTTCAATACCATTACAGGAAATGTCAGGCCCGATGACAGAATTTTCGGGCTCCTGGGGAACTGAGTGGTCCGGGCCCCCTAAATCCCGGCAAACCCCCTCACTCAATTTAGACCAGAACTGCGAACTTTCAGGTTATTTTACCTGATTATCAGCTTTTTCTGCAGAATAAACTTGCACACTGTCATACATTATCTTTTGATTTACTATAAATTGTTCTTTTTTTAAATTAAACACTGTCAGTGGAATGGGATGGGGAAACAATTTCAAAATGAAAACTTTTTGACGGTGTAAAGCACTTTACACTTTCATTTTACAGTAATCAAAACTAGGACTAACTTGAATTTGAAAATGTTATAAAAAGTCGTAATAAAACGTACTTTTCCTTTTTTTCACAATTAGCATATTCACAACTACTCCCATCTTTTCGGTGATACCGAGATAATTATATCACCACCAAATTAAAATGAATGCAGAGTATTAACTTCTACTAAGGTTTGCTTTCACTACAGCTCTCTCAATCAAACATAACAGCAGGGAGTGGGTAAAAATAATGTAATCTAAGGGGTTTGACGAACAGAATATATTTTTTGTGCCTCAATATTAAGCTATTTTCGATAATTTGTTTCTTTCCAGTGTGCATAATTCAAGTAAAGTAGAAACTTAAAGTTTTCCTAGATGAATAAAGTCTAATGTGACGTATAAGTCAGGGATATGCATATTGTAACGCAGGGAAAATGAAAGATTTGAGTAGATTTTCTCGATGAGCAACTAAAAGCTGTGCGGTGTCCAAAATGTACCTTTCTGCATGAACCTCCTTGTAGGGTCAAAGGCTTGTACTGCTGGGGCGAAGGGGCAAATAAACGAAAAGAAGTCCTTAATTGTGTCCCTCTGGAACGTAAAATAGTGTTTCATTTGAAAAATATAGGAATTCTAAGGCTTTGAGGGTGTGAATGAGAAGTTTACTTTCAAGAGGAGAAACCTTGAACGCGATTTCGCGTACATTTCAAAACCTTCATATTTCAATATATCCATGATTTTATACGTGTAGAGCCTTTGGAGATCAATAGCAATGCATACACATTAAAAACGGCGAATAAGAAGCGTTCTGTTCCTTATGGCTTGAAAAAAATTACTCGCGTCACGGCATTTCCAGCTACCAGCGAGCGTCTCAGGCTCCGGACGCGCGTACGAAAAATCAAATATAATATTTGGCGTCGCTAACAAATTTTCAATTTTTTTTAGATAAACCTTTAAAAAGCATCAACAATTGATTTAATATGAGTCACTTGACAGCCACTTAACATGCCAAATATTTACTACTTAAAATGAATTTTTGCGTGAAAATAGCGTCCGCCATTTTGTTACATAATATCACCTACCTTTAGGAAAAAACTCCCAAAGTTAAGGACAATAAAGTAAAAGAGTTGTTTAAACAGACCTACTAGTTTTTTATCCGACCAAATTCCTCCCACAGCGTTACCCTCAACTTAAATAGGAAGATTTTCGTAGAAAACTGAAGTCTCTTGTTGTTGACTAAGATACTCGATGGAACACAATATTTGTACGTTCTCTATTGCTAAAAACTTGCGTGATGAAGGCCTTAATTGATCTTAATTCCGAAATATTATTCAATGAGTGTGAATATGAACTTGCATCTTCCATTTTTGATACACTGCAGCCAGTGAAAATTACTGTGTAGGCGCTTTACCGAAGGGATCCAAATCTTCTGAAGTGTGAGGCTGCGTTGGGATTCTTGACGCAAAAACTAAAAAAATGTGAATACAGAGTTGGGTAATAATATGAAAACTGCCTTGCAGAAGCAAGTACTGAAAAGACGAACTGATTTATCACGGGTTTTATGGTATTGTCACTGTGGTTCATGGGCAAGTGGCCATGATTTGGGGAATTTATATTCTTTGCTAACACTAGTGAACCTCAAAACATTTAAAGGAAAACTTGCTTAAATTTCGTAATTATAATGCTAATGCCAGGAGACAAAATAAGATTTCAAATAGACTACATTTTAGTGAAGCAGAGATTTAGGAACCATGTGAAGGACTGCAAAACTACCCTGTGGCAGACATCCACAGTGACTATAATTTAGTGATGATGAAATGCCATCTGAAATTTAAGAAATTGGAGAAGACTGTGAAGAACGCATGGCAAGTAGAAAAATAGAAGGAGACTCAACATAAGCTGGCATTTCAGAAAGAAGTATGAAACAACATAGGAGAGAACCCGAATGAGAAACCAGTGAGAGAGCGTTGGCAAAACATTAAATGTGGACTACAGGAGACCACAAAAGAAGTTCCTGGAAGAGGAAAAGTTGCCAAGAAGAAGCCATGGATCACGGAGGAAGTCTTAGAATTGATTGAAGAAAGAAGAAAGTACAAGAATGCGAAAACTGAAGAAGGCCAGCTTTGCTACAAAAGAATAAGGAACGAAATAAGTCGCAAAGCAAGGAAAGCTAGAGAGATGTGGATGAAGAACCTATGCGAAGATGTACAAAACTATCTTGCACTTGGAAAGGTGGAAGCGGCCTACAGCATAGTGAGGAACCACTTCAAAGAACGGAGCGCAAGATGCAATGCCATAAGGGACAAATATTTTGATATTGAAAACGAGGACAAAGTGATGAGATGGAAAGAATATCTGGAGGAACGGCAACAACCTCAGTACGAAAGAGATCGAAGAGGAAAGCGAAGTGGAAAAGATAGAAATGGGAGCATCAATATTGAGATCGGAATACGACGCAGCAGTAAGGGACCTTCGGATGAATAACGCCTCTGGAATTGATGATGATCCTGCAGAACTAATTAAAAATGCAGGAGAGAAGACATTAACTCATCTTTACAAAACCATCTGCGACATGTACTCAACAGGAGAAATTCCAAGAGAATTCGAGAAAAACATCATCATCCCTATTCCCAAGAAGAAGAGAGCGGAGAAATGCGAAAGATTTAGGACTATAAATCTGATGACACATGCATCGAAGATATTGACCGGGATCATCTACAGAAGAATAGAACGAAAATCAGAGGAGTTCCTGGATGAAGATCAATTCGGATTCAGGAAAAGTAAGGGTACAAGAGAAGCAATATTGGCCCTTAGGCTGCCCATAGAGAAGAGAATGGAGAAGAACAAACCGACCTTCATTGCATTTGTGGATTTAGAGAAGGCTTTTGACAACGTGGATTGGAATTCAATGCTTGGAATCCTGATAGGAATTGGAGTGTCGTACGATGACCGAAGAATTATCCACAGTTTGTATAAAAACCAAGTAGCTGTGATTAAATCTGGACCCAGCTCTGAAGAAGCAAGGGTAAGGAAAGGAGTGAGACAAGGCTGTGCACTTTCTATTGTAATTTTTAATGTTTACATCGAGAGATCAATGAAATCAAAGAGAAGTGTTCTGGAGTGACTATCCACGGAGAAAAAATTAGCACGCACCGATTCGCTGATGACATAGCTCTCATAGCCGAGACAGAAAAGGAGCTGAATAAGATGCTAACAACCATGGAAAGGCAATGGCCAGATATCAATTGAAGATCACTAAGAAGAAAACTAAGATATTGGTGTGCAGCAAAAGAGAAGAGGCCAAAACCAACGTTAAAGTAGATAACAAATCATGGCCAACCCACTGATTCTCTAACGACGAAGAATCCTCATGGTTATCGCGACACGATTTAAATTGACTCACTCAGTTCCATTCGTACTCTATACCTTCGCTGGTTTTTTATAACAAATGAAAGTTTTATACCTTATTTTCGGTTTCCTTCAATGATGTTTTTATTTTGAATGTTAGTAAAAAGTATTTGAGTATCGCCAAGAGAATGAAAACTCAACGGCCCTAGCCTAGTAGCAAAGAAACTGCAAAAAAATAACAATTACCCGCATAAACGTAATTGGAAACTTACGGAGTGAAAAGTCACGTATAAGTCACACTGTACTTCATCAACAGAATGAAATAGCATCATGAAACCATAGTCACCTACCCTTCACTTTCCTTCCTTTTCTTAAACCACGTTTTCCACTTCTTGCCTTACTCGCAGGCTTCAGGTTAGACTTGAATTCACCACGCTACCTTCACTTTTTTTACTTCGCCGCACGATCTACTCAGCCACGCTCACCTGTACGAAACTCACAAGCAATAATGGCCGATTCGTGGATTTGTCGACCCTTAACGATTTTTTTGTCACCACGTAGCGCCTCTAGCATGACATGCATTATTCAAAGACTGCCTGCAGCTTGCTGGCAGCGCCTCCGCAACTACGCTTCAAACACGAGCTGTGAATGCGTATTAAATGCGTTTCCAGATAAATCGCTCCATGACTGCGCTGCTGACATGCTGCCGACGCACTTCTGTTGACATGTGCTTCACTTGCAGCGCTGACATCCTTGTAGAGCGCTGCTACAGCTATGTGCGTTTACTGGGAAGTGACATAAAAAAAGGCCACGTTATTCAGGGCAATGTAATGGAAACATGCGAGGAAAATCCGGGAGATGCAAATAACTTTTCTCGCGCAAGAAAAGGCTGAGGGCCAGGTGTGTGAAACGTCGAAAGTGAAACTACAGTCGAACTCGGATACAACGAGATCCAAGGGACGAAAATGCTTTCGCTCGTGATATCCGTTCACTCGTAATATATCCGTTACGAGTATGCAGCATGTAATGTCACCCACTTCCCTTTCTGGTGCACACACACATGCTGCTATTCTAGTGCAGAGGTGATAAAATAACAAAGATTAATATAAGATGACTGAAATAACAAAATGAACAATTTATTCAGTAAACTATCCACATACTACATGCTAGATTTACAAGAAAAAGCCCTTGGTACGTACGACAGTGCACAGCCACTGCTGGTTCATTTGGATTTTCTCGTTATAAGGCTCTCTCATACAGTCTCGTTTCAACCGTTATAAATCGTTCATAGAATGCATTATATTTCCAAACAACCCTTCTCTCTCTTTCCTCGTGCAATAGCCGAGATCTCCTTTTAAGCGTGCTCGCTATAAATGAGTTTGACTGTATATTCACTTCCTCACTGAAAAATATATGAATGGAAATCTCACAATAGAAATCTCCCAGTGACAAAATAATCCAAAACAACCCCTCTCACAACAGCATTAGTGACACGGAAATCGGAAGCGTTGAGCCCATTACAGGGAGCATACATGAGTGATTTTGACCAAGCGTGTTGGTGCTGCCAGGCACAAGGTAGCCAAGGAGCAGCTGCGACCGTGGCTAAAAGATTGGACGACTGCGGTGCACATGAATGATGTCATAACTCTTGTTGAGCTACGGGCTAAGTGTATTCCCATGCCTTGGCTTCCCGAGGTCTTGTGTACCTTGAAGCATGGGATAAGTATGCTCCCATGATTTGTGCTGTCGAGGCCTTGGTTTCCTCGAGGTGTGGAGCGGATAGTCTCAAAAATCCTTTGCTTTTCATACGGATATGTTGCGTGGACTCCTGAGCCGAAACGAGCCCATGGCTGTTCTGATGTGCACTCGGAACGCCCTACACAACTTCGTACCGCTGCGTACAGTGTCCGTGGGTGAGTCCGGGCCCAGCGCTTATTTTGACACGTGTTAAAACTTGCACGTTCAGAAGTCATCTCGCGGCAGTTTCGAGAGCATCAGGATGGCCGTCTTGGCGACGTCAGGTGAATTCACGCTCCTGTGACGTCACGGCGGAGAAATACCTGGCTGCGGGGAAGGGTGGTTGTCTGACGCAGCCGGTCCCCGCGTGAGGAGGGGAGGGGATCGTATGCTGAATGCTGTCTGGAGGCGGGACACATGTACAGTGGGGGACGCACGGTCCCTCTTCTGTGTTGCCGTATCACGCGACTCGCGAATAACGACTCGGAGTCTCGAGTTCGACTCGTTTTCGCGACCTGCTCGATGTCTAACAGCAGATTACATGAGGCTTGACACGCATGTCGATATTATAAGTTGTCAGTCTCACCTTACTGAATTGATGCCGGGTTTTAGATTCACGCGGCGGTAGTCTGTACACCACACACACCCTTGGTTCTCAGGGTCGTCTAACGCGTGGGTTGCAATGCACAGTTTCGCTGTGGTTTCAACTGGAGCCTTTATGTCGATGGACTAGTGTTGCCGGCAGCCTTCACATAGGCCGGCTTGGTTGCGCCTCGTTCATTGGCTGCCATCATCGAGCCTGCAACACAGACACAGGGCTGCGTTAATGGAGTTTTGATGACCAGAGAGCATCAATTAGGCAAGCCAAGGAGACCAGACCATCAAGCTGAAGACGACGATTGAAGGGGAATTGCTGTCAAAAGAAACGCAGTTGAAGGCGCGAGCCTCTCTCTCCTACGCAATTGCATCTATTGATTGATTGGTCCACACCTGCTCGCCGCTAATTCTTGGGCCGCGGCTTCAAGAGATCAATACAACAACAGGTGGAGGCGGAATTGTCCCAGGGTGAGCAGAGCAGTCGCTATTGCTATTCCAACGATCACATTTAGCCCAAAGAAACGCACTCAAGTCTAGTGTAAGTAGCTTTCATTAGAAATGTCAATCCTTAACCAATTAACAGGCCCGTTCTGCGATGCCCCACTTCCAGCACATTCCACTCCAGGGCCCACCACTCCCATGCCTCTTCCCCACGTGTCCCTCACACTCACCGACGCCATTCTAACCTTCGTCCAATGCACTGCCGAAGCAACATCACTGACACGCCTATGCCCACACCCATGCTATTGAGTTTTGCCAACGTTTTCCTCGATATTTCATGATTTTCATTTTCTTGTGATCCCAAAAATATCACCCTGAATTTATGAAACGCATTATAGCGTTTTCAGATCTTTGTTTGTCTAGTTTACGCTTGGGCGTCGGGTTGGCACAACTGTTATTTCCTGGAAGCAGTTTCTGACACCTACTGCCAACCCGAAATGGCAGTTGGAAGGGACACCTAATTTTAGCAATGCTATATCAAATCATGAAAAACTATGACGTGTTACGTACTGATGTATTACGCTTAATTAGAAATACTGGCAATCTTATGCGTCAAAAAAATGCGCGTTTTTACTCCACACCCGCGATTGGAAATAGTACTTTGTTGAACGGAGAAAACGCTGTTTTTAAGCGAAAGTCGATTATTGAGCTAAATAGTAGGTAATAACTATGGTTCCATTACCTACCATTAACACATTTTTATAAACCCCATTAAATTTGTTTGTGTTTATGCCAGCCTAGAGAAAATGCGATAAATGTGCAATTTCCCATTTGCACGTGCATGCGAGTCCATGCATCAGAAATTGCATCATTTCACCTCTAGTGCGGCGAGAACCGAATAAACGTCACTGCTTTCCGATAATGACGCAACACAGGCGTAACAGAATTCAATGACAAAAGAAGTGACGGCATGCTAATGACAGCACAATGGAATCGCAGCACAAAGCGCTTGCGATGGCGCTGTGAATTACCACCGTATTACTCCCGGGACTTTCGGCAGAAGGGCAGTGACTTGGCGTCGGCGGCACCACTAGCACCACCGTGGTGCCCACGAGTGACTGAGGGTCGAGAGGTAGTCGGGCATTCTCTTTGGATGAAAATCCGAATGCGAAGTCCACTTTATTGCAATGTGTCTGAGAGAGCCATTCGAGTGGCGTCTCAATCGATACGGCAACAACAAGGAAAAGTTCTCGTCGTTGTAACTGACGATGCATTCGACGTTTTTAATGAATTTTAAGGATCATTTAAATATAAAGCATTTTCGTTGTTTCGCTCGTACCATAAACCTAATTGCTGTCGAAGCTCTTAATTCGGAATCAATTCAAGTTCTGCCGATTAAAGTGAAACGCATTTTGTCGCGTTTTCAACGGAGTTCTCAAGCTAATTCCAAGTTGTCGGCTTATCAAGGAAGCAATGGGATTCCAACTGCGAAGAAGTTGTCCCAGAAGTAGCAATACGATTGAATTCCACCTATTATATCCTGGGTCACTTCGT
Source organism: Platycnemis pennipes (assembly GCA_933228895.1). NCBI lineage: Eukaryota > Metazoa > Arthropoda > Insecta > Odonata > Platycnemididae > Platycnemis > Platycnemis pennipes. The sequence goes on along the minus strand of OW121853.1, from coordinate 136,287,560 downwards.
GGGATGAGCGAACAGTCGTACCGATGGATTGGAAAACAACCGATGAAACCCCTATTTTTTTAAAGTAGTGATAGGGAGCAGTCAGCGAACCACCGACCCGCACATCCATTTACTGCAAGGAACTCCTGGAGCATATAATAGGTCTCCGGACAATTGTTTAAATCGCCTTGAAGTGCTATTTAAAAAAATTGCAAATGATACTAAAACAGCTTAGCGATGAAAAATATGCTTTATATAAAGTATTTTTCGAGAAATAAGCAAAAGAAATTCCCAAAGAACACGCCCACATTAAAACGCATTGTGATTGGCCGGCTGACGTCAGGTCCTGCAACGGGAAGGAAAACGCCGCCGGGATGTGTAGTATACCTGTGGACTTTGTTTTCAACATTTGTTGACAGATTTACATATCTTTGTGGGGTTAATGAAGGCTACGAACATGTATGATTTCGTTAGAAGTAATGGAGTCTGAGTTTGTGAAATCTGACGCAAGAAATTTTCCGAAAGTCTCAACATTAGCAATGTTTTCCTACGCATCAACGCCATGCTTAGAAGCAGCTAAGTGAGGCTTCGTTCAATCTTCGAAGAAAATATGATTGGAATGGAAATCCGAAGAGAGACGATGGCGAGGCAAAAGCATGTCATCATCATCATCGAGGGTCAACAATCCTAAGGTTGCTTAGCGACGCAGCCCTCCACTCGATTTTCCAATCGGCCAACCTCTTCATTGTGACGTAGTTCCTCTCTTTCACGTCATTTACGACCTGTTCTATGTAACTCATACGAGGCCTGCCTTTTCCATTCTTCCAGTTCACTTTTCCTTCCACGATTGTCTTCATCGTGTCTCAAGATATGGCCGATTAAGTTTTCCCTTCTTCTTTTTAGAGTTGTCAGCAGACTTCTCTTTTCTCCTACTCTTCTTAGCACTTCCTCGTTACTTACTCGGTCGATCCATTTAATCTTCAGCATTCTTCTGTAGCACCACATTTCAAATGCTTCTACCCTTTTCTTCTCCGCTGCTGTCATCGTCCATGCCTCACTGCCGTAAAGGAACATGCTACAGATATACGTTCTGATGAATTGCTTCCTTACTTCCAAGCTTGTATTTCCAGCTGTTAGTAGATTCTTCTTTTGATAGAATGCCCTCTTTGCCTGGGCTATTCTACTCTCTATTTCTTTCTTGCTTCGTCCATCCTTGGTTACCCTGCTTCCCAGGTAACAGAACTCTTTCGCCTCTTCTAGTGTCTGTTTTCCTAGTTTAACGTTGGTTTTGGCCTCTTCTCTCTTGCTGCACACCAATATCTTAGTTTTCTTCTTAGTGATCTTCAATTGATATCTGGCCATTGCCTTTCCATGGTTGTTAGCATCTTATTCAGATCCCTCTCTGTCTCGGCTATGAGAGCTATGTCATCAGCGAATCGGTGCGTGCTAATTTTTTCTCCGTGGATAGTCACTCCAGAACACTTCTCTTTGATTTCATTGATCTCTCGATGTAAACATTAAAAATTACAATAGAAAGTGCACAGCCTTGTCTCACTCCTTTCCTTACCCTTGCTTCTTCAGAGCTGGGTCCAGATTTAATCACAGCTACTTGGTTTTTATACAAACTGTGGATAATTCTTCGGTCATCGTACGACACTCCAATTCCTATCAGGATTCCAAGCATTGAATTCCAATCCACGTTGTCAAAAGCCTTCTCTAAATCCACAAATGCAATGAAGGTTGGTTTGTTCTTCTCCATTCTCTTCTCTATGGGCAGCCTAAGGGCCAATATTGCTTCTCTTGTACCCTTACTTTTCCTGAATCCGAATTGATCTTCATCCAGGAACTCCTCTGATTTTCGTTCTATTCTTCTGTAGATGATCCCGGTCAATATCTTCGATGCATGTGTCATCAGATTTATAGTCCTAAATCTTTCGCATTTCTCCGCTCTCTTCTTCTTGGGAATAGGGATGATGATGTTTTTCTCGAATTCTCTTGGAATTTCTCCTGTTGAGTACATGTCGCAGATGGTTTTGTAAAGATGAGTTAATGTCTTCTCTCCTGCATTTTTAATTAGTTCTGCAGGATCATCATCAATTCCAGAGGCGTTATTCATCCGAAGGTCCCTTACTGCTGCGTCGTATTCCGATCTCAATATTGATGCTCCCATTTCTATCTTTTCCACTTCGCTTTCCTCTTCGATCTCTTTCGTACTGAGGTTGTTGCCGTTCCTCCAGATATTCTTTCCATCTCTTCACTTTGTCCTCGTTTTCAATATCAAAATATTTGTCCCTTATGGCATTGCATCTTGCGCTCCGTTCCTTGAATTGGTTCCTCACTATCCTGTTGGCCGCTTCCACCTTTCCAAGTGCAAGGTCGTTTTGTACATCTTCGCATAGATTCTTCATCCACATCTCTCTAGCTTTCCTTGCTTTGCGACCTATTTCGTTCCTTATTCTTTTGTAGCAAAGCTGGCCTTCTTCAGTTTTCGCATTCTCTACTTGCCAACTGTTCTTTACTGTTTTCTTCAATCAAAAGCATGTCAATGTTGGAAAATGAATGTTCACATTTGAATTTTGCAATATTTATAATGTGGCGACGATGAATGTTTTGGCGTTAGGGTCGTTCTCGAGGAACACGGCGATGATGCCATCGGCTACGTGCAAGTTAAGCTCGATAAAAAGTGTTTTTCGTGTATGCTCCGAGCATATAAACTAATATACAAGGGATATGCCGTGGAAGCACATATTTTGATGGATGGCTAAGACAAGTAGGGTACGGGTACGTAAAAATTAGAGCATTATGAACATCTGCGTTATCCATTTGTTTACATTGAATTCCTATTCCAATAATTGACGACATTTCTCTATTTTCAGGCACGCTATATCATAAACGTACCTATCATTTGAGATGAGTTTTCAAGGAATCAGATTATTAAATAAAAAGTACGATGAACGTGAAAATCTTTTGTTTGTAGTGGCATAAACTTAAGGTGCAGTGATGTGTTTTGATACGATTTCGAAGAACTTCCTTTCGGGGAAATATGTATGTTGGTCTAGAGTCCAATATTAATTAATATTGTCTCAATAAATTGAGATTTAAAAATACCCTTGATTACCGAATATACCGAGGTACTTCAAAATTTAACCTGTTGCGCAGCAATCTAGTGCGATCGTGATCCTAATTCTTATGTTTTGTGGTTTGATATTGGTGTGTTTGGCGTATTAGCTTATCTCGACGCAGATCCGGTATGTTGAAACGTACATCTTATATGCATCGTGAAATTAATGCAAAAAGAATAAACATTCTCGACCACAGCTGTTTTTTAAATTTTGCTTAACTTTTAAGTGTTCATGTGTTAAGCTCTATTTATTGCGCATCCGTCGTTAATGCTGACCTTCGACCGGTGAAAATTACTTACTGCTTGCAATTACCAAAAGTTAGGACCTCTAATCGTGAAAGGTAAGCAGCTATATGTTCAGTCTTCGAAACATAATTGAAATATGCCTAGCGAACTTTGTCAAACATGGATTGTTTGATATGGAAAACATTTTTCGTGACATGTGCCCAGCACATTTCCCTCGTACTATGATTACTGATATGTAGATGTATTAAATCTATTAGCAGTAAATGAAAATGCTTTACCGAATAATACTGAGCACATATTAAACATCAATAGTACCACTAGCCTCTGTCGTTTCCTGCTCGGTTTACGCCTCGCGGCCAGGCGCCGAGGGTGGCGCCACGTGGCTCGACGGGCGCCTCTGCCCCCCCCCCCTTCCTGGAATGCTCTCCCCCCTCTGCTGCACTACTTGCTTTCTGCGATGGTTGTGCCCGGTTGGCCGAACCGTGGTCATGGAAACTGGCCGTGTTGTGAACGCAAGTTGGCGCTAACCATGGTAAGTTCACGTACCACGGTCGAATTACCATGGTTGGCGCTAGCTACTTGTGTTTAAGAGTGTGTTTGCGCGAGTAATAGTAGAAAGAAGGTTAGTTTGGCAAATGGAAGTGGAAATGGACTTTGAGTGTTCGAAGACAAAGAGACCGGATCGCACCATACGCATCGGAAATGATTCTTACTGACAACGATATTTATTTTATCACAATGTAATATATTTTAGTCATTGTGCGACCACAAGACAACTTAATCGGCCACATCTTAAGGCATGATGGCCTGATGAAGACAATCGTGGAAGGAAAAGTGAACGGGAAGAATGGAAAAGGCAGGCCTCGTATGAGTTATACAGAAGAGGTCGTAAATGACGTGAAAGAAAGGAACTACGTCAATATGAAGAGGTTGGCCGATCGAGTGGAGGGCTGCGTCGCTAAGCAACCTTAGGACTGTTGACCCTCGATGATGATGATATGCTTTCTACTGATTCAATCGTCCGGAAAAGTCCGAAGTCAGTATTAAGTAGTTTGCTTAACACCTGGGTCCGTAAGCCTTATGTATTTATTGTATGTGTTTATCTTGCAGTGCACAAAATATGTATAGCGAAATTAAGTAACTGAGGCCCCGTTTCCACTACTGACATTCTACCACGGTTATTTCAGCCCTCACAACCTACCTGCGTTCCAGTTAGCTACAATGTTACCCTTGTAATCACTGCTTTCGTCACATAGCGGTTACCAGTATTCCAGTTCAAAAGAAAATCGACGATCGTTATAGAAATGCGCAAAGATGGTAGCACATTGAAGTGTGTAAGCACTTGAAGTTTTATTCAAGAATCTATTCTGATTGTTATAATCAAATGTCGTCGGGCTTATCGCGTACGCCCAAGGAGCAAGTCCGTCTCCTCGTGAGCAAAGTTTTTGCAATTCTTTTGTTCGGTCAGCTGGGAAAATATAATTAAATTATGTAAACCATAGGTAATAACAACTCTGGAGCATCATTGAGCATAGACAAAAATCAAGTATTAAGCCAAACAAAGACACCATACCAACTACGTTTTCCTAGATGCACACTCCGCGATCCTTCACCGCTATCCGTGATTCAACTGTTTTCCCATAATTCTTACCAGGATTTTGACTAACTTGCGTTCCAATTACAAAAGAGACACGACGGTAACCACTATTCCCTGATCTAACAAGGGTATCTCAATGCTAGTAGGACTATCTACCATGGTAGGCGTTTTAGAGCGTTTCCATTACTAGCATTGCGCGGGTAGAGTTACCGTCGTAGAAATGTCAGTAGTGGAAACGGGGCCAATGGTTGAACCTTGGTGTACCGGATTTGAAAAAGTTGAATTGTGATAGGAACATGAAATTCATTAAGCGTACTGTTATATTCTATTTGGAGTTGCATGAACCGGAGGCCGAATTTCAACGAGATTCTGATCATCACCAAGGAAAACTTCTCAAACTATCTGTGGCATGTAAGTGACGAGCTAGTGTGCTTGTCTTGGTTTGACAACAGGGTGCCGTTTAGAGTAAAGAGAAAAATTGTGAAACGTATGAATGAACGTGAGAATAATTGCGTATTCTAGTCGCTGAAGAGAGTAGCCGAGCCAAAAAAACTGTTCAGGGTAAGGATCTATCGTATTCTGCGTCATCTAGTTCAAAGACACTCTTTAAAACTCTAGAACTACCTCAAGAATTCCGGACCAAAGACCCTAAAGATTGGGAGAGTACAGAAAGCCATCAAGCTGCTGGACGGCACATCATTAAACTGCTGGAAGTAGTTGGTGGTGTGGCCGAGAGATGGGACATCATCGCGTCGAGCTGTCGAATATCTGCAATTGCACTTATCACAGAATTCAACGGCATAATTACTAACGACGAGGCACAAAAGCAGTATTTGTTGCAGGTTTTATCTCAGTTTCGGAAAATGGTAAGACAGGGAACAAAGTGCCCAACTGAAACCTGACTTTGATCATTTTTTTCGGCAGGAATATAAAGTTAAAATTGATTGCATGACGTCAGTGTCGACATTATTTGTTCAGACGGACGAGTTCAAAATTCGAATTAGGAGGAGAAGAGAGGGCAGCGGCAAGAGGGGGCAGGCGCCACCCCCTTGGCGCCACCAAGCGAAGCCTAAACGGAGCAACATGCGCAAAAACCGACGAAATTATTGTCCCTAACTTAGCGTAGTTAGTCCAAAAATGACAGTTTTCGCGAAATTGTACGACAAATTAGGGGTGTTGGTATTCAGGCCCCTCTCGCTACCTGACTTTTGAATATTTTTCAAGAACCTTTCTTTGCCTTTCCTCGCACACCCGAGGGTCCGACTGACGTTTTTGAAATTTCAATAGAGTTGTTTTTTTTGGGACAGCCTAACCACACTGCTGCACAGAATCTTAAGCTTGCTGTGTGTGACTGCACATTTTTTTGCTATCTTTTCTTTTGGAATGATGTACTAAGAGAAATGAATTGTGCTCAGACTGCATTACAAAGTAAAGGCTTCAGTGTTGATCAATTAGCTGTAAAAATAGAGGCTCTTCGCGCCCAGCTGCCTCTTTCGGTGGCTGCTGCGTGACAGGCATCGTCGTCCGAGCTTCCATACCCGTTGCAGGTTTGTTTACAAGGGCTACCGTTGAATCGAGTCAATATGCACGTCGTGTTACAGTAAACCGGAGATGGTCCGATTTTTTCAGTGCCCAAGAAACTGGCAATTTTGAGGAAATGGGAAAATGCCATTCTTAGGAGAGATTTTGCTATCAATCCTGGACAAAAGGGACCGCCAGAAACATTTTTCGCCTTGGCACGACACGTGGCCCACCATCTCCAACCATTCAAGGACAGATGGGAACCTGCGTCAAGAACTCGCAGAATTTCATCGAAATATTAAAACAAATGACGGTCAGCGAGGAAGACATCAGCTTCGATGTCGTCTCCCTTTTTACGAAGGTCCCAATCAAAGAGTCCGTTTGTTGTGTCGAGTGTTCCTGGTGTGGATGCACGCCCTGCCACACACCCTCGAGCAGGGTATGTCGTAGATATAGCCCACTCACGGATTTATTTCGTTTTCTTTCGACGTGCGGGTATATATCGCAGGCCCCCAACAACCCACACTCCCTTGAACGCGAAATAATGGAATTTTTTTAATAGCTCTCAAATGTTTTCATGAATTTACATTTTTATATGGCATATTTATGGAACCAGGGTAAATTACTTAAATTAACTGACAATATAAGGGTATAAATAACATGCTTAAACTCATAATGGTGATTCATAACCTGCATTCTGTTGAGTGTCTAGGTGCTTCTTTTCGCCTCTCAGCTCGAAGATTCTCTCTGTTTCCTTGGAGAATCGGAACCGTCTTCCTGCACTACTTTCCGCATAACATTTTCCCGAAGTTTACAAGAGTTTGGGGAAGGGTTGGATTGCGCGCGCCGTGAGCTACACAAAATATTTCCCCTTCGCACCGTCAACGCGTCCCTTCTTTGTCCTGTCTCTTCTTGCTTACCGCCGACATTACTGTATTTCCTCAGGCCACTGAATGTGGTCTGGAACGGTGGCACTGCGAAGCAATGCACATTTACTCTTGCGTGCGACTGTACATACGTGGTGAAAATTACAATTTCAGAAAAAAACATTCAGCCAATTTTGCTTTTTGATCAGAAACCTCTCGTTATTGCGGGAGCTTTCTTCACACCGCATCAGGCACGGAAGAAAAAACCCCTTGCGTGTATAATCCCGGACAGCTATTTCGGCATTTGATTCTATATTCAACCTTCTGCATTAACAATTGTACAAGAACTCTTTCTTATCAGTCACAGATATAGCCCTCCGCTTCTATTACTTGCTCATGGAGCTTAAGTCGAGATATTTTACAGCGTCACATATTTCAGATAGTAACTCTAGAAACCTGTGCAAAATTTCAGAAGGGTTCAGAATGATTCAATCTGATTTTGGCAAATAAATACGAAAACAGCGAGGTATTGGATGAAAGTACTAGGGCTCAACGATGATCACATAAAAAACCATAAAATACACTCCAATTAAAATATTTAAAGATAGCTTCATAGAAAAAAGTAATTATCTACATCTACGACATACCCTGCAAGCCACCTCGAGGGTGTGTGGCAGGGGGTGCATCCACACCAGGAAGCACAAAAAACAAAAATGAACAAGGAATTGACAGGTAAAAGGTTTTCAATGACCGCCAAATCAGACACGCCAATACAACGTGTAAATGATGAGGAGGGTATTGTACAGTCACACGAAAAATGGTAGAATCCTGTAAAGTCGCTACAACAACACCACCACACAAACAAAACCTGTTTCTCTCTTCTCCTGCCACTGTCCAGCCTGCACTGAGAGGAGTTACATATACAATGCAAAAAAGGGTTTGGAATCAAATGGCCAGCCGGCAAGATGCACTACATCCAAACACTCTGACACACTAACACTGAAAAACACACACACACGCTACGGAACCAGGCCCGGAGGTCACTGCACCCTTGGCCCTCAAAGAATTCCAACGACAGAAAGAAAATGCGGAAGGCCCCTTCGTTAGAGGCGGAGAGCAAAACAGTTTCGCTAAGGCTGGGTGCGGCGGCAGGAGCGGGTGGCTATTATTCCCCGCGCCGCGCTGCACAGGGCAAGGAATTATCCCCAACATAAAATAAATGCAAAGGACCTTTTACTTACCTTTGTGTTCACCACAATTTTCTCAATCAAACAAAACACCTATGAAGTGTGTAAAAATATTATAAGTCAAGAGTTTTCACGAACAAGATTTATTTGGATGTGCATCGATATTCAGATATTTTCGATAATTTATTTCCTTCGTCTGAGCATATATAAGCGATTTTATACGCATAGAGCCTGTTGGGATCGATACCAAGCCACATATTAAAATAGACGAATTGGTAGCGTTGTGTTCCTTGAAAGAACATACCAACGGGTCACGGCACTCACCTGGCTCCCGGCGCGCGTACGAAAAATCAAATGTCATATTCGGCGTCGCAAACGAATTTTCAATTTCATTTCATATCTACCTTTAGAAAGCTTCAACAATTGATTTAATATGAGTCACTTGACAGGCACTTTCGTAAAATGCTAGATATTTACTACTTAATATGAAATCTAGCGTGAAAATAGCGTCCGCCATTTTGTTACGTAATATCACGCAAATTTAGAAAAATCTCCCAAGGTTAAGCACAGTGGAGTAAAAGAGTGGTTTTAAGATGCCTAGTGGTTCTTTATCCGATCAAATTCCTCCCACAGCGTCACCCTCAACTTAAATAGGAAGATTTTCGTACGAAACTGAAGTCGGGTGTAATTTTGGAATTTTGGTTCTGTTTGAGCCCCTGTATCTCGGTAACGGCGAGAGAACATGACCAATGACATGTCATTCCTTGATTGCCAAGCAATTGTGAGTATCAAATTTCATGGTTCTATCTCCAAAAAAGCCATTTTGGAATTTTGTCAAGACCTTTTCGATTTCAGCCCACTGTGCGACGTTACCCGCTGAAACTGCACAACAACAGAAATTCCACAATTCGCCTTGACCGAGATTCGAACCCTGTGGAATAGGGGAGAATGACGCCTCGGTAGCTTAAGTGGTTAAAGCACCCGGAAATCAGGGGATACGGGTTCGAATCCCGGTCGAGGCCAATGATTTTTTCTCTATGGAATTTCTGCTATTGTGTGACAGAAGTGTTCTAGATCTGTGAAGAGTCTCGACTAAAGCGGAGGCAAGATGGATTTTGATATCTCGCACACATATTCCGGGAATCACGCGTATTACTATGCTGGGGGGAAACGTGGCTATTCGAGCGAGACGGCCATTGCCATTTGTTGCTTCTAGTAGCGAGAGAAAAAGGTTTACCACTAGTGGCGTTCGTGAACACAGCCTCTCTTTCCACCATTCAGGTCGTCCCTCCCTTGTGAAACTGATGCAATTGAAGACACGAGGGCTTAAAAGAGGTTATTCCACGCCTAGCATTCATTTTTACCGATCCCAAGTTTAGTTTTCTGAATTGTGTGTTGCTTATGATTTTGGGGTATCTTATACGCAAACTGCCAACGTTAACCTGATGCCTTATTGGTTTCTGTGTACTTAATCGTTCATTTCTATGTCGTTCTAACAATAAGTGAACATTGTGTGCAGTAGCAACAATGAAAAAATAACATAATACCTATCCTTTCCCTCAGCCTCCAATGCGCGGTCGTATATGCTCCATTGTCGGCGAAATGACGAGCGACACGCGTGCGCGTGGTAAAAGGCGATCGTGCGGTGGCTCACACGCGGTTGGCACATCCAGACTTCATACAATACGTTATTGAGCACGGTGTCCTGTTTCAGAGTGGAGCTATTTTTCGCTAACGCGAGCTCCTCCGTTTATGAAAAATGCACCATTTTAACATTTTATGGCCATATTTTATTATGCAAATTGACAAAATAACTGTGAACCATATTCGCCAAAGTTTTAGGTCACAAAAATATCATTCCCCGTGCTGCCACAACCATTTAAGGGCATGACCACAACAGAAAGAGTCTATAGTAAAGGTTATCTCAAATTATATCACATGCAAAACACAAGAAGGATAAATATTTCCCAAATCTGCCATGGGTCAAATCCCAATGTTTATTATTTATTTTAACAAAAATGAAATGTACTGTGGCATTTCTGAATTAACTCTTCCTGCGACCAAATTCAAATGGATGTAACATTTATTCATTACATCGCTGAAACTCATGAATTGCAAAACAAATTTGCTTCATAGAGCGCAATCAATGAATTAGTAAGTGCTTGGCATCCTTCAGCATACAGATCGGCAAACCACTGCATGTTTAACTCCAATGAATCAGCGTGATCTTCTTGGTCACGTGACGCCCCAAAAATCGATTTATTTCCAACGTCTATGGACAAGAAGCTCATTAATTTGGATGCACACCTGGCGACAGAGACTTGTACATCATGGCATACTCGGATTGGTAACTTTGCCAGCAAAAACAATTGCTTTGGTGTTCTTCTCCATTACGATGAATAAGAAAGGATGGTTGGCGTTGAACACGGTTGGCATACTGAAGTTGTTGATAGTTGCCACTGAAAAGTGAGAACAAACAAATTAACACCATAGTACTCACAGGAACCAGCCGTCTCCAATATTCATGGGATAGGTTGACATTGACTTATTTGACATTTCAAACTCCTAAGCCCATAAATATTCTTCATACCATCGAGTAGTTTGCTTCACAATGGTAAAAATACTTAAAAAGGCGTGCTGCCCTAAATTTCAAACAAACACGAAACAGAAACGCATCAGTGTCTTTTCTCCCGCCTGGAGAGACTCTCTCGCCACTCACCACCTCTGTCCGCTTCATCCACTTTTTTCCTTCCCACTAGGACTATTCGCAAGACATGCCATTTCGAAAATAGCACTTCGGTATTCACTCGATATCAATTTTATGAATCCGGGCTCTTTTATTGGCCCATGTGCCCCAGAGATCCCAATGGGCATTGCCTTGTCATTAGGTTTCCTAGGGGATGAACCAACAGAGCTTGACAAACACCCATGCCCTGGGTGTAGAAAAACCAACGCAGGCGGGACTCGAACCCAGGATTAGCAGGCGAGCACTTTACGCCACCTATGCATCAACATGTTTTATCTTAAATCAAGTCAATTGTTGAAAATCGCAGGCGACAGCTTGGGGTACAGTCCAGCACAAGCGCTACGGAGCTTCCGAGCGGTCCGTTGCTCGCTCCGGAGCGCTACAGCTGGCTACAGCAGTGGTCATGACGTCACGAATAACGTCACATATCCGGCTCCCGCCTCGCTCCAGACCATTAAGGTCATTGAGGTATATGGAGAGGGCATGACGTCACGAAGCCAGGAGATCGGAACGTCCGCCATATTGGTCATCCCCGTTCTCCCCTAGCTTTTCGTTGGATTACAAGTCATTAATCAATTACATTCGGAGTCGTGGTTGCATTGGCGACTATTAAGCAAAAATAATTGCCTTCCCTCGGAAATTTACGGTGAATAAGCCTTGAATTGTATTTAATAAGTTATCGTTTACACTCGACGTAACTAAAGGTTTTCCTTAGGAATATTAATTATTATTAATTTGTTCTCATATGGTGTGCTGCGCTGCATTTCGGTGAGTAGTAAGAGCGATCGCCTAAAACGATAGGCGAGCTGCCAAAGTTTGTAATTTTATCTAAAATTGTTATTGACTACTGTTCCAATCTGGATAGAGCCCGTTATAGTTAATATTCAGCTACTTGGTCATGTTTGTGTATTCGCGAAGACTTAAACAATGATGTATTTTTAATATACAGTGTCCCATTGATCGTGTGTCATATAGGACCTCTAATTTTAGACGCTTTCTTTTAAGCCACATGGATGAAATTTGGTACCGGGCTAGAAAAAGGTTGTAAGTTTTGTTGTGTCAAAGCAAAATTTTAAAAATATGAACTTTTCACCCCAGAAATAGGGTCCAACCTAAAATTCAAATTTTGCCTTATGGGCTTTCAATGTTAAAATATTCGATATACAAAAAAGACAGAATTACATAGCGAAACTTAGCACTACTATGTTTTTGGGCACGAAGAACATGATGGAAGAACTTTGGGAGCTCGAAAATTGCATCCGTGACCCCTGGAAGGGCACAGTCAAGGTCACAAGGGTTGCAAAAAGTGAATCACTGCTACAAACCTGTCGAATCATAGGTTTAAAAATGTGCCAAGGTCGATGGTAAGGTCTTCAGATCTCTCTTGTCATCCCTTGACCTTCAAGGGTTACTCAGGGGTCAAAGGTCAAAGGGTGACAAGAGATGAAATGAGGCTACAAATGTATCGAATCATAGGTTTGAAAAGGTGCCATGGTCAGTGGTAAGATCTTCAGATACCTCTGGTCATCCCTTGACTTACAGGGGTTACTCAGGGGTCAAAGGTCATAGGGGTGACAAAAAGTGAACCGGGTCCACAACAATGTCGAATCATGTGTGTCAAAGAGTGCCCATTACGATGGCAAGGTCATCAGATCCCTCTTGTCATCCCTTGACCTACAAGGGTTACTCAGGGGTCAAAGGTCACACGGGTGACAAAAAGTGAATAGAGGCTACAAATGTGTCGAATCATAGGTTTCAAAGAGTGCCCAATATGATGGTTAGGACCCTCCAGGAATTCTCTGATCTGCTGATTTTCTCTGAGGGTTTAGCAAGGGCCAAAGTTCACCAGGTGTAGCCAAAAAAACATTTCCGTCCATCTAAGAAGTGAAGAAAGTAATTAGAACGTGTGCAGAGCTCACATCCCCAAATAAGCTGGAAGACACATTCACACACGCTTTTATCGGGCGAATTCAATTAAACCTGGCTCGGAACGGAGGGCACGTAGAATGAATAAAATTTGATTTTTAATTCTTACTCTTCGATATTTTTATTTAAATTTTTATATTGTGTACATTTGGGATATTTAAAATACTTTATGAATAAAAATATGATAAAGTATTTACCATTGAATAAACGGGATGAACTTGAAGCTGCAATTGAATTTTTTCATTCATTTGTAAACAAGAAATCAACGACTACCATATGACCCCAAGAGTTCAAGAGATGACAAGTGGGATCTGAGTACCTTACCATTGTGTTTGGCAGCCTAAAAAAATCTCAATTTCATCACGTTTACGTACCTGTCAGGCCATTTCGAACATCTTTGACCATTTATTTCAGTGTAGTTCTTTGAGGTCAGGAGACGACAAACAGGACCAAGGAACTTCATCTAATTCTTCACCCTTTCGAAACTACAATTCACGCGTCTGTTGCCCTAGGCTACACCTGCTTTGGCCCCTGCCCAACCGGTCAAGGCCAGAGAATTCCTGGAGGGACTTTACCATCGTATTGGGCCCTCTTTGAAACCTATGGTTCGATACATTTAGTTATAACCTCTACTCACTTTTTGCATGGTATGGTCTGGTCAATGGTATGGTCTTCAGATCCCTCTGGTCATCCCTTGACTGACAAGGGTTACTCAGGGGTCAAAGGTCATAGGGGTGACAAGCAGTGGTGAAAGAATATGAACCGGAGCTGAAGACTTTTGCCCTAATGCTTCACTTTAATTCCACAAAAGCTTAGCAATGTGTAAGGCAGAATTTTAACACTTGTCCACCACGCTCCAGGACACTGTCTGAGTGGTACAGCAGTATCGATTGTTGGCCTGGAATAACTGTGGAAATTATTAATTCCCTGAAATGAGTTGCAAAACATTTTGCAAAGAGCATTCAGTGCAATCTAATAATTAATTGAATGGCTATCAGGAAGCACGTGGAATAGGATGGGCACAGGTACCATGGTCATACTGATTTTGGCAGAGGGATCACAGCTGACTGCATGTCAGTAGCCTGGGATGCATGGGCGCTGGGAGGGGGGTGGTGCGCTTGCACCCCCCCTGGCTCATGAAAAATTTTGGGATATGATTGTACCGACTACTTTTGTAATGTGAATAGGAACAGCGTATTTATAAAAGGAAAACATTACAAATAAGAACAACTAAAAAAAGTCCTTTCTAACAAAACTACTATTGTTTTACTGTTTAAACAAAAGCTTCAACCTTCTGGATTCTGCACCAAATTTGTCTATAACTGAGTCAATAATTTTTTTGAATCTATTCTCTTCCTGTGAACACTGATCATGCAAAGGCCGCTTAATCTTCTGTCTCCCATAGTATTTCGGATCGAAGACTTGATCCGCCTTAAACGAATGTTCAATTGTGCAGGTGTTTGCTGGCAGGGTCAGGCCAATCTTTATTGCATACACTTCTATAGCTGGGAAGAATGGGGTGGCATGTATAATCAAGTCACCACAATCAACCTGGTTGCCATCTGCTTCTAATTCATTTTTCCAAATTTCAAATCATGTCACGGCTTCGGCTGTAAAATTCGGTAACAGATTGCCGTATACACTTATGATGTTTTCTGTGTCGCGTAAAAAGGATTGCTTGTCTAGCTTTTTCATTTCCTTTGGGTGAAGCTGCATAAGTGAGAAAGTATTTTCTTGTAATTGAGAGAAGCGATCACTTAAGGACGAGATGAGTGAATCTAAGAAGGGTATGAAGATTGTTATCCAGAAGAAATCTTCTAAATTCTCACACATGTGATCGAACTTATGAAATTGTATAGAAAAAGCTCGAGACCGCTTCATTTCAATACCTAGCTAATTGCAAATATCTTCTGCCTTCTTAAAAATTGTGGCAAATTCTGTAAAAGCATCTACCCGGTGAGTTTGAAACACATTTGTTAACTTATTAATGTGTTCAAGCATGGTGTAACGGATATAGGTATTTGGGGTAATAATAAATGTATATGGGAAAGCTAAATGTAAAAGGCCATGGTCGAGAAGTATTCCTTCCCGACCGATATCAGTTGGGAGCACGCGGTGACCCCCAGACGGCCCCTGTCCTCCAGACGGCTCCTGATCTCCAGACGGTTTCCAAACGTATGAGGGAGATACTGACTACGATGTCTCCATAGTCGCCTAAGGACTAGAGCACTATCGCCTCTGGGCGACCCAAAGTGCAGGACCCTTTCCCTCAGGGGTAGGGGAAGTCACAGGTCATCGCGCCCTCCCCTCCTTCGGGAGAACGTTAATATATATTACCCTGTGTGGAAGCATCGGGGGGCATTTTCTATACTGAGTTGACGATGTAAGCTTGTTGTTAATAAACCACCTTCATGAAGATTCGGCTTTTGTTCTGGGTTTTAACCCTTAAGTGACCAACGGCCTCACGGGATTTCGCTCAAGCCACTCGGAGCGTTTTCCCATCTACTTGTTGCGATCTGCCGATCGTGACATAGAAAATTGGTGTCAGGTGTGCGGGCAGTTGGCACGATAAAAGCAGAAACAGTACCGGTGGACCGGAGTGAAGGTGTGCAAGCAGAGACGGAGCGATTCCAGAGACTCAACTGCAGGAAAGCAGAGAGAGCAGCAAAACCCCCGGCGAAGCAGCCGCTGCGAAGGAATCGACGGGCGGAGTTATTAGGAGAGAGGGTAAGTCACACCCAAACCTCCCTTCCTCCTTCCGACTCAAAGAAAGCGATAGTGGCTCCTCCTGAAGCCGATGTGAGCGCTAGTCGCGAATCGTATTGTAGCGTTATGGAAGCTATGAAGTTAATCACTACTCCGTTTGAAGGAGATAAGAAAAAATTGAGGGAATTCATAGAGAATGTAGAGGTAGCGTTCGATTTGGTTCATCCAATCGATCATGGGAAGTTACTTAAGTTTGTTAAGGCAAAAATCACGGGTGAGGCCAGATCTAAACTTATGGTGAGAGATGAGTCCAATACCTGGGAGCAAGTGATTTTGGAAGAAAATTATGCGATAAGAAGGACTCTCGATTATTACGCATGCACCATGTTCAATTCACGGCAACATGGGAGAGAAAGTATTGCGGATTGGGCAAGCCGGATGGATGCCATGCAGACAGATTTACGAAATGCTGCTGCTAAAATAGTGGGTAATAGAAATGTTGCTGGAGCAATCGCGCTAGTCAATCATTTGGCTAAGGCATGTTTTATCCAAGGCCTCGAAAACGAAAGGATTCAGACAATTGTCAGAAGTAAGGGAGAGAGCATTCTGTTGCCAGAGGCCGCGGAAGTTGCTTTAGAAGAAGAGAGTGCCATACTCTCTGTAAAGGAACGTAGTAAGGGTGGTCCTAGAAATTCCCCGAAGTGTGAGAATTGAGGGAAATTGGGACATGAGACATTAAGGTGCTATTTAAAGAAAACTGCCGTTGAACACATGCAATTCAGGGCAATGCACGGAATTAAATGTTGTAACAAGATGGGAGAGGTGATGAAAGATTGCCGGTCGCCAAGGAAAAGGTGGGACCGACATGAGAGTGAAAAGGGGAAACGGGAACCCCGGGAAATAAATTCTCCGCAGCAAGTAAGAGTCGTGCGGGGAGTTAAATGTTTTAAATGCAAGGAAATGGGTCACTTGATGAGAGAATGTAGTGAACCGCGAAGGCAGGGAGAGAAAACGGATGCAAACAAGGGTGCACCAACAAAAGAAGGTATAGTGGGATCTGTTAACCTACAGAAGGGATGCACCGTGGCATTCGGCGTGGAGGAAAGTAAAACCGGGAAGCTCGAGTTAACAGTTGACACGGGCGCCGATGTTAGTTTAGTGTGGGAAAGTTCTTTGAAAAAGGGCACTGAATACTACCCCAGGGATAGGATGACCTTAAGGGGGGTAACGGATAAAACCTTTGAAACGCTGGGAAGCCTTAAGTTGAATTTAATGACCGAGAAGGAAATGAGAACTCATTGTTTCCAGCTGGTTGATGAAAGAATATCGCTTGGAAGCGATGGAATTATTGGTAGTGATTTCTTTAGAAAAATGGGAGCACAAACAGATTTTGCCCAAAATGAAATGAAAATGGGAGATGTCGTTATACCGCTAGGCGGGGAATTACGCAAGCCAGGGCAGGCGAAGGAGATCCGACGAATGAAATTGCCCGCGAGACGTGAGGTAATAGTAAAATGTTTCACTGAGAGCAAGGGAGAAGGATTACTTGAAAAACAGTCAATTGCTCCTGGGATATATTTGGCCGAATCACTTACCATAGGCAAGGCCGGAGAATGTATCACTAGTATTGCTAATATTAACGACGAAGAAAAAGAAATTGTTCTTCCCATGGTTGAATTAAAGGATGTAGAAAGTGAAATGGGTATTTTGGAGCTCAGTGATAGTAAGAAAGGATCAATAAGGGAGCGTAAGGAAAAAATGAGGTCACTCCTCAGACTAGCCCACCTAAATTCAGAAGAGAGGAGAGAGTTATTAAAAACCTTAGAAACATTTGTTGATGTGTTCTATCTACCAGGAGATTCTATCTCGTGTACTAAGGCAGTAGAACATGCCATTCCTACTCCAATGCTAGAGGCTACGCAAGCCATCAGGAGTAAGTCCTACCGCCTACCCGAAGCACATAGGGAAGAAGTGAAAGGGCAAATGGAAAAGATGTTGAAAGACGGGATTATCGAGAAAAGCAACAGCGCGCGGAACTCTCCTATCATAGTGATACCCAAGAAGATGGATGCTTCTGGAGAGCAGAAATGGAGGATAGTGATCGACTATCGAAGGCTAAATGACGTTATGGTGGGGGATGCCTTTCCCCTTCCGAACATTTCTGAAATTCTCGATCAGCTAGGTAAAGCCTGATGCGCCCCCATGGTGGTCCGAAATGCGCGCCAGTTCGGAACGCCGCGCGTCCGCTGCCCCCTTGCGGCTCCCGCGTGAACCACGCCCTGGCCTAGCAACAAGGCCACGTGGAAGAGGCGCTCTCACGCACACCATGAAACGTCACGGGTTTTCCCCAACCCCCTTCCCCCGCCTCCGAGGACACACCGAGGTGCCTTTCACTTTTCCTCTCCCCCGTGCGCGCTCCCCTCCCCGCGCTCCGTCAACGCACCCTGATTGGCCCAACCCTGGCCACACCCCCATCTCCGGACGGAATATAAGCCAGGGTCTCGGCCAGGGAAAATCAGAGTGGTCGACCCTGGACCAGGCTTCGGACCTTATCCTATCCCCATCCCTTCCATTCCTATCCTTATACCTTTCCTCCCGGTCTGAAGCGCCTATTAGTGCGGAAACAGACTTGAAAACACCCACAGACAGAAAATCAGAGTTCGCCAGTGGAGGGAACACAGTTCGGGCACTGCCTTTGAGCTCCCCTCTCTCCACTGGCGGAGTCCACCGGTGGGAGAACCATAGTTCGGGCCCTGCCTTCGAGCTTGTGCTGGCGTATCTCCTGACCGCTATCCGCGTCCACGGCCGATCCTGGACGAGCCACCTCACCTGACCGCCGCCGGATTGAACGCCAGCGCCCGATCGCCGCAGTGGACCCGCAGCTCAGGCCCCTCCAGACGCCACCGCCGTCCCAGCTTCGGCTGCCCAGATACGCGCCGAAAAGGACAACTACGCGCGCACGCCGCCGTTCCATTTTGTGGGAGAAGGCTCGCCTTCCTCCCCTGTAACCCTCTTCACCAAGGAAAAATAAATAAACCCGAGTCAACCTTTCTTTGGGGTTTCCTTTCTTTCTTATTTCCCTGGTAGTTCCTGCCGCCTCCGCTCGCCGACTCCATCAATAAGAGACTCCGTGGGTTCGAGGAGTCTCGGTCGCTTCCCGCCCTCCGTGACGTCGAGTACGCGACAAGCCCGCTATTTCACCACTCTTGATTTAGCGAGCGGGTACCTTCAAATACCGCTGCGAGAAGAGGACGGAAAGGAGACAGCCTTTAGCGCAGTAAATAATCATTATCACTCCACACGTCTTGGCTTTGGATTGAAAAGAGCACCTGAAACTTTCCAGCGTCTGATCAATACGGTCCTGAGTGGATTACAAGGGATCAAGTGCCAGGTGTATCTGGACGATATAATAATCTACGCAGATTCTTTGGTAAGTCACAGTGAAAGACTAAGTGAAGTATTGCAGAGGCTGAGGGATCACGACCTGAAATTGCATCCCGATAAATGTGAATTTCTAAGGAAGGAAGTCAATTATTTAGGGCACATCATAACGGAAGACGGTGTCCGGCCCGACCCGGAAAAGGTGAAAGAGTTCCCGGAACCAAGAACCACCAAGCAGCTGAAGGGATTAGCGGGATATTATAGAAGATTTATCCCAGAATTCAGCAAGATCGCACGACCAATGCACGCATTGCTTAAAAAGGGTGTATTGTATGAGTGGGGAGAGGAGCAACAGGAAAGTTTTGAGACGTTAAAGCATCTTTTGACTAATGAGCCCATCCTCCAATACCCCGACTTTACACGAGAATTCATACTCACCACTGACGCGAGCAATGAAGCGCTGGGAGCCGTGTTATCGCAGGGAGTCATCGGACGGGACAAACCGTTAGCTTACGCAAGCAGAACGCTCAGCAAGGCGGAGAAGAATTATTCGACGGTGGAAAAGGAACTCCTAGCAATAGTTTGGGGGACCAAATACTTCCGTCCTTATCTCTATGGAAGGAAGTTCACGATTGCAACTGATCACAAGCCCATCACTTCGATAAATAATCTATCATATGAGAATTCCAGGCTCACACGTTGGCGAATCAAATTAGAGGAATATGATTACCAAATTGTGTACAAAAAGGGTGCGCAGAACACAAACGCTGATGCACTCAGCCGCATTCGGCATCTTGAAACACGAAGCCAGGAAGGAATGCAAGATGAAGTTACGCGTGAGGAAGAGATGGGGAGGAGAGAAGCGGGAGTATCCGAGGAGAGGAAAATTCTCCGCGAGTTTCATGATTCACCCATAGGTGGACACCAAGGAGTAGCAAGAACGTATGAGCGGATAAAAATGTATGCAGATTGGCCAGGGATGAAGACAGATGTAAAGGAGTATGTCAAAAGGTGTGAGACTTGTCAGAAAAACAAGGGGAGTAACAAGAAGACAAGAATGCCTCTAGAGATTACAGGGACTCCAGAGATGGTGATGGAAAAGTGTTGCTTGGACATCTGCGGACCTTATCCGGTGACCCTGAAAGGAAACCGTTATTTACTGACATTTCAACATGAGTGGTCTAAATACACATTAGCCACACCTATAGAGCAGCAAAATGCACCAACAGTAGCCAAGGCATTTGTGGAAAATGTGATTTTGAAATATGGAATACCTCAGGTACTGCTGACCGATCAAGGGAAAAACTTCCTTAGTGCCTTATTCAAGGAAGTGTTGCCGTATGCTTAAGATCAAGAAGATTCAGACCACTGCGTTTCACCCCCAGAGTAATGGATCATTGGAGCACACTCACAAGACATTGATGGAATACCTGAGGCACTTCATTGCAGAGGCTCAGAGAAACAGGGACGAGTGGATAGCCTACGCCATTTTCGTCTACAACACTACTCCTCATACGGCTACAAGATACACTCCCCATGAAATGATGTTCGGCAGAGCAGCCAACATACCAGGATATCTGCAAAAGGAAACTCCAGCGATACAGTATTGCCATGATGACTACGTAAAGGAGCTAAAATCCCGATTGCAGACCTGCTGCCAAAGGGCGGGAGAGAACCTCTTAGAAGCGAAAGAGAAAAATAAAGTATATTATGAGAGGAAAACAAACGTAGAAATCTTTAAGCCAGGTGACAAGGTTTTACTGTTTGATGAATCTGTTAGGAGAGGCAGGTCTAGAAAGTTATCCGCACAATGGATAGGACCATTTAATGTCACCAACGTAGAGGGAGTAAATGTAGTAATATCTAGAAAAAGAAAATGCATGAAAGTACACGCCAATAGGCTAAAGCTGTTTTTCTAATAAAATTTTGCAGGATGAAGGAAGCGGTCGCCGTTCTGGTGATAATGTCCTCTTGGGCGTTGAATCCGGTGGCGGAAAATGATTACCGGGCGACCACTATCCAGGAATCTCCCGGGTTATATTAGGAACACCGAGGAGAGGCTCAATTATATTACTCTGAATGGAAGTTAATTTGTTATATTAATATAGATTCTTTAAATGAAAAGTATGATCAAGTAAATCAACATGTAAGGGCAACTGAGAGATTTTGCTCTAGTTATCAAAACACTTCATAGGCTAATCTAACCGATTGTGTAACGACGTTGCAATATGTACCCCGTAAGTTGGAGGAAATTGACCAGATTAAGGAGCTGATTGGGCAATTGGCGAGACCCGATGAGAAGCCGCTGAGGCTTAAACGAGGGATGTTAAATTTCGTCAGTGAAATAGGGAAGATAATGTTTGGCACAATGGACGATGACGATGCAAGTTATTACAGTGATAAAATAGGGAAATTAGAGGAAGATCAAAATGATATTTTGCATTTAGCTAAGGAACAAATGACTGTAGTTCTGTAGTTAAATCCACACTAAAAACCGTGAACTCGACTATAAGGGGAATGGAGCAAAGCGAAAACTTAAAAGAAGAAGATGGAAAACTTAAAAGAAGTCAAGGAGCATGTAAGCAAGGATGAAGGGGAAATCAGAAGGAAATTCGGAATAACTTCTGTGATGATTACTGTAAACAAGCATATGATTCAGTTGAATAGATTAATAGAAGAAATCAGGAGAAATTTCGAGATAATACTGATGGCCATTGTTAATGCCCAAAAAGGTATATTACAGCCTCATATAATTAGCCCATCCGAAATAGTTGGGATAATGAAATCGGAAGGAACCCAAATTCCTAAGGATCTATCCTTACCCCATCCCTCGGGTGTGACTATGGGAAGTGTGTTGTTGAAAATCATGGATTTGGATGTGTTTGTGAACCATAATGTGTTAGCATATATTATGAAGATTCCATTAACGGATCAGGTGAAATTTAATGTGTATAAAGTGTTACCATTTCCAATAGCCTTGGGCTCCAAATTTATTTTTATCCAGCCTGAGAGACCGTATCTATTCATGGACATCACCAAGCAACGATATTGCAAACTTCCAAATAGTGTGTTTGATAAATGTAAGAAATTAAGTGACTATTGGAGGATGTGTAAACAAGAATTCCAAGTGCATTCTACTCATTTCCGAGAGGAATGTGAGGCTCGTATGTTACAGCCCATTAGGACGATTCCCTCGAATTGTTCAAAGAGAATTGCTGTGTTAAATGAAACTCTGTGGACTAAATTGGACAATAATGAATGGTTGTTTGTGGCACCCAAGACCAAAAGAATGACTGTGTTGTGTGAAAAGCAAGAGGCCACTGATGTTTTATTAAAGGGTTCAGGCAAACTGTCATTTCTAAAAAGGTGTAGAGGGTATAGCAATAGTGTAATGATTCAGACTGAGTTACGCCTGACCACTAACACCTCAAGCAAGGACGTTTTACCAAAATTGAATATTATATATGATTGTTGTGAAGACGAAAGTGTAAAGTTGAATCTTGAGAAGGTAAAATTGAAAATACCACTTGTTCATGTCGCGAATAATTTAGAAGACTTGCAATACGGGAGTCATAAGGTGGATGAAGTAGAAAAAATAATATCCGAACAGGAATGGAAGCAAACCCATTCCTCAAGGATTATGCATGTATCAGTTTTGACTATATTGGGTTTGGTATTACTAGTGTTAATTACAATATGTTATTGTTGTAAGTGCTGTCAAAAGTGTTTTCCTAAATATTTCAATCGCTGCAATGATTGTGGACCTTGCAGAGCCATTATATTTAAGCCAAGAATTGTAAACAAGGTGTCCACCTCTAATGAAACATTGCCTCATATTGAAGAGGCAATTGAACTGACGTCAGGTATAATGCAATCGTCTCCAAGAGTAGGAAGACGATCGGTGTCGGAACCCCCAAGAGGGAAACGTTAAGGCTTAAAAGAAAACACCAGGTTATAGGTGTTTCCTTTTCCTTAAGGGGGGAGGTGTAACGGATATAGGTATTTGGGGTAATAATAAATGTACATGGGAAAGCTAAATGTAAAAGGCCATGGTCGAGAAGTATTCCCTTCCCGACCGATATCAGTTGGGAGCACGCGGTGACCCCCAGACGGCCCCTGACCTCCAGACGGCCCCTGATCTCCAGACGGTTTCCAAAGATATGAGGGAGATACTGACTACGATGTCTCCATAGTCGCCTAAGGACTAGAGCACTATCGCCTCTGGGCGACCCAAAGTGCAGGACCCTTTCCCTCAGGGGTAGGGGAAGTCACAGGTCATCGCGCCCTCCCCTCCTTCGGGAGAACGTTAATATATATTACCCTGTGTGGAAGCATCGGGGGGCATTTTCTATACTGAGTTGACGATGTAAGCTTGTTGTTAATAAACCACCTTCATGAAGATTCGGCTTTTGTTCTGGGTTTTAACCCTTAAGTGACCAACGGCCTCATGGGATTTCGCTCAAGCCACTCGGAGCGTTTTCCCATCTACTTGTTGCGATCTGCCGATCGTGACAATGGCTTTTATATTCATATTAACTCCCTGAAGTTAGTTACAAACAGGTTCTAGCTTCATGGAGTACGTAGCAATCACTATTAGTGTTACTATATAGTTTGGAGTAGTTTCTGCTACGCAAAGTTGATAAGCTGTGGTCCTGGTTTGTTGATTGGTTGCATTTTGTGCAAGATCTTTTAAAGCTAGCACGATCATCAAAAAGTTTTCAAAAAATATTCTAATTCTCTTATATTTTGAGAACCATCGTGTTTCGCACAAAAGGGGGATTTTTGGAATCTTGTGCCGTCGCGAAGTACTTCCTGTAAAAAAATGTTATTATTTCCTTTGTTGTACCCACAGTATTTCTGACTTCACTAACAGTATTCAAATCATTTATGACAAGATTTAATACATGACTTGCACAATGGAAGAATAATGCCATTGGGTATTTGTCATTAATTAATTTTTGGACTCCGCCATGAAGACCAGCCATAGTGAAGCAGCCATCATACCCTTGGCCAACAAGCTTGTTCAAATCGACATTACTTCTGATCAAGAACTGAATTATTGTTTCTGATATTGATTTAGCATTCAGTTCTTTCAATGTTTCGTACCTAAGAAATTCTTCATTGACAATTGGTTTATTTCCTTCCATTAATTTCACATATCTTACTCCAATTGATAACTGCTCTGTCCCTCCAATGTCAACAGTCTCATCAGCTAACATGGAAAATGCTGTCGCACGGTTTACTTCCGCGATGATCTCTGATTTGACAATGTTGGCGCATGTTTGGATGAGTTCACTTTGGATCTGATGCGATATAAACAGCTGTTTTCACCCGCATATTCCAAATGGCCTTTCAACAATGTATCACCAGATTTGACTCTGAAATATAGCAGATCTGTAAAAACAGAGCCTGCGTTTAATTTTCCTCGATGCACCCCACAAAACAAAATTGTTGATATTATTGAGCGAAGTTTTACTCTGTCTTCTTCTACTCCCTTATGATATGCTGAATCTAAGACTTCATGAACACTCAGGTGCTGTCTATCCATAATATTCTGGAAATGATTGGAAGATGAGACAGCTTCATGATGCCACAGGGATTTTGCATGGGACTGAGCAGCTTCATTAAACTTGTTATATTTAAGGCAGGGAAATATTATGAATTGTCCTTGTACACCACGCTGAACCGGAGGCCAAAACAACACACAGAATCTAAATAAAGGTCCTCTGGCGACAGCCGAATGAGCCAGCCAAGGGAAGGTTTGCAGCCACTCCAAACAAAATACTCTTTCAGCATGAGGGCTTAAATCATTTTTGAAGTTGTATGTTTTATCAGGGGTCCATGGTTTTCTCAATAATTCAAGATGAACTGGGTTGAGGATTATTGCCCATGTATCAAGACAAATCAGCAGTCGCCGAACACGCAGCAAAAGGCCACGAAATCGAAACCGAGAAGCCGATCATCCTTGCCAAAGACCGGCATTTTAAAACAAGGCTAGTTAGAGAAGCCCTAGAAATAAAGAAACACCCCTGCAATTTTAACCAAGGACAAGCTATCAGCAGTTCCTGGCTTCCAGTTTTAGCGAGAAATAAAACAACCCAGAATGTTCCACAACTCCCTTCCCCTCCTCCTCCTCCCCCCTCTCCCCCAAATTCATATAAATAGATGCATAACCACTCCGGTCACTCAGTAGCCCTGAGGAAGTCTCCGGCAAAGGAGAGGAAACGTCGGCCACCCTCAAACCAGTTAACAAGACGCGGACAACCCAAAAAACATATAACAAGTCACAATCTAAAACAGTTCCATCACTACAAGGTGGGTCACACACTATTGGACAACGAATAAAGGGCAGTAAAAATAAAAAGAAACTAACATATATTCAACACATTACATACCGCTTATATCACGCAACATGGCTATATGGGTATTTTTTTTTAGAATTACTAAAAATAATACCGTATATGTGATCACAACATCAAATATGGTATCACCGTGTACAGCAACATACAAACATAACGCAATACATCTTGTTTTACTGACTGGAGAAAGCAGAATCTTCAATTTTATCTTCCGAAATTAAAACCAAATATGTATTCAACGAAAACATATCATATAGAGCATAATAATGGTTAAAATTCATAATGTAATTAACAGAAAGAACATCAGCACACTACCATGGCTGCCTACGCTGTACATTCACTGCCACACGACGTTCGTTATTCATTTCATGTATTGACACGGGAAATTCAACTTCATTCGTAAATGGGCGAATATTTTGAATTGAACCTGAGGAACTCTCGTTGTGAAATATCGGTGACTATTAATAATTGATCTATTGAAATTATCATAGTGTTTCTTGCTTGGTTTTGGATGCCATTTTCAATGCTTTCTAAAATAAATTCCACTGCCGGCTTGGAGAATCTAAACCACAATTTTCAATCATCTTCCTCTGAATACAAACATTCTGAGGGGCTTGTTGTGGTTCCTTGGAGTAATCAATAATTATTTCCACATATTCACCTGAAGACACTTCGCAATCAGCCATATCAGTTGATTCTCGATTTGATTGTCCAAAATCAGCGGCCAACTTGATAGGAGATTTGATTCCCAATCACTGCTGATTGTTGTTGTTGAAATGGAATCAACAAAATCGCCGATCAAAGCAAGACTTAATCGGCGATCAAGCGTTGATCATTGTTGGTGAAACCAGCCCTAAGCCCCACATTCTAATTTCTGCTATCCCTATTAAAGTATCAATAGGTACGATTGGCTCTGGTCCAATCGGGTTGCAGCTGGATGCGGCCCTTGCCAGCTCATCAGCCATCTCATTTCTGGATATTCAGAAATGCTTAAGGATAGGTCAACACATACAAAAATTCAGCCTTAAAGAACTTTACTTTCGTGTTTTTCATTGCAATAGTGCTTTTACAGCCCAAAAACAACACATGTTCAGGTCAGAAGTACTAAGGGCCCTTGGGGCACGGGTTCCTGTTAATTAAAAGAAACCAAATTTTAGCACGTGAATATTAACTTCATTTTGAGAGCAGGAAAACATAACTTTTCTAAATTCTGAAAAATAAGGGTCACCCTACAGCTTAGCGATGGATGTCTCAGAATCCTGGGATAGTGGTGATGGTTGGGTAAAATATTTAAATGGGCACATTAATTTCTGGGCTTGTACCTGCTTCTTCCCCTTGCTGTGACTTAAGAGGCACCTGAGATCCCATATGACTCGATGCAAAAGCATGTCTCTACTGACTTTGCAGTAGCAGGAGTGCGTATCTTTTTCCACATGCTGCGGCCATGGATCAACCACTTTTTATCGAATAACGTCTTACACTGCTAGGATAGGGCTGTGATGTTAGATCATCTGAAACAGATAAAATGTAGGTTTCATGAAATCCATTATTTGCCATTCTTTTGAGACTGCGAAGTGTTTTAACATTTTCACGCACTCCACAACTACTTCAAGCAGGGATAGGCAATTCTCCTCAATTCTCTCTCCAATAGGGTTCATCATATGTAAAATCCCACCAAATGGCAAAAAATGAAAACCATAGCCAGTAATGTGAATTTCTGTAATGTGAGAAAGATTATACTGTGCAAAACACTTCACAACAAAAGTGAGTTTAAACATGACTAATTCCGTGATTTTTTCCTGACTTTCCATAATTGGGAGTTTTATGCAGTTAGGTAGCAGGGTAGAGACTAATTAAGCATCTCGAATATGCCCTTATCCCTCTCTCCCCACAAGGCCGTGGGCCTGTGGAATGAAACAGTGGAGCAAGGATAGGACTTGGCCTCTAAATGGGCATCTCTTATAGCAGAAACGGCAATTACGTGAGGAATAAAAGCGAAATTCAATTTTCAGTTGAAGGAGGAAGTGGAAGTAAGCATTTTCGTGTGGGGAGGGCAAAATGCAGTTTTTCATGAAAAAGAAAAAGTTGTAAGCACAAATCAAAGAAAGTAGTAATATGGGGGATGTCAAAGGGCAAAATGACATTTTTATACGATGTTAGTGCTATAAATAGGCATATCGGAGAGTGAAAGAGCATAGTTTACGAGAAAATGCCTTCTGTAATGAAGGGGGTTGTGATTCCGTGGATATCAAAATTTTAAACTAAAAGAAGTCACAGAAAGTGTTAATTCACACAAATAAAATATGGTGTAGAGAGAAGAGGGTAGAGACTAACCGACTTATATGGAAGTTAGAATTGTAAGGGATAAGATTGACAAGATTCCCTACTGTTTGACTACATTTGACACTTGGATTATTAACTAGGTATGAGTGTTTAAATGCATGAAAACTGTTTTCTCAATTTAAAAGCTTGGGTATTGTTATTGAAGTAGAGATACATTTAAAAAGATGACAGCAATCAGAAAAGTTTTAATACAAGACATGATACGCTCAATTCCATTCATTAGTTTTTAAAAAAAGCTAAAAACTCCAGAAAGCTGCTATTCTTGTTTTTGCAATAGTTATGGCTAAGTTTTTTCTGTTTCTATCATTACCATAGCAAGTCTTTATCATGAGAAAAATATCTTAAAGAGCACTAAAAGTAATGTTTTTGCTGAGATAGGTTTCGTTGTTCACCTCGGCAAGTTTCGTTGTGAATTTACAGCTTCACTCCCGTAAGAATTTTTTTACATAAATCAAAGTACCAAAGGCTAATTGTTTAATGCATACATTTCGGAGAGCTGATTTAAAAATAACAACATACTGTTTTTAATATCAAAACAGCCATTTTTTAAATTATAAACTCTAGAGTTTTAACCAAACATAATGCTCGTGTGATAATCCAATTTCAATATTCCAAAAGCTGGCATTTTGGCAGTCGAGAAAAATATTACGATTTGAACAATGGCATAAATAGTTTTTTAAATCACTATCTTCATTCATAACACATAACACAGCTTGGTCCAGTGCCCTTTACATTTGAGACAGGCGGGGCAGGCTACTTTTTGCATTTTTGCTGGGAAGGTAAATGGATACAATTAAACTCACAGAACTCCAGAACTAATGCATATTTTCTACTGAATCTTTCAGTGCCTGCATATTATATAACAGAGTAATCAACTAGAGTATGATATTGTTCAAATATGACCCTTCATGGAGTGGAACACAACAGAATACACAAATATAAAAGGTTTCACTTTTTTCGCAAGTTCTCAGCCACATGCGACTTCATCACGCAAGCCCGGGTGCTACTGAGCGGCAAGTCCAACGGTTTTGAGCATAGGGTCCCAGGATCTGCCAACTGGTGATGGTCTCTGGGGTTCTCACCCAACATCAACTTTTAGATTTCCTGTGGTTCCAGCACTTTTCTCATTCAATAATTAATACTTGAGCATCTAAATCGAAAAAACAGTTTTTTGCATTCAAACACTTGCAGTTGAAAATTCGATAGTGCTAACTGTGAGCAAACACCATGGGGAATCTCGTCTTTGCCCCCTTTACAACTTCTTTCATCGGTTAATCCCTTCCCTGACTTTAATCAACAATTCTCGAATGACTGTCCAAAAAGTGGAGGAGACAATGGAGGGATTGGCAGGACATAGCAAAAGAATGGCCCTTTTGAGATTGGCATTGCACCATGGGAAGAACATGTGTTACAAAACTAGTTATGCAGCAAAAATGCTTGAGATTCACCACTTTAATAACTTTAATCATTTTTAAAACTGCCAATGTAATTCACCATTAGATATGGTGCCATGATCGATTATTTAAGTGTTCTCACTCTGTTGGATACACAGCTCTGTCTAGATCCTCCCTCTTGCCATATAATGACACTTAACAGCCATTTACGTAATAAGAATTTCAATAAATTTTGTACCAACCTGTGAAGTAAGCATCAAGTTCAGGTTGCAGCACTTCCACAGTTGACAGCAACTGACAGAGAATCTGGCAACGTTCCGCACGTAATACGCAGGCACCAGGTTATCGACGAGTGAAAGCACTCGGGCACCTCCGCAAGAAATGACATATGACCACTAAGAACACAATATATATGCAATACATTTTACTCTCGGTGATTGCAGGAACGTTAAATGCAACAACGCAAGGGAAATTTGACTTCGCAACTTGCTGATAAAGGCCTGCTCTAAACAATGCTGATTTATAAACTAAGATCACTAAGAACATGATGTATATATGTAGAAAACTTTGTACCTACTCTCGGTGATTACAGGTGTGCAAAATGACACAAAGCAAGGGAAATTTGACTTTGCAACGTACCAAAAAAGGTACATTATTTCCATCGTTGTATTATATGTTGACACCACCGAAAATACCAGTCAATGAGATATTTCCCTGAGATTTCTTGTGAAATTATAAGTTCCTAAGATCTCCTGGTTTTCCAGAGTGCTGGTCACCCTGAGCCCACCATTTTATTTCAAAGACACTTCCTCGATGACCTCAACTCCAGAGTAAAATCAACTAAACTTGGTTATTCCACGAGCTGTTCATTGGGTGCAGCCCGACCCGTTTCACCACTTCCGCATCCATCTCTAGGGAATATGGAGAGCTTTCCAGGGGTGGGTTCATATACGGGAGAGGGGAAGGCATATGTGGAGGGGTGGGAAGGATGAAGCTAATGTCCAAGCATTGTAGGATATCTCAAGCCTGCCGCGTCAACGGCGCTGACATTCACATTAATTGCCATGAGCAAAAATCCACCTGGACCGGGAATCAAACCACGGACCTTTGGCTTTCCGGGCCACTGCGCAGGCCACTACGCTACCCAGGATCCCTAATTCGCATGGCAATTTTACCGAGGTTCAAGGTACAAGGTGTGGTCCATCGCGGTCCATAAAGGATGGCAACACAAGGGAGAAAGGGCTTCAAAGAAGCCACGACCAATGGTGAACCCCATCCAGTGCTAAAGCAGCGCTTGGCGGTAAATGTAGGATATTTTTTAAAAAATCCAGTACCAGGACCTCGGTAAAATTGCCGTGGAATTAAGAATCCTGGGTAGCGTAGTGGTCTGCGCAGTGGCCCAGGAAGCCAAAGGTCCCTGGTTCAATTCCCGGTCCAGGTGAATTTTTTCATTGATTTCAATTCATGTGAGTCGAAGCATTGGGCTGAAGGGCATTCAACTAGAATGATGGCTGATTCACCAGTGAAAAGACTAATGCCATGCCAACAAATGGTCCAAGCGACAACAGATCATACTTATTATGGCACAGAGTTTAACGTCAAAAAGTTTTATTTCAAAACAGAATGACAAATATTCAACCTAATCCTAATATCTCAAGGTGAACTTTGCAAATGTAAATAGAGACACCAAGGCAAGAAAGAACTGTACATTCAAGTAGCTTAATAATCAATCCTGTATGGGGACATGGAGAAAGAATTACGCACTGGTGGATGTGTGTTAGCAACCTAGTGATCAGACAGAGACTGCAATACAACCACACCACATTCCTCGTTTAGAAGCAGAATGAGGATTGTATCAAAGAAATGTTGTCAATGCAGCCACGGTGCAGTATTCACAATGGCTGCTCCCCATTCACTCGCACAACGAAAAAGCACACATCTTGTAGGACAGACCTACGGAGGCATACTCGGAAAGCAATGAGCACAACCAAGTGCAAGGAGAGGGAGGGGCATGCATTGTTGTTGCCCAACAATGTGTGTCTCACCAGTGACGGCACTGGCCACCGTGCCCTCTTCAGCCACCTTCATCTCGGCACGGTGCAGAACCTTGGAGACGTACAGCCGAGACCGAGCCAGCTTCCTCAAGTCACAGCGTGTGGCATCAAAGAGGTCACTCAGCCCCAACTGTGGAAACAAGAGGGAGAGAAGCACCATTCCTACAATAAGCTCACAAAGTGAAGGGAGGATTTGAGGAGAATGGGAGGCTTTTGAGAGGAGTGGAGAAGGACGGAAGTGAGAGAGGAAAACAAATGAGAAAGAGAGGTGGAGAGCGTAGGGGAGGATAGAAAGCTGTTGCGGAGCATAAGAAAGGGTGTGGATGATATGGCGTGGCATTGGGATTTAGAAGACAGTAGTTATAGAAGGGAGAATATGTTCTTGGTAAAAGGGGAAGGGGGAGTAAGGGGACAGCCATTTTGGATAAGTTGAAAGTGGGAAAAGTGTACAAAGATTGGGATTACTTACTGTTGTATGTTAAACAAGAAAAGCAGGGTGTTCATACCAACTTCCCATTTTCATTTCCCCTGGCTACTTTTCCCTGATCTCCCAAGTTCCAGACAGCCAGATGACGGGCAACAAAATGCACACCTCTCTCCCAAATCGACAACGCTCCAACGTGCATTCAACCACCATTTGCATTTCTTTTTGCTGCGCTTATGGAGTTTTCCCCGGACCAGAATCTAATATCCCTCACATTCCCAAGACTTCCCTCACCACTATGAACCCTGATAACAATGAAACATTGCTTATGGACAGTTCAAAACTGCCATTACCGGTAGATTACTATTTATTACAGAATGAAGCTGAATATCCCAGCATGACCAAACCAACACAGAGTCAGGCTTCTGACACGATTACAGGCCGATTTTTTCTCTTTTGGTGCGACTCCTGTGCGCATTACGAGCAATGTAGAAAGCCCAGCACCGGAATGACTGGAAAAAAATTTCTTGCAATGTGATTTGTTCTTTAAATATTCACTATAATCCCATGCATACTATTCTTTATCACCAAGAATATTTGAAAATAAAATAATCTCTGTTAGCACGAAAGCTATGTGAGTCCACACATGGGTCGCTATCGTCTTTGGAAATGTCATCACGTGCGGTGCATGATCCAAACTTTTACAATCGCATGGGGGAGGGTTGGCAAAATATTCGATAATTGCCTCTCACACGGACTGGAAAACTTACCATCACTGTTACGTCTGGAGATAAATACTTTAATTTCAAATTAAATCAGTTAGTTATTTTAAATAACCATTAAATACAGTTGGGGTTAATTTTGCTCTCACAATCAGTTGGAGTACTGAAATGGTCTTTTCCTACTATGGCTACTAGAAGGTGTAATTTACTCCCTTATTTCACAAAAACTAATTTGGTGGTTTTCAATCGAATGTCGCATTTTAGATGCAGTTTTGTCAGTATTCACATTCAGTGTTGTTCCTACGATATATTTTATGCTTTTTAATATCGTTCATTGTACGTACCGAAAGTGGTTTTCGGTGCGCCAGCACGGTGAAAACCACACGAGCGCATGCCAATAATTCCTACTTCTTTGGTACTAGTGACAACAACTATTAATTTTGCCAGAGATGAAATCTTTAGCTGTCGTAAAGGTTTCACATTCATATTCTGGTAACAGAGGGTGGCTCCAGACCAGAGATTGGTCTACTTATATCTAGCTGTTTCTGAAGCAATCATAACTCCAATTTACCTAATGCTTTTCCTGTTGTTGTTTCACAATGATTAATCTATGATAACTAGCGAGTATAGAAAAGGATATAATGCAGACAATGCTTGAATGAATAAGATGCCATCATGTCAAGGAATTTTATATTTTTTCTGTGAAAATTAATGAAGAAA
The DNA here is from genome assembly GCA_933228895.1 of Platycnemis pennipes. NCBI lineage: Eukaryota > Metazoa > Arthropoda > Insecta > Odonata > Platycnemididae > Platycnemis > Platycnemis pennipes. Next base: position 136,254,268 of record OW121853.1, on the reverse strand, counting down.
TGATTTTTTACCCCTGATTGTTTATTTCTAAAATTCTCAGAAGTGTGAGAAATTATTCTTTATCCTTGTGCTCTTATTTTGTTGGCACACTCTTCATTCTTTTTTTTCTTAAATATTTTTGCACGTGTCTGAAAAAAGCTATTGTAATATTTTTTTACTCATACTTTTTGAACGCATATGTATATTACTGCTGGTAGTTTTTATACTGGTGTAAACCATTGAAGCTACCTAATTGCATCACATTGCATTGTTAAACTTTTACTGTTTTTGTTTTCAAGTGGAGCAATAAATTTATCTATGACATAATCATAGATAGAGCTTCCATCAGAATCAAGTAATTTTACACGGGCATCAATTCCTTGACATGTAAAAAAACATGGAAGAAAAAATCGAATATAGCATGCTTGTCACAAGGTTAATAAAGCCGCTGTCTCTCTTAACCAGTAGTCATACATGTGAAAAAGCGACAGCAAGTTTATTGGAATTAAAAAACTGGCTTGAGGAAGTTGACACTGAAAAACTTATAACATTGGGTTCAAATAAGGATCCACTGAAACTGAAAATTTATCCATGACATAAAAAAATCATGAAATATAATGAAATAAATGTGTTAAACCATAATGAAACATTCAGGTTCACTTCCACCCTCCTCTTGAGATTCCATTAATCTCTGTATCTTTTAATGATTCCCTCACTCACCAAGCTGCTTCTAAATTTTAAAATAAATTGCTCAGAAATTCTACGCTGAACTGTAGTCATTGCTTCTACTTAGTAACAATACATTTCTTCCCCAAAAAATTATGTTCACCCTCAATGCATTTTATCAATCATTGACATCAACCACACAAGAACTCCTCATTCCTTACTACAAAGCTTAAAAATTACTTATGACACTATCACTTATTTAATTTTTGTGACCACACCAACTTGACCAACTAGAGACGGTATTGGAAATGATTCCAAAATATTCTGGTCCTAAGTAAATACAACAGCAAAAGTGTCTCACATCCTTTGTGGTACGTGGCCTTTCACTCTCCCTCCCCTCTCAACACCACGTTTTCCTTTGGTCCAGCCCACTTCATCCCCTGCATTGCTTTCCTCCTAACATGTCCATCACTGCAATAGCAACGACACTTTCACTTCTCCGTCCCTCCCCACCACCACTACGTGTGTCTCTCCCAACATCTCCAACAACCCTTTCTCATTTGCTTCGTAAAATGGTACACGTACTTTGTCTATTCGTTCTGTGTCTTTCCCAGAGTACACCATCACAGTCATCTGCTTCTTTCTCCATATAACTTGCGTGATCTTTCTCAAAACGTGCTCTTCGTTTTGGACCTTCCATTGTAGACAGCCCTTCCAAAGCAGTACGCTCCCATCAATGGGAAGATCTCCTTCCAGAATGTAGCTTTCAGAAAATTTCCGAATGCAAGGTTAAAAAAAAAAGGCTTGACCTGATACAGATTGGGAGGTCTCGTGTCGATGTAGCATTCATTGTCTGCTAAATGTACAAAAAACCAAAAGGAGCTTGTCCCTAATGACTTTGAAAAAAATAAGGTCAATATGAGCAGTGGCTTAAAAGCAACAAATATCAATAACACAGAACATCCCATCATTATTATTGTCCTCACCATCCATGCTATGGCACTTTACCCAAAAGGGCATCATGCATGCTAACCTTTTGTAAATGCTCCTTCAACTGCACCTGTGTGTTGATGTTGAATCTCGGCAGGAAGACATCAATGGACACCTCACCCTCCTCATCGTCCACACTACTCTGCGCTTCCAACATTTGGAGGAGAGCGTCGAGCGTCATGTTCCGAAGTTTGTCGAACACCTCAGCGAGTGCAATTCCTTTCTTTGGCAGAATGACAAGCATTGAAAGGCCACCACCCTGACAATGAGATAATAGGGAGTAAACACCAACAATTGTACAACAATGATTTCTGTGGTAGAGAATAGGGAAAAAGTCATCTATATAATTTAGGGTATCCCTTATTTTCCGACTTCGAAATTTTTGAATGCTCACCCTCCAATTTTGTTTGAATGACTCTAAAACATGCATTTACGAAATTTTGTTCAGATCACAGCATTCTAACCCATGCTGACTTGAGCGTGAACTTGCATGAAGAACAAGTCTGGATTTTCCACCCAGCGCTGAGGCCTGAGCTTGTCCTTAGGGGCCGGGCAGAAACTACGATACCAACTTAGGGGGTCGCCTAAAAACCTACGATGGGGAGGGTTCACTCAAAGTACCATAGCTGTTACAATGTGTCTGTTTACGTTTCTTACTCGTCAACATTGCATCCACAACACTACGGAGTTGGACGTGGGGAAGGGCGCGCAGGGTGATTCTTACACGCCAACCTCCTACTTTAACTTGATGTAACTGAACCATTCGTCTCTACAATGTTTCAAGTCTTCTTACCACCAAACTGCTTACATTTTATTCTTCTTGCGGGTTAAATAGCGACCTCATGACAGCACTTTTCAAGGCAGCAGTCAGAAATGTGGGGAGGGGAGAGAACAAAGTAGATGAAAGTCACCGAAAATGGTAACGTAGTTTATGCACGACCCCTTACGTGCATTGAAGGCAGTTCATTATTTGTTATATCCATCGTGTCACACGTGTTTTCGGGTCACTAATCTAACATACATCAATTACGCAGTGCCAGGGAACGTGTGTTTTTAATAGGAGATATTAAACACCAAATAACTGGACACAAATTACCATCAAATAGACAAGTGCTTGAAGTTTTTTTTTAACATACGGGAGGTAAAATTAACTGTCAGTGTAAGTGCTAATCTTGTGGTTCGTGAGTGCATGATATTTTGGGAGAAAGCAAGAATTCCGACAAGAGCTATTCAGTATTGTTCACAAAAAGTTATTAACTTGCATTCGGAGTGGAGAAAAGTGCAAAAAAATGCAAACAAGTGTGAAGATATTTTTAAGCATCGTGAAGAGGAGTTTACAAATAATTTGGAAAATCTATTTGATATTGCACATGCCAATGCTCTTCAAATGATCAAGTTGGAAGAAGACAGGATGTTTTTACTTCGGCAGCGAGAGCCAGGACGTAAATGCTACCTTGCAGGAGTAGACCAAAAGCTCGCTGATAAAGAAGAAAGGGCGAGGTAAAGAAAATTAGAAGAAGAGAAAAGGAAAGAGAAACAACTGTGTGCAGAGTTTACATCTTCTGCTGTACCTCCTTCTTCATCATCTCAAGATTCAGATAACGCACATCCAAGTTCAGGTGAAATCAACGTTGGTAAATTTTAAGGAGGGACTTCTGAGAGTACATCAATGCAGAATGCTAAAAGGCGTGGTACGAAAGATTTTATCACTCCTAAATTAGTGGCTGCCTTGGATAGATACCAGCTGAGTGTAAGAGATTCTGTATACATCCTTCAGGCGACAGCAGAGGCACTTGGCCATAATACCGAAGAACTCTCTATTTATAATTCTTCTATTCATCGAATCATACAGAAGAAGAGAAGAGAATGTTCTGAAAACATTAGATCTGCTTTCAAGAATGATATACCTGCAATTTTTACTGTTCATTGGGATGGTAAACTGTTGCCTGCATTAAATGTCAGGGACCCAAAAGAAGAAAGACTTCCAATTGTTGTTACATTTGGGGACAGTGAGCATCTGATCAGGGTTCTAAAATTACAGCATTCTTCTGGTAAAGAATGCTGTTTGGAACGCATTATGGTATTGGGGTATAGAAGACAATGTACACATTCTCTGCTGTGACCCAACTGCATCATACACTGGACATTTTAATGGAGCATGTGTCTTACTTGAGCAAAAATTGGACAGGGAATTGTTATTTTTTCCGTGTCATATGAACTTATTTTACGACGTGCATTTGAATTTAAAGTACGTGATGCAACAAGCAGTCCTGACATACCACTTTTTAAACATTTTAGGGAAAGCTGGGAAAGTTTCAATGCCAATAATTTTCAAAGTTGCAAAGAGAACGTGGAAATGTTTTTTAGTGAGTCGGAAATCAAAGAAATGCTAGACTTTTATGAAAGTGAATTAGATAAACTAACACAGAGAGGTGATTATCGTGAACTCATAGAGCTCTCTCTAATGTTTTTGGGAGGAGACTCTGGAAAAAAACTAAAAATATGCCCTCCTGGGGCAATGCATCAAGCTCGATGGATGGCAAGAGCTATTTATTGTTTAAAAATGTTTCTGCTAAGATCACAACTTAAATTATCCAGTGTAAATAAAATTGCCTTAAGAGATGTATCTCTATTCATTGTAACTATTTATGACAAACCGTGGCTTCAGTGCAGTGCAGCTGCAAAAGCTCCTTATCAAGATCTCCGCTTCTTAAAAGTTCTAAAATCATATGAAAAGATAGATTCCACAATTTCAAAAGCAGCAAAAATTGTATTGTTTAATGCGTGTGTGATTAGGAAAAGGAAATTTATATATTGGAAGTAATAAGATATAGTTATTGCATCTGTAAATATTGATCCAGGAAAATATTATCCACATAGATGATACGAAGATGATTTTTTCTTCAATAAATTTACTTTTTTTTTTAATACTATTGTTGCTTTTTTTCTATGCATATCAAAAAGCTAGGATTATAAAAGGAATGAAATTCAGGAACCAGTATCTGAAACTTAGGATCTGAAACCAAGATAAAGATCTGAAACCCAGGCAAGGATTTGGATCCGAGAAAAAACCTGGATCCGTCTATTATAACTAATAAAAATGAGTGACTCTTTCATGTAGGGACCAAGACCAGAGGTTTGCAATTTCAAAACTTTGTTATTTCCTAATATCAAGTACTGTTACATGTATTTAGATTCCCTTTTGGTTAGGAACGAAGATTTTACTTCTCAAATTCAAAATATATTGTAATTTCAAGGATTGTAATTTTGAGTTTGAAATGTATTATATAAAAACTAGACTTGGGCCAATATCGAAAGCGAGTATCGGGCATCGACTATTTTCCTGCTACTTTGATACTTTCTAGTGTTCATTTTTTTTGGATACTTTTATTCGAAAGTCTTCGTTCAGTGAAGATCATCCACATGACATTCTACTTTCTTTCTCGCAAACCTTGGCCATTGGAGAAAAAAGCCAAGACACATATTTCTTTATTGTCCTTCTAGTAGCATGAAAAAAGGCTCATCTCATGTCATGCTCCGAGTCACACAACCTCTATATTGAGTGAAAAACTAACAATTGACATTTTAAGGGTTATTATTAATAAGACATTGCAAAATCACTAGTTTAGCAGCTTAGAATATTCTATGATAATTTCTTCATCTTAAAAATGGAATCCCCAGATATACTATCAATGGAATATTCTAACCACATAATTTTTTTGTGTTTCTAAAAAAAATATTTCAAAGATTTCAAGGATTTGATTTACAACAGCGACCCAAGTTAATGCAAACCGATTGTGCACTGAATTAATTTTAGGCTTTTGATTTTGTTTATTATTTAATATTCTATATTATATTATTCTTGGCATGTGACATGCTCGGAAGTCTTTTTTGCATAATTACATTTATACTTTTCTGGATAGAGGGTGATACAGTATGGCATCACTAGGATCTTCTATGTTGGAAAATAAATCAAATGTTAATGTAAATTAACTTATGTTTCTTTCAACTACACTTTAAAGAATAGTTGTACAGGTTTAAAAAATGTATTGTTTGTAGAGTATGTGATAAGGAAGGTGAACTTAATATTAGAAGTAATAACATATAGCTATTGTATCCGTAAGTCTTGATCCAGGAAATTATTATCCACACAGATGATGGGAAGTTAATTTTTTCTACTATAAATTTACTTGTTTTTTGGAAATACAATTGTTGCTGTTTTTCTGCATAGATTAAAGATGCTAAAAAGAACACGATACACGAGTTTCTCATAGAAAATGAGAAACATATATAGCACAGCAGGAAACATTGTGACCAGAAACGAAATTCCCTTGATCCAGAGAGGCTAAAAATATATAATGACGATAAACTCCTCGGTAAGTTTTTTTTGTTTCTTATTTTAATGAGCTTCTTTGTATCTAAGTATGTTGAACTATTAGTTCAAGGTGGGCAAGGATGTTGCGTAATGTTTCCCAAAGTTTTTTTACAGTATCGTACCGCGTTAATGGTTTCACCTTTGAGAAGGAACTCAACAAGGAGAATGCCCTTTCTGTCCCAGAACACAGAGCATGTGATTTTTTTCACCGACAACATTGTTTTGAATTTTTGTTTTCTGGGGGATCATGAGTAGATCCTCCACTCCATCGACTGCGGTTTTGATTCCGGAGTGACAAATCCAAGTTTCGTCACCGGTCACAATACTGTTTAAGAAGGCATCTCCCTCAAAACTGTTTATCGGGTAGCAAATGTCAAAGCACTTCCAAGTCGCTTCATTTTGTGGTCATCCGTAAGCATTTTCGGAACCCAACGGGAACACAGTTTGCGATAAGTTAAGGATTTTGTGACAATCTCATGCAAAACAGTTTTTGATATTTGTGGGAACTCCTCAGAAAGCATTCTTATCGTAAACTGTCTGTTTTCCAGAATTTTCTCATCCACTTTTTCAATCAAACCATCATTGACAATGGAAGGCCGCCCACTCCGTGCTTTGTCGTGAACACTGGTTCGTCCATCATTGAATTTTCTAACCCACTTTCTCACCATCCCATCAGTCATTACACTTTCACCATAAATCTCTACAAGTTGATGATGAATTTCAGCTGGCTTAACATTCTTTGCATTCAAAAACCGTATTACAGAATGCATTTCACAGTCGGCAGGATCAGCCATTGTTTTAAATATTTTTAATGATCACTAGCAAATGTAAACACAACACAATCCAGCTGTAATGGCATCAGTTGAAAGACAATGAACCATAGAGACGAGTACGCATGCGCAGATCTGTGACACTAGCGTTGCGGTGGCAGTAGAACGAAATGGTACTTCCTTTCCGGACATACCTCGTAATTTTTGGTTTCAAATTTGGTCAGCTGTGTCCGTCATTAGGACTTTATTATCGTGCCTACATTAGGTCTATTCTGGGTGCACAGCAAACTTCAGTCAGTCAAGTTATCTGTAGACGTTAAATAGATCAATTTTAGACGTCTACAATTTTTAGTGTGATCTCAGGGATAGAATTAGAGGCTTTGGGTTTCCAGTCAGGTTGATTGCTATAGAGCCTTTTGAGGCAAGCAACCATTTGAATCGGTTTGATTCCTGAGTTATTCTTTAATTGGTCAGAAAATGCTCAAATTTCCAACATTTATTATTTACATGAATGGTATTTTGATCTACTTATTAACATAATTTTTATGCTTTTCAGCATGAAAGAAAACAACATTGTGCAGTGAAGCGACTGACACCACAAAAATAAAGTATTGTAATCGCACTAAAGAGGATGTTTAGGGATGAACCTGTACATATCATTTTCTTGGTGGGAGTGAAGAAGAAATTATTACTAATTGGAAATCTTGGATATCATTGTGGATAAGTAGTTATTCCTGAAATCTAAGTAGCTTTGGACTTGTTGGCCTAATGTTATTATTCAACTGACAGTACTAAGGAAAATCTTGAGATTACTCATGAAATGCACAATGTTTGTAGATTCCTGGACTTTCATAATGTATGGCACCTAAGTAATATGCATTACTATTAAAATATGTATAACCCACAGGAAAAAGCATTTCAAAAGTCTATAATGGGGGCTGCGTTTACTCGGAACCGAAATTGCAATTTTGTACACAAAACTGTTAGATGGAAACGAAAAAAGAAATTTAGTGAAAAAATTAATCTTCTAACCACGACCATTCACTCATAAATCAAAAATTAAAATAAGCAAAAGGTGACGCCCACCAAAAATGCTGCTGTGATAACATTGACGTCACTTTCCTCCCGTCCTTGACTGCTCTTATGGGAAGGGAAGGGAGTGGAGGGGGATTCTCGGAAGGTCTGCTCGCACAGATGCTGTCGTAACTGCTCCGATCGGCAGAGTCAGCTGTGTCTCCCCCTTTGCGATAAGGCAAATTAGCTTCGCGGGCTCAGTTGTGAGTGGAGGAATTCGTTAAACGTCAGAGGTTGCACCACACCCACTTTTCTGAAAGGGTTAAAAACATTAGTTTTTCGACGTCTATAACTCGAGAAATATTTGACGGATCAAAAAATGGAAAAATAAGGGTCTTTTTATTTTAAAAACTCAATCAGATTCGGCAATAAAAAAAATATGCTAAACGACCCCATTGCCATAAATTTTTATACCCCAATAAAAGAAGAATTAATAGGTTATGCGTTAGTGCTTTCTATATGATGGTAATCAGATATTTTTTCTATTCCGACCGATGTTCTAGGGCATTATAAGTTGGAAGGCATGCCTTTAAAGACTTGGAAAATACAAAATGGAGCAGCGGTGCCATATGTGGGCAAGAAAATGGCTTTCAATGGAATATGCAAGTGTAAATTGATGTCTATTATATTTTCCTAATTGCTCTTTTTTGAAATACAGTTGAGCATCTTTAATCCGGCACAGTCAGGACCGAAGTGATACTGGATTAGGGATTTTGCCCGACTATGGGTCATGCATGGCAACTGGTCTATTTCTGACTTCCGGGATGTTTTCATTGAAAGAAGTCAATTATTTATGACAAAATATATTCGTTTGCCATTTACTGAACATAATTATTACAAGATTCACTGAGAATAATCGGAAAGAAATGGTTTTCTTAATTCACAAAGCTATTACTACTGAAAAGTATCGAAGTTGCACGGTGAGTGAAAATAACGGCAGCTAAGCATAGTGTTCATCATATTACTGCACATTTGACCCTTTCAATGCGGCACCATATGATGGTACCTTTGCCGGTGTCGGAATGTTTTTTTGCCTAATTCTATTTGGTTTGCCTAATTTAAGCATAACATACATATAAATTGCATGTACTTGCCTTTTTTCATCTCTTTTTTAAAAATTTTTTTTATGACATTCACGAATGTCATCCGCTCCCGACGAAGTTTCCTGACTTATGCAACCCGCACAACTGGTGCGGTGATTCATTTCTTTTGCGAAATTTTAGAGGAAAACTTCAAATTATTGTCCTGTTTAAGTTCAGTAAGAGGTTAATGGTTGCATTTATCTAAGCAAAGAAGTTTTCGCACAGGTATTTGTCTGCTAATATTTTAAATTTTGATTTTTGTTCTGTAAGAATACATATAATTTGTACTTATCTTGATCACATTTTTTGCTGTAAATATTTTGGCCTTGAGTTTAGTTATAAGAAGATGGAATGTGGTATCTATTCGCAATGGTTAAATACATTTTACTCGGTAGTGTTTTAAATTTTTCTTCTCCTGATACTTCCTAAATTTTCCTTCAATAATGTACAAAAAAAAAAACTCCATATCTCTAGGCACTGCAAAGATTTTGCCTCCATGAAAGCCACTAACAACTATAAAATTATATTGATCATAGCTCAGGCAGCAACACTATCACTAGAGTTATACGCGCCAGCCTAACTGCATATACTCTCTGGTTCCTATTTACCAATTTACCATAAAATAATTAGCGATCGCGCCAAATTATTTTGGAATCCCATGCTATCACTCGTCCGCTGGGTGTCGCCCGCTCGTAGCATGCCTCAGAATTCGTCATGGCAGACATTCTACTGTTGTCCGTATGAAAAACCCACTGATATTACATTAGTCTCTTTGGAAAAACCCATCCTCGGTAAAAATGTTTATGAGCCGCTTGGTGCGTCAGTCTACTGTACCCTTTCTGTTGTCACCCTAAGGGGGGATGCCTCTCCCCCCTTCGGGTCTCACTTGTCGCTTCCTTTTCCCCAACCCCTGCCAAGCCACCACTTTCTTTCCCCTCCTCTAGTGGTTCCTTTTCTAACCCCTGACCATCCAAATTCCTGTTCCTTCTATCTCTTTTCCTCAATTTCAATGTTCACTTCCTTTTTTTACCCATTTAGAACACCCAGTTCTCTGAATTTTAAGCTCGCTTATACACTTGAGAAATACGGAACTGTAACGAACTCAGAGAGCTACGTTGACTTAATAGCGATTTTAAACATTGGATAAATAATTGCATTACTTACAATAATAATAAATCAATCCGATGTGCATTGGATAAACTGTATTTATCATAGCATGCAAAAATGCTCGATGCAGTAAGATCAAAACGTAAGATCTCGCAAATGTATGTATACGTAAATTTACACATGCATTCAAACATAGCAGTTTTGAATAATGCAATGGTACACAATAAAAAAATAAAAAATGTATTCTGAATTATAAGTATATAACAGCAATGATAAAAGAGATGTCACCAATAATTAAATAAATTACAACATTTGCTACACGAAAAATGTCTTTAAGGAAAACCTTGAAAATCATGAATTATGAAATATTACAATAACGAAAACAAAACATTTACAGACTAAAGAATGAATCTAAACCTAATACCTTATAAAATTTATTATATTGGAATCCACAATTATGCAAACAAAAATCCTACGTGATTAGATTTTCACGAAAACTAAAATATTTTTATGAAATTCCTGAAAGCAAGGGCGCAAGCAAAGTCACGGCTCGACCTCAGAGTCAGGACAAATGTACAACACAGATTTCCTTATTCCCTTAGTGTGACATACTCTGCATCTCTTCTGCTATTTTTCCCTTTCTCCCCAACAGTTGTTACAGCGGGAAAGTCAGCGAGACCCCTTTTTGGTTGCGGAAAAGCAGTCAAGGCCTTTGTCCTATTGGAAAGTAAGGACTCAATTAACTCAAACCTAAAAGCATAAAGGCTCTTTTCATTTCCGCTATATTTGTTATAAAGCATATAGCTATTCACCAGCATAATCTGAAATATGTGGATTCCTACCTTCTTATACCACCTGAGCGTTTTGTGCTCACAGGTGTAGTACGACAAACAGCTGGTCGCAATGATCCATCCCCACCCCCCCCCCTAAACTTATTCTAAGTAGCTACGGCTTCTCCTCTGCCTGGTCGTGAAGTTGGTACAAAGTTGCTTCCAAATAAAGAAAATCATGGCAACGTCTGTCTTGTCTTTTCATCGAAAGACGTAAATTCCATACTTATTCCAATGACCTCTCCCTTTGGCAATTTTCGGCCGAAAACCCCTTTTACATTTTCTTTCCTGTTCGCTCGCAGGGTTCCTGTGCAGTAAGTTTCACTTGAAAGCAGATCCCTAGTTAAACATACATTGTTATAATAATTGTTCAGATAAACACTGTTTCCATTACGCTAAAAGTTCTCTAAACGTTTATGCACAACTTGATCTCCATGTCCTCGTCCACCCAACTCATCATCTCCGGAGCCCACGTAAATAATCAAGCGGTGGACTAACCCTGCAGGTTCACAAAGCATATACATTTTTATGCCATGCTTGTGATTTTTACCCTGAAGGTATTGGCGAAAAACCAAGCGGCCTCTCCAGAGTAGCATCGACTCGTCGATGCACAATTCCCTTCGTGGGGATACAGATGCCACCGTCGCCTCCTGGAAGCAGTTTAGAAGTATAGTTGAGTCCCCTGCCACACACCTTTATGGTGGCTTGCAGGGTATTATGTAGATGTAGATGGGATCTTATTTTATCTAGACGATCTCTGGGAGCAGGATCATTCTCATCAGGATTTTTAGCAAAGTGCAGTGCTTGCAACACCCCTAGAAAATGATTCCTCGGCATCAAATCCCGGAATATTTAAAAAATTGAAAAACATCGATGTTTTTCAATAATCGGACATCCGGTTTGTTCTGATTGTCCCCATGTGGAAGAGCAGGCCCAACCACCCATTAAACTCCTCCCTATCCAATGGCTTCCAGTCCGTTATCCTCCCTCTAGGAGATGGGTTGTTCAACAATATGCACTCCATATTCCTCTCCGTCTCCCGAAGAATAAGGACATTAACCTCATCGTTAAACACCAAAACACTGACGAAGAATAAAACACTACACTGACGATCAATTGGTAAAACACGAATGCCAGTAGTAGTTCAGTAGTCACATGTAACACGCAAAAAAACAACATACATCGGAAAATATCACACTGAAACTACAGTGAAAAAGACGCAAAAACTCAAAAAATTCGTAAAAACGCGAAAAATTACAGAAAAGCCAAAATTTGGTGAAACAAAAAAGGAAGCGCACGACAGGATGGCCAGAATCCAACTGCAGAGCGGAGAAAAGAAAGCACTCCAAAACGGCCAAGCGTAGTTTCGTTATAGCCATTCAAAAGGATCCCAAGGGCATAACAGCCCTGGCTGTCATCCGTGCCGACGGCTGGGAGCGGATGACAGCCAGGGCAGTCATCCGCACTGAATAGGTTAAAAGTGTAATGTTATTATTGGAAAAGGGTAGTTATATAAAATTTGATATTTCTTATGCTGTGCTTCGTGCAACATATTTACGCCGTGCTTGATTTGTTATCAGCTGATTCAGCATGATGTCAACTCGTGGGTGTCGTTTGTGTGGGTGTCGTTTGTATGGCCGCTCATCACTACGTCACGGGTGACCGGACTGGATGATTCTTTAAAGATCATCATTAATTGTAGTCTTCCTTCAACAATTTCAGGTTCTTCATCTTCATCCCCACTCAGATTTCATCATCATCAAGGGTCAACAATCCTAGGATTGGTTTGACACAGCCCTCCACTCGATTCTTCTATCGGCCAACCTCTTCATATTGAAGTAACTCCTCTCTTTTACATCCTTCACAACTTGCTCCATTAACCTCATACGAGGCCTGCCTTTTCCATTCTTCCCGTTCACTTTTCCCTCGACGATTATCTTCATCAGGCCATCGTGTCTCAAGATGTGCCCCATTAAGGAGTCATGTCTTCTTTTTAATGTTTTCAGTAGACATCTCTTCTCTCCCACTCTTCTTAACACTTCTTCGTTTGTCACTCAATCGATCCATTTTATCTTCATCATTCTTCGGTAGCACCACATTTCAAATGCTTCCAGCCTGGACTTCTCTGCTGCTGTTATTGTCCATGCTTCGCTGCCATATAGTAGAATGCTCCAGATGTATGTTCTAATGAAATGTTTCCCCACTTCCATGCTTGTATTTGCAGCTGTAAGCAAATCTTCTTCTGGTGAAATGCCCTTTTTGCTTGGGCAATTCTACTGGCAATTTCTCTTTTACTTCGGCCATCGCTGGTTACTCGGCTTTCCAGGTAGCAGAACTCTTCCACCTCCTCGATTTTTTGTTTTCCTAGTTTAACATTAGTCCTGGCTTCCTTTCTCCTACTGCATACCAATACCTTAGTATTCTTTTTATTGATCTTCAAATGATATCTGGTCATTGTTCTTTCCATATTTCCTAGTGTCTTCTTTAAATCTCCTTCTGTTTCTGCCATGACTGCTATGTCATCGGCGAATCGTCGATTGTTCATTTTCTCCCCATGGATATTCACTCCCGGAAACTTTTCTTTATCTTTTTGGGTGACTTTCTCGATGTAGACATTGAATAATACGGGACACTCATATTTATTGTTATGAATTACCATTTCAGTGATTTCATCATCTGTGAAATGTTGTGTGGTGTGCGCTAGCGTGATCGCCAGCTATCCATTCCTCTGAATTTACCAATTCTATTTCCTTTAATTCAGGGTTATGGAGCTGTTTGCACAGCCAACTAACTCCATCATATATTTATTGTCAGAAACATGAAAGCCTTTGAAATCCCCACTTATTTTGTCTACATCAAGCCTCAAAGCAGGCCACAATTTAAACCACGCGTGTTTTAGAACTGACTGTAAAATACTATTCCATGCACGCAAACTTTTGCACATTACATCTTTTATATTATATCTGTTTCTGAAATAGTTGAGTCTGCTTCATTAGCATTTGGCAGGAAATACTAACTAAGCCCTTCACTTTGACACAATCGAATAAACCACACGATGTAAAATCAACACTTAAATCGTCTTTCATAGTTTTTCTTTCTGTCGCCCATTTCTTCGAGTCACTTTAGCTGTAAAATTTTTAGGATTTTCTCTTTCTATTTATTAATTGTTATATCGTTATACTGTCGAAGATCCCATGCTGTATGTTTCAGACAAACGATTTACCGATTGATGCAACGAAGTCAAGCTTTTTCACAACTTGCACTTCTTCTGCAATTGTTAATGTTTTGTACTAATGCTCACTCCTCTGCTGTTGCCACAGCTGTATAGATTAGAAATGATTACGGAGAAACATAAGCAGATAACAAATAATTTTATCAAATTATGTCGTGGTCAATCAAAAATGCGCGCGCCAATGAAAGCGGCCGATCTGTAAACTAGCCCGTCTCGGCGATGTCTTCAATTTTGTATGTTTAGTTCAAGTTGCTGAATGATTCCAGTGTACACGAAGTACCAGATATTAAAATGTTTAAATTATTCTTATTCTCACAATTGGAAAATTAACGTTAAGAATGGGAAAATATCTCGGCAGGTTATGAAGCAATGTTTCTGTAAAAAAGTTTCGGCATTTTCCACAAGTACCGGGTAGGTGGTTGTGGCAAAATTGCTGGATTATGGGTGTTCCCGGAGTAAGGGTGCTCAACTGTATTTTAGTGGTCATTAAAAAATAATTGTTAACATCAAAGAGGTAGTATTCATGTCACCATCAGTGTAACGTTTTTAAAGTATTTATTTGCCTAATTGACCTAAAGTTGACATGAGCAATTCAGTTGAAATGGTCAAATTTCAAGTGTTTCAATTTTAAGTTCAGATTTATGTTGATCCTCCCTTGAATAATTGCCCCTTTATTCCAGTTTGTCGATTTTTTTATTACACACCACTCTAGAGAAGTGAGGTGGTTTGTGAGGTATTAAACTAATAAAATAACTAACTTAAACTAATAATAAAATAATTAAAATAAATTAATAACTAACTAACTTAAAATAACTACTGTGGATACATTGAATACGCTTTTAAGTGTCCGTAAACTTCAATAATATTACAGTAGTATCTGGCTTGTGAAGTATGTATGTGGATCCCATGTGGAAATGTGTTGACTAGAGGTAGATTCCACATTGCATTGACGTGGGACCCATGTGGATGTGGGACCCACGTGGAGTTTATGTCCATGGTGGAAATTATGTGGGACCCACGTGTAAATGATGTGGGACCCACGTGAAGTTTATGTGGATCCATGGTGGAAATTAGTAGGTTAAAGGATTATGATGGAATCCAGGTGGAATCAATGCGGATCCCAACTGGAAATTTAGCATCTTGGTGGAAATTTTGTAGATCTGGTGACCATATTCACATGGATTCCACCTAAGATTTCCACCAAATTTCCGTGTACATATCCATGTGGTACACGCTAGGAATTCACCAACTTGTTCTCACTGGGTCACGTATTTTCAAATAGCTTTTCTGCCTCCTCTTCCCCATCTGAATCACTCACTCCTTTCCCGCGTTAAGAGCCATCGAGGTCCGCTTTCTTCCCAGAAGGGCTCTCATCAGCATTGCATTCTTCAGAAGTAGCAGTCACGTTATCGTCGAAATGAACATATTCCGAAAAAGTGGTTGGACACTCTATTTCACCATGAATGGCCAGTCGAAGTCTTCACTGAAGTCACTGTCATTGGATGCAATTCCTTCACCAAAACCAGATTTTTGGAAGAAGTTTTCTATAACTGAGAAAGAACTTCATCCCCAGAATCAGCTATGTTCCTCATTGCATCCAGCGCATTCCATTTTCCTATTTCTTGAGAATATTTCTTGAGGTTTCTCTAATCAAATATCTCACCAGTTCCTACTTATATGAGCTCTTCAGGCTGTAAATTATACCCTGATCAAGGGGCTACATGTAAACTAGTGGTATTGGCCTGAAGGAAAAGCACTCTAATATTATTTAGAGTGAGCCCTGCAATGTTGTGCGCAACACACTGAATATTTCAATACAAACTAGTCATCTTTTGTTAGAAAATTAAGAGCCACCCGAGAAATAATTTAGCGGCTATCCAAGCTTTTTCGTTAGCTCTATGAACACAGTGAAGGGTTTGGGATCCTTTCTAGGATTGCTGTATTTTCTGATCACCAGAGGCTGTAACTTCTCGCTGCCATCTGAATTGCAACATAGCACTACGGTTTGTCAATCCATACTTCTTTTTCCTCCACTGTAAAAGGTTGTAAAATATTACACTTTCATCCATGCTAAAAACATCTTTAGGTGCGTAGTCCACCAGAATGTGTTTGTCGTTCGATCGCCATCTCCCCGCTGCTTCTACGTCAACTGACTATCCTTCTCCACTCATGCGCAAAGACACAATACCATGCCTCTTTTGAAATATCTGTAACCACCACCCATTGAAGCATTTAAATTCTTGCCCCATTTTAAGTGCGATCATGTCGGCCTTTTCTTTCGCCAATTGCCCTTCGATAGAGGAATGTTATTTGACCTGCATTGGAAGAACCATTCCAATCACTCACTCTCCGACTCTTCAAATTTCGCTCTCCATATCCTCTTCTTCTTGCGATCGTCCTTTCCTCTCTCTAGTTGTCATTCAATTGCATCACGATTTTTCAGGTATGTCGACAGGGCCGAAAGCGGAATATCATAATGCTTTGCATTTTCCGTTTTTACCCCACGATCTCCTCACAAATTACACTGAATTTCTCTTTTATTGTCAGTTTCTTGTGTTTTCTCTTCAGAGGCATCTCAAATCCTACCTTCCGTCCACAGACGTAACGGATTAAACGGATTTCACCTACAACGAAGGAACCAATTGTCATAGGTAAAATATGAAGCTCAGGAATTCCGCAAGGAGCACAAAACAGCAGGCGATGAAAAACAGTACTACTGCGCTAAATCATAGTTAAGAAGTTTTTCGCATATGATACCTAAGACGCTAAATACTTACATGAAATGCATGACTATGGTTAAAACCACAGTGAGGCAATAAAAATACATGGGCAATTTTTTCTTGGAAGATGGATCTTTACGATTTGTTCTACCGTGAGAAGGACTTGGTGTGTCAAGAGCTTTATATGGTGACCTCTCCTGGCGATGGTCAAATGCTGAATCATACAGTCATCGCTCGAGGAGAGGGGGGAAGAAAGGGAAAGAAGGCATAGTAGTAGTCATGGCGCGAATGCCACGGAAAAAAGCTAGGGCCGAGATGTGTGTGCACTCCCCAGGGAGAACACTGAGGTCATGAAGACTTCTTTAAGAGGTCAGAAAGGTCACCTAAGGTCAAAGGTCAATGGTCTTATTTTGGTCTTGAAAAGAAAAAAAATGACCAGCAAAAATGATGACCAGAATCTGTTTAAATTGTTATCTTAGCAGTTCAAGGACATCCTGGAATCCATTTTCACAAAGTGTACTTGTTAATTCCAAATATATTTACTTCATCATTAACGTGGTCTAGGATTGGTTTTTAAGTGGTCTAAAAGACATCACGTAAGACCTCTTAAAAATATAGAATATGGTGAAGCAACACTAGCTATTAATACATTTTTGACTCACTGCACATGTATATAGGTACCTAAACGGGCACATATCATGTCCATTTCCCTACATTTTGAAGTAGTCTTCGTTGACGTCATTTTCGCGTTCATTCTTGAGTTCATGCATTTACACATTAACTCGTACGTGTTAATGTATCGTTCAACCAGGCCTTAAGAGACAGTAAAGTCACTATGCTCTGATGGATGCAGAAATATTAGGAGGAATTTTCCAACTGTTGAATTTCCAAACATTGAAAAGTGCCTGGTGGAATGGATTAAACAAGCCCTCAAATAGATGGACCATTGTTCAAGGAAAAAGCAAAAGAATGAATGGGGAAAACTTAACTTTTCAGGGAGTAATGGCTGGTTAGAGCAATTCAAAAAGGAAAGTGAATAGCTTGGAATATCTGAGAAACTTACCAAGTAGGAAACCACGAAGAGTGATGGGCGGGGACATCAGAAGAGAGTGATGCGCAGGAAAGGAGGAATGAAGAGCTTACGTATGCTACATAGAGTTCATCATACTCGTCATTGTGGGTCAACGATCCTAGGATTGGTTTGACGCAGCTTTCCACTCGATTCTTCTATCGGCCAACCTTTTTCATTGTGACATAATTCTTCTCTTATGCTAGAGTTATGCTGAATATAGACTGGGGAAAGTGCATGGCCATGCAAAAGGAGGCAAGAGCTCACTCTCAACGTGTTGCACTTGTCAGAAAATGCTGAGGATAGAATGGCTGGAATGCAGCCACACCTATTACCCCCCCCCCCCCCCCCCCAGAGGAATGACATTGCAATTGCACATGATAGAGTCACAGTAAATTTTTCACAGTCTTTGGGGAAAGGAATATGGTACAATGAGGGGTTATAAGCTGGAAATCCCGAGTTACTCCATAGGGAAGGATAAAAAAAACTATTGATAGCTGTATTCGAGAAGTGTATCAAAATAGCCTGGGAAGAAATCAGTCTGCTATACATGGCATTTTGCAAGTGCTGCTCACCTAACAATTTGGATGTCAGTGGGAATGGTGTTTTGTGGGATGAGGAGAGTTGCGAGAGATTTATACGCCAGAGAGAGAGTACACCACACTCAAGCACATATTTTCAAAACAAGAGCGGGATAAGAAAAAGATGAATGAATTTCATTTTTTAAACAACAACCAACAAGCAAATTTGGAGCTGTAAAAGTGGTCACAAACGCCATTCATAGGCACGAGATAGGATTAATTTCCTGGCTTCTCTCTCACCTCATAAGGCAGTTCAAGGATTTGAGCTTTCAGGTCATCAACCAGTGCCATCTTGAAAGGTCCAGACTGGTACATCATCGGCACACTGGCCACAACCAATTCCTCCTCCGAGCCACTGGCTCGCCTTGATGTAACTTTCCCATGAGGCAATGCGGCCTCCCTCCTGTAGTCTGCATAAAACGGCCTGTTCACCGTGAATGAGGAGTTAAAAGGAAGGGCCCAAGCTCCTTGGAAGAAAACAGCGTTGCCCATGAGGATCTCAGCATCCACTATATCACCTGCAAATGGAAGGCCTCCTCAAATATCTCCACAAAGCAACCCGTCTCCATGCTGAAGGCCATCAAGGCCAATGGGTGACCAATAGGGAGTTCTCCCCTTCATACAAAAAAATTAATTCATTAACTGCAATTCGTGTACCACCAAAAATAGATTCAGAATATGCAAATATCCCAGAATTAAGAAATCCCAGTTCACTAGAAAATCAAATGTTAATTTGAAGTTCATTTGGAGAGCCCAGAAATAGCACGACTGTGACAGCCTTTGTTGATGACCTAACAGCTTACATTGCGAGGAATTGGGAATATTCATCTCCTGAGCTTACCATTTCATTTCAGAACCCCGAGACTCTAGTAAAAATATATTAACAATTACCATTTACTATTAATTAATTATAATTAAACATAATAATTTAATTAATGCTTATTGTGTATTAATGATGAAAATTATCAGAACTTGGAAAGTCTCCTCCAATGAACATGGCATTAACCCTTTGAGTGCCACCGATTTTTTGGTGTGTATTCTCAGAAATACCACGGGTATTTTGTTAATTTTGTAGGCTTTTATTCAAAAAATCATATTGGTTTATTTGTTGCTATTTTTACATGATTTCTTCTGCATTTGAAAGAGAATACTTTCTTCCAAATTAATATGAAAAAAATATGCTGATTTTTTCAATGACCCGCAATAGTTATAGTTTAATTTGGAATTTACAGGACTGAATAATTTTATTTCTCAATTTTTACCAATAAATCGAGAAATAACATCAACTTCAAAGATAAAAAACATTGATAAATTTAAAATACGTATTATTATTTTTCTAGGAAATGATTTAATAATATCCAAGGAATTCACACGAATTCTCAATAAATATTTGATTGAATAACACAATACAAATTACATAACATTAAGGGGAAATTATCAGAATTAAGGTATATAAGGTGAATATTTTCGCAGAAAAGAGAACATTTGGATGTGAAAAAATTATGAAACATGGTATCCGAATAATAATAACAAGAATTTAAGTCTGTTATTGATTAAAAAATGTTAACAATTACATTACAAATTATTGAAAATACATACACATGCTTAGAAAACGATGACAACATTACAAACCCTCTCCCAAATCAAATAAATAATTTTCATATTATTCACAAATATAATAAGACACACAAATTCCATGTAGACCTTTTTCACATTTCACACAGTTCTAGATCTCTGTGCAGGGCCACCGTCTTTCCTACTGCATGCAGCACAAACTTTTTCCCTCCGCCCTGAAAGTTTCCTTATCCCATATATTCCTAGCGATACTGTCCTAGGAGTTGACTGACAGGGATTATTCTATCTAAGTAGCCATTCAATGGCAATGCTATCTGTTATTTCCGATATAAAATGTACTCTTGAGATTTTTGTTAGGATTTTTTGATTTGTAAGTAGTATAACTCTCTCCCTCTCCCTGTATGACCCTTAAAAAGAGAGTCAAGTAAGCTGCCAGCCGATATCCCGTGGCCATTCATTACTTTTAGACATTCATCCAGGATTACTCCACAAACAACATGAAACTATTACCTAAACATTCAGTGGCTCTGCGTGTGAGGTTGCGGCATTTCTCATCTTATACTCTGTTAAGTGAATACATGCCGCAATGCCATGCAACGTACAGACACTGAAGAATAGACTACAATCAATTGAGTGCTTTGAACAGGAACTGCTTTCAGTGAAGCAGATAAACCACATGTTTAAATGTGGTAAGACGTAAGTCTACAATGCAATCGAGAAAAAGGTCAGCATGAAGGAGTCTAAAAAGGGTATGCCCTTGAACCATAAGTCATTAAAATATATTCAACAAAACAAGAACCAAGACTCCTATTAGTGAAAAATATATGGTTCATCTCTATGGTACCATACTGCAAGGTAATTTACACATTTTTGAGTAATCCTAGGAATGAAGGTAATTTTCTTATTTCAAGAGTTACCAGAAAATTTCAATTAGTTCTTTTGGCCTGCGCTACGTGCCATATGAATTTTCTGGTTTTTTTAATTATGCATTAGGTAGGTAGACCTTGAGATGGGCAAATTACCGTAATTTTCAATTGAGGTACATTACCGTGGTAAACTACGGTAATTTTCAAAAATTACCGTAATTTTCCAGTAATTTTAAGTTTTGAGCTGCAACTCCTTATCGGAAGACTCCAAACGAAATCAAATAGCATTGAGATATAAATGCCGATGCTTATATCAAACATATCACGACGTTTATCAATAATAACTCATTAAAAAATTAAAACAAAGTTGGCAGCAACACACAATTTGCCTCTCTTTTGTCACACTAAGAGAAATTTTCGTTCCAAAGACATACCTCAGCGCAATGTGCATTTGTTATTTTACTCTGAATTAATTGGAATTAATCATGGACACAGTGTAAAAAAATCGTTTTAGCTTCTTAAATTATAATAGTACCAATTCCAATGGTTTATTCATGAGTAAGAAATTTTCTGAAAAAGAACTTTTCTGAAAATTACCGTTTATTATGGTAATTTTCAGGGGTGTTGGTAATTTACGAAAATTACCGTGGTAATTTACCAAGTTGCCCATCTCTAGACCTGCTGATTTGATAGTTGGATTGCTGGCTAACTTTAATTGTGATGACTTAAGCAAAATCTGGGTCTCTTCACTCATGTTCAATAATGTACAAACTCGACTCGACTCGATACTCAACTCGAGGTCAAAAAGTAATACTCGCAAATCCCTAATCATTCGAAATCAAGTCTTGAAAACCGGCTCATTGAGATGCAGTCATCAATTAATGCTATCTCTGCCATCGCCAATCAAAATAAGGCTGACATTGAACAACTTAGGTTTTCTGTTGTTTTGACAGAATTGAAATTGCGTGAGTCTAATCTATCTACTGACTCGTCATTTCACTCTACTTCTCAATGATGTTATCTCCGTAAAGATGTTATCGCTAAACTTCAGTGGGAATCGTCTGATATTAAATCTTCTAATGAAGCTAACTGGTCTGTTGTTGTCAGCAGCGCTGTTTCTGAGCCTATCTAAATGTTCTATGGAAGTCAACTTCAGTGAATTTTGTGATAGATTACGTCGTTCAAAAAATCTCGTTTTCTTTAAAATACCAGAGAATAAAGACAACAACCAACCTTTATCTATAGCAAGAAGTTCCACAGAGAAAAAAATCATTCGCCTTGACCGGGACTCGAACCCGGACCCCCTGATTTCCGGCCAGGTTCTCTACCAGTTGAGCTACCAAGACTTTCTCTGTGGAAATCAACGAATGATTTTTTCTCTGTGGAACTTCTTGCTATAGTGCAATTTTCAGCGGGTGATGCCGCTAAAGTTTCCGCGGCCATTTCGCGGTCTTTGAATTCAACCTTTATCTGACAAAAATTATATGCTCAAACTGCTTAGAAAAACTAAGGCTTTTGACGACAATTATGTGTTGTCTGTTACCCATCTTGATCAATACATTAAGGTGAGTGCTTCTCTTCCGATTTTGGTCATCCCTCGTAGTAGGGAAGAATTGATGGCTGTTCTATGAATTAAAAATAATTTTTATAAAGAGACTGCAGTCACATCTAACAAAATGAAGGCCCAATGTGAATACCTTAAGATGTTGTGGAAGCAGGTAGATGATTATAATAGAGCTAATGCTCAAAATCCTAAAATGATTAAATACTTCAATGACACCCCTACTGTTGTCTTCAAATCTAAGGTGGCAAAAAACCAGTAAGGCCTTGATATACCTGAAATTTCGGCCACTATTATAAATATAAAACTTAAAAATTATGCGGAAGTCAACTTTATATCATAGACTGAAATATTTAATTTTTTAACAGAAACTAGGACTTTATCAGTCAGGGTGTAATATTTTAAAAACATGCTTGAATATTAATGGTTTCAAAAGATTGAAATTTATACATAACTCAGTAGAAGAACTTGATATTATTCCAATGTTATGCTTACGTGAAATATGTAAATATCAAACATTATTGTGTGGATCACAGGGCATTCCTGACACATTTATTTCATGGTGATATTTCATTAGTTCCTATAGTAAGATATGTCAAAATATCTGGAATGGTATGTTTAGCAGAACATATATTCCCTTTTTTACGAGGCTTGTAAATTTATACATTTGTAAAATTAGAAATGCAAAAAAAATTTGATACACAAAATTAACATTTAAATATCCTACACTCATTTGTTTTATAAATGCATAGAGACTTAAGCAGATATTAAAAATGAGCAAACTGAATATTTTCCCTATGTCACAGGTGGAATAGCATTTTAAAATACAATATATGCAAGATTCCAAATAATTGCAAAGTACAACCAATGAAGATATGTAAAACGAGTCTAGTACAAAACCTAGAAACGGCAGTGGCACTTTGATGAAGTTCAGATAGCAATGGAGGAGCAGGAAGTAAATTGCAGGGCCATAGCTAGAGATGGGTAAATTACCATAATTTTCAACTGAGGTAAATTACCGTGGTAAATTAGGGTAGTTTTCAAAAATTACCGTAATTTTCCGGTAATTTTAAGTTTTGAGCAGCAATTCCTTATCAGAGGACTCAAAACAAAATCAAATAGCATTGAGATATAAATGCCGATGCTTATATCAAACATATCACGACGTTTATCTATTATAACTCATTAAAAATATTATAATGAAGTTGGCAGCAACATGCAATTTGACTCTCTTTTGTCACACTGTGAGAAATTTTCATTCCAAAGACATACATCTGCGCAATGTGCATTTGTTATTTTACTCTGGATTAATTGGAATTAATCATGGACACAATGTAAACAACATCGTTTTAGCTACTTAATTTATAATATCACCTATTCCAATGGTTTCTTTGTGAGGAAAAAATTTTGTGAAAAAGAACTTTTCTGAAAATTGCCATTTATTACGGTAATTTTCAGGGGTGTTGGTAATTTACCAAGTTGCCCATCTCTAGCCATAGCTGGAAAAGGAGAAGCAACGGCGTGTTTGAACAAGAGAAGACACACATGGGGGGTGCATCCTCCTCTCATGGGGCTGGATGCACTCCTCCACAGCAAGAGTGTTGAGTCGAGTGATGTTGCTATTCACCTGCTGCCACGCACCCTCTCTCAAGGTGGCAGGACTACACAGCTATGGCTGTACGTCAGAGGACGTGGAGACACACAATCTCAGCTCTTTCACATAACCTCAGGGAGAAACGAAACAGCAGAGAATGCATTCTTAAACGGGAAACTCACCTGACGAGATCAAGTTATTGATGCGCCCGTGCGTTGCAGAGGACACCCAAGAATTGACAGCCTCTGCGGCTCCACGCGGGTCCTGCATCTCCACACCTCTGACCGTCGACGCGTAGTGAGTCTCGGCCAAATACTCAAAATCAGGCAGGAGCGGGCGATTGGCATCTGAGAAGATGGCGTTGGCACACTCCAGGGTGGTGCTGCTCCTATTGGCATGCTGTCAACGACAAGTGCTCGCGTGAAGGTACAGAACACAAAATGACTGCCCACACGTTCACACGCTTTTCATTTGAAGTGTGCAGATGTGTGCATTCATTTTCTAAACCCTTTTACCCTTGCCAGTGGGCTGATATACATATCGGCCGACTTACATTACACATTGGTAATATTATATTTCCTTCAAATCAGAGATGGCATGAATGATTGTTTCATCCTCATAAAAACTGAAAATATTGTCAACAATGAGACAAATACAGAATTCATAATTAAAATTAAATCTTCAAATACATCTGAAGTTCAAAATGTTATGATTTTCATGTAAATGTGCTTATCCCTAAAAGGGGCTTGCAGGAAAAGCGTTCATTCCCCACCAACTTTTCTATTCCTCAATGGAGAATTCCCACAACTAGAAGTTCATGAATCCGATGAGTGGTTCAGAAAGCGAATTTATTTGAACAATAAAACGCTGGGGACGCTCCATGCAGGCAAGAAGGCAAAAACTAAAGAATTCCTTAGTAGGAGCTCCTCACACATCTTGAAAAAGTAAGGGCAGGAAAAAAAGAGTACATACAACAATACAATAAACACCCGATTATCTATGCGCGCACTATCCCGGCTGTGGATTATCATCGCCAATCTATTTATTGGCATTGGCAGAGGTCTCAAAGGTAAGTCAGGGTTTATAGGGGTTTTCATTTTCCCTGACTTTTCCAGGATTTCCAGACCATTATTAGTGATTTTCCCTGACTTTTGAACGCCTGAAAACTCCCAAGATTTTGGTCATTTATAGAGATAAAAGTGGTAGTCAGGAAGCAGAGAAGTCTAAACTTATGAAATATTGTAGGTTTATTTTCATATTAATCATATGAACTTCCAGTAATAAGAGATCAACAACTTTATGTCCACAAAATAAAAATTATGATTACTTACATTGATATGCCTTCAGAAAGGGTTTTAATTGCAAAAAATATATGCAAAGAAGGCTAACCTGGCTTTTCCTTCAAACCTGATGTCATGTTAAAGTAGCTCTTTGAATCAATCTTGATTTTTTCTTCCTCACACCCTTCTACAAATTTGGCTAAGTGACTTCAAATTTGACTGAGAATAACTTTTTCATCACCAGAGGGACAAAGCGAAGCATTCCTGGCAAAATCGCTAGCGAATGAAAATGAGATGCGCACACCTTTCGCCAATCTTTTCCCCAAATCGTGCAGGCTACAGCCAGAAAGAACCAGAAAAGGGCCCCTGGGCTGCCTCCTCCACGGCACAACCGGCCAGAGAGGCCAGTTGTCCCCTCCCCTCCTCCTCCGCTCCTACGTGCAGTTTTCAATCTCTTGGCGTTTTCAGGTGATAAATTCCAAAATTTGTACGTTTTGTGATTTTTCCCTGACCACACGTTAAATTCCCTGACTTTTCCAGGATTTCCAGGTTCCTATAAACCCTGTAAGTAAGCTTTTGTGATTTTCCTCCAATAGTGACTTTCTCTACTGATTATGTATTATGCCAGGCTTCGTGTCACCACCCAAGGCTTGCCAACATTTAATTGCAGCAGGGGCTCCTCTTCCACTGGACTCTTTTTTGTCATAATTAATTGCAGCAGGGGCTCCTCTTCCACTGGACTCTTTTTTGTCATAAAATGCCATTGTGAATAGCGGTGAGGATATTTTCATTGGCAGATTGAGTTACGTTCATATAGGGAGTTCATTTATTTTGGCAGCATAAAGAAATGAATCCGGAAAGAACCACACAGCAGTTGATTATCCATGTTTCCCGATCATCCGTGCGCCCTCTGCCAGTCATGAGAACCCTAGTTTATCAATCAACTTGCTGAGATTATAATCTGGCATTTTATGGTGAAACATTTATGAATAAAAATTATCATTTGGCAAGTAAGAGGTTTTTCATATTGCTTTTTCAATAAGGCCTATAATGCAATTGCTACATCTGCAGCAGAACTTTGTAGATTGGTTAGAGCCTCATCCTTGTCAGTTCTCTAAGCACCTATATATATCATATGCTCAGGGACATCAGAAACCTCAGTGTTTTCAATCCCTGAATAAAAAGTCGACTTCACACACACTCCAAATGGTGGAAAGCCCTGGCCGCAACTGAAATGGGTTTTCAACAAACACATTACTCCAAGCACCAATGGAGGGAGCACCTCTCCATTGCACTGAAATTGGAATGCTGCAAATGCACACTGCACCATTGGGAGGAACATTCAGCAGAATAATTAAACCGTTTCAATACTAATGATAGACATCATGAACACAAGCAATGCAGTATATTACTTGTACTGTTGAACAATCCATAAAGTAGTAAATGGCTTACCGCCCTCACTATTTCCAGCATCACATTATGCACCATACTTGTTAAATGGGGCTTCCACTGTACCTCGATTGACTTTCTAATGTACTTAAGGCTGCTCTATACTTCCACCTTCTCTCACATGTAGCGATTACAGATTGGGTTTAGTTCTACAATTCCCTGCATAAGTGGCGGTAAAAAAAGTGGAGGTAGGGAGGGCCGTCTCCCCATCCTCTAGCTGTCACATGATAGCGGTCCGAGCATCTCTTGCATTCCCTCCCAAGGGGTTTGTTTGTTTTGGTGAGTAAAAAGAAAGGGAGATATCTCAACTGCGGTCACTCGAGATTCTTAGAACCCAACCTTTTCTCATCTATGACCTAATGAAGGGGTCCCAAATCTTCCTGTCTCTTGCGTGGGCATCATTTCACTTTCCATAATGAAATATGTAATGTTTAATCCCACCTTGAATTTTCAATTATGTTTAATTTCGTACAGATATTCAGAGCTCAATTACAAGCACAAGTTAGGTGTTCGATATCACTGAGTTTGCGATAGGTTATGCAATGAACCATGAGAGAAACGAAGTATCATAAATATATACCAAATGTGCACTTAGGTCAAAACAAAGCTAAAAATGGCACTCATGACGGTTTAGTATGATTTTTTGTATAGCTTCTAATTTCTTAACTCAATGAAACTTGAAAGTAAAGTGTAATTTTATTAGGCATTTTTATTAAATGAACAACGTGTGCATGTATTTTTTCCAGCATGGTGTGAATTGACGCAAATAATATTAATCAAATGTTGAGTGCACACATTTCTCCTAATTTAATTACACTTATTTCATTCCTCTATTTAATGTTACTAAAATTCTCTATTCTAAATTCTTTATTTATGTTATTCGGATTTCAGAAAATGTTTAGGTGTATTATAACACACTTATGGCAGTTAAAATAAACAAAATTTTTCATTTCCTAGGACCCTATGAATTATGCCGATCCCTCCCTATGTAAGCCTGACAGTGAACAGTCATTACATAGAAGCATGTCTTTCTCTGCCAGAACTTGTGAATCACTTCCGCAGGTCTGCTTTTATATGATACTTTTGTGAATTCTAACCCCTTAAGTAGAATAGCCACTGCTTTCAACTTTCAGAACCTGAAGAATGCTCCTTTTCAGGAAATGGAATAGTGAAACATATTGTAAACTGATTTCATAGATAACTCAATGACAGCAGCTGTACCACTTTCTTCAGTACAGAGATGGGTTTTGTAGTGACATTAAATAATGAGTGAAAGAGTAAGATTATTATAAAAATAGAACAGCAATTATTTCCACTCTCCGAATCAATAGGGTATCAGTTAATTGAGTCAAAAATAATACCTCTGCAGGATCAATATAGATTAGAGGTCTAATATTCATAAAACACCTATATTTACATAATATTTTGCAAGCCACCGCAATGGTGTGTGGCAGTGGTTGCCATTCACTAGGCATGAATTATCGATCAAGGAGAAAACTTACTACTATTGCCTACTTAATTAAACTATGATAGAAATAGGCCACGAAAATTTTTAAGGGTAATAACAACAAAATCAATAAAAAAGAAAATATAATTGTACCTTTTTTGGGCACAGTACAACAGCACTACGCTTTACGCACTTATGATCACCTAATTTCTCAAATCAACCCTATTAGTCCGGAGTACCAACACCTTGAGCTAGAGCTAGAGTTTATAATTTGGTTATGATATTTTGTTAAAGGAAATGTATATATTTCCGTAAATGATTTAAAACAACGTACAATTCATGTTTCTGAAATTAAGTGCGTTTACAATGCACCCTGCAAGCCACCTTGAGGGCGTGGCATGAGGAGGTCTATATCTATGTAGTGCCATGCAAGCCACTCCCAGGGTGTCGGCAGGGCATGAATTGTACTCTCCAAACATGTGCTAATAATCACAATTCTACTGAATCAGAGATTATTACTAATATCTTGCAGGACGTAGGTACACTCAAAATCTTACCTCTTTTTCAGCATGCAAGAAAATAAGGCAAGTACAAGGATGGAGCAATATAAAAGTTCCATACATCACTTTTGTGCCAGTGAGTTTGCTAGAATCTGTATCTCGTTCTGTTTGATTTTAAGTTACATGTCACTGCACTATAAACAAACGTATGTATAAGTTTCGTATCCACCAAGTTCTAGTGTGCAAATTATTTACATCCACGGCGAAGGATGAATCTACTAACAGAATAAGTGTTTTATTCCCAACATTATTTTTCCACTGATCATACACTACGCCAATTAACATGGGTTTGGATCTTGTTCAGATACACTGCTAACAAGTTTACGTAAATGTGTTCAACCTGGAAATTCCATTTGGTTTTTACGAAGGCTACTTTGTTGATCTAGTCCTCGTGACCAATCAAAGTGCTTTTCCATGTGGTGGTGGTAGGCCCCGGCTTATGATAAGTATCTCTGATCTTCTGCTTTACTATTACGTGTACTCTTTACAAATTCTATTCTTTTATCTATGACCGCATATTTCTGGCATAATTTTCCCTGATATAGTTCTTGGGTAATCATCAATCGATATCTGCTATCATTGTCTCAAACAAACCCCTTAATCTCTACTTCAGATGGCTAACGAAAATTGACATCGATTCCCGGAATTTTAGTTGAAGATTTATTACAAAATGTACTATATACAGACTTAGAACCTAGGCCTGGGCTTGCCAAAACACTCCTGCAAGGCCCAGGAGTTCCCCTTTTAAATTTTGAAGCCATGCAATGCGCGGCACCGCCATCTTACCTCGATCAACTTTTTAAAAGTTTTGAATACGCAGCCTAATCCACTTTTTATCAATTTATTTATGACGGAGGCACATTGAGCGATTCCTTTGATATTATTTTCATTAGTGAGAGAAAAACACTGGTTTTCTCAGCAAACTGTAAGCTCAGAAAGGATTATTCCATTTTTAAGATATAAGAACATTGGCTTCTGGCTTACTGTCGATGCCAAAAATTTAGCTTGGATACAAATAGCAAAATAAGAGGAGAGCCTACGGAAAAACTGATCACACCGTAATATTTCTTGGTTAATTCTGTGCCTTTTGACGATAAATTGAGATTTTTCAGATGAATAATAATATTTTTTTCATAGGGTGTTAGGTACCTGCGTAAAAAGTGCCAGTTTTTGATGGTCTTTGAAGAAAGTGACGACTTTGATGATTTGTAGCCCAACAACAAGTTGTTCAATAACATCTAAGTTTAGAACATATTTTCCAAGTAAAAGACTCTCCAAATATCTCCAGTCCTCCTCCAGTTATGCAGGGGTCAAAGGTCACTACGCCTAGGTAGGCAAATATGGACAACAAATGTGACGTAAATGGTTGACAAAGTAGGGACCCTATATCCATCTTCTCATCTGTTGATCTCCAAGGACAACATGGGTGTCTAAGATCACGAGGTCTATCAGGGTGGCTACTGATATCCAATTTTTAGATTCCCTGACTTTTCCCTGATGGCCTTACCAATTTCCCTGACCGATCGTCAAAAGTTCAGCTATTATGGCAGTATTTTATTTCTGCTGAATTAAATTTTCGCCAAAACTCAGAAAATGTTAAAAGCTGAAATAAATACATTAAAAGCTATAAGAATGAAAAAATACATTAAACCTTCACAAGTTAAGCCCTCACACAAATTATACAAACTTTTAATTATATTTTTCAAGGCCACAGGTATGCAGCCGCATATCGTATTTCCGTGGCCGTGTATGTTTCCTTCGGTAAAATTACAAATGGACAATGTCTAATTCTTCAAGGAAGAGGTAGCGTGTCGTGGTAGCTCTGGGAAGTTTAAGATTACTGAAAAGGCATCGAAGGGAAAGTTAATGGCGACTTTACTGGCGGACTCCGGCACAGGCTGCGCGAAAAATACAAACCAAGCCCAAGTTGTCAGACTGGATCAAAATCGAAGTTCACGAGTGACATTTAGAAGCGAATAACAATTTGATTAACGTGGTTATAACCCCTTGATTGTAAGAGGGTACCAAAAATGTAAAACTATTTGTATAAACAAACAAAACGTAATTGCGCCACTGTGAATGTGGCAATTAGCAACGGCAGCATCGTATTCAGGAATGTCATATTTGAGGTGGTTTGTGACCTGACCAAATTGCTTCGAGAGGGAGCTAAGGGCCATTCAATAATTACGTCGAGCGTGAAAAGTGGGCAGGGGAGGAGGACTTCTTACTGTCTTGCGAAGGGGGGTATGGGAATTGAAGATGATCTTGCATAAGATTTTGTTTACACTTGTGATCGTACTTGTATTACTGTTTTAATAATCATTGTCTCGTATTTTTAGAACTGCAAGCACGTATTTACTACAAGCTAGTATGTATGCTGCAACTACCTCTTAACCTGAGTCTCGGAAGTTAAAAAAAACGAGATGTAAAATCTTCCGAACAACATAGCCTCGGATTCCTTGTGATGAGTGGAATACATGGTGATCATGAATTATAACACTACTAGGCAAATATCGCATTAAGGATATACAAAAGGGATACATCGTACAACTGAATCACAGCTAAATAACTAAGATTCACAACTGAATGTTCAACGAATTGACGGGACTTATTCTAAGCACTTCGGCGACGGACATTACTCTATATATGTACTTTGGCGACGGACATTACTCTATATATGTACTTTGGCGACGGACATTCGTTTTAGTTGGTGAAGGGTGGGAAAGACTGCCCGATAAATGTAATGGTAGAAAAATGACCAGAATTTCCTATCCCAGTTTCTCCCTGATTTTTACAAGAATTCCCTGACTTTTCCAGATTTCCAATTTTCCCTGACAATTCCAGGTTTTCCCAGTTTTCCCTGACATCGCCACCCTGTCTATGTGAGCAAATCAGGGAAAAAAGTGTCGTACCAATTAGGTTTAAATGGGTGCCAAGTTGATGATAAAATTTGAAGATTCCTCTTGCCCTCCTATTCCCTCCAAGGGAGTCACTTTCATCAACCTCACCTTGCCACTCCGTTTCTACTTGGCTTCTGTTCAGGGTTAGTCACGATAGTTAAATTCACCCTGAGAACAATATTCCTTAGTTGAATGCTGAATAATCTAGATTCACGCATTGAAAGGAATTCATAGAAAAGCTCCAACTTCTTTTTTCCAACTCTTCCTCTAATGTGCACAATTTCAATGCAAGTACATGCAGGAGAAAATTGTTTCCATGTTCAACACTTCAAGAAAAATGGTCACATTAGGCATCCTTTCAATGTATAGCCGCAACGTAGCAGAAGCAGGGAATCGTGTCAACGATCCTGGCATTTCCATCACGTCCCATCCATCGCAGCCGTGGGCTATCACGGGAGTCCCAACCATATCTCCAGCCTGAGCACCCTTTTAAACCTATGATATAACCTAATATTTTATAATCAGAGATCTCCTAGGTTAAAGTAAAGGTTAAATCTCTTGCAGGAATTTAAAAATCTTATTACTGAAGATGATACATATAAATTTAAAACACCAGCGTATTGCGCTAGATTTGACCAGATAAATAAGATTAGAGAGATAGAGTGCCGTACCGATAGATTAAAAATGTCATGACAATAGATTTCCACAAAGTTACGACTGAAAGTATCTCATTTAAAAATGTCAATTTTTCCCCGAACTATTAAAGAACATATTAGGCAGCATAGCAAAGGGATAGGTAGGCGAACTATTGTAGAGTAGTATGTAGTGCATGATGCATGTATTAACAACCATTAATTAAAACACAGTGACTTCGTGGATCCACAACATTTAAAAACTTTATTGACGACCCGGGTTTCAACGTCAAAACGTCATCTTCAGGTCATCTTCACCTGAAGATGACGCTTTGACATTGAAACCAGGGTCGTCAATAAAGTTTTTAAATGTTGTGGATTCACGAAGTCACTGTGTTTTAATTAACGATGAGATTCCACCACGTTACGCCTGAAACCACCAATTTTATTAACAACCAATCCCTTTACTACTATGTAGATACTAACCATGTGGCTGTGGCATGTGGCCCATATTATTAGTGTCAGGATAGCTATTGAGACCCAATTTTTAAATTCCCTGAATTTTCCCTGATTGACTTACCAATTTCCCTGACTGATCGCCTAAAGGGCTCCTATTGTCGGAATACATATTTTATTTCTGCTGAATGAATTTTCATCAAAACTCCGAAAATCTTAAAAGCTGAAATCAATAAATTAAAATCTACAAGTATACCCTAATGAAAAAGTATATTACACCTTCATAAGTTAAACCCTCGTCCAAATTACACACACGTTTCATACATCGTTTTTCCACGGCCGTGGAATGTGTATGAAATCGTATTTCCGTGGCCGTGAATGTTTCCTTCGCTAAAATTACAATGACAATGTCTAATTCTTCAAGAAAGAGGTAGCGTGTCGTGGTACTGCTGGGAAGTTGAGGATTACTGAAAAGGCATCGAAGGGAAAGATAATGGCCAATTAACTGGTGGACTCTGGTACAGGTTTCACTAAGGTAAAATTAAATTAGCGAAAAATACAATAAAGAAAGCCAGGACCAATGTTAAACTAGGAAAACAAAAAACCGAGGAGGTGGAAGAGTTCTGCTACCTGGGAAGCCGAGTAACCAGCAATGGACGAAGTAAAAGAGAAATTGCCAGTAGAATTGCCCAAGCAAAAAGGGCATTTCACCAGAAGAAGATTCTGCTTACAGCTGCAAATACAAGTGTGGAAGTGAGGAAACGTTTCACTAGGACACACACATGTGGAGCATTCGGGGCACTCCCTATGTTATACATCTCATGTTATACAACGAATCTTTTGTCGCTTTGGCATTGAAATGATCCACCTACCTCTATCTAAGACTAGGGACAGGTTGGTGAAGGCCAAGGATCCCATCGGGCTGAAGACTCCAGGGGAGTACAAAACTCCCTGTGAATGTAGTAAGGTGTGTGTGGGAAGGACCGGTCGTGCCATCGAGCAAAGGTTGAAGGAACACCGAAGACACTTCCGACTAGCCCAAATGGAGAAATCAGCTGTTGTGGAGCACAGCATAAAAAGAGACCACGCAACACAATGGAATAAGGCAAAATTACTTTGCCGATCACATTTCTATTGGGATAGACTCACCAAGGAGGCCATCGAGATCCGTCTCGAAACAAATGCCAATCAATAGAGAGACTGGTTTCAACCTCAGTGACACCTGGAGGCCAGTGATAAATTGCATATCTGAGAGATAAGGAAGGGCGGCGAATATTCAAATTGGCCAACAATCGGGCCCATTAAATTCAAATCTACATCTTGACCAATCAGGAGACACCTGACCCGGGCGAAAGATATACCTATATAACGGCAATAATAAAAGCCGGCACTCAAAAGCCCTGAAGATGAAGAGCGAGTCGCTCTTTGAAACGTTGGCAGTAATGGAGCCTATTAACCGGTGGCAAGCCCGAGAAACATTTCTTCATAGTATAGGCCGGGAAAATACTACATCTTATTTTACTATTCATTTTAGTTTGCAAAATAACGCCTAAGAACAAATATTCATCATAAATGACTTTTTCCCTATTTTTAAATCAGTGAGATAGTAGGAAAATTAAATTTAAACAAATGCTACTTTCTAATGAATTTTTTAAAATGAAAAATTGTGTCAAGGAAGAGGTTAAAGTGATGACGGCCAGGCTATTGCAATCGAACTCGCCTGGCCCCTTTACATTCTTTCTTTCTTGCAATATGCTCCAAGGCCAACCATAAGAGATCCCTGTTCAGCACGAGTGACCCAGCAAAGAAACCTACCAGCATTGCCTTCAAGATGGATCTGTACCCACGTCGCACCACATTTGCATCACTCGGAAGATGGAGGACATCCTTCAATTGGGACTCTGTGTTCCCCGCCGCGCCTTCCGAGATGAGAGCCAAAAGCGACCACACGCCAACGGGTGACACCACCAAATTCCTGTTGTAGCGACCATCCTCATTCTCCTCGTGAACTATCTCCTACACAAGGGACAAAGATAAATTGAAACATAATACATAATTAGGGTTGGGCAAAATACCAGCCCTTCAGTATTTTAAATACAAGTACAAAATAATCGAAAAGGTAATATTTCAAAGAGTGTCACAAAATACATTAATAAACATATGCCAAAATACTTATTAATTAATAAGGATAACTAATAACTAATTAAAAAGGATGTCTATGGCTTTCCCTTTTATCATTAAAGAATTGTACCGGCTCTTGCACTCTACAACTTGTTTCTACCTTTGTGTTGAACAGCCAGCTTCATTTGTCGAGATCTAAAACTTTAGAAGAATATCTGTCATTTTCTGAAGCTTTATCTTCTGAACTTTCAGTAGATGTGGAAGAGAATTGTTCAGGTGAGTTCACACATAATTTATGTCCTTTTCCTGTCATTTTCTTAAGCAGTGTTGGTGAACCACCGCAATTTGAATACTGGATGAAAACAAGCTGCTTAAAATGGCATCATTTGCCTGTGGAATCAGATCAAAAACAATTAAATCCATTCGGTGAGTGAATTGATTAGAAGTGTAGCAACGTTAGAGTCTTACATTTATTTCTAGCAGCTTACAAAGTTGGTTTTTGAGGGAGACTAATGTAGCTCCCCATCAAAGCATGTCTTCTAATTTTGCATTACTTTCAGGGTCACGGTAATCAGTTTTAAGTCTGCACAGTAATCTTCTAAATACTCTAACTCAATTTCTTGAGGTTGTGGTAGTTCCAGTTTTGCAATCACTATATGAAGTTTATTTTTCTTCCTCCCACCACGTAGAGGACAAGGAAATTTTAAAAATTAATCACATGGAAACAAAAATAGTGATATTTGGAGGAAAGCAAATGCAAAACTAAACATCAGAGGGCACACCACATAGAGATAGATAGATAGGTAATTTGAACACTCCTGCACATAATTGGAAAATGTGTCAGGGTGTATATCAAAGGATGATAGGATAGGACACAGTAGTTAAGTGAAGATTGTATGGTAGGCGTACCTATAGTAAGCTGACAAGTCATCATTCAGTAAGTGAGAACCTCGATCATTTTCCGTTTTTCTCAACTTTGTTCTGTTGGGGAACAGTTGGGCCAATGGTTGGGGAACATCTGGCAAAACGGACATGAATAACGGTTGGCCAACCGTTGCACCTAACCGTTCCCCAAAGTTGGCCCAACCGTCTGAGCTACATGGGACGATGTATGCCGCCATCTTACGAGAATCGAGGTTACAAGAATCTTATCACTCCGACGAGAGGAACACTTCCAGAAGATTTATCGAGATTCATTAAACGCTTTCAATACTAGTGCATTCAAGCCAGAGCATTTGGAATGCAAAGTATGCACACAAAAGTGGCATGAAACGACTTTTTCACTCCAGTTTATGGAATTATTGCAGGAAGCACAGGACGCTGCATATGTTCCGGATGCCATTTATGACTTACCTAAGTATGGATGGTAACGAGCAAATCGTCCAAAAATTATACATTGCCTGTTTAGTGCCCAAGAATTACTACTATGTCTATCTAATCGCTGGTTTTTTTTAAGAAGAACGCCGTCATAAGGGAGTCAACAAAAGGAAATTGTCAGAATGTGCTTTTTTAAGTATTTATTCAGTCATCGTTTCTTTCGAGAAACGGCTAAAAACCTCTAAACAATATACTCACTTCATTTTCTTTTAAAAAATGTCAATCTCCATAGCAATATGGAACCTATACCGTGCAGTGACGTCAGAAGGCGTTTGAGGTCACGTGGCTTTTGTCAATTTCCGGGAACATTTTAATATCATTTAATAATCTTTGTGGTGGGCGTAGAAAAAATTGGCTTATATATTTAAACTGGTGAGAAAATTTCGCATCAAGTACATCATTAATCTTCGAGAAACAAATTTTATGCATATTCCCCATTCGGCGGCCTCCGGACCCCCCTCCCCAGCAACGGTGCGGCTCGTAGGAGCGTGACCCTCCCCCCCACACTCCCCACTTCCCCCCCCCCCCAGTGAACCACCTTCAGCGGATATACAAGGCGGGTGCGCAAGCCGCCCGAGAGAGAGAGAGAGGTTAATCTGTCATGCTGGTAGTCTGTAGTGCGATCGGCTGAGGACGTCTTTCTTGGGGCGAACGCCAATACCGGAGAGAGAGTGGCGTAGAGCGAGAAGGTTGGAGTGGCGCTGGATGTTGGACCGAAGGAGAAGACAGGCTGAACGGGGATAGGAGACTGACCGGGAGTTTCCCCGTCGTCAGGGAGAGGTCACCCCACGCACTTCGTCGGACGTTCTCTCAGCCGAAGGAGACAGCGGAAGGCAAAGACCCCAGAGAAGGAGCCACCAGCGGGGTTTCAGTCCTCAGCAGCGACAGAGAACCACAGAGGTCCGATAAGTAGAACGACCATACACCCCCAAACCCAGAACTGTCCCCCCCCCCCCCCCCCAAGTGAAGAAGATCTTGGCTGAAAGTCCCCCATCAGTGTCGTCCCCGGACCCCCAAATTATCCCCCCAGTGACGACGAAGAGCCGCCGTCTTTCTCTCGTTCCGATTCCCCCCCCTCCCCTTTTCCCAAATGTGTGATTGCGTGTGTGTTCTTTTCGTAGGGTTGCCATTCTAGTGTTCCATTTTTTTGAGTGTATCTGACTTGGATGGATTGTCGACAAGTTTCGAAGGGAAGTCATTTTTTTTTGTTCACTGGTTTTTTTTTACGTTTGTGTGACTATTCACTTTGTTAATTACCGTAGTTCAGTTCCTGCCAACACAGGTGAGAGTGGGCGATTTTATGTATTATTGCCTGTGTTTCGTTCTTGCTTTTTTTTGATTTCATTAAACATAAGTCCAACAAAGATTCGTGTCAGAGCTCTCCTTCTTTCAAGCACTGCAGTCATCGGAGGGTTCCCCCCACACCTTCTCCCCTCCCCCCCCCCACCCTCCTTCCCGTCCCTCTCCACCCCACAACCCCAGGTGCCCGGGGTCACCCACACGTCCCCCACTTTTCCCGCATTTGCCCGCGCACCTCAAACCCTCCCACATTCCCCCCCCCCCCCTTGTGAGAAGTCACAATACCAAGTAAATTCGTTAGTGATAATAGGCACAGAGCCAAGGTGGTATAACGCGGAGGTTAGGAATTCACTTAAGCGACAAAGGGTATGCCACGCTACGATGAAAAATGCAGGACGGGGTCTATCGGTAGAGGAAAAAAATGAGATAGTTCAAAACTATAAAAAATCGAGAGCATTAGCAAGGAAATCGTGTCGGCAAGCGTTATCAAATTTCAAGAGCAAGATGTTAGGAGAATATTTAGATAGCAATCCTAAAGCGTTTTAGTCATACGTGAGAGAGCATCAGGGAAATAGGTCCACAGTGCACACACTTAAAAACGACAAAAGGAATCAGAGTCACCGGCAGTTTAGAAAAAGCCAATTATTTAAACACCTTCTTCCAAAGCGTATTCAACTCCTCGTCACAAAACGCAGTGGAACCACCGCCGAACACTTACAGTGAGAAAATGCCTGAATAATAATTTCATGTCCCCGAATAGAGCAGCAGTTAAAAAACATTAGTAAAAACAAATCACCAGGTCCCGATAAAATTCCTTCCTGGGTATATAAAACATTGGCTTCTGAAATAGCCCCCTATCCAGAAATAATGAAATAATATTCAATAAAACACTAAAGAACCACACAGTACCCAAGGATTGGAAAGTAGCTAACATTACACCTATTTTTAAAAGCGGTATAGGGAAGAACCTAGTAACTACAGACCCATTTCACTCACGTCAATCTCTCGTAAGATATTTGAGCACATTGTAGTCAGTTCAATCATGGGGCATTTGGATAGTCAGGGATTACTCATAAACAGCCAACATGGGTTCCGGAAAGGTAGATCTTGCGAGACACAATTAGCTTTATTCGTACACGATATTTTAGTCTACAGCGAAAACAGTACTGAAGTTGATGCGATATTTTTAGGTTTTAAAAAGGCACTGGATAAAGTTCCTCGTGATAAATTAATCTTGAAATGAAGGAGTTTTTGTGAACCAACGGGTTAAACGCCACGGGTTGGCAGCACCCGCGAGGGGTAACAATAGGTTACCATTCAGACACCGGGAGTTTGGCATTACGTCCGGCGAAAAACAATAGGTGAGAAAGCGAAGGTAAGGAGGGGGCAACAATAAGATAAACAGTGTCAGTAGTTACGCGGCCACGAGAAAGGAAGGTCAGAGTGAGAAAGACACGAGGAGAACGTGAGAAAAAGGACCCAGAGAGGATTGAAAGATAAGGTGTACGCGTCAGCAGAGCAGTCCCGGGGACCCGTGGAGAAGGAGATATCGGCGGGACAGGCAGATTACTCCGGGGGACGCCCGAGAAAGGAGCGAGAGTGGAGGAGAGAGCAGCTGAACGAGGGGCCATCGTGGGGAAACCCTACGGGAAGGCGGATCACCGAAACCAGTAGCCATGATAAGTGGAAAATATCTGAACATTGAATCGATCATTTAAAGAAACAGCCCACTGCAAAATTATATATATAAAAATTTCATTAAGATTATTAATTAGAATTAACATTACTATGAATCTGTAAATTGGGCCCAATCAAAACCAACAAGAATTGAATACATAGATATTTGTGCATGAAAAATATAAATGTTTTCTTTGTCTAATTTCCTTGATTGAATAGTACATTGAGGGTATTGATATATATATGTGTGTGATATATGTACCTGCGTAAGAGTGTGTGTGGAAGGAAACTAATAAGCTAGCCGGAAGACAAGAAAAAGGTAAGGTAACCGAAAGTTGAAAAGGGTTAGGGTTACAGTTTTGGTATAAATATAATAACGTTGTATGTATGGTAAAAGAATTCTATAGTGGGCGAGAGCGGAGGATTGTCATAGATGGTATCACGTCGGACACAAAGTCACATCGGGAGTTCCCCAAGGTAGCGTAGTAGGTCCGCTTCCATTTATTTTATACATAAGCGATTTGGTAACCGTACTTAGTATTAAGCTTAGACTTTTTGCAGACGATGCTGTAGTGTATAGGGGTATATCAAAAGAAGAAGACAGGAAATTGCTTAGCAAGGATTTAGATATAATTCAAGAGTGGTGCGACAAATGGCAGTTAGAACTTAACCTTAAAAAGTGTGTAGCTATCAATTTTGGAAGGAGGAATAATTCGATAGAGCGATCCAATAAAATCAGTAACACGAAGATCGAAAGCGTTGAAACCATAAGATATTTAGGTGTAAAAATCACTAAAGATTTATTTCGGGGAAGACACATACGGGAAATATGCGGCCGAGCGAAGAGAAAGCTAGGATTTATAAAACGAGTACTTGGGAAATGTGATGAGAAGACAAAAGAGAGATGTTACTTTTCACTAGTTAGGTCCCAC
The DNA here is from genome assembly GCA_933228895.1 of Platycnemis pennipes. Lineage (NCBI taxonomy): Eukaryota > Metazoa > Arthropoda > Insecta > Odonata > Platycnemididae > Platycnemis > Platycnemis pennipes. The sequence continues at coordinate 136,214,067 of OW121853.1, read as the reverse complement.
CTTGAGTATTCAGCCAGTATATAGGATCCGAATGAATTAGGTTTGATCAGAGAAATAGACAGTGTGCAGCGCAGAGCAGCTAGGTTCACTCATCGCATTTCCCACGCCCTAACTTCTCAGGTGGCATCCAATGGCGGAGGGGCTAGGGAGAGGGTAGATGATGGTAGGGGGGTGGAGCATCACCCCTGGTGAAAATATCCTGTGCAGGAAGTGTGCAGGATGCGTGAAGGAAGTGTGCAGGATGCGTGAGGGAAGTGTGCAGGATGCGTGCAGAAAGTGTGTGGGAAGTGTGCAGGAAGTGTGAATTCGGACATTAGGACGTGCAGGTAACGTGAGGGAAGTGTGCAGGAAGCGTGAATTCGGACATTAGAACGTGCAGGAACCGTGAGGGAAGTGTGCAGGAAGCGTGAATTCGGACATTAGGACGTGCAGGAAGTGTGCAAATAACGTGCAGGAAGTGTGCAAGTAACGTGCAGGAAGTGTGCAGGTGACGTGCAGGGAGCGTGTAGGTAATGTGCAGGAAGCGTGTTGGTGTGTTCATAATTCTACTATACAGGAACAATATGAACAACAACCTTTTAAAAATCTCCATATTACAAAATATATCCTATTCTTTGAAGGTCGTGATATTTTGAATTATACCATGAAATTGTACATCTAAAATATTTTGATGGTTAAATTGTAAATTAACTAAGCTTCACCCACAAAGTACATGAGGATCCATTGCATGTCCTTATTCCATGCAATTGACAGCTGAATTTTCTCTTTAATTATCTTTATGTGTGTATCCTATGGTTATACCTATATACATTGACAGGCACATAGCCAGAAATTTGCTTCGGGGGTTGGCTAAGTCTAGTGTGGCCCGTGTAGTCTAACTTCAAATCAGCCTTGCCATTCGATACCTACATGTTACAAGTGTCTTCCTTAATTTTCAGTGCTTGGTATTTGCATTCACAGTGCCCATTCCTATCTCTTTTTGCTGGTAAACTGACTGCTTAACTGGTTATGAAGCAGTAAATTTGACTGGCCCCAGAACAGAAGTTCAAGGCATGCATACATATCAGATTGAAAAGAACAATTATTAACTACACACATGATTCAAACTAGTGATCACATTTCAAGACACTTAGCACTTAATTATAAGCAGTGTAATCCGGATTAAATGCCCAGTTAAAATCAGAACAATAAAATTTCTTGGAAAAAGTTTCGGTGGGGCTTAAGCCCCATAAGCACCCCCTCCCTGGCTATGTGCCTGTACATTGATGAACATCTTGACTACACACTGGCATTGCTTTAGTAAAAATGTTGCTGATTGTATCATGGTAGTGGCTTAAATTATTCATTACAGCACAAAAATATTCTAAAAAACTGATAAGACCCAAAAGGGAAAGCCACCTGTAAGCAAGCTTTTCTTTTCTAGGGTAAAAGCTGGCCGCAGCATTTTTCCAATGAACATTGCCGAATTACAGGTTCTAATAAAATCTTTAACGAACAACTCAAGCACCAGTAGTCATGATGTGGCGAACTCTAGCACTTCCATGATATTATATAGTAGCGAATTCATATTTTTAGTAACACACACACGACATGGAGATGCACAATCAGATTCTTATACTATTATGTATTTTCAGCGGATAACTCTGTAAAGATCTTCGTGGCAAGTTTACAATCCTCAAAATCGAAAATTAAAACAAAAATCTGCTTGAAATTTAAATATTTATGACACTTTCAAATATCTTCACTCGATGCACATAAGATATACGGTTTCATCCGCCAGGCATAATCTCAAGAATATCCAATTTGATATACACTAATATCACGCCACACATCATTAAAATAAAGTTGCGATCGACCTGGTAAGTTGCAGAACACTAAATTTTGAAAAGTTGCTCTTAGTGCCCATCTCCAAGGGTCTTTTGAAAAACCATACTTCTCTCAAAAGTACAACTAGATTTTCACACGAGGAGGTTCTTTTAAATCTCATCAAAAGTCATCACTGCACTAAGGTGAAGCTATAAAAGACACCAAATAGTTTCACGCGTATCACGTTGAAAGATGATCTGATCCTTGGTAGCTCATTTCCCATGGCCCAGTACGTAATAGACATAACGTGCCTGAAAATATATAAATATTGTTACTTCTTGCCGTAGAAGTTCAATCAAGTCAATAATGGACGGAATATCATCACAGCGAAAACCACGGTTACTAGCTACCGTGGCGAAAATTAATAGACGTACCTTCATAGTCCATTTCAAATTCATAGTAAGCTAATTAATCGCGAACTTCTTGGAAACTTAATTCTGGGAGGAGATCATTCCTGTTCAGGCTTCTTGCTGCCTTGGAAACATTTACCACCCTTTTCGTAAACATTCCAAACAAACTCTGGCCACGGATTTTGAATAATCTCGTATCTACCAATCATGACTGCCCTATCGAAGTCACCTGGCTAATACGTCGATATGATCGATACCATCGATAACTTCCACACACCGCGAACATATGAAATCCATATCCGGGACAAAAGTTGATCGCTGGATCCAAAGTTGCTATTTATTGTTGATGATGGTGTTTTATTAAAATAACAGTATTTTATAACATCACCATGATTCATCGGACTCGGAATTTTGTCACTAAAAATTAAAACGGTTGTTTAAAGGCATTCAATTTTGACGCTACAATTTTATATCCAATCATACTGTTAATGAGGAATAGTTTTAAAATTCATTGGAACTGAATATGTTAGCCTGATTGAAGTTTTCAATGAGTATCAAGGAGATGAAAAGTTATTTTTGTTTTGGCACTGGTGCTTTATATGGCTTATAGTGCACACTCCACTCACTCTTGTGGAGTGAACAGCACTTGAACTCATTGAACAGTGGAGATGAGTGGAGAAACTAATGTTTCTTTTTGTAGCACAAACCACTTCACACATTTCATTCCCTCACTACTTGATTTTCCCTTCTCCCCCCTCACCAATAACAGCTATCCCTGACACATACCTATGTGCCTAGCCAACAGCGCTTCAAGGTTAATGTAAAATAAGTACTGTCAGGCTTGACACTTATATATATCCTACTAAAACCGAGGCTAGAATCCAGCTTGCTTGTTATTATATAGGGAGTAAATATGCCTATCTTTTTAAATATGCATCTAGCCCTTTTGAATATCTATAAGGGGATCAGGTTGTTTGGTGGCTAGAGTACTGGCCTCCTATCTCGAGGGCCTGGGTTATGTACTGGGTTTGGTTCCCAGCAGTGGTGGACTTTTCCATGGCAAACCGATCCCAACTTGAATGCCTAGTGGAGGGCATTTCAGGTTTAGTACTTCGGCCGTCAGATGGGACATTAAGCTGTGATCCCCTTGGCGCCTGTGGTTAAGAGTAGGCAGATGCCAACATCGAGTTTCCCTCCACCCTTCCTCCATTAACTGAAATATTCCTACCACTACCCAGTTGCCCAACTATCCTAAATGACCTCAGCTGTCGGGCACCTCCCCTGAATAACCAACCAACCAATGTCTATAAATGTATTTCCATGACACATCCATCCATGGATATTCAAATTAATATGGCCATAATATTTATATCATGTGCAAAAGGTAATGAGATTTGGAATATTTTTACCTACTACATGGATCTCTTTGAATCCAAATTCACAAGTTTACAAAATGGACTTAACTATGCATGTACCGTGCAGGAAGTGTGCATGAACCGTGCAACATGTTTAATTTTTTTAATGGCAGAATAGTTATATTGCATGTGGCATCATATGGAACTGTGAATATCAATGGATGTATTATATTTGGGGATGATTTTTTATCTCTAACTAACATTCAGAGGGGACTAGAAAAAAAATTGCTTAAAACGTAATTGTGATTAGTACATTTTCACACATTAGGTCAAAGGGCAGGTTTTGTGATTATAATTAGTGCAGTAAGTGTAATGCAGGCTAGTAAATTGAAGCATATATATTTTCCCAGTCATGTCCTCTGAGTACTTATAAAAAATTGTAAGCTGTGCATGTAACGTGCAGTTAGTATGCATGAAGCGTGCGCACACTTTCTGCACAGTATTGCACGCTTCCTGCACAGTATTTCACGCTTCCTGCACGGTATTGCACACTTCCTTCACGGTATTGCACGCTTCCTGCACAGTATTGCACACTTCCCGCACACTTCCTGCACAGGGTAGTTTTCACCAGGGACGTCAAGGCCGGTGACGAACCCAGAATCCCTTACCCCTCGGAAAGAAGCCCGAGGGAACCCAAGAAAAATGAACCAATGAAATTTTCCAAAAAAAACACTGCATTTAAATTTTAAGAAAACTGTTCATCGTATTTCCTGAGTATTTTTGACTAGTCGTTAATGATGCACCATGCCAAAAAATGATTGACCGCCTACCCTGCGGTAGTTAAAACAATATCACTACCTTCGTCGCTGAGGGGTGGAAAAGGCAACTGAAATGCTGAATTCATTTAATTTCATTACAGAGAAATAAAGGCTTTTCACTACTGAGACATGGATATCAACTAGTTGCAAAACTTACATCATGACTTTTAAATCTATTTGAAAAAGTCATTTCTTGCTACAAAAAAATGAATCCAAAGTAGTTTGTTCACTTTGCTTTTCGTGTAGTTCGTGAATGTGTTTACTTACAACGCCCATGGCTTTCGCTAGATTTCCATCGACCCTAAGTCTTTAATGTAACGCCATTTCCACGTTTTAAATTGCAGCAAATGCCTTCTTACGACTTAATCGCGTATTTTCGAATTGCTTTTCTACCTCCTCTTCCTCATCTGAATAACTCACTTCTTCCCCGCGTTCAGAGCCATCGAGGTCCGCTTTCTTCCCAGAAGTGCTCTCATCAGCATTGCATTCTTCAGAAGTAGCGGTCACGTTATCGTCGAAATGAACATATTCCGAAAAAGTGGTTGGACACTCTATTTCACCATGAATGGCCAGTCGAAGTCTTCACTGAAGTCACTGTCATTGGATGCAATTCCTTCACCAAAACCAGATTTTCGGAGTGTGTTTTCTATAACTGAGGAAGAAACCTCATCCCAAGAAGCAGCTATGTTCCTCATTGCATCCAGCGCATTCCATTTTCCTATTTCTGGAGGTTTCTCTAATCAAATATCTCACCAGTTCCAACTTATATGAGCCCTTCAGGCTGTAAATTATACCCTGATCAAGGGGCTACATGCAACTAGTGGTATTGGCCAGAAGGAAAAGAACTCTTATATTATTTAGTGAGAGCCCTTCAATGTTGTGTTCAGCACACTGAATGTTTACCAGCACATCACACCGACCAGCCAGCCATCTTCCGTTCGAAAATTAAGAGCCGCCCGAGAAATAATTTAGCGGCTATCCAAGCTTTTTCGTTAGCTCTATGAACACAGTGAAGGGTTTGGGATCCTTTCTAGGATTGCTGTATTTTCTGATCACCAGAGGCTGTAACTTCTCGCTGCCATCTGAATTGCAACATAGCACTACGGTTTGTCAATCCATACTTCTTTTTCCTCCACTGTAAAAGGTTGTAAAATATTACACTTTCATCCATGCTAAAAACATCTTTAGGTGCGTAGTCCACCAGAATGTGTTTGTCGTTCGATCGCCATCTCCCCGCTGCTTCTACGTCAACTGACTATCCTTCTCCACTCATGCGCAAAGACACAATACCATGCCTCTTTTGAAATATCTGTAACCACCACCCATTGAAGCATTTAAATTCTTGCCCCATTTTAAGTGCGATCATGTCGGCCTTTTCTTTCGCCAATTGCCCTTCGATAGAGGAATGTTATTTGACCTGCATTGGAAGAACCATTCCAATCACTCACTCTCCGACTCTTCAAATTTCGCTCTCCATATCCTCTTCTTCTTGCGATCGTCCTTTCCTCTCTCTAGTTGTCATTCAATTGCATCACGATTTTTCAGGTATGTCGACAGGGCCGAAAGCGGAATATCATAATGCTTTGCATTTTCCGTTTTTACCCCACGATCTCCTCACAAATTACACTGAATTTCTCTTTTATTGTCAGTTCCTTGTGTTTTCTCTTCAGAGGCATCTCAAATCCTACCTTCCGTCCACAGACGTAACGGATTAAACGGATTTCACCTACAACGAAGGAACCAATTGTCATAGGTAAAATATGAAGCTCAGGAATTCCGCAAGGAGAACAAAACAGCAGGCGATGAAAAACAGTACTACTGTGCTAAATCATAGTTAAGAAGTTTTTCGCATATGATACCCAAGACGCTAAATACATACATGAATGCATGACTATGGTGAGGCAATAAAAATACATGGGCAATTTTTTCTTGGAAGATGGATCTTTACGATTTGTTCTACCATGAGAAGGACTTGGTGTGTCAAGAGCTTTATATGGTGACCTCTCCTGGCGATGGTCAAATGCTGAATCATACAGTCATCGCTCGAGGAGAGGGGGGAAGAAAGGGAAAGAAGGCATAGTAGTAGTCATGGCGCGAATGCCACAGAAAAAAGCTAGGGCCGAGATGTGTGTGCACTCCCCAGGGAGAACACTGAGGTCATGAAGACTTCTTTAAGAGGTCAGAAAGGTCACCTAAGGTCAAAGGTCAATGGTTTTATTTTGGTCTTGAAAAGAAAAAAAATGACCAGCAAAAATGATGACCAGAATCTGTTTAAATTGTTATCTTAGCAGTTCAAGGACATCCTGGAATCCATTTTCACAAAGTGTACTCGTTAATTCCAAATATATTTACTTCATCATTAATGTGGTCTAGGATTGGTTTTTAAGTGGTCTAAAAGACATCACGCAAGACCTCTTAAAAATATAGAATATGGTGAAGCAACACTAGCTATTAATACATTTTTGACTCACTGCACATGTATATAGGTACCTAAACGGGCACATATCATGTCCATTTCCCTACATTTTGAAGTAGTCTTCGTTGATGTCTTTTAGGCCACTTAAAAACCAATCCTAGACCACATTAATTCTGAAGTAAAGATATTTGCATATAATCTGTTAAAATAGTTAATTTGGCAGTTCAAGTACATTCTGGTATCTTATTCAGCTGATAACTCACTATTTCTGAATATTTTTACTCCACCATTATCGTGGTCTATGATTGGTTTTTACGTGGTCTAAAAAGATGACATTCTTGACCGCTATTCAAAATGCTGGTAATTGGTGAACAAAAACTATTTGGACATGTATTTATGGCATATTTCCCGGCATAAATAACATTAAATAATAATTTAGCCCTACATATCATTTTTTTCTTCTCCTCGTTTAAGATTTAGAATTCTAATAATTGATCGTAGGTTTTCGCAGCTTGGATGTCTAGTTGTCTCTTTCAGTGGCTGCTGCGGCACAGGCATTGCGTTCTCCAAGCTTTCAGGCTTAAGAGGGAAATCAACTCAATACATCCCTCCATCCAATTCACTATGGAGATGGAGGAGAATGGGACCCTACCATTGTTAGATGTTTTGGTGAAGAAAGGAGATGATGGATCTCTGTGGCATTCCGTCTACAGAAAGAAAACCCACACGGAGCGGTATCTCCATGCAACCTCCCACCATCATCCAAGGCAAAAAGTGGCATTAGTTAAAACCCTTTTGCATAGTGGTGTGCGAGAACACTGCTCTAAAAGACGAGGAATCACACTTGGTTGCCGCTCTCGTCGGAAATGGGTATTCGGAGTCGTTCGTGAGGAGACACATGAAGATGGAGCCAAGATTGCCCGAAAACAACCGGACGAAACCGAAAGGATATGCCATGATTCCCTACGTTGCCGGATCTTCCGAACGCATTTCCCAAAGCCCAAAGAGGCCGCAAAACCTCAACAGAGATGACGGCAGTCGACTCAACGCGGTCTGGAAGAAACTCTTCCTAGGTGAATGACCCTCACCACTTACTGACGTCAGCAGCGGGGGGGAGGGGGGAGGGGGGGGGGCGGTGAAAGAGAACGGCAACCAGCCAATGCCAAGAGACAGGGGGAGGGGGGACACGGCACCACCCCCCCATATATACCAGCATCTTTGTTTCTCGATAATTATTTCCCTGATGACGTGCCCTGCAACGGGTATGAAAGCTTGGAGAATGACAATTCCTGTGCCGCAGCAGCTACCAAAAGAGACAACTGGACAATTCTAATATTCTTCAATTGAGTTCATTTCCGCCATTGGTTCACTTTACCGGAAGTGATCAGCAAAGCGCCGAGAATCTCGATCGAGATATATTCGATTAGGAGTAAACAGCTGCTGGCGCGCAGCGAACCACAAGCGCAAGCAAATGTTCAAAATAGCTTGGAAGCACTTTAAAGCAACGAAAGCTCAAGAAAGCGATACCAAATTCACGACGATTGTAAGCACTAACTGCCGTCGAATGGCGCTGTCCCGGTCAATCGTTTCTAAATAAACGATACGTCGGGGCGTCACGGGTCGAAATTCAACTTTGAGTTACATATCAAGCGCTTGCTTTCAAGGCGGCAACGTGAGATGATAACTTCTCCAGAATCGGAAAATTTTTATGCACAACACAATTATTTCTGCATAATTTAGGCATAATATTATAATTTAACAATTATTTTATTTTTTCCGGAACAATGAATAAATTTTTAAGAAATAAGAAAACAAAACCTAAAAATGGCACTGAGTTTCAGAAACCCGAGTCGGTTATTATTAAAAATTAAGTGTGCAGTATTACTATTGTATTTCATTTTGATTAGAGGTCTCAGCTAAGGAGTGAACCATCTTGGATAGGTTGATGAATAAGTACATTTCAGAGGAAAGAACCGAAAAACAATATCATACAATATATCATAAAATGTTTGAAAGTCATCATTAGCAGTGAGGTCACTCAGTATCCCAGCCCAATTTACGGACTCCAAGGAGAAAAAAGACCAGGTGACCAGACTGTTTAAATCTGACTGTATCTAGAGAAAATGACATAAGTTGTTCACCTTTTTATACATACATACATTTTTATTGGACATTAAGCAAGATACATCTTCAATAGTCTTCGTCATGGTTAAGGACAACACAAACAAAATCAGAATACTATATCATTGATACTGCACATAAGATATTCATCAATAGAATAAAATGCTTTTGATACAAGCCAACAATAAATGATAGATTTAAATCTAGCCAATGTAGCATTTCTGGCCTCTTGGGGCAACATATTAAACAATTTTATTTTTAGAACATTGAAATGTTCCTTTGATTTTGTTAACTTGCAGTGTGGTACAAGTTTTTCTTTTCTCCTTGTGTCATGGTGGTGGACACTGGTTGTTACCTTAAACAAGTCAATATTTTATTTAACGTTACAAAGGCATTTGTATATATACAGGCTGTGAAGGGTTATGATACCAAATTGTTTGAAAATCGGTTTACAATGTTCACGAGGGGTAGAGTTCGAGATGATTCTCACAGCTCTTTTTTGTAGTAGAAAGATGTCATTTACCATTGCAGCATGACCCCATAGTTCAATACCATAGTTTAGATGGCAATGAAAAAAAGCAAAATAAATTGATCTTAGATAATCCTTAGGGATAAGCTCCTTGAGTTTGCGTAGCATGAAAATTACCTTGGATAGTTTGACACAGGTGGCGGATATGTGCGTATTCCACTGTAACTTGCTATCTAATTCAAAGCCTAAGAGCTTTATATTGCCAGTTTCATTTACTGCTTTGCTAAGGGAGAATATTTTTGACTGAGTTTTTTCGGTATTTAAAGCAAGTCCATTGGCTGTGAACCAAGTTTCTGCCATAGTCATAATAGAATTTTGCAAGTTTTGGATGTTGTTGAGATCTTTGACATTATATAAGAATGTTGTATCATCAGCGTACAGAACTGATTCACAAGGAACATTGTAGGGGAGGTCGTTAATCATCACCAAGAAAAGAAGAGGGCCAAGAACAGATCCTTGGGGTACCCCAACGAGTAAAGGCAAAGAGTGTTTGTCATCAATGGAAACACACTGTAGACGATCCTTCAAATAAGAGTGAATGAGCTTTAATTCATTGTTTCTGATTCCATAATGAGCAAGTTTTTGAAGGAGAATGGAATGAGACACACAGTCGAAAGCCTTAGAGAGGTCGCATGCAATCAAGGCAGTGGATGATTTTTCTTCAAAGGCCTTTAAGATAGTATCAGTAATATAACTGACAGCAGATGAGGTGGATTCACCTTTGCGAAAACCGAACTGTGATGGTGTGAATAGGGTATTGCTTTGCAAATAGTAGTAAAGCTGATTTTTCATCACCTTCTCAATTACTTGACTGAAAACTGGAATAATTGAAATTGGGCGATACGTAGAAGCTAAGGTTTTATCACCTTTTTTGTGTATGGGAATTACTTTAGAAAATTTAAGTGGGTTAGGGAAATTGCCAGACTGAAAACACGAATTGCATATCATTGAGAGAGGTTCGTCAATGACATTGGCGAGCTCTTTGATCATTTTCGGTGATAAACCATACACATCCGTACAATTTGAATTTTTAAAAGTTTTTATGACAGACCTAATGTCAAATGGTGTAACCCATGTCCATTTCAAGTTAGATGTGATAGCAGGAAGGTTATTTTGTAGGCTGGTTGCAGTGATAGACTTGATGTCAATTGTAGCATTGAGATTATTAACTGATTTAGGGCCGGTTTTATAATGTCTAGTTAAACTGGACGTTAGAGTTAACCGACGCTTAAGCCGAAAATTCAGTTTACAATCGGTCGGTGTAGCAGCCAAGGCGGACAGACGATGCGGCGCAATTCGCCATTCAGTCATCGAGAGTGAGCGCCCGATCCGCCAGAGGGGAGCAACGGCAACGCGAGGACAGAGTCCTCTGGATTGCCAAATAATAACTAGACCTGGTGAGGAAGTAGTGGTGAGAATGCCATCCAGAGGACTCTGCGCGAGGAAAGGAGAACGGCAGTTCTCCCGCGGCCATTGAGACATTCGGCTCGACCGACGCTCGGATCCGCCGTCCGGCGCCAATAGTTAGCGAGAACACATTGCTGTAGTTCAGCGGTACAATAAACACGCTTTTACCAGAACGGCTATTGTTAACATTATTTGTGGGCGCACAAATCCCCATAACTGGTGACCCGGCGTCTCAGGAGCAAAATATTCCGCAACTGATCGAGCGGGAGGAAATAGGCGACCGAAAGCCCTCCCAATTCCTCCGCCACCTACGACAGCTGGCTGGGAGCAACGACCCAGACACCTTCCTCCGTCCTTGTGGGTTGGACGCCTGCCATCCCACTTGCAACCCATCCTCGCTATGCAGGACAGCATGGATTTGGACACGGTGGCCCGCCTGGCGGATCGAGTGCACGACATCACTCCACGACCTCAGGTTTCAGCCGTCTCAGCCAGCGACGCCCTCATCACTACGCTCCTGCAGCGCGTCGAGGATCTGAGTCGCCAAGTCGCCGCTTTGTCCACCACCATCCCCGCGGCGAGGTCGCGCTCGCGTCCCCGCAGTCGACCCCGTAGCAGCAGCAGCCGGCAAGGCTCCCGCGCCAACTCCCCCCACGGTGGCTTGGAAGGCCGCCTGTGCTATTTCCACTACCGTTTCGGAGCCGACGCGCGGAATTGCCGATCCCCGTGTTCCTTCCGTGCTCCACAGGCGGAAAACATGTAGGGCGGTCGGTGGACGCGGCTTCCGACCCCTGCCCGCCGACTTGCCGCCTGTTTGTCAACGACCGCGCAACGGGGCAAAGTTTCCTCGTGGATACAGGATCCGACTTGTGCGTGTTTCCCAGGAGCCTAGTAAAGAGTCCGCGGGAGAAGACCACCTACGAGCTGTTTGCGCCAAATAGTACGGTGATTGCCACATACGGTTGGACGACCTTAACTTTTAATCTGAGGTTGCGCCGTGAATTTATGTGGCGTTTCGTCGTCGCCGATGTCGCCAACCCTATAATAGGCGCCGATTTTCTCAAGCATTATGCATTGCTGGTGGATATGCGCCGCAAGCGTCTGGTGGATCCACTCACCACCTTAGGTGTCAAGGGACGCACGCCAGTCTCCGCGTGCGGCGGCGTGAAGGCTATCAGCGGGGATGGGCGTTACCACGCGATATTGCGCGAATATCCAGGCATTACTCAGCCCGCCGGACGACCTCAGTCCGTTAACCACGACGTGGTGCATTTTCTTCACACGACGCCTGGACCACCTACCTCTTGCAAACCCCGGAGGCTTGCACCGGACAGGTTGGCCGCCGCCAAGTGCGAATTCCAGGAAATGTTTCGCCTGGGAGTAGCACGGCCATCAAAAAGCGCTTGGTCATCACCGTTGCACCTCGTACCGAAAAAGAACGGTGAATGGAGGCCATGCGGGGATTATCGCGCCCTGAACGCGCGGACCGTGGACGATAAGTACCCTGTGCCGCATATCCACGACTTCACCCACGCCCTCCTCGGCAAAAGTGTGTTTTCGACCTTAGACCTAGTCCTGGCATACCATCAAATCCTGGTTAATCCCGCCGACGTCCCGAAAACTGCTGTGACAACTCCGTTCGGCCTGTTCGAATTTCCCCAAATGTGTTTTGGATTAAAAAACGCTGCCCAAAGCTTCCAGAGATTTATGGATAGTGTCGTGCGCGGTCTGGATTTTGTGTACGTCTACATTGACGACGTGCTTGTGGCATCCTCCTCCGAATCAGAGCATGAGGCGCACTTGCGCGAGCTATTTTCCCGTTTCGCGAAATACGGAATCCTAATCAACACATCGAAGTGCGTGTTAGGTGCCTCGGAAGTGAAGTTTTTGGGCCATTTAGTAACCTCATGTAGAATTCGCCCTTTAGAGGATAGTGTCCGCAGTGATAGATTTCCCTGAGCCAGCAACAGTGACGGAACTGCGGCGGTTCCTTGGGATGGTGAATTTCTACAGGAGATTCATCCCAAACGCTGCAGCAATTCAGGCCCCCCTTCATACCGTCCTCGGGAAAAAAGTGAAGGGTAAACACCCCGTCGAGTGGTCTCCCGAAATGAAGCAGGCATTCGCTGATTGCAAGGCAAGCCTTTCCCAGGCGTCTCTTCTATCCTACCCTGACCCTTCTCTCCCTCTTGCGATCGTGACGGACGCGTCCGAAGTCTCCATCGGAGCGGCCCTCCAACAACAGTGTGCTACCGGGTGGAAACCACTAGCGTTTTTCACTCGAAAGCTCATCGCGGCCGAGAGGAACTATAGCGCTTACGACTGCGAGTTAATGGCAGTTTATTGTGCGATCCGCCATTTCCGGCATATGGTAGAGGGAAGGAGCTTTACAGTGCTAACTGACCATAAACCCCTCATCTACGCCTTTCGCCAAAAGGCCGACAAGTGCTCGCCCAGACAATTCCGCTATCTGGACTAAATATCGCAATTTACTACGGACATACGCCACGTATCCGGCGAGGAAAATGTGGTGGCAGATACGCTGTCACGAGTGGAAGCGATCGGTGCCGCTGTGAGCCACGAAGCCCTCGCTTTGGCTCAACAGACCGATGAGGAACTAAAAACGGAACTCGAATCCAACTCCACTTCCCTCGTACTGCGAAAGACCTTTTTCCCGGACGCTCAGGTCCACATATATTGTGATTTTTCCGGTGCCGCCGCCAGACCTTACGTACCCAGTGCACTCCGACGGCAAGTTTTTTATTCCTTGCACTCCCTGTCCCACCCGGGTGTAAAGGCATCAGTTAGGCTTGTGACGGAGCGATTTGTGTGGCCTTCCCTCAACAAGGACTGTAGGACGTGGGCACGCGAGTGTATTCCGTGCCAGAAGTCCAAAGTGTCGCGGCATGTGTTCCCTCCCGTCGGCAAATTCATCGCCCCGGGGTCACGGTTTGAGCACGTCCACATTGACATCGTTGGACCCATGCCTACCTCTCGCACTTTTCAGTATTGTCTCACCTGTGTAGATCGTTTCACACGTTGGCCGGAGGCGATACCGCTACCGGACATATCCGCGGAGACGGTCGCAAGAGCGTTTTTCTGCGAGTGGATTTCGCGCTACGGGACTCCAGCCAGAATCACCAGCGACCAGGGACGACAATTCGAGAGCCGCATGTTCCACCAACTGGCAGACATGTGCGGGGCCAAGCACCTACGAACGGCGGCATATCATCCTGCCGCGAACGGTATGGTGGAGCGCTTCCACCGGCAATTAAAGGCTGCCATTCGCTGCCACGAGACCACAAGCTGGGTGGACGTCTTGCCCGGAATCCTCCTCGGTCTACGCGCCAGTTGGAAGGATGATCTTTCCTGCACGTCCGCGGAAATGGTGTTCGGAGAGCCTCTAAAACTCCCGGGTGAATTCCTGCGTCCCTCGTCCAGCAGCACCGTAGACGACCCGACTGATTACGTGATTCAGCTTCGGTCACACGTCAGGAAGTTGACTCCAGCACCGGCATCGCACCACGGGGCCCGCAAAATATTTATTTTTCGGGATCTTGCCACCTCCTCGCACGTCTTTGTGCGGAATGACCGCACGCACGGGACGCTGCAACCGCCCTGTCCTTCCTCTGGCGGACCCCTTCGAGGTCCGCCAGAGGAAGGACAGGGACTACTTACTCAGGGTCAGAGGACGCGATACATGGGTGTCCCTGGAACGCTTAAAGCCAGCATTCGTCGTCAACAATGACGGGGTGCTGGCCGACAGCCGACGTTCCCCCGATGACGACATGATTCAGGGTACGAGACCACCGTACCCGCCGGGACCCCATGGACCAGACCCACCAGACCAGCCCGCTGCCCACCAACCGGACCCTCAGGCCAACCTACCCGAGCAGAGGACCACCAGATCCGGGCGACGAGTCCATTTCCCGCCCTACCTGGCGGACTACAGCACCTGAGTTTTGTTTTTTTTTCTCTTCCTCTCCTCTCACGCAGGGCTAATTACTGCCAGGGGGGTGTGTAGCAGCCAAGGCGGACAGACGATGCGGCGCAATTCGCCATTCAGTCATCGAGAGTGAGCGCCCGATCCGCCAGAGGGGAGCAACGGCAACGCGAGGAAAGCAGAACGGCAGTTCTCCCGCGGCCATTGAGAGATTCGGCTCGACCGACGCTCGGATCCGCCGTCCGGCGCCAATAGTTAGCGAGAACACATTGCTGTAGTTCAGCGGTACAATAAACACGCTTTTACCAGAACGGCTATTGTTAACATTATTTGTGGGTGCACAAACCCCCATAGTCGTTAAGTCTAATCTGGAGGTCAAAGTGCTAGTTATCTTAATGACGGATTTCCATGGGTTAAGGCGTTATGGTACCCTCGGCCGCGGGCAGTTTTGGGCGACCGTTTCCGGCCTTTTTTCGCGCTGTCCGTGTTTATATATCACTCTTCTACGGGATAACTATTAAAGATAGAGACTTGCGGTTTTCTTTATTTGATTCAGGAGATATCATTCCACATAACGATTGGAAAGAAAAAATTTTATTTCTCCAGGTTAGCGAGAAAATCAAGCTGAACTTTGGCTTATTAACACTTGCTTCGAAGACAGAAATTCAAAAATCGAAAAAAATCAAAAAATGGCGACATTATTCTTCTACAAGTACCTTTAAGCACATAGGTCAGAATTAGTTTCCTAAGCCGCTATCATCAAAGCCGTGGACCCCTGCACGCCGTAAATCTTAATTTTTCCAGTGGCTATTGTGGCGTACTAGGCCGTTATGAATTTTATCCTCCCAAGCGCTGACTCTGCGGCAACGCGGCATAAGGGGTAGGGGAATTTGGTCGTCCCCTCGCCGATTTCGTCATCCGCTCAAGGTCTTCTGCTGCCTTGGTTCTTCAACTGTTTCTAGGAATTCGTGAGGATCCTTTTGGACGCGCATTCGCATTGGAAATAAGCTAACAGGGTGTCTCGGGGTGGCCTAGTGGATAGGGCACTGGGCTACCGACCGTAGTGTTTCGGGTTCAAGTGGCTTTCTGGACGCCCCAGCCTAAAATCCTCGTGATTTGATTTTCTGCGAGTCAGAACTTCGTAGGAAATCGCAAATGGCCCAGGGAAAGTAAGTGGACCCCCTACCCTGAATGTGTCAATTTCACACGCCAATGGGTGTGTGGGAATGTGTGAATTTCACACGCCACACCCTTCGGGTTGAACACCGGGAATTAGAGGCGAATTTTGGGTACATATCTAGAATTTCGAAGAATTTTCGGAAATTTTCTTATCTGAAAGGGAATATTTTTTAAAATTATTTTTGAAACATATAGTGAGAATTCAGTCATTATTTATCGAAATCCGTTTACACTCGCTTAAGAACAAGAAATTACGCATTTTTATGGTAATTTTGTCCAGTTTTCGTACTGCAACATTACAATACAGAGAGTAAAGTGGTTGCGTCAATACGATAAGATATATCGGTACGGGAAATGAAATAAATTTCACCGCCCAAGACCTTTTATTATTTCATTGCCATCATTACTCTGGCTTTTTACAGCTTCGTCGGACGCTAGCCACCGTGTCTCAAGATTTCCTTCGATAATTTATGAAAGCACTATTATAATGTGGTATTCAATCACTCGTATTGCTTATTTAGTACTTCTCAATGCGAAATTGAAATGCAAATTAGGTCTCCTGTTACCGTCTTAGCAACTAGCGGAAACTAAAAGGATTCCTTGACTACAATTTTTCTGTGTTTTTTTAGCCTCAGATGTAGGCTCAGACGTTAAAGACTTTTCAACTCTATTTTCCAAGCGCATGCACTATTCTCACCTGTTAATTGGATTAACTTCATGGGCGTTGAAATGGGAATATGTTACTCCAAATATGGACATTGCATCACACATTTCCGCGTAACGCTAGTAAAAACACAACGCAGAAGGTATTTGAACCCGGAATATTTTGGTTTCTTGGCCGATACGTTCTTTGCCCTGCTTCAACGGCCGGTTCTTATTGATTATTACAACTTGTAATCCGCTGTAAAATTTAACGCAGCATCATACTGTCGGAGCGTTATTCAAAATTTATAGCTTTCGTTAAGGGGTGTGACTGATGTGTATATTTCATCCTCTATTGTAGTAAGTATTCGTGCACAACGGCTAATTAAACATTGTGGAAACCCTGTAACGTCGGGAGATACGTTTTGCGGTAAAATTAAGCCGCAGGTAATAACCACTGTACTTATGTTTGAGTCACTTTCTCGATTACATAGGTCGTGTCGGCTTATTTGATAACCCTTAACTGTTGTCAATAATCATTATAGAACGAAAAAGTTTCTGGGCATTTAAAAATATGATTAAAAATGAGATAAATCAATGATGGTGGCAAGTCATCCCGAATTCCGTCACATTTTCACGATCGAAAAATTTGGGGCAGAATCACGTATCCTTTCATGGTGTGGGTAACGTTATCGCAAATTGCACGAATTCATTTTGAAGCGGATTTAGCGCAGTCATCACAGAAACGGTCCAAATGTATTCCAATTCAGAATGGTTATTTAAAACGTATGATAATTTATAGCAATGAAGGATTGGTAACACTAACGTAATTACTACCGGCAGAGTTTATTAAATGATATTATTATACATGTAAATTAAGTACCAAATTATTAGGTTAATTTGTTGGGCTTATCCTCAATCACCATGGTTTGCGGACGACAAATAGATCAAGGATGTTGTGCACAAAACAGTGGAACGAGATATACGGGATGTAATTGAAGCGCTTCGCATCTTCATCTGCAGACATCTTTTACGGAAGTGACTGAATCAGCGTTTCGCAGTATTTCGACCAGCATATTGCAGTTTCTGTTTCGATTCTCACAAACCGTGCCTATATGCTAAAGGTATGGTCAAAACTGACATAGGGCGCTAATTCGTATGCTGGTTTGCATGACGCGCTTCCTCGACTGCGCATAGCTGTGCAAGACGTAACTTTGAAGTTTTTACTGGCATGAATGAACTATAAAATGTACGGATATCATTTTTCAAGTTTTTTTCTCTTGAAGAATATGAAAGCTAATTCTGGAAGCAAATTATTGTAACTTTCCATTGTTCTAGTGCGCATCCGTACACCAGATCGAATGATAAAACACTATTGCACACAAAAAATAAAGATAACGCGATTTCCTTCATGATGGAGTTCCGTGAACGACGCTAGACATCTTATCTATGCAATTTACGAACACTAGAAAAACAAAGTTATTAATTTCAGAAAACGCACTGAATTACAAGGTGTATTCGAAAAGTAAGGACCGTTTCCTTATATTCAAATGTTGGCAGCTTAGAACAAAGTAGTTTGAATGCTACGCCATCTATTGATAGTTTATGAGTTCACTGAAGTCATTATGTTGATACAGTATTCGTTTGACTATCCCTGAAAACAAGTAACAATGGCTTCGAGTAGTAGTATTTTTTGGGTGAGTCGACAGCTTTGGTCACTTGCAAATGGCTTCGAAAATCGTTACTCCCGCCAGTTGCGAAGAGCGTCCTGTAATTCGATTTTTGCGTGCAAAAGGATCTACAGCTACTCTTATTCATCAGGAGTTGTGCCTATTCATGGGATTACAGAAATAAGAGAAGAATTGGATAGACAATAGTGTCGAGACTATAAAAGTGGCCGCACATATGTGCATAATGAGGAGCGGAGTGGCCGGCCCAGTATCCAAACCAATAATATCGCAAGAAGAGGACCAAAAACTGCGATCTCATCGACGATTGATGATTAGTTTTCTGGATGATAAAGTTACTCTATTGGACGCACCAATATTTGAACAATGGTCACGGAGACGTTCCATCCTATATCGACGGCTCGGTAAACTGTCGTCCGGGAGAGTCCACTACTATGAAATGGCGCGTCCTCACTCCGCTGTCCATACCAGAGGTAAGATTCAGTATTTCCGTTGGGAACTTTTCGATCACCCACCTTACAGTCCCTATACCTAATATTACCTCTTCTTGCACCTGAAGCAAGGATTAGTGGAAGATTTGAAGATCTCTAGACTGCCGTTTTCACCCAGCTCAATTCTCAGGCGGAGAACTTCTATACATCCTTTTTATTAGAGGTAGGTCGAATAGCATTTTTCTCGAATTCGAGGTTCGAATTAGAATATCTAATATTTTTATGAATATTGTACTTGAATATCATGGGCGTTTTTCCACCAATTTTAAATACAAACGACAATTCAAATAAAAAATAGCGTAGTACTACTATTTCTGAGACCCTATTTACAAAAACTACAAAAAACTAAATTGTAAAATTAGCTGAACAGAATGTATCAAAATTCTGAAGTATTGAAGGTTCTAAAAAGAAACAATGCTCTTGACAATATATTCACACATATTTATAGTTGGTCACAAATCTGTTGGAGCACAGCCATAAAAATAATTCAATCAATGTTAAAATATCACCAACTCTAATAAAAATATTGCATTATTTATCCTGCTTTATAAGAATGAACAATTTTTTATTGGCACTTCAAAAGTAACTTGGCACTTTGCAAATAAAGTACTACTATAATATAAATTTCTCTTTGCAAATAAGGTATGTACTAACTTCTAAAAACACAAATTTCACTCCGCAAATAAGGTATGTACTAACTTCTGAAAACAGAAATTGCACTTCGCTAATTAGGGACTAATAAAAACACTCATTGCCTTTGGCAATAAGGTACTTTAAATACGAACAACATTATTTTAAGTTTAAGTTTTGTTAAAAAAAACTAACATTTTCACTCTGTCTGGGTCCCGTCTATTTCTTTTTTTATCGCAGATTATCCCAGCTGTGCTATCATTTCGGCTATTACCCTTGTTATTTTTTCTTGCCTCTTGTCCTCTGGTTTGAACTTCCCCTTCTTATCCATGAAACTCGGCAAGGATAACTGTCTTCTAGGATGATGATGTTTTTTAATTTTCCCTGGCGGAGATGCTGCTTCACCAGATTCACTTGCTGACGACGATGGCAAAGAGCACTGAGTAGATGACATAACTTCAGAATTGCTGTCATCATGGGTCTCAGGGTAGCCTTTGTCAATCAGCTGCATAATGTCATCTTTGTGCCTTTTCAAATGGTGTTTTAAACCTGAAGTAGTACGCGACGCACCACGCGATATACTCGCACTGCAAAAATTGCAAACTGCTAATTTCTCGTCGAGATCACAAATGTGAAAATGTTGCCACACTTCGATGGTCATTCTAACTTAATAAGTTTCAGTTTAATAAGTTAACTTAATAAGTTGACATAACTTAATAAGTTTACGTTAATAAGAAATTTGGTGGATTAAAAACGAACGTAAGTTTTACGATGGCTTATATACTTCTTCTCCTCAATCCTTACGCAACTGACAAACCGCGGCAAACTTGGAACACCGCGATTCTTTTGTTTCTTATTATAAGCATGTATTTTACTATGTTAATCACAAACCTGAAATTAAATAAGGAAACCAAATTTATTTCAAAAATTGAATTTATAAAATGTAAGCGTAGTCATGCAACGAGGAGTCAAAAAAAAGGAACAACCAATCTCGCGAGCGTTTGATCATTTGCTTTGTCATGTAATTCTCGTGAAGTTATTATGGATTTATATTTTCATGCTTAACTTAAAGATGAAGTTTGGTTTGAAATATTAACTAATGAATTGGTACCAACCAAATCTGCTAGCCCTAATGCTTTGTAACATGTTACCCAACCGATGCCCGCGAATTATAAAAGCATAGTCGATTTGTGTAATGCATTCGAGATGGTGAAATTATTACTTTGTGTCCTCGAATATATAATAGTGCAAATAGCTCACTATCCGAGTTATTCGAGGACTCGACTATTCGAATGTCCCATCTCTACTTTGTATGCATGATATGTAATGCATGTTTGGTGTGAACTCACCCCCTACCATACACATTTATGGTATCTTGCAGGGTATTATGTAGATGTATATGCGTGCAAAGGAGATTGAAAAAGCTAGTCCAACGTTACGAAAAGGGCTAAGAAGCGAACGGCGAATAAGTAAGAAAGTAAAGTAGATTTGTGGAATACGCCTCGTAATATAGTTTGACCTCAAAGCATGGAACGTATGACATGTGTAAAAACCTTAATAGTGTGGCAGCGAATTACCTGAATAGAAAACGTATTAATTACGTAAGAAAAACCTTGCTCCCGACAAACATTCTGCGGTCATAAAGTTCACTTGCCATTTTCAAGGGAGAGTCCACAAAGCCATTAATGGAGGTTACAGTCCTAGTATATTATGATCAAACCACGGCTTCTCTTCAGATACTATATGGAATTAGTCTTGTCGTCCTCCCTTGGTACGGTAGAAGGATTTGCATTGCAGATATAAGGGGCTCCTCATATCAGCAAGGCGATAGAGGAAAATTTGACGGAAAAAGAATTTCACCATACTCTTATTAGCAAATAATATTTATTCACAATTTATTATTATATTATTTAAAAAATAACTAGGGGGGGGCAATCCCCTCTGTATTTCTATGGCGGGCCAGCCCCCTTTACGCTCGCTACGAAAAAAAATTTTCGACGTTCAGCGAAAGAAGTTTTTGATGGTGTCTCGTCACAATTTTTCCATGCATCTCATAAACGGAACAAGATTAGAAGGTGCAGGAGAGTGCATATACATGCTAGCCTACGAGTGACAACGAAGGCAGAACATCGATTAGGCCCCAACTCCTTGGGACTAAACCTGGTGTTTTCTTTGGCCTCTTATGGAGATTTTAAGCATATTAGAATGTGAATAACAATTGAGATAGAGATTGTGTGGTCATGATAGCTGAGTACTAGTCTTCACCATCCGGGATCGGGTTCGATTTCCGGCTGTAGCAGACATTTTTCATTGGTTTTTTGGTCCCTCCTTAGTGCTGTATAGAGAGATATTCAAGTTCTGTGCTCCGTCTGTCGGATGGAACGCTACACCGTGGGCTCCTTGGAGTCTTTCTTGTGGAGAAGGCTAACTCCGGGTTTTCTTCTCCCATCTTCCGTTCCATGAAAGCCTCTTCTCTACGCAATTACTCACGTATTCTGAATAGCGCAAATGGTTATAGCTGCCGGTTGCCTCCTCTAAATAATTATGACTAATATTACCCTTCAAGAGTATCGTGTCCGAAATACATTTCGGCGGCGTCAGCAGTCTTTGTAAAGAAAAATTTAGAAAATTATAAATGTATTTTATTCCACTAGAAGATAATTCTTTCCTTAACGTCTGGTACAAATTCAACCTCTTGAAATGACATACGTTTGCTTGATTTGTCACTTTTTCTATTATTTTCACGGATTTTACTCCGAATTCTATCTACTACTCCTAGTTTCACCGCGTGCATCGACAAAATCATGAGTGCATCTAATTTCGTTGTATAGGCCTATCTTCTGCATGAATTATTATGATAGCTTACTTTTACCATTCTATTGGTTGTGAAGATGGAGTTTATAAAAACCACAACATTTAATTCTACTTGAAACTCATTTCAAAATTTTTATTTTTATTTAATAGTAGGTTACAACTGAGCAACGGAATATTTTATGGAAGTTTACATGATTTGAAACAGGAAACTATATTTCTTGTTAAGGATTAGATTTTTATGGGGCTTTCTTTCATCTGGTTCATGTCTGGTGTAGGACAATAAATACTACTAAAATTTTCGGAAAGGCAATACGATTGTAGATTGTAAGACAAAGAGCGAATAGAGTTGTTGCTATTTTTTTACAAAGATATTGATATACATACATTGTGGTTGTTCGCAATGAACTAAAATCAATCACTTTCACGAGGAAAAGTCTCGAGTGAAAAATTAGTGATGTTTTCGAGAGAACACGAGAAGTGATTAATTTAATCTTAGTTATTTAGGTAGCATCTGCTCATTTCACAATCAGAATATTACAAAACGCCAAAAACGAACTATTTTAATGGTTGATTACGTATTTCTTAGGACAAAATTTTTATTCCCGCCTGCCCTTGTGTCAGATTCAGTTGAAGGTTGTTTAGTTCAATATGCGCTAGGTTATTAATGTGTTTTATACGCCGTATCTTTTTGAATCCAAAGGGATTCTTCCTAATTTCTGACATACTTTAAAGGAGAAAGGTTTTGGAAGTAAAAACCAAATTTATATTGGCAATTGTTAATGTAAATGCTACTCCTTATGTGGGACCACGGAGGGCTAAGTAAGTAATCGTATGCTATAAGTGATAAAAATGAAAGGTGGAAGATATAGAAACTTTTTTCCCCGAGGAAGAATTGCTATAGAGAGTATGATAACCCATTAGTGAATTTGGGTTAAATATGAACTTGGAGGGTTATAAAACTTCTGGCAGCACGACTTCCAAAAGGTGAGATCTCGACCAAAGCAATAGAATGGAAGCTCTGACTTACGCAAACATTTCTAAGAACTGAACTCAGAGACTGTATGTAATCCGACCCTCGCCTGGGAGCGACCCACGTGCGAGGGATGAGGAGCGAAGGAGGGAGGGTGGCACAATGTTGCCGCTGACGAGAGACGGTGGGGAGAATGGAATGGGAAAATGGCTCGTAACGGCGCGGTCGACCTCTGCAGCCGCCGAAAAAATTAAGATTTACGGCGTGCAGGGGTCCACGGCTTTGATGATACCGGCTTAGGAAACTAATTCTGACCTATGTGCTTAAAGGTACTTGTAGAAGAATAATGTCGCCATTTTTTGATTTTTTTCGATTTTTGAATTTCTGTCTTCGAAGCAAGTTTTAATAAGCCAAAGTTCAGCTTGATTTTCTCGCTAACCTGGAGAAATAAAATTTTTTCTTTCCAATCGTTATGTGGAATGATATCTCCTGAATCAGATAAAGAAAACCGCAAGTCTCTATCTTTAATATTTATCCCGTAGTTGAGTGATATATAAACACGGACAGCGCGAAAAAAGGCCGGAAACGGTCGCCCAAAACTGCCCGCGGCCGAGGGTACCATAACGCCTTAACTAGAAGATACTGACGGGACTCTTGCTACGGATGAAGATTTTGAAGACGAAGAATTAAAAAAATACGGCATTGCAATTCTAATTCGAAGTAGTTTTGGTAATTTTGAGTGATGCAGAGTGTTTTGGAAGGTTTCGTCCTTCAAAAGCCAACGGTAAAAACGTAAATACGTTATTGGTGATTACCATCGATGGAATTAGATTTTAAACCAGCAGGTTTCTGAGCTTTCAAGGTGATTTAAGATAGACTGTAGTTACGCTAAGATCCAGTGTTTACGTTATGTACCCTCTAATTTACGTTAAAATGTTTGATCATATTCTAGGCGTCCGGAGTTGAGCGGGATTTACCCCTTGAAAGTGTGAAGTTAGGCAACGTTTGGGATAGATCCACTGCTGCCTCATTTTGTGCTCTTGTGTTGACGTTGTTCAAGGTCTGTAGAGTATACTCTACAGACCTTGGACGTTGTTGGGTTGTGATTTTCTTTCTGTCGTGGTATACAGGTATTAGGTGATGTAATATAACGGAAGATAATGAGTTTTGAGTGAAGTATTCGGAATACAGGTGATAACGGAAGTATAGAAGATTAAATGGGCGCATATGCCGAAGAATACTAGTTCGTGCAAGCAATGAGAGCTATTCTAAACATTATTTGTCCCACACAAGGAAGTGAGTGGGTTAGGATTTAGTTGAGAATTCCTTTGTTTATACAAATATCAGCGATGGTTCGTTTTTCATTTTTCATTCATTCGTTCAATTTTCCTGTGCTACTACTCAAGTTATACCATAAGCGTTTATATGTATAACGCCATCAACAAGTCACGTAAAAACTTTTTAAAACCTAGGAACAATTAATTAATGATTATATTGTGTCAAACCTTACAATGAGTCCTGGTAAATAACTATGATCACTTCAACATGAGATAGAATATAATTAAAACGTTTTGTGATGTAAAGTAATAGCAAGTTTACGACCTATGTGAACGTTATTTGGATTAGAATGACATTTACTTCAGACGTAGATGTTAGTTTTGCATGTCGTTCTATTTTAACCCAGTGATTCAATTGTACTAGGCGAAGTGAAATGTTATTGTGTTCGAATGAGTACCTAAATTTTAACCCAGAAAGTATTTGTGTCAACTAAATATATCGTCATATGTATTTCCATTGATTTGTTATGTATTGAAACTCATGAATTTGATAAATTCATTGTGATTAAAAATGAGTATATATGGCATGACATTTTGTTTACATTTTTCATGCATTATAGCAAGCCCCCCAGGATTTGTTTCTCAAGTTTATCTCTAGTGTTATTACCATACTTTTCTATTGCCTTGATAAAAGTTTATTTAGCTATGAATAAGCATAGACAGAGAGTATATAATGTGGAATAAATTTGTGATAGATCATTATCTGTACCTTTCATATTTTAACCTGCAATAAGCTCTTTGAGAAATAGATGCATTTCACCCTCCAAGGATTATGAATGATTAAGGCTAATGAATGATCTAATGTGTTTTACAAAGACAACCTTGTATTGATAGTAGGGTGAATATTTACTATACAGTGGAATAGTACATCTATTCTTTTGCAGTCAGGAATTTAGAAAACTTGTCATGTATGTAGGGCAAGGAATATAATTCCTAATGATGTTTTTTGGCATATTTGAACAAAAACCTTTACCTGCCTTTAATTAAAGGTATGTAGGTAAATTACAGTTAGAAGTTATTGAATGAGCATATATTAGGCATAAACACTACTGCCAAGTTCTACTTTCAACTAATTAATCAGAACATTTTAAGACAATGCAAGGAATTAAGTGAGATTCTCATTAAAAGTATTTCCTTAAAGAAGAAGATAATCTATCTTAGATTTAAAGAATTGCCAATTATGTCTGATTCACCTCTCAGGAGTCAATGAAAAGAGAGGGTTGAGATTCAGAATAGGCTATTTTGCTTGAATCTGCTGCATTTCTTCAATGTGTACGGGTCATGTCAAAGCAAGATGGTCAAGTTCCACTGAAGTCTTCATTCATGTTACTGTGTATTAACACCAATCAAGCTGATACCTATCAATTATACTTATTGTCTAGTGCCATATTTTATTCCAGTCAAACATAAGTGTTGCTCTTCACAATATTTCCATGGTGTGTCATAAATGAGGTAATTTGATTAAGAGGCAATCATCTATTTGGTTTGTCAGCGCTGATATTTTACATTTTTTATTTATCGTGATTATAACTTGGTCACATAAGCAAACTTCTATAAATGAAATGCCTAAACTGTGTGAAAACAATTAACTTTAAAGTAATATAAATAGCTCAGACACTTCATATTTGGAAGTCATAATACCAGCCAACTACTGAAGCTAAGGAATACCTCCTTGTGACAAATTTCCATGATAATATATTATCTTAACTATATTTCATGGAAACCCTGACAAATGATCACGTCATTTTACTATGTCAGAAAATTCCCTCAATTTACTTTATAATTAGACAGTTGACACCAAATGTATCAACTGAATTTCTTAAATTTTTATTGTGGCATAATGCATTCCATTCTCTCGTATTCCTTAATCTTTGGGGAAAATCAGGACTTTCTAGAAAAATATTTTCCTGGTAAAAGTGCAATATTAGGTGTTTCTTTTCATATCCCTGGCAAACTATGATTTGTAGATAGTACTTATATATATATAGATTATAATCTTCGTCATGGCACAAAGGTACCTACAATGTTTACATTTCATGTTTTGTCAATTTTAGTAAAAGAAGCCAAACACTCATGGTAAAAAATGAGTGTCACAACACAAGAAAGCTGCCAAAATGCATTTTTAAACTCACTTTTTTGTACCTAGAAGGTAAATGGTGTTTCAATCGCAATGATGAGCAATATCAGCTTCATTATACCAATGTAATAGCCTCCACAAGTGCTTTAAAGTCAAAGGTCCAAATATTATTAAATAAGGCACACTAATCTGTGGATGAAGTTTTCTCGAATGAGTAGTAATTAAACCTTGATTATTAACAATTTATTTGTTGTGAGTTAATCTTTTTGTAATGAGGATTTATCTATACAGATTTTTATACTTTACTTCCCTCTTTCTAATACCCCTATTTACTTGATTCATGTCATACACAATGACCATACAAAACCAATAAATTGACATGATATATGGAGAATTAGGCTCTTAAAACTCCCTAGAGTGAACAGATACCTATATTTCTTAAAATAAATCATTCCTATTGGTGAGAGGATCAGCTATTGTAGGAGATTAAAATCATGATAAAGATTCTATATTCATGTAGCTTTTCATGGGAGGCAACTGGCAGAAATCATTGCACTATTGTTAATAGGTAAGTTTTTATGTAATGATATAATTGTACAGGCAAAGGTAAGACATCTAGATGAAATTACTGGGTCAGACTCATTGGCTACGATGCTAAGAATTCTGGAGTGCAATGTTACATCTAATGAATTAGAAATTGGTAATATAGTGCTCTTTCACACTTGCCTTTGATTACTCCACTGAAAAAAAGACTTTTACCAGAGCCAAAATTGTAAAGTAAACCCTCTACATGAAAAACAATTTTTCCATCTTCTAAATTAATGTAATTCCTATCAATTATATTGCTGATATTTTTACCACTGTTAGGAAGACAGCAAGAAATTCGAGAAAAAAGAGGAAATGAATTGGGTGAGAATCATAATGTCTGAACTTTCTTGACCATTTTCACTCTGTGAGGAAATTTAAAGTAATTGTCCAAGGAAATGATAAATAAAGACACTGAGTAATGAGATATATGTGGTAGAAATACGGTGAATTGGTGATAATTAAATTTTGTGTCGTAAGTTTACAACTTGAAAATGCTTTCATCGCGGCAATTTTTTTATCGTTTTTCATTTGTTATGGCCAGTTCTGACGTATTCACGATATGAGAATTGTCCTAAGTACACAAATCCGTCTCTAGGGTTCTAGTCAATTAACCGGAGGTCTGTTTATCTTTATAAAACCCATCCTCAGGTTAAACTTCACCTCAACTTAACGTCCACGTTAACTAACTAGAAGTTTAACCAGACATTATAAAACCGGCCCTTATTAATGAAGTATTCGTTTAAGGTATCAGGATTGAAAGGAGGTGGGGAATTAAAATTACTAGCCCCAAGTTCCCTATTGATAACTCTCCAAGCAGTCCTTATCTAGTTGGATGAATTTGCAATTGAGTTGCAGTTTGCGTTCAATTTTGATAAATTTATTTTATGGATATACTCCTTCTTTAGCTTGAGCCAAGTTTGTTTATGATCATTTTCTCCTGTAACTCTATACATCTATACATATATATTTTTATATCGTCTGCAAACACTATACATCTAGAATACATTGTGGCAAATCATTAACTAAGATTAAAAAAAGAAGTGGACCCAGGTTCGAACCTTGTGGCACACCAGACATAACAGAATATTTATCAGATACCAAGTTTCGATAGACTACATACTGCTTTCTTTCGTATAGAAATGAACACAAAAGAGTTAAAAATGATCCCGTAATGCCAATACTTTTCAGTTTAGTAATATGTTTTGTTGTACAGTGTCAAAGGCCTTTTTAAAGTCTAGGTACAATGCATCCACCTGAGAACTGCTTTCCATGGAATTCATAACATTATCAATTAGGATATCAGTTAGGCTGATAAGTCAGTAATGACCAGGTTGGTCCATACTGACCTATTAGCTACAAAGCCGTGTGGCATATCAATTAACTGATTTTTTATGAGAAAGTTATTACGCTTACATAAAATACCCTCATATATTTTTGAGAAAATAGACGATATACTTATAGGTCTATACTTTTTAATTAAGTTTCGTTCTCCCTTTTTAAAAATGGGACACACCTTGGTAGTTTTCCATTTTGTGGGAAATACTCCACTTTTTAAAGAATTATTAATCAATTGGCATAGAGGTTGAGCTAAAATCTTTTTACAGCCTTTCACAATATACGTAGGGACATTGTCAGGACCAATAGACTTTTTGGTATTGTTAACTTTGAAATGCTTCAAGCACTCCATCCGCGCTAATGCTGTTAATAATTATATTATCATTACTTTGGGCAAGGCTTTCACTGACACTCCGTAAGCGGACATAAAATATTCTTTAAATAATGTAACTATTTCTCCTGGTGAGGTAAATTCACAACCATTTAGTAACCAAATTACTTCAGGGAATCGGCCACTATTCTTATTATTTCTTACAAATTTCCAAAAACTACTGTAGCTTCCGTTGACAACTTCATGTTTAATATTTTCCATGCAAACACTGAAAGCATTGTTAATATCTTCTTTAACTTCTATTCTTAAGGCATTGTATTTTTATTTAATTTTGCATTAAAATTTTTTTTCTAAAAAAGAATTAGAAAGCATTCAAGGATTTGATTAATAATTGGAAAATAATTCCTTTATTGATGAAAATGAACTTATAATGTTTCTTTTAACTACACTCTAAAGAAGATTGTACAGGTTTCAAAAAAGGTATCGCTTGATTAGTATGTGATAAGGAAAGTGATCTTAATATTAGAAGTAGTGATGGCCGGATCGGATCCGTCGGATCCAAAGATCCGCGGATCTTTCATTTTACTCGGTTTCGGATCCAAAGACACGGTGGAAAATCGGATCCGGATCGTGGATTTTAAATTTTCGCGGCTTAGCGATCGAAGTGCCCCGTGAATGGAATGTAGGTGCGGTAGATATTGACAAGAAGAGGATGTGTAACTCAGGTCACGAAATTAGATGAAAATGTTCCCGTGCAACTAGAAGCAAAATAAAGAAATATGACTTTATACCAAGGAGGTTAGAACCTCCTTGCTTTATCCCCATTACCCCGGTATCGCGGGAAAATATACGTAGGATGTCACGCATGTAGCCTACATTCACAGGGATCAGGCGGACAACGAGAGCTAGTGTACTGCGATATTCGGTCCCAATCGCAGTTTAATTTTTTCTTTCAGTCATTGCATCGAAAATGTTATCATATTCAATTTCAAACCATTACATCTAAATACTCACTTTATTATACTTTTGTTGTTTAAATTAGATTTACAAATGTACCACTCATAAATTAAGGACGGTCGGGTCGGATCCAAAGATCCACGGGTCTTTAATTTCATTCGCTACTGAAATCAAATCCGAAGACAGTAAATTTTCAGATCCGGATCGGACATTTTAAAATTTCGTGGCTTATAGTGATCGATGCGCCCCGCGAATGGAATGTACGAATGGTAGAAACTGACAAGGAGAGGTTATGTAACTCGGATCACGAAATGAGAAGAGGATTTTTTCCGTGCCACAAAAACAAAATAAATATTCGTCGTGACTTTTTTCTCCATATGCGAGAGATGCGCGAGAAAAAAAATAAAGCCGAATGTCACGCGGGTCGCCTACATTCGCCAGATTCCCGTGAACCTATGATAGCGTAGCTGTGAAAAATGAGTGCGAGTGTACTGCCGGTCGCGAGTCCGATCCTTAACACTGCCTAGGAATACAGGCCATGCTGTATTCCTAGGGTAATGCAAGTAGGCAGTTAAAAAAAAATAGATACTCAGAAATTTTATGACAATTTATAAGTCAAAAAAATATTAAAATTTGGCGTTAAAGAAATGATTGGAAACATTTTTTATTGCAGAGTTAAATCGTAGAATTAAATCGTAGAATCATTGTGTTAACTTTACAATGTATTTTTGAGTGACGCATTCGTAAATCTAGTTTAAACGATAGAAGTACAAAAAAGTCAGTATGCACATACAAAGGTTGGAAATGAAGGATGATAAAGTTTCTGATTCGATTATTGAAAGAAAAATTTTAAACAGCGATAAGAATCGAACTTCATTACCTGCAGTCCACTACCCCACTCTGCTATTGTCGACTTACCTGATTTTGGAGAATGCATGCTCCCCACATGCCATTCTACATTTTTCTTGCAAACCCAAAAATGGAGAAAAAATCCGAGACTTTTTTAAATTTTGCTTATAGTAGCATAAAAAAAGGGTAATCTCATCAGTTACCCAACCTCTTCTTAGGAGTAGAAAATTCTCAAATTTCACTTCAAAGGTTATTATTAATATTACATTGCAAAATTACTACTTTAGCAGCTAGAAATATTCTATAATAATTTTTTCTTCTTAATAATGGAATCCCCGGATATTCCATAAATGGGATCTCTTGGCCGCATTAAAATATTTTGTGTTTCTAAAAAAGAATTTGAAAGCATTCAAGGCTTTCATTAATAATTGGAAAATAATTCCTTTATTAATGAACATAAACTTACAATGTTTCTTTTAACTGCACTCTAAAGAATAGTTGTACAGGTTTAAAAAATGTATTGCTTGATGAGTATATGATAAGGAAGGTGATCTTTATATTAGAAGTAATAAGATATAGTTATTGCACCCGTAAATCTTGATCCAGGAAAATATTATCCATATAGATGATAGGAAGTTGATTTTTTCTACAATAAATTTACTTGTTTTTTTGGTAATTCTATTGTTGCTGTATTTATATATTTATTAAAAATCTTGGATTTGAAAATGAATGAAATTCAGAATCGAGTATCTGAAACTAAGGATCCGAAACAGAGATAAAGATCCGAAACCCAGGCAAGGATCCGGTTCCAGATCCGACAAAAAACCTGGATCCGTCCATCACTAATTAGAAGTAATAAGATATAGTTATGGCATCTGTAAATCTTGATCCAGGAAAATATTATCTACATATATGATAGGAAGTTGATTTTTTCTACAGTAAATCTACTTGTTTTTTGGTAATTCTTTTGTTGCTGTATTTATATATT
This sequence comes from Platycnemis pennipes, assembly GCA_933228895.1. Lineage (NCBI taxonomy): Eukaryota > Metazoa > Arthropoda > Insecta > Odonata > Platycnemididae > Platycnemis > Platycnemis pennipes. The sequence continues at coordinate 136,182,386 of OW121853.1, read as the reverse complement.
TATTAAAAATCTAGGATTAGAAAAGGAATGAAATTCAGAATCGAGTATCTGAAACTAAGGGTCCGAAACCGAGATGAAGATCTGATACCCAGGCAAGGATCCGGTTCCGTATCTGGATCCCACAAAAAACCTGTATCCGTCCATCACTAGTCAACACTGCCTGTTACATTAGACATAGGTGCCCAAACACAGCCTTTGACTTTAAAATTCCATTAGAAATGTGGGGAGGTCAAAGGCTAAAGACTGACGATTATGACAGGTTCAGAGTTTTTGGGAGTAGAGCTTGGGTCTCTGTAAAAGATGGAAAATTTGACCCCAAAGCTTTGATTGTGCTTTCCCAGGTTATTGTGAGAATTTGACGTTTGAAGAAGTCATTTCCTTTCAAGCAGAAATTCACAATTAGGTCAGGAATAATAAAACATTTTTGTACTGATGATGTTACCCCCTTTGCAAATTTTGATGATGAGTGTATGTACTTCATGTAGAGGAGGGAATGTTTAATGACAATGATGGAAATAATAATGATGTGGTATATGCTACAGGGGAAGTGGAGTCAATGAATAATGAAAGTGAATTAGGGGTAGAAATAGATGACGTGATTTCAGATGAGAACCCTAGTATTACTGAACCAGTAGTTAAACTGAGACGTGTAACATTCATTTTTTTTAAGGCCGCACTGAGTTTGCCTTCACCAGCCTTCACTTTTGTGAGGGTGCCACAGGCCAGCTTAGCCAGGTTTGCGACAGTTAACAACTTCCCCTCCTTAACCCTCCCATTTGGAGCGCTCAGCCATGAGAACAGGTTTTGGGTGTGAGTCAGCCATGAGCGTGCCATGAGTGTGGCATCACACGCCGAGTCACTCCCTCCTCCTCCGCTCCAAAGCTCAAAGGGTAATAGTAACTGTTTTTGGGGTTATGCGCGTTTTTAGTTAAAAAGCAGCCAACGTTTCTTCTCCTTTGCTGGAGACCTCCCATTCAGGGCTAATGAGTGACCAGAGCATTAAGCATCAATTTATGTGCTCATGGTTGGGAAGGGAGTTGTGCAAAATTCTGGATTGTTCTTTACTTTTGGCTATAACCGGGAGCCAGGAACTGCTGATCGCTTGCCCTTCTGTTCAAATTCCTCCCCTGCCTCGTGCCTTTCCAGGGCTTCCCTAGAAATCCTTGTTTTGCAAAACTCCTTGGCCAGGATTATCGGCTTCTCCATGTCGTGGCCTTGTGCTGCATGCTCCGAGACTGCTGACTTCTCTTGGTGCCCTACTTGGCGAATTGCGGCACTATGCTCTTTGACTCTCGTCTTAATCGTCCGCCCTGTTTCACCCACGTAGACCTTATCACATGTTCTGCATTTCAGCAAGTATACCCCTTCTGTTTCTAATTTTAAACTTTAAATCTTTAAACCTAGGAAACAAATACAAGACATCATAAGAAATGCGAAAGGAAAAGAAAGTGTTTTACACAGTATTTCTTACATATGTTGTATTATTATGAAAAGTTAATTTGTGTTAATCCTACATCTAGCAGTGCTATAATTGATTTGTGTTAATCCTATATCTTGTTATGCTATATTTAATATGTGTCAAATAAATTTTATTTATAGCCAAATTCTGTTAAACGTAATGAAGTAAAGTAATGTGTGGTGATCGAGCTTAATTCTGCAATCCTTCTCGACCTCTCCAAATCAGTGTTGCCTGTGCGAAGACAACCTCGGCTGTCCGGCACCCATATAGAAATAAAAATTCTCAGGATTGGTCGATTCCAGTTTTTTTCCATTCCAAACCCGATCCCCGTGTTTTCGATTCTCAATTATTAAATGGTGCTCTATTGTAAAGTTTGAATATCTAAATCGTTCAATGCGCCACAAATTATATATAGCCAAGCTATACTCTACAATGAGCCATAAGTTTTGGATATGGTTTTGAAATCTTAAAACAAATATCACTTAAAAACAATTAAAACTAACACAAATCTTAAAACAAATATTTTTTTACTTCTAACAAAATGGGGAAGAATACATATTAGATGACAAGGAATTTCCATATTAACTGAATTCTACAGAATTCAAGACAAATAGGAGTCATTAAAATAGTAATTTAGCTTTTTCACTTCAAAAATCATAGCAGAAACACTTAATAGAAAAGCAAAAAAGAATAAAGAATTCAATGATAAATAACTAATATTTGGAATTTTTAATACCTATAGGTAGGGACACCGGAAAATGGTAAAAAAAATCATCAAAAGCAGTGTTCAAAAATGACAAATACGGTAAATAAAATCATTTTAAAAAGGTGAAAGCTGTGTTTAATGTTGGGAAAAAGGAGTCTTAAAGGAAGGGTTTTTTTTAATATTATCAATAAAGACTTCATACCAATTGGAACAAACAGTTAATAGTACACACATTTGAGATCCAATACAGAAGTTATGGCTACCCTACGCAACATAAAAAAAACACGGTAGGCAAAATTAAGTTAAAGGCAAATTAATGAGATAATGGTAATAACAATAACAGAGTGGAGTAGTGGACTGCAGATAATGAAGTTCGATTCTTACGCTGTTTAAAATTTTTCTTTCAACCATTGAAGGGATCAGACAGCAGTTCTGCTGACCCTGGGGGAAGGTCAGAACAGAAATAGGGTGGTCATCTGCTCCTCCTACCATCCATTCGATGCACCGGCTCCTCCACCATCAAATGAGATGGAGAGGCTGGTGAGTCACTGTAAGGCCAACGAGTGGGATCTTCTGATCGGTTGTGATGCTAACTCGCACCACATTGTGTGGGGGAGTGGGAGCACCAACGGAAGGGGAGAGGCCCTGTTGGAGTATCTCATGTCTACAGAGTTACATATACTCAACAAAGGATCACAGCCTACCTTTGCAAAAAGCATTACGCAGGAGGTGATAGATAGTTTAGGCAGGTGGTGCACCAGTTCTCTGCTGCACAGGATTGATGGGTGGAGAGTGTCAGGGGAGATAACTTTGCCTGACCACAGACACATACTCTTCACTCTTTTAGAATCCAATCACAGGGAAAGAACATATAGAAACCCCAGGACTACCAACTGGGGACTATATCGAGTAAGGCTGGGAGTTGCCCTAGAGGGGGCACCTCAGTGCAAGTTTAGAAATGTGGATGAGGTTGATTATCTACAAAGAAGCATCATCACATCCTACGAAGACAGCTGCCCCCTAAGGACCAGGAAGGAAGGGTGTAAATTACCCTGGTGGGGAACAGAATTAAACCGTCTCCGTAGAGAGACTAGGAAACTCTTTAATAAAGCAAAGAGGACAAGAATGCCTCAGGAATGGGAAAACTTTAAGGTTGCCCAATGGAGGTACAAAGCAGCAATCAAGCGCTGTAAAAGGGACTCATGGAGGAGCTTCTGTGAGAGCGTAGAGTCTGTTCCACAGATGGCAAGACTTCATAAGATCCTATCGAAAGACTCAGAAGCAGGGGTGGGTTGTCTGCTGCTTCCCTCGGGAGACTTCATGTCTTCCGACAAGGAAGCGCTAAAGCTAATTCTGGAGACCCACTTTCCAGGCTCCAGGGAGTTGAGGGAGATGCATCATGGGAGGAATCCCATCCGTCCGGGTCGGACGAAAAGGAGACTTTCCTCCAGCATCGTGACGTACACAGTTACAAAATGGGCAATCATGATTTTTAGCCCCTTTAACACTAGAATGCCGGACATATTGGACCCCCCGAGAATGCCAGGAGGGTGTCATTTTGACACCCATCTGTTTATGTGTTCATAGCGGTGTTTTTGTGCGGATTATTTTATGTTCTGTGCTTGCCAGTGTTAATGTGGCAACTTCGGTATTTTTTGGCATTTTTTTTTTACAATTTCAAAAATAATTTTTTTAATGCAGCTCGATTATAGAAAATTATTACCTGCAAAATTTTCTTTCGACCACACAATTTTTGAAAGATTTTTCTGAAACGCAGGATCGCGCACATAAGTGGTTAGTAAATAATCATTTTTTACAATCATTGATTGTTTACGTAAAATTATGTACAATTTATATGCACGTATACCACAAATTTTTGTAAAGGAAAACAAAATGAAATCTAAGGTCTCTTTTTTACAGGGTTACAACAAACTTTATCTCAATTGCTTCACGTTTATGGCACTTTCGCCTTGTTTTAGCCGTACGCGTGTCATACTTATTCATTATACAGCTTACAAAATCCAATAGTTCTCTTTTATTGCATTTTATCTTTATTTGACAGTTCCTGGTCAGTTCTGGCTCTCGCACCGCATGACACTCGTCAGAAGTGTGAACAACATTTCTTGATCCGGTGTTAGGACTTCCAAGCTCCCCCGCTAACTCTGCAAAAACCCTTTCGGGATATCTTCTGTAGAGTTATTTTCTTATAAAATATCCAGGCATTTATACCGGGCAAGTCAAGAGTATTCTGAAAAAAATGGACTGGCCATCATCTGGTTCCGGTTCTAACCGAAAATTTCTGCCCCATCTGATCAATGATATCCACTCCATACTTGGTCTCATTGTCATACTTTTCAGTTTCTGGCGTTTTCTCAGAGTTTTCACCAATGTCAGTGTCATGGTGACGAAAGCTTAGAACAACGGCACACTTTCTCGGTTTGTTCTCATAAACGGTAAATGTTGCGTTACCGTTTTTTAACAATTTACTTGAGTACAACTCTCCCCGAAAAGTTATCAATAATTTTCTTCCACATATATGAAAACATCGCAAATTTGTCTGTCTGCAACCGGGCAGAATGACTTGACTTTTCGTCAAAGCGAAGATTGCGTAAAATTTCCCAAAAGCTCAACATCTTGATCAGACCGTTGCTCGGACACGTCTTCAGAAATGTTATTTAATACTGCCGTTATTTGATCCGGCCTAATACCTCTACGTAACGCCATAACTAAGACGCAAGCTATGTCAATGCAACCGCCTCGATGTTAAGAGAAGTCTCGACCGGTCGCAATACGCCAATGAGTCAGACAGCCAGCTACAGACGCTCGGAAGTTGTCATCTGTATTGTCGCGTCAGTACATTGTTCACGGCAACAGTGCTTCTTTACGGCAGATAAATACATCTCTGTATCACTGCGGACTAATGAGCTGGATTGAAGGTGAATCATTTGCAAAAAAGTAGTGGAAAATAGACTTACCTCACGCGCTACTAAATTTTCGAAAAATAGGTAAACAGTGTATTTTTATCGAAAATATGTAGAATTAGACAATGCAAACTTGACACACTGTTCAAAAATACCCGTTTGACTAGTAGTAATGAAATGGCTTCCGAATATACACCTAAAACGAAAGAAGAACTGCTAACATTTACTGGGTGTCAAAATGACACCCTCTGGCATTTACGGTAAATTTTAATTTTTCAGATGAAAAAAAAAGGCAGAAGGCTATATCTTACACAGTGGTCTTGTTCAGCTCTTAAAATGAGTAAAAGTCACGAAAGATTTTTTCTTCAATACAGTTTTATGGGCAGCTATGCAAACAAATGTAGGTGTAGGGTGTCAAAATGACACCCTTCGGCATTCTAGTGTTAAGGCTGCTGGGGAGGATGGGGTATTTCCTGCACTCCTTCAGGAAGGGCAGGATCTGCTCCTCCTTCCAATGGTAAGAATATTTCGCTCCTGCCTGGCTTATGGATATGTTCCAAAAGCCTGGAGGGTCACCAAGGTGGTTTTCATACCTAAACCAGGTAAGATGGACTACACAAGAGCAGACTCCTTTCGAGGAATCAGTCTGATGTCTTTTCTACGGAAGACACTAGAAAAGATAGTGGACAGATACAGAAGGGCCATTAAGGGATCACCCCCTGCACCTGTATCAACATGCCTACCAGAAGGGAAAATCCGTGGAGACAGCACTCCACAATCTTGTTAACAGGATTGAGGGAGTGCTGGAACATGGAATGTACAGACTGGGGGCATTTATTGATGTTGAGGGAGCATTTAATAACACGCCCTTCGATCAAATCTGGATTGCTGCAGGAAGACATGGTATCCATGCTCACATTGTGAGCTGGATTAGATACATGTTGGAACAAAGAACTGTCAAAGTAGTCTTGAGAGACAGTTCAATGAAGGTAGCTGTGACTCGAGGCTGCCCTCAGGGAGGAGTGTTATCTCCACTCCTCTGGAATATGGTAGTCGACAGTCTTATTTTAAAATTGAATAGGACTGGCGCATACACTCTAGGGTACGCAGATGATGTGGCTATACTCATCACTGGAAAGTACCTTGATACTGTCTCTGGACTCATGCAGAAAGCCCTGGATAAGGCAATGGGTTGGTGTGCAGAAACAGGGCTGACTGTAAATCCAGAGAAAACTAAGCTTGTATTGTTTACCAATAGAAGGAAAATGGAGGGCTTTAGGCCTCCCTCTTTGCAGGGAAAGGTTTTATATCCCTCACTATCGGTCAAGTATCTTGGGGTTATTCTGGACTCCAAGCTTAACTGGGGAGAGCATTTGGAGACCAAGGCAAAGAAAGCTTGTGCCTCCTTATGGATGTGCAGGAGGACCCTTGGTAAAACATGGGGACTTCAGCCAAAAGCCATTAGATGGATTTATACGGCAGTCATTAAACCTAGCTTCTTGTACTGCTCTATAGTTTGGTGGAAGAGAGTCCGGCTCAAGACTACTGGGAACAAACTGAACCACCTTCAAAGAATGGCCTGTATGGGCATTTCAGGGGCTATGAGAACAACCCCAACTCTGGCACTGGAAACGCTGCTGAACCTCGCTCCACTCCATGTGGAAGCTGAGATGCAGGCAAGGACAGCGGCTTATCGTACAAAATGTATGGGACAGTGGTATGACAAAGAAAGTTCCTATGGTCACAGACAAGTTTGGACAGAGCTCATGAAGTCGAGTCCCATCCTCGGGATGGGCAGTGATGGAATGATAGCCAGGTTCAACCAAACACCCCCTACTTCAAAACCCACTTCCCGGATACGGAACAGTGGGCTAGAGGAAAGAACTTCATTCTGTGGCCGAGGTATGGTATACGGATGGCTCTAGGAAAGAAGGAAGAGCGGGAGCAGGGGTCTACAATTGTAGCCCACCAAGGAAATTCTCAATCCCTTTGGGAAAATATGCTACGGTGTTCCAGGCAGAGGTATATGCACTTCTGACCTGCTCGTATGCTATCAAGGAGATCGGAATGTTTAACAGACCGATACACATATGCACGGATAGTCAGGCAGCTTTAAAGGTGCTGACATCACCATGGTGCAAATCACAGCTGCTGCAGGAGTGTCATGAGGCACTCAATGATATAGGCAGATGCGGCAAGGTGGAACTTTTCTGGGTGCCTGGTCATGCAGGCATATCCGGAAATGAGATGGCTGATGAGCTGGCAAGGGCCGGTTCCAGCCGAAATCCGATTGAGCCAGAGCCAAGCATACCTAATGCTACGTCAATAGGGATAGCAGAAATTAGAATGTGGGGCTTAGCCTGGCATTCTGAGATCTGGCGAAATACACCAAGTCTTAGACAGGCCAAACTACACATAGGAGAACCTAGGCCTGGGCTTGCCAAAAGACTCCTGTCACTAAACAGGGGTAGACAAACGAACGGTAGTGGGACTCCTCACGGGGCACTACCAGGTGATGAGGCACCTGCACCTTCTGGGAATCGTAGATTCAGCCAGATGTAGGTGTTGCGAAGAAGAGGATGAAACTACATCCCACATATTGTGCGAGTGCCCTGCTGTGATGAGGACTCGAAATAGGTACCTGGGGTCTCCATTTTTGGAACTTAGGGAGGTAAGGGAAATCCCCATAGGGGATCTGTTGGCCTTTGGCAAGGAGATCGGCCTTTATGGGTTATTTCCTTAGAAAGGTGGTTGGCACAATGGGCCAATAGGTCTGAGTGTCTCAGGGCCTCCTTGGAGGAACTCCACCGAAAAATAATCTATCTATCTATGTGATTCAAATAGACCAAAGTAGGTACATTAAGGAAGTGTTATATAGGTTTAATATGCAAAATTGCAAGCCTGCTCATACACCTATGGAATTTAATACCAAAGTATGTGTGAATGAATCACCAAATGTTTGTAAACAGACTTTACCATATCAAAGTCTAATCGGGGCTTTGATGTTTATTAGTCGCTTTAATATTGCCTATTCTGTTAGTCATTTGAGCCAATTCAACACATGCCAATCTTATGAGTATTGGCAAAAAGCAAAGAGAATTCTTAGGTATTTAAGGTGTACTAAAAGTTTAAAACTGGCATATAAATGTACAGGAAAACCCATTCAAGGCTATGTTGATGCAGACTAGAGAGGAAATGTTGTTGATTGACGTTCCTATTCGGGATATGTATTTTTCCTGGGTGGGGCAGCCATATCTTGGGCTAGTAGAAAACAAAATTCTGTTTCTCTGTCTAGCACTGAAAGTGAATGGGGGCGTTTACTCGGAACCGAAATCGGAATTTTGTACACGAAATCGTTAGATGGAAACGAAAAACGAATTTTAGTGAAAAAATTAATCTTCTAACCACAACTATTCACTCATAAATCGAAAATTAAAATAAGCAAAAGGTGAAGCCCACCGAAAATGCTGCTGTGATAACATTGACGTCATTTTCCTCCCGTCCTTGACTGCTTTCAGGGGAGGGGAAGGGTGTGGAGGGGGATTCTCGGAAGGTCTGCTCGCACAGATGCTGTCGAAATCGCTCCCATTGGCCGAGTCAGCTGTGTCCCCCCCTTTGCGATAAGGCGAAGTAGCTTCGCGGGCTCAGTTGTAATTGGACGAAGTAGATATACGTCAGAGGTTGAACCACACCCACTTTTCCGAAAGGGTTAAAAACATCAGTTCTTCGCCGCTTATAACTCGGGAAATAATTATCGGATCAGAAAACGGAAAAATATGGGTCCTTTTATTTTACAAACTCTATCAGATTCGGCAATAAAAAAAATATGGTAAACGACCCCATTTATGGCTATGTCAGAAGCAGGAAAGGAAGCAGTTTTCCTGAGAAATATGCTTAGTGAGTTGTTGAATTTTGATGACTGTGTTACAGTTTTTAATTATAATCAAGGAGCAATTACACTGTGCGAAAATCATGTGTTCCATAATCGAATAAAGCATATTGATATCAGGCACTGTTTTGTTCGAGAACTTGTGAATGACAAAAAGATATGTCTGAAATATTTGTCAACTGAAAAAATGCCTGCTGATGTGCTAACCAAAGCCCTTACGAAGGTGAAACGTCAGATGTGTTGTTCAAGTATTGGTCTTGTGTAAATTGTTTGTCAAGTATTGTGTTGCTTAAGCATTGGTCTTGTGTCATTATTATGAATAGTGTTCATTTGAGAGGGGGTGTTATATATTCAAACTTCCCACCATTTATTTGCGCTGGTCAGCTCTCCTTTGTTTTTACATAATAATAAAGCAGTTCATTCGGTTGCTGCAAGTAAGATGTTTGCATCGTCATTTTGCGTCTCCTTAAACCCTTGATAAGTCTTCATATTCAATCCACAATTTTCAACACATTGCAATTGGATGAACGAGAGAAAGGAAGAGAAAACTATGGATGTAAATTACTAAAGGGCCTATACGGCCTTAAGCGGGTGGGACGAGAGTAGTACTTTTGTATTGACAAAATTCTGATAGGTTTTGATTTTTTAGTCAGTGATCCCTACGTTTATACAAATAACGAGAAGGAAATAATAGTAGCACTCTATGTGAATGACATAGCAGTATGGTGTAGTAAGTGCAAAATAACTTGTTTTAAGAATTATTTGGTGAAACATCAGGATGTTAGAATGCTTGGTAATATTTCACAATTTCCGTCTCTAAATGTCTTAAGACAACCATTTGAAGTGTTAACAAATGACCAAAAGAATTTTACTCGGAATAATTTATCTGATTTTGGTATGCAGGATGCCAAGGGTGTTTCAACACCATTGCCCCTAAAGGCTATCCAATTTGATGGTGAAGATGAACCATGTGACACATATATTTACAGGAAATATGTTGGTAATTTACTCTGTTTAATAACACCAGACCTGGGGGGGTGTGCTTGAATTGCTTGGGATTGATTCCGTTATGTAACTAAGGACTCACTCGTATGTTTTTACATTGTGTTCGGGATTATTCCGTACCGGAATCAATCTCGACCGATTCAAGCACACTCCCCCTGATTTGTCATTTACTGCCTGTAAATTAAGTCAAGCTTGTGCAAATCCCCGTAAAAAGAAATGGATGGAATTGCAACATGTTATGAGATATATTAAGAGAACAGACAATTATGGCATGTGTTATACCAAGACAAATCAATCTGCTACAGTTTGTTAACAAATGATCAATTTTTATTTTTTCCACTACCACCAAAAACAGCACAAGAGGCCTTTTACAACGGGGTATTTAACAATAATCAACAACAGACGAGCGCACACATCCACGTCCTGGGTGAGGAAAAAAACCACTCAGGTGGGACTCGAACCCACGACCCTCAGGTTAGCAGGCAAGGACTTAACCACGCCGCCACTGGGGCTAACATTTTAGCAAATGCACCTGAGATATATACACTCTCCTCAAATAAATCGCCCTACGTGGAGTTATTTAACCCAAAAACAAGTATATCTGAAAATACTGACAGTTAACAAGTTGATGTATAAAGTACTTATTCATGTGACAGCTAACCTCTAGTCCTTTACAACATCGGAAATGCATGACCATGACACACAACAAAAAAATCAACCCCCTGAGTGCCAAAACATGTTAAAAAGAATGCAAAATTTCACTTATATCATTGGCATTGGCTATATAGAATATATTCCATCATCTACCTGAGTCTGCAAGAGGAAGCAGCACTACAAAATTCAAATTGTGATATACTCAAGACTGGATCCATAATGAATCTATTCCATAAACTAGTTTGTAACCCATAAAACTGTCATGGTTTTCTGAAGTATCCTGTATTTTTATGTGTTGTTAATTGTGGAACCGTAATTTCACATTAGTCTTTGTCCTGTGTGAACTGACGAGGTCAATTGTAACCACTTACTTAACGACCAATTAAGCAATTATTATTATTACATGTGAAAGGAATTATAACGTGTAGTTTTGCCGGTTCCACTGTAAAGAAGCCAACTTCGAGAGGTGGCTGACTTATAAGGATTTACTGCATTTTGCAGTTGAAGCTATAATATATATGTACGTGTGAGTATGCAGTTGCTCGGCTGTGGAGCCCGACTTTTATTGAGACAACATTGTAGGAGAGTCAATGGACAACGAATACGACAATGCCACCCCTACAGTATGTTATCGGCGACAAGAATGCCAATATCGCCTTTAATCACAGTTGTCGCTCATGGTTCCTACAGAGTTTGTTCGTCACTCTATTTACAGAATTACCCACTGCCACAGAGCCCACCTGAGAATATCACGTTTAAGTGGCTACAGCGCCAGTGCTTGACAAATAACACAGAGGTCAATTCTAAACGCACAACAGGAAGTTGGGGAGAATTAATACCTTCATGAATTACCACATACGGCTATTAAATTGAAAACTGGAAATTAACGATCGACAAAAACGAACATGAATGGATGATCAGACTTAACAGGCTTTCTGACAAGTGTATAGCCCCGATAAGGCAACTGGCATAAGGTCAAGGGGATTTTTAGCTTTGAGCGTTCTGCATTAACTAGGAGTTCCCTTGCACGACATTTCATGTGTAAGTTATTACAAAACGAAAATTAGAATAAGGGAAAACCCGAATAACTCTTCCTCACCTTGAGAAGATTCTTAGCAAATGTTTCCAGACTCTGATGCACCGTTGTCAACGATGACGATCTCTCACCATGACACACAGAAAAACTTAACAGTAGTCCTAAAAGCAGCACGTACTCTACGAAAGAAAGTTGCAGACGGACCAAATCAATGCGGAGGTAATAAGTGATATATGCATTTGTTTTCAAACGCCACATGTAATTTAATTACCCATAAGAATATATACAAGTTAAGGACAATGAATACACCCAATACATACGTGGAGTCATCGCCTTTACTATTTCCTCGGCCGATGGGTCGCAAATAGCAAAAAAAAACTACTACGAAACGCTACCAAAAACACATGAGAATTTCAACGTTATTTCCTCTTTAGCCCTTCGACCTTGAATCTTTCTGGCTGAAGGAACGGAAGGGATTCAAAAACGAAAATTTGAAAGGTACTTATTCTAACGTAAGCGTGCTGAGAATGAATTTCATAACAGGAATGAGGGGAGAGGTAATCGTATTCCAGCAAGCTGAAGATAACCGATTCAATATCATTATTTGCGTATCGCTCAACACCCGCTGTTCCAAAAGTTGGTTTCTTGGACTTAACGGTTTGGCCGGACACCCAGACATGAGCCTAGCCGTGGGCAGATATTCTACAGTATTTTTTCTTCCCCGTAATGATGATTCTGTCGAAGATATGGACATGCACCCATGCAATTCGTCCCATTCAGTATTGGGCAGTTACATTTAACGACATCCTACCTTGAAGAAAATGATAGGAAGTAGGCATAACAAATAAAAGTAACTAATACAAGGATGCACGGCTACCTTGGTAAACATATCTATTGACCCAGACGGTGATATCAGTCAGACTTTTTATTGTCTTATGGCCGTTTTACATGGTCATTGAAACTGCGCAAGTTGATGTTGACTCCGGAGCAGTCGTCTGCGAAAGTCCGTGACGTAGAAATTTGCGAGGACACTTGCTTGACAGCTTCGGTGAATCATGTCAGTGACAATATACCATTCATTAGCGGTAATAGTCAATATATCGCATTACGTCTGTTCTTATCTGTTAAGTAGCAATTAATTGGACGCGAAAGATACGATATATTACCACCACCTAAAATTATGTTTTAAGCCATACCACGGTCGTAGAGAAGAGAGGTCTGAACATAATGGTGGAGACCCTAGTCCTGTATACTCAGCCCAAAATTTGCACCATGAACGAACGGATGTGGGCCAAGGTAAAGCACGAAATTTAAGCTTCCACGTGATTAGCCGCCTAGATCATCATTATTGCACTTTATTCACTACCTAAGGAGTCGAGAGCTAACAGAAACACCCATACTCAATCATCAACAACCTATTTAATTGCTAGAATTCTCCAGGCTGTTCGTTGCCACTACATCTGCACCGTGAGAGAGATAAACTTCAAACTTCCGTAAACGCATGTATAGATTAGAACATGTTCTAATTTCCTCGCAGTCGTTCACGCAGTGGCGCTTGTCTCTCCTCGCTTTACACCGTGCCACGAATATTATAGCCTCCTTGCACGGTGCAATATTTATTGCGCAAGTGTTCTCGCAACCAGCCTGCAGCTTCATACATACGAATATGCCAATATGAGAATATGATGCCAATATGGCTTCATATTGGCATACTAGAGGCACTGTATTGGGACTACAGTGCCTCTAAGGCACATGCTATGGCATATGCCAGATTCTCTCCACTCCCGTATAAGGCGCTTTCCTAAGTTTTAGTCCCAAACACCGTTCGAAGGGTGCGCCACCGTCGCCATAACCGCGCCGGGGCGCGCAGTTCAAATACTAATATTTTTAAATTTTCTTTTATTTATTATTATTTTCTTAAAATTTAATACTTATTACGTGCACGCGATGGTAAAAATCCTCTGATGCGCTTCCATGTTGTCCATCCTCTTCATTTGATGATCGTTTTCTTACCCATATCAGGAAATTCTTTGAAGTCACAGTGACAGTACACAAACATCATCTGAAGAATTCCCATAAAACAGCATGAAACCAACACGACGAAATAAGATCACATACGCGAAGACACAAAAAATAGGCACTTCAACATGATCATTGGAACCAAGGGTAGCAAATAAAAAAACTGATTTCAAAGACTCATTTAATTACTTATACTGTTACACACTTCAGCTTAATAACAAAATCAATGAATGGATTATGAAGTCAAATAACAGTTTCCATACTTCACAAATTTACATTTAAGAAATTGATACAGCCATTTGAATGTCAACACTCCTTATCAGGTCTTCAAAAAGCATTCCTGCAAAACAATCAATAGAAAGAAAAATGTCAGTATCACTTCATAGTATTTTACGTTTAAGAACCAATTTTATGTGAGGTAGACCATAACAACTAATGCTAATGCAACAGTAAAGATAACAAGGAAAGTAACTATGCTTAGAGCTGTCCATTTCATGCATCTGTCTACAAAGGAATCGTTGGTAAAACGTGAGGACTTATCCATCAATGTGCTAATTATTCCACTACCACCCAGGCGGTTATCACCTTGGTAGCGCCTCTTTTTCATGGTCAAGACCCATGTGGCAAAGAGATCCCCAGTCAAAGAAGTAAGTGTAAAGTTTAAATGCATAAACAGCCCTTTAACGACTGATTTTTCTGGCACAAATTATAGAGAATAATTTGTGCCAGCACCTAGAAAGCTTGTGCAAACAAGCAACACCAGCTTGTATAGGCATATGAGAAACCAAAATGCTAGTACTCTGGGATTTTTGCTGCATACATCCATTTTCTTGGATGATGGTGTCGCCAGTGTTTCAGTCAGCACCTTCGGGTTATAAGTGTTTGATACTTCACTTTCTGTCCATCTTATGTACTTCCCATGTTCAACTCCAATGCATTCTCATTGGTTAACAGTTTTTTTGGTCAAGGTGCGTTCTGTCATGCCAGTGAAACCATCATCCAAGGAAATAGACTACGCAGCAGAAATACTGGAAGACTAGCATCTCCAGTGCTGATGCACCACAGAAGCCTACATAAGGAATATGAGAAATCATACGGTCCACCAGAATATCAGGGCAGGCTCATCGCCAGGGGGGCTTCTGGTGCTTCAGCCCCCCCCTGAAATTTTTCCCAATAACTTCGTTGGTCTGATTTTAGTAATGAATTTTACGAATGAGAAGAGATAAGCATGGGCACAGTAAAAGTAAATATCAAGAACTGAAAATTAAGGCAAGAGAATTGTAACATGTCGACACCGAATGGGCAAGGCTGATTTGTTTTAAGTTAAGCAAGACTTAGCCCCACCCGAAGCAAATTTCTGGCTACCTGCCTGTATCAGGGTGGAGGATAATCACTGTACACCATTTAACTGATCTTCCAAATAATCACTTGACAGTATGTACAACATAATTTGAGCCATATTTGGAGTGAAAGGAAGCAAATCAATAGCACAACATATTAACAAAAAATTACCGTATTAAATTAATCATAAACTTGGGAAAAACTAAGGCTTGAGCATAACAGTTACACATCTCTGGCAAAAGATAATACATGGATATAAAATCACAACAGCATAATTTGTGGAAATTAAATGATTTTATATCAGTTTCATATTCCTCTTATCGATACATTATTTTTAATGGGCACTTTGGTGACAACTGAAATGAAAAAATTTCTTAAATCAGTTAGATGACTGTTGCACCTGAAAAAAATCAAAATGCACACCCACAAGGCCTTATTAATGTGGAGAGGTTTCTTTCATGATCTGTAGCTCTCTTCTGGCAGTCGTGATACCTCCTCCAATTATCGAAAGAAATTCTCCTGAAGGGAAAGATCAGTTATGAGCCTCATTTTCAAAAAATAAAGAGAAGACATCCTGAAATAAACTAGGGTCTATTGTGAGGAATGGATCACACAGGTCACAAGGAAGATCTTCAAGGAATATCATTGCCACAGGAATTTTTATGGACACAACTGAACTAATTTTCTTACAACTCAATATTAGTTCTCTTCCTTTATAGCTTCTGTTGATCTCATGCTGTCTAGATTCAGCATCTTACTGAAGGAAAAAAGAAGACAACTATTAATAGGCTGCACCCATCCTTAATTTGATATATTTGCCCCTGGATATAAATTAAATAGTTAATTACAGCAGTCTTCAATGCTCCTATAACTGCGGAGT
Source organism: Platycnemis pennipes (assembly GCA_933228895.1). Taxonomy (NCBI): domain Eukaryota; kingdom Metazoa; phylum Arthropoda; class Insecta; order Odonata; family Platycnemididae; genus Platycnemis; species Platycnemis pennipes. The sequence goes on along the minus strand of OW121853.1, from coordinate 136,166,476 downwards.
GAAAGGGTTATGATTTGCATCACAATTCTGCCTAATAATACTGAAAAAAAAAGTTTCAACCGGGTCTTGAATAAGGTTGTGGGTATTCAAATGCCAGCATTGTTCTTTTTACTAGGTCCGACAACAGCATTCCTGATCTAATATAAGCTAACTACCCATTCTGATAAGGAGGGTGGATTACTGACTTTTGTCCAGGGACTGTCACAAAGTGATTTTCAGATAGATTCCAAGAATTTCACATGAGGACTCACCTAACTTACAGCTGACTTCAAAGGTTCCTTCGGCAGGTGCATGGGCGTGTAGTCCATGGTTCCATTTAAGCTGTCAAAAGCAGAGTCCACCTCCAAAAAAAACTATGTAGTGGCAAGTCCATCTTTGCCTAAAACACCTGAAACCACACATCAACATTAATAGATGAGAATGTATTTGAAGGTAGAAGGCACTAGCCTCATACATTTTCTTTGGGATATTTTGATGACGATTGCATGATAGCAAACACCTTGTCACCAGGCTGCGAACTACACACGACAGTTCACACGAAATAGAGCTAAGGCACAGCAAGTGAAGATTACGAGAGGGACCTTGATTACGAGATATGAAACATAATAACAAACAAATTGTTTTGAGTAACGGGCTCTTAGCACAAAGATTCACGGACAAAACAGCTTCCGACTGTGATTTATAAAACTCAGATCCCGGGCATTACGGTTCGCCAGTTGGCGGGTTATCATTTTCATAACATAACAAGAACTTGACGAAAACGAATACTTTCACATTATTTACGCAAATACCACTATTCAACACACAAAACAATAGGTATTATTCTAGATCTTGGCGGCACGCAATCTACAGGTGATAGGAAGTAACTGTTGCTATTAAAAAATACTTGATACCCGCCTGAAAGACGCTATCAATGCAAGAATGCTCACATATTGTCTATTTCCTAAATAATTGATGTGTTTATATGGACTATTTCGAGTCGTCTTCCGCTGATTCTCGGCGTAATTTAGTTATACTCGCGGCCGAACAGATGGCGCCACATTGCCGAGAGCTTCACATCTTGGAGGAGACAGCCGGAAAGGACGATTTTAGAGCCTTCGGCACCGGGTTTCCCTCATTGACATCCCGATTGCAGTGGTTTTAGCACTCGTTTCCCTCAAAATAAATAGAAATTTTCGCCCTTTTCTGCGAGCGCGCCGGCGCGCTCGCAGAAAAGGGCGAAAATTTCGCTCGCTGCGCTCGCGACTCAGAGAAAGGGGGATTTCGCTCGCGACCTCCGAAACCGGGAAAAAGAACTTCGCTCGCTACGCTCGCCATTCCCTTCCCTCCAAACGTTAGTAATCATTATAAATAGTGATTGAGGAGGGAAACACGGCGCAGAGTACATGATACGTGTCCTTCGTAAAAACTTTTCCTATGCTGTCCCACCTTTCAAGCAAATTTGTCGCCTTTAACCTGTCGAAATGACCCCTTCCCCCTCAAAATGATCTCTTTATATGCCTAGGTCACCTATTCTACTTGATGGCGGCACGGGATTTTCTGGTATTTTTCCACGTAAATATCTTCTCTACACTCTACCATTCACGAATATGTAACTCTCATCTTGCAGAAATGACCCCTTCCCCCTCAAAATGACCTATTTATATGCCCAGGTCACCTATTCTACTTGATGGCGGCACGGGATTTTCTGGTATTTTTCCACGTAAATAGCTTCTCTTCACTGTACCATTCACGAATATGTAACTCTCATCTTGCAGAAATGACCCCTTCCCCCTGAAAATGACCTCTTTATATGCCTAGGTCACCTATTCTACTTGATGGCGGCACGGGATTTTCTGGTATTTTTCCACGTAAATATCTTCTCTACACTCTACCATTCACGAATATGTAACTCTCATCTTGCAGAAATGACCCCTTCCCCCTCAAAATGACCTATTTATATGCCCAGGTCACCTATTCTACTTGATGGCGGCACGGGATTTTCTGGTATTTTTCCACGTAAATAGCTTCTCTTCACTGTACCATTCACGAATATGTGACTTACATCTTGCAGAAATGACCCCTTCCCCCTGAAAATGACCTCTTTATATGCCTAGGTCACCTATTCTACTTGATGGCGGCACGGGATTTTCTGGTATTTTTCCACGTAAATATCTTCTCTACACTCTACCATTCACGAATATGTAACTCTCATCTTGCAGAAATGACCCCTTCCCCCTCAAAATGACCTATTTATATGCCCAGGTCACCTATTCTACTTGATGGCGGCACGGGATTTTCTGGTATTTTTCCACGTAAATAGCTTCTCTTCACTGTACCATTCACGAATATGTGACTTACATCTTGCAGAAATGACCCCTTCCCCCTGAAAATGACCTCTTTATATACCTAGGTCACCTATTCTACTTGATGGCGGCACGGGATTTTCTGGTATTTTTCCACGTAAATATCTTCTCTACACTCTACCATTCACGAATATGTAACTCTCATCTTGCAGAAATTACCCCTTCCCCCTCAAAATGACCTCTTTATATGCCCAGGTCACCTATTCTACTTAATGGCGGCACGGGATTTTCGGGTATTTCTCCACGTAAATATCTTCTCTACACTCTACCATTCACGAATATGTAACTCTCATCTTGCAGAAATGACCCCTTCCCCCTCAAAATGACCTCTTTATATGCCCAGGTCACCTATTCTACTTGATGGCGGCTCGGGATTCTCTGGTATTTTTCCACGTAAATATCTTCTCTTCACTCTACTATTCACGAATATGTAACTCTCATCTTGCAGAAATTACCCCTTCCCCCTCAAAATGACCTCTTTATATGCCCAGGTCACCTATTCTACTTAATGGCGGCACGGGATTTTCGGGTATTTCTCCACGTAAATATCTTCTCTACACTCTACCATTCACGAATATGTAACTGTCATCTTGCAGAAATGACCCCTTCCCCCTCAAAATACCTCTTTATATGCCCAGGTCACCTATTCTACTTGATGGCGGCACGGGATTTTCTGGTATTTTTCCACGTAAATAGCTTCTCTTCACTGTACCATTCACGAATATGTAACTCTCATCTTGCAGAAATGACCCCTTCCCCCTGAAAATGACCTCTTTATATGCCTAGGTCACCTATTCTCCTTGATGGCGGCACGGGATTTTCTGGTATTTTTCCACGTAAATATCTTCTCTACACTCTACCATTCACGAATATGTAACTCTCATCTTGCAGAAATGACCCCTTCCCCCTCAAAATGACCTATTTATATGCCGAGGTCACCTATTCTACTTGATGGCGGCACGGGATTTTCTGGTATTTTTCCACGTAAATAGCTTCTCTTCACTGTACCATTCACGAATATGTGACTTACATCTTGCAGAAATGACCCCTTCCCCCTGAAAATGACCTCTTTATATGCCTAGGTCACCTATTCTACTTGATGGCGGCACGGGATTTTCCGGTATTTTCCCACGTCAACATCTTCTCTACACTCTACCATTCACGAATATGTAACTCTCATCTTGCAGAAATGACCCCTTCCCCCTCAAAATGACCTATTTAATTGCCCAGGTCACCTATTCTACTTGATGGCGGCACGGGATTTTCTGGTATTTTTCCACGTAAATAGCTTCTCTTCACTGTACCATTCACGAATATGTAACTCTCATCTTGCAGAAATTACCCCTTCCCCCTCAAAATGACCTCTTTATATGCCCAGGTCACCTATTCTACTTGATGGCGGCACGAGATTTTCTGGTATTTTTCCACGTAAATATCTTCTCTTCACTCTACTATTCACGAATATGTAACTCTCATCTTGCAGAAATGACCCCTTCCCTCTCAAAATGACCTCTTTATATACCTAGGTCACCTATTCTACTTGATGGCGGCACGGGATTTTCTGGTATTTTTCCACGTAAATATCTTCTCTACACTCTACCATTCACGAATATGTAACTCTCATCTTGCAGAAATTACCCCTTCCCCCTCAAAATGACCTCTTTATATGCCCAGGCCACCTATTCTACTTAATGGCGGCACGGGATTTTCGGGTATTTCTCCACGTAAATATCTTCTCTACACTCTACCATTCACGAATATGTAACTCTCATCTTGCAGAAATGACCCCTTCCCCCTCAAAATGACCTCTTTATATGCCCAGGTCACCTATTCTACTTGATGGCGGCACGGGATTCTCTGGTATTTTTCCACGTAAATATCTTCTCTTCACTCTACTATTCACGAATATGTAACTCTCATCTTGCAGAAATTACCCCTTCCCCCTCAAAATGACCTCTTTATATGCCCAGGTCACCTATTCTACTTAATGGCGGCACGGGATTTTCGGGTATTTCTCCACGTAGATATCTTCTCTACACTCTACCATTCACGAATATGTAACTGTCATCTTGCAGAAATGACCCCTTCCCCCTCAAAATACCTCTTTATATGCCCAGGTCACCTATTCTACTTGATGGCGGCACGAGATTTTCTGGTATTTTTCCACGTAAATATCTTCTCTTCACTCTACTATTCACGAATATGTAACTCTCATCTTGCAGAAATTACCCCTTACCCCTCAAAATGACCTCTTTATATACCCAGGTCACCTATTCTACTTAATGGCGGCACGGGATTTTCTGGTATTTTTCCACGTAAATATCTTCTCTTCACTCTACTATTCACGAATATGTAACTCTCATCTTGCAGAAATGACCCCTTCCCCCTCAAAATGACCTCTTTATATGCCCAGGTCACCTATTCTACTTGATGGCGGCACGGGATTCTCTGGTATTTTTCCACGTAAATATCTTCTCTTCACTCTACTATTCACGAATATGTAACTCTCATCTTGCAGAAATTACCCCTTCCCCCTCAAAATGACCTCTTTATATGCCCAGGTCACCTATTCTACTTAATGGCGGCACGGGATTTTCGGGTATTTCTCCACGTAAATATCTTCTCTACACTTTACCATTCACGAATATGTAACTCTCATCTTGCAGAAATGACCCCTTCCCCCTCAAAATGACCTCTTTATATGCCCAGGTCACCTATTCTACTTGATGGCGGCACGGGATTATCTGGTATTTTTCCACGTAAATATCTTCTCTTCACTCTACTATTCACGAATATGTAACTCTCATCTTGCAGAAATGACCCCTTCCCTCTCAAAATGACCTCTTTATATGCCTAGGTCACCTATTCTACTTGATGGCGGCACGGGATTTTCCGGTATTTTCCCACGTCAACATCTTCTCCACAGTCTACCATTCACGAATATGTCTCTCTTATCCGGGAGAAACCACCCCTTCCCCCTCAAAATGACCCCATAATATGCCGATGACACCTCTTTTCAAATCACCCGCTCCACACACAAAGAATGTCTAGAACATAATGAAGTTTCATTGACATCCACATTGTGCTGCCACGTAGTGAGCAGCCACGGTACTTCACCTTGGTGAATTCCTACGCATTCCCACCTCGCATATTTTTAACACGTTCTTTTCGGTAAGTACGGTCCTAATTTTTTTTTAACAATATCATCGAATTCTCCCAACTTGAGCACCGGGTTTCCCTCCCAAAAATCGGGATTTTAGGGGTTTTTGGAGGGGGGGGGAGGGGGAGGGGGTGCCGCCAGGATCTAGAAAATTACCAAACAATATAATACTTATTTCAATACAATTAAGATGAATGTTTCAATGCAATCGAGAAGAATGTTTCAATGCAATCAACATCGAAGAAAATAGTATACTTCATTGCAAGGATGAAATTCGTAACAAAAACACAACATGGCAACTACTGTCGCTTCTCGAATACTAACATACAACAAAATAGTTACGTCCAAAGGCACTCATAAGGTTCATTAACGGACACATAGTGGGGCAAGGACAGATTACAGCATACTGTATCTTAAAATTGCACCTACCTCTCAAGTACTTCTCTCCGGGAGCAGATCAACCTTCAATACAGCACTTTCTGCATTCCACATCCAAATTCAGGCGTCAATTACAACAAAAACACAGATTTCAACCGCCTCAGTAATTCTCCGATAGCCGTTGACACTGCGTGTGCTTCCCTCATTTCAAATCAACAGGGATGCATGGAGGGGGAAATTTCCCCCTCCCTTGACCTCGAAAGTGGTGGGGGGTAGTCGTGTAGTTCCAAACACCGTTCGCAGAGCGTATGGAACTTAGGGGAACGGCCGCGGCGCCAGTGGAATCCCCATGGCATATGCTATGGCCAAGAACACTGTATAAAGGACGTTGATTTCCAATTTTAACAATGTTGCCACTGGGCGCGCCAAAATAGAAGTTCCATCTTTCGCCACGGGCGACGCCACAGTCAACCTAGATGCACGTATCAGACGCTTATGGCCCTTACTACGCGTAATTATCACAATTTATTTTCTCAGCCTGTACGGTACCATGACGAGTGATACTGCAATTAATTCTTTTAAGCATTACAAAATGATTGTATATACTTTAGGTAAGAGCCATCGTCAAGAGAACTTTCCAGGGCATCGGGAAATAGAAATCAGTAACACCCGATGTCAGACGAATTCGGCGATGTGAACGACGGAATCAAACACGGAATTCCTCTCTAGCAATCCTGATTTATGATTATGAATGACACAATAAAATAATTACAATGATTGATTTACATGAAACATTCAAAAGCTATTTCATTCCCGGTCATTAGATGCCAAATAACATACAATTTCTAATCACGCCGCTAGAGAAGAAAGCAGATGACGTCTTTACGTTCACAATTCCCTACATTATTATAGTATAATACACAGAAATTGATGAATGAAGGAAATCGAATTGAAGGTCATTTATTTTCAACCCATATTTTTGTTTCATTCAAGTCAATACGGAATCAGATGTTACAAAAGGCATGGAATTAACTATTATTACCAAACATTTCTCACCTACAGACTACGGCCGATGAGAAAGAACCTAAAAATAAATAATGGACACCATGGGGCACGTAAGACTAGTTTATCAGTCAATATACAGTCTTTCGCTCGCAGATAATGAACTTCACACCCTTAAAATAACAAAACTTGGGAGATATAGGTCCAATGTTACACTGAATAGTCTCTCACAAATAATGGTCGTGATCTTAAAATGGCAAAACTCGGAACGCACACGTAAATACTGTCGTGGAAAAAAGTCATGACACTCGAGTTTACAAGTCAATGAAAGTTGTACGCGTAGTCCCACATGAAAACAAGTTATATCAAAAATTAGAAAATTTAATTCTGCGTTTAACTGTGGAAAGTGAAAATTTTTATTTTGACTTGTTAAAATTTTATTGTCTGCGAAACAAAAAAAGTGCCGGTTTTTTCACCGTTTTAAACGGAATGCTCACTTTAAAAATTCATAACTTTAAAAGTATTCAATGGATCGTAACTAAACTTTAATACGACATAAAGGAACCCGTTTTTAAGGCATGTACAAAGTTTTAAGATAATCGAAGTTGAAATAAAATTGTTCTTGTAAATTTTGTGAAACAACTTTTTCTCGGTACTGCGTGGTCATATCGATACGAATCTTGTTCTGTCATGGAGCTTATGGTAATACAAGGCTAATCGGTTCTCCATATTTAGAATTTATTTAGTTGTTTATTTTATGTGCGCTTACATTTAATTCGGTGTTTCCTACAACAATAGAAGTGAAGCAAGCGGGAGGAAATGGACGCATGGCCTCGGAAATCCGTGCGACGTTGCCGCGTTCGACACCATCTGTTGCCATCGGACACCATTTGTTGCATTGTAACTTAAAAAGTTAATGGAAAGGGGCGTATTTTCTTTCGAAAGATAAGAATCCCATCTGTTTAAGTTACAATGCAACAAAAATGTATTGATTCTACACATGGAACGCGGGGATGGTGTCGAACGCGGCAACGTCGCACGGATTTCCAAGTTCATGCGGCCGTTTCCTCTCGTTCGCTTCACACCTCTTGTTGTAGGAAACACCGAATTAAATGTAAGCGCACATAAAAAAACAACTAAATAAATTCTAAATATGGAGAACCGATTAGCCTTGTATTACCATCCAATGAATCCTTTTACGATCCAATGAATACTTTTAAAGTTATGAATTTTTAAAGTGAGCATTCCGTTTAAAACGGTGAAAAAACCGGCACTTTTTTTGTTTCGCAGACAATAAAATTTTAACAAGTCAAAATAAAAATTTTCACTTTCCACATTTAAACGCAGAATTAAATTTTCTAATGTTTGATATAACTTGTTTTCATCTGGGACTACGCGTACAACTTTCATTGACTTGTAAACTCGAGTGTCATGACTTTTTTCCACGACAGTAGTCTCTCACTCTGCAGAAAAACAATGAATGGCATACTCTTAAATGACGAAACTTGGAAGGCATAAGTCAATATTACACTAAGGCCCCGTTTCCACTACTGACATTCTACCACGGTTATTTCAGCCCTCATAACCTACCTGCGTTCCAGTTAGCTACAAAGTTACCCTTGTAATCACTGCTTTCGTCACATAGCGGTTACCAGTATTCCGAGTATTCCAGTTCAAAAGAAAATCGACGATCGTTATAGAAATGCGCAAAGATGGTAGCACATTGAAGTGTGTAAGCACTTGAAGTTTTATTCAAGAATCTATATTGATTGTTATAATAAAATGTCGTCGGGATTATCGCGTACGCCTAAGGAGCAAGTCCGTCTCCTCGTGAGCAAAGTTTTTGCAATTCTTTTGTTCGGTCATTGCTGGGAAAATATAATTAAATTATGTAAACCATAGGTAATAACAACTCTGGAGCATCATTGAGCATAGACAAAAATCAAGTATTAAGCCAAACAAAGACACCACACCAACTACGTTTTCCTAGATGCACACTCCGCGATCCTTCACCGCTATCCGTGATTCAACTGTTTTCCCATAATTCTTACCAGGATTTTGACTAACTTGCGTTCCAATTACAAAAGAGACGCGACGGTAACCACTATTCCCTGATCTAACAAGGGTAACTCAATGCTAGTAGGACTATCAACCATGGTAGGCGTTTTCGAGCGTTTCCATTACTAGCATTGCGCGGGTAGAGAGTTACCGTCGTAGAAATGTCAGTAGTGGAAACGGGGCCTAAACGTAGACTTTCTCTCCACAGATAAAGAATGTCACACACTGGAATGACTACACATGGGGCGCACAAGGCAATATTATAATGAATGCAGTGTCTCTCTCTCGCTTTCCACATAAACAATGCATGTCATACACCAGGAATGACTAAACTCGGAACTCACAGGTCATTATTACACTGAATGCAGCCTTTCCTCTTTCTCTCTCCGCAGATAAACAACGAATCTTATGCACTGGGAATGACTATACATGTGACGCACTAGGCAATATTATAATTAATGCAGTATCTCTCTCCCTGCAGATAAACAATGAATGTCAAACACTAGGAATGACTACACATGGGACGCACAAGGTAATATTAAAATGAATGCAGTATCTCTCTCTCTCTGTCGCTTTCCACATAAACAATGAATGTCATACACTAGGAATGACAACACTCGGAACTCACAAATCATTATTACACTGAATGCAGCCTCTCTCTCTCTCTCTCCGCAGATAAACAAAGATTGTATTGCACAGGGAATGACCACGCATGGAACGCACAAGTGAATTACACTGAATGGAGGTTCTCTCTGCAGATAGACAATGCATACTCAGACTGATCAATGATTTAGAATAAAAAAAATATTACGATTTCGGTTTTGAAAAGTAAGAAACAAGCGCTAACGCTTGTTCCGGGGAACGAGCGTCACCCGAGTTTACTAACCTTAGCGTTAAACAAACTTTGGTTTCGCTAACCCAAGAATACGGTTCTTCTTCACTAGATTAGACTGTTCTTTACAACACCACGCACAAAACAGCCCCGTTTACCCATTTTCAAACGAAGTCTCACTGAAATTAATTATGAGCGCAATCCATTCTTAACGTAAAGCAATGCTACAATGCCATACACATGTGCCTCGCGTACTAGCACTAGTGCTACCTGTCGGCAAGTTCAGGAACCCTATTAACCCGTGACTGAAATTTAAGCAAAAGACGATCGAATGCGCAACAAGATCAACGTCCTTTATATATTGTTCTTGCTTGCCGATATATAGCGCTGGCGTTGAGAAGTAGGCCTCTTCATTGTCATTTCGCCGTTAGCTGTAATGGTGGTGAGTTGAGCGTGTCTTGGAAAATAGAAGAATATTTAGGAAAAGATGGGTTTACGCAACTGTTTTGTGCCAGGGTGCTCTACTGGTAACGCATGTACGAAGAGGAACAACCAATACTTCTCTTCCTCTACCAATTCTTCTGAGCCCTGAGCTACTGGAAGTTTTCCGTCATAAACATGTTTGTTAATTCTACGGCAAATTTTGAATGTGATGACGGTGGTCTCAAATATTCACTTTATAATAATTTCATAATTGTGAACTCCTATTATAATTAAGTGATGCTCCTTGTGTTATTTTTACATAAATAGAGCATTAGTTAAGCATTCCATATGCTTAAATCGTTAGAAAATTGGACAACTATTCTTTGTTATTGCCTTTACAAGTTATTAACTTCACTTTTGATAATCTCCAATTCCAGTTTTTTTCAAATAGTAATATTGTCAGAAATATACTTTGCTTCTCTAATCTATGTGAAGCATGTTATGAAATATATGTATTTTCTCTCATCTAATTGTAAATGGGTTATATCCAGGCACAGAAATAAGGATGTGGCCTGGAACAAAATGGCATGGGCATTATTTGGCACTAAGTCTTCCAGTACGGAGAACCTGTCGCAACGTGAAGCATAATGCAATAAGGTTTTACAGGTTTGAATTGTGCCAGAATTTCAATTATGGAGTCAAGTGTGGGATGCTCGATGTGTGTTGGAGCTAGACATGAATGAGGGAAGCATGCTGTTAAGGACGTGGGGTTCTATTATTCCACAAGGCTATGGGTGTAGGTATCAGTTTGGTTATGTTTTTGCATGGTGCGAATGTCAGACTCGGAATGTTAGTGCTGGGTGAAGAGGTTTCACATTGGCAAGGTAAGGGCATAGGTATACTATTTTGTGGTAGGCTTATGTGGATATGGGCAGGGATGCGAGGCAAATGAAGACAAAAAAAAGTTTCTTCCTCATTGGTCCATCTTTTTTTGGAACAATGTGGAGGAAGGCCCTGAAGACCTGTATCTTCATATCCATTTAGCTGTGGAAGCCTACGTAAGGAATGAATGGTGAATAATTGCTTATAAAATGCCAGATGAAGGTGGGAGAACCTGGTTTATGTTGCAGCAGGTCAATAATGGAAATATCAAAGGCATCATATCTATTGTTACATTGACACATCTGTCAAACCAATTGATGACTGACGCGATTGACTATAGGATTTATATGGCTCCCATATGATGGCTGGTCCCTTTGATGGCAATGACATTTACTTAATTGACCCGCAGGTGTGGTGTTCAAATATTGTTCTTATATGTGGGATACATGTTCCAAATTGCTACACGTTGCTAATTGCCTCGTTCGCAGTGGCGCGATTAAGTTTTGTTTGTATATACAAATATTTGTACACTTTTGATTCCCTCTTACAATCAAGAGATTATAACCGCGTTAATCAAATAGTTATTCGCTTCTGAATATCACTCGTGCCATCCGATTTTGATCCAACAACTTGGCTTTAGTTTCTATTTTTCGCGCACCTTAGCCTGTACCGGAGACCAACAGTAAATCGGCCATTGACTTTCACTTCGATGCCTTTTCAGTAATCCACAACTTCCCACGACTACCACGGCACGCTACCTCTTTCTTGAAGGATTATAGACATCGTCATTGTAATTTTACCAAAGGAAATATATACGGCCGAGGAAATACGATACACGGCCGCGGATACGCGATTGCGAAATGTGCATGAAAAGGGCGTATAATTTGCATGAGGGTTTAACTTATGAAGGTTTAATACTTTTTTATTAGGATATACTTTTAGCTTTTAATGTATTGATTTCAGCTTTCAACATTTTCTGAGTTTAAACGAAAATTTAATTCAGCAGAAATAAAATATTCAGATAATAGGAGCCCTGTTGGCGATCGGTCAGGGAAATTGGTGAGCCCGTCAGGGGATTTAAAAATTGGATCTCAGTAGCCACCCTGGTCCTGTTTGAAGCCCTTAAGCGAGTGATTACAATATAGTCACATCGTAGTTTTGGAGGAGTGCGCCTTCATCATTTATGGGGATGTGCATGACTGTATGCTGATGTAATGTACCTAACCTTACAGGATATTTATATGTTACTTGGGTGTGGACGCGAGTTAGTGTGATTACAAACCAAGGGTGCGGGTGTGAATCCATAGTAGCAAAATCAGAGTTTTATCGGAACAATTAATAATGTATTTCGGACAAAATGAGGAAACGGACCATTTTGTGCCTCTGGTCCCAAGTAGACGGGTAACTTTGTACTTCTGGAGCGAAAAGTTGACGAAAATGCCATTTTCGTGCCAGGTCACATCCCTGGGTAAGAAGTGTGTTACACTGTCAAGTACATCAGCTGATATCTGTTTTCGAAATATTCTTGCAAGGAATTATGGTAAATAAAGTTGAATGCTGCAAATGTCTTGAATAATCATTCATTTCTCGATTGTCTTCCTGATTATTAATGTGCACCGGAGGTTAATCGGCGGATGTTCATTTTTTTTTGGAAAGTTACAGTGGTTTCTTGCGTAGTGCGCCGATGTGAATATTATTTCCCTTAGCTATACTGTCGGAGGCATCTGCATCAATTCCATCCCATCGGATACAGATATGACTATTATCTGATGCATTCAGTCATAACTTTCAGTAAAACTCGTCATTGTTCGTCGTAAATAGGTAGAACACAAAGGGGAAATATCCAGTGCAAACGTCTGCTAGGGGCCTACCCTGCGGTTGCAGCTCCTCTAGCGGCCGAAGTTGGAACTTTATTTCTTGCGCGGCCATTGATAACACAATCGAAAAGGAGATTAACGTCCTCTTATAGGGTTCTTGAGTAGTACAATGTAGGGTGGTATGTTGCTTAATTTGCATAAGTGCTTAGACGTTATGAATTGGGACTGCCTACATGTAGTTATTGTGTGTAATTTTTGCTCTATGTCAATTCCATACAATTTATTTGAATTAACTATGTCGGTTTGTGGTGGGACTTATACGGTTTGGGGAAACTTACTTTTCAGGGACAGTGTTATTTTCGGGGTTGCATTGTAATAGTTATATGTATCATCTGACTTTTATTCTAGAATTTTGTTCGACTGATTGGGTATGGAATGAATCGCTGAATAACAACATGTTATTCAGTGATTCACTTTTGGGGGGGGGGTGTAAGCGTGCACGGTCGAAGCTCGTGGCGCCCGGCGTTGGTTGCGGCGATGACGGTAGCCGGATGTGGAGTCACGTTCAGGTGACTCCTATAACACCTTGCGACTCCTTGCCGTGGGATTTCGCCTCATGGGAAGTCGCACAGTTAGCATGGAAAGCTACTGCCATTGCCGGCCATTGGGAGGCCCTCAAAGGGGTCACGGGGTGACGCGGGCGTCGGGCGAGGCATGAGAGCGGGGGAGACTCGGGGAGTCTCTCTCTGCGCGGCCTACGGCCAACATGTAAATAAGTTTTAAATAAAAGCGTTAAAACGAAACGCCCGACTTGTTCCCTTACCGCGCCTTCTCCGGACCAAGTCTTTGTATTCAAGCGGAGCGCTTACAGAAGTTACATTTACACACGGTGTTGATACGTATGAAAACATTCCTAATGTTGAGATTTTCTGAAGATTTCTTGTGTCAGCTTTGACAAACTCAGACTCCATACCTTCTACAGAAAACATATATATGTTAGCAACCTTCCTTAACCCCACCAAAGATATCTAAATCCGACAACAAATGTTGAAAACAACATCCAAAGGTAGAGTACGTTCCGCCGTTTTCCTCTTCATTGCAGGACCTGACGTCACTTTCAGCCGGCCAATCACAATACGTCTTAAAGTGAGCGTGTTTTTGGGCATTCTTTTTCCTTATTTCTCGAAAAATACATTAAATAAATCCATAGTTTTCATCGCTAAGGTGTTTTAGTATAATTAACAATTTTTTAAGTAGCATTTCATGGAGATTTTAAAAACTGTCCAGAGGTCTATTACAACTTTGGTGCCCACGTACGACTTTAACCCGAATATTCATTTATAGTTCGCGGCTGTGAAAGGTATCGACTATATCGATATAATCGCAATGCTAATCGAATTCTACATTCAAAATGGAAGTTGTGATTTGCGTTCTTTTCTGTTCATTGTTGTTATGATCATTTAAAGTCAACTCGGAGGCAAGCAACTGGAATGAAATTCATCTCGAAGTATAGCGTTTTTATGAAGTTCGTCGCCAAAGAAGCTTACTTTAAAACTGGAATTGACGAATAATGTACGGTGAGTAATTTTGTCTTTACAAAGCGAGACTGCTGAAGAAAATTCACGATATTGTCATTGTTTTGATCTGCCTTCCGTGTAGTCTTGATTGAATTCTTAACGAAAGTACTGACTTTATTTATTTTTACAGGTACGTTTTACAATTAACGTATTGGCAAATTAGGAATGACCTAATGAAGATTCAATATAACTTTGTGATGAATGCGAAACAAGTGTATTTGTGTCTTCCTCAGTGCAGTCTTGACTTTCAATGAGATTTCGAAGAACTCTCTCTTCAAAATATCTACTTTTAATTTTGAGTGGACCATTATTCTTTTAAAAGACCCTTGGTTATTGAATACCCAGATAAACCTTTTAAAAATTAGTGTTGTGCAAGAAGCAAGCTGGATTGCAGCTGTTGTTTCCCATGCCATGTGGTGTGACTTATGTCGCGTTGGATAATGCCTGAAATGTGGAATCTTATTTCAAATGTGTGCTACATAGGCAAGTGAATGCAATCATTTAAATTTGAAGTAGTGCCAATAAATATTAAAATAGGTATAAAGCTGTTTTTGTTTAAAATCGTACTCGGTGCTTTCGAGTTGTTCCTGAAAGTTATATTATGACGATTATTGATTGTAGCCGTCACTTTGTGGAAGCCCATTCCGTCATCTGTTCTATACTATATGAGGTCGTGCTAAAATATCAGTATTATTTTAAGTGAAACCTGATCTTCGGTTATGCTGGCTTAGAGAAAGGTCAAGGTAATTATAGTACAGGGATTTTCGCATTGGCATATTCCAACCAATGCTATGCCTAATGGCAACACAGGTATATAGGAATATATGGTTTTATGATTGTTAGTGAATACTAGGGTAAATGTTGGGCCATAACGGTTGGAAAAACGGACATGAATGCAAGTTGACGTAACTGTTCCCCAACTGTTGGTGCTACATGGGGTTTGTGCAAGTCTACTGAAGTTGCAACTTCATAATGGTTGAATTTAGCTAACTGCTCTTTATAACACTCATATGATGCCAAGCGATGCTACTTCAGAGGTTCATTTCTTCAACTTATCAGCTTTCAGTGATAATTTGTATTCCTGTTTTAAAGCATGTATAGTCATAAGTAATTATGTGGAATACATAGTTTTTCAATCTAGGATATACGAGAGTACATATTCCTCGGATGTCTCTGACTGAAATTGTTTTTAGTATTAATTTGTGTATCCATTTCTTAGGTTACATACCCTAATTGTAGTCTGACTTAATTTATTTTTAACTGCATATACATATATATTTCTCCTGGTCTTCTACATCTGCTATAGATTTCCTTTGTTATTTAGTTCCTAATTTGAATTTAACACTAGCCAACCTTTCAAACACAAGGCCAGAACTTTTCAAACACTAATCCTCTGAAATTGTCATTTCACCATTTTATGTTGTCCCAATGCTATCCTGATGTTGGTAACCAATGCTGGGCTGACATTGGAAGCTGTTTTACCACTGACAAATGTTAGCATTCCAACATTGGGCCAGCATTGGTAGCCGGCGTTGGGCCAATGCCAACAGCCCACATTGGGCCTGTGTCAGCAGCCAACATCAAGCCAACACATAACCGACATCAGCCAGTGTTGGCCCAACATAACCCCGGCACTGGGCCGACATGACCCCGACACTGGGCTGACATGACCCCGACACTGGGCCGACATGACCCCGACACAGAGCCGACATCATGCCGACACTAGCCGACATCATGCCGATGCTGGGCCAACATTGGCAGCCAATGTCGGTTTCCACCGTCAAACGTTATCATTCCAACACTGGGCCAATGTCACCAGCCGACATCGGGCCAATGCACAACCGACTTTGGCCGGTGTTGGCCCGACTTTGGGCCAGCGTCAAAATGCTGCTTGGGATATTGAACATTTACCTAATTTCTTTAGTGTGCAATACTGTACTAAATCTTATGAATCAACTTCCAACTCCTGCAGTAAAATAGATTGATTATATTGTAACCAGAGTACCATGGTCTTGGAACAACGGTGTGGTATTGTAAACTTTATTAGGAATTGTTATTCTGTTTATTGTATGGGTTGAAATATTTTATCAAGTTATTGAGGATATATAACTTATGCATTTATAATGAAAATGGTCTCTGGTTGTTATATCCTAAGCGGTAATCTACTAATCAAATTCTTACTCATTATGTGAGACTTGTGGGGAGAATCCGTGTTTGCCAGCCAAGGATATGGATATACTTGTCCAGTATTCTGTTCCGTGGGTTGAACAAGTTCCCTTTCCCTAAGGTGATGGAGGAGGTCTTGCACCAAATTAACATGGATACTTTGGAGCTCAATAACCTACTAAGAGGGATATAGTGTAGAGGGTATGTTGTTTGGGAATTGGTGTTTTTATTCTTGTTATTCAAAAATACTTAATGCATCTGTTTACTCTACTCTGCTAGTAGTAGAGTTAGTATCAGGGGCGGATTCAGCATCAAATATGAGGGGGGGGGGGTCATGACCTGGGTCCGGGGAGTATGGAGTACCCCTCCCCTCCGGGAGAGAGGGGCGTTGTACCGTGTAATTTTTTTTCAAATACCCATTTTTTACGCATTTTGGAGCCTAAAATTTCATTTGTATTCATAACAACAGATGAAATTGAACAATTTTAGACATTTAAGAAGTTTAACAATGGAGAAGGAATAAAAAGCCAACTTGAAGTTTAAAATAAGTTTGAAATATTAATGTTTCATACAACAGAAAATGTGAAAAATTTTCATTGGAAAAGGTTTACAGTGATGATAAGCACATACATAAAAGTTAAAAACTATCTGTTTAATTAGGGGCTTACTAAAAAGTTTGATTTGGTTGCTAATATTGCTATACGGTATCATCAGTATCATGAAAGAAAGAATTTATAGAAAGCCAACTCATGATCAGTTTTTTTCAAATTACGAAAGTGAGAAAAATCTAGAAAATAATTGCATAGAAAAATGTTAATAAAAACCGATAGCTGAGGTCATTTGCGCCATTTAGTAGGTAATTGTGTAATAGTACGAGTTTTCAGGAAACGGAGGAAGGGTGGAGAGAAACCCGGTGTCGGCATTAGCATACTCTTAACGAAAGGCGCCAAGGGGACCACGGTTTAACTTCCCATCCGACGGACGGAGTACTGGACTTGAAATGCCCTCCACTAGGCACTCAAGTGGGGACCGGTTTTCCACTGAAAAATCTGCCACTGCCAGGAATCGAACCCGGGCCCTCGAGATGGGAGGCCAGTACTCTAGCCACCACACCAACCCGATCCCCTTTGTCGGTTTTTTATTTCGAAAGATGGTTCATTGTATGTTAGTTAAAAGTCTTTTCCATTGTCAACTGCAGATACATGGAATCGGTTTTCCTCGTGAGTGGTGAGGTCACCTTTTTCTCCTAAGAGATTATCAAACTTTTTAAGGGGTTCCTTAACTAATTTCCTAAGAGGAGTCACGTTGTGGTGGACTTTTCTTAAGCCAGATGAAAAAAGTACACAATATTTACAGTACAGCCCCCTGTCTTTACGAGACAGCACAAGCCAGTGGAACTTGTCAAGATGTGATCTCTGTGCATATTTTTTGTAGACTTTCCTTTCTTCATTACTTCGTTATGAGGGAACTGGTCGTCTAAAGGAGAAGTCCACGGTTTCTGCAACAACGTAGCCTTCCCCACGCAGCATCATGATATCGACCCAATATCATTTTTACACCGTCACATAATATCACTTATTGGTCAATCGGATATTGGCTACCGATATCGGCAAATGTCAAAAGTGATAACATTTGCCATTATAAAAATGACATTTGCTGACGATATTGGGCCGATATTAATTTGGTGATAAAAAGACATATGTCACCACTATACAGTGGCACAAAAAATATATTGGGCCGACGTATGTTTGATATTACCATTATAAACCGACGGGTTAAGCGCCACGGGTTGGCAGCACCCGCGGCGTAAATATAGATGAATGATTAGATAAGCACGGGGAGTTGGCATCACGCGCGGCGTAACAATGGGTTAAAAACAAAAAAAAGTAAGCAAGGCAACAATCAAAAAAAACAAAGTCGGTAGTTACGTGGCGAGAAAAGGAGGTGAGAGTGAGAAAGAGGAAAGGAGAGAAAGAAAAACGAGGACCCAGAGGGAGATAACAGAAAAAAAAGGAGGATAAGGTGCACGCGTCAGCGAAGCAGTCCCGGGCCCGTGATAAGGCAGGCAACGGCGGGAGACAGAGATCACAAGAAACGGCGGTCACGATAAGTCTGTAGACGTTGGAGTAACTAGTTAAAAGGAAAAGCCCACTATAGAGTTAACAATAAGGATTGGATCAAGATCACTGATTAAAGTATATTTGATATGAAATTGTAAATTGGGCCCAATTAAGGTTAAAACAAATAGTAATACAGAAATATTGTGCATGAAATTATAACTGTTTCCTTGTATGATTTCTTGACCCTAATATCAAATTAACGGTATTAACGTATACAAAGTGTGAAATATTTAATTGTATAAGGGTGTGTGTGGAACCTAACGAGCTAGCCGGAAGAAAGAAAAGAAAGCAAAGGTAGATACCCGAAGGTTGAAAAAGGGTAGGGGTACACCATGGACTGATTTTTCATTAACATGATATTGGGATGATTTAGCTAGTAAGATAGCTAAAATGCATCCTGGATAAACATGTTACAAATATTTATAATAAGGGATGGTCGTACAATAAAACTGCAATGGAAAAAGAATTTGCGAGTGGTAGTTTCGATCTAAGATCGTTCACATTGAGAAAACCGCAATTTAACCCTGACCCAACTCTCCTTATTAAGAAATGGGTAATTTTAAGCGTTTATGATAGTAATAAGCCACTTACTTTACTCGTAACCGAACTTCCCTTACCTAAGCTAAGATACGTAACTTTAAGCGTTATTATTGTAATAAAATATTTCAAACTCGTTTTCTGTGGAAGTTATTGGAGTTATAACCCAATGTGGGGGGTTCACATTAATTGCCATGCGAAAAAATTCACCTGGACCGGGAATGGAACCACGGACCTTTGGCTGCTCAGACCATTACGCTACCCAGGATCCCTAATTCGCATGGCAATTTTACTGAGGTTCAAGGAACTAGATATTGAGCCCTCGCGGTCCATCAAGGATGGCAATGCATGGGAGAAAGGGCGTCAAAGAAGTCACGACCAAAGGTGAACCCCATCCGGCGCTAAAGCCGCGCTTGGCGGTAAATGTAGGATATTCCAAGCCTGCCGCGTGAACGGCAATTTGTAAGCAAACATCTAATCCTTACTAATTCTGATGATTCAAGCGATATGGAGTGGAAGCGAAACATGATAACGCAGGCTCGTCTTTTTTTCTTTCTGTGTTATCGAATCCTTAAAAAACCATATTTATTATTCTATAAGTAGGCCTCCAAATGATTTCTGATGTTCTGACCAATCACAAATTTTTGGCTTTCTTTACTCTGACGTCGGGGGAAAAAATGTGAATACTCAAAATTATAATATCCAGCGACCAGAAAAATATGATCATTTTTATGCCCTTTAATACTCAGCTCAGATGACATCATCTTTGCATCGGAAAACGATATCTATTAAATATTAATTTAAGATACGATCAACGATATCAATTTTACATCGGAGAAAGGTATCATTTGTGTCATTTTTATATCGTAATTATCAGCCGATGTTAAAACGACATTGGTGACATCAAAATGACATTGAGCCGACGTATAACTGCCATACGATGCTACTTGGGTCGGATAGCCTTCCTCTTATCCTCCCTTATTTTCTCTTTTTCCTCGCCGATGAAAAATTTCAGTGGGGGGGGGGGGTTAACCCCCCTGGCTACGTGCCTGGTGCGACCCTGCTATTCCATATTATATCAGATATTGGCTATTGCTACTATTCAAGGGTTGGTGAAGACTCACTTGTCTGTCAGTCGAGCTCCACGAGCTTATCACGAGACATCTGAAACTGCCAAACATTGCCGAAAGCACTGAGGCACTTCCGACTATGCGGGCTCTATAGCTGTGTCCCAATTCACCAGATAGGTACCATCCCAGAATTTAGGGAGGACACCATCTTGGAGGGTGTCCCAACTCGTTAGGCATCATAAGGGAGTGGAATTAGGTAACTTTTTCAGCCGCCAGATTTGGGCATCGACGAGTGCATCCTTTTCCCATGATTCAAAGCGAGAGCAGTGGACTAGATGAAGATGGCTACCAACGAGTGAAAGTATTTTGTAGGGAGTGTGTAAATAGGAGGCCCCAGTAGGTGGCAGGCCGTACGGTTTTTTGAAGAAAATTCCCGCGCATTTAATCGAGTCTCTAGATTTCGCCAGTCGTAGCGCTGCCTATGCCAACTGACCAGCTTCTTCGCAAAGTGCATTTGAAAGTGCCTGTGGTAGCTGCAGTTTGGAAGACTGAATACTGCTGTTTTTGGAGATTTGTCAGTGATTCTGTGCAGCAGACTTCCTCAAGAAACAATGAGTAAGTCACGGCGTTGTTTTGTGCCTGGCTGCACCTCGGGATATGAATCCAAGCTAAAGGAAAATAAGAGGTTGGGGATAAGGAACCAAAGTTTGTTCAAACCAAAGGTTAGTGTGATATCTTTACGAATGGGATATATCCAGTGATGCATTGCAAGCGTCGTATTGTTAAGTCTATATCGAATATTTTAGCGCTTTAATCGTAGATAAGTTTAGATTGTACTCCAGATTAATGTGGTTGAACGCATGGTGTACCGCATGGCTGGGCTACGCTTGTGATATCTTTAAGTGAGAGATATATCATGTAATGCATTGCAAATGCCTTATTATTAAGTTAGTATCGATTATTGTAGTGCTTTAATTCAAGATCGGTTGATATTGGGCTCAAAACTAATGTGGCTGAACGCATTGTGTACCGCATGGCTTGGCTGCGTCATGAGACGCGGAGACGCCATTTTCGAAATTATAAGTACGAATAACTGTAGTGCCTAGCTAACATGCATGCATTTCTGCCTTTGTTTTTCATCTCATATAGCCGACCAATATAAATTATATCATACCGAAGTATTTTCATTACGTTATATGCACGTAGTCGCGGGTGTTCATGCTTGAGGTATAACTACGTAACTTCACCACAGTCTAAACATGTTTAGACTGAGTATTTAATCTAATAATTCAATCGCATTAATAATAAAGTAATACTGAGAATAATCTCCTAAAAATTTGAGGTGGTCCGCTTCTCTGAAGGTGTAAATACAGTAATAGCACAATCTACTATGGGAGGTTCGCGATCGCAAGGGAAATCCTGAAGTATAAATGTTTTGTTATTAAAGCAGATGATACGTAAATTAATTGTTTACTGGACGCCAATAAAGGATCGTTATAGGTGGTATCATGTCCGATGCATTAACAGTTACATGGAGAGTTCCCCAGGGAATGGTAATGAAACCCTTCCATGTCTTTTATGCATCAACGATATATGTGCCATAGTAGTATTAAGCTTAGACTTATTGTAGACGACGCGGTAATTTACCGGGAAATGTCAAATGTAAAATATAGTGAATCACTCGAAATGTAGGAATTTAAGTTTGAGGCGATATCGCATAAAACTAGCATTCTTATAGCGAGTGACAATAAATGTTTGGAAGAGGAATAACTAAAATGATCACTAGAGCAATCCATATAACATCAGTAAGCCATAATAGAGATGTTACAGTTGCTTAGAAATTATCGTGGGGCGAAGACATCCGTGAGATATACCTACCCACACAGCACAAAGGGAATAATACGCACATTATGTTCAAATATTATGCACCAAATATACCATGGCAGTGGTATAATGTGTGCATAAAATTTACATGAACTGTGTATATAGATGGGCTAATGTCCGCATAGCGACCACTTTTATGTGCATAATATGCTGAATCTAGATGGTGACTGAAATAGTACGTTTCATAATGCTTCAATATTTTGTGCATATTATATATCGCGTGCATAGTACTGTAATCGCATATTATTTAATCTATTGCACATTTTATTAGGTCCATTATATGTCTAGTTAGACCATGGATCCATGTCCAACAATTTACAGAAAACTAAGGACATACTTCTTTGCAGAATAGGCACTGAAAAAGTTGAACTGGCACGATCTCGGATTGGATAAGGCAGATCACGTAATTTGATACGGCATGATTTGGCACACGTTAACTATACACAGACTTATACCGTGCAAAATTTGTGCACGTCTGCCGTTTCTTGATATCACATAGAGAATTCACAATTTCAAATACACATTTATACGAGTTAAGACGATTACAAACGAAAACGTCTGTTTCTTAATAAAATTAATTACATTTATTGACACTATTTCCATTTTCAATCATTGCATTCACTAGATATTGTAACACATAATATACCAATACATAAGGCATGACCTCAAGAACAGCCAGTGCGACAATCACCAATATCAAACTACATTGCATGTGAACACCGTTTTGGCGGGACAAGTGTTTGAAGTTCGATACACTTAAGCTCACATCTACCAAATATTTTATCTGGGTTTACAACGCTCTTCTAAAAATTGAAACTATATTTTTCCAACAGTTGGTTCGTTCAAATATCACCGAAAGTCACTGCACTGTCATAACACACGCAAAACTTTTCACGTTTATCAAATAGTTGAATGATGATCTGAATTATCGGTGGATCATTCCTACCCAGTCGGCACAAGGGATACGCGTATCTGTGGTGGGAAAGGATCTACGAAGGATGGTGTATCTCATATGATATATATCTCTAATGCTCCCATCGTTTCCGCCATTCTGTTATACGACATAGAGTCTTTTGAATATTAATGTGGCGTAAAAGTATCTTTTACTAGGTAACAATGCAAAAATAATTATAATAGAGATTATTTGTGTAATTGTATGCATACGCCTGCTGCCCAATTCTGTTTTTCAAAATAGACATGCCGAGGCGCCGCTGACTACTGCAGTCGTGCGCGAGCATTCTGTTTTCCGAGAAAGTTGACTAACTACTGTGTGCGTGAACCTGTTGAGTAAACATAGCCTTTTTTTGCAAATATGGATTTACTTTTGACCCTCGAACAGATTCGGAATATTCTCCTTGTTTCGACCCCTGCGCTCCTGTTGACTATTGCTCTACCGGGTTCGACACCTAACTTCTTGGATCCTAATTTTTGGATTGCTACCATCGAAAGTTTTAAGTTGGACCGCCATACCTTGAACATAATTTTGCAATTTTTAAGTAGATGCGGTGAATTCTTTAATTGTACCTGGACTTTGACCTTTTAATTCAAGGTAAGTGCATCAAAGTAAGACACGACCTGTGATATTTATGAAATTCATATTTCAAAAATTACAATTGGTTACCATGTGCTCGTCATTTTGTCGTTATGTGCTGCGAATTATGTCATTAATATCTACAACGTATTTAATCATAACTTGACTTTTGCAGTTTTCTCTGCCCATCAGATTTTTGTTCTGGATGAATAAATATATTTCCTGAAGCAAGAGCTTGTTGTCCTTCATTGCTGTTATTTTCAGTGCAGTCTTGACGAAGAATGCTGTTGTTGATTGTTAATGTGTGGTGCATTAGTGAACATATGTTGATAATTAGATATATTGAATAAGTGGGGATTTGAAGCGATCGTAACGTAGTATTAATAGCTGGAATTAGTTACTATAAAAAAGTTCTCTCGTTACATATAAGAGAGGTTTGTCAGCAATTGAAATAGTTCTCATTGTCGCCGATGTATGGCGCTGTACGCGCCCTATTGCGACGTAGTTCCACTTCCTGCCAACAGTGGCGCTCTTACGATATACGTCTGTGCGGAGGGCTCTCATTGGTTCGGGCGGAGAGTGTGGGCCAATCGGAGGCCTCGGTCTTATGTAGAAATTATGTGTAACTCCACCACCGCCACCACATATCTCCTTTGTGGCGGACATCTATCCACCGTAGATCCCGTTTCACCTCACGCTCGATCCCCAACGTATCCTTAACGCCGGGATACGAGATCCTTGGCCCCCATTGGCTATCCCGATTTCAACAGATACTATCTGGTGATTTAGGGATCTGTACCTCCTTGTGCCGACTGGGTAATGTCCCAATTTGTTAAAGACTGTATGTGCCTGAAACATGATAAATAGAGTCAATTGGCAGCAATTAAAAAAATCAACATGGAAGGCTGATGTAAACAATGACGAATTCGTAAATAATCAACGCAATCACTGGTCATAACAATCATTTACCCAGCCGGCACAAGGAGGTACAGATCCCTAAATCACCAGATAGTATCTGTTGAAATCGGGATAGCCAATGGGGGCCAAGGATCTCGTATCCCGGCGTTAAGGATACGTTGGGGATCGAGCGTGAGGTGAAACGGGATCTACGGTGGATAGATGTCCGCCACAAAGGAGATATGTGGTGGCGGTGGTGGAGTTACACATAATTTCTACATAAGACCGATTCCTCCGATTGGCCGACACTCTCCGCCCAAACCAATGAGAGCCCTCCGCACAGACGTATATCGTAAGAGCGCCACTGTTGGCAGGAAGTGGAACTACGTCGCAATAGGGCGCGTACAGCGCCATACATCGGCGACAATGAGAACTATTTCAATTGCTGACCTCTCTTATATGTAACGAGAGAACGTTTTTATATAAACTAATTTCAGCTATTAATACCACGTTACGATCGCTTCAAATCCCCACTTATTCAATATATCTAATTATCAACATATGTTCACTAATGCACCACACATTAACAATCAGTAACAGCATTCTTCGTCAAGACTGCGCTAAAAATAACAGCAATGAAGGACAACAAGCTCTTGCTTCAGGAAATATATTTATTCATCCAGAACAAAAATCTGATGGGCAGAGAAAACTGCAAAAGTCAAGTTATGATTAAATACGTTGTAAATATTAATGACATAATTCGCAGCACATAACGAAAAAATGATGAGCACATGGTAACCAATTGTAATTTTTGAAATATGAATGTCATAAATATCACAGGTCGTGTCTTACTTTGATTTACTTACCTTGAATTAAAAGGTCAAAGTCCAGGTACAA